>CM070570.1:7687334-8937334 GCA_036346355.1 Rhipidocladum racemiflorum | reverse complement strand
GATGCAGCCCCAGTACGAGCCCGGAGAGGAGATGTCTGTGGATGGTCCATCAGAGGTGGTGGACGTGTCCATGGCAGAAGATGTGGAAGAAGATCCAGAGGAGCGCATCATCTACATCTCCGACGACGATTGAAGATTCCAGTCTTAGAATAGGGCGTTAGTCCTAGAAGTTGGCTTTACCCTTTTGGAGTAGTCTTTTGTAATGTAAAATAGGTTGTTTTCTACCTTAGTATGACGGTATTGTAAACAATCTATGCTATCAGTAAAATTAAGTTTCCTATCTCTGTATGTTGTTTGCTCTATTATCCTTATATCTTCGGCCCAATTCCACTAATTCTTTCCCATTTCGTCTCGCCTCTCACCTATTCTATCTCTCTCTGCCCCATGTCTAAATCTTACTTATCTTCTGCTTTACCCCAAAACCCTGCAGCAAGACCTTAAGATAGTCAGAATGGATCAAGGTGAAGGATCGCAGTTCCAAGGTCATGAGAATGAGGCAGACCCAGCCAGAAACCCAGTTAACCTAGCCCAAGTACTGGCAGCCATGGAAAGAAAGCAGACACGGTCGAGCAGGCGTAATCATATGATTGAGATGTTGATAGGTCGATGGCTGCAAGACCACAGATGAACCCCCAAGGAAATAACTTTGGGACAGAAGGATTATTAGGTGGGTCACACTGTCTCGACTTCCAAAAGACCCGGCCCCCTATTTTCTCCGTGTCAACAGAGCCATTATCAGCAGATGATTGGCTCACGGTTATCCAGATGAAGCTGGATACGGTACAGTGCACTGAGAAGGAGAAAGTGCTCTATGCCTCTCACCAACTGCAAGGTCAAGCAAAGAAGATGGTGGGTTAACTTTCGCACCACAAGGCAGGACAAGAGATTTCGTGGCAGATGTTTGAAGAAGCTTTCCGGAAGACACACATTCCAGCAGGCTTGATGGCCTCCAAGCGAAGGGAATTCCTGTCTCTCCATCAAGGAGGAAGGACAGTGATGGAATACCTACACCACTTCAACAACCTTTCTCGCTATGCACCCAGAGAAGTAGACACAGAAGAAAAGAAGATAGAAAGATTTTATGAAGGACTGCAGAAGAACCTCAAGTTCCATGTCTCAGCTGTGGAGTTCAAGGATTTTTCAGCCATGGTGGATAGGCTGATTGTGTCAGAAGAGACAAGGAATGACCTGGAGGATACTAGAAAGAGAAAGGCACAGCAACAGAGAATGTCAGCAGCAAGTCAGTTCAAGGGAAGGACTTATACCTTCAACCCCAACGTCCCAAACAAGAGACAAGCAGTGGGAGGATCCCGACCTATTCCGCCCAATGCTCAGCCCGGGAATGTTCGATGCTTTACCTGCAATGGGAACCATTACTCTAATGTGTGTCCCAAGAAAGGTTCAGCCTGCTTCCATTGCGGACAACCCGGACATTTCAGGCAGCAGTGCCCAAAGAAGGACTTGCCGAGTGATGTGGCAAAAGCTCAGGCGTCAGCTTCCGCCAACAGACAGTCAGCACCTCGTCAACCTCAACCGCCCCATCAAGGTTATCTGAAGGCACCAGTTAAGACAGAAGGATACTCGAACAACCGCGGACCCAATCCGCCAAGGAACCCCCAAGGAAGAATCAACCATGTGTCAGCAGCAGAGGCAGCTGAAGCCACAGATGTTATCGTTGGTAAGTTTCCCGTCCAAACCAAGTTGGCCTTAACCCTCTTTGATCCCGGTGCAACCCATTCGTTCATTTCTTTGGCTTTTGCTTGCAAAAGTGGGTTGCCCTACTCTCCCTTGCCCTCTCCCTGTGTTTTCCACACCCCTGGAAGTCGATTGATGGCAAGATTCAGCTGCAGCAATCTGAGGATAGAAATCCAAGGGATTGAGTTCAGAGCCAACCTGTTGTTGTTAGAGATGGATGGTCTAGATGTCATATTGGGAATGAACTGGTTATCTAGACACCATGCTCAGTTGGATTGTGCTCAGAAAACAGTGACACTCAGGAATGGATTTGGTCAGAAAGTGACAGTTCAGAATGATCCGAGGTTGATCAAAAGAAGTCAGAGCATCATCAATGCAGTTGCCCGTGGATTAGACAGCATACCCGTAGTTCGGGAGTACCCCGAGGTGTTTCCAGAAGAGTTACCAGGGAAACCTCCGAACAGAGGCATAGAACTGGCAATAGAGTTAGTTCCTGGAACAGCTCCTATCCACAAGCGATCCCGTCCAATGTCGCCTTTGGAGTTGAAGGAACTGAAGAAGCAATTAGATGAATTGCTAGACAAAGGATTTGTACGGCCAAGTATCTCGCCTTGGTCCGCGCAAGTAGTATTTGCCAGAAAGAAAGATGGAAGCAAGAGACTCTGCATAGATTACAGAGCCCTGAATGACGCGACGATCAAGAACAAGTACCCGTTGCCCCGGATAGATGACCTGTTCAATCAGTTGAAAGGAGCCAAGATCTTTTCGAAGATAGACTTGAGGACAGGATATCATCAGTTGAAGGTCAGAGAACAAGACAGAGAGAAGACAGCATTTGCTACTCGGTACGGATTATATGAGTTCACCGTGGTGCCATTTGGACTCACAAATGCCCCGGCCTACTTTATGAACCTGATGAACCAAGTATGCATGGAGTTCTTGGACAAGTTCATCGTAGTGTTCATAGACGATATACTCATTTACTCCCAGACCGAAGAAGATCACAAGAAGCATCTGCATCTAATTCTGGGAAGGCTTAGAGAACATCAGCTATATGCAAAATTCTCTAAGTGTGATTTCTGGTTGGATGAAATCGCTTTCCTAGGACACATTATCACCAAGGATGGCGTGAAGATGGATCCCGAGAAGATCAGAACAGTGTTGGAATGGAAACAGCCTGTGTCAGTGACAGAAGTCAGAAGTTTCCTCGGATTGGCAGGATATTACAGAAGGTTTATAGAAGGATTCTCCAAGATAGCCAAACCGATGACTCAACTTCTCAAAAAGGACAGCCCCTACGTTTGGACTGAGAAGTGTGAGAAAAGTTTCCAGGAGCTGAAAACCAAGTTAACATCAGACCCAGTCCTCACTCTCCCAAACCCGGATAAGGACTTTCAGATTTACTGTGATGCTTCCAAAAGAGGATTGGGATGCGTGTTAATGCAAGAAGGAAAAGTGGTTGCGTATGCGTCACGGCAACTCAGACCGCATGAGGAGAATTACCCGACCCACGACCTGGAGTTAGCCTCAGTAGTGCATGCATTGAAGATTTGGAGACATTACCTGTTGGGGAACCGTTGTGAAGTGTTTTCAGACCACAAGAGTCTGAAATACGTGTTCACCCAGCCCAATCTGAACATGAGACAGAGAAGATGGTTGGAATTGATTAAGGATTATGACCTGGAGATCCTTTATCATCCAGGAAAAGCTAATGTGGTAGCAGACGCTTTGAGCCGAAAAGCATGCCATCACTTAGCTCAGGTCGAGACTATCTCTCCCCAGCTGAAGTCAGAAGTACAGGAGTTGAACCTGCAGATAGTGTCAGAAGGATCAGTGCATTTCCTAGAGATACGGTCAGATCTTCTGAAGCAGATCAAAGTAGCTCAGCAGACAGATGAAGAGATACTGGAATACAGAAAGTTGATGAAGGAAGTTAGTCCCTCGGAGTTCTCGGAAGACAAGCAAGGCATACTACGATTCCGCGATCGTATATGCATTCCGAAGGATAAGGATATAAGAGGATTGATTTTGACAGAGGCTCACTCGTCACAATTCTCAATACATCCTGGCAGTACGAAGATGTACCAAGACTTAAAGAAAGAATACTGGTGGAATGGAATGAAGAAAGAGATAGCCGAACACGTGGTGTGTTGTGACGTGTGTCGGAAAGTCAAGATAGACCACCAGAAGACGGCAGGATTGCTGCAACCTCTCCCAGTGCCAGAATGGAAGTGGGAAGAAATTGGAATGGACTTTGTCACTGGTTTGCCCAAAACTCAGCAAGGATATGATGCTATTTGGGTAATCATTGATAGACTGACCAAAGTAGCCCATTTCATCCCTATAAAGCAAACTGTTGGAAGAGACAAGTTGGCAGAGTTGTACCTGACCCAGATTGTCAGATTACATGGGATCCCTAAGAAGATCGTGTCAGATCGTGGAGCCCAGTTCACCTCTAAGTTCTGGAAGAGTCTGCATGAAGCTATGGGTACAGACTTGAATTTCAGTACAGCCTATCACCCTCAGACAGATGGTCAGACAGAAAGAGTTAACCAGATACTAGAGGATATGTTGAGAGCCTGCGCTCTAGCATACGGAGCCTCATGGGCCAAGTGTTTGCCATTTGCGGAGTTCTCGTACAATAACAGTTACCAGACCAGTCTGGATATGTCACCTTTTGAAGCCCTGTATGGAAGGAAGTGCAGAACCCCGTTGAATTGGACTGAAACCGGAAAGAAACAGCTTTTTGGACCTCAGCTAGTTCATGATGCAGAAGCTCATGTGAGGATCATAAGGAAGAACCTGAGAACAGCTCAAGTCCGGCAGAAGAGTTATGCAGATATGAGAAGAAAAGACATAAGTTATCAAATTGGAGACTTCGTTTATCTGAAAGTGACACCCTTCAAACCTGTTCGCCGTTTTCAGATAAAAGGGAAGTTAGCTCCGAGGTATGTTGGACCATACCCCGTGACTGACAGAATTGGAGAAGTAGCCTATAAATTGCAGCTAAGTTCAGAGTTATCAAGGGTACACAATGTCTTTCATGTGTCCCAGTTGAGAAAATGCCTCCGTCAGCCGTCAGAACAAGTACAGTTGAAGGGGATAGACTTGAAAGAGGATTTGACATATCATGAGGAACCAGTCAGAATTGTGGAGACAATGGAAAGGGAACTCAAGTTCAAGAATGTCAGGATCTGCCGAGTGCTATGGAAGAATCATACACTCGAGGAAACTACTTGGGAGAAGGAATCGGAATTGCAGCAGAATTTTCCCAACCTATTTTCCCAGGCGAAATGAATCTCGGGGACGAGATTCCATTTTAAGTGGGGTAGGTTGAAACAACCTCAAATTCAAAATGAATTTGGTTTGCTTTTATTCGAATTTGCGTTTGAATTCGGTTTTGGAAATTTGGAATTGAGTTTGGAATTCAAACCTCGTTTGGGCCGTTTCTTCTTCTTCTTGGGCCGTCGGCTGCTCTGTCTTGGCTTTGCTCCGTTGGCTGCTCCTCGCCGGCCCGGCCGGTTCGCCGTCGCCGCGCCTCGGCGTCGCCTCGCTTCCGGCCATTGGCCGTGCCGCCGCGCCGCAGCGCCGTGCCGTCTTATTTGCCGTCGCCCGCCGCCCTTTGCCGCTGCCTGCCGCCTCGGACCAGTCGCCCGCCTTGCCTCCCCGCCCAGCGCCGCCGCGCCGCCGCCGCCCTCGCCGCCGCTGCTCCCCGCCTCGCCCCTATAAAAGCCCTCCTCCCCTCGCTTGTTCCTCGCCCGCTCCTCGCTCTCCGGTGAGCCCCTCTCCCTCCCTCGCCTTCGCCCTCCCGGCTCACACAGCCATGTGCCGCTCCGCCATGCTCGCCTCGCCCTCCCTGTTTTCCCTGTACCTAGCCCCTCCCGCGCCCGTGCCCTCTTGACGGCGGGCCCCGCTCGTCGACCCCCTTCCCGCTCGGTGTGGCCCCGCTCCCTTCTACTGTTGGGCCAGGCCAGCCAATGACCTCCAGCCAGCTCGCCGTTGGGCCGTGGCCGATGTGGCCGAAACCGGCCCAGGCGCCGTTTAAAACAGTAAAAACCGATTTCGGTTTTTATTTTAATTAATTAATTCCGAAAATTCGTTTTAATTCCAAAAATAGCCCGAAAAATCCAGAAAAATCCCGGAAAATCCCAGAGCTCCACCAAATACTTTTTCCGAACCGTTTCGATCCCCTGAGTCCAGAAATGCTGTCCGTTCCCAAATCCGAAACTCAGAAAATCTCCAAATCCCAGTTTTGCCCTCCGTTCTCTTCCGACTCGGTTCCGGTTTTCCGTTTCAGTTCCCGTTTTTTTTTTCTTTTTCGGTTATTGTTTTGTCGTTTATTTATGTTGGTTGTCTTTCTGCGCTAGATTCGACCGTTGAGACGCCAGTGGAGCTGGAGCGATCCCCTGAGTCGGGCAGTTCGGAAGCGCACGTCGGACCAGACGGGAGCGCAGTACGACTACTTCCTCGACGACTCTTCCGATCCAGCTGCCGCGCAAGGCAAGCCGTACACCTTTGATCATATTGATCCTATCATGCCATGCTATAGTAGTAATTATTTTATATCGCATTATTTTACTGTATGTTGAATTATTGAAATCCAGTATTTTAGAATGACATGCTAATTAGGTAATACCGAATTGCTCATAGAACCTCCTTGAAACATTTGAACCCTGTTAAATCCTTTGGAACCCTAGTTAACTGCTTATTGCCATGAATAGGTTAGACTATACTGCTTAGTTAGTTTAAAACCTGGATTTAAGGAAAATGCTGCCGAATCTCCGATTCGGATTGTTTATAAAAGTCTTTGCGATCGAGGGACAGATGTCGGATTAATCCGGAGTGGATGAGATTCCGATCCCCGGCTGGTGATTAATGCCTTGGTTGGTCTGGTGGCCGGTACCTTGAGTACCGGAATGGGTTTGTGGATTGAAGGCTTGGTCTTTGGCAAAAGTATAAGGCTAATAATCCCCTTGAGCAAAGTAAATAACTTAGTTCCCGCTCAACCACAGGTCGGACTGGTCGGTGACCCGTATCCGACATGGCTCAGTAAGTTAGTCATTCCTGAGATAATAATTGGACTGTCTTGGTGGCTACCATTCTCCTGAGAGAATGGGGACCTAGCCTTCCGGCAGGAAATGGACCAGGAGGGGTGGAACGGGAATGGTCCAAAGTGACATTCTTGGTTCTCACAGCAGTGACGCTAATGGGGACCCCGAGTCCAAGGTAGCGGTACTATCGATAAACAACTAAAGGACAGGAATGATTAAACGAAATCTTTGTGATAGTCTAAATCGGGCCACATGCATTTAAGTTGCATGAAAACTCGAGATTGGCATAAAGGTTATAGATATCTTGTGGGTAAAGCCGAGCCGCTCTGCAGAGTTAATCTTAATTGTAATCGATTACGCTGCATTTCCGGTTAATGAAGTTAAGTTGGAATCGGGGTTGAAACCCGTAACTAAGCTCAAGTTACTGTATTGATATTTGTGAATGAATTGGTTAAAGTGTTGTTAATCTTGTGAAATTCAAATTACTTATTTTATAATTTGTGCTTCAAATGTAAAAGGAATTATGAAATAAAACTGCATCCAGATACTTAACCCTATTACCATCCCTTGATTACCCCTACATATAGTATTCAGTGGTTCCGTACGACTTGTTGAGTACTCTGTACTCACCCTTGCAAACCCCCGCCCTTTCAGAGTTCGAAGATGCTGGAGCCTACCAGGAGGTCGTAGATGGCGATTTAGTCTGGTTTTAGGTCTTGTCTTCGCTCAGGCCCTGCCTGTGGTTTCCTTCTTTTGGTAGTGTAAGTCTAGAAGCTTGGATGCTTCCCTTGTAAAATCCGGTCGTTAGGCCGGCTATATTGAATAAAAGTGTTGAATTGGCTTTTGGCCAGGTAATTTTACTCTTGTTTTACAACAGTTAGTCTTCCTGGGTAACTGTTGTGAGTTTCGCACTGCCCCTAAAAAGGCGGTCCGTCACATATTCCTCTGTGCGCATGATGATTAATTAACTGGTTTGAAAAATAATTTTGAGCACCATAATTCTTATGTTTCTTATAATCGCAGACAAGTTGGTACCATCTGGACGACGTACGTAAACGACTAACAGGGCACGGGCTGTAGTACAGCAAGTATTGTCAACTCGATGGTATCACTCGATTCAATCCATTTAAGCATGAGGGAGTATCGCTGGAACTTATTGCTCACCAATAATCCACGAGTCCCTACATTACATTGGTCCCTACTTTCAGACCAGAAAGGGGCTTCGTCAGGTGATCCCTTATTATGCTAGCTTTTATTTTAGAACGTGCTAAAGAGGATGGACAAATAAAAGGTTTAATTCCTCATTTGGTTGATAATGGGTTGTCAATCCTGCAGTATGCCAATGATACCATTATTTTTATGAATCATGACATTGAACAAGCAAAAAATATGAAATTATTGCTATGCGTTTTTGAACAATTGTCTCGGCTTAACATAAATTTCCATAAAAGCGAAATCATTTGTTTTGGTACTGCTAAAGATTTTGAACAACAGTACACTCATCTTTTCGGTTGTGAGATAGGTAATTTACCTTTTAAACACCTTGGCATTCCAATTCATTACCACAAATCGAGAAACATTGATTGGAAGGGGGTAGAAGACCGTTTTGAAAAGAGGTTGAGTAGCTGGAAAGGAAAACATCTGTCAGTTGGAGGCAGATTAGTCCTGATTAATTCTGTGCTTAGCAGTTTACCCATGTTTATGTTATCTTTTTTTTATGATACCATATGGGATACTTAAAAAATTAGATTATTTCAGATCGCGTTTTTTTTGGGCAGAATGACAATCATAAGAAGAAGAAAAATAGACTTGCCAAGTGGTCTATTCTTTGTAAGCCTAAGGATCAGGGTGGTTTGGGTATTCAAGACCTTAATTTCAAAAATATATGTTTACTTTGTAAATGGCTATTCAAGTTTTTAAATGGGGAAGGTGTTTGGCAAAATATCCTTTCCAAGAAGTATTTGAGAAGTAAGACCTTGACTCAAATAGAAAAGAAACCAGGAGACTCCCAATTTTGGTCAGGTCTAATGAAGGTAAAACATTATTTTTTTAGATTTGGATCTTTTCAACTTCATGATGGATCCCAAATAAGGTTTTGGCAGGATACATTGCTAGGGAACAACCCACTTAATATCCAATACCGCCGACTTTTTAACATTGTCCAGAAGAAACATTCCACGGTGGTTGAAATAATGAATTCTGGGTATTCTTGTCGGTGTTTCGAGTACCGGCAATACGATTTTTAGTCTAAGGGGCCGCGCGTTCCCTCTCCTTGAATGGTCGACTCAGAGAGCCCAAGAAGTATAGTGGTTCGGGCTGAACGTCCCTACTCCAGTTCGTGTGATGGATTCGTGTTGCTTAGTGTTACAGGCGAGGGCTAAGGGCTGGCCTTGAGCGCCTCGGTGGAGATGGAGAGAAATGGAAAACAAAGAGAGAGTCCAAGTGCCCTTGATCGCCCGCCCCCTTGGGGGTCCTGCCTCCCCTTATACAGTCGGAGGGGGCAGGTTACATGGGAATCCGAAAAGAGGAAAAAAGAATGTGATGTCCTGCGCCTGGGAGTCCTGGTCTTTGGTGATTGACTGATGCTTGCTCGCACTGCGCCGGGTTGGTAGACATGCCGAACGACATGGCTCTCCGCTGCGATGGGAAGTGACACGCCTACCCTCTGTGCATCTGCCAGGCGCTGACGTAGCACTTTGACTCTGGCGTTGCCTCGGGAGGGAGCGCACTCTTCTGCTGCGCTCGTCCGGGTGACGCGACTGGTGTCTTGACTTTTGCGACCCTCTCGCCGCCTGGGGAAGGGGCCACCTACCCTCGCACGGTCGGTCTGAGTCGTCGCGTCCGTGGGGTAGGTGACCGATGGCTGGTGACAGCTCGGTGCTGGCGCTTGGTGTAGTGCGCCTTGGTCAGGTCTGACGTTGCGGGGCGTCTGACCTGTGGGGGGGATTCCCCCGATCGCCTTCGGTTGGGGCCAAATCGTACTTGGCGGCCCACTTGGCGTTCGGCCATTGTTGGGCCTGGATTGACCCACCCGGCGTCCTAGGCCGCTGGAATACCCATGGTATGTGTATTCGTCAATTCTAATATGTCTTTTCGTAGGGCCCTTGTGGGACCTAATCTTCAAGCTATGCATGACCTTCTTTCAAGGATTATTGGTATTCAGTTGTCCTCTGAAAGAGATACCATTAGATAGAATCTTCATCAAAATGGATAATTTTCTTTTCACTCTACATATGCAACTTTATCATATCAGAATATCCCAGTTACAAATAGACAATTGTGGCGGATTAAAGTAACTTTAAAAATTAAAATCTTTTTATGGTACTTACGTCGAGGAGTGATATTGACAAAAGATAATCTAAGTAAAAGAAATTGGACTGGCAATAAAAATTGTTGTTTTTGTCACAATGAAGAAACTATTCAGCATCTTTTCTTCGAGTGTCCGTTTACGCGCGTTGCATGCCATATTGCACAAATGGCTTTTAATCTGACACCTCCCAATAGCATAACCCATATGTTTGGGACTTGGCTAGTGCGATTGGAAAAGGATACAAAGGATCAATGTTTAATTGGTGCTACCGCGTTATGTTGGTCTCTTTGGCTATGTGGAAATGATGTTGTTTTTGACAGAAAACAACAACCTAATCCGTTGCAGGTGATTTATATGTGATTCAATTGGTTGCGCTCATGGTCAGTATTGCAGCGTGAGGAGTCTCTGGAGATGATGTCAACAGCATGCGATTGTCTACATGCCGTGGCTAGGGACGTCTTCATTGGGCATGGATGGCGATTCCAAAGAAGACTTCGGGCAGATTGAGTTTTTATTCGTCATTTATTTGCTTGTTGCACGTCTTCTTTCTTCAAATACTCAGATTTAGGTAGTAGCTTTATAACAGAACCTCTGAACTCTGTAATAATTATTTGACTGTGTGCATCTTAATATACATAGGCCGAAAGTATAATTTATTCTTCCATTATCTAAAAGAAAATATCCTCTCATCATCATATACCAGCACGGATTCAAGCATGAGGAATATGTTGTTGCGTGTCCCAAACTCCCAATGTTACAGGCTCTATATATCTTCATCATAGAGACAGACCACTGGATGTAAGCAGACCGCATACATGATGAATTGACGACCATTCCCTGTACATGTTGTTGATCTTTAGCACAGTGATGACGGGGAAAGTATGTGCAGAGAAGATTATCATATAATGCAGAATTGCAGGGGGGAGGGCCCCTTGTGGAGCAATTTCGTCAATGACAGTCGACAACCAGACAGTGATGCAAATTAACGACTAGGCGGTCGTTATTCATTTCACCTTGAAATTGCGACGAAGTTTGGCGTCGTTGACTAATTGCGCACCCTCTCTCTCTCTCTCTCTCTCTCTCTCTCTCTCTCTCTCTCTCTCTCTCTCATTACAAGTGCAGTCAGACCAATTATCAGCAAGAACTACATGAGGTAGTAGTCTTACGATGCACGCTGCTTCTAGTTAATAGGATCTTCGACAAATCCTTGATTGGAAACTAATGTAACTATCTCTCGATAGATTGTTTCTTGCACGCTAGCTTATGGAAACCAGATGTTAGTCTGAATTATAGGGCATTTTCCTTGTCTGAAATTAGCACGGAGGTACAGAACGCCTGCCCAGTTTCAGTTATTGTTCGGAAGTTCACAGCGATTTTAAGTTTGTTCCGACCTCCTTGGCGAGAGGGCCATTTGTTTTGCAGTCACTACAAATCGATGAATTTGTTATCTTGTAGTTTTGGTTACAAAAAGAATTATCTTGATACTGTACATAGCTATGAAAATTAACTTGTGGCGCCTGTCAATTTGAGGGAGAGAGAGAGAGAGATGAAAACAATATTAGCACTTGTTGAACATCTAACCTGTCGGCACAAAGAGACATGTCCTTTAATTTACTTCAATGCATAGGAAAAGGAGACAACCACAGCTTCTAGCTAGAGTTAGTGCAATACTAGCAATAACGTCTGGAACAAGTACTTGCTGTTTGGTTTAGTTTTCTCATCTTTGCTTTGCGTATCTTAATTCCAACAATCGAATCCCACATCTTTTCAGATCACGTCAATTAACGACCGTATCCTTTTCGCTTAAGTTGCTGTCAAAATCTAATGCGATAACGAGTTGGTGTGGAACGTGACGGCTTGTGTGGAAGAGAGCCGGAGCTGCTCCACCTAGCATTCGACATAAACAGTGCTATTTGTTGTAAAATGACGATAACTTTTACAGAAAAATAGTAATGTAGAATAAGTACTGAGAATACATAAGATATAGGAAGGCAAAACTCTCCTCTCTTTATCATATTAATTCTATTGTACACAGTGGCGGAGCCAGAAAATTCTAAAGGAAGGGGTCAAGAATGAAGTGAACCTCTACTAATGACTGATATTTAAAATTCAGTATATAATAAGTACAATATGTAACACTTGTAATTTGCAAGAATTTATGAATGAAATTAGTGCAAGTACGAGCTTTTTTCCAGCAGCGGTGGAAGGTCTCGCATTAGAAAGTTCAACGATTTGATTTTGATGATCAGGATCAGGGCCTTCGGGTTGTCTAGACGCAGATGGTGCCTCCTTGAATGGTTTTGATTTTGACAAAGACGTAAAATATCTCTTCATCTAATACACATAGGATAAAATAGCAGAATCAATCAACCTACCTACAATGGATCAAGAGAAGAACCACAATGTGCTTAATTCCAAATTTCCAATACAGCGGGAAGAATCCCCGCATATGTGTCGTCTAAAATCCAAGCATTATTATTTATTGGCCACCCTTTTAGCCGAATAAATGAAGCAGTATTGCAGTAATACCAATTGAGAGCAACATCTGGAATTCTAGATGACTGGATCGTACCTTGATTTCTGACAGTGCTGGCGAAGTGGCGAGTCACAGCGACTCAGCATCTCGGACGCGGGATTTCCGACAACGCTGGCGATCGGACGCAGGACGCAAAACGGCAAAAGTCACGATCATTCCACACGCCGGGACGCAGAAGCCGCTGCACGCGATCGCTCCAGCCTCCACAGTTCGACCAAGGAACGATGTTTGGTCTCCCTCCCGTCTGCTCATGTTCCATCCGTTTTCCTAGGCCCTGGCTATCGCTAATCATGCCGGATGGAGTGCTGGCCGTTGGACTGAGTCCTAATCGCTACTCCTGCAATGCGCTGACCGGGGCCCAGGCCCACCTAGGCCCCGGCCTAGGCTCCGCCTCTGATTGTACAATAGGGTGCCATATTTATAGTGAAAAAATTCATTAGAGATGGATTTAGATTCACTCACAAAGAGATATATAGAGTTCAATCATATCCCAACAACCAGGATCAAGAGTCTAGTCATATCTCAAAACTAATAGCATACAAATAAAAAAACATGCAATTGAATTAAAAAATCCTCCAAAATAAAGAAAAAGGGATAAACAACAAAAGCAAAATATTTAAAAGAAAGGAATTATACTTTCATGGTCTTTTTACTGCTGGGAATTTAACATCCAGAATTTGAACTGTTGTGTTTCGAATCATCCAACAGAGAAAAAAAAGAAGAGAGGTGCTTCTATGCTCTTCTTTTTAAAAGCTGCACAACTATTAAAGCATGAATGAAAGGGGGCATATCCTGTGCAATCAACATTTTGGTGCCATCACCGTGCAATCAAACTAAAAAAAGTTGCAAAAAATTCTGAAAAAAATCATGGATGTACATCTCAACTTACCCCATCTACGTATAAAATTTCATGATCAAATTCGTCATATGCTAGAAGTTACAAAAAAGATAAATTTCTAACAAACTTTTACACTTCAAATGCACCTCAAATTTGTCTTTTTTTGTAACTTCTAGCATAGGACTAATTTGATCATGAAATTTTATACGTAGATGGGGTAAGTTGAGATGTACATTCATGATTTTTTTCAGAATTTTTTGAAACTTTTTTTAGTTTGATTGCATAGTGATTGCACCAAACTGTTGATTGCACAGGATATGCCCCCTAAATGAAAGGTAGATAGTGATTACTTACCACTTCGTTGGCTTTAAGATTTGTGCAACTTGTATTAAGAGAAGAAGAATAGAAGCTGTCGGGACCCGAATCTGCAAATCCGAACCCTCTGTGTATTCTGCACTAGTCCAGGATCACGCTAGTGCACACAGTAATAACAGGGATGAAGTACCACAATCATACACAGCGGAATTAATAATAAAGTACTTCAAACATTAAATAAATTGGTTACAAGACCTTAAGGTCAACTAACAAATAGTCTGCCACGCAGGGCTTACAATAACAAAAGTAATTAATCAAGAATGAACGAAGAACGCTTGGTGACTCCCATCAAGATGCCACAGTAATCGACAAGGTTCAACTCCTAGATAATCGCCTCCTCATGGAACTTCACCTTCTTTGAAGTTGTAGTCTTCTCCTCAACTGATGATTGTGTTGAAAGCAAGGGTGAGTATACAACATACTCAGCAAGTCATGCACAGGGGTGCAATCCTATTACTATATGCATGGCTTCTTCCAAAGAGATGGCTTAAGTGGTTGTTTTGCATCAAACAACATTTTGCTTTGATTAAATAATCTTAATAGATTCACAAGCGGTAAAACCATATTATATAGTAAGTTATCAATCTCTTCTCAAGCAGTTTGGCACAAAGCCCTAAATCACTTTAGCAATTATCTCTGGCATACAGCCACCCATTCCACATTTTATTTTAAAAGATCTAACCCTTGACTGTAATCCCCGAGCTTTGTCCAGTACCGTGGACTCGGCTATTCGAATAGTTTGTACACTCTGCAGAGGTTATACACTTTACCCACACGATATAGTTAAACACCACATGGGCGAGTAACCATAACAAAGTCTTTCCGAAACCTCTATCCTCGCATGCGTACCTCCCGGTATAGTTCCCGCTGTCCCTTCCCTTTTGCGGAGCGGAAGTACAGGGCTAACGTATACCGTTGAAGAGATGTAAGACCAATCGGTAAACACTACACCCTTCTTTCCACATTTACAGATACAAAAACCACCTGAGGTCTCACATGCTAAGACTTCGGAATCGTACTCAACTAGGTCTGTCCCACTCCAGACATGTGGTTGTATGTTAGGCCTAGTTCAAAGGCTTGCAAGGTTAAGTCCTTAGGTTGACCGTGGCAAGACTACCCAAAGTTCACAAAACCAAATTCAATCAACATCTCTCCCATGTGCCACATCGGGCCCCCCATTAATCACTTGCCACTTGCCACCGTCTAAATATTTTCCCACCCCAGTTTGATTATTGTGCAATACATGCCAACAATAATACCAGTTACCATGTAGAACCAAAAAGGTACCTACACTTCACATCATCACGTGGCAAGATTACACTGATTCTAAAATTCATTCCGTGTATCATTAGTCAATATTATTTTGCCATTTAAAACACATTTCACGTAAGCATGGCTAAGCAACTATTCACGGTCTAGCCTCCCGTGTTGGCACAATATTAACATCCAACTAAATAAACCAACTTAAGGTGACAATGGATACATGGCATACAAATATTATCATCAATGGTGGAATTAACAATTAGGTTTAGTAACTATTTTACCCAAATTACATTAATTCATTTTAATCAACATAGCATGCATAATTTAAATCAAAATACATTTCAAAAACTAGGAGCAATATGGTCAAAGCACAACTTGCCTTCAAAGATCAGCTGGTTTTGGTCTAGATCTTGATCTTCCTCGAAATCAACTCCCTCACACAGTTCGATGTCTACGCACAACAGTTAAAGAACCAAATAAACACGCAAATCAACATACAACACACATTCAGAAAATGCTACAAAACAAACTAGGTTTTAATTTCATGAAAACTTCCAGACAATTAGTTTGGTATTTTCTAAGATTTATAAAATTTATTTGGTCATTTTTGGACGTGTAGTTTGCAAGTTACAAAGCTCGTAAGTTTGGACTTTCCGCGAATAATTTAATAGTATAGATTTGATTATAAAATTCCAGTAAAATTAGCGTAGCTAGGTATCAATATTTACTAATTAATAAAATTTGTCGCATACTATTCGGACTTGGAATGAATTTGTAGCGAAAAAGACAAAATTCGCAATTTTAGAAAATTAACACATACAACTCACTCTCCACTTTCCTTGCATGGCACTATTCACGTGTATACATGTATTCTGTAATCTTTTTGAATCGGCTGGCTACGTGAGGGAAGAAACCGAATAGAACACCACAATATATATGTATATAGTTCTGTTCGGCTAGAACACGTGAGGAACCGAAACAACAGTATAAATTGCATATTTAAATACGTATTCTTCCTAATATGACCGTATACTCGTATATAGAAAATTTATACTTGCGAACCGGCCGAATATACATATTCAGAGCCGACGAATATATCCATACGTATACATACTGCTAGCGTCAAATAATAGAGAGTACCAAATCAAGATGCTACGATATAAATATATATACATGCGTAGCAACCGAATATATCTACGCGCGACTATATCTACACGTGAATCGACCAAGTATACCTACATGTAGACATGTATATGCGCAAGCTACAGAATACATCCGCCTAACCTATACGTGTATATACTAACATATATATACATGATTACGCGTCGACAGGATCAATCAACGGTAGAAATAGAACACGCGCAAAAGAAAGGCAAGACAGTACCGATCGATGACAGGCAGTAGCGCGGATCGTCGACGCGGAACAAATCGAGTCCGGAGAGTGCGCCGGCGGCAGTGGCGATGACGGCGGCGGCGACGACGACAGCGACGACGACGGCGACAGCGACGAGAGGAGCGCACGGTCGGCCGGACAAGTAGCAGCGGCCAGGCGGCGGTCGGTCGGTCGGCGGAGTCGGTTGTGTGGAGTTGAGGATAGCAGGTGATATGAGGAGGAGGGAATGAAAAACAGATGGAGGTGTTGACGTGAAGACTAAATGGAAACAACTGGGAAAGGAGAAGCGTACAGGAAGAAGCAGAGAAATGATACCGGCTGGAAGGTTTGGAAACGGCTAGCGTTACTGGTTCAGGCGTTGGAGTTGGAACAGCGGGGAGGATTAACGTCCACGCGTGGGAAAATTGCAAGGCATGGAACGGCTGGAAAGGGAAGGGTCTTCATGCGTATGGAATTGTTGGCAGAGGAAACGTAGGGAATGAAGGAGCTGACTGGAAATGATAACAGCTGAAATCAAGGAAATAACGTGAATGTGTTCCTCCATTACTGCTTCATGCGTTCGGCAGAATGAAGGAAATGACGTTTCCTACTTGCATGCACTTGGAAACTGCTTAAGCCCACACGTCCACACTCATGGGAAAAGGAAAAGTCAAGCCGTCCTGTACACAAGTATGGTATACGTATATATGTTCTCAAAATGGAAAACGGGTCTCGGAAAAAAAATAGCAAAAAGGTTTCAGAGACCCTGAAAATTTCTTCTAAAATACTAGGAACTATTTGGGACGTAACAAAGTTGGTTTCGTGATTTTTCGACTTGTAGATTTTTCGCAAAAAAATCTTTTAGTGAATCAGACACTTGTACAGATTTTCGTAAAATCAACGATTTACGTTATATAGCATGTTTTCTAAAAATATTTGAAGAGAACACTCTCGTCTACCTATTATCTTAATTATAAACAAAATTTTAGATTTTATGCTGATTCGAAAATGCCTGATCTTTATTTTAAGTGATTATTTCAATAAACTTGAATTCAAATTAATTCCGGAAAATTCCAAATAATTCCAAAAACGCAGTAAATATATCAAAAGCAAATTTTGGGATGTTACAGAAGCACCTCTCAATAAAGAAATCTAGAGGATGTAAAATCCTGTAGATAATTTACCATTTAGGCATACTTGCACCAAATAAGAATTTTTAGTAAATCCTTTGAAATTCCGTTACAATGAGTTCCAAGTATAAAAATTTTGGAGAAAGCCAACTGCAGAACCTCGTAAAATCATAAGAATTTCCTTTCTATGGTTTTGTTTGGGATAGATTCTGATTGTCCAAGAATCGCGTGGGTGAGAGTTTCTGATTTTGTGTATAAATCTGCTTCTGTTTGTGAGGAAAATTATCCAGAATCCTCCTATTCGACAAACAATACGTTTTTCTTTCAAGTAGAAGCTGTACAGAACAAGGCCTATGTATCGAAACTTCCAACCAGATTGATGGATGACACAAACGCACACATGTTAGGTGAAGCATACGTTTTCTTTTTGAAATAATTACATTTAACCCTCAATTATTGCAGAAGTCTAAATTTCGATATTTAAATGCAAAATCAGTTACTTGATCCTTAATTATAAATGCGTGTACAATAATGTAATATCACCTGTTTATATACTTTGTTACTTAAGATTTTTGTTGATATGAAATTTTTTTGTTGATACGAAGAAGAGTGGATATAGCTGTCTCTTCGTAAAGAGACGATAAGATAAAAAGTACAAAATACTATTATATGTTATGATATGGCTAGAGTCTGTGTTCCTGTATAGAAGGACTCTATCCATTGGTGGGTGAATCTGAATTAACCTCCAGAGAACCTCCACTATATATATAGGGGCATTGCCTTGTACAGAGAAAATAATCTAATAAAGAGAGATGTTTTTCCCCTATATTGTGTGCGCTCTTTTTCTTCTGTTCGTGTGATTGGTTGGCGTGCTGTGGATTGGCGTGGGTGAACGATCTTGTTTCACAACACGTTATCAGCACGAGTCTCTATCACAAGAAGCGGAGAATCGTCGACTACGACGAACGACTACTACCGGCGATTGATCGCCCGATCCGATCTGCAATCAACTCGCCATCAAGTCGGCATCCACTCGGATCGCCGAAAAAAAATTCCTACGCGACTCTATCCTACGCGATAATCAACACGCTATCAAGAACGTAAGTAATCGCGCGTGATCAAAATCCTGCAGATTGTCTCATTGGATGTATTGATCTAATCTATTGTTAGCTAGCGAGATCTGTTTCTGTTCATCGTCTTATCAACAAAAAAGGGGGCATGGACTTCGGCTGACGACTAGAAGCCATCGACAACACCCTCCACTGCCATCGGCCCGCAACCGACGCCTCACGCGCCAGAAAGCGGCGGCGCCCGGAACAGTGCCCGCGTCACGCAGGCGAGGCAGGCCAAGCTAAGCGCCCGGAAGCCATGGCGGCACTCCGCGACGCCTGCAGTAGACCGCCCGAGCCCTCGCCGCCTCGCGCGGCCGCGACTCCGGCCGACCACCTCGCGCCCGGCCAGAGCCCTGTCGCCTCGCGCCAGCCATAACCGCTGCCGCCTCACGCCCAGCCCGCCGCCGCCGCCTTGCGCCCGGCCCGCAGCCGCCGCCGTATCCGGCCGATCGTCCTCAAGCCCCGCCGGCTGAGAGCCACCCAGCCCTGTGCGGGAAAAACGAAGCGGCGGCTAGGGACACCCTAGCTGCAGGGTGAAAGAGGGCGAGTTTGGGCCGATTTGGCAAATTGGGCCGCCCCAGGTCATAAGAAAGAAAAAAATAAAAACAGAAATGTGAATTGACGTTTTTACCCCTCTGTTTTCTGTAATTCTAGAAAATAGTGGTCAGAACTAGAAAATTAAATTTTCTAGATTTGTGGACTTTCGAAAATTTTGCAAAATTTTGTTTTAGGACATATTGGAAGCTCCATACCCTGGGTTTATTTTCTAGCTTTTTAGCCATGTTTAATATGTGGTAAATTAATTTTTCATGTTACTCAAGTAATTCTGAAAATTGCTTAAATATTAACGGAAAATTACAAAATTTGCTAGAAAATTATGAGGACTGGTTGGGATTTGATTTCAGTACTGAAGGAACCGATGCAAGACAATTGGTGTCGAAGGAAACACACATGAGGCATGGTTCTTTAATTGGCACCCGAAAACTGGAAGTGCTCCCTCCCTCATGTGAGCCCTAGTGCGGGTTGACCTGGCCATGAGTCGAGTTGACGGAGACATTCATTACCTGTTTTCACTCCCAGCCAACAAGAATTACATAATATGTAATTAGCATTATGCCGCATTTAATTGATGTTAGGATTTATTTTCAGTTATTAAGTAATGCTGAAAAATTACTATATAATTAACAGAAAATGGTTAAATGCTAGGAAAATTCTAGAAAAATTATGATAATTATCTACTGAATAGATATAGACCAAAACTTTATTGATTCAACGAGAATGCATGCAAAATAATATTTTACCAATAGTAAAATTTCGTATTGCTTATATATAGGATATGTGTGACATCGCAAAAAGGGAATTTGTTGTGCTTGCCCTGGATGGCAGCAATTATCTCACTTGGGCGATGGATGCCAAAATCAACCTAACAACTAGAGCACTAGGAGCTGCTATTGCCCAGCCTGAAGCTGGTGCACCTGTTGTGCCCGAACCCGCAAAATGTGTTGCTTTACATTTCCTGAGGCACCATCTTTATCTGGACCTGAAGGCCGAATACTTGATGGAGGAGGACCCGCTGGTATTATGGAATTCCCTGAAGGAACGATATAACCAGCAAAGATCTGTGTTGTCGCCAGAAGCACAACGAGAATGGACCCTCCTACGCTTTCAGGATTTCAAATCTGTGGCAGCATATAATTCTGCAATGCACAAACTTGTCGCTAAATTAACGTTTTGTAACCAGAAAGTTACTGATGCTGAAATGATCGATAAAACCTTATGCACCTTCCACCCCAACATGATGATACTACAACAATAGTACCGTCATGCAAAGTACAAGAAGTACTCTGAGGTTATTAGTGTTCTGCTAGAAGCAAAAAAACATGATGAACTCCTATTGAAGAATCATCATGCAAATGCAAATGGAAATCAAGCATTGCCCGAAGCACATGCTACCGCTCAACAGGCTAGTAATAGCCATGGTAGCAAAAAAGGTCAAATGCATCAGGGGAATAAATGGAAGAATAACATAAACCTAAAGGGAAATGGCAAATCCCAATAGAAAGGTAAAGGTAAAGGTACTGGAACCTTCCAGAAGCAAGGTCCAACAAATAAGGCACCTAACATCCCTCAGTCATGCTTTAGGTGTGGGTGCGTTGGCCATTGGTCACGTACATGTCGCACCCCAAAGCACCTGGCGGAACTTTACATAAAATCCACTGGGAGATTCCAGAAGAATCAAGAAAAAAAAGGTTGAGGCACACTTCGTTGAACAAGAAGGTGGGAAGAAGGATGACAATGGCACTGACCCTACGATCGAGTTCAAAGAAAGCCTTCTCGGATATGGTGACTCACCCATGGAGGAAGATGACCTTCTTGATACTAAACTTGTGGAATTCTATAAGAATATCAATGTTTCCCAGGAGGAGGAACATGACTTATATGGAGACTTGCAATAGTTTCCTTGTACCCCTTTTTGGTTTATGTCGCATTTCCATTAATTGAGTCTCCTTAAGTGCCTCATATTATCAGTTGGAATAGTTATGTTCCTGTATGAACATTTGGTCTATGCTCCTGTTAAGAAATTATCAATAATAGTCAAATAAGATGTTTTTCCAGAATATTTGCTCATTCTTGTGCTATGCTTGTCCTATATTCTACAATTTTTCCTGATGCAATAATTGTTTGATTGTTAAGTCATATCTTTAATATAGAACAAAGTATAATCCAGCGAAGGGGGAATAAATTTGTCTAAAAGACAGCTATACCACACTAAGTGACTTGAAAATTATAACTACCGCTAGAAGCGATGATCTTATAGTTGGCACTGGAAGAATGTCATATTATACCCTAAGTCCAGTTGTACTCATTTATATCTTAAAGACATTGGTCTGAATCATACCCATATGCAGACATAGAAAGAGGGTGGTACTGAATACCTACTCATGGCTAAGTTTAATGGGTGTAATAAATATGTGGTTGAAAAACTTCCTCCCTTCTTCTTTGGGTTATACTACGCATATATAAAACCTGAAGTTTGTGTTGCGATACAAATCCAGAGATATTTAAAGATCGACTGGGTAATCTTGAGTTGAATATTATGATAAAATAATTAGTAATTTTGCTGGCTATAGTATAAAGACTTTCCTAGACCTAAAGATTGCTTATGCCATGTTTGTGCTATAGGAAAACTTACAGTTTGATCCTCTAACATTTAGAGGAATCACTGAATTTCTTGGAAAAAATTCGAAGTGATATATGTGGACATTTTCAGCTCCTGTTGGGCCCTTTCAAATATTTTATGTCTCTTATCTACTAGGAACCATGCTTCTGTCAAAAAAATTAATTGCCCAGAGCCTCCTTTGCAGAAGAAATAATCAAGTCTATTCAAATAGACAATGCTAACGAGTTTAACCTCAAAAGCATTTAATGATTATTATGTGGCCCTGGGAATTAATGCATAACTTTTAGTACCTCATGTCCACACATTAGAATGGCCTTGTAGAGTCATTATTAAAGGAATAAAATTTATTGCTTAGCCACTTTTGCAGAATAGTAGGTACCCACCAGTTGCTGGGGCCACGCAGTGCTGCACACCGCGATATTAATTCAACTCAAATCAACTGCATATTATGGAATTTCCCCGTTGCAGATAGTGCATGGAAGAGAATTAGGTATTTCCCATTTGCGAAAATTTTGGCTATGTTGTATACATGTCAATCTCTTCACCACAGCGTACCACCATGGGACTTCGCCGGAAGTTGGAGATCTGTACACGGCTCGGTACACTGATTGTACTAAGGACTTTTCCGGCATTAGGGGGAGATAAGTATCACAATAAAGAATGCCGAGTCCTTAGTTCCACGCACTAAAGAGACCGAACTTGAAGTTCAGAAAGTAATAAATCTGCAACAAATAAGCTAATAATCTGCCAAATACCTTCACTGATCATAAGGTAGTGGAAAGATCTCATATACTTGCAGTATATGCACCTGAAATAGTGGAAATATCCTAGACGGATATTGAACCCACTCTTGACCCTCATAATAAAATGAGAGGGAGGCTTCCAGGTGCACGTGACTCAATTTCGCGGAGATGTCCGCAGAAATAGAGAACCAAACAATTGAGAACACTACCCATGACAGTGGAAGAAGCTCAACCTGATGTTGAGAATATCCTTGAAGTGAGCCATCTAGAAGATGGTAACATCCCTGAAGTGATCCATCCTAAAGATTATAACCCCAGCGTATATTTGTGCGCACAATCCAACGCTGAGAAGTCGAAACACCCAGACTTCATCGTTGTGGGAAATCACGAGGAGCTGGAAGAAATTAATAAAGAGATATCCCTAGAGTGATGCAGGAGAATTATATATAAAGAAATACTACCATTGTCGACATATTTTGCCTCTAAAAATTGATAAAATCTGGATCCAGAACCAAAGTCCATGGCAGAGTGCCAAGAGCGCTCATATAGGGTCAAATGAAAGAGCAATTGAGGCAGCGCTTGCTTAATAAGAGAAAAGTTCTTGGTCCTGTTGACCGAACATTTCCTGAAATATTCTCTGTAGAATCAAATAGATTTTTCATCATGAAGAGATATGAAAATACCCAGGTGGTGAGATATGAAGCGAGGCTTGTAGCACAAGGGTTTTAGCAGAGACCTATCATCGATTACGATGAAACCTGTTCTCCTGTAATGAGTGAAATAACATTTCGAAATTAAATATTGATGGCAACAAGCTTAAACTTATCAATACAGTTGATGGATGTAGTGACCGCATATTTATATGGGTCACTGAATACGGATTAAAACAGTCGGTAAAGATGTGCTACAACCGATTTAGTAAATTCCTCCTGAAGAAGGGATTTTCAAATAATGATGATTGTCCCTGTGTGTTCATAAAGAAACTCCAGAATGGATTTTGTATCATCTTGGTATATATTGATGATCTGAATATCATCAGAACCACAGAGGAAATAAAGGAAGCAAATGCTTACCTCAAGACGGAGTTTGAGATGAAGGATTTGGGTAAAACCAAATTTTACTTAGGCCTGCGGCTTGACCATTTCCTAGAAGGGATTTTAGTGCACCAGTTTGCCTATACCAAGAAGGTATTGAAAAGATTTAACATGGATAAATCTCATCCTTTGAAAATCCCCATAGTAGTAAGATCCCTTGAAGCGAACAAAGACCCATTTAGACCAAGGAATGAAAAATAAGAAATTCTTTTGGACCTGGAGTCTCATACTTATGTATCTTGTGAATTGCACAAGGTCTGATATTACATTCACAATAAATTTGCTAGCATGAAACAATATAGTTCCAACCAGAGGATATTGGGCTAATATCAAGACTTTACTCATATACCTCTAAGGTACTTAAGATCTTAGATTGTTTTTCCTGAAGAATCAAGACTTAACCATGGGTGAAAGTATGGATGTTGGCTATCTGTCTGATCCCCACAGTGCCAAAATTAAGACTGATTTTGTATTTCTCTGCGATGGTACAGCTATTTCTTGGCGGTCTTTCAAATAGACTTTGGCAGCCACTTCTATCAACCACTCAGAGATTATATCTTTGTATGAAGCCTCACGGAAATGTGTTTGGCTAAGACGTTTAGTTAACCACGTCCAGAAGTCATGTGGTATGAATATCGTCGATACCCCTACTATTATCTATGAAGATAATGATGTTTGTGTTGCACAAATGCAAATGGGTTATGTAAAGAGCAATATCACGAAGCATATTGCCTTTAAGTTCTTCTATCCTCATGAACTCCAGAAGAACGGTGAGGTAAAAATAATGCAAACTAAGTCATGTTAAAATCTAGCAGATTTATTCATAAAATTTTTGCTAAAGTCTACCTTCCAAAGTTACGTTAATGGCATTGGAATGAGGCGACTTAGAGATTTGCAGAGTTCAGGGGAAGTAAATCCTGAACCATAATCCCTTTTCTTCAATCCTGAAGATCATAGTTTATATCTTGAAGATTATAAGTTGTGCTCTTTTTTTTTCCCTAAGTGAGTTTTCTTGAAGTTTCTCACATCAAGGTTTTTAATGAGGCAACTAGTGTAACATGGAGTGCGAGTGCAATGTACTCTTTTCTCTATCCCCTTTTTCCCACTAGGTTTTTAGGAGAAGTTTTTAATGAGACATGTGTATTACACGGTATTCGCCCATGGGGGAGTGTTATGATATGGCTAGAGCCCGTGTTCCTGTATGGAAGGACTATCCATTGGTGGGCGAATTCGAATTAACCTCCAGGGGACCTCCACTATATATATAGGGGCATTGTCTTGTACAGAGAAATCAATTTAATAAAGAGAGATGTTTTCCCCTATATTGTGTGCGCACTTTTTCTTCTGTTCGTTTGATTGCTTGGCGTGCCGCGGATTGACGTGTGAACGATCTTTGTTTCAGAACATTATATAAGTTATTGTCTGTAATAAATATTTTTTTCATGTCATGTTAAAATATTATAGATTCTCACATAGAAAATCTTAAGATTTATTTATTTATTATAGAAGTTATTTTTGGTTTTGTCTTTAAATAATATAGATATGTATACAGACAACCGTCATCTCCGGTGGTGACGGAGATGGTCTCATGCGGGTTAAAAATCACCCCGTCGTAAACACCTCGGTTTTGCTGATGGCATCTACGAGTACGTCCACCTCCTCCTCCTTCGAATGTCCAAGTCAGCCTCCTCGTCATCTCCTTCCTCCTGTTTCTTCTCCTCCCATCCTTTCATAGCGCCTCCACACCACCCACTAGCGCCGACGACCGAATCGGCCTTGCACCTCGGCACCCGTCCCCGCGTTCCTTCCTCCTCCAAGCGGTGTCGTGCCGCCCTAGATGCGCGCGTCGCGCCCAGCACGCCCCACCCATGCCTTTTCATTTCGCTGCAGCTGCATGGCTCGCGTGCGCCTGCTCGTGCTGCCACCAACCCAAGCATGGACGCGTCCACCACATCTAGCACATGGACACAACATGGCACGCGCTGGCCGCGGGCGGGCGACGGGCAGACGGGGGCGCAACACTAGCGTCGGGCCAGGCGAAAGTGTTGCGACACGACGACGACGATATATGCACGTTGCGCCGGGCAGATGGGGACGTAGCACTAGTCTCAGGCTTGTCGGAAACCGGGAAACGGTCGCAGCATGACGCGCACCGAGCGTGGGCGGAACGGACGCGGCATGCCTCGGGCTAGGCGTGCTTTACCTGATTTACTTGCGTGTTGGGCCACCATGCTTGCCCCGGACGACACCCAACAGCTTGATTGGCAGCAAGGCAATGAGTTTTGGCCGTGGAAGTCGGCGACCATGGCGAGGTTAGTCTTTCACTGCACTGGGCGGTGCACATCAAATGCTTGATGAAATGCCTCAATGAGAAGGTATGGATTGACAGGTAGGCCCCAGCACTTTTTATTTATTTATTTACTTACTAATCTTACTGATTTGGTTGAATCCTTTACAATGTCATCATGTCGGAGCAAAAAGTGGGGTGGAATAGACAGGGTATAAAATATACTCGGTACTGATGCACCAAGATGGAGGTTGTGATACTCAAGAGAACAACCGTAAACTGTACCACATACTCCCTCCAGTTTGGTAATATATGTCGTTTTGGACATCGATACGATCTTTAAAACACAACTTTGACCACTAATTTTCATTATAATATATTTATAAAGCCCAATAAAATTATAATATTATGAAAGTACTTCTCAAGACAAATCTACACATATAATTTTTATGTATCCAATTTAAATATTTAAAAATATATCGATAGTCAAAGTTTCAGAAGTTTGACCATCACTATGTCCAAAACGACAGATGTTATCAAACTGGAGGGAGTACCAAGATGAATTTGCCAGGGACATTCACTGACTATGGGGCTTAATAAATTATTGTTGAGTTTCTTTCAATATTTAATATAATTTGGTATAAAATTATTTTATTGATCATTTATGTGGTTATTTCAAATTCGAGACGCTATCGAGATGACCCTCATTAATAATTTTTTAAATAAACTTATTTTAATTATAAACTCTTTAACTATCGTAATCAAAGCAATTTTAATTTAACCTCTTTTTTTCCATCCTAGCGTCCACCCAACCATCAGATTGGGACCTCCAACGGTTAGGATTAACCTGCACAGATACTAATCTACAGTATTAACTGCCGAACAACTAATGAGGAAGAGTGCTACAGTGCCTACCCCTGGATCCTGCCGTTAGTACTGGATCAAACTGCCCAAATCAATGAACTGCAATTGCACAGCAGTACAGCACAGCATAGTAGAGTGTGGTATATTCAGGTTGTACTTGCGCCAACTCAACTCCCGCCTCCCGGTGCGGCTCGCTCTCCCCGTGCGCGCGGCGCGCCTATATATAGAGGCGAGCTCGCCTCGTATCAATGAACTCGAAAAACTCTCGTGCTTGCTTACTTACACCTTGCTCTGCTTTTCCTCTGTTTCTGTGCCCAATTACCGGCCATGGTGGTCCTAGGCAAGGGCGAGCTCGGGCAGATAACCCTCCCCGCGGTGCAGCCACCGCTCGCCGACGTGCGGGAGGTCGACCTGTCCGCCTCGGGGCCCGCCCGCGAGGTGGCGGCTCGCGCGCTGGTGGCGGCGTGCGAGGAGCAGGGATTATTCAGGGTGACGGGCCACGGCGTGGCGCCGGGGCTCGTGCGCGCCGTGGAGGCTGCGGCCGCGGAGTTCTTCGCACTGCCTCAGGCCGAGAAGGAGGCCGCCGCGGGGCGGTCGCTCGGGTACGCAAGCAAGCGGATCGGCAGCGGCGGTGACCTTGGATGGATCGAGTACCTCCTGCTCTGCGCCACCTCCGCCGGCACCGTGCCCGTCGCCTCCTCCTCGACATTGCCGTGCGCGGCTGCGGCCGCGGCCTCGTCGTCCACGCCCCCCTGCCCCTTACGGTGAGCTCCTTTCGAAGACAGTACTGTCCTCTACCTGTCGGCCTGAGCGCGGTTAACATGCAAGAAAGATTCTGACACACTGCGTAAACGGGCTCGTGTAAAAGCCGTGGTAATAACGTTACTAGTTTGTTAATTACCGGAAAGGCCGTGGTAATTGACTGGTTTTTTCACTCCTCCGTGCGCGTGTAAGCAGAACGGCAGGACAATACGGTGACATTAACGCCTTTGTTGTGCATTGCACCGGCATCACAGTTCCCTCCGGACGCTTCCCGCCTGCGTAACGCATGGACACTTACATGCACACATGTCACCTCATTGCCGCCTTTTGTTTTGCCTCTTATTTATTTATTTATCGGATTCACTATTTACAGGCTAAGTCTTTATTTATTTATTTATGGGCACTTATCTAGTGTAAATTATTTTTATCGTGTAAACTCCGTCAAAATCATATATACACGTTTTCAAATTAACATACGTAAAGGAGATGAGCTTCTACAACCCTATATAATTTGAAGACTAAAATCAATTGTATTTGAAAAGATATGAAAAAGAAATCAACATAAATAGTGATTGAAAAAGAAATCAACATTATTAATCTCATTGCTTATCAATTTTATATCTTTCAAATGCGATTGAGTTTAGTCTTCAAATTTTATAGGATTGTAGAAGCTTATCTCCTCTATATATGGTAAAAAAATTTAGAATTTTTGAAAACTTGTGCATATGGTTTTTACGGAGTTTACATGATAAAAGTGGTTTACACCGGCTAAATGCCCTTATTTATGACGTTTACATATCTTAGTCCTAATTCATAAAAAAGAGTATGTTATTCTTATCAAATTATTTATTCTCTTGATTACTGAATTCTTTTGGATAAAGCTAGCTTATAAATCGATTGAAAACATTTTGTGTCTACAGTAGATACTAGATAGGGCCATGTTTGTTTGGGCTTTTTCTCTAACTTAAAAGTAAAAAAAAAATCAAAGTATAAACAATTAGATTGCTTTTTAACTAGGCTTTTTCAAAAGCTATAACTAAAAGCCAGAAACCACCGGAGAGATACTTTTTTGGCTTATTATTGATAGTTAGTTTACCAATGTTGCTAAAGTTATAGTAAAATTAACTACCTCAGTCACGTATTAAAGTAGACAAAATTTAATTTGCTTAAGCCAAAAGGCGCCTAAACAAATCCGAATGCTTGTTTGAATAGTCCGAGCACATGCTGAAGATAATAAGGAGCTTATGGGAGGTAAGCACTAGCGTTGTTCCACGGACGCAAAGACCTCTCTTCAATATTTGATATGTAGTTTTGTTCAATTTTCAGCAGCTAGCATTGGATACCTTAACCCAGCACATAGCTGCTCTGCTAGCTTTATCTTGGCTTGCATATGTCACGTGGGGGGATTATTTATCCGGGCTTGATCACTCGTTGCACAGTGAAAATTATCGACACAAGTCAATGCAGCTAGCTAGGGTCTTCAAAAATGGTCAATAAAGCTACCAGTAGAATAATTCCTTAACATGAGAAAAAACTAATTTGACCGAAAACTCTTAATTAGGCCTTGTTTGGGAGTCTATTCCTAGAATTAGGTCTCCCTAATAAGGTCTAAAGGGAAAAAAAATCCGTGGATAAGATTGCCCGTCGTGGCCGGGTGTCGCTTCACAATTTCTCGCGGCCGACGTACGGAGGCGGCTCCGCCTGCCGTTGCTCTTCCCAGAAGATAGCATAATTTTTCAAGGTCGTCGGCCACCATTTAACTCACGTGCGGTTCGAGCACGTCCTGCGATCGTGGCGCTGCATTCGATCGTGTGTGCGACGTTGGCTGCATGGTCTACCTCGACGCGCCGCCCATTAACTGCGCTGCCTTTCTGCCGCTCCGGCCGGTGACGTGCCGCGAGCCGCCGTTCAAATGGAAATGGAGCACTACTCACTCACCCATCACCTGTCGCGTCCAGTCTCTATCCACATCTTGACATCATTCAAGCCCAAAAGCCGAATTCATTGCCGTTTTTTTGGTCCATTTCTTTTAATGTGTAAATCGATTGATAATAATTAATTGACGTAGGGATCTTTTGGACGAGTACACGGCGGCGGTGCGGCGGATGGCGTGCGGCGTGCTGGAGCTGATGGCGGAGGGGCTGGGCGTCGGCCCGCCGGACGCACTCGCGCGGCTGGTGACGCACGCGGACAGCGACAACATGCTCCGGGTGAACCACTACCCGCCGCGCCCCGAGCTGCAGGCCGCCGGCGCCGGCGGCGAGGCGCTGAACCTGACGGGGTTCGGCGAGCACACCGACCCACAGATCATCTCGGTGCTCCGCTCCAACGGAACGTCCGGGCTGGAGATCTCTCTGCGCGACGGGGCCTGGGCATCCGTCCCGCCCGACGGGGACTCCTTCTTCGTCAACGTCGGTGACACCCTGCAGGTACGTACTGGTACTACATGCGAGTACTACGGTGCTGCTATGGCGCGAAACATCTGGAGATTAAAAAAAAAAAAGTTTGGTCACTTTTACGTACCGTGTGTCTTGTCGAATCTTCGAGCGTGCTAAACCGAGCAGATCAGTCAGTGTCTCAGCGATCGGTGTCCGGTCTTCCGGTGTCTCCATCAAACAAGAGCGCAGCAGCAGCACACGGTTATACTTGTGCGTGCATGCATATTATTAGCACGATCATGTATAGGGCCCAGCCTGTACGTGGAAACACTGGCAGCACATGCATGCTACAGCAATGTTGATAAAGATCAGGAAATGATCTATAGGATTTTTTTTTTTGTTCTTGAAGAAAACACGACAATTTTTGCCAACTCCTAAAAAAGGCCAATCAATTAACAGAAAAACTAAGAAACGGTATACCGTTTCTACGGTATACCTCTGAAACTCATGAAACTTACGAATTTTTACACTGAAACTCATGAAACTTAGCACTAAAAACTGATGAAACATGAAACCGATGAAACTAAACACTGAAACTCGTGAAACCAGCACTGAAACTGATAAGTTTCATAAGTTTCACGGCTATACCGTTGCAACGGTATACCGTTCCCTAGTCTCCCTCATCAATTAAACAGCTGCATATTGACACATGCTTGTGGTACTTTGTAGCACACTTATGACTTACCTGTGTTAGGGGTTTTTTTTTTCGATTTCTACGGGAATTGAACTCTATGCTATCAATTTTCTAGGAATTTATCGTGAAGTTCCTATGTTACAAGTGCCTGTGTGTTTGTGTCTGTGCAGGTGCTGACGAATGGGAGGTTCAGGAGTGTGAAGCACAGAGTAGTGGTGAACAGCGAGAGGTCCAGGGTGTCCATGATCTTCTTCGGCGGCCCGCCGCCCGGCGAGAGACTGGCGCCGCTGCCGCCGCTGCTGGGGGACGGCGGCCGGAGCAGGTATAGGGAGTTCACCTGGAAGGAGTACAAGAGCAGCAACTACAGGGGCAGGCTCGCGGACGACCGGCTCTGCCGCTTTGAGAACTAGCTACTTACGTACTTAGTAACTTCTATGTGCACATCACTACAGGTTGCATGCGTGGTAACTACTACCCAGTAACTTCATGTTATTAGCCATGATCAGGCTTGTGGTGTTGAGTGTGTGTGTGTGTGTATGCCTATGCATGTGTGATGTATAGCTTGTGCTTGTGAATCGCCTGGTCGTAAATTAATGAACGTTTAAGATAGGGCTGTAAACGGGCCGAATTCGAGCGAGCCTGGGGCTGTCAGGCTCGAGCTCGGTAAGGCTCGAGCCGAGCTCGAGTTGGGGTCCGAGCCTAGATCCAGGCTCGAGCTCGGCTCGGTCCAAGCTCAAGTAGGTTCGAGCTCGGCTCGAGTAAGTTCGGTAAGCTGATAAGCTCGAATAAGCTCGGTAAGCTCGAGTAATTCGGTTAATCTGGTAGGCTCGGTAGGCTCGATAACAAGCTCGAGTAAGTTCGGCTCGAGTAAGCTCGATAACAAGCTCGAGAAAGTTCGTTTCACGGAAGCTCGATCCAAACTCGAGTAGGCTCGTGAGCTATTCGAGCTCGGCTCGGTGAAGCTCGCGAGCTTGAAGGCAGGCTCGAGCTCGGTTCGTTCCAGGCTCGAGCCGAGCTCGAATCGAGCCTGGAACGAATCGAGCTCAAACAGTTTGCGAGCCTCGAGCTTTTTTTACAGCCCTAGTTTAAGATGAGGGTTACCAAGAGATTTTGGACTGTTCATGTGAAGTTACAACTTGCAAGAGCATGGAAACCTTACCCCAAGTCTTTACCTCAACGATCTATTTTTTCCGATTAAACAGTTTGTGCTTCATGAACAACACACAGTCGTTGGTGCTGTTTGAACTGACAGCAGAGGACGCAAATCTACTATTGGGCACAGGAAGAAATTGAAGAAATCTCATCTCATGCTCCTCCTGGATCAAACCAGGTCAACGGTTACCAACACTAGGTAGTACCTGTGGCCCTTCCAACACTAGCAGTTGCAACTCTGGTGTAGGACAATCAAAAGGCCATTGTTTCAAGTGAGAAGGTACCCACTGGCTGCAAAACCACGGTGGGCTGCATCGATGCCATACAGCCATAGTGGGAGTGATAGCTAATGGCTTAGGATCGGTCGCTGGCTTAAGTGATTGTGTGTTTTGGGCGATGGACTAGATCGGGTACGTTAATAATGGCTATACACAATCAAGCAGAGTTCTGGTTGACACCATCTCTTAAGCTATTTTCTTGATAATGTTGGCTATCATTGGCTTTAGAGTAGTTATCAGAGCCGATGATTGGTTGGAAAAGACATGATGTACGTATAGATTGGTTAATCATATCCAATAACTCCGCCTACACGGGTATATATCGGCTTACCAGGTTATCTGAAGTACCAGAAGCTTCCTTGTCGCCGAAGTTGACAGTCGGCAACATGGTTTTCTACGTGACACCACATCGGGTCTTCCAGTAGCAGTTCAACATCATCTGCTCGAACGCGCCCTTTTAGTATTCAACTTCTTTCCGATGTTCGAGTGTTATATCATCCAATGTAGGGACGATTATTGCGTCGGGATTGATGTCAGACGTAGAGATCGATTTTCCTATAGAAGACATCGTCGTTGATCGGTTCCACCGGGTGTGCCAAAAGTGTGTTGACACAGAAAACGTGATGAAGGGTTAATTGGCAATCAGCACACACAAACACCAGGTTTAAGTTAGGTGCAGGCGTGCCAGCCGATTTGATCCAACAATCGGCAAGAAAGGTATGTAAACTAATCAGTCGCTAAGCCGGTTTGCTTTTCGATGATAATATGATCTAGACAACTATTCAAGCCGATTAGATCAAAAGTGACCGACAGATCTAAATAGCGTGATTGAGCTGATTAGGTGATAGATAAAGGTCATTTTTTTTCCCCGAAAAGACGATGTGCAATAAGATCGGAGAAAAGCTAACCTGAAATGATGTAATTAGTTGACGAAATCAATAATCGGCGAAGCGCAACTTTATTGATAACATGAATTAAAGATGAAAGATTACAAGTCTAAAATAGTACTCCTAGTCGAAAGTAAAGTAAAAGTAGAATGAGTTGATTGATTGATTGTTCCCCTGCTGTCATGCCCGTCGACTCCTTTTATAGCGTCCAGGTCAATCGTATCTTTCTCCAACTCTTGTAGAATGCATATCGTCCTCAATCTCAAAAAATAAGCTTTTTCTTAGACCGATTGCCAGCTTCGATTTTGCATCCATGTTTGACCTCATCCTTTCAAATCGGCTATAACTACCAAACCGCTCATTCTTACTAGATTGGATAAAAAGTGCCAAATTTTGGTGTCAACACCTCCGCATGGTCTTTCATGTATGCTCTCAACTCTCGGCCTGTAGTCATTTAGGGCGTGTTTGGATGAGCCGGATTTTTTAGAAATTTTGAACCGAGTCATACAAATTCCTAAAAAGCCCCACCTATCCAAATAAATATTAGAAAGCTTTTATTCAGGATTTCTAGAATTCTTTTCTGGATTATACGGATTTCACACGACATGGTCCATTTGTTTTTCAATTCAAGGACGTAGGATCTTACTCGACTGAAACAGACATCCAGATCAAACTGTGCCTACGGATTCCTTTTCAACCCCCTATTATCTCTAGGTGACCCATCCTCGTTGGATCAGCATGCTTGGAGTTCCTCTCTGTCCTATCTCGTAATTTTCGATAGTTGTATGCTCCCGAAATGATCTACACTTACTGTTGAATACTACAACTCATTCTGTCGAATCACTTCTGATGCATCCTATCGATCACCATTATTACTTACTAGAAAGCTTAGCGCGGCGCACGTCGCTCGCGCCAACGTTTGATCGATGAAAAAGGACGCACGTTTTTTCCTCTAGTTTTTTTTCGCCAAACAGTTCAATTTAATTACGGAAAAGCATAAATCGAAAATCAATCATGCGTAAAAAGTTTTTCCGTAAAAGATAGAACCTTTACGTATTTCCGGGCAAAATATACAACCCTTACGTAATTTTGGGTATTTTAAGGTTTTTCCGTAAAAGCGGAGGGCCCTTTTCATTAAAGATAGGACCTCTTTGTAATTTCGAGCATTTTCAGCCTTTTTCGTAAAAAAAAAACGGCGCTCTGGAGGGCCCTTTTCATAAAAGGCAGGGCCTCTTTGTAATTTCTAGTATTGTCAGGCTTTTTTCGCAAAAAAGACGGCGCTCCGGCGCGTCAGGCGGAAAAATTGCGAACGCGCGAGGGCTCGAACCCGGGCTGCGCGCGTGGGAGCGAAGCGCTCTTCCGCCGCGCCAGGAGGCCCGCTGAGGCGAGAGGAGGGCTGGCGAGCCCCTTTTATACCTAACTTTGGCGGAAGCCGACGTGGAGCGATCTCATCCTTTCGTTCGTGCGATCAGACGACCGAGGACGCGAGACGATATGGCCACGGTGCGCTTTGAGGAATCCTCCGAACTTTGTTTTAGGTAGTATTACATCTACCATGCTCAAATCAGCCCATCCAAGGAAGGATACAGTATACTCCATAGTCCGTACTCGCGCGATACTGTCACAGCGGCAAGAGACATGGATTCAACACCGGGCTAGCTTAGGCAAGGTTTGACAGCTAACTGAGGAGACCGATGGCACCATCACGCCGGGCCTTTGCGCAACACCAATGACAGCTACTGACTGCTTCAAGATTTGCTGAATCCTAGGCATATGCAGGCCGCTGAAAAGAAACCAGCTAGGTAGGGTCCTCTGTGCTTCCAAAGTTTCAATAATTATGACCTGGCCAATGGGTCGTGTCTTTTTCGGCTAATTATTAGCATAGTCGGTCCAATATAATCCAAAGCACAGTATAGTCTAGATGTCTTTGGATTGGATTGGTACGGTACGAATGATGACTTACGTCGGGTCTAAAAACTCAGCACAATGTGTAGCCTGGCCTGACACAACCTAATGGTCGTGCCTGGGCTGGCACAGCACGGATACGATCCTTTTGTAAAAAAACATTATATCTATTGCTCAATTCATCATAAACTACCTTACCCCAGCGGCCCAAACCATCATCAAATACTATCTCTTCCCTTCGTCTCCTCCCATGACTCATTTTGTCGACTTATGTCAATTCAGGTTAGTTTTTTCTCTGATTTTGTTGCGCGTCGCTTTTTTCGAGAAAAATAGCCTTTACCCTCACCCGATCAATTCAATCGAGTTGATTAGATCTATCAGTTACTCTTGTTTACATCGGCTTAAACAAGTCGATCGGACTTGATCTAATCAGCGAAATTTAGATTGGCTTCATAACCAATTAATTGAAATATTATTCTCTTGTTGATTGCAGGATCAAATCGGCTGGCACGCCCGCATTCCAAACTTAAAGTCGATACGTTTTTGGCTTCAACAACAGCGGTGATCGAAGAGGAAGAAGAAGACAGTGGTGTTGGATCTCACAATCCCCACCACCTCGGCGCCACCACATCCAACCTTTCCCACACCGCATCGCCACCATCCCTGACCACCATGTGTGCTTCTTCCCCAAAGCTAGCGTCTTCCTCGCCTCCAACTGAGCTGCACTCCGTCCTCGTGACTACGCCAGTGGGTGAGGCCCTGGCTCCTTTCCTCTCCTCTGCAACAATCCAAATGGACCAGGCCTAGGTCGACATGAGGGTGGCACGATGTGCCTACGGTCCATGCTCAGGCTAGCCGGTGACGAGTTAGGCTAGCCTAGCACATCACAGTCTAGGCCCACGGCCCATCGGGCCGTACCGTGCCAGCCCAGGTCATTCAATCGATCGTTGCCATTTCTCAGTACTACAAGGCCATGCATGCAAATGTGCAGTGCAATGCACTGCAAGACGAACTCTTCATCACGCCAGTTCATCAATTCCCGATAGATGTTATTTTTCAAAGATTTTATTGTAGTAGCTCGCTTCGTGTTTTTCCCCCCGAAACTAGCCCCCGTGCTAAAAAAATTCAAAATAGCCCCTCCCCCATCGCGAAAGATGCGGTAGGTGACACATGTCACATGCTGTGTCTGGGTAGCACGGAAGACCGTGCTACTCGGGCACGCTTGCCTCCTGCACCTCCCGCGCCCACGCTACGCCCCACGCCCTCGCTTCCTGTGCACATGCCATGCCACGCACCCCTTGCTTCCAGCTTGCTCACCTTCCGCGCGAGCGCCACACGCTTGCCTCTAGCGCGGGCCTGGTTGCCGACCCCGCACTGCCCCGGTTGCCTGCCTCGCATGGTCTACTTGAGCTGCGCACGTCGACACCACGCGTCAGCTCACTACTCGCCATTTTTTCCCCACGCTTGGTGTGCGAGGAAGGCCCGGCCTTCCGCTCTCCCCGGCTATGGGAACTCAGTGGCTTCCGTGTTCATGGCCAACTACTCCCTTTCGCTCAACCAGACCACGGAAGGTGACACATGTCACCTGTCGAGTCTTCCACGGTGGGGGGGGGGGTATTTTTAAAATTATTTTGGCATGGGTACTATTTTTGGGGAAAAAAAACGCGAAGGAAGCTACTACAGTAAAAATTTCTTATTTTTCACTCCGGAAATTATTGTGCCATGCATGTAACAATGTCCTACTCCCTCCGTCTAAGTTCATAAGGAGACTTATTTTCTCTTGATACATAGACTAAGGTTATATTAAAAATAACTAGATGAACTTTAATTATCATCTCTAAACATTATATTCAATATATACATGTAGAGAATATCAAATAAATATCAATATTTATTAGGGATATAAAGAGAACATCATATTAATTTGTACGTTAAAATCTAAAATATATATGCTTTATATTTAATTATAGACAAGATCATTCAAATAATACATCCTAAAAACTTAGAACAAGGAGTACCAACGTGTGGTCATGCGAGACAGCGTCCTTGACGAGTGACCGATACGGCTAGCTACGTCGTTCGATCGATGCATGCATGATGGTCCCGCTCGGCCGGCACGCTCGTTCCGTGGTGGTGCCTTTCTGGGTGGGGCTCGCCCGGCCTTGCGCGCTTGACGGTGGTGCGTGTTGTTTGCGCTTCGGTCGAATTTGCTGGCCGGGATGTGACCTGCTCAAAGGGCGCCGTGTACTTGCCATGAGAGGAACAAGAGTTGACTTAGCTGTGGCACGTACGTACGTGCCATGAAACTGTAGCACATGACTTAACCCGTAATCTACAGGCGTTTAGAATCTGCATGACTTAACCCGTAATCTACAGGCGTTTAGAATCTGAATTTGTTAGGAAAAGACTTCAATCCACGAATTAGCAATCCACCTAGTTTTAGCACTTGTAGGGGTGACCCTCTAAGGCTGTGTTTGTTTAGGCTTCTGCTTAGGCTTATTTGGCTTCTAGACTTTCATAAGTCACAAGCCAAAACAAACAGTAATTTTTCAGCTAGCTGGATAGGAGAAGCTCCAGCCCAATTTGCACTACACGAGAGAAGCAAGGAAAACGATGCTTCTCGGGCTGGCTGGAGCTTCTGAAAATCCCACTTCCTTGGTACCCTTGCAACTTGATCTTATTTACAAAAAATTGCCATCCTCTTCATCAAGTCTCTTCCAGCTCTAGCCTCTAGCTCCAGCAGGCCAGCTAGCTTCTTCCAGCTCCAGCAGCTTCTCCTCCAGCACCAGCCTAAACAAACACAGCCTAAGAACCTGTCTCAAGTTCTGAACTTAATTTGCTTCGGACAATATGCATGTGGAATTATGCTACTCCGTTGTTTTAATTGTCAAATTAGAAAGCCAAGTAGAAGTTACTAGTACGTAATTTTGACCTACAAAAGTATCTGGAATGTACTTTATTTTATAGTAATCCAAGTTGTATCTTTTTTTTCGAAAGGCGGGCAGGAACTCTGCCGAATCAATTAAGATAGAAAGCGAGGTTCAAATACAAAAAAAGAAAGACTAAAAAAGGAGAGAAAACCAGCACCGGGAGCTAGAGGAAGGAAAACAGATACTAAGACAGAAAAACGAAACCGCCGTGAAGCGGGGCGACAGCAAGCCTGGAACTACTCAGAGGAGACAAGCCTCCTAGCAAGGTGGAAAGAGGAGAACTCATGGAGAGTTTGCTGGATCACTTCTGTCACCGCATAATAATGATCATTGAAAATGCGGGCGTTGCGCTCCTTCCAAATATTCCAGAAGAAGAAGGTCAGCAACCCGTCCAGACACCTGCGAAGCTCTTTGGGGAAAACTGCATGCAAGATCTGCCACCATGAGGCTATAGACTGCGACATGTCCTGAGTTTCAAGAGGCAGGAGATGGATTTGCAACCTAATAGATAATTGGGCCCAAGCATGCTTTGCAAATGGACAGGAAAGCATCAAGTGATTTGCTGATTCCTCCCCTGAACCACAAAGACAACACACTAAACAGTGTGGCCATCCTCTCAAGGCTATATTATCTGCAGTAAGAAGCATGTTTTGGAGCAGCAACCAAGCGAAGAACCTACACTTATTTTGGGGTTTTGACTTCCAGATTAAGGGGTAGTTTTGGTCAGTTACAGATCCAAAGAATTGGGCCCTGTAGGCCGACTTCGTTGAGTAAAACCCATTGGAAGTCCAACGCCATGTGATCTCATCCTGGTTTTCTGGATGCAAATGTACCCCCTGCAAGAGCTGCTAGAGTCTGAGGAATTCCTAAGCCGCGTCTCTGTTGAGATTCTTCTCAATGGGATCATCCAGTTGTTGTTGGATAATTCATACTGCACTGTGTTATTTCGCCGACGAACGAGCTGTAAACAGTGTGGCGCGATGATCCCTGGCGACATACCATGCAGCCAGTTGGAAATTCAGAACCTGGCTAGTTGTCCATTGCCTAGCGATATGGACGTGCTAGCATTGAAGAGGGCCAAATCAGAATCATTGCAAGGGACCGGCATACCCTTCCAAAGCCTCATCGTTTCTTTCCAAAGGTACCAAAGCCATCACAACCTAAACTCCCTATCGAAGGCCTCGAGTTGTTTGATTCCCAACCCACCGAGGGCTTTGGGCCTGCAAGTCTTTTTCCAATTTACGAGGCAGTGACCCCCAGTACGGTTTATCTCTCCCCTCCATAAGAAATTTCTCTGAATCCTGTCAATCTGTTTGAATGCCCAAGATGAACCTGGATAGACTGTGAGGTGGTAAATCCGAATGGCCGAGAGCACCGAGTCCACTAGCACAAGCCTTCCTGCTTTGGATAGTAGGGGGCCTTTCCAACCAGCTAGCATGCTTGCTACCTTTTCTAACAGGGGCTGTAAGTTCGCTTTCTTTAGGCTTGTTGGGTGAAGAGGTAGGCCTAAATAGCTGGATGGGAAAGCTTTTAGAGAAGCCGAGAATTCCTGTAAGATAGGTTGGAGGTCTAAACCTTCACACCTAATGGGGAAAATATCTGTTTTGAGAAGGTTGACCCTTGGACCTATGGCCTGGCCAAAGACATGGAGAAGGCTGTGCAGTAACCTAACCTCAGCCGGATTAGGGTTGACGAATAAGGCAACGTCATTCGCATACATGGACGTACAAAGGTGGCACGGTCTTTGGCCGATCTTCGAGAGGACCTGTCTCTGAGATGCAACAGTAATTAGGCGCTGCAGAGGCTCGAGGGCCAAGATAAAGATCATGGGGGATAGCGGGTCTCCCTGCCGCAACCCCCTCCTTTGTAGCACCTTTTTCCCCGGCAGACCGTTAAGCAAGATTTTGGAGGAAGAAGCTGCTAGGATTTGGGCGATCCAGTTTCGCCAACGTTGGCCGAAGCCAAAGAAGGCCAACATTTCCAGGAGATATTCCCAGCTTAGGGAATCGAAAGCTTTTGAAATGTCCAGCTTGACGAAGAGGGACGGTGTTTTTTTGGAGTGAAGATCGAAAATCAGGTTTTTTGTCAAGAGGAAGCTGTCGTGTATTGACCTGTTCCTGATGAAGGCATTCAGATTGGCCAAGACCAGAGACTGGAGTAAAGGTGCCAATCTGTTCGCTAGGAGTTTGGACATGATTTTTCCAACGCTGTGAATGAGACTGATGGGCCTGTAATCTGAGACGACAGCGCAATCCTGTTTTTTCGGCAGAAGCACTATGGATGCTGAGTTGAGAAGATGGAGATTCCTCCCTTTTTGATTATAGAAGTCGACTGCTACTGCCAAGACATCGTCCTTTAAAATGCTCCAGCATTTCGTGTAAAATAAACCTATGAAACCATCTGAACGTGGCGCTTTCTCTCGAGGGAGTGAAAAGACCGCCTCGTTGAGCTCCTGCAAGCTGACCGGTTGCTCCAAGTTGTATCTCACACTCTACAAAAGTCTACACTACATTAAGTGGAGGGAGTCACTAATAAAATGATGCATTCCATTTTATAATAGGTGCATGCTATTTAGCATTTATACGTCTCTCTCTACTTACTAGTAGAATTCTATGATTCCACATTTTCTACCGATTCTATGATTCTAGACTGCAATACCAACCCGGAATCCTAGTCAATTCCCGGGAAGGAAACCTACGGGGCAAATTTTCCCTGGCCAGCCAAAAGGTTTGTTTCGATGCCCACAAAATAGGGATTTTTCAGCCCAATCGATATTGTTTCCACGGATTTTTTTTTATTTTTATTTTGACTCCCAGCCCACATCTAGAAAGATCTCCCTATCGCGTCACCTATCCTCGTGCACGTCCTAATCTTTGCCTCGTGACAACTCTCGCAGCCTCCGCCTCCGTCGACCTCCTCCACCCCCCCTCACTCGCCTCCACCTTCGCCTCCGCTGATCATATCTTTCTCCCTTGCTCGCGACTGCCTCTACTGCGTGCTTTCTCCTCTGATCCTTTCCTACCGCATGGAACGTGATGCCCTCTTTTACCACTCCAGCGAGTCGACGACGCGTCTTCCTTCTCTGACATGGTGGTTCCTCGGTGGTTAGTCAGCTCCTACTCTTCTTCTAGTGCCATGAATTTAAATTTTGGCGAAACTTTAGAAATATCGGTTGAGATTTCGGACCCCCCCGCGCGAGATCCAAAATCTCGGCCGGGTAAAAAAAATTCAAAAAAATCGAAATGCTACAGTGTAAATACAAATTTCGACAATATCTCGCTATTTTTTTTACCGGATTTTTATTTTTCTTGACCGGATTTGATTGTATTTAGGGTCAAGACCATCCACAAAAAATTTCAAAATGTTTTGATGTGTTTTTGACCATTTTTCGGTCGGTTCAAAGTGTACCAAAATCTCGGAAAGTTTGACCGAAATCTCGGTGATTTCTGTCGAAACTTCAGATTTTCCGGTTGAAAAAAAAATAGATTTTAAATTTGAATTGTAGATTTCATCCGGATTTTGTTTGAATTTACGAAATCTCGTCGAGATTTTCAATTTCAACCACCTCCGAGATTTATACTAAAACGACAGATGGATTGTAACGACAGTGCGGAGCTGAACTAACCATGGTAGCGCAACATATATAGTTCAGGATGCCTGCCACACAGATGGGACACAAACAGTGGGAGTGTGTGGCATACGCGAAGATGCTAACAGCCGTCGAAGCTCAGGCTCAGTTGCAAACCATGATCAGCTGCATTATTATTAACCAGTTACATGCCCGTGCGTTGCTACGAAAAACAAAATTGATAACGAAAAATAAAGATTAAAAAATAAAGAAAATTATTTCACAAGATCAAACATCTATCTTTAACGCTTCGTTTCTTGCGAAAGCTGGCTAATTAAAACAACGCTTCGTTTTTTGCGTAGGGCAATTAAGCAGGGCAATTAAGTAGGGCAATTAAGCAGGGCAATTAATGACGTGGGTAGAACTCACTACTGCCACCAACTGCTGCTTTATAATAGCAGAGATAATATACATGAATACATGTACGGTACATATCAGCAACAGTATCACCGGAAACAACAAAATAACGAGCGGAGATCACACATACATAGCCGAAGGCTACAAGCGCCTAGCACATGCACGTACCTTTACTCGAGGTGCAATGGCGCCCACCGGCAAACTTGCGGCCGAAGTGAATAATTAGCTCCACCGCGGACGAGCAGATTTGTAGGCGTATATGTCATGCTGGAGTAATTGAGTGCATGATCGTGCATCAGCTAGTTAGTTAAATAAACAATAAGGTGGAGTTACAAGCACAAAGAGGTACTTCCTCCTTTGGAGATGTTTTTTTCGAAAGATATTGTTCGTAAATATATGATGTATTTTATATTTAATATTAAATTAATGTGATGTTTTCTTTATATCCCTAATAAATATTCAGTTTTACTTTATATTTTTTACTATACGTGTTGAATGTAGTACTTAGAGATAATAATTAAGAGTACGTAGTCTAATTATTTTTAATACCTTTTAGTATATATGTCGAAAGAAATACACTCCAGTGGATAGAATATTTCCTTACCCGACGATTTTGAACTGGCAAGGTGAGACAAGGTGGTGTGGAACTGTGAATAGGCCCAAGCGCCCCAAAGGTGCAAGTGCGATATATAGTAGCCAATCGTCGGTGACATGATCAGCGTCTCGGGGACCGCCTTGATCGATAGTGATCTCCCAATATATTGGGTTGAGAATTCAGGAAGGATTAAATAGGGGCGGAGCTCATGGTTAATAATATCGTTTCGATCTCGGTTTTTGATAAGTCAGTGATATTAAAATTTGCGAAAAATCAAATATTTTTAAAAGTCAAATAAATTTAAAATCTGTTCAAACAGCGGTGCGAAATTCGAACGAAAAGTTTAAAAACCGTACGAAAAGAGGGGAATTTTGAGATGTTTTATCGAAAATCGGCGATGGGTTGAACAATTGAAAAATATATATCTATAAAATAGGAAAAATTACAAAAAAAATGTAAAATTTGTAAAAAAAACCATTTAAGACCTAAAAATAGGAAATATATTAGAAATATATTTTAAAAGTATGAAAAATACGAAAAAAAATTCAGCATAATCTTTCCTAAATATGAAAAAATTTCGGCATGACCATTGATATATTTTAGACGACTGCAAGTTGTAAAGTAACCATTTAGCAATAATATGTTAACAAATAATCTTTCATTTCAATACTACTGGCATATCAATCCGACAAGTGCAAAAACAGGCATTCACATAATCACATATAAATACTATTTATATTTCAATACCTTTCATTTGAAGTTGTGAAATATACATAGCTTTGTCGTTCTTCCAATGTCATGCATATGCCATGTTCGACCTATATGAACGGAATATTAGTAAAAAATTGAGTTGCAATGAAATGAAACTTTACCTTTGAGCCTACGGTTAGTATTGTTGTGTGTACACCTGGCCGGCCTTTTTCTTTTTTGCTTTTCTATTATCTACATTTTGAATAACTCAAAAACGTCTCTAATCATTGTTTTTTTCAAAAAAAAAAATCCCACCAGAGATCATAAAGCTAATAATACTAATTTTAGGAAAATTTTGATTTTTTTTTCAAATTTTCCATTTTTTGAATTTGAATTTGAACTTGAGCGGTAAACCCAATGGTATACCTTTTTGAATCAGCATGGTACGAGTGAAATTCGCGAAATCTGAGGGGTTTTCAATAAAATTGTTAACGCGGGTGGAGCTTCTTTAGCACGAGAAAGGGTTGTGGTCCGATTGATTGCCTAGGAAAAAACTGCTAAATAAATACTCCTTTGGTCATAAATAGTTATCGTTTTGGACATCAATAAGGTCTCTAAAACGTAACTTTGGCTACTAAATTTAATTATAATATAAATTTAAAACCCAATAAAATTATAATATTATGGAATAAATTTTTGAGATAAATCTACATATATGATTTTTATGTATCCAGTTTAAATTTTTAAAAAGATATTGTTAAAGTTTCAAAATTTTGGCTGCATTTATGTCTAAAATAATTATTATTTATGACTAGAGGAGTATTCAATTTTACCACTCAAATTAATACATTCTTGAATAAAGTAATATTCTCTTTCTAAGTTATCTAATGGTGTTAAACTGACTGCTTTTTTCCCTCCAGCTTCATCATTGGGCTGGGCAGAGGCGCGGACACTACTAGAAAAACGAGCATCACAAGTGGTACCTACAACCGGTAAATTTAGAACCCATTATGATAGTGCATCACAAGCGGTTCAATAGCCACAAGCTAGGAGAGGGCTTCTACAACCGGTTGGGGACACCAACCGGTTGTAAAACCTAATTTTTACAAGCGGTTTGTGTCCCTAATCGGTTCTGGATTTCTACAACCGGTTGGTAACACGAACCGCTTGTAGGCGGTTCGTGTTACCAACCGGTTGTAGAAGCTCAGTTTTCAAAATAATAAAAGGAATGTTTGTCCTACTCTATCAAAGATCACGCGTGGGTGGGTTGGTTAGATGGGTGAGGTGTGGGTCACGAGGAGGGATGAGGTCATGGGTTCGAATCTCACTTGTAATACTGCCGTGAGTATTATTTTCTCTTTTTAAGTGGCTTCTACAAACGGTTATAAAACCGCTTGTGATACTGCCGCAAGTATCACAAGTGATTGCTTACAAGCGGTTCTAAAACCGTTTCTGCAAGTGGTTTCGAACGTTTGTAGAAGTTCAATCTATAGTAGTGGGAGCTTCTCTATGACCAATAAAATTGCTAAAGAAAATACTTAGTTTTGCCTCTTAAATTAATACATTGTTCGTTAAAGTAACATTCTCCTCTTAAGATATCAAGCATAAAATGTTAACTTAGTTACTCAGTATTTCCCTTCAAGCTCCACCGCTGTATTTATGACCGTACGTAACTAGCTAGGAGATTAATGCATGTATGGTCCTCGCGTACAGATTAAGTAGATCCACGGTGTTGGGGCCGCATGGACATGTTGGCGATATACCTAGAGATAATTATAAACATGATTATATTTTTTTTATATTCATGATTAATTATATATCTTATTCCTTGAAAATTATTATTATTATTTATTAGCAAGTATATGACTTGTTTGTGAAACTCTACATATGATTTTATGATGATTATTCTAAAATGATCCTTAGTTGATAAACATACGATGACACATATTAATAGGCTAAAATATGTATTGGTTGATGATCATGTTTCACGGATCATAGATATAAAGATAGCAAACTAATAATATGGACACTGCGGGAACATGGAATTGAAACAACCCACCTTGAGACGTTGCGAGAACGTTGTAATCTTTTTGTCATCAGTTGGATTCATATACATTGTATATGCTATATCCTTATATTTGAGTTTGACGCATATACTCGAGATATGTAATGACTTACTTAGAGGTTGCCAAACGCCATTTCATAATAAGGTAGTTATAAAGGTGACTTTCGAGTTTATCATGAAGCATGTTGTGAAGCATGGTCGATCAAGATGGAATTTGCCCCTTCATTCAATAGGAGAGATGTTTCTGGGCCTCTCGAGTGGTCAGATTCCGGAAATGTATGACCATGCTACTTACGGTTAAAGAGTTAACTGTAGTTGAGGATTCTGAGTCACGTGATCGAGAAAGAGTGATTGAGCTAACTAAACAAGGATAGCGTGTACCCGCCTTGAGTTTGACCGATATCATGAGGCAAAGGGAAAACACATATAACTAAGTATTGTTTAGGTTTATCCGATATGATCTTTACATATACTTGGGAGTCGACACATCCTGTTAGTGACCGCTACCGATTAATGGTCTAGTAAGAGTATTCAAGCCATGTATAGGTATACATAAACCTATAGAGTCGCACGCTTAAAGGGCTAAGGCTTAATTCAGATGGTGATTCGAATTCTAATGAGTTTTAAGTTTTTAATGGGGCTCTAATGTAGAGCTCATTATGGGCCGTCTATTTAAAGGGAGGGGATGTTGACTTTAGGGCAAAGAGACACTAGGAATTCGGAATTCCCGAAACCCTAGCCACCCTCCCTCCTCTGCCCAGAACCGTGCAGCCGGCGCTAGCACTCCGGCACGAGGTGTTCCTGCTCCGTACGTGTGGATACTTTGGAGGCGTTGCTGTGGAGCTTCAACGCTAGGATGATCCGTAACATGCGACGGTCACAAAGAGCTGTTGAAGGAGCGAGGCTAGTACGATTATATCTGCACCACCGCGCTACATCGACTCTACTTTTGCTACGGGTCTGCGTATCTGGTGGTAATTCTGTGATCTATAGTTTACAGTGATTCATTAATTACGCGGTAGCAAATTTTAATTTTATGCTAAAATAGCCTACCCGGCCCGTTCCCCCATAGGACATGCATGGTGTATATGTTTCTGGATGGTATGGCTTTTGGAATCCTACAGTATTAAAATTCAGAGAAAGCGCGCCCGGAGAGCTCCTCCATGTGTCCCTCATCCGTTTTGCAAAAATGTCATCCTATTCTTTCGAATTACGGATAAGTCCCTGCGAATTTACAAATAAGTTATTTGCAATTTTTTGTGAGGGGAAGAAAAAAAAATTCGGTTTGTGTTTAGGTCCCCCATTTGCCGTTTTACGTAAAGATACTCCTGTTAAATATGAATTGCAAACAAGCCATTTTTTAATTTTTCGAGATAGCGATCAGTTCCAAAAATATAACAAATAAGTCTTCGCTCTTTATGTTCAGGTCCTTTCTCCGTTTTTCCCGAAAAACATATTTTCGTGAACAGAAATACGTGTGCATCTCTATCTCTAGCCTTTCCCCCCCAACTCAGCCTAAGCCCTTAGCGACCAGGTCCAAAAATATAACAAATAGGTCCCCGCTCTTTACGTTCAGGTCATTTCTCCGTTTTTCCCAAAAAAAAATATTTTCATGAACAGAAATACATGTGCATCTCTATCTCTAGACTTTTTCCCCCAACTCAGCCTCTAATATTTTTTCGTTTCCGGTACAGGCGCGCGACGTGCGCCGCGCTTGCGTTTCTAGTGTATCATATGATGGTAGCAACTAGCATGGATGGCCGCCTTCATTTTGTGGGCAAATTGTTAGCGTTCACATGGTTATAAACTTAACAATTTCCCATAGCAGTGGCAAAGTAATCCGCAGTGTAATGGAGTAACTAACAGCAGCATTTAGAGACATGCCTATGATCATTCGAGTTTTGTTTGCAACAATATAATGCTGCTTTATTATGTTGTCCAAATTAAAAACGATGCTGCTTTTATTATCTGTTTGCAGTGCTATCAGACAAACTTTACTCTGAACCTAGCCTTGTGTTATTGTGTGGCAATTATCCGGAGACTCATTGGAGACGATCATGAACGTTGACTGCGAAACCCGAATGAAAAGGAGGGAGTAGAAACCCGATTGTCAGCCACTCTGAGCAAAATAATCAAATTAACTCGAGGGTTGAAGGTGCGAGAGGTGGAAATTCACAATACCATTTCGAATGCAAATCTCGCAAACCCGGCGGTAGCGGTTTTCACAAAAAACTGCTCGAAAATCGCGAAAAACTGAACAGTTTGCATTTTCAAACTATTTTGAATTCGGGTCAAACTCGCGAGAGGTAACCGCGGTTTTTGACGAAAAACCGCTCGGTTTTTGCGAAAAACCAAACGGTTTGTGAGGTAAACCGTGAAAATGTAAACCTCGAAAAAATATGGGAAAAACCGTCAAAACCGGGAAAATGAGAAATCACCAAAAATGCAAAAAAAAAAAAAAAATCTTGTAAAATTTGTAAAAATACATGAAAAAACTCCAGAATGATGTAGGCCCCCGGATCGGCTATCCGGAGTCCTCTGTGTATTTCTGTACTAGTCCCAGATCAGTAGCTAGTACACACAGTCAAAAGTGATGAATCAACAACCATATCACGAATACAAATAACTAAATAAGAATAATACCAAATGAAAGCAAAGACCTTATGGTCAAGGTTTACCATTACGGCCTGAACAGGCTGAACAACTTGAACAACTGCAGCGGAAGACGAAAACGCCAATGCGACCCATCCAATTGCCCACAAGCAATCGAGTGGAGAACGCACCCTAGTCGATGGAAATCTTGAACAGCTTCTATCACTTCTGAGAGAGGATTAGAATGTAGCACGTGAGTACATAAAGTACTCAGCAAGTCTGGGAAATTATGCAAAATGTAGGCTATCCAAGAATGGCTTAATATGGTTCTTTTGCATAAAGCCAAGTTTCATCAAATCATACTTGTTAATAGTTTTCACAAAGCATCATTGAGCAATTCTTTTTAATAATTGAATTATGTAATATTGTAGTGAAGGTTCTAACCACCACTCACTAATATACAGGCTCTATCCGCCACATCCCAACAAAATCAGGGTTCCATCCAATCACATGGTTCTCATCGCCATGGTTCACAAAAATCAGTTCCTTCCACCTACCTGGCTTTAGCCGCCAGAAGCACACCCGAGAGTTCTAACCGCTCCCGGATCCCAAAACAAAATACTGTTTGGTTTTGAAAACAAAATCAAAGTCTACCAGTATGAAAGCATTCTTCGCTTTGCCTTTGACCGTAGGCACGGCTATTCGAATAGTTTTAACTCTGCAGAGGTGTACAACTTTACCCACAAGACACGATCATCTCCTAATGCCAAGCTATTAGCACACTTCCTTTGGTGTGCCGGCAGAGAGATCGTGACAAGGCCGTTACGATGTATCTACCTAGCTAGACCCACCCGCTGAGGTTTCACCGCTGTTAGGGTTCTCTCTACCCAAGATGTAAGCCTCCTCTTGCGCTGTGAGCAAAACAACAACCACAACAACAATGCCTCCTTCCGGCTCTCACACAACAACCGAGTGGTGAGTCTAAACTAGGCTTCTACAAATTAGTGAGCCAGGTCGTACCATTATAGACATGTGGTAGTACGGTTATGCTTAAAATGGCAATCATAAGCGTCGGTCCTTATATGACTTGGGGCGGTACTTGCACAAAAGGATCAGGGTTTGATCCGCTCCCACCCGACATTCCATGCCGCCCAAGTCGAAATCATTTTTCCTTTTATTTTTACTTTGCAAACCAACGGCAATACCTTTTTACCTAATAATTTCCATCACAAGTTTTCAAGAGATAATTGAAATCCCACCCATAGGTGAATATTGACCGTTTGCGAGTCTAAGCATTTCTACCGTACTATTCTATTCCACCAATAGTTTATTTTTATAAAATACAAATCTCAGGGTTTAATGACAATCCTTATAATCAAGTTTGTAATCTCCAATAATCATTAAATTGCCCCAACTCTACAATCGTAAGCATAATCCAATTCGATATAGTATCCACCAAGTAGGAAGTACAGCATTGTACTATTATAACTCCAAAATCTTATGGAACTACAATCATATTTGTATAGAAAATCTTTCCCTTGAACTCTAACTTGTATTATTGATTTATCCACCTATCATACGGCGATCAATCTTATCATCCACTAAGAATATTTCACGAGGTCATCTACTAAACCACCGAAAATACTTCACGATATCATACCTCTAAATATCTAGAATACAATCCACCGATATTACTTTATAATAGCATATGACTAATCCTTCACATCATCACCTCTAGATCATCGACTTGAATCCATCAAGAATACGGAATATTATCATTTACTAAACCACCAAATATTCGGAATCATTCACTATTCTCCATAAATGATTAGTACATATCTATATCTTCATAATCATCTGTTTCTTAATCAATCATAAGAATAAACCCCAACAAACACTAATAATCCAACTAACTCGATTCTCACCTCCTACTAGTTTATCAACCCAAGAATCCAAGTTGACATATTATTTACTTGCAATGATCTGTTTAATCCACCCTGAATACTTTACAATCCCATACATCTTCCAAAATCTCCCACGACTATATTGTTTAAATTGAGAACTACTATTCACCCATCTCCAATTACATTCCATACTATGGGTTCTATTCAAACTATCCTCCAAATAGTCATTTTCCTAATCGAAGGGTATTTTATTAAAAATATTTATTATGGTGGATCACTGTTCTAGGGCGACAAAGGGTTACAGATAGCAATTTCAAGGAGGTATAAACAATAGGTATAACTAACAACCTAACGTTTGACATCATTATTTTATATAAATAGCAATGCAATTTGGAAAACATGGTAAAGCATTGATAAAACATGGGATCAATATGCGTCAAGGAGACTTGCCTCGGTCACAATAAAAGGTTGAACTCTTTGAAGTCCGACGGCGGGGTCGGCGGTCTCGGCGGAATCGTCGACCAAACGGGAGGAATCGATGACGAACGAAGCGATGAACGACGATGAACAAACTCGAAATTCACGGTCAAGACTTCACGAAAACGGAACGAAAGTTATGACCACACACGCGAAGAACGGCGTCCGTCGCTAACACTTGCGATCTCCCGAGCATAGATGTCCTTCGGTTTTTGTTTAATTGATCCGTTTTCGGCGACATTAAAGGCTGGAGATCATGGGGGATGGAAACTCCTCCCCGAGATCTTCGCAACGGAAAAAACGGATCGCAATTTGGTGGAGGATTAAAGAAGTTACAGTGGATGGAAATCACGTTTGCAAGAATAGAGAGAGAGAGCTCCTCCTCTGGAATAAACAGATCGTGGGAGGTTGAAGATGTACAGTGCCTCGCCACGTGGCAACTTCCTATTGGCTGGGAGTTACGCGAACGCAACGCCCTAGAGAAAAATTAGGAAAAATGGTCTAAAAATTCTGGAAAAATTCCTAGAGCCATTTTAGAATATTTGGGACCCAGTAAAATTGGTTCCGCTGAATTTGGATGATTTTTGTGAAATTGAATATGCGGGCGCGGATCGCAGGCATTAAACAAACGCCGCGCGAGATAAAATAGGAACGGAGATCCAAAAATTCGGGGAATGATTCCTAAAATCATTTCGGAATATTTGGAACATTTTAGAAGTGGTTTGGAGATTTTTGGAGCATTTTTGGACTCGGGTGAATTTTCGGGTACCGGCGGGACTGGAAAATCCGATTTTTCGCCCGGGAGGGAATTAAATCCCGATTTTGGAGGGAAAAGGATGCCAGGTTAATATAAACACCAATGAAACTCCAAATTTTGAATTTACTTTAGTTAAATTAGGTTTTTCTCCGAACGAAAACTAGGCGTTACAAACCTACCCCTTAGAAAGAATCTCGTCCCGAGATTCAGACGAGAAAGAAAGAAGCTAGGAAACTCGCTCGGAGATCTTCTTCTTGTTTAGGGTAGCTTTCTTCTCAGTATCGCTTGCTCTCCGAATCCTCACGTAACTTGGTCACACGACATCGAGTTCGGCGCTTAGCTTCATCCAACATCTTTGGCGGGATACGCTGACATAACAGTCTCCTTTCAATTCCATCTCTTCCAATGGCCTCGATGCTCAAGACCTTTGTGCTACACTTGATTCTTGACGGCGGTTATCGGCATAGCTCTTCTATCTCGATTGGCGGTCTTGATTTACACGGATCTGTCGACTGCTCTTCGGCTCCTTTCGTAATATCGTCTCATCGATTTGTCCATTATCGGTCTCTTTCCCATACAAGGGTATTCCGTCTTTTCTTGCATACAGAGCTTCAAAAGACGCCGCCTTCGGGCTTTTGAGATCGTTGTTATTCTCGATCCCACGCACCTTGACTGTCGGTATACCGCGCGCTCGCAATGCATCTTCTAAGATCTGATTGATTCTTTCTGTCTGGCCACCGGTCTGGGGATGGTCAGCAACACTGGAATTCCCATTTGGACCCCAAAACTTTATACCACTTCTGTCAAAACCGCGAAGGAAACTGAGAACCTCGATTTGGCACATCCTCCTTAGGCGCACACTGAAAATGCACTGCTTTAGCCACGCATCGTTCCACAAGTTTATCACCAGATAGGGGTTATCCTCCACGGAACAAAGTGTGCAACTTTTGTCAATCTGTCCACACTACCCCCCTTAGAAAAAAAAATCATATCCTGACTTAGTTCCAAGGGGTTCAATGGTGTCATTTTTTTTTTCTTCCCGTGGTTCGAACGAGAACTATGGCTCCTCGACCATCCTTTACTTATCTCATGATGGGTGCCGAAACACAATTATGTTTCAAGAACTATCAACAGAAATCCACTTCCACAATTATAATTCTGCCAAACCTTTATTGATAACAATACTGACGAGTAAATCTTACAATCTGATCACTACGCAACTCTTTTATTTATTCTTTAAAAGAGGTAGGGTACTACTGAAGGTACCATACATTATCATTTACTGACAACATCAAGTTTCAAGTGTCTCTTCTTCAACTTCCTGGATCATAGGCAGACCTGATATTCTATATCGCAGAATCTGTGATAGAAGTTGCCGATTGCGCCTCCCACCTTCGGGGTTATGGTCATAAGAAGAACGAGATCCGGATGTGGGGATTTGAAGTAGATGCCTGATGTCCTTGCGTCACGGGTTGCACTTCTGATCCTGGGGTCTTGATTAAGGTCGCTTCTCCCGGTGCTTGGTTGAGTTGAAATTGGTCCACACGAAGCCGAGAATTACTGGCAACATACTGCTCCTGACTTACTCCCTTCCTTTTGCGAGAATCCGGTTGATGACAGTTGTCTTCTAGGGAGACTGCTTTGCCTTTGCCAGCTGGAGGAATCTTCGATACTTGGGGCAGCTTAGAAGGTACTTCTATCTTGACTTGATCTTTGGGCTGGTTGTGGTGATGAGAATTTTGGTTTTCCCAAGGGACATTGTTTCACATAATGCCTTTCCTCGCCACAAAAGTTGCAAACCTTGTACTGGATCTTCTTCCTTCGAGGGCACCTGCGGAATTGGTGTCCATTTCTGTTGCAGTGCCTACAATAGGTATCTTCTTTGGTCTTACCCTTTTGGGGACATTCAGAGGCAACATGTCCTTTTTCACCACATCGATAACAGATGACAAATTCTCCTGAGTGAAGGTCTACCAGAGGGGTATTGCTAATGCCACCCTCTCCACATAATACGGCTGGAGAGTTGGTCTTCCGTAACTCATCGAAGGGTGTCTTTGAGGAATTATAGGTGGAGTGACCATCGGGACTTGATTGTTCAGTTGTTGTATCATTAATTGCATGAGCTGAGTCTGAGTCATCAGGAACTGATTCATATTCTGAAGAAATGTGGTTATCACATCGGATGGTTGCTGGTGGAGCTCGGTAGTAGCACTGCCGTTGACACCCGGAACCTCACTGGTGCTACCATCACCATTAATGTTGACCAAAGGATTGGAATTGGATGCATCAGCTTCTTGGTTGAGGTTAGCACAGCCATTCTTCTCCATCTGACGACAGAACAAGGCTTCCAGATGAGGGGGAACAGCACAGACGAGAGGAACAGGGGAGGTTCTAACAACACCAAAACCCAACTGCCCAGGCAACGAACACCCCAGCCACGAAAAGCAAAACATTTTTAACACCAAGCAAATCAACTCGTCTACTCGATCAAACTACTCACGCTAACGGGACAAGACGACTCCAACACAGAACGAAACTTGGCCACTTAACCTATAGGATTAGTCTAAGATTAACCTTGCTTCTTTGTTCTTCGACGATCAACGGTTGGATCCTCACCATGAAGATGCACACTTCAGTAGAAATTTTCCGACTGGCTCTTCTTTAGTCTTCAAGTCTTGAAGTCAAAAGCGGGAACTCGATTACCTTAATACAGAAGGTTTAAGGGAGGGATAGTCCAATTTTTCATTCCCAAAAAGGTGAAGAAGCAATTGATTCGAGGAAAATAGGAATAGAAAGAGAGAGAGAAGACGAGACTAGCACTTTATTTGATTTTTCTTTTTAGAAAATAAGTTTTGAAGCTTCCTAAAACGACCATTCTAACTAAGGGCACGTCCTACAGTCGATATGGCTCTGATACCACCTTTGTAGGCCCCGGATCGGCTTATCCTGAGTCCTTCAGGTATTTACTGTACTAGTCCCGGATCAAGCTATTACACACAGTCAAAAGTGATGAATCAACAACCATATCACGAATACAAATAACTAAATAAGAATAATACCAAATGAAAGCAAAGACCTTATGGTCAAGGTTTACCATTACGGCCTGAACAGGCTGAACAACTTGAACAACTGCAGCGGAAGACGAAAACGCCAATGCGACCCATCCAATTGCCCACAAGCAATCGAGTGGAGAACGCACCCTAGTCGATGGAAATCTTGAACAGCTTCTATCACTTCTGAGAGAGGATTAGAATGTAGCACGTGAGTACATAAAGTACTCAGCAAGTCTGGGAAATTATGCAAAATGTAGGCTATCCAAGAATGGCTTAATATGGTTCTTTTGCATAAAGCCAAGTTTCATCAAATCATACTTGTTAATAGTTTTCACAAAGCATCATTGAGCAATTCTTTTTAATAATTGAATTATGTAATATTGTAGTGAAGGTTCTAACCACCACTCACTAATATACAGGCTCTATCCGCCACATCCCAACAAAATCAGGGTTCCATCCAATCACATGGTTCTGTCCGCCATGGTTCACAAAAATCAGGTTCCTTCCACCTACCTGGCTTTAGCCGCCAGAAGCACACCCGAGAGTTCTAACCGCTCCCGGATCCCAAAACAAAACACTGTTTGGTTTTGAAAACAAAATCAAAGTCTACCAGTATGAAAGCATTCTTCGCTTTGCCTTTGACCGTAGGCACGGCTATTCGAATAGTTTTAACTCTGCAGAGGTGTACAACTTTACCCACAAGACACGATCATCTCCTAATGCCAAGCTATTAGCACACTTCCTTTGGTGTGCCGGCAGAGAGATCGTGACAAGGCCGTTACGATGTATCTACCTAGCTAGACCCACCCGCTGAGGTTTCACCGCTGTTAGGGTTCTCTCCACCCAGTACAGAAGCCCCCTCTTGCGCCGTGTGAGCAAAACAACAACCACAACAACAATGCCTCCTTCCGGCTCTCACACAACAACCGAGTGGTGAGTCTAAACTAGGCTTCTACAAATTAGTGAGCCAGGTCGTACCATTATAGACATGTGGTAGTACGGTTATGCTTAAAATGGCAATCATAAGCGTCGGTCCTTATATGACTTGGGGCGGTACTTGCACAAAAGGATCAGGGTTTGATCCGCTCCCACCCGACATTCCATGCCGCCCAAGTCGAAATCATTTTTCCTTTTATTTTTACTTTGCAAACCAACGGCAATACCTTTTTGCCTAATAATTTCCATCACAAGTTTTCAAGAGATAATTGAAATCCCACCCATAGGTGAATATTGACCGTTTGCGAGTCTAAGCATTTCTACCGTACTATTCTATTCCACCAATAGTTTATTTTTATAAAATACAAATCTCAGGGTTTAATGACAATCCTTATAATCAAGTTTGTAATCTCCAATAATCATTAAATTGCCCCAACTCTACAATCGTAAGCATAATCCAATTCGATATAGTATCCACCAAGTAGGAAGTACAGCATTGTACTATTATAACTCCAAAATCTTATGGAACTACAATCATATTTGTATAGAAAATCTTTCCCTTGAACTCTAACTTGTATTATTGATTTATCCACCTATCATACGGCGATCAATCTTATCATCCACTAAGAATATTTCACGAGGTCATCTACTAAACCACCGAAAATACTTCACGATATCATACCTCTAAATATCTAGAATACAATCCACCGATATTACTTTATAATAGCATATGACTAATCCTTCACATCATTACCTCTAGATCATCGACTTGAATCCATCAAGAATACGGAATATTATCATTTACTAAACCACCAAATATTCGGAATCATTCACTATTCTCCATAAATGATTAGTACATATCTATATCTTCATAATCATCTGTTTCTTAATCAATCTGTTAAGAATAAACCCCAACAAACACTAATAATCCAACTAACTCTGATTCTCACCTCCTACTAGTTTATCAACCCAAGAATCCAAGTTGACATATTATTTACTTGCAATGATCTGTTTAATCCACCCTGAATACTTTACAATCCCATACATCTTCCAAAATCTCCCACGACTATATTGTTTAAATTGAGAACTACTATTCACCCATCTCCAATTACATTCCATACTATGGGTTCTATTCAAACTATCCTCCAAATAGTCATTTTCCTAATCGAAGGGTATTTTATTAAAAATATTTATTATGGTGGATCACTGTTCTAGGGCGACAAAGGGTTACAGATAGCAATTTCAAGGAGGTATAAACAATAGGTATAACTAACAACCTAACGTTTGACATCATTATTTTATATAAATAGCAATGCAATTTGGAAAACATGGTAAAGCATTGATAAAACATGGGATCAATATGCGTCAAGGAGACTTGCCTCGGTCACAGCGAAAAGGTTGAACTCTTTGAAGTCCGACGGCGGGGTCGGCGGTCTCGGCGGAATCGTCGACCAAACGGGAGGAATCGATGACGAACGAAGCGATGAACGACGATGAACAAACTCGAAATTCACGGTCAAGACTTCACGAAAACGGAACGAAAGTTATGACCACACACGCGAAGAACGGCGTCCGTCGCTAACACTTGCGATCTCCCGAGCATAGATGTCCTTCGGTTTTTGTTTAATTGATCCGTTTTCGGCGACATTAAAGGCTGGAGATCATGGGGGATGGAAACTCCTCCCCGAGATCTTCGCAACGGAAAAAACGGATCGCAATTTGGTGGAGGATTAAAGAAGTTACAGTGGATGGAAATCACGTTTGCAAGAATAGAGAGAGAGAGCTCCTCCTCTGGAATAAACAGATCGTGGGAGGTTGAAGATGTACAGTGCCTCGCCACGTGGCAACTTCCTATTGGCTGGGAGTTACGCGAACGCAACGCCCTAGAGAAAAATTAGGAAAAATGGTCTAAAAATTCTGGAAAAATTCCTAGAGCCATTTTAGAATATTTGGGACCCAGTAAAATTGGTTCCGCTGAATTTGGATGATTTTTGTGAAATTGAATATGCGGGCGCGGATCGCAGGCATTAAACAAACGCCGCGCGAGATAAAATAGGAACGGAGATCCAAAAATTCGGGGAATGATTCCTAAAATCATTTCGGAATATTTGGAACATTTTAGAAGTGGTTTGGAGATTTTTGGAGCATTTTTGGACTCGGGTGAATTTTCGGGTACCGGCGGGACTGGAAAATCCGATTTTTCGCCCGGGAGGGAATTAAATCCCGATTTTGGAGGGAAAAGGATGCCAGGTTAATATAAACACCAATGAAACTCCAAATTTTGAATTTACTTTAGTTAAATTAGGTTTTTCTCCCGAACGCGAAAACTAGGGCGTTACAAATGATCTCGCGTAAATTTGGGAAAAATTCGACATGATCTTTGCTATATTTTAGACATTTGGAGGTTGTAAATTATACATTTCACAATAATATGTCAATAAATAATCTTTCATTGCAATATTACCTTGGTTGGCCACATATGGATGCTAGTATTGTTGTATGAACACTTGGTTGGCCACGTATATCCGCTAGTATTGTTGTGTGAACACTTGGTTGGCCGCGTTGTATTCCTTGGTGGATATCAAGGCAAATCCTCGTGTAGCTAGCAACTCTCCTTTGTAATCGTACCACATTTGCCCCCGTGTCCTGTCTTAGCACACTAGGATGAATCGGATATATGATAAGCTGTGATGGAAGACGGATGTCACTCTCTGTATCCTCCTCATCAAGTAATGGTTCACCGTTGAATCTTCCTTTCTCCATCCACTGTCGGATCCCGTCGGTCGCCTGAGGTTCGGCATGAGGAGGAATGGGGAAAGCGTATGGACTAATGATAAATCGATTCGGTCGGATGGGAGTTCAGTCCTTGTAAAGCTTTTGTTGCACCGAAATGGGCCGGCCAGCCGGCGTGGGCCAGGAGATGGGCTGCCAGGCCTGTAGCCAATTCGGCCTGTTGGCCAAAAGCCCACAAGCCGGCCTTTTCTCTTTTTTTTTTCAATTCTCAACAATTCAAATAGCTCAAAAAGGTACGTAAAATTTACTTTTTCACAAAAAAATTATACCAGAGGTCATACAGCAATTAATACTAATTTTAGAATTTTTTGGTTAAATTTTTCTAAATTTTTGAAAAAATTTAAATTTGAATTTGAACTCGGGCAGTAAACCGCGCGGTTTACATTACCGAACCGGCTCGGTAAGACCGGTTTTCATGGTAACCGTGCGGTTTACCGCGGTTTTGTAAACCCTGGGTGGAATACGATATGAGACACGAAGAGATGTCAAAGTAACTCACCAGATTGAATCGACTCGTTCTTAAGCAAACTCCTGGCCATGCTCAAGAAGATGCCCACCCAGCCTCATCGTCTTAGTGGAGGTCGGGGCAGAGGCGGTAGCCAAAGGAGAGCACGACGGCGGGGAGATCGGAGGCACCAGGCGTGGAAAATTGGGCTAGCTAGCGACGACCGTGCCGACGTGGTGCGGCCGGTAGAGGCGGTCGTCGAGCTCGTCATGCCCGCCCTGGCTCATACATGATATATGTCCCTCCAACCTTGGGACGACCGCCTTGAACACCGGCGCTACAAGAGAGGAGGAATGTCGAGCGCAAGGCAGGACTAGAGATGGGCATTTGGGTCGGGCTCTTTTGGGCCGGTCCGAAGTATGATGGGATGGTCCGGTGCAAAGCACGGCCGCAGTGCTGATTACATTGGGCGAGCCGCACGCAATCGTAGCTCCGGGCCATGCCGCCCGAGGAAAACGACGAGCGGCGACGCGACGCACGAGCAGACGCGAAATCACAAATTAAGGCCGAAAAATTGGCAGATATTGTTGATTCAGAGCATCTTCAAGTATTGCATTTATATTTGATATTTTGTTGATGTGATTAGTCTCTTATGTAACTAAAATAGGTAGTTTAGTAGTAGTGATGCGTTTTATTTTTTTACTCGTCACAATAGTGAAAATGGGTCGGGCTAGGGCTGGCACGGCACGAAGCGCAAATGGATCGGGTTTGGGCTCACCAAAAACAAGTCGGAACGGCACGGCCCGGCACGGTGGGCACGATGGGCCGTCGTGGCATGGCACGGTTCCGGCCCGAAGCACGATGAGCCCGAGCCGGGTCGGCATGGCACGACACCCATCTCTAGGCAGGACAAATATGATGAAGAGCAAGAGCTAATATGTGGGGTCAAGTATTACGTGGCAGCCAACGTGTCAAAATTGATGTGGCATCTCATGTGAAAAAAAAACCCGCTCAAATTACGACCTTTGGGATGTGATTTGCACTAGTTTTCATATTTCAGGGATAAGTTCTATCCGATTTTACAATTGAGGAACGGAAATTAAACTTACGCAAGAGTTAAGAAACAAAAATATACTCTCTCCTATTTTCAAAAGGAGGGACAATGTCCAAGTGCTTTTCATATAACTAGCATAATTATAGGGATGGCAATCGGGCGGGTAGATCTTCCGCAGACCCGAACCCGAAACCCGAAATTCATACTTAACCCGAACCCGAAATCTCTCACGGGTACATACCCACGCCCATACTCGAACCCGATGGGTACCCGAACCCGAAATTAAATTCACCTCGCAATCAAATTTTCAACCATCAATTGTTAATCAATTCATTTGTAATTTCTATGTTTAAAGAAAAAATATATGATGTATATAATCATGAAAGTTACCACATCTTACATCTCGAACGATGCTTGAAAATCTTGAATTAACTTTCCATTATTTTTAATTTAAATTAATTAATTCGGGTACCCATGGGTACCCACGGGTGCAGAACCGGACCCGAACCCGAACTCGAACCCAAACCCGAACCCGAAATTTAAAACCCGCCAGTCTGAAATCAAACCCATACCCGAACCCATCGGGTCGGGTACCCACGGATACCCGAACCCATAGGTAATTTTGCCATCCCTACATATAATTAGATGCGCTATTCCACAGCCGGTGACTACAGCACTTCTATTGTTATTTGAAAATACAGTTGTAATTGATAATATACTCCATCCGGTTATAAATAATTATCTTTTTCAATATCGACACGATTCCCAAAACAAACCTTTGACCACTAATTTTTATTATAATATATTTATAAAATCGAATAAAATTATAATATTATAAAAGTATTTTTCAAGACAAATTACTCATATGATTTTATGTCTAACTTAAATATTAAAAAATATTGATAATCAAAATTTCGAAAGTTTAACTACACCTATATTCAAAACGATAACTACTTGTAACCGAAAAGTAGTTTTTTTTATGCATATGTAACAAATGTAATATCTACATCTCACAAATCTACACCATTATAACTTATCTCTAGCAGCAAAAGCATTGTAGATATTGCCTTTTTATCTCAATTAACAAGAGAATGTCTATATTTCTATCTTTAATAAATTATTAATATTATAGAAATTTATAGCACGTAGAACAAACATATGCTTTTAATCTCAAGAATTAAACCTATTAAAGCTGGGAGCTTTGGAGCTCACACAACCTATCCACGTGCCCTCCCGCCGATTTTGCGAAAAGCCCCTTCATTTCCTTTTAAATTACGGATAGATCCCTGCAAATTACAAAAAAAATCGTTCGCAATTTTTTGTGAGGGTAAGAAAAACGCTTTCAAATAGCGTTTAGGTCACTCACTCGATACTTTACAGGAAAAAAACTCCCGTTAAATACAAATTTCGAACGAGCCCTTTTCTAATTTTTCAGGGTAGTGCTCAGGTTCAAAAAAATAACAAACAGGTCCCCATTCCTTACGTCCAGATCCTTTCTTCGGAAAAAAACACAAATTCATTTTTCGTTCACATGCGCGGAGTGCGCCGCGCTTATTGACCTAGTTACTATATATAGATGTAGATATTGACTTTTATCTAAATTAGCAAGAGAAATTATATATTTCTATCTTTAATAAATTAATATTATAGAAATTTCTAGCATGTAGAACGAAAGATATGCTTTTAATCTCACGAATACTTCGTATATTGAAATCTGGAGATTATCCGGAAGCAGGCCATGTCCACGTGGCATTTCGCGATAAAACCTCTCCGTCTCTCCGAATTACGTATAGGTCCTTGCGAATTTACGAAGAGACCCTTTGCAATTTTTTGTGAGGGGAAAAAGGGCTTTTTGAAATCGTGTTTAGGTCCCTCGTTCATTACTTTACGTGAAGAGGCTCCCGTTAAATACAAATCGCGAACGAGCCCTTTTCTATTTTTTGAGATAGCGGTGACGTCCAAAACTGTAACAAATAGGTCACCGGTTTTTACATCCATATCCTTTCTCCGTTTTCTTCGAAAAAAATATTTTCGTCAACAGAAAGATGTGTACTTTTTTCCGGCTCGGTCTCTAATGCTTCTCGAGCCTCCAAAAATTTAGAAAAAAAACGTCTAGGTCTACTTTTTCTCCGAAAAAAAACGTAAAATCATTTTTCATTCACGCGTGCGGCGTGTATCGCGCTTACGGGCCTAGATCCTTTCTCTGTTTTCCACGAAAAAAATATTTTCGTCAACAGAAAGATGTGTACTTTTTTCCCGGCTCGGTCTCTAAGGTTTCTCGAGCCTCCAAATTTTTTGAAAATACGTCTAGATCTATTATTTCTCCGGAAAAAAACGTAAAATCATTTTTCTTTCAAGCGCGCGGTGTGCGCCGCGCTTATTAACCTAGTTACTATATATAGATATAGATGTGTAAGTGGCATACGCACTATATAGATAGATGAGTAAGCTTGTAAGGAAGACATACGCATATATACGTATGGACGTGTGCTCAAGTACACAATTGCACAAGCGCCCGTACCTCATCTACGTGCTCATGCAAGACATGTAGCTTGTTGGCGTGTGTGTCTATATATATACTAGTATATTGCCCGTGCTAACGCTACGGCGATATTTTAAAAAAAGAGAAACGAGATTACCAAATTTTTCAATCGCTACTTCCACATCGCTTGGTGAACTAAATCAAATAAATAACTCAACAACTATTGGTGAACTGTCAATCAGAATAGCAAAAGGTGGAAATTCTTCAGGAGTCAGGACTAAATCCTAGGCCTGGCAAATTATAGCTCATTTAACATTCCAGGATGTCTCTGGATAGCACCTATAAAATGGAGTGTGAGTTTGTCAACCCCTTGTAACGTCAGGACTCTCAAGCCGAAATTACTGCTCTGTAGTTTGCTACAGCGGTTGTTGCATAGCACTTATAGTTTTCTGTATTTATTAGGCCAGGAAGCACTACTAAATTGCATCTTCACACCAGAAGGCAGTTACTTAAATGACTAAGAAAGCAAAACGTTTTGCAGGACATCTTTAGAAAAAAGTAATCATCAATCAAGCTTTTATTTAGTGGAGAAAGCTCCTTCCTACTACATCAAAGCTACTGGAAAATAAAGAATTGACAAAAGTGGAATGAAAGAATAAAAGGAGGAAGTGCATCTCTACATCAAATTCCACCTAAAACATGCACGCACATCTCCGTTCAACCCCATAAACTGCATTCAAAACACTACTCAGTATTAGCACATTTAATAAGCAAAAAAAAATACTAACAACCAATCACGGAATCATGGTTTTCATAAGCAACAAGCAGTTAAAGAGTTTATAACGTCGACATCCAATGAATAATAGGAAGGTGAGCATAAGCAGACAAACAATAGTTTCTAAAATTTTTATGACTAAAAGTAGAACGGTAAAGCATTCATGAATTCGTGATAAATACGGACATTAAAATTTTCAGTACAGCAAAGAAAGCGTTAGCACAGAACTGTGACCTGATTTTTCTCATTTCTTCAAATAGATCTACTGAGTATGCACTCTCTTCATCAGCGAAATGCACTACACCATCCAGACGGTGCTTCTTTATATGAAAAATTGCATTGTTCTTTTGGCAGACAATGATCTTCCTAACATTTGTAGTGTTCCGTGATGCACATATTATTCTACCAAATATCTTACCAGCTGCGTGTAGCAGAAGCAGTTCTCTTGGTAGGCTGGGCTGCTTTCTCGGTTTTATCCTACAAAGTTGAGAAAGAGAATGAATGGAATTATATTAAGCAACAAATGTAGACATTTAAAACAATGAAACATAGCTCTATGAGTACCTCATCCTCAGAGTCACTCTCTGACTCAGAACTTTCAGTAGAATGTATCTTGCGACAAGGTTGCAGATGTGAAGAGTAATGTATCTTGCTTCAAGGGAAGTATCAGCGACCTAAATATAAGTTCAAGCATAACGTAAGGAATCAGTGGTTCTTGAAGATTAGATTTAACAGTATCGTCTTTTGATCATCATCGTACCCCCAGGATATCCTTCAGCTTAGTCCCCAAGTGTTTGAGATCATGTGAGGTGTCATGATGCATGGAACATCCTTAAGAAAGCTTCTATTGGTTACATGAGTTTCCCATATTTTCACTGTTTCCTATTTCCTACTAATACAAGAAAAGCTAGATGATCAATAGACGGAACATGAAAGTGCACCTCAGTATAAATAGTTGCTCCAATTTTGGTGGAACAACATCCCCAAATAACGAAGCATCATGAGCCAGCTTCAGCAAGATTCTTCGCACAATCTCTCCAAGATACATGCCAGAAATCATCTTTTCATATATCTGAGGAAAAGAAGACAAAGTTTCTTTTCACACACCCACATATCATTGGGAATTAACAGGTTAAAATAAGCAATACCTACTCGCCAAGGTTCAAACTTTCAAAATCCAAGGCACTATCATATTCTGAATGAGGAAGCTTATCTGACTTGAAGTTTCCCCATTCCATGTTGATTACCTGCAGCATACCAAAGATCCAAATGATATATTATTAACTGATGTGAATAGCATACAACACAACAGGTGCAGTGGATATATACAATTAGACAAGGACCAAAGACCTTTAATATTCCAAGCATGCAAACAAAGTCAGACGCTAACCATATTTCCTGATCTAGGTAGTAACCCATTCCATTTTGGAATCACATTTGCGTGCTCCACATATGCTGCATTTGTGCCAGTGCCCAATATTACAGCAGCAACAACATCATTATCAACATATCTCCCTCCAGCCAATGTGCCCACAGTGTCATTAACCTACACACACACAAGGTTGTTAGTCAACTAACGTTGAAAGTATTTTCTGATACAATGTGTCCAACCTTGGCATTCCATCAACGTAGAGCATCTCCAAATCCAAAACCAGTATCAGAGTACATAGGAAATGCCGATGCCTTTGATATAAAAGCTTGGCATGGGAATGCTTGATATGCTAAATAATTTAACGAACAAATGAATTTACTTACCAGAGCCGTAACTTTCATATCAAGACCCTGCCTCTCCATAGCCCTACTCAATTCAGCCACAACATCTTCCCCGACCTGAGGTCACAGCAATCAATATTCCAAATCAACACTATGGTTGTTTGTTGTTATTATATGATTAAAACGATGTTAAAAGTTGCCACCACATCTGCTCTAAGGGGCAAGAAATTCCCATATTGATAGGAGGAAAAAAAATAAAAATCTACACCGCTTATTTTGGTGCGTCCAAATTAATCAAATAGAGCTACAATTATATAACAAATAGAACTGTACTTTGAGCTAAATATTTGATAGTTGTATAACAAATACAACTTACTTTAAAATATAAAGTTACGCATTCTGGCATCTAGCCACGAAGTTGTGCGGAATATATGGCTAGTTATACTTGACAATTGCCAGAAATACCTCTCTTTTTTTATCACTTCAAGAGTAATGGCCTATAACCTACACATTTTCAAAATCGAAAAAAAACATTTCATACTAATATCCTATTTTTCCAGTAAAAACAGTTCTAATATCATGAAAGAACAATGCAGGACAGCAGCTGGCCACTTGTCAGTGCAGGGAGCTCCCAAAAGTCAAGAACGGAGAATGATATCACTGAAAGCTTGTCCTTCAACCGTTAATAAGTGTTGTCAGGAGAATGTAATGTGGTAAGTTTAATTGCCACAATAAGCTGATCAATGAAATAGCATAGGGAGAATCATTTGTTGATAAGAAATTGGGCTTCTGATCAAGCCTTGGTCATCAAGGTAATAGAAATATTAATATATCATTCAGTCAGCAAAGGATGAACAAAGGTCATTTTATTTTTACCGTGCCATTGATGGAAAAACCCTTTGTCCACTTAATAAGAGTGCCTGAAGATATTGATGTTTGGTGCACTGGGAAAGAAAAGGTGAAACCTAGTTCTCTCTGCCTGCCCTCTGGCAAGTGGAAATCTTCTCCTTCACTCTCGACAAATTTTTCCAACGCAGCCGCAATGAAATCAAACAGTTCCTGTGCTCGTGCTTTGCGAATGTGAGTAAAGCAAGCAAGAAAATTTTGCTAATGCATGAGACTTGAGAAGAGCAATTGAAAGTGCTTACTGTGGAAGTCCCAACCATCAGATGAGGTGGAATAGACACCTCGTCGTATTGTATGACAACATGCTTCTCCCTTCCTCCAAGCTGAACCCATATGACACGGAAGTTGGTCCCACCAAGATCAAGTGCGTAAAACAATCCATGCTCATCCCTGCAGAATTGACATCCAAATCAGTAAACAGCAAAATAATAGCAGAGGACAAATTTTGCCAATTGATTTTGGTTCGAAATACCGAGGACAATATTCAGCTACCGATGACATCCAATTCCTAATTTTGCTCAAGGAATTCGCCCATGCAAAAGAGAATTTTCCAAACAAAGAAGGAATCTCGAACAAGAAAGCGTCACACACACACGTAAGACACCGCAACAATGGGGCAACTTCGATGATGCCGTCGAACCCAAACAGAACACGCCGAGCAACAACTTCGCCGTTCAAAAGAGATGGTAACCAACCACGAAAGGGAGAAGCTTTCGTGCCATTTTCCGCACCAAAACATCCCAAAAAGGCGGAACAATTAGGAGCAACCAACAAAAAGAGTAACTGCAAATGCAAAATGGAAGCAGTTTTTACACCGTATTCTACCAAACCGCACCAAACCGACCTCGAAAATCTCTTAAAATACGGAGAAAAGGACCGAGAAACCAAATTGGCACGAACACCAACTGCACAAAAGGAGGGATCTTTTCCCTGTCAGCCAACCCCGCAATCCCACCAAAATCACGAGAAATAATGAAAAATTGGAATTGATCGAGTACGAAGGTACCAACCAGTCTCGCCGACGTCGCTGTCCTTGGGCTTGATGAAGCGCCGGCCGCCGCCGGCCAGGACAGCCTCCCACACGCCCATCGCCGTCACCGCCGCCACCTCCGATGTGTCGACCCGCCACCACCGCAGCTTCATCATCTTGCTCCCTCCCTCCGCGGCCACTCAGCGCACCCCGAGGGAAGAAGGGAAGGGGAAGGACTCAAAACCAAGAGCAACGAGAAGGAATGTCAGGAATGGCGCGTGCCCGTGCAGGCCGGTGGGATACCCGAGACAAAAGCGATGTGAAGTGAGCGAGGACACTTACCAAAGAAGCTGGTGAGGTTGGGAGACGGCGATAGGGTGGCCGGGCTCCGACCTCCGACTCCGGCGGCACTGGGTCGGAGGGGCGGGGACGCCGCCATGGAGTGCGATCTTTGCGATTCCTCGAGGCTTTGTGCGGGGTTTACGGTTTCGGACGGCGCGCCATGGTTGCTGATGAGTTCAGTTAGTTCGATGCGGCACTGACTAACTCGGCGCTGGAGGAGGAGGCGGCGACGTGAGGGAGGGAGGCGCCGTGAGGGAGGGAGGCGCCGTGAGGGAGGGAGGCGCCTTGAGGGTTGAGGGAGGCGCACGGGAGCGGGAGGGAGGCGCCGGGAGGGAGGGAGGCGCACGGGAGCGGGAGGGAGGCGCCGGGAGGGATGAGGGAGGCGCTCGGGAGCAAGGAGGGAGGGACGCGTCGGGAGTAGGCCACGGGTTAGTTGCGATAATTGCGATTGCGATTGTGATAATTGCGATTGCAATAGGCGCGATTGGGGGAACGGGCGGGGAGGGAAGTTTGAGGGGATGAACCAGGTGATTGTGTCCATCAGATTTGATGAAGCGATTATTTCAGAACATCTGAACACTTGATTATGAGGAAATAGGATTTTTGTGTGCACGTGTTAGGGTAAACAAAGCAATGTACCCTCTGAGGGGGCAGAACAGTGTGTGCATGTAGGAAAGAATTAACTGGTGAATTATATAGGGGTAAAGATATATATATATATATATGAAAAATAATTCGTACTTCTGGGATTAATTACTCCCATCTTTGAAATACCACCCAAACGTATTTGAAATACTCTTTTATCAGTTTGGATACACTCATATACTAATTACAAAATATTCCAATGAGATCCACATAAAAAAAATTGCAAAGGAGTACATAGTTTTTAGCATATTTTGTAAGTACCTTCATATACGCATATAAAAAGAAGTATGAATATATATATATATATATATATATATATATATAGGAAAATAGTTCCATACCCTTGGGAGTACGTACTCCCACTCTCAGTATACCGCTTAAATGATGTTGCTATACCTCTTTATCCTTTTAAATATACTCTAATACTGATTATAAGATACTCTAAAGTGAATTCCACAAAAAATTTCATTAAAGTCCACCCTTTATAGAATAATTTGTTTATATACTCTTTTTACATATGAAAAAGGGTATATAGCTAAAAAATAAATATCTCTGATTAATTTTTTTCGACAATGTAGCATTGTAGTATCTTAGAATTATTATTGAAGTATACTGAAAGTGATAAATGAGTATAACGTATTCGTTTAAGTGGTATATATATAGGAAGCCTCTTTTCTACTCCCGGGAGTAATTACTCCCTATGCCGTATCTCACAACGTAGGGAGTATCTCTTGCAACGAAGGGTATGTACGCTTTTTAGACGTACTACTTTTTATATACGTATATGAAGGTATTTGCAAAATAGACTAAAAACTATGTACTCTCTTGCAATTTTTTCTTGTGGATCGTATTGGAATATTTTTTAATTAGTATATGAGTGTATCCAAAGTGATAAAGGAGTATTTCAAATTCGTTTGGGTGGTATTTCAGACGTGGGAGTAACTACTCCCGGGAGTAAAAAGTATTTTTCATATATATATATATATATATATATATATATATATAGGATAGCTAGTGTACTATCGATAACACAGATCCTCCGTGCTATAGGGTTGTGTTTGCAAAATTCGAAGACGAAACTATTGATCCGAACCGTGCATTCTATTCATCTCATTGAAATCTCACTACCCACAAAATTTTATATTTTTTGAACTTTTTCTCCTATTTATTTTGTTTTTTTTTTACAAAATCCACGATCTAATTAGTTGTGGGGCGTCCAATGAAGCTGGTTTTTGAAAATACAAAATAAATAGGAGAAAAAGTTCAAAAAATATAAATTTTTGTGGGTAGTGAGATTTCAATGAGATGAATAGAATGCACGGTTCGGATCAATAGTTTTGTCTTCGAATTTTGCAAACACAACCCTATAGCACGGAGGATCTGTGCTATCGATAGTACACTAGCTATGCTATACAGACACACACACACACATATAAAGTCTTTTCTGTACTCTTGGGAGTACGTACTCCCAAATCCAGTATACCAATTAAACGAATGTGTTATACTCTTTTATCACTTTCATTATGCTCCAATAATAATTCTAAGATACTACAATGCGACGTTGTTGAAAAAAATTCATCGGAGCCATTTATTTCTTGCTATATACCGTTTTTCATGTACAAAAAGAGTATATAAACAAATTATGCTATAAAGTGTGGGTTTTGATGAAATTTTTCGTGAAACTCACATTGGAGTATCTTATAATTAGTATTAGAGTATACTAAAAAAGATAAAGAAGTATAATAACATCATTTATGTAGTATATTGAGAGTGGGAGTATATACCTCCCTAGGAGTATGCAACCATTTTCCTATATATATAAAGTCTTTTTTCATACTCTTGGGAGTATGCACTCCTACCTCCAGTATACCACTTAAATGAATGTGTTATACTCTTTTATCACTTTCAATATACTTCAATAACAATTCTAAGATACTAAAATGCGACATTGTTGAAAAAATTCATTGGAGCCCTTTGTTTTTTTTTTGCTATATACCCTTTTCTATATGTAAAAAGAGTATATAAATAAATTTTGCTATAAATGGTGGACTTTGGTAAAATTTTTCGTGGAATTCACTTCGGAGTATCCTATAATAAGTATTTGAGTATACTCAAAATGATAAATAAGTATAATAACATCATTTATGCAGTATATTGAGAGCGGGAGTACATACTCCTAGAGTATGGAACCATTGGAAATACATACTCACACCTTTAATATACCACTTAAACAAACATGTTATACTTTTTTATCACTTTCGGTATACTCTACTAATAATTCTAAAATACTCCAATGCGGTTTGGTTAAAAAAATTTCATCGGAGCACTTTATTTTTTTTTGTTATATACCATTTTTATATGTAAAAAGAGTATATAAACAAATTATGCTATAAAGAGTGGACTTTGATTAAATTTTTTATGAAACTCACTTTGAAGTATCTATAATCAGTATTATAGAATACTCAAAAGAATAAAAAAGTATAACGATATTATTTAAGGTGTATACTAAACCTGAGACGTACAACTAAGATATACCAACCGGACGTGCATCTCCAATGGCAAGGTGGTGACCTCGATGATGTCTAGATGGAAGAGGAATTCTAAAAATAATAGATAAGTTTTATGATGTATCATACTGATAGTATATAGTAGGTAGTAGAAATTAATCATATCTAGTTGTTGATTTGCTGAGGATATTTCTGTTACTCTACTATAAAAGAAAGATAAATAAATTCTAACTAATCTGATATATTGGATATAAAAGAATGAATGATTGGTATTAACGTGCACTTGGAAGGAGGTGACGGAAGTTGCTTCGCCAACTATCGAACACATGATTTTCCAATACATATTCACCACCGAGTTGTATACTTTGCCCCCTTTTTTTTTTTGTTCGGACTAACATAAACATGTATATGGAAAAGATACAGCCGCACTCGACCAGAGATTCGTAATTGTTCAAATAATATCATAACCGTTATAATATATACGGACCATCTAATAAGACAACATATCCAATTAAAGTTTTCGTGCAATCATCGTGTAACCCTACTAAAAAAAATTTCAAAAAATTCTGAAAAAAATCATGAATGTATATCTCAACTTAACACATCTACGTATAAAATTTCATGATCAAATTTGTCCTATGCTAAAAGTTACAAAAAAGACAAATTTTGGGGTGCATTTGAACTATTCAAGTTTGTTAGAAATTTGTCTTTTTTGTAAATTCTAGCATAGGATGAATTTGATCATTAAATTTTATACGTAGATGGGGTAAGTTGAGATGTACATCCATGATTTTTTTTTAGAATTTTTTGAAACTTCTTTCAGTAAGGTTGTACGAAAACTTTAATTGTACTGGATATTTTGCCATCTAATAAATGATTTACTAACCATTATAATATATGTGGACCATCATCCAAGATTTTTCTCTCTTTATTACATACATTTTTTCTTTTTCTTATTTAAGAATTATTGTTGAAATTTTAACTCCGTAAAGCAATTAAGAGATATATCTTTAGGCCACGTTTGGCAACTTGGAACCGGACCGTTTCTACTAAATTTTGAAAGAAACCCAACCAAACGGAGTAAAGCTCGGAACGATTCTTCTTGAATCGTTTCTTCTTTTTCCACACCGTGGCTGAATCGGTCTCAACCCCAGTCCACCCGATTCACAGAATCCAACCTGAAACGTTTGTACCAAGAATCTGAAACCGTTTCCGTTTCTACTAGAATCTGGAACTGTATCAAACATGGCCTTAATCTCATCGGTTGCTGGTGGGTATATAAATACAAACTCCGCATCTGTTATATATGATCATGCATGCATACGCATTACCTACTACACAGGGTGTTGTTAGCTTTCCATTAGTGAGTAGAGAGGCACTGTTCTATCGATCAATCTTGCAAGATTATAAAATATTATAATTTTATTGTGTTTCATAAATATATTATAATAAAAATTAGTGATTAAAACTATGTTTTAAGATTGTATCAATATCTAAAACGACAACTATTTATAATATGATAGAGTATTTCTCTCTCTCTCTCTTTAATATATTTAGCCTAAGTGATCAATTGTAGAAGGCATGATTAAATCGGGTAGGATTACGTCGATAGAAATTAGGCTTTTTCGAAGGTTGCATATCTTTGGTCCTCTTACATAGAGCCATAAGGGGGATTTTATTGTATGTTTATATAATGCCTGTGATGAAAATTGGAAAAGTTAAGAAAAATAATGAAAAACCTATCAGTTTGAGATAACCTCTGCGCCGTATGGTTACGAGTTATTAATTTTTTTTTTCATGTATGTTTCTCACCTCACCAAGTCCAATTGTTAGAAATCGTACACACGGAATTCAACCCTGTACAGCTATATAATTCCATGCAAATTAAGGTATATGTTACCGTTCAATTCATAGGTGTTTACTCGATCGCATTGTTCCTTGCGACATTCACGGTGCTTAGCTCATCCACAAGATCTAAGGTGGGGGTCTATATTTAAGCCCAAAACCTAGGTATTTATCTCACCAATGCCTATATATTTTTAGATAATGGAAGAATTTAACCTTTCAGTATCTGCACCTTGAGATGTACACAACCACAACCAATGCCTATATGCTTATCTAAAATATAAGGTGAGAGTCGTAAGACCTTAGGTAGCTTAAACTATCCTTTCTTGACTTTTTATCAACCTAACTCTATTCTTGTCTGAAACAAACCCAAAATTCAAAATGAATTTAACTTGGAGTTGATTCAAATTTCAGTTCAAATCTTGAATTTGAAATTTGAATTTTTGCTTTTGAATTGGAGATTTTGATTTGGTTTTTCGTTTTTCTCGTTTGGGCCAAATCTCCTTTGGATTTGGGCCTCCCGGCCCATTTTTCCTTCGGCCTCGCTGCCGGCCTGGCCACTTTCGACAGTGCCGTCCTCGCCGTCTCCTCCGTGGCGGCGCCGATGCCGTCTTGCCGCCCGCCCGCTGCCGCCCGTGCCGTCGCTCAGCCAGCGCGCCGCCTGCCCCGCCACGTTGCGCCCACGCCGCCCTCGCGCCAGCCCCGGTCTTCCGACCACCGGCCGCCTCCGCCGCGCTGCGCGTCGCCCCGCCGCCTCCGGCCCCGGCTCGCTGTCGCCGCGTTCGCCTTCTCTCTCTCCCCCGTCGAGCCCTATAAAAGGGAGCCTCGCCCCTCCACTTGTTCCTCGCCCCGCTCCCCAGCCTCGCCGGTGAGCCCCTCCTCCCGTGTTTTCCTCGGCTCGTGGCCGCCACGCCAGCCGCGACCCCGCCACCGCCTTGGCCTCACCCGCTCCTCGCCTCGCGGCTCGGGTGAACTCCCCTTCCTCCGCCCTCGTCCGCTCGGCCCTTGCCCAGCCACCGCCGAACCCCAGCGCCGCCGCCGCCCCGTCGGAACCCTAGCCCTAGGGCTCCCTCTCTCTCTCGTTGCAGCCCGGCCCCGCATGGCAGTCGCACCTTGCGCGGGCCCACGCGCCAGCCAAAGCCAGCCCCTCCCTCTCTAAATGGGCCGTGGCCCATTTCACCCGCGAAAGCCAGCCCACCCTACTGAAAACAGAAAAATCGGTTTTCGATTTTAATTTGTTTATTAAATCCAAATAATCGATTTAAAACTCCAGAAAATCCCCGAAAATTCCGTGAGCCCCAGAAACCCACCAAATACACTATCCGAACCGTTTCGACCCGCTGTTTCCAAAAATGCCCTCCATTCTTCAATCCGGAGTTCTCAAAATTCCGAATTGCCCAATTCGCCCTTCGTTCTCCCTCTCGGCCCGGTTCCGGTTTTCAGTTTCGTTTTTCGTTTCCGTTTCTTTTCTGTTTTCGTTCCTTTATTTGTCGTTCTTTCTTGTCGCGCTAGATCCAGACGTTGGACAGTTCCAGGAGCAGACGCAGATCCCGGAAAAGATCCCGGAGCAGACGTTGGACCCGACAGAAGCCCCGAACGACTACTTCCTCTACGATTCAGCCGATCCAGTTGCCGAGCAAGGCAAGCCGTACACCCTTGATCATATTGATCCCAACCATGCCATGCTATAGTAGTAATTATTTTATATCGCATTACTTTAATGTATGTTGAATTATTGAAAACAGTATGTTAGAATGACATGATGCTTAGATAATGTCGAATTTGCTCTTAAAACTACCTTGAATATTTGAATCCTGTTAAATCCTTTGGAACCCTAGTTAATTGCTTATTGCCATGAATAGGTTAGATTATACTGCTAGGTTAGTTCAAAACCTGGATTTAAAGAAAATGCTGCCGAATCTCTGATTCGGATGTTTGTAAAAGTGCTACAGTCTGGGGGACAGTATCGGATTAATCCCGGAGTGGATAAGATTCCGATCCCCGACTGATGATTGATGCCTCGGTTGTCTGGTGGCCGGTACTGTAAGTGCCGGGTTGGGTTTGTGGTTTGAAGGCTTGGTCTTTGGCAAAGTGTAAGGTTAATAATCCCCTTGAGCAAAGTAAATAACTTAGTCCCCGCTCAACCACAGGTCGGACTGGTCAGCGGACCTGTATCCGACATAGCTGAGTAAGTTAATCATTCCTGAGATAATAATTGGACTGTCTGGTGGTACCATTCTCTGGAGAGAATGGGGATCGGGCCTTCCCGGCAGGGAAATGGACCGGAGGGGTGGAACAGGAATTGTCCGGAGTGACATTCTTGGTTCTCACAACGGTAGACGCTAATGGGGACCCTGAGTCCAAGGTAGCGGTCTCTATCGGTTAACAACTAAAGGACATGAATGATTAAACGAAATGCTGTGATAATCTCGGCCTGGCCGCATGCATTTAAGTTGCATGTTATCCGGTGGCATTAACGGTCGTTGATATCTTGTGGGTAAAAGCTGAGCACCTCTGCAGAGTTAATCATGATGGTATTCGAATACGCCGTACTCCCGGTTAATGGAGTTAAGTTTGAACTGGGGTGATACCCGTAACCAAGCTCAAGTTACTGTTTTCGGAAATTGTTGAAGAAATTGGTTAAGTGTTGTTGAACTTGTGAAACCCCATTACTACTTATTTATGGTTTGTGCTTCAAATGTAAAATGAATTATAAAATAAAACTGCATCCAGATACTTAACCCTACTGCCATCCTTTGGAATACCCCTGCATATAGTATTCAGTAGTTCCGTACGACTTGTTGAGTACTCCCGTACTCACCCTTGCAACCCCTCCTTTTCAGAGTTTTAAGAAGCTGGAGCGTTTCAGGATTTCGTAGATGGCGATTTGTTTGGTTTTGCGGTCTTAGTCTTTTTGCTCAGGCCTGCTTGTGCGGTGTTTTGCTTGTAAGTTATTCGGGCCCTGCTGCGCCCTCTTCTGTAAAAACCCTGGCCGTTAGGCCCTATATTGAATAAAAAGAGTTGGATTCGCTTTTGCCTGGCAATTATACTCTTGGTTTTCGGCAGCTAGTCATCCTGGGTAGCTGTCGATGCGTACGGTTCTGCCCCTAAAAAGACGGTCCGTCACATTGTCACTCCTACGCTCGTTCATTATGCCTTTCGCTTTTCTAGTTTCAGATGACGGTAACAATGACCAATACCTATCCCTACATGAGAGCGACACACCCTACCTGATACAGACGGTGAAAATGAGCACAAGCGTTGATGCCTCCAAGCCTCGATCTAGACCGTGGTGGATCTCGGTTTAAATCTCAATCCCAACGGCGGTGATTAACGACAAGTGACGATCTTAATGCAGATTTTGATTGCGATATAGGGTGATATACGAAGAGGCGAGGAGCAACGGTGAATCAATGTGAGTAGCGATCACCAATCGCTCTCTTGCGTGCCAAACTGCCAATATGAAATCAAACAAGTATACCACATCATTTTTTCCGCTGGCATCCATGCACACTCAAAAGCACAGGGCTATCTGAATCATCAAAACAGAAGAACAGCTGGCTCTGTCCCTGCTCATCCAACGCATGCCGCTTGAGCGTTTGGTGAACCAACCGAGGTCCCATGCTCCCTGCAGCCATAGTGCAATTTCTCCATCAACCCGGTCCAATAGTCCCAAGTCCAAACCCCGAGGGAGGGTGTTGCCGCGGCTGCGACAGCACGGCTCGAACTCGAGGTCACTTTCCCCACCCCACCCACGCCATATCTCCAGCCTTCAATGAATCGGACGCTGCGGCCATTAAATCCCGGCTCCGCTCACCCTCCCCACACCCCGTTAATATCCCTGACAGGTGGGCCACATGGTTCGCGGGGCCAACCTCTCAGCGGAAATATACGATCAGGCGCTGCGTGGCAAGCGGCTCGCTCTCCCAGTGGATACACGAGTGCGCCCTGGAAACGACAAAGCGATCTCTGTGGCCACGTGTGTGCCGGGCAACCCTTTTACTGACATGTGGTCCCACGTCAAGCGCGGGAAGTGGCACGAGCAAATGCGCATCGCCAAAAAGTACGGCCGCGTCAGGGAAAGGCCGCCGTCGCCACGTCGCGCCGGTCCACCCCGAGTCACCGCGGCTGGCCCCACGTATCGGCTGACTCCACGTGTCAGCGTAGTGGGTCGCGGTTCGTGTCTTGATTCGGAGGTAGGTTCCCGGAAGGTGCCCCATGTGGTTCGCTCCCCATTCCAATTATTATTAAAGACCCCGCTGCTATCTGGACGCGAAAAAAAAATGGGAGCTCCGGAAAACAACAAAACGAAAAAGCTCTTCGGATTTTAGGCGAAGTGAGGGGAGAGGGACAGGAGGGAGGGTTGCAGGGGGATAGAGACGGAGGAAGGAAGCACCGAGCACGAAAGCCTAATCCCGAGGCAGCCGGCCTCCCCGATCACCCCCGGCGTGAGTTCTCTACCTGCTCCCCATCTCCGATCGCAGCTGCCCCCGCTCGATGCTTCAATCCGCCTAGGGCTTCCGGCCGCCGCAATGTGGGGGTTTTCCGTGCGGTTTTTCCGGGCAATTTCGCGGGATTTTTCGGTGTTTTGTTGGTTTCAGCGGCGTGGTGTTTTGGAGCGCATGCGCGCGGGATTGTTCTAGGGCTTTGGTTTTGGCCAAGGTTTTGGTGGGAGGTTGCTGGGGTTTTACAGCGGTTTGGGTGGGTTTGACTGGTGGAAGCGGCGGGTTGGGGCGATTGCTCGTGATCTTTTGATCGCGATGAAATGTGACAAGTTCCCGCGTATGTGATTGTTTTGGGGTACTATCGGGGGTCTTTTTTAGTGGGAAACTACTCCGTGTTTAGGTGTCTGAAGTTAATCTTCTGTGGTTTTGCTTTTGCCGCAATTTGATGTCTCCCGGAAAAAAATTGCTTCAAATTTTTGGGGTTTTGGCATTATAGGGGTTGGGTTTTCGTGGGAATGATCACGGGGAGTATGTACTGTGCCCTTTTACTCTAGGGTTTTGATGCGTGATGATGGCGACTTGCTTCATTTCTTATGTACTAGACTACTAGTAGATTAGTTCGTTGATTATTTTAAAACTTGCATTGTTGTCTAGTTAAGAGAGCATTATATTTTAGAATTCCGCTTTGTGTGTAGTTTTGCTGCATGCACCTCGCAGAGTTGTTGATTTGCATGTAGACCCCTGAGTTGTTGTGGGAAGAGATTAGCTTGGTGTAATGCTTGCGGACACTTTCTGGGTGATGCGGAAAATTTTCATTCTGATGAGTTGTGGACGGGAGAGCGGGGTAATCTGTAGCACTCTTGCTTGAATTCTCTACCAAGTACCAACGCATTTGGAGCATACTTTGTATCAAAATGCATGATTATTATGTGTTCATCTTTACCTTTGGGCCTCGTAGAGTTCCAAAATTGCAACCAAGAGGGCGGCTTGTACTGCTATTGATAGTTCTTTTGGCAATTGTTCTTTTGTTATCAGCTAAGGTAGACACGGATGTCCAGCAGAATTTTGTTGGGCGCACTGTAGGCATTTGTTCATCTTATCAATTTGTGCAGAAGTTTTGTAAAGATAATTAAGTGCAAGATTAGGACTATGTTGAGTACTTGAGTTTAGACTTTAGACAGATCGACGCATTGGTTCTTATGCCCCAACTGCTTGCTAACCATCCTCTGTTCTAGATTAGATATTTGTGTGAATAACAAAACATGCCATGCAACATACAGGCAAGTAATTAGTAAATAACACAGGAAATTCATAATCAGGTGAGCCGACTTGATCAGAACGTAGTTTGTTTCTCGGGTCTTTAGTCAATTATTTAATAAGCTTTCATTTCAAAACTTTGAATGCGCCTATTGTGGTGTAAACTATGCTTAGAACATGTCGAACAAGATCAGATTTAAAAATTACATAATTTCGCATTCATTTTACTATTTGTGGGTTTGCATTAGCTTAAGATTTGCAGGCTCCGAGTGTGAAAGAAATTAAAAAAGTTGAAAATGTTTAATTTGCAATTATTGAAGTGCTGAGACTACTATTGCATATAATCCAGTGAGTAATGAGTTAAAAAGATCTTGTATATCCTTTTTCAGCTTTTCATTAGATTTGTTTCTGGGGCACGGTTTGAGCAAAATTTTGTACACCTTAATTATGTGATCCATATGGATGGAAAATAACACTCTCGTTGAGAAACTAAATAATTCTTTGCTATATCTAAGGCATGCTGGGCATTTTTAATTACTGTTTCTATATAGTTATGTTTTTTTAGTTTGTTTGTTAAACTGCATACTTTCAATGATTTCTATATATGGGATCCTCATCTCGTTAATTACCAAAGTTCACATTCAGAATTTTTGGAAGCTGATGCTTTTTATTTGAGAATTTTGTTGTCTCAAGGCCCACGAGGTTTACTAGCCTTATTATTTTACAGAAATAAGCTTGTCCTATTTCTTTCCAAGATTTTTTATTCCAATATTTAGAGTATAAGCAAATGTTTTTACTTGTAGGACACATGTCATTCTGTCCAGACCATGCAAAAATTGTAGTTTAGGTTCTTGTCCAATCCGTTGAGTTGACTTGTGGGAAGAACGAGAAGAATGCCTTGCTGTTTAATTGGTTTCTGCAATTGCTATATCAAGCAACTTTAACAATTTCCTGGGATTAATATCTTGCATCAGCATAGTGCTCTATATTGATACACATAATCTTTGTATTTTTGAAAAAAAAAAAAAGCCTTATAAAATTATGAGCTGCATATTACTATATATTTTTCATACTGTGTTGCTTTGATTGGTAAATGGTAATAGAGTTATTCTCTTTCCTACTTTAGTTTTCCTGTTGTTTCAAGTATAGGGTGGAGCCATCATGAGCACCCAAGCTAAAGAAAAATGTCCACTTTGCTTGGAGATGATGGATTTGACAGATAAACAACTGAAGCCCTGTAAATGTGGATATGAGGTGAAAAATCCATTACTTGACCATCATTTTTTGAGTTCATATGATGTGCTACTCTTTTTTTCCTGGATGTCATGCTTTAGTTGGATCTATTAAATACCATCTAACCACGAGATACATCTGTTATTCTTGAAAAGCTATGGGAAGTAAATGTTGGTGCATTTAGTAAAACAAAATCAGTGCAGCATGTTTAAGAATTTTGTTATCAATAGTAACATTCTAAACATCAATCAAGGTATTGCAAAGTTTTTCCAGTCTCTTTTAGATACCAAGACTGGTAGGTTTGGTACCCAAACCACCCAAACCAATGTCTCATCATTTCCTGTGTTGGTTATTTAGTAAGAAGTACGTAGTAACTGTCGAGAGTTGAATGATACAAGAAGCATGAAATATATGAGTCATGCCCGCTCTTTGATGCCCACATAAGGCCATTATCAAATGCAGTAAGTTTCAGATAGTTATGTTCCCTCTTAGTTCTTTGGTTTCAGTAAATTAAATGCTTATTCTTTATCCTGACTTATGCATTCATTGTACTTCTAGGATGTTACAAATTTTATAAAATATGCACATTATGAACAACTCAAATGGTGCCTTTTCTTATGGACTTCATGTATAAATAAAATTGGCATATTTATAATCTATTATTTTTTGGTAGATTTGTCTTTGGTGTTGGCATCATATAATGGAAATGGATCAGAAGGATGAATGCGGCGGGAGGTGCCCTGGATGCCGTTCTTTCTACAACAAGGATAGGATCTTGGGGACGGGCATCGGCAACCAAATGCATGTCCTTTTTTATTTTATCACTTAAATGCTCTTTTTATCTTATCCTATTTCCCCCATCCGCTTCTCCCTTCTTTTATCCAAGTTATATTTCTGAAAATTCTAATTTAGGATGATTCTTAACTTTGCCATAATTATTGCGTGACATCAGTTTTTTCAATTGCAGATTAAAGGAACTTTGTGCTGACAAGTCAAACTTACAAAAAGAACAAATCAAGTCCCAAAAGCAGAAATCAGCAAAAAACCAGCTGAGGGCGGCAGAAGAACTAATAGATCCAAATAATGCTCGTGTGATTCAGAGGAAGCTTGTTTATATTATTGGGATGCCTTCTGAATTCGCCAAAGACAAGGTAAATGTTTTGCATTGTAAAGTGTGATCATTTAGTATCGTAATTTAACATTGTTCTATATGTCTGTTTTAATGCATATGAAAAAGAAATACACACTGTTCATGCAGGTGCTAAGACAGAAGAATTTTCTTGGACAATATGGAAAAATAGAAAACATTATTATCGACAATATTGGAGCTAACCAGCAGATTCCTGACTCTGGCCGTGTGTAAGTTTTTGGGTATTGAAAGTGCAAATGAAAAATATATTTCTTTAGCAGCAGAAACAAGTAAAGCAAGAACCACTCTTTAAATAGATAGCATTTGTGGTCATTGGATCAGATCTAGGCAGATATTAGCCAATAAAAGCTGCAAATGCATTTTCGAGGAGTGCCTGAAATATTCAAATTTTACCCACATGCCTTCCACCTTCTAGTGACATGGGTAATCCACCTTGATCCATGCCACCGAAATATGATCCAACAACGGATATTGCAGTTCAGGTTGCCCTATTTTAATGGTGTTTCCTAGCAGATACATTACTCCCCAATCAGGCCAGCAGCATTTATTTGTAGCAAACTGAATGGTTTGTGTTACATTTGAGTTCATATGTTTGTTGTTTTGAGTAATTTTTGTTTGTGTACCTATAGATATGTTACATTTTCAAGGGAAGAGGAAGCTGTCCAGTGCATCGAGGCGGTTAATGGTTACATCTTGGATGGTAGACCTCTAAAGTAAGTTTTGTCACTAAATACATTCAGTTTGACTTGTAGATAACATCACCCATTTTGTGTTTTATGTGGTTTATGCTTTACATTTAATATGTTGATCATGTAGAGCAACCTTTGGTGTTACGAGATATTGTCATGTATGGCTAAGCAATAAGGTGTGTATTACATATTAAACCCTTAACCTTAACTTGCCTGCAACTGCTGACTTCTTTCTTCTGTTAAATTTGCTTTATGTCCTGGCTTAGGTTTGCCGAAAACCAAATTGTTCATATGTGCATCAGAAAGCTCCAGCAGAAGATATTTGTACCAAAGACGATGTTGTTGTGGTCTGTGCAAGGTACATATTGCTACTGCCTATTTTAAATACGCATGTGGAATGTAATTTATTCCTTGAGCATTTCTCGATCTTCTTTTCTTCCCATGTTTGGCGCTAATTAGTGGTATAGGCTCAGCCTGACTAAATATATCAACATTCATTCTTTGGGTATCTGAAGATGCTGATGTCCTACATGGTGCCGGATTGTTTTTAACTGCACATGCAAATGTACACTTGAAATGTGTCTTTCTTAAACACAACGGGTAGCATGTCCCTGGTATCACAGAACATGTACATTTCTTGGGTATCCAAAAGAAGCAGACATTAAATTAAATTAAAGTTAGATCATTGAGCCTCAAATAGTGAGTCCAGCGCAAACTAAAGCAGATAGAAGCACATTTTGAATCATATTGCCCATCACCTTTATAACTTTAGCCATTTGTTGACAACTTCTCTGATGGTCCCTCTGTATTTTTTCATCAGTTACTACCAGCACGTATATTGAAGAAAGTAGAAATTTTTAGTCATTACCAAAATTTTTAATTTCAAAATCCCCTTTTAATTTAATCATAGTTAGATTTTACTCATTCATATTATGGCCTCGTGCTGTTGTGCACTCTGGGGCCAACTGAATTTACGTGTAGATAAAGATGACCAGCTGAGCTAGTGGAGGATTGACTCTCACACCGTTTCTATGTGAAATCATACTTAGGAAAGTTGTGTTGACTTGACTGTTCCTGATGCACCAGTTAGCTTGTGTGCTACCAAAAGTTGCTTACTTTTGAAAGGACATTTACTGACATGCCCAATCCTTGAAGGTAGTGCAAGTTGGTCTTTCGCTGGTTAAGACGAAGTGATTTTCTGCTTCCAATTATAGTGTATACATTTTTTCCCTTTTATTTTACCTAGGACTTGTGCAAAGGTTTAATAAGATTACTCTTCATTCTTATCCATGTTTAGCTGCTAGCCCCTTTCTTAATATCAGCTATGGTGACTGTCTAAAATTGGTATTCTTCAATCAGTCTCCAGCTATATCTTCTTTTACTTTGTTATTGGTGATTAGTGTTATTTTATCCTTGCTTGGACCATTTGCAAGTTATAACATTATCTTAGTTGAATTAAATTTGTAGCTTATTTATGTCCCATAACAGCATTTTATTTTGTTCAAAAGCACAATGCTTCAGCATTTTTCTTCTTTTCTTTTCGGAGATAAGGCTTCACCATTTGCTGGGAATGGATATGAAGGGTCTCCAACAGCGTTCAGGAAGTACTTTACCTTCTCCAGGTGACTGCAATTCAAGAACTACCATTTGTAGTGGAAATTCCAAAGACAAAGTAAGAAATTAATTTTGTCTGAATTAATTTATGTTGTGGCTATGCTTGTAAATGCTGTCATTTTATAGTTACTCTGTAATGGAAAAATCTGGTTTAGCATGCATGAATTGCTCGTCCATCATTGTATTAACTGTGAGCCCTTGCATGTGAAGACTTGTATCAATGGTGGCAGAGTACTACCCGATGTTGGCAACATGAATCCTGGTACACTGCCAGCCACAACTCCACGGTAATTGTTTTTGTTTATTGGGACCTAATCTTGCTGTGTTGTAACCTTTACTGATGATCATCCTTTGATCCTTGTCAGGGACTCAGTTTCTTCTGGTAATTCATCATCTATTGTAAATGCAATTCTTCACCAACAGAATAACCATGAGAGCATACTTCATAATCTGCAAGATTTTTCTGCCTCCAAATCTCAAGAATTACCACCACTTGGACCGAAGGACTGCCTCAATGAGCAGTTGGCTTCCAATGATGATAAATTCCAAGCATATGCTCAGTTAGGAAATGGTATTTCAGATTCCAAGCAAATGACCTCAGCAGGAAATGGAACAGTTGACAGTTCAATGATAAAACCACAGTATGTTAATGTCGTTTCACAAGGATCAAGTGGATCAGGTCGCCGGTTTACTGTACTTACCAGGCAGGTTGCTTCTACTGATACTAGATCTAAAGCAACAGGACAAGTAGGTAGTGTGATTTCAAATTCCAAAAAAGTTTCTTTGGCAAAAAATGAACCCAGTGATAGCATTTCAATTCCTAGCTGCCAGAATGTAAAGGTAGTTTCCCAGAGACCAGAGGGGCCTTCACATAAGCTAAGTAATCAGTTGGCCTCATCAATTGTTAAATCTCATTCTGGAACAGAGGAAAAGAATGCAAGCTCAGATATCAGTGATAAGCTAGTCGTCGGAAAACATATGCAGCTTTCGGAAAGCACTGGATCACACAGTTCAACTGCATTGCAGACTTGGAGTGCCAGTCCTATTCTCTGTAATCTTCCAACTTCTGATGTCAAATCTCAGATATCAGTTGGGCCAGATAAGCTTTCAGATTCACACAGAAAGTTATCATCTGAAAATCAATCGCAGCTCTTAAATCAACAAAAAGTCGCTGTTTCTAATACATATACGGCAAGTTCAAGTGATTGCCCTAGCACTCTTAATAATCAGGTGCTGCCGACTGATGGTAAACATCAATCTTCAGCACAAGGAGGGGATCACAGCTTGTACGACAGGGAAATGACGCTGTCAGGAGATCAAATTTCATCTCAGGATGCAAAGAGCGTTCTGTTACCAAGACCAGTCAGTGTACTATCATCCACTGATATAGCAGCTAAGGATAGCAAAGGAAGAAAAATGCAAGTTTGTCCTCCTGGATTTAAGGAGCTTGACCACTCTTCCGATTCAGGCAAGTTTGTACCAGTGAGCTCCTCAACTTGTTCTGCACTGTGCTCTACATCTGAGGCCGATTCGTGCTCTATTACAGACCAACCGGACATCATTAGCTGGGTCTCAGAGTGCCTGGAAGATGGAGATACCAAACAAAGTAATAGTGTGAGCATATCTTCCACACTCAGTTCAACTGATACCATCTGGAGATGCACGCAGTATCCTGGCTCTTGTTTATCTGGTGCATCAAATCGACTGCCAGTATCGCCTTACCCTAGTGGCTATTTGCAGTGCATGGGTGGGGTTGAAAATACCATGAGATGCTGCTGCACAATTCCTCCCATAAGTAATACACCAAATCAGAAGCCTGAATATTGGGATGGAAGTGCCAATAGCTACATGTCCACTTGGGGATATGATGCATTTTGCCAAAACTCAACATCAGGCGTGAAAGCTGGTATGGCAGGAACATTGCTCCAACGGCCGTCACCAAGTCTTTACAATGACTGGACTAATGGAAGCGCAGCTTCAGGCTTGAAGAGTTCACAGGTCGACCTTTCATACCCCATGTACAGTTTGTTCGGGTGAAGTCTCCCTTGCAACCCCTAACAATAGAGATGTACAAGTTACATGCATATCTTCTAACCTGGCTGCGCAAAATGGTGGATGGTAGCGTCCTAGCGACATTGGCGTCGGGAATGCTTCGTGTTTATGCTGGAGCTTGTAAAGATAGAAAATGGGGCTTCAGGTAAAAAAAATTGTTCTGGATGATATCCTTTAATGGACATTTGGTGAAGAACCATGTTTGTTTTGTATGGTACTGCCAGTGCTGTTTTGTGTTTGATCGTACGCGACTGTGTTTTTTGTCACATTATTAGCAGCCATCCTCGCTAGTCTTTTTAGGCTTGCTCTGGTACAATCTTGTCCAAATAAACTGGTCCTGGTACAAGATTTGTTCCATGTTAGAGCAACACACGGCTAATTCAATGTGGATGTTCGAGTCTTACGAAAGAACACAGGAACAATTTTGCCAACATAGTTGATTACCATTTCCAAAGCCTACCAATTAACAGTTGACAAGGACACTTTCCACGACTATATGTTCAACCACCTGATAGCATACGTTGAGCCATTTACAGAATTATCCATGGTTTTGCATCATCTTTGGAGCCTGGACTAACAGAATGACGTAGCAAATGGAAATCGTTAGCTGTCAGTCAAACCGCTGCATGTCAGTAAACTAGGCCAATAAGCGCGCCGCGCGTGTGAACGAAAAATGGTTTTGTGTTTTTTTTTTCTGTAGAAAAAATAGACTTAAACGTATTTTCAAATTTTTTGAGGCTCGAGAAATCTTAGAGACCGAGCTGGGGAAAAGGCACACATATTTCTGTTGACGAAAATATTTTTTTTCCGAAAAAACGAAAAAAGGACATGGATATAAAAATCGGGGATCTGGTTGTTATATTTTTAGACCTCACCGCTATCCTAAAAAAGTAGAAAAGGGATCGTTCGCGATTTGTATTTAACGGGAGCCTCTTTTCATAAAGTAATGAATGGGGGACCTAAACGCAATTCGGGAAAAAAAAATTCCCTCACAAAAAATCGCAAAGGACCTTTTCGTAAATTCGCAGGAGCTTATCTGTAATTCGAAGAAACGAAGGTGCCTTTTCGCAACCGAACAGTTTGCATTTTCAAACCATTTTGAATTCGGGTCAAACTCACGAGAGGTAACTGCGGTTTTTGACGAAAAACCGCTCGGTTTTTCGCCAAAACCGAGCGGTTTGTGAGGTAAACCGTGAAAATGTAAACTGCTCGGTTTTGGAGAAAAACCGTCAAAACCGGAAAATGGGAAATCACCAAAAATGCAAAAAAAAAAAAAAAAAATCTTGTAAAATTTGTAAAAATACATGAAAAAACTCCAGAATGATCTCGCGTAAATTTGGGGAAAATTTGACATGGAGGTTGTAAATTATACATTTCACAATAATATGTCAATAAATAATCTTTCATTGCAATATTACCTTGGTTGGCCACGTATGGATGCTAGTATTGTTGCGTGAACACTTGATTGGCCACGTTGTATTCAGCGGTGGACATCAAGGCCAATCCTCGTGTAGCTAGCAACTCTCCCTTGTAATCGTGCCAGCTTTGCCCTGTCCATATACTTGTCGTTTGCCATTGTTGATACAACATGGCATAAAAATCAGGGTCTTGCCACTCGTAGACCCATTGCGTGGGAGGTTGGACATGAGCATCAGGGATAGCATAGTCATAGCTGCTATATGAGCTATAGCTCCCTTGCGTCTCAGCGGCGCCATAAGAACTATAGCTGTCCTGTGGTACTTGTGCGGCCTTTCCTTTTCCAATCCCCTTAACAGTTGTCCTCTGTGATTGAGGTGCGCTATGATCTCTATCCTGTGTCGCATGAGTGAACTGTGACTCCGCTGTAAATTCGATGGTGAGGTATTACGATTGCTTCGTGGCGGTGCAGGGTATTTTAAATCGCCACCGCCATCGGTGTCTGTCTTGGAGCTGCTATCATTGGACTCTTGGTATGCTGGGCTCCGACTGCCCCCCCCCCTCAATAGAGTCACCACTCCTTACGTGATGGGTTTCACCTACAGAGGATGCTCTTCTTTTTGTTGTATCCCTTCTCGAGACTGATTGGTGCTTCCTCTTCCCTGTATGAGTGTCCCCAACTGTCTTTTCTGCCCACTCAGAGATATTTGCAACCCCCGTGTCCTGTCTTAGCTCACTAGGATGAATCGGATCTGTGATAAGCTGTGATGGAAGAGGGGTGTCACTCTCTGTATCCTCCTCATCAAGTAATGGTTCACCGTTGGATCTTCCTTTCTCCATCCACTGTCGGATCTCGTCGGTCGCCTGAGGTTCGGCAGGAGGAGGAATGGGGAAAGCGTATGGACTAATGATTGAGTCTCGATTTGTTCGGATGGGAGTTCAGTCCTTGTAAAGCTTTTGTTGCACCGAAATGGGCCGGCCAACCGGCGTGGGCCAGGAGATGGGTTGCCAGGCCTATAGCCAATTCGGCCTGTGGGCCAAAAGCCCATAGGCCGGCCTTTTCTTTTCTTTTTGATTTTTTCAATTTTCAACAATTCAAATAGCTCAAAAAGGTACGTAAAATTTACTTTTTCACAAAAATTTTATACCAGAGGTCATACAACAATTAAAACTAATTTTAGAAATTTTTGGGTTAAATTTTTCTACATTTTTCGAAATTTTTTAAATTTGAATTTGAACTCGGGCGGTAAACCGCGCGGTTTACATTACCGAACCGGCTCGGTAAGGCCGGTTTTCGCGGTAACCATGCAGTTTACCGCGGTTTTGTAAACCTTGCTTTTATGCATCATCTCAATACAAATTACATAAATTTCAAATAAATAAAATAATAAATAATTACTCTCTTCGGTTTTCAAAAAATTGATATTTTGAATATCGATACGATCTTTAAAACACAACTTTAATCACTAATTTTTGTTATAATATATTTATAAAACTCAATAAAATTATTATATTATGAAAGTACTTCTCGAGACAAGTCTACACACATATTTTTTATGTATCTAATTTAAATATTTAAAAATATATCAATAGTTAAAGTTTCAGAAGTTTGACCTTCACTATATACAAAATGACAGCTTTTTAAAGACCGAAAGAGTACCATTTAACTTTTATTCATACTTTAATATTTGTATAATTTCCAAAAAGTGACGCAAGAAGCACTATGATTCATGATATGGATGCACAATCTTTATCCCATGATGCTCACAGTGAAAGCTACGAATTTCCCTAAAAAACAAGGGTAAAATGTATCATTAGCTCTGACGTGTAAAAAGGAACAAAAGCTTGCATATATCAGTACTAGCAAGTTGCAAAACTAACATGTCATCAACTGACCTAAAATCTTTGAAATAATCCTATGGCATGCATCGAAAAGTAGTATATATGGTCGATCTCTAGATGATTTGCAACTGAAACTCTTGTTATTGTTTCTCATAAAGAGACAGAGAAAGTACAGTGTAAATCTATTTAACAACTTGAACTTTGTTTCTAGTTGATTGCCTCTGTTCATTGTCATTGCCATGTTTAATTATTTGATCTACATGAGATGTATTTGTGCTTTGATATTTGTTAATATCATGTTCCAGTCTCTATATTATGTTATCGTTATTATCTGGTTGCTAATCTCTACTATTATAAAGCAACAGTTGGTGGCAGTGGTGAGTTCTACCCACGTCATTAATTGACCTGCTTAATTGTCCTACTTAATTGCCCTGCTTAATTGCCCTACGCAAAAAACGAAGCGTTGCTTTAATTAGCTAGCTTTCGCAAGAAACGAAGAGTTAAAGATAGATGTTTGATCTTGTGAAATAATTTTTTTATTTTTTAATCTTTATTTTTCGTTATCAATTTTGTTTTTCGTAGCAATGCACGGGCATGTAACTAGTAAAGTTTGGAATTAAAGTAAAAAAGAAAATTGCTACTATCACATTTATTCCAACAGTACCGGCATCTGTTTGAAACTCTTTACCCACCAACCTCCCTAAAATAGGTCTCAAGAGTGCATTGAGAAGAGATCGACAAGCGCGCGTACCCATTAGGGGTAGCACAAGGCAGCAATGATCATTCACGCGTCAATTTGAGGTCGCTTTGCAACTCAGGACATCTAGCAACCAAGTCCATCATCTTGTCCACCGCCCTGGGTTCGACCTTGTGCCAAACAGAAAGTGTGGATGGTTAACAAGCAATTATGCACTTAAATTGTTGATTCAAAATTAATTAACAACACAGCAGAATAGAACAATTCTAATAGTAATCTGGTGTCGTGGGAGAGAATTTGGGCGATGACCTTGTTGAGGTGAGCGTTGAAGGGGTTGTGGTGGAGGTAATCGATAGGGTTCGCAAACATGGCGGCGACCTCCACACCATCCTAGCCACCGGCGGAGACCTTGGCCAGGATCTCGAAGATGCGGGCGTCGAGGAAGAGTAGGTACGACAACGGGCTCCTGTCGTGGGTGGAGAGGGGCAGTGGGAGTCGATCCAGGTAGACTCGGTGTCGTCCTATCGCCCCGACCTCCGCATCCGCTCCACCTGCGCGCCGTATAGCAACATCTTTGCCTCCTTCCCCACACTGCAGAAAATTGATGATTACTCCCTTCATTCTCAAATAGACATTGTGAGTAATGTCTAAGACATGTTTAGATCTAAAACTTTGAGTATTAATGTCTCAAACAGACATTACAGAAAATTGTCGATTACTTCGACTATTAATGTCACCATGCGCTATTTCTCTCTCTCTAAGACCCCTTACTTGATTTCACCCTTCATGCAGTGTAGCGCCGAAGTCGAGCTTTCTTCATCTCTAGCCATCACAATCGCTAAGCTCTCCTCCCCTCTCTGATGAGTCCTAGTTTTGATCATAGTCTTTTTTTAGTTTCTTTATGATGTAGCGAAGCTAATGTCACCCTTCTTTGTCACTAGTTCTCTTTCAAGTCAGCTATCACCGTGAATATTGTGCTGTCGTCGCTCTTGTCGTTAGCCAGTTGCTTTGAGCTCACTCTATCGCCTCTGAATGCACCCACATAGTCATGGTGAGCCCCCAAACAATCCACACCGCTCAATTTGGCCTATCATGGCCATTAGTTCTACCTATGCTCTTGCCCAATTTTGTGCTGCTACTCTTTGTGTCGTCAGCATTACTCCAGTGACTATTGGTCCCCCTGTCATGGCTGTAGTACCACCAAAATCCCAGCAAGCCGATGCGATGATGCTGTCACCTCGATCACTCTCATTTATATAATCGATCCTTTAGCCCGAGAGCACTTGCCACTCCTCGCCACCGTACCATCGTCTCTAGCCATCTCCCCGACCACTATCACCTCCTAAAGCTTCACCGCGAGCCCCTCTAGCTATTCGCAGTCTTACCTTGCCCTTTCTGCCACTGCATCACCACCAACAAGCTCAAGAGTGAGCTCGGCCATGGCGCCAAAGTCGTGTCTCTGTGACATATGGATCCTAGTTGTCAGGATCATCATTAAGTTTAAAGATCAATCTAATTAACTAAATTTTAAACTATTGAGTCTATGACATATGGGCCAACTAAGATTAATAGTTTAGTTTTAAACCAGAATTGGTATTTAAGCAATGAGTCACTGACAAATGGACCCCACATGTTAGTCCATTTTGAAAAATAAATAAAACACTGACAAATGGACCCCACTTGTCAGTCTCTGAGAAATTAAGTTAAAACCCTCAAAAATGAGAAATATGCTTTCAATTCGGTATGGAGTACGTCTTCTCTGTTGGGAGGCGTAATCTCCAAAAGTATGCCTTCGATATCACCCCTCTTTTCTATTATTGGTAATTTTTAGTCTATTTAAATCCAAATGCTCATAACTTTCGCAAATAAACTCCAAATTGAGTGAAATCGGTTTCTATTTTTTTAAAAAATCATAATCTTTATGAATCTAAAAAAATATATTTGAATTTGGTCTTTATTGAATTCATTTAGTTCTTGTTATTGTTTTACGATATATTGCGTGTAGATACCTACGCTTCGGAAACGTACCTCGTCGACCTTGAACCAACTCAAGAACTCACAAGCAAGTTAAGCACGTTATTTGAATATATTGATCTTATTATTTCACCTAAATTATATTATTTTTACAAATTTATGTATGCATGCATGTAATTTCAGTAAAATAGTTATATTATGGGTATCGGTAGATATTCCTACTTGTTGCATGAAGCTTTCTTGATAAATATGTAAATATCAATATTGAAATCTATAAGGTAGTGGTTAGGCAATAAATGATGTCAAACTTGAGTATACACGAATATTTATATATTTGCTTAGCCATGCTTTAGATTTGGAAAAACAAATTATCGGTTATAATATTTGTTCATGAATGAAATTTTGACATGTGGAGGAGCCACCTTAGTTATTTTGATATAAAATCAAAAATAAAAACTAGGTTTTGATGCGGGCGGGTTATTTATATAATTTGTGAGGTGCATGGACTTGCATGCAACGTAGGGGGAGTTCTCGTCGGGTCGATTAAGGACCGAACGTAGTGTTGTTATAATCCAAAATATTTCATGCAACCACAAGTGCTATTATGGGGTGGTCTTAACCAATTAAGTTTTCTAGGTCTAGCTTTGCATATTGGAAGGCCGAAGTAGTATGGGCAATACAGGTAGGCTTGCTCGAAGGGGTGCTCTCATCGAGGTGTTGGAAATAATGCTTATCAATACAACGACGCATACCTTGCTATGGGGGAAAATGGTCATGATAGGCCGGAAATTGTTGTTGGTACTGTGAGTACAAATATTTTTTGCTGCCATAGCAAGAGTCAAACATCATCGCACTGATGCAAAGTTAGGTCTAGATGATATGGTTATTGCCATGATCTCTTCGCGACACACCAAAGTAAATGTGAAAATAACAGCAACAAGAGTTGATCATGTCCTATTGTTAAAGTTGTACCCCTTTTGCAGAGTGTAAATCTTTTTAAAAAGCCGTGCTCGCAGCCATAAGAGACTTAGTTCTTTGATACTAGTTGTCTTTTGAACTTTTATGCAAAAACTAGTGTTGGAAAAATGGTGGGTAGCTATGTTTCAGATGATATACCAAGTGTGGCATGGAATGGATCATTAATCATAATCATGGAGGATTGTGAGTTGCTCATATTTATGTTACATACTTGTTATTTACAAACTTATCAACTGTTCTTTACAAATTCCATTTGCAATGTACTACCTAGTATTGTTGACTAAATATCACTTTATGCAAAAGAACATAGTAGGATGGCAATTTCCTTTGACATAGCCAAGCATTTATTTATAAGTGTTATACACTACAAGTCTGGCTGATTATAAATGTACTCATCATTGCTTGTTAATATTCAGTGGGCGAAGAAACCTGGGTCCCCAACAACTCTTACTTTGTCGCAGGTTACGGAGAGTACAACGACGAGTTTTTCTAGGCTTAATCCATATCGGTTGTGTCGACGATTGGGGAACAGGCCCCCGCCGAGCTTACTTGTTGGTGGAGGGACCAACTGTGACCCCTTCTTACGTGAGGGATTACTCGAAGAATGGCTCACCAGATTCCAACGAATGTGGACACAGCAGTTTACCCTGGTTCGGGCCTCTCGAGAAAGAGATAATAGCCCTACTCCAGCTCTCGTTTACTCTTGCAATGTGTCTGAGTTTTACAGTCTGTGTGCTGCTACTGTTGTTGTTGTTATCTGTCCCCCTCACGATGGGGACCCTTTTATAGCTTACAAAGGATCGAACTCCATGACCCCACTACCCGCACGTTTGGACCTCGTCCAAACGTGGCAACTGGTGGATCCTATCTTTCCGCCACGCTCCCACGGGAAGCGTAGCAGACCCAGCGGAAGTTACGCTCGGGTGGTTATTCCTACCGACCCGAGACCTCGTGAAGGTCGTAGATGACCGCACCGAGCTTGGACATCTTACCCGAGCTCGAGCTCGGAATCGATCGAGTGCGTGGCATTCTCGGTCCCACCCGAGCCCGAGCTCGGGCCGGCCGAATCGTGGCCTTCAAGCTCGATTTAGACAATCCCGAGGGTAACGACCTCCTGGTGGCTCGGGCGGGAGCGAGCTTGGTCGTTGGTGGCATCCGAGGTAATTTATGGAAATTACCCGACCCCAGCAGCTAGCCCCGAGGTTCAAGTGGGAAAAGGTCTAAGGAAGGCCTTCCCCTTGGGCCTACCGTTCTCTGAGCATGTCGGTTTTGCGCGGCGGACATCTGCCGCGACCAACGAGCTATTAACCTCCTTCGAGAGCAGGCTTGTTCCCCGGCTCGTCGCGCTTGAGCTAATGTAAGTGGGCCCTTCTTGGCGGTTCCTTCTCCTAGAAGCCTGAATCGTCCTTCTGAGGAACCGTCTTTTCTGGCGGGGCGGTTTCGATTTGCGTGCCCACGTGTCGTTTTCCGGATGGCGAGCGCCTCAAGCGCCCTCCGTGCCTCTAGGGCTTCCTCATCTCCTGGAGGAGTTTTTAAACACTCGAAGAAAACCCTTAGACTCACTTGGCCGTATTGCGATCGTGTCTCATACTCCTGCTTTGGCGCTCATCATTCTCCTTGATCATCTTCCTCATCCTCATGGCGGTTCGGCGTCGGCAAGCTCGGACAGCGCAGTCGAGACCCTCGGCCGGCGAAGTACCTCGACGCCAGTACATGGAGAGCCCACAGCGACGAAGAGAGCCATGGCCGGAGGAGGAGATCGTCTCCACCGAGCTCTACGCCATAAACGGGCTCAGTGCGCCGAAAGTGAGTTCGTCGAGGCCGTACTGCGCCTCCTGCAAGTGCGAGATCGCTCACCTCCACCCCAACTCTGTTCTCATCATGGCCATCTTTACCCATCTCTGCGAAGGGTTCGTGGGCGTCGAGCCCACTCCCGCCTCTTCTTCCACTTCTACACCCTTTCTCGCTTAAGACGCCGCAGCCCGGTGCCTCTATTTCCGCTGCGCCTCCTGCGAGCCATACGAGTACCCGAAGCTTCACGCTCAGGACTCGGTGTCGGGTTGGGCCGACTCATGGTTCTACTTGAGGAAAGCGGAGGGCGGCACGCTTTCCTACTCTGGTGCCAGAGGTCGCGCCGTCGAGACACCCCGACCGCCCGTGGAGCCCGAGGAGGAGAAGGTCCTCATGACGATCAACGAGCTCACGTGCACAGGGTGGCCGGCGGGGCGTTACCGGGACTACGTCGGGGAACCGGATATCGCCCCTTAGGAGGAGGGAGCATCCCTTCTTCAAGGTCGAGGGTGGCGAGGACATCGCCGGGAATCACGCCGGGTATGCCGTCGCCCTCGATCTTCTTTTCGAGCGAGAGGATGCCCCTTCTCACGACCTCTCCCTTGGCCGGTACGCAGCTCGGCAGAGGATCGGGTGGATGCGAGGGTGTCCGAGATGTTCGGCACCCGAAAGGCAAGGAAATCATCGAGGGCCGCCAGATCGAACAACGTCCTTAACCTGACAGAGGCGGTAAGTTTCGATTCGGACTTTTTCCGAAGCCCTTGTCCAGGACAGGCCACGGGGCCTCCCGACCTCATTTGAGTCTTTCTCTTTTCAACGAGAGAAGGTTGCCTCGAGGTCGCCGTGTCCCGGTAGGACCCGGCCAAGGATCGGGTCGTAAGACCAAGGGACAGCGGGTCGCAAGCGCCGCGCCGATCTCCGTCGGCCACGCCGTCCCGCCAGCGCACGCAGCGCCTGGCGGACGACCACTCACCCCGCCAACACTTGGAGTATGCGGACGGCGGAGAGGTGAGTGAACTGAGATTGTGGATGGGCGAGTACACGAAACAATCCCGAAGCTAATGGCTCGTTTGCGCCAAATTGCTGCGGGCGAAGAAGGAGGCCGCAGCCGCGCCGGCCCAAATATGAAGGTTGAGCCGAGGGCCGGATCGCGCCCTTCAGCGGAGCTTGCGCGGGTGAGCTCGAGCCCGCTCCTGGGGACCGCGAGGAGGAGAAGGACGAGCCGACCCCGCCCCTTGGTCCCGAGGTCCCGTGAGGTCGCCTCGCCACGCCTCAACGCGCCAACGCCGATCGCCTCCGAGGTCGGCTTGGAGGAGGTCGACCCTGCGGTCGCCCGAGGGCCGACAAAGCGCAGCGGACATGGCCGCCCTCCTGGCCCGCGCCAAAGCTCGGCAGCGGACGCCGCGCAAGGTCAGTCTCCTGCTCTCTTCTTGTTTGTCTTTTTCCCCTCCGGCACCATTCTAACCCCACATCGTCTATAGTGGGTGTGGCAGTTGGTGCGGAGTTATGGGATTTCGAAGCGATGGCTGACGATATTCTTGACTTCGTGCTAGAGAGGGAGCTAGCCCGGGCTGCCGAGGTCGTCATGGGCGACGGAGCCGAGGTGGGAGCTGAGGCCGCGGAGGCCCAGCCCCCACGGGCTGCCGGTGGCGACGAGGCCGAAGTGGGAGCTGAGGCCGCGGAGGCCCAGTCCCCACGGGCTGCCGGTGGCGACGACGTCGAGGTGGGGGAGTCTGTTGCCGCGGAGCCCCGGGACCCGGAGGTCGTGTCTCCCGAAGAGGAGGCACGGAGGAAGATCGCGGCCGCCGATGCCCGGGACACCGCGGAGGGCATCCCCCACATCATAGTCGCGGAGTCTAACGGAGCTGAGCAGGCCGCTGAGACTCCCCGCGAGGATTCTTCCGGTGCCAGCGACATCATCGCCGCGACTCTTCAGAGATCGCCGAGGTCTCCCGGGTTCATGACATCACGCCGGGTCCCAGCCGGCCGGCGTCGGGGACCTTAATCCTGGTGGGGCTCTCGTCGGCGAGGAAGAGCCGGCTACCCGGCCAGTCGGGGAGACAAGCCCGGCCACCGTAGGTGGGCGGGCGCAGCTTCCGAGCGGAGGGGATCTGCCGGGCACCGAGGCTGCTCGATCGAGACCGACCTCGATCGTCGACCCGTGCCCGGTTGATCCCGCACTCGGGACGCTGCTGCGGCCCAAGGGCCGGATCTGACCGGTGTCCCCGGTTGCTCCCATGGCCGTGGACGCCGAAGTGGTGGAGCCCCCGATCGAGGAGGCGGAGCCCCCGGGCGCAACTTCTGCCCGGGAGGAAGAAGAGCGGGAGGTAATCCTTGCTCTTGAGGCCGTCCCTCTCCGAGGCGGAGGTCATCCCCAGGGCAAAGTCCATCGCCTTCGGAGGGCCGGGAGCTTCGGGCTCAAGCCTCCGAGCCCGATCAAGGAGAAGGGACTAAGGCGGGGATCCCTTACCGCCCAGAGCGAGGTGGAGGACCCGCCGAGTTGTTCCATCGAGTGGGCAGACCCGACTTTTTGGGTAAGTACTCGACTTATGTACTTTTACCGAGAGCTTCGATTACGACCTGAAAACGCCTTGTTGCGCAGGTGCTGGAGTCCACCATGAAGGACTTCCATGCCGCGACCGTGCCGCCAGAAGTTGTCGCGAAGCACCAAGCCGAGCAGGACGCCAAGATTGCGGAGCTCGAGCGCCGGTTCTTGCCGACATCTTCCGAGGCCGAGATCCGGCGGAAGGTGGAGGAGTCCGTCGCGCGAGCTCGAGGCGCCTCGGCCGGAGCGGCCAGGCAAGGTCGGGCCTTGAAGCCACGCAGTGGCGACCTTCTTGCGACGCCGCCGGCGCCGAAAGGACAATCGGCCAAACGGGAGGAGTCCAGCGACCGACAAGCGGCGAGCGAAGGTCGAAGCTTCACGGCGTGTGCTCGACCTTGAGTCCGAGCTTGACTCGGTGCGGGACGAGCTCGTCGCTTTGCAGGACGAGAAACGTGCCGGGCTCCTGTAATTTTCTTTTTCCTGTCTTTTACCTGTAAAAACTTAGGGAGAAACTATCCAGTTGAATATAGAATGAGTTGGTTTAAATGGACGTTTTTTGTTTTTCCCCGAGATGACAACGATTTGTTTCGTGCCGCGGTCTTACGCGACTTAGTGGTTAATCGTACGAGGAAATGACTATCTCGCTCGAAAGTAGCACGAGGTCGAGGTGACCAATTCGCGCGAAAGTTGCACGAGGCCGAGGTCGTGGCCACATGGTACCTCTATAGCCCCCCGCCGCCAACGGAGGTCGTGGGCGTAAACTGCGAGCACGACTTCGTTGGCGGAGTAGAATTCTGCGGGGACCGTGTGGCCCTTAGGGTTATGGTACGTTGGCGCCGCGCACCGGCCGACCTGAGCTCGGAACCGCTCAGAAGGGTGTCCTGTGCGAATCTTTACTTGCGGTGGAGGTCTACCGCGAAAAAAGATGGTCGTCTTACGAGGAAGGAGGCCCTCGAGGTCGAGCTTTTGTCGTACGGTGTTTTGCCCCAACGACCGACTTGCCCCTGACACTTTGTCTAGGTCGAGCTTAATCGTAGAATGGGGAAAGAGAGGGAGAGAGAGAATGGGAGGGTAAGGTGATAAAGTTTATTAAAGAGGTGAAAAACGGGCGAGGTTAGACATGGAACTTACGCAGTTGGTCAATGTTCCAAGTACTAGCTAGTTCCCGACCATCTTCCATTGCAAGGCGGACAGCCCCCGGGCGTGTTGTTGAGACGACCGTGTAAGGACCTTCCCATCTTGGCGTTAGCTTGTTGGCTTTGTGAGTCTTGGACCCGTCGCGAGCGAGATCGCCGGCGTGTAAGGTCCTTGGTAAAGCGATTTGGCGGCGTGCTGCGAAGAGCTTGCAGGTCAACCGCGGATCGCCCCAGAGCCCGTACCCGCGTCGCCTCCGCAAGGTCGAGGTCGAGCAGGCGTTCGCCTGCTGCGTCGATGTTATCGGCCACGTTCACCCTCGCGGATCCTAGGACAACCTCGGCGGGTAGGACGACTTCCGCGCCATATCTGGTGAAAGGGTCTCCCGTGGCTCGGCTTCGTCGTGGTCTTGGTGACCAAAGGGCGGGGTAGCTCGTCCACCCAGGCTGACCATGCCGTCGAGGCTCTTGAAGACTCTCTTCTTGATTCCTTGGGACGATCTGCCCGTTCGCACGCTCGGCCGCCCCATTGCTCTGTGGGTGGGCCCACAGATGCGAAGCATATCTTGGTCCCGACCTCCTCGCAATAGCCTGAAACACCTCGCTTGTGAACTGAGTGCCGTTGTCGGTAATGAGGCGACTCGGAATGCCAAAGCGGGTTACTACATTATTGCGGAAGAACCTTTTAGCCGCTTTGTCGAGATGGTTGATATAGGCTCGGCCTCGATCCACTTAGTGAAGGTGTCGATTGCGACGAGCAGTATTTACAACCCCTCCTTCCCTGGAAATGGACCGAGTATGTCTATGCCCCAAACCGAGAACGGCCAGGTTAGCGGCATGGTGCAGAGCGCGTATCTTGGTGATGGACCTTCCGAGCATGGAACGGCAAGATCGGCAGGAGGTTACTATTGAGCGTGCATCGGCCAGGGCCGTTGGCCAATAGTAACCCAATCGGAAGGCTTTGCTCACCAAGGTCCTAAAGGGCGAGTGAGCTCCACACATCCCGTCATGGATATCCTTGAGGAGATATTTGCCTTCCTCTTGGGTGATGCACTTGGAGAGGGCGCCAAGCGCGCCTTTGCGGTATAAGAGACCCTCGATCATTTTATAGGTCGAGGCGCCTCACTAGCCGGGATTTCGGCTTCCTCCTCGAGCGATGTCCGTGTATGCAGTATTGGATGAATGGCGTCATCGATTCGCATCTGCTCGAGGAAGGAGACGGTACCACCCGTCTCGGTTGCCTCCTCCTCGGGGTATGGAGGGCTTGTAGACGTGCTCGATGAGCACCCCGCCGGAAGCGAAAGCTGTCTTGAGAACCGACCTTCGATAGATGGTCGGCCAGGGCATTGTCCTTCCCGGGATGTATAGTACTTGAAGTTTCGAAGTACTTTTCCATCTTCCTTACTTCAGCCAGGTAAAGCGCCATTGAGTCATCGGAGCACCGATACTCCTTGTTAACCTGGTTGACGACCGGTGCGAGTCACCCTTCGCGATTAGTCGTTGGACTCCGGCGCTTTGCATGCGGCCCGGCTAGCGAGACCTTCGTATTCGCTGCGTTGTTTGTTGCGCCGAATGCAATTGGAGGGCGATCTTGGATCCGCTCCCCCGAGGGGATTCGAGACCACTCCGGCCAGAGCAATCGTAAGCTCGGGATCCGTCGAAGCGCATGACCCAATGGCCGTGCTCGGCCTGGTTGGGTTCGGGTTCGGACGGGCGGGGTTTGTCCATTCGGCTAGGAAGTCCGCTAGGACCTGGATTTGATCGCGGTTCTAGCCGAGAATTCGATCTCGACCGGCGAGCTCCATGGCCCATTTCGCGATCCGCCCGCTATGCCCTGATTCTCAGAATTTCCCTCGGCGGGAAGTTGGTCGGGACTTGTATTTTGTGTGCACAGAAGTAGTGTCTTAATTTCTTCGAGGCCACGAGGAGCGCATAAAGGAGCTTACGGACCTCGGGTAACGCTCCTTTGGTCCGTGCAACACCTCGATGTAGTAGATCGGCGTATGCCCCGTCCGTTCTCTTGTGATGACGGCGCTTACCGCATGGGGTGTGGCGGCCAGGTAAAGCAAGAGGACCTCTCCTACTGGCGTGGTCAAGACCGAGGGTCTTGACAAATCTGATTTAAGCTCTTTGAAAGAAGCGGTGCGCTTCATCTGTCCAAGTGAAACCGTCGTGCTTCCGGGCGCCTTGAAGAAAGGTAGGCGCGTTCCTCGAGCCTCGAGATGAAAGCGACTTAAGGCCGCCATTCTCCCGATCGAGGACTGGACCTCCAGTACAAGTCGGTGGTCGCATGTTCTCGATGGCTTCTATCTTCTCTGGGTTGGCCCCGATTCCTTGTGGGCCGATCATGTATCAGAGCACCTTGCGGCTTTGACCCGAACACACATTTTTCAGGGTTTAACTTTATTCGATGCTTATTGAGGTTATGAAAAGTCTCCTCTAGATCGGATACATGGTCGGAGGCCATTTTGCTCTTGACGACTATGTCGTCTACATACACTTCCAGGTTCCGACCTATTTGGCCCGAGAAGGTTTTCTGCATAAGGCGCTGGAAGGTTGCTCCAGCATTCCTTAGACCGAAGGACATGGTCGTGTAGCAGAATGTGCCAAACGGCGTGATGAAGGAAGTTTTCTCCTCGTCATCGGGCGATATACCGATCTGGTGATAGCCTGAGTAGGCGTCCAGAAAGCTCATCGCCTCGGAGCCGGCCGTCGCGTCGACCAACTGGTCTATCCGAGGTAGCGGGAAATTGTCCTTCGGGCATGCGGCATTCAGCCCCGTGTGATCGACACACATGCGCCACTTGCCTCCTTTCTTCATCACGATGACTGGGTTGGCCAACCAATCGGAATGGTCGACCTCCCGAATGAAACCGGCTTTGAGGAGCTTGTCCAGTTCCTCTCTGATGGCTTGCTTCTCCGGGAGAAGCGCTGAAGCTTCTGCCCGCCTGAGGCTTTTTGTCGAGCCGAATCGCTAGCTTTGTGCTCGACGACCTCCCTTGGGACTCGGGCATGTCGGACGGTTCCCGAGCGAACGTGTCCGCGCTTCTCGGAGGAAGGTCACGAGCTTGAGTTCCTATTTAGGATCTAGGAAGCCCCCACGTGTACGACCTTGTCTGGCTTTGTGTCGCTGCTTGGATGGCCTTGGTTTCTCCCGGCTTGGAGGCTAGCCTTGGGCGGGAACTCCTCGGCTCTTGCTCGGGCCCTGGGCAGCTGACCGATCATGTCTAACGCCCTCTCGTCGCAGTTTAGAGCTGCTCTCGGGCTTCCCTTGATCGTGATCACGCCGCCGGGGCCGGGGACCTTCAAGCACTGGTAGCCGTGATGAGTGGCGGCCATGAATTTGGCGAGCGCTGGTCGGCCCAGGATGGCGTTATAAGCCGTTCGGAAGTTGCTCGGATTGCCGAACGTAACTGGCAGGACGATCTGGCCAAGTGGCCTGACCGACGTTCCGGGCACTATCCCGTAGAACGGGACCACCATGTTTTTGATCTTGGAGCGAGGATGCATCTCGTCCAAGACCTTGGCAGATATCAGGTCTAGGGAGCTTCCGCAATCCACAAGGACCCGACCTACTGTGGTGTTGCAGATTGTTGGGCTAACGACCAACGGAAGCCTTTGGGGTTTCGTCATCCCCGGAGGGCAGTCGTCCCTGGAGAAGGTGATCGGCAGCTCGGACCACTTGAGCTGCTGGACAGGAGGCTTCCCCTGAGTGACACGGAGTACCAGCCGCGGCCTCCTTCAACTCCCGACGCGACCCATAGGCGGCGGGCCCCGAATATCACGGCGATGTGATTTCTGGCTCTTGGTACTCCATGTCGGTGTCTTGCTCTTTGGCGGGCTTCTTGCCCTTGACGTCCCCTTCCACCTCGGGAGCGTGGGCATGGGACCCTTACCATTGTAGAAGCTGCTCCAGCGGGAGGCCCACGTCCTGCAATTCAAGGTCATGCCCATGAGCCTGGTGGAAGCGGCGAAATAGGCACTAGCCCGCCTGCGTTGGTCGCCGCGTTCTTGGTCGTCCGGCTCGCTCGTTGTTCCACGAACCGGTCGACCCCTTCCTTTCGAGGCCCCCTATCTGACTGCGAGGTCGGTCGTTGTCTTTCGATAGCTGCCACCATGCCGAGAGGCAGGATTTTTCTTCTTTTTGATTTTTTCTCGATAGAGCTTACGCTCTTCCTACCGATGCCCTTCGAGCCCGGCCGAGGGGCGGCTTTCCTCGCCCGCCAGCCTTCTTCCATCGACGGCCTCGTCGCATTGGCATAGCGGTCAGCCATGCGGAACGGCTCGTTGGCCGTGATGTCCGGTGGATTTCGAGGTCCTGAGTAAAGCGTCGTCTCGGACCCGAACTTGAAAGCCCGACGACCGCCTCATCCGAGATGCTCGGGATGGAATTGCGCACTTGCATGAAGCGCCGACGAATCGGGCGCAGGTCTCGCCCTCCGTCATGTCGAGGCCTTCGAGGTCGCGCTCCTTCCACGGGCGGACGTAGCGACTCTGGAAGTTGGCTCGGAGAAGTCTTTGCCGGTGGGCCCAGGACCGGATCGAGTTCTCCTTCGGTTGAATAGCCCACGTCAGAAGCCGGCCCGGCCCAGGATCGTGGGCGAAAGTTGGCCATCACCCTTTCATCACCCCGGCAGCCTAAAATGGCCGTGGTGTAGATCGAGAGAAACTCGTCGGGGTTACGAGTCCGTCGAATCTCTCGATGTGGCCGGCTTAAACCTTGTCGGCCAGGTCACTCGTCGCAGCGACGTCGCGAACGCCCTGCACCCGAACACGGGACTGTCGGGGCGATCACCACGAGCGCGGCGGTCGGGGCGATCCCCGCCAGCCGAGCCCTAGGTTAGTGGGCCCGGGCGAGTGAAAGTCTCCTACGCTGTAGGATGGGGAGTGGCAGATGAGGAATGTTCGGCCGGTTCTGTCAGTGGCTCACATTCCGCTGGTCCCGAGGAGCCCCCGAATTGCTCGGTGCCCTCCCGAGCCCTTCATGCCGCGATCACTCTGAGTGCGTGCGTGAGTCATCGGTGGTGGCGCTCGGGCGCCCGGCGGCGTTCGAGGAATTGCTCTGGCGTCCCTTTCCGGAGGCCTCGCCGCCTTATATGCGGGCGATTTCCTCGAGGTCGTCGGCCACGGCGCGCCCATGGCTTCTAGGTCGACTTGCTCAGAAACTCTCGAGGTTGCGCACCACCGTGGCCAGGGCTTGGCGTTCCCGCTCGGAGGAACGCGGGGTAACGAGCTCGTTAAATCGTCGTCACGAACTCCGGAGTTCCGTGCAGCGTGGAAATTCTCACGAACTTGCCCTGGTCTTATCGGTCGAGGCCACCTCGGACTTGTCGGCGCAAGCTGGTCGGTCCGATTCAGGGATACTGCAGGTGCTCTTTGGCCGCCGTGGCGGTGAAGACGCTTGGCCGGATTTGCTCGGCGTTTCCATCCTCTTCCGCAACGAAGGCGTTACGGGATTGGGACGGATCGCGAGGGGACATCACGGTGTCTCCCGTGAAGCGGTCCCTGGTCGAGCTTCGTAGAGGTCGGGATATCGAGACCATCGTAGAGCTCGGTCGTACTCGCCGTCCGAGAGGCGTCGAGTTGGGAGCGAAAGAATCGCTCGGCAGTGCGGCCGGCTTCCAGGAAAAGCTCCTGGAACCGTCTTGATTCTTAATGCGGCGACGTCGCCGCCCCATCGTTGAAGAAGCGCTTGTCCTCTTCCCGATCTCGGGCGTAGAGCCTCTGGTGGTTACGGGATTCGACATTCTCCGGATTCCTCACGAAAGGAAAGTCGTCCCCACGGACGGCGCCACGGTATCGGCGATTGGGGAAACAGGCCCCGCCGAGCTTACTTGTTGGTGGAGGGACCAACTGTGACCCCTTCTTACGTGAGGATTACTCGAAGAATGGCTCACCAGATTCCAACGAATGTGGACCACAATGATTTACCCTGGTTCGGGCCTCTCGAGAAAGAGATAATAGCCCTACTCCGGCTCTCGTTTACTCTTGCAATGTGTCTCGAGTTTCTGATCTGTGTCTTTGCTCTTTGTTGTTGTTGTTATCTGTCCCCCTCACGATGGGGACCCTTTTATAACTTACAAAGGATCGAACTCCATGACCCCACTACCCGCACGTTTGGACCTCGTCCAAACGTGGCAACTGGTGGATCCTATCTTTCCGCCACGCTCCCACGGGAAGCGTAGCGGCCAGCGGAAGTTACGCTCGGGTGGTTATTCCTACCGACCCGAGACCTCGTAAGGTCGGCCGATGGCCAAACCACAGCTTGGACATCTTACCCGAGCTCGAGCTCGGAATCGACTGGAGTACGTGGCATTCTCGGTCCCACCCGAGCCCGAGCTCGGAACTGGCCGGAATGCGTAGCCTTCCAAGCTCTGATTTAGACAATCCCAGGGTAACGACCTCCTGGTGGCTCGGGCGGGAGCGAGCTTGGTCGTTGGTGGCATCCGAGGTAATTTATGGAAATTACCCGACCCCCCGACAGGTTGCATGTGGATATTTGGGATGAGGCAAATAGAAACAGCTGGAATTTGACTTTTACCCTACTACTCTTCGTTGCATTTTATTTGACCAAAGGTCCTTTTTTGTTGTAAGAACAATTACGCCCTTGTATAAATATCATCTATGTTATGTTGCCAGCCACTGATCATGGGTCTGGTACGATATGCACATGAAACCCTCAATATTCTAAGCCAGAAGGGAGAGTCTCGACATATTAAAAAACTTGGAGAGGATTTGAAAAACAAAAGGTATTTTGAGTTTACGGGGAAGGGAATGGTGGAGGAAAGGATGATGACACTAAGTGTCGCGACGAGAAAGTCTTTAAGGGGAAGAAAATATCACTGCTACAGGATCTACAAAGTAAGACCCAAATTAATAAACTCCATTTTGGCTTAGTGATATTACCACATATTAAAGAAAAAAAAAACTCAAAATATTCTCCTTTGTCAACTAGGCTGGGATAAATTGTAGAGGGGACGAACTAGGCCGGCCTAGTTTCACTTGCAAGCCGACGAGGGGATAAATTGGGCTGGGTCGATACCACTTGTCAGCCCATGAAACTTTTGTTGAAATTTAAACAGCAACATTAGCAGCTGACTGAACTGATCTCCTCTCTCTCTCTCTCTCTCTCTCTCTCTCTCTCTCTCTCTCTCTCTCCCCTCGTTTTTTTCCAAACGCTTTTGATCTCACCATGTTCCTTATCGATCAACGATGACGATGATATTGTGATGGGATTTATTCCTCCTGCCTGAGCAAAGAATGTGAGCCATTGCTTTTACGACAACAAGATCCCCAAAGGGGCACCAATAGCACTGCTGCAAACTCCTTAACTAGAAAGTAAAGTGGTGCTTTGCCTTTAATCTACTGTGCATGCCTCTAGATTCTCTTTGTTGGTCAAGTAGGCCATGGCTCTTAATTATGGCCTTTCAGGTAGGTAGTTACTTGCACAAGAGAGCAAACAGTTGGCAATTATATGATTTTTTTTTTCATCAAGTGGGCAATGAGCTAGAGTAGTAGAATGTATGGGGTAATCAGTCAGTATCAAGTTCTTATCAATTGATAGCTGTTCATTTGACAGGCAAATATCAATCTTTTTGGATCAGTTATTAAAGAGAAAGGGCTACTGTTCTGCATTTGTTAAATCTGTGACCATGTTCCTCCATTAGGAGATAAGAACAAGCTAGGTCTTGCATATCATAACCCAGCACTGAAAATTCCAGATTTTTTTAGTCTTGTACTGAAATTTGGGAATATTGAGATCTCGTACGACAATTAATCGGGCCTACATCCAAGTCAATGTACTAGAGTGTAGAGCGGGACCAAAGTGTGGAAGTCTTGACATGCATATACACGGATTAATCTGTTCAACTCCTAGTGCAAATCAAGTCTTAGTTTGTTCACATGAAAGCCTTAGAAATCAGGGAAACTACGGCAAGGCCAAGGCAGCATTGCTTCTGATGCAACAAAAATGCATGAACATATGCAGCCACTTTATGTCATGTCAATTTGCACTTGTTAGGCTACAATCGAAGGGGCTGTTTGGATCCCTTGCCTTTTGTTAGGTGAGTTTTGACGTTTGGTAGCCCCGAGCAAAAAACCGCTTTGCCAGGCACACTCACCCGACACTTTTTTTTAGAATAATATATTTTTAAATAATTTTATAAAAATAATACACAAAAAAATTACAAAAATACATCTCTGTCACCATTTGAAATGAAATAGCGACAGAGGCTATTTGTTGTGGATTGAATTTAACCGACGGATTATTTTGTTGTGGATTCATTTAGTTGACGAAGTTGATATCTTTATCGCCATTTGAATTGGCGATGGCGATAGAGATATATTTTTGTAATTTTTTTTCCAATGTATTATTTTTGTAAAATTATTTAAAATATATATATATTATTTTTTAAAAAATTCTTCCCCCGCCCATGCAAGAAAATTCTTGCCATCCCTCCCTGGCCAGGCAAGGCTATAGCCAAATTGGCTCTCCTACCAAGGTCCGCTTGCTCGCTACCCCTCTCGGTTTTCAACTCTGGTCGCGCTCCTCCTCTCGTGTTTAGAGCTGGGACATGGGCCAGGCTTTTTCCGGGTGGCCCAAGGCCCGGCCGGCCCAGCATGGCATGACTGGGTCCGGGCTGGGCCGGGTTCGGGCTAGCCCTGCCCGAGGGGCTCGTGGGCTGTGACAGGAGCTGACCATTTTATGTGAACACACATGCAAATGACAGAAATGGTTACTTAATATCACTATATCAAATATCTTGCCATTCCAAACATTAAAAGAAACCAAAAATAAAGCACGAGTACAAAATATAGCACAAAAATAATTCCGAGCGTTTGTAGTTGGTTCAGGACCGGACCTGAGCCGGTCCGGCCCGCCGTGCTTTTGAGCCGAATCGGGCTCTATAAAGCATCTCCCGGCCCGGCCCATTCGCCTTTCTGTGCCGGATTGGACCGGCTGACGATGGCCCGATGCCCGTTGTGCCCGGGCCGAGTCAGCCCGGCCCGGTCCAACTCCCAGGTCCAAGAATTGTGATGGAAGCCACCAAGAGTAGACGCTTGCTGTGCGTGGATGCACGCATGCTGTTTTGTGATGGAAGCCACCAAGAGTAGACGCTTCATACTCAAAGCTGTTGCCTTCGTCCGAAGCGTCTATATTTTTTTTTACTGGTAATACTAAGGAGTCGATCGTATCATTTCACGCTTTGACAGTTTTGGAATCAAAAGGGAACCAGTGGTCGGGTAAGGCTGACCGCGCGATTTCGTGACCACAACTCAATTGAAAGTAAATTTTGGCACGGTTCGGTAGAGCAAACTTTAGCCGAAACCAAACAGATCGTAAGCTCCGCGTCTGCTTTGGATTTAACGGAGTTGTTGCTTGGCACCATCCATACCCCAAATGGTCTTTCTTCAACCCCAAGGAGGTTGATTTGCCCCCGCTGTTAGGGCATTCGGACACTCCCATTAGAGAGGCCAAATACACTGTTAACTCGGTAAAAATAACAGCAACGCCTTTGAAACGAACGAATGCCCAAGAATTGGTCCCATTCCGTCCAAGACGGTCGCAAGCCATCGATTTTGACCGTCCTGATCCCCCTAGTTTGTACTCCAAGTCCCCAACCCCTGCTTATCATCTTTTTATTTTTTGAAATTTAAGGGAACCCCTTCTTATCAATTCATCATCCTTAATGTTTTCTTCAAGAGTATATGTGTTCCAAATCTGAGCCAGTTTTGGTTTAACAAATTTTTGACGAGAGTGAGGTATAATCATCCGGCTGAACTAGTTTTGTACTCCTAGGTGTATGTACTCTCTACCTCTATTTGGTTAATAACAACTTTCTAATTAAAAGGAACCAGTTAACAACTTTCATTTATGAAATGTGCTTCCACTTGTGTAACACGAGTTAATGTACAAGGAGTTGGGAGTACATACTCATGGTAGTATGGAAACATTTTCATATATATATATATATATAAATTATAATTACTTGAGACACCATAGTGCCTGGGAACCAGATTCAAAACAGGTTTTTTTTATTTATTTACATTAAAAAAAATTTAGAATGTTGAGTTTAACCAGTTTATTAACTAGTTCAAACAAGTTTGAACTAAATTCGAACTAGAGTTTTTTTTTATGATAGTTTGATTGTAGGTATATGCTGAGTATATATCAGCAAAGCATGTGTCGGCTTACTGGCCAACAGGCACCCTTGGATTGGGTGCTTGAGAGATTCGGACTGGGGGCTTTTGTGGCAACCGCTCCAAAGACAGGAAGAACGGGATGCTGGGAGCAAGCAAGAAAACGGTCGAGTTTTCCCAGGTTCGGGCCCTCCAAAGGAGTAATAACCCTAGTCCTGCTTGGTGGTTTCTTCTGCTTTGAGAGTTCTTACAAGGCTGGGGAAGAAGACCCTCTGAGGTTCTGTCAACCAAGGATCAACAACCCTTCTCCCATGCACCCTAGCTCCCTTTTATACTCGAGGGTTTGGGGCGCATGGGGCTTACAAGCTTGCGTAAAGCTGCGTCGACAAGCTGCTACAAAGGCATTTAATGCACCGTCACACTCTCTTACATCACATTTAATGCCTGCCCTAGCCGAATTAGACTTCGCCTTGGGTCCCGCTGTCTGACACCCTGCAGTTCGCCAGAGAGAGGGGATGTCGATTCGGGCCACCCATCATTAATGCGCGCTGGGAAGACACGCCGCCATACCACTGCCTACACATCTCGCATTTAATGCGCACGTCTCGCATTAAATATCCTTGACCCTTCGCCTGTGAGTACGATGCGGGTTGCTTCTTGGGAACTACGCCCCGAGGAGTGGCCTGAACGCCACCTGTCCTCTGGGCGAGCACCTTTGCTGGTCGCCCAGAGGAGTGGCCTGGACGCCACTGCCCCTGGCGAGCACCTTGGTGGTCGCCTGAGGAGTGGCTCAACGCCACTGTCCTGGCGAGCACTTCGCTGGTCGCCCGGAGGAGTGGCTGGACGCCACTCGCCCCTGGCGAGCACCTTGGCCGGTCGCCTGAGGAGTGGCTGAACGCCACTGTCCCCTGGCGAGCACCTTCGCTGTCGCCGAGGAGTGGCTCAACGCCACCGGTCCTCTTGGCGAGCACCCTTCTTTGGTCGCCTGAGGAGTGGCACGACGCCACTGTCCTCTGGCGTGAGTACTTAATGCGGCGTGGTACCCCGCTTAATCTGTTGACGACATGTAATCTAAATTCGTTTAAATTTTTGAAATCAAGTATACTTTTTCAAAGATATGTGTTTCATTTGAATTGTTATAGATGATTATATACTCTAGGACTTAAATTTTTTAAAAAATATACCTGAATTTAACTTGAATTTGTGCATTTAAAATCATGGTGTACGGACACCATGATGCCTCATTACGGCGTCATATATATATATATATATATATATATATATATATATATATATATATATCTGTGTGTGTGTGTGTGTGTGTGGTGTGTAATTTACTCCATGAAATCCACGTGTAAATATTTTGAAAAATTCTCAAAAAATTATTATACATAGGGGAGATGAGGTTCTACAACCCTGTAAAATTTGAAGACTAAACTCAATTGCATTTGGAAGATATGAAAAAGACAATATATCTTCCAAATGCAGTTGAGTTTGGTCTTCAAATTCCACAGGGTTGTAAAACCTTACCTCATCTACGTATGGTAATGTTTTGATAATTTTTTAAAACTTTTACACGTAGGTTTTACTGTAAGAAGTTTTCACTGAATATGTTGCATATATATATATATATATATATATATATATATATATATATATATATATATATAGGATGGCTAGAATACTATCGATAGCAAAGTGAACTTGTACTACCCACGTTCTAAGCCGTCCGATCGCACAACGTATGGTCCAGATGAATCAAGGTGAAAGGCCACTTAAACCATTTTACACAAAACTCCCACATTAATTCCTCTTTCACGAATACACCCTTCCACCTTGATTCATCTGGACCATACGTTGTGCGATCGGACAGCTTAGAACGTGGGTAGTACAAGTTCACTTTGCTATCGATAGTATTCTAGCCATCCTTTATATATATATATATATATATATATATATATATATATATATAGGATGACGGAATGGGACACCATGGTGCCTGGGCACCATGATTTTAAATGCGTTAATTCAAGCCAAATTCGGATATATTTTTTAAAACTTTCAGTTTTAGGGTATATACACATCTATAAAAATTCAAATGAAACACATACCTTTGAAAAAATATACTCGAATTTGAAGATTTGAACAAATTTAGATTACATACTTTGCTGATTTATATGTATGATCAACACATACCTACAATCAAACTATCATAAAAAAAGGAAACTTTAGTTTGAATTTCAGTTCAAACTTGTTTGAACTAGTTAGTAAACTGGTTGAACTCAGCATCCTATAAATTTCAAAAAAATTCGCATAAAAATACATATGGAAAATACCTGTTTTCCGTACTCTTGAGAGTATGTACTCCCACCTCCAGTATACCACTTAAAATAATGTGTTATACTCCTTTATCGCTTTTAGTATACTCCAATAATAATTCTAAGATACTACAATACGATATTGTTGAAAAAATTCATCTGAGCACTTTATTTTTTGCTATATATCTTTTTCCATATGTAAAAAGAATATATAAACAAATTATGCTATAAAGGATGGCTTTTGATGAAATTTTTCGTAGAACTCACTTTAGAGTATCTTATAATCAGTATTAGAGTATACTCAAAAGGATAAAGAGGTATAATAACATCATTTAAGTGGTATATTGAGAGTGGGAGTACGTACTCCTATATATATATATATATATATATATATATATATATATAGAGAGAGAGAGAGAGAGAGAGAGAGAGAGAGAGAGAGAGATGCTCTTTACCCGTTGAAAGGGAACTCATGTCCTTAAATTCTGCTCTCTCCAAGGATGACCTGTAAAACATCTTTCTTGAATATTTAGGGGCCTATTTAGGCCTGTAGCATCTCAAAGGGACGTGCTATGTGCGTCTCTATTAAAGAGGCCAGAGGGGTTCATCCCTATATGTAGAGGCTATTCTCGTGTGTACTATGTGCGAAGGAGAGTCCAGATCATGGTTGAGAATCGATCCAATATAAAGGCCTAAATCGAATACAGGCTGCACTGTTCAGGGCTTGTAGAGGCCTGATTTTCTAAGCCATCCTTGGGTTCAGCCTAAGGTAGGAGTGCATATCTGTAGTTTCTGTCACTTTTGTGTCGGTAGTTTTCGACTCTGCCCGAAAATGCGATTCGTCGTAGAATTGCAAGACGGATTCAATTAGAAAGCGCCAAAAGAGCCATGACTCAATCCACCGTGACTGCTTCAAACTTCACACACTAGTTCTTTCTAAAGACAATCTGAAAGTCATCAAACTTTATTGAACTGCAAAGAAAAAAGTGTTTATTTTGAGCTGATCTGTTGGTACCTATTAGTTGCTCTACACTGCAGTTATATCACTGGACGCATTATATGGTTGATCATGCGTACACTTCAGATTAGACGTCGGTGTACTTTTTTTTTGTTACAACCATCAATAACTGTTCTTGTTTTGTTTAGCTTGTGCATGGACAGCATGGTTGCTCGTGTGTACAAATCAGATTAGATTTGTATCTAATTTTTCATGCTTTGGTTTAGTTGCATTGGTGGAGTAAATTATTTTAAAATTTTATTTCAAACAGTAACAAAAAGAAGGGAAAAAAGGAAAGGGTATAATAAATTTCTCACGGGGCAGTAGAATTGGCTCCATGGCTGGATACACCTAGATTCCACTGAATAGCTGCAATTTCAGGGTGTAACAACTTCAAGGAAAGATTTTGGTACATATAACACTACACACAATTTCATACCTTTTCTGATTCTAGAAAAAAGATCCATCCTTTTATGGCTTCATCTTAATTTGGTATCTATTGATTTTATTCAATATAAACTGAGTATGCAAAAAACAAAAGGTTAAGAGGCTCTAGATTTAGGCATCATAATATATTTTAGTTTCGTGTTCAACATACAAAAGAATGGGGAATAAATTATTTGTTATTTAAAAAATTGACTGTCCAGGATTTGTCACTTGATATTGACATAAAGGTCATGCGACCACATGTCGGTAAGAAAATACAGTGGCAGATCCCTAAGAACATCTCTTTGTGGTGTCAAATTCTCGATTTTTCATAATATCATACTTTGTTTTAGGCCCTTTATTTAGAACACTCGAGCTTCTCCAAATTCACACGGTAATTATGCTGATTTAATTATAAATGAGAAACTCCGTCAAAAAATCTTAAGTGAGAAATCAGGCAACCAAACTTTTAGCCACCCAATCAATCACATTAATTATCTCTACAATCTTCTAGGTGCACCGTGCTAACTGGGCAACTGTGGTTATACGCACGTGCTTCACACCTCCCGGCGCACAGACCACGTCCACGTCGAAACAAGCTCCCTTCCTCGCCGTCCTTTCCACCATTTCCCTTCTCAGTTCTTCGCATATAATTTCCACTCCGAAAATGGCCAAAACCTTGTAAAGTAAAACCCACCGGCGACTAATCGACGCCATTAGCGAGAGCACAAGCGCAGCAGAGTACCACGCATCACACGCTAACGTTCCCCTCCTCCTCCTCCGCTCCAGAGTCCAGAGCCACCAGATGGCCTCGCTTCTGTAGAATCCGTCGCCAAGAAACCCACCAATCCGGCCGCGATTTGAGGAAGATTGGTCGCCCGCTCCGTCTGGTCTGAGGTGACTCCGCGGATGGCGACGGCGAGGGAGGCGGAGTACCAGACGGGCGTGCAGAAGCTGGTGGACCTGCTGTCCAAGCTGAACCCGGCCGCCAAGGAGTTCTTCCCCTCCTCGGCGGCTGCGGCGGCGTCCAAGAAGGCGCTGTCGGCGGACGCGCCGGTGTTCGATTACTACTCGATCGGAGGCGGGAATGGGGGGAGCAAGGACTCCGGCGCCGACGCATCGTGCATTGGGAACAAGCAGTGCAGGGTATAATTCTGCTACAGTCTTAGTGTTCTTGAGATGTTGGGAGGCCTGGATGGGTGCTGTGGTTGTGCCTGTGTGTAGGATTTGATTACTTTTCATTGGTTGTGAGGTAAAGCTTGGTTTCTTTGTTTCTTTTGTGTTGGATTGCGCTATCGGTTGGTGGTCTCCGTGGTGTGGTGTTTGGCGTTCTTCGGTGAAAGCTTTTCCCTTTTTTATGTTGCACTATGTGGAAACCTCTTTGTTAGTAAGTTATGTTTTTTCTTCTTAGATGGTTGGTTTAGTTGATTAGTGTTCTGAATTTTAGATCGTACTGTTTCGGGTTGTTTTGGGTGAATTATTGCAATTCTTGTGAGATGTTCTGTTGCTTATTTTCTCTATTTCTGTATGATTACACACTTCTGGGTTAAGCAGGGTCTTATTGTACAAAAGGTTGTTTTCATATTAATAATCGTAGATGAGGTATTTCGGTATTTGTAATGAATAAACTTATCGTTTCACTTCAGATAGATATAAAATCCAAATTGAATTGTACCATAACATTTCTTTGTAACTGTTATCGAGTAGTTCTTTGATACGCTCTTTACACCTTCCTGTAATTAGGAAATTTCGGGAATCTCAAATTTAGCAATTCAATTTAGGCCCCGTTTGGCAACTTAGAACCGGGCTAGATTCCAAACCCAACCAAATGGGTAAAGCTTGGACGATTCTCCTCGGATCGTTTCTTCTTTTTCCACTCTGTAGTTGAATCGGTCTCAACCCCGTTCCACCCGATTCACATAATCCTACCTGAAACGTTTCTACCAAGAATCTGGAACCGTTTCCGTTTATTCTGGAACCATACCAAACAGGGCCTTAATATCCATACTGTGGCGTTTGGTCACTTTTTCAATTCGACTTTTAGAGCGATTCATTTTTTTCAACAAAAGGTTTGAGACTCGACTTTTTCAAGGTTTTCCGACAAAAGCTTTGTTTATTTATTTGACTAGCATTTACGAGATGATCAGCTGCTTGTAATGGTTAAGATTGGACAGTATGATTCCATTGGAAAAGGAAAATAAAACAATTTGGGAATAGGATTTGATGAGTGTTTTTTCCCCTCAGAGGAGGAATGGATTCATCAGTCATGGAAGGAGGAGGACTAACGAGAGGGCAAGGCGTGCAGATAGGGAGGACAGCATTCGTCGAACCGTTTATGTATCTGATGTCGATCATACTGTGAGTAGTTGATGATTGTCTTAGTATGCAATGCATAGTTATATTCTAGAGTAGTTGTTAGATCTAATGATGCTGACCATCTGTTAGGTGACAGAGGAGAGACTTGCTGATATCTTTGCTACTTGTGGGCAAGTAAGTTACTTTAACTTGAAGGATTGAGTTGTACACTTGTACTGGTATTAAAAAAAAACTAGGAATTGCTACAAATGGGATATTACTCTGTTTTACTGCTAGCCCAGATCAATTAGGCACTTAATACTACTAGGTTAGGTGTACATAATTGGGGTTATTTACTGTTTTATTCCATCAATGTGCTCTGTCTCTTTTCAATTCCGTAGATTACATATATCTTCTTCTTCTTTTTTATCAAAGGTCAGAAAGGCCAAAAAAATGTGAAAAGGAAAAAAATTACTTGCCAGCATTTTGTGGCTTGCTTTTTATAGAGTATTCTGTAATGCAGTTCTCTGCATTACCAGCTGGACTGCTGGAGATTCCAACCTGTGAAATCTAATTGTGTTTCTGTCCTGAAGGTTGTCGATTGCAGAATCTGTGGTGATCCCCACTCTGTTCTGAGGTTTGCATTCATCGAGTTCTCTGATGAAGGTATTATGTTTTCAACTGTTACACATGCTTTTTTGCTGCAGTCAAATGGTTGCTTGATGTGTGGTATGTTCCATATAGAGGGCGCAAGAGTTGCACTTAATCTTGGTGGCACAATGCTTGGTTTCTACCCTGTTAGAGTCTTACCTTCAAAGACAGCTATCTTACCTGTGAATCCAAAGTTTCTTCCTAGGGTGAGTTAGTCTTGCATGTGTTGTTTTCACCTTCTGCTACCACACCTATTCTACTAATCCACAATACTAATAGTAGTATCGTATTCTGCCTGACCAATAGACGGAGGATGAGAAGGAAATGGTCATACGAACTGTTTATTGTACAAATATAGATAAGAAGGTACACATCTCCTTTCTACTTTGTCATGTTTATTGTCCTTCATTTTTTATTGTTTTCATCCTCTGATTCTTTATATTTTGAGGCTCTTGATCTATGGCTGCAAGATAGGGCAATCGAATTAGATTCTTTATGACACCCTTTACCCTCTTCGGTCTGCAGGTTACTCAACTAGATGTAAAGAATTTCTTTGAAGAACTTTGTGGTGAGGTGTGCTATAGACTCTGCAATTGGGCAAATCCAATCATCCTATTGCATAGCTCTTAAATAAATACCCCATCTGCTGCATATGTTTTTGTTGTTCTAATTGTTTCCTGCTAAAATGGGTTATCTTTGCAGGTCTCTCGTTTGAGACTTCTAGGTGACAATGTACATTCTACGAGGATCGCTTTTGTTGAGTTTGTCCATGTAAGAACTGAGGGCCTTTTTTACATAGCCTAACTCCTAGTTTATTTTTTAATTGATTTCCCCACTGGCTTATCAGCTATTGCTTGAAATTAGTAACTTGTGGCGTTCGCTAACCAAGCCATTATGCATGAAGAATGTATGTAGTTCATTCATTTTGCATCTCCTAAAAATTGGCACCCATTTGACATTTGGAGTAAGGTACTCCCATTTGATGGTTGTCGTTGGAGAGTTTGAATTAAAACATGAGTCACTGTTCCAACCATTGACATTGCACTGCTTCGTTTGAAGTTTGAACCAAGATGCCATTTTGATACTGCCTCAAAGGCTCCAACAGACACTTCTTTAGCAGGATAATGCTATTCTGAACACCGTTTGCTTTACACTGAGCACAAAGTGATTATGATATACTGTCAGTTTTTAATTTATAAGCAAGTCAACCTAGGCCTATGGTTCTTTCATAACCTAAACTTATCAGAAACGAGAGCCAAGCCTGTCTGAGGCTTACCTAGCATTGACTTTCTTGTTGGTCCATAATGGCATAATCTAGCAGTGGCTTTCCATAGTGATATAACTTTGTGCCACCACTGTCACTAGTAAGCTTTTGCCATTTCTGCAGTTCTTCTAAATTGAGCACTCTGCATAGTGTGCAGAAGCCTTTTTGTGTTACATAGGATTGAACTGGACGTGTCTCGGAATAACTTAACGATCCCATCAAGTTCCATTGAGTTAGAAATGATTCAAAATCACTGTGCCTTCTCCTCAAAATGATCACATAAGAGCATTAGCATGTAGGATTCTTTTATACTTGCACTCTAGTGAATAGTGACAATAAGTATGCTCAAAATCCTGTTCTAATTTCCAATCTCGCTGCTTCCCTTGCTTTTTATTACTACTTGTATATTGGTATAGAACATGTTCATGCTCTTGCTCATACATTACATTTCTTCCCGTCACATTGAAAGCCATTCCAGATGGGGGTTTTGATTGTCATTTTTCCTGTTAAACTCTGTCAATCACAGGCTGAAGGTGCTATCATGGCTCTGAATTGCAGTGGGATGATTTTGGGTACACTGCCTGTCAGGTATGATCCTTACACTTCTGTTCATTTGTGTACTTCAAATTCAGAAACTTGTATATTTGCTAATCTTGGCATTGTGGAATGTTCAGGGTGAGCCCTTCGAAGACACCGGTGAAGCCACGTGTAAATCGAGTGGCATCTAACTGACTGCTTCAGCGAAACTGGGTTGTTTACGGGAAGGCTGCTTGACCATCACCTAAAGGCTTCCGCGATCCAGTGAACCATGATGCTTTTGCTTGCATTCTTACAACCGAAGAGCAATTTCTTCCGTTACCCACTTTTGTAAAACTATTGGGAGGGACTGGTTAGATCAGACCCTTTAAAGTCATCATCTGTCGCTCGCGTTTCATTCCTCGTTATGGAACAATAATTAGACAACCTACCATCAGAGTAATTTCTGCGGATCCCACTTATGTCTTGTTTTCTCAGTGGCTACTGCTGTTAAACAGATTGATATTTAATGTCTTCACCTGGAGACCATCACTGTTGTTTATAGCTTTTGCAACTTCTTTTCTATAAATATTATAGCTTTGGCAACTTGCTTACCCTGTTGTCCAGAATTTCTCTTGCACACGATGACTACACAGAAAGTTCTGCTCCTGAGTTGTCCCCATGACGCTTGTATACTGCTCATCTTCAGTATACTGGCCGATGTCGACAACGGTTTAGATCCTTAGGCATAAGCAGGACTGTTGTGGCCTGCATTGGATTTCCAACTGTGGCAAATTTTGCTTGTGCTCTTGGTTTTAGTAGTCGTGTGCCTGGTGGCCGTCCACTGCTAGTTACCAGCAGAATGCAGTGCCGTGACATTGAGCTTGCATGGTGTTGGCCATGTAACCATGTCTGCTGTACAGCAGTACAAGCATATTTGTACACAGTAGCGTTCGTGTGTGCAGCAAGATCCAGTGTCATGATAAGGACTAACCTTCCAAGACAATGAGAACTGAGCACGGCTAGCTAGCCTGGTTGTGCTAAGTTAGAAGTGAACGATCTGACCTGAATGACACTGAAGTATCAAGTATTATACTAACTTCCAGTGGACCTGAAAACAGTGCACTTCTATGCATCTCTTTTCAAATTCAGAGATGATATGTATTTCAATCTCGGAACGTTAACCTAGCTTTGAGCCACAGCAAAATTTGTAGTGAAATCCCACAGGTTCATTTGAACTGTCGCGGGAAAATTTTTACATCGAGCAAATGACAGACACAACAGGTGATCATAGCGTACGATAGATATGGGGATCGCTCGAAATAAAGTGAAACATCAATCGGTAAAACTCAGATATGCAACCAGCACCAGAACTTGGCTAATATGCTTCTGAAGTTCTGATCCAAGTACCATGCAAATACATCGTCTCACACAAATGCGTACAACACTACTTCCTGAAGCGGCTCATATTGACGGCACAGCCATCATGCATGATTCAATATTAGCAACTTGCAAGCCAGAAACATCAATCAACACTGTGACCACAAGGCAACAAAACTTGCATACAAAGCTTTTGAGCTCTCAGAAGCTCAAGAGTACCACATATCAGCACGCACCTGGCACTCCAGAAAACGACACAAGTCAGCTCACAGTAGAACCCAAAAAACTACGCTTGCATATAGCGATCAACAAGCGCTTAACCTACATGTAGGGCTGTAAAAAAAAGCTCGAGCTCGCGAGCTATTCGAGTTCGGCTCGGTTTAGGCCCGATTCGAGCTCGAATCGGGCCTAAACAAACTCGAGTAGCTTGCGAGCCTACTCGAGTTTGGATCGAGCTTCCGTGAACCGAACTTTCTCGAGCTTGTTAAGCTTACTCGAGCCGAACTTACTCGAGCTTGTTACCGAGCCTACCAGATTCACCGAATTTACTCGAGCTTACCGAGCTTATTCGAGCTTATCAGCTTACCGAGCTCGAGCCTACTCGAGCTTGGACCGAGCCGAGCTCGAGCCTGGATCTAGGCTCGGACCTCAACTCGAGCTCGGCTCGAGCCTTACCGAGCTCGAGCCTGACAGCCCCAGGCCCGCTCGAATTCGGCCCGTTTACAACCCTACCTACATGTAAATGGAAGACCTTCGGCGCACCACCACACTATGTCTGTCATATTCCAACTCTACCAGCTATTACCACCTCCATCACTGCAAATAAAACATATATGTGTGTCAGCCAGAGTTGCAGGCAAAAATCAAGAGTCTCAACCAGAGATACAGGCATCAGCGAAGGGTGAGTCGATCACTTTGGGAGAATGTGTCCCGTGATTGCGTACCGCGGAGTCACCTGGAGCACTAGTGTTGTCGACAGCGACAACCGCCCCCTATGACCCAACGAATGACTACGATTTCCCACAAAGAAAGACGAGACCCACACATGTGACCTAAACGATGATGCCACTGAGCAAAACTGGCGAAAGCAGGGGTGGCGAGGGCAATGACATCAGAGACGGCAGTCGACTGGCTGCTGGAAGTGGACATGACGGAAGCGGAGGAAAGGCGAAGCCAGTCAAGCTCCCAAAGACGCTGAGAGTCACGGACCCGACGGCCAGTACCAACCAGGGTCCCGGTGAGACGATCCTGAATAGAACAAGAGTCAGCCTCAAGAATGATACGACAATCAAGATCAGCAAGCTGACCAGCAGAAATCAGTTGCAAATCGAGTCGAGGAACATGTGAAACAGAAGGAACATGAAAACAAGAAGTGTGGAGAGTGCCCCGATCAGCAACTGAAAGAGAAGTACCATCAACCGTCTTGACAGACATAGGGATGGCTGAAGAACTCAGTGGGCCAAGGTGAGTGGCATCAGGTGTCATATGAAAAGAAGCCCTAGAATCAAGAATCCAGGGCAACTGTATACCTGAAGGAAGACTGGCAACAAACGGTCCTGGAGAAGGAGTCGCCCCCAGACGGTGCTCCATGCGCTCAAGGCGCCGAGTCACATCCTGTATGGCTGTCAGGAGGGCGTCAGGTGGGCGAGAGGTACCAGCTCCACCACCTCAACCCTTGCGGTTCTGAGGCCGCCTCCTACACTGCTCAATGGTGTGCCCTGTCTTCTTGCAGTAGTTACAACGGACCACTGCACCAACGGTACTCGCCTCAACAACCGAGCCTCCTGCCGGTGCTAGGAGAGGAGCAGTCACAGGAGTTGTCGCAGGAGGAGGTATGGAAGTGATCAGGACCGACGAGGAAGAAGAGAGAACGCCACAAAGACGAGTCTCTTCTGCACGGACTAGGGTGAGCGCCTCAACCAGGGACGGTCGCGACGAGCGGGCCAGCAGCTAAGCACGGAGCTGCTCAAACTCTGGTCGAAGCCGGCGGAGGAACTCAGAGGAGAACAGCACTCTTGTGGTCCCGATGAAGGCCACAGCAGTCGCAAGTCGGACTGAAGGGAGGCTCCAAGGAGTCAAGCTGACGCCACATGTCGATAATCTGCTGGTAGAAAGCATCAACGGTGGAATCCAACTGACGAAGAGAGCTCGCCAGCTCCAGTGTAGAGGTGTAGAGAGCATCGCTGCTCGGCTGAAACTGAGCCTGCGTACGCTCCCACATCAGCTGAGAAGAAGGAAGAGCTGCCAGATACATGGCAAGCTCAACCTTCATGCTGCCTAAGATGACAGCAACAGTATGATCCTCATCCATCTACCAGCTCTCAAGAGTCTGCAGATCAGCGTCCTGATCATATGTTGCTAGAACATCTGCAGGGACCGGAGTACCATCTGGCCCGACCACAAGCTGAACTGGGCGGACCGGAACTGGTGGGCGAGGACGAGCTCCAGTGAGGTGACCCCATAAACGCTGACTATCAAGTGAGACCCGGAGCATTGTAGACCACTCCCGGAAGTTAGTCCCATCAAACATGACGGGCGGGGAGGCATCGGTCCTGAGGAACGAGATGCGATGGCCATTTCACCAAAGGAGTAGACTTGGCAGAGGAGCTGTGCACGCTGGCGCAGATGGAAGAGGAGTTGTGCACGCTGGACTGGGCAGAGGAGCTTTGCAGCTGGACAGAGAGGACGTCGGCGGCGCGGAGGCCGGAGATGCCGCTGTGCAACGACGCGACGGCCAGATCCGGCCCTTTGACGAGCGGCGTCGACCGGGCGCGGGCGCGGACAGTAGCCGCGTCGGGAGTTCGACGGCCTGGACGAGCGGCGGCTCGAAGCGGAGGACGCGTCGGGAGCTGGCGGCGGCTGGCAACGGCTGGAGAGAAGGACGAGCGGCGGCTCGAAGCAGAGACGTGTCACTCGACCGAAGGCAGAGGAGAGAAAGACAGGAGAGGAGGTTGCCGCCGGAGGGAGCTGCGGCGACGGCAGTAGCGTCACCGGCGAGGATGGCCTGCGGCGGCGGCTACAGTGCTGGGCTGAGGAAACCCTAGTCCGTGCAGAGGAGACTCGTGTACAGTGCTACAGTGCTGGTCACAAATCGGTAGTAAGAAATAATCGGCAAGTCTAAAAATTGAAGAAAACAAAGTGTATAGCACCACAAACCTTATGCTCACCAAAGATCAATGAAGCAGGCCCAGCTACAAGAGCATGAATGAAAAGGTACAAATATGGACCTAAGAGCAAAGTCGGAACTGCACAAATAGCATTACAGAAAATCAAAATCAAAGCCCTTTCATTATTAGCATTGTATACGACACAAAACATAATATAAAAATTCTTGCAGTTAGATTCTATTGTTTGATGGATTTGGTTTCCATACAAGTGCACATGGAGCCCTCCATGTAGCCATCGTATTCTGAAACCACTACAACAAGACCTTCCACATGTTAAGTGTTAACCATAATAAAACAATATCAGCAACTCCCAGGAATATTATCAAAGTTCATCGAGCCCAGGTTCCAATTGAAACTCCAAGGAATGCAAAGCATTGCAACCTCGAACACAAATAAACCTTCCAAAATGGCATATCGTCATTTTAAAATAAAATTTGATAATACTTATATGTTAGGATGAACTATTAATTACCACAACTTATTCCCAAGCTTAAGAAACATGTAATCTTCGGAAGCCATTAAATACAGTTGCACTAACACCCTTCTTAAATTTTGAATCAAACTGTTAAATATTTCTATGACCACACAACCTGTTCTACATCATAATGTCCGCATTACTACAAACACACAGAAACAAAAATCTGACAATTTTCTCCATAACCCTGCCAAACCTTTCGAGGAAATCAATTTACTAACCCCCACCACATTATCACTGAACCAAAACCTAACTTTGGAACCCTAGACCGTTTCCAAATCACACAACATACCCCCGCACAACATTCTAGAATGCTCGAGTTGCAAACTTGCACATTGGCCCCAAACCTCATCAGCGTCACTTGCAAACACCCAAACCAGACAAATAACAGCAATTGACAATGCAAAACACTACGCTCAGCCTCACCACTCCCACCAAATCTATAACACTACATGTCATGCCCTAACATACGAAATCTAACTCAAAGGACAGATATCTACACACCTAAAACACTTCAATCAAATCATTCCACTAACCTACACCTTGCTCCCAAGACAAATCCTTCAAACCCTCAGCTACTACTCATTTGCGTATAACCTGAAACCACCCACACGAGCACACGCTGAAGTAATTAAAGTACTTTAAACCATCCTAAATCAGGACGCAGATCTCCACACCCCCATCAAACCACTCACGGCAGTCCCATCCCTCCACCTCAGTTAGTGTGCATAGAATTAATTACGTTGCCAACTAAGCAAAAATCTAATGTGGCATAGGAATTAAGGAAGGGAGAGAAAAAAAAACAAAAAAAACCGTGTCTCATGTAAGAAACTGGGTCGACGTGAACACCAAGACGCAAGAAATGAACAAAATCTGCATTGGAGCGTTTCTGCGTGCTGATCAAGATGTGTTTGTGGTGCATGCATTGGTTTATTGCTCTCTCTCTCCTCTAGATATTGCTTATGAAAACTATGAGTTGTGAAACTATACATTAATTTATTATTCTCCTTCTTCTCTAAACACTGGTCATGGAAACTATGGGTTGAGACTGCACTCACGATCACTACGCAAAGCCCCCTCTACTCCAGATCACAACACAAATTCGTACACCCCATTCCCTGAGAATCAATCCGCTCCCACACTTCAAGTAACGAAACGGCCGATAGAGCTAGGGCTTAGTTTGGTGGGGGTGAGGTCGGTAGGCGACCTGTACTCCCAGGTCGGGAAGCCGGAGCGGTAGAGGAGGAGATGGAGGGGCTCCCAGTAGTTGAACACCTCGTCGCAGTCGTTGGATCAGGTTGGAGGACGCGCTGATGTGGCGGAGCAGGCCGAGGGCCAGGAACGGGAGGAACCACCGGATGCCCTCCTCCTCCTCGCCGCCGGGGCGCCGCCTCCTGTCCTTGGCGTCCTTGGAGTACCCGTCATCGGTTAGCGGCGACACGGGCGTGGGCCGGCGCTGGCGCGCCGACGATAGCGACATGGCCGGAGCCCCAAGACCAGGGCTGGTTCACTTCACTTGGTTCGTTTGGCCTTCGCTTCAAGACTCCAGAGGGGCCAAAGCGTATATGGGCTCCCTATGGTCTAGATTCTAGAAGCTTCTGGTTCTGGGTTTTTTGTTCCTCTTTATGTCGCGTGAAGAAGCAAAATCACAGATTTGTCCCTGAGTTACTTCACTTTCCTCTCTTTTTAAAATGCTTGATTCCTTTTCTTCTTCCGTTTCTTTTCAAAGTGTCGCTTTTCTGGCTTAACAAACTTTTTTTTATAAATCTAACTTTCTTTAAATATAATTATAAAAATAACATTATCTCTAACCACGAAAAAGCATTTGTCGTGCTCGCGCACCGCGAGGTAACTTCTGTAGCACTACTTCACTTTCGTTTTTAAAATGCTTGATTCGGCCTCTTCTTCCGTCTCTTTTTCGTAATGTGGCTTTTCCAGCCTTAACAAAACTTTTTTATATGTATAAATCTAGCTCTCTTTCGAACTTAATTGTAAAAATAATCTTATCCCTGATCATGGAAGCGCATCTGCCAGGCTCCCGCACCACGAGGTAGCTTCGGTAGCACAGCAGGTGGCACGCTCCTCGAGAGAGCAGGAGGTGATATGGTTTGTCTGCCGACGCTTTCACAGTTAAAGATAGAGTTATTTTTGTAATTATATTTGGAAGGATGTTTTGCATATATATATATATATATATATATATATATATATATATATATATATATATATATATAAAAGTGATGTTTTCTTTCTTTTATTTTCTTCCCCTCGTCTTTTACTTATCTTTACAATAGAAAATGACCAGAGACACATCCATATGGGCTGAAACTTAAACCATAAGAAAATCCCCACTAACTGGACATTTAAAACGAAGAGCAGTCCCGTCTGAGATACATGAAACAGTTCAATTTTCATATGAATCGGGGAACATTCCCGTGGGCTTTAGGGCCTGTTTGGATCCATGCAGCTAATAGTTAGCTGCTAAAAATTAGCTGAAGTGGATCAAAACACCCCCAACTAATAGATCAGCTAATTATTAGCTGAGAACCCAGCTAATGGTTATCTCATTAGCTAGCCAAACCCAGCTAATAGGTAGCATTTAACCAAAATACCCTTCGCGACTACCACCAATAGCATTTAATAGCATGGGTATTATGGACAATAGCATATATTAGCCACATATTAGCTGGTGGATCCAAACACCCTCCAACTAATAGTTAGCTAGATAATATTATCTAGGACCTATTAGCTAGCTAACTATTAGCTGCTAATGGATCCAAACAGGCCCTTAGACTTTAGTTTGGTGATGGTTTTATGAAGTTCTACGACCACACAACTTTGGGTTAAGTGTCAGCACTAACCAAAACTCGGTGTTTTTTGAAAACTTGTTCTTTAGTAAAAAGTCTACTTATTAAAACACCACAGGTAGTTAGCGGACGATTTATACTTCCAACAAATTTCTCTTCCCACAAAGAAATGCTCAGCAGCTGAATTTATCAGATGTCATATTTGGATAGTTGATTTCACGTGTTCAAATAGCATCTGCACAATTGCTCAAATAACAGCAAATGCCAATAACTACTGCAAATATGGAATTTGGATGGCAAATCCGGATGCTAAACTATGATTATGCATAACAATCCTGTATTGCACACAAAGACGTCACAATTGGCAGGAACTAGGAATATAACTGTTCTGTCCAACTGTTCAAGCCGAATGATGTAAGCAATGTGTCGCACACAACTCTCCGAAAGTAATTGAGAGACAAGAACATCATGATCTGTTCTTGATGTTTTATCAAAAGAAATTATTACCACTTTACAATCCCATCTCACTCTCACCGATCTTGTTTCATTCAGAGAAACCTCGCAAATCAGCCCGTGTTCTGCATGCCGGCCGCGATGCCCTTCATGGTGAGGATGAGCGTGTCCTCCAGGCCGGGGTCGTGCTCGCTGTTGGGGTTGAGCTTCACCAGGCTCTCCGCCGTCGACGTCGAGTGGAACAGCTCCGTGGACAGCGGCGGCCGCGTCGCCGGCCTGAATCCGCCGTCCCGCATCCGCTTCAGCGTGTACGCCTGGCACACGTTCAGCGCCGTGATGTACGAGTCCCGTAGCATCAGCCGCTGCCTCAAATACGGGTCGCTCTCCAAGAGGTCGTCGTGCCCAGCAACCTGCCCAAGCAAGAAATGCACATGAAACACGATGACATGATCTCATCTGCAGCTGTAGGAGATGAAGTGCTTGGCTGCTTGCCGTGGTGAGCTAGAGTCAACCTGTAGGAGGAGGCTCTGTGTCTCGACGTAGTTGGCTCTGAGCTGCTCGCCGAACGACCACAGGTCTTGGGGGACGAGGAGCTTGTCGTAGAGAGCGGCGATGCCGGGGTCGCCCTTGGCGAAGACCATCTCGAGGAGGTCGATGGTGACGCGGAAGAAGGGCCACTCGTCGTACATTTCGCGGAGCGTGGCGAGGCCGCCGGCACCTCCGTCCTGCTGCTGCATGGCGTGCCTGAACGCGGCGCCGAAGCCCAGCCACACGGGGAGGTGGAACCGCGTCTGCGTCCACGCGAAGATCCACGGAATGGCGCGCAGCGACTCGATGCCGCCGCCGGGCTTCCTCTTGGACGGCCGGCTGCCGATGTTCATCCGCCCGTACTCCGTCTCCGGCGTCGCGGACCGGAAGTACTCCACGAAGCGCGATTCTTGGAACACGATGGACCGGTACTCGTCGGTGGCGACTGTGGCCATGTCATCGAGCAGGCGGCGCCACTCGAGCTTCGGGGAGACTGGCGAGTTCATGCCGTGCTCCAGGGTCGCCGCTGTGAACCTCTGCAGCGTCCGGAAGCAGAGGTTCTCCTCGCCGAACGACTTCTCGATGACCTCGCCCTGGATGGTCACGCGGAGCGAGCCGTTGACGGTGTTCGGCGGCTGCGAAAGGATGGCAAGGTGGCTCGGCCCGCCGCCGCGCCCAACAGTGCCGCCCCGCCCGTGGAAGATGGTCAGTTTGACGCCATGCCGCTCCGCCACGCCGACGATCTCCTCCTGGGCTTTGTACAGCTGCCACGCCGCGGACAGCCGGCCGGCGTCCTTGCCGGAGTCGGAGTACCCGATCATGATCTCTTGCTTGCCGTTGATACGTTCCTTGTACCAGTCGACGGAGAACAGAAGATCCATGGTGGCGCGCGCCTGCTGAAGGTCGGCGAGCTTCTCAAACAGCGGCACGACTCTCAGGGGATTCTTGACGCCGCACTCCCGCTGCATCAGCTCGACGGCGAGCACGTCGGACGGCGCGGTGGCCATGGAGATGATGTAGGCCCCGAAGCTGTCGCCGGGGAGCTCGGCGATGACCCGGAACGTGCCGAGAACGTCGGCGACCTCGTCGGACTGGGGCAGGTCGGGGCCAAAGAGCGGGCGCTTGCCCCGGAGCTCGGAGACGAGCCATTCCTGGCGCCGCTCCTCGGACCACGCCCGGTAGGAGCCGATGCAGAGGTGCGTGGTGATCGCGTCCATGACGTCGGCGTGGCGGTCGGACTCCTGCCGGATGTCCAGCTTGACAAGGGAGAGGCCGAAGGTGGAGACCTGCCGCATGAAGTCCAGCAGGCTGCCGTCGGCGATCAGCTTGTCTCCGCAGTCGCACAAAGATCGGTAGCACAGCTCAAGAGGCTCCAAGAACTGCAACAGGACATAAGCCCCTCTAGATCATCAAATGTGCTTGATTTGATCTTGTTAGTTATTGAGCTTTGATTTTGTATATATATATATATATATATATATATATATATATATATATAGAGAGAGAGAGAGAGAGAGAGAGAGAGAGCAACCTGCTCGACGTTGCTGTAAGTCTGGTCTTCTGGGATGCTTGTGTTGCCATGCGACAAGATCTGTCGAGCACGCTCGCAAGTGTTGTATAGCCTGTCCCTCACATCGCCGAGTATAATGCGGTAAGGTTCTCTCGGAGAAATCTGCTTCCAAAACTCTGCAACAGATGAAACCAGCATCAGCGTCCGTTAATAATTCAAGTTCAGAATCAGATATCCCTTGCTTTGTGCGGATGAGTAACCATTTTCCCACATGTTCTTGTGTCGCTCTGAACACATGAACACACCAGTTAAAAGAGAATTTCTGCAGGTTCGGCGTACGAGAATACCGATGTAGTATTTGGCGTACTTCCGTGAAGATCGCCGGTGCAATTCGTCGGCGCGAGCTCGAAGGTCGCCGTTGCAGCGCCACATGGAAAGCTTCAAACAAACAAATGCGCAGTCAGAACTTGAAACAACAGGACTATGAGAAGAAAGACTTGTACCAACTACCAAGCAACAAACTATTCCAGAATTAACAGTGGCTGCATTGAGAAATGCCCTTGGACTATCAGAAATTCAGAAGTTTTAATGATCAAATAGGTACTATGCTAGAAGTTACAAAAAAAACAAATTTTCGCTTGGAATCTTGCAACAGTAGACAGCACAAAATTTGTCTTTTTTTGTAACTTCTAGCATAGTACGTATGTGATCATGAAATTTTATGCGTAAATAGGATAAGTTGAGATGTACATCCATGATTTTTTTCAGAATTTTTTGAAACTTTTTTTAATAGGGTTTTACGGTGGTTGCACGAAAACTTTAATTACACCGGATATGTTACCAATTCAGAATACCTCGAACATCAAATCTGCCATCTTGGAGAAGTACATGTTAGCGGCCATCATCCTGGCCAGCAAGCACACGTCCCTGGTAACCTCAGGTGTAACCCTCGGATTCCCTGCGATGTAAATTTACAAGAAAAAATTTACTAGATCCTTCGCATCTCATCTAAACTCTGAGCTGTTTTGACACACTGCAAAAGTGCATTGGCCAAGATGTAAGAGAAAAAAGTCAGCCACCGTCGCGATCGCCGCCCATCCAAGATGAGAACTGGATGAGGGGGACGTTGTATGGGAGGCGCTCGTCGATGCCGATGTTCTTGAGGGCCGTGTCCACGCGCCGGAGAAACTTGGGCACGCCATTCCAGATGGTGTCGTGGAAGTAGCTCATCCCTGCCCGCATCTCGTCCTGCGGGGTCGGCGGCGCCCGGCGGATCTCGTCCGTCTTGAACGCCGCAAGAATCTGCAAAATTGAGAGCAAATCTTCAGTTGATCCCACTCCCACTGACTGACATGACACAATGTCATATGAGATGACCATTAGATTGCTTCATCAGTAGTAGCACCTCTCTCTGAAGAGCCTCGTCGATCTCCTTCTCCTCGTTCTCAGAGATGCCCTCGACACAGAGCTGTGTCAAACAGTCCCTAATCCTGAAACAACAACAACATCAAGAAACATGTCAATGAATGATCAGGCACAGTGAAGCATCGGTAGGGTAGTTCACCAACCATTTTTTACATCACACTATCAGGACAAACACTGTAGCCTACTATCTAGTGATGTTTGTTACCTTGCGTGCTTCTGAAGAAGTGATCTTCTGACAGACTGCGTGGGGTGCGCGGTGAAGACGAGGTCGATGGTCTGGCCCCTCAGCGCTTCGAACACCTCCCGCGGCGTCTTGCCGAGGCCGCGCACCAGCCGCTGGAAAGTCTCGTCGATGTCGGACTCGGTGAGCGCCGAGGCCTCGTCGACGAAGTCCCCGCGCCGGCTCGTCTTCGTCTTCTTCCGGTACACCATCTGGATCTCCTCTGCGAGGTTGGCCAGGTTAAGCATGTGCGAGAAGGAGCTCGCCACCATGATGGCGTCGCCCACGTCCAGGCTCGTCAGGAGGCCGCCGAGCTCGCCCAGCCTGGCCGGGTTGCCCTCACTGTGGTACTCCCCGGACAGCCTCAGGCACTCTTCAACCTATACACGCGCGCGCCCGCGCACAAAACACCGGCATTTCTTGATCGTTTTGCAATCCATGATACCATGCAGTTGTGAGCTAAACAAGCTACCGACATGAACAGGAGAGTGTACCACTTGTCTGAAGCCGCTGCCGTGCAGGTCCTGGAGGATGTCCAAGAAGCGCGCGACGAGGAGGTTCTCGTAATCCACCAGATGGTCGTCCTCGGACACCTTCTCCGGCGCGAGCTGCCGCAGGTGGGCGTCCATGGACTGCCGCCCCTCGGCAACCGCCATCCCGCGCACCGCCGCCACGCTCCTCCCCGTCGCCCGGCGGAAGGCGGTGCACCGCGGCAGCACGAGCCTCCTCCGGCCCGGGAGCTCTACGAAGAGGGTGAACGGGGCAGAATGGAGGGAGATCATCGCGCTTCCGTACAAATCTATACTGCACGTATCAGGACATGGCGAGCGCGGCGAGCCGTAAGAAGGGCACGCCATTTCTCGGTTTTTAAAAGGAGAGGAGAAGCGAAACAGGATTTTGTGGTGTCACGGTTGCTAATGTCATCCCCACTGTGGCTAACCCCCTAGATGCCATACAATTGTTGCTGGCCGTTTTGCCAGTGCCATAGGCCGTAGGCCCGTAGCTACTCGTCCATGGCACAGCAAAATCCCAAGTCTTGCTCGCTGCTGCGTTTTTTCTTTTCCAGAGGTACTTCCATGCTTTTTATTTTTAAAATTGTACACATATCAAAACATGAATAAAGAGTAGATAGTGATTACTTACCTCTTCTTTTGCTTAAAAATTTATACAACTTGTATTATAGGAGGGAAAACATAGAACTAGAAGCACCTTTTTCATTTTTGTGTGAAGACTATGAGAAGTCACCCTTTGCATCTTTGGATGTATTTTGCGCCCCAGGTACAGATGGCTCCTATTTTTTGTTTCTTCTCTCAGGAAATGGCGCTTGGGATGGCTGAAGAGCTACAGATTAGTGTCTGGTGTGAATTTTGCGCATTCGGTTCCTGCAACCAGTAGAGCATTGGACCAATAGAGAGCGGGAAGCAGCAAAATCTTTCTCAATGACACGGTACTGACAGCAACACTGATAAAAACTAGAAACAACCAAATAGGAGAGGAAGACAATCCGCATCAGAAATTCACTAAAAAAACAATTAAAATAAGAGAATGACATTCCACTATGCAGAATTTGAAATATTCCACAAACAATGTCATTGCGCTCACGGAAATTTGTACAAATATTTGCAAATGACCATTTCCACAGACCACAAGAATTGTGTACCACATAAATCTTATAACAAAATGGCCATCATGTATCATCAAAATATGCATTGCCATCTCAAACCCCAAAAAATGCATTGCCGTACTGGAGCTTCTTTGCATATAGTACCAAGATTAAGAACATGAAATGATATATGAAATAGTTAAGTATTCAATTACACAACACATCCCTTGTTACAGCAAATACTATTTTACCAGTAAAAAAACCTATGTTAAAAATGAAATCAACCAGCCTAAGAAGCATGCTAAGCAATAAACAAAATGGTAAATGATATTGACCAAGGAAAGCTGAGATAACTGTAGCATAATCTAGCTGTTTTCGAAACAGTGCTCGCAGGAGACCACGGGAACAAGATGAAGAAAAATCAATTGATTGCCCTGATATAATTATGCAACTCAGATACAAAGGATGAAGAGGCATAAACCTTATCATATTTGATTCTTCTAATCAGTACTAACACAAATTACTTCCACACCATATTTGTTGACAACAATCATATGCTACTATTGCCCTAAAAAAATCATATGCTACTATTTGGTACTAACACTAAAACCCATATGGACCCTGAAGTGCTCACTGCATGGTGTGACCTTGCTAAATTGTGTCATCTGATCTGAAACAGTCATCCCCATTTCTACAGGTAATCTAAGAGCCTGATCTAACTTTCAGGAACCACTAGGACTGCCGTGCATCCAAAATAGGGGGCAAAAGAGGCAAAATGGTGCCAGATTGGAAGCCAACAGCTTAACAGCTTAGATACTAAACTGTGCAGTAGCATTTAGCATTAAGAAACGGCAGGTAGCACCTTTGTACCTCTATGGAAAGATGTTTCTGCAGGGGTTTCACATTTACAAATGTACTACCAGTTAATTTCTCATAAATCTAAAGTTAAAAACGAAGTAAATAAAGTAGATGAAGTTGTTGAATAAAAGAAGGCTCCGCAGAAAACAAGAACTGACAGGGTAATGCAAATGAGGCTTCTCGCTTAAGAACTATTCCCTTTGTTGAGGTGTAAGGACAACAACATATCGCAAAAAGAGAAGATTAACCTTTTGCACCAATACACTCTCATCTTATTATCAATGCAAAGAGATATTTTCAATCGAATGCTAGAAAAGATAGCTTAACATGTTTATTTTTATCAGTGAATGTCACTATCATAAATAAATAAATAATAAAGATTAATATACATAATGTGAAAACGATCTAACATTTCCACAACCACAGGGACCTAAGATAGAATACATTAATATGAACTAAAAAAGGGTACATAAACAAACCTGCAAAATCTAATTACAATGAAGAAAAAGATATTCACATTTTCTCGCTTCATCTTGTACTAGCTGCATATACAGGAAAAGGTTGTCATACACATTCTCAGTTGAGTGGTCATATATCACTCCAGTTATCATCATCACCTCCCTCATCACTGGCCACAGCCTGCTAAAATAGATGTAATCAGGGGGGAAAAACATTGAATAGCCCAAAAACCAACATGAAGGGGAAAAGGCAAAAAAAAAAAAAAAACTCAGACAATACAAACCTGGCGGATTGCATTCGCCTTCTCCAAAATCGCTACAACGTTGGAATTGGTGGTGGACTGTGATGAGTTGTTTGTCTTAGATGCGTTTGTTCGTTTTAAATTGAAAGTCTGCATTATTCGAACACATTAGCAAACTAGTGCTCAAAGTGAGTGGTATTCTCGTGCATCATGTTGCAAGTGCAGGCAGACAAGAATGCAAGTACAACAGTCCATAAAACTGAGATACCTTGCTCCTGATTTGCTGAAGCAACTCCTCCCTTTCATCCAAGCTTTTAACATCACTACCTACATCTTTTGACTTTTCATGCCCATTCAGCTTCTGCCGGTCTGGCTGCAATATTTTGTTAGGTAAAATGAACAGAAACATCAGTATTGTAGCCAACAATCAAAAGCTACAGACTTTGTAACGAGCTTTCAAGTTCAAAAATCAACTTATCATTATCACAAACACTACTTGTTTTAGTTGACAAAAGAAAAGGCCATAGAACTTCTATGCTATATTGAGACGTGACACTCGGGTACCAAGCACTCAACAGCACTATGGGTCAGATAAATATTTTATGGCCATAACATAACAGGAGGCTTTGCAACTAAGGAGGCTGCATGGATGAGAGGCACACACCAAGTTGTGGCAACATGTCCTCCTATGTAGGGCAGTATTTCCAAATTGCTCTAGTTATGAAACTACCTACAGAATAGACTCTAAAGAGAAGCAGCATTTCCATGACTTATCAATTCTAAACATAGAGCGGATAAATAGGTATGTGTTAAAGCGTGATCCGAATTCGTTTCGGTTTCGTTTCCTACTCCAACTAGGAGTTCTACTCCTACACGGAGTCCTTTATGTTCCCATTTAAATATGTCCCTATAGTCTACAGAAAGAGCATGAATTTCATTGTAAAACATATCCTCATATACTGATATTTGCCTTGGTGCGTCTGTGATTTTTCCCGAAAGGTTTCCACGTTAAACCCTTATCTCTTGTTCTTTTGATCATTTATTTTTGCTGTGCGTTTTATTACAGCATGCACATTAACTTCTTCATTCTCTGAACATACATTGAAATAAAACTTGCTTTCCTGCAGTGATGGATTCAAGACTTTGACCCCGTGGGGTCTAACTACACGTATTACAAACATGAGGTGTTTTTTCTTTCTTTCTTTTGTTTTTTTGCAGTTTTTAGCCAGCCCGTCAGTTATATCAACAAATTTTACCAAAGGAATCCAAAAACGGTGAGGTCCTCACAGGTCATTAGGTGGGTTCACCACTCTTTTCTTTTGAACTAATTTTTCCACGCAAAAAAGTAACAAAACTATGAAATCATAGAGAATAATAGAACATATTTTTTTCCATTAAGAAAAGAGTGAACCAAACCTTATCCCTGATTTGCTTTAGCAACTTTGATTTGATCTCAATGATATTAGGAAAATTACTCATTTCTTTTACCACTCCAACTTTGTGATCGTTCTGCATACACCAAGTTCATATAATTTCATCAAAAAGAGATAGCAACGATTATTGACAAAATTATTCAAGACACGGTAAATCAAAGATACGAGCCATACCGCTTCCTTAGCATGTCCTTGTGGATCTGGGGGTGGAAAGGGTGGAAGATGTTCTTCCTGCACAGGAGCATGCACAGGTGGTAGACTTGAGTCATTCTTAAGCATATATTCAGCTGTAGTGCCTCTTTCTTCTTCTAGACAAGCTGTTTGTCTCATCGTCCTCCACTGCTTTGGGGGAAGGGGAGGTGGTGGTGGCAACTGATCTTCATATGGTGACAAATTTACTGGATCATGTGGAATGAACGCATCCTCATTGTGATGTTTGTTTGTGGACATCAAAGTGTCAAAATTAGGAAGTTCTCCAGCGGGATGGGATTCTAACGTTTCTAGTCCATTATGATCTCCAATATCTGCAAGTGAAATAGTGGACTTTGCACCAGATAAGTTCATCTGCTCAAATCCCATATAACTAGAGACAGGTGTGGTGGCGGATCCTATCTGATTTAAATCATTATATAGCTCATGATCCTCCAATCCAATTGAATCTTCTTGATCCCACAACTCAGAGTTCGAATATAAACGTGGACTTAGATCATCATATGAAGAATAGCTATAAGATCTACCAAAAGTGTCATCTTCTGATTCAGAACCACTACCAGGCTGTGGAACAGAAGACCCTGGAAGTAAGTGAAATGTCGGTAACATCATATCATCAGAATTTTCATGAAGATTGTCAACAGAGAAATCTGGATTCAATTTTGACATTTCAAATGCACTCATAGGGTGAAAAGATATTTTCATATACTCAAGTGGCGGAGATGATTTCTCAGAGTGACGGCAACTAGAGAAGATTGACGATTTGGACAGTCCATTCATGCCATTTTCTGCTTTCTTCTCGAATTGAGATGCCTCCAATACTGGTGCTATAGTAGAATCTAGGGTAGATTCATTGTTTCCATTTGCATCAGTGTTCACTCTCCCAGATGACATAGGAAGATCAGCATATTTGGGAGAAGTTCTCCTCTGAAGTGTATTAGAAAGAAATCTTTGTGCAATACTTGAAAAGCTTGATGCAGACACCACATGCATGTTATTCCTTCCAGCCATGTCAGTGGCAGAGTACGTTTCAGAACCATTTTCGGTATTATCTTCAGATTCTAGGAGCTCGCTTATTGAAGTTTGCTTGCCAATCATATTTTTGTGCTCTCTGTGATCGAAAGATGTGGAACAAACCAAAGGCCCATCTGTTTGACTATAAAATGTATCAGGTGTTTTTACTGCTGATTGATTAGCCTCCGAGCTGTTGTGGCTTTCAGAACCAGGACGGATACCAATGATTTTCCCCACGAAGCTGCTGGTAATCGACGCATTTCCATTTGGAACATCTACCACTGCTGATTCAGTAGACTTTGAACAATGCAGTTCAGTGTGCTCAGTTGAATGGCTACGATGAGGTTCTTTACAACCAGGTATGGTATCCTCCCTTGGACCATCTTGGGCACCAAATACTGGAGGTTTAGATGGTTCAAGTCCAAAGAGCCCAGCGTTTGTCCAGAGCTTAATAGAAGATACTCCAATAGAACTAGTAGGGGCATTTGGTGGAAGGTCTTGAGTTGCACATCCATTCTCCAATGACTTGTTTAGAGGCATGGTCTGTGAATTAGACACTTCAGCCGCACCACAACCACCAACTTCCTCATTATTCTTTCCAGGATAATCCTGAGGCCTACTTTCTGAGACAACAAAAGAGACACCAGTGGTATCATCAGGTGAGATTTTAGCAGCAGATATTTCGCTAGTCGACATGTAGGAAATGGTAGGTTGGGATACAACACAATAAGTGCCTTTATCCATACTATCTCCAGAAACATCTTTTGCATTACTCTCAGGAGTTTGATTGACAACAGAGAACTCTTTCTTGGGAGAAATAATTGTATAAGCTGACAGTCCTGATTCTGAAGTCTCAGGATAATCTCTGGGATAATCTTCTGCCTTACTATCAGAAATTTCATTGGCACCAGGAGACCTTTGATTGGTAGGTGTAACTGTATAGGCTTGCAATGCTGGCTCTGAAATTGCATCCTCTGTATTACGCTCAAGGATATTAGTGGCAACAGATGACTCTTTATTGAGAGGTATAGCTGTATAACCTGACAATGCTGGCTGTGAAATATCAGGAGCATCTGCACTTGACAAACTGGGAAAATCAGCAGCTCTTTCAAAAGCATGAGACATACCAGGATCCCAACCTGTATCAGGAAATTCAGAAACAGAAGAATCAGGAAACTGTGAAACAATATTATCTATTGACTCCACTTGAGGCACATGACGATTGAAGGAAGGTACTGCCATCACTCGACTTTTAGATTGAAATTCAGCTTCAGTCTCTGTCTCAGATTCAAGTGTGTTAAGTGCATCCATGTAGTTGTCCGTTTCACTGGGGACTTCATCATGGTGGTTTACGCTTGATGACAGTAATAATAATTTTGCCTTTTGAAGTAAAGCCTCTTGCTGCTCCAAAGTCTCCATCTCCCTATGGTCAATTTCTTGCCGCCCAGGGCTAATACATTTAGGTTCTGCATCTTCAGCCTTATCCATGACAACATCATCACAGTAGACAGAACTTGTACACATGATAATTGCAGCCTTTTCAACCCATTTAACAGAAGGTGACCTAGCAACCATCTCATCTGGCAGGGAACCTTGGTTCAAATCATCACCCAGATCATCCACACTGGTACTGTTAAGTAGGACGGGCGAAGAGGCATCACAAAGCTTGTGCACATTAATATTTGACAGCTTGTCATGACCATCCTCATGAGGAACTACAGAAGGCTTTGTATCTAAAACTTGTTCTACAAAACTCAGCGGTGTCTTCGAACTAAACGAAGAAGATCTGCTTATATTGTCAGGGTTAGATCTTGCATCAGGTGTGGATCTATGCTCTGAAAAGCTCCGGCCATCGGTGCTGGGAGATGCAAACTGCCTGCTGGCAAAATACACTATTAAGAATGCTGTTCTAGATGTATCATTTGAATATAAGGAAAAAAAAAAGTCATGGGGGATCCAAATAGGTATGCAATTCTTGTATCTTCGAGTTTGCGATTTGTGTGCTACACCTGCTGGTAAGTTGAACAGCAGTGAGTGCTCGCTGCAATTCACCATTCCTATGCTTGGATGTGGCTTGTCCATGATATGGTTCCTTCATGCATAATCCTTTTCTCTGTCCAAGTTCATTAGATTTATCAAATCTTTCAACATAGAATTACCAACATGACAAAAGATTGCATCTGCCAAAACCAATGGGCCAGTATATATATATATATACAAGGCTAACAATATCGATACAAAGCATTAGCAATCTCTTATATTAGGTAACTAGGGTCTTGTCTTAACAACCCCCAAAAAAAAAAAAAAAAAAAAAACTCACAATGGATCTACAACACTAAGTTTGAAGAGATAAAAGTTATAATGAGCTCTAATTTGTGTCTTCGTGAAGAAATCTGCTAACCGAAGCTCTGAAGGCGCATACTGAAGAGCCACAACCTGATCCTATACCTATGACCGCAGATAAGACACATCAACACAAATATGCTTGGTGAGCTCATGCTTCACTGGATCTCAAACAATACTAGTAGCACCTGTACTGTCAGATAAAAGAGGAATCGGTGCAGAAATAGAAACACCAAAATCCTCCAGTAACCACCGTAGCCAAGTAACCTCTGCTGTCAAAAGAGATATAGCCCGCAACTCAGCCTCAGCACTCGAACGAGAAACTGTTGTCTGCTTCTTAGTCTTTCAAGCAATGAGAGAACCACCAAGAAAAACACAGTAAGCAAAAAGAGACCGACGATTAGAGTGATCATTAGCCCAGATAGCATCAGAGTACACCTGAAGTTGTAAAGAGCTGGAGCGTGGAAAGAAAAGACAGCGAGAAATAGTTCCACGAAGATATCGTAGAACACGAAGATGACTATAGTGGAGCAGAGTGGGAGCAAAAACGAACTGACTTAAGATATGGATTGGACACGAAATGTCAAGACGAGTAACACCAAGGTAAACAAGACTCCCAACAAGATGGCGATAACGAGTAGGATCCTCAAGAGGTTCACCATCAGTAGATTGAAGGTGAATATTGAGCTCCATGGGGGTCTCAGCTTTACGCTGATCAGTGAGAGAAGCACGATCAAGAAGATCCTGGATATACTTCTCTTGGGAGAGGAAGAAACCCTCAGATGTAGAAGAAACCTCAATCCCAAGAAAGTAGCGAAGAGGACCTAGATCGGACATGAGAAACTGCTCACTGAGACGAGCCTTTACAAAGGCAATATACTGAGAATTATCTCCAGTAATGATCATATCATCAACATATAAAAGAAGAAGAGTCCGACCACGAGACAAAGTGTGAATAAAGAGCGCAGGATCATGAGCACTAGCAGAAAAACCAGCTGCAATTATCACAGAAGAAAAACGCTCAAATCAAACACAAGGAGCTTGCATAAGCCCAAAAAGAAAGTGACGAAGCCGACAAACCATACCTTCAGGAACAGAATACCCCGGTGGTGGCTGCATATAGACCTCCTCATGCAGCTCACCATTTAGAAAGGCATTCTTGACATCAAACTGAGAGATGGACCACTCACAGACAGAGGCCACAACAAGTAGAGTGCGAACAGTGGCCATGTAAGCCACAAGTGCAAAAGTCTCGTCATAATCACGATCATGCTCCTGTTGAAAACCACGTGCCACAAGACGAGGCTTATAACACTCAAGAGAACCATCAGAACAAATCTTAATCTTATAGACCCACTTGCATGTAATGGGATGGGCACGTGGAGAAAAAGGTACAAGATCCCACGTGCCAGTGTGCTCAAGGGCAACAAGCTCTTTTGCCATCGCATGCTGCCATTCCTAATGAATAACATCATTAAGGTAAGTCGGCTCGGCAAGAACTGCACCAACAAAGCCATAGCACTCAGGAGGCCGAATAGATTGGCGACCGCGAAGAGTATAGCAAGGAGACACGGACGAAAATGACGCAGTAGAAGAATCCTCAACCCGAGGGCGACGAGTGTAGTATAGAGGATGAGGGAACTATATCATGAGAAACCTCGTGAGGAGGCATTGGTGGTGAAGAAGACACCAAAGGAGAAACCGGCGATGAAGGAGACGCCAACTGTGGAAAGGGAAAAGTGGCAACAAGAGTAAATGGAAAGATCAGAAAAGAAAGCGGTTCGACAAGAGACGCTGGAGTAGATGAAGAACGAGGATAGAACAGATGAGACCGATCAAAAGTAACATCCCAAGAGATCCGTATCCGTCGACCAACAGGATCCCAACAACGACATCCCTTATGCTCAGCACTATATCCTAGAGAAACACACTCAACAAACTGAGCGGTCAGCTTAGTGCGTTCACGAGTTGCAATAAGAACAAAGCGCACACACCCAAAGAGGCGAAGACTAGAATAATCGGGAGGCATGCCACATAGACGTTCAATTGGAATCCCACCCTGAAGAGCAGAAAAGGGCTGAATATTAATCAAGTGGAAGTGGAAATAACTTCAGCCCAGAAATGAGGTGGAACAACGGAACGTAAAAGAGCACGAGCTGTCTCAAGAAGATGACGATACTTGCGCTCAGCCACACCATTTTGAGCATGAGCACCAAGTCAGGAAAATTGAGAAAATGTGCCCTGCGTAGCAAGAAAAGCATGAAGAGCTCCTGACAGATACTCTCCTGTTGAGTCAGCACGAAGAACACGAATAAGAGAATCAAACTGAGTACGGATCACGATGGCAAAATTCTTATAGATGGATAAAACCTCACTACGAGAAGACATAAAATATACCCAGGAGTGGCGAGAAAAATCATCTATAAAAAGAATATAATATCTATGACCCCCTTTTAAAACAAAAGGAGCCAGACCCCAAACATCAGAATGAACAAGATCAAAGGGACGCTAGGATCCATACTCACTGGAAGGATAGGGAAGTTGTAGCTGTTTACCAAGCTTACAACCCGTACAGTCTAAAGAGGTATCACTAGACACAGATCATAAAAAGCCACGACAAACTAGAGAAGACAACTATGAACCACAAAGATGCCCTAGACGGTGATGCCACTGAGCAAAAGACCCGGTAGAAGATGCAACGAAGGCGGAAGGTGGAGGAGACTGAAAGACTGGCAGAGGCACTGAAAGGAAGACGAAGCCAGTCAAGTTCCCAATGACGCTGAGAGTCACGGCGGCGAGGGCCAATCCCAACCAGAGACCCCGTGCGGCGATCCTAAACACAACAAGAGTCAGAATCAAGAATAACACGACAGACATAATCAGTGAGCTGACCAGCAGATGTGAGCTGCATGATCAGTTTGGGAACATGAGAAACAGCAGGAACATGAAAAGAGGAAGACAAAAGAGTGCCTCATCCTGCAACGGAAAGAGAAGTATTATCTGCAGTTTGCATAGTGTTAGGAACAGCAAGAGGACTAATGGAATGGAGACTCGTGGGATCAGATGTCATATGAAAAAAAGCTCCAGAGTCGAGAATCCATGGTGTGATACCTGATGATGAAAGTGGTTTCTCACTGGAAGACTGAGTAGCAAAACCAACAAAACCTGTCGGTGTAGAGGCAGTCATGCGACGTAATAGCGTAAGAATCTCTTGAGTGGAGTCAAAACCAACAGAGGTCTGCTGAGGGGAGGCACCCAAGAGTCCAGTGCTCTTAGAAGAGCGTCCACGTCTACGAGCAAGATCCTTCTTCTTCCGGTAGCAAAACTACTCCACATGTCCGTTCTTGTTGCAGTAGGTGCATTGAAGGCCTCCACCCCCAGTAGCCGAAACAGGAATAGGTGCCACTGATGGAGGAGTAGAACATGAAGGATCGTTATTTTTGATCCAGTTGATTTTGATGATGAGTATTTGAAAAAGATTTGAAACCAGTTTGATATTTCGACAAGATTTATTTTTTGGTTTCTTTATTTGAAAAGATCTGAAATCAGTTTGATTATTTGAAAAGCTTTTTGATTTTTGCAAAGGTTTTTGTTCGTGTTTTGAAATCGTGTTCTTAGAATATTTAATGCAATGCACTCCTGTGAGTGGTTGCATGGTTTAATGTGAGTCAAGTCGCGGACTTGTGCTCGGAATCGTTTTGTGGTTTGTTCATGTGCAGGTATTGCTCGAGGGCGAATGTGGTCGATGACGGATCGAACTAGGTTCATGGAGGAACCGAGGTTCGGACTAGGTTCGAGGAACCGAGGTCTTGGTGGTCAAGGATGTCATGCGGGACGTTCGGGCTAAGAGAATGGTGCACATGAAGAATGGTTAGTCACGTGAGAATGGCATGAGGTCATTCGGCGTGCAAAGTGTTAGTCACGTGAGTATGGTAGGGTTGCCATACGCGTGCAAGAGTTGTACTCGGCCAGGTTGGGCCAAGTGGAGTTGTGTTGAATACATGCTCTTTCTAGGATTAGGAGTGGGAATCCTTTTAGGATTAGGAATCCTTCTAGGATTAGGACTCCTTCTAGGATTAGGTGTGTTTGCCTTCTTTAAATAGAGGGGTTGCCTCCTGTTGAAGGCAATCAAGCTTTGAGCAAGCTTTAGTGTTGTACTCTTTTGTTTGGAGTATTTTAGACAAAAGAAAGGAGAAATAAAGATCAAGTTCATCAAATCTTTCGGCGAGCTACAATTCTAGTTAGATTTATTCTCGCCATCTTCTGGAACAGTAAGCTTGCGAAGGTCATAACTTTTGATCCGTAAGTCCGATTGAGCTGATTCTTTTTGGGTTTGATTCGTATTGGAATCTAGTTTCTTGTGTCCAAATTTCAGATCGATTGGATGGTTGGATCTTCGGGAATTCGCGTTTTACCAAACCTCTATCATTCTGTTTTTTTCGAAAACGAGGCAATTATTTGGTTCTATTTTGGGGTAAACTTTTAATAGATCAAGAATTTGGTTTTAGCTTCCGCACAATCATTCACCCCCCCTCTGATTGCTATATCCGGTCCTACAGAACAAGGCACCGCCAAGACTGAAGGAGACACTAGCAAACCCGCACCACGAAGGCGAGTCTCCTCAATATGAATAGCTGCAAGGGCCTCCAACAGGGTCACACAAGGATGACAAGCAAGCAGTTGGGCACGAATCTGCTCAAATTCAGCCCAAAGACGTGTCAGGAAGTCGTAGATGCGTCGAAGCTCCAGATAAGAGTGCTGACGCTAACCGTACTGGCAAGTACGACAAACCTCCAGTCCCAAAAAATCAAGCTGATGCCAAACTAAGGATAGCTGCACATAGAACTCATCCACAGTATAATCACCCTGCTGTAGCGACTGCTTCTGTCGTACAACAGTAAGGTATAAAGAGTCACCAGCAGGCTCGTAGCGATCGCGAAGATGCGCCCACATCAACTATGCCAAAGACAAAGCAACAATATCACCAGTGAGATACACGTCCATGCTAGCAACCAAAATAGCAGAGACACAAGCATCTTCATCGATCCATATCTTGTATGTAGTAAATTGAGTCTAAAAATACTTTGCAGCATCATCATAGTCCTCAGAGGCCTTCTGTCGAGCATCATCATTAGCCTCCTTGGGAATAACAGGCGTGGCAGGGGGAGTAGGACAAGGCGAACACGATAGCTCGCCGGTAAGAAACTCCCACAGACGCTGACCACGCATGTGAAGGCGCATATGAAGAACCCAATCTCGATAATTGAGACCATCGAAGATAACCGAGCGGCGAGGAACAAAGACTGTGCCTGACGAAGAAGAGCCTGAAGACGACATTTTTTTTGAACCACAGAAAACCGAAGCCCAATCGGCTAGAAGCCAGAGCCGCCGAGAAGCCGAAGTCGAATCGGCTAGAAGCCAGAGCCGGACCCGAAGCCGAAACATTAAGACGAGCTCCCGATCAGATTTGACATCGCTCGGTCTCGATCTCAGAGGTCGACTCGGGCGATGAGGGCAACAAAGAAGACCGATCGCGGAGGCGCAGCGGTCGAGGGCCAAGAAGCCGAGATGAGCTAGCGCGAAGGCCGGCTTCGAGTGGCGGGCATCGAGGCTCGGCGCGCGGAGGTGCGTCGCACGATCGTCGGAGAAGATCGCGTGGAGGTCGGAAGGAGACCGGAGAAGATCTGGTGGCGGCGGCGCGTCGCGGAGGTGGCTGCGGCCCGGAAAACGAATGGACGACAGTGGCGCGGAGGAAGAAGCGACAACAGCGCGCAGAGACCGTGAAGAGACCACCAAGCTTGGCAGGGAGAGCTCGACAGGAAGAGTCGAGGCAGCGACCGGGAAGAGCCGAGGCGGCAGCCGAAAAAAGCTTGACGGAAAAAGGGGCACAAGTGCAACGCCGGTAAAGAAAACCATAACCTTGCTCTGATACCATGTTACGAATAGCACTTGTATTCAACATGAGGCCAATGGGCCAGTATATATACATGTACATGAGGGTATAGAAGGAAAGCCTATATAGGGCAATATCTATACAAGGCTAACAATATCGATACAAGGCATTAACAATCTCTTATACTAGGTAATTAGGATATTGTCTAACATAACTCACTAGCTCAATGACACATTTAGCAATTATTAAAGATTTCCTTATAAGTACATATACGAAGCTAAACATGACCACATAAAAGGAGTTTCAAAAGATACTTGAGCACAAGCATGTATCCAATTCTTCCTGGCCTTTTATAGGAATCGCTATTTCTTGCTTCCACGAGAAAATTAATTATTATCATAAAACATGGTGACACCATAATCATTGTTTCCCATATCTCTCAAAAGAAAAAAAAAAATATTACATGATGGTTCATAGGAACAATATTCAGACTTCTGCCCGAACTTGTTGTAAATCGAATAATGGTGGTTTCTACCTTTTTGATTTGGATTGGTACATAATAGTGGTTCAGTTGATATGTTTGCCCATGGAGTAGAGTGGGGCAGCAACACCACACATAAATAGATTGGATGTTAGTTGTGCCTATGTATTACAGTTTAAGATAGCTAAACACAGACATTGATCTTCAAATGCAGAAAATAAAGTAATAGAACCTTGATTTTCTGAGATCTCTTTTCTCTTTGGAGATTTCCAGTCGTATCTGCTCTCATCATATCCCATGCTTTCTTGAAGTAGGATGGATCAGAATATCTCTTCAAACAAGCCCCAGCACCAGCATTATCAAATCTGAAGGACAACCATGTTAGATACTGTAAGGCGCTTGCATAGAGAAAACAATCAATCCTTACTTATCGAGAAGGTAAAGTCGTGGTGGGTCTCGACATTCTTCATAGGAATCCATCATAAACCGAGGCAGATCACTTGATAGCAGGTGATTTTGCTCATTTTGAAGTTGTGTGTGCCAATCAGAGCCTGCGTTTTACCAGCAAATTATGTAAAACTGCAAGATGATATTTTAATCAAATTACTGTATAAGGGAAAGAGACATTCAATTATGAGACTGCATTAGAAATGGACCATCTTGTACCATGTGGATCTACTAATGGTAAAGCTAAAGCTATTAAAATTCATTACCACCAACCAGGGCTGCTCTGATTAGTGACACCAACCTCAATCAACTGGCATTTTTTTGTAAGTTTGCTCATGTTTCAGGTTGGCATTTGGTGATACAGCTATCAATCTCATGAAGAATAACATCAGTCAATTTCAACTAGTATCAGTCTATTCTGAGTTTTTAGACAAATCAATGCAATTAAATGGGCAAGATTATTATTGACGGTTTAAATGCACATGAGAATGTTTTTTATACTCGTGTGCACCATATATTGACATTGATGAAGTAACTACCTGGTACATAAGCAAAATGTATATGGCTCTTCTGATTCTTCACAGCTTTTTCAAGAGATGGAAGCGCTGCTTCAATGTTCTGTACTCGAGTCAGCACCCTACGCCCCCTAGCAGATGTATTTATAACTTGCTCATGTAGGTCGTGAAAAACATCTGCCGCAAATCTGGTATGACCAAAGTATATCTCAGGAAAAGTAAACTAAATATTAACAATTTAACATGACAAATAAAGGAGTTAACAACATTCATTGAAGCCGACTGCAAGCTAGCAGATCAATTCTACCAGTCATTGTTATGAAGCATATAGCAATAAAAAAAATAAAAACATGGTAAAAGCAGGCAGGGCAATAACAACAAACAAAATGACAAAAACATTAATAGCCAAAAACAACTTCCTAAGAATGGTGACAGCTTTTGATCAACAAGCAATGGAAATTGTCAACCGCCATGGAAACTCTCAAACCAGAATTAGCAAAGACTACTCTAGCACAAACATTCAACATCACCTATCCCTAAATGCACCCAATCACCCACTAGACCATCTGAAACGGGAACTTTTCAGAATCACCGACCATATCATAAAGAAAAGAAGGGAAACTTTCCGCAATATAAACTCTTGCTAACATGGCATCTTACCGAAAACCTGTGTCATATACCCAAAATGCACCAACAATTCCTACCGATTCAGCAAAGCATACCTCCAAAACCGAGCAAATGCAGCCAAAAACCACGTAAATCATAGCAGAAACATCATATGCCGCTCCGAAAACGTGTAACTGGGCACTACCCAATTCAATCCTAACACAAGATCTGAGGACATAAGCCCAAATGCCACCAGTGCCAAAAAAGATATCCAGTTCCTACCAGGCAACGCCGCAATTTCTCAATAACCGGCACACAGAAACCCGATATAGTGCTATAATTCCTAGAATCCGGCACTCCACTCCAGCCTAATCGAATCCAATTACCTCAACGCCAGATCCCGCTCCCTCCCAATCACTCCAATCCCAGGCACAAAACAAACCCCAGTTTCAGTTCTCACGAACCAGCGTCCATACCCTGCCCCGACACCGCAGCTGCCCGCCAAAATCACCACACACGGAGTGCACCAGATCCCACCCTGGAACCACGCGCGCGCTCGCTGAATCGAGCCACGCGCATATCGGACCGCGAGGCAGCGACGGAGAGAAAGGGGGGCGCCTTACTCCGCTAGATCTCCGAGCTGGCGCAGGATCCCGACGAGCCCCGCGACGGCGACGCCCTCGAGCAGCGCCTTGGGCTCCGCCTCCCCGCCGCCTCTCTTCGCGGCTTCCCCTCCGCCGCCGTACAGCTCGGGGTCCCCCAGCCCCACCTCATTCCGCACCTCGAACCTCACCAGCGGCATCTCCACGCTCCCAACGCCTCCTCAGCACCGAGGCGCAGCAACCCTCATGCTATAAATGCGACACCGCAACGGCTACTTTTTGGGGGAGGTGGGCGGTGAAGTGGGAGCAGGTGCGCCGACTCTGGCAGGGAGGGAGGCGTCCCTGGTTGCCGCCTCCGCAAGGAAGAGGAGGGGGAGGACGAGGACGAGGAGGCGAGGAGGACTGAGGAGTGGAGGCGACGCCGACCCGTGGCGAGCGCTGCAAAAGGAGGGGCGCGTCGGTCTCCGACAAGGTGCGGGGCGAAAGCGACGGGCGGGGGGGTGAAGGCAGCGGCACGAGGGGCAAGTGGTGCGGTACTGGTTGATGTCTAGTAGGAGCGGAGCGGCCGGTGCCCGTAATCCTGCTCTGTTTCAGTTTGTGTGCTTCGGCGCGAGACCAGCGCCGCGGGAAGTGCAGATGTTTACGCTGTTCTCGGTTTTCCGCCCTCGTTTCTTTTTGCGCCCCGCTGCGGTGGACCTTGGAGCTGGGAGGCTGGGACATGCGTTTTGGGCTTGCCAGTGTGGTCACGTCAGCTGTGATTTTTTTTTTCTTGGTTCATCACCCTGTGTAGGGACATGAGACAATGTTAGGTGAAATGGGGTGTTCAATTACATTTTTTAAGATAATTACATGTATTTTTTTCTCATTACAAATTGTATAAATTTTAAAATAAACGAAATGGTAAGTAATCGTTGTCTGCTCTTTATTCACGTTTGATGTTTATTTAACTTTTAAAAAAATGCATAAAGCACCTCTCTTACCTTTCTTTACTTTTTGTTTAATCTCTACTATATAAAGTGAGAGTTTCTTCTCACGTCACATTAATTGCCCTGCTTAATTGTCCTACTTAATTGCCCTGCTTAATTGCTCTACGCAAGAAACTAAGCGTTGCTTTAATTAGCCAGCTTTTACAAGAAACGAAGCGTTAAAGATAGATGTTTGATCTTATGAAATAGTATTTTTTTATTTTTTAATCTTTATTTTTCGTTATCAATTTTGTTTTTCGTAGCAACGCACGGGCATATAACTAGTAGGACGTTTATTTTAGAGTTTTGCAAAACTACTACAGATAATCTATAGCTGGTTTTTGCCCTAGGGTGGTTGGGTTCTTAAGCTAGGCCTAATTATTGGAAGTGCTGTTTATAGGATGGTACTATGCTAAAGTATCATGTAGGCTTTCTTGTAGTACTTAGATCTAACAGAACTAATGATGGTGGTAGAGTGGGTGAAAGTGGTGTTCAATGATCCTCGCCATATTTTAGTAGGAACACATGGTATTTATGTGATTTAATGGCACATCGAAACAATGTCATTACTAATGTGGAAATTCTAGTATATTTTGTGATAAAATAGTAAGAAGCTTCCATGCAAGCGGTATTTTCTCTTACTCTGATCCACATCGAAACCGAACCCTTAATACCGACATTTAAATTGGAATATGCGAGTATAACTGAATTACACACCGAAAGAACATGGCATGTATTATTTCATACTGACCCAATCCATGTTTGAATTGAAGGGATATCCAAATTGGTTTCTGAGGGACATGAATACTATTATATGGTAGTGTAACCATTGTTTGACCTGAATCTTGATGCCTCCGTCTTTGGATTGTAGTGGAACTTGGACATTTAACCTTAGAAACAGAATGGGGCCACCGATTGATTCAAGACCATGGTTTTAGTTTGGTCGTTGGCGGATACAGTCACATAGGGAGCTGTAGCTTTGCTTTATTAGCTTCTGCTTGGATCGCTGGTGTGGTCCACGGATTACAAAATCATTTTGATCTGAGAAATCGAAGGGCTAGCGGTAGCGATTTTTGATGAAAAGCGTTCAAAATTATGAAAAATTGAACAGTTTGCAAATCCAAATGAGTTTGAAAACTATTGTTCTAGAATCCTCGAAAATTGGCCGATTCGGTCGCAAATCGACCAATTCGGGGCGATTATCTACCCATTTTGCATGGAAAATCGACATTGAATGTAAAATGCAGGGAAAGAAAGGAAAAAGGGTGGAAAGATTCCAGAAAATGGTGAAAAAACAGTAAAAAGCTGAAGAAAATTTAGAAAAAATTTCGACATGATCTTTATTATATTTTAGACAATCTCAAGTTGTAAAATAGACATTTAGCAGTAATACCTTAACAAAATAATATTTCATTTCAATACATACAAAAATCAATCCAACAAGTCCCCATTTTAGGAGCATAGCAAATGATATTTGAATTGAACATTTCTCATGTAAAATGAATGTTTGCACTTGGCATAGCTTCGTCGATCTTTCATTGTGACACATATGCCATGTTGGACCTACATAAACGCTATGTTAGTAAAAAAAATTGAGTTGAAATGAAATGAAATATACAAGTGAAACATTATCTTTGGGGGCTACGGCTAGTATTATTGGTTTTACACTTGGTTGACCATGTTGTACCATTATGTAGACATCATCAGCAAATCTTGTGTGGATAGCAAGTCCGCCTTATATTCGTGCCAACTTTGCCTCATTCACGGGCTAGTCGTTTGCCACTGTTGGTACAACATGGCATAAAATTCTAGGTCTTTGCCACTCATATACCCAATGAATGGGAGGTTGCGTACGAGAATGCGGGATGGCATAGTCGTATGAGCCATATGATCCATAACTCTCTTGCGTCCCGGCAAAACTGTACGAGCTACTTCATCCTGCGGTGCATCACGGCTAGGATTGAAAATGGAATGAAAAGTTTTCGACCGTTCCAGAGATAGATGGAAACGAAAGCCTTTTTTCGGAAATGGAAACATAAAATACCAGTACGAAAATGGAAACGGGAGAGTTAATTCTGACGAAAATTCCGTATAAGTGAAACCGAAAATTAAAAATAGAAACGGGCTGGAAAGAGAAATGGGCTTGGCCCAAAAAGAAGAAGGGAGTGTTTATATTTATTTTTAAATTAAAATAATTTCATAAATAAAAATGGCTTTATATAAAATATCAAATAGAGTTCAAAAATTCCGAAAAAATTCTCAAAAATACTTTGGAACAATCTAAACCTAGGAAAATTATTTTTAGTAGAATTCTGTTTTTATTATTCATGATTAAATTGATTTTATAAATCTAAAAATAGCGAAATGGTGTTTATAAACTCCAAAAAATATAGGATAAATATCAGAAAATCATAAATGAACATCAAACAATAATATGCAAATTTTAGAGTGTTACACCTTTGTAGTTTATGGAGTAAGAGGATGTGATGATAATGCTATAGAGGAGGGCATGGTGGTCTAATATGCAGGACAAATGACAGTCTTCAACTGACAAACTTGAGAAAAACTTTCTAGTGATACCAGAAAACATAATACTATTCTTGTGTCGACCTTGGAGGTGGAATGAGTTACATTGTTCTTATGATCATGTATACTGTGATTATGTACTATGTTCTTGTGGAATTTTTCGCTTTCATTTCCGTATCCGCTCCGTTCTATTCCGCATTTATTTTCGTCACTATCCATTTTCATATCTGTTTTCAGGGGTTTTGATTTCGTTTTCATTACCGGTAAAAAAAATATGAAAAAGGAAATGAAACAGCTATTTACTGACCATTTTCATCCCTAATCACGGCTATGTTGATGGTCCCTCCCCTTGCCTGCAGTAGTCATCCTAGATGATTGTGGAGCCCCATAGTCTTTTGTCTTTTGTGGCATGAGTGTATTGGGATTTCTCTGTAAATTGTTTGGGAAGCTGTGCATCTCAGTGCGAAGTGAGAGGGATGAGAGCATCGGCACCAGAATGTCCGTCATCGCTGCTTGTCTTGGCGCTACTGTCATTAGATTCTTGGTATGGTGGGCTTCGACGGTCCTCGGGAGCGCTATCAGTTGAGTCATCACTCCCTACGTACTATGCATGCTGTGTGGAAAGCTTCCCCTTTCCTTTTGAGGGAGCTCTCTCTTTTGCTTGCTCCCTCATCATCACTACTTAGTGCTTCCTTTTTCCCATGTGAGTGTCATCCACTGTCTTGTCTGACCATTCAGGGATGCTTGCAACCGCAGTATTCTTTTGCAACGCATCAGTGCCTACCGAGTCTGTCATGAGGTGTGATGGGAGGGGGTGTCACTCTCTTTGTCCTCCTCGTCAAGTAAGGGGTCAGCATTGGACCTCCCTTTCTCCATCCCCTGGTGGATTAAATTTTCTGTGTCACATAGTGTAAGCTCCACAAGACGCTTGAATGGATAATCTTCGACTGCAGACTTACCACTTTCTTGCTCTTAGAATCTAAGTTGCAGGTTGTAGTCGACTTAGACCAACTTATGGAGATTCTTGTATGATAGATGGTTGCGAACTTTAGTGTGGATGAACGCGAACGTGCTCCAGTTGCACTCGCACTTGCTGGAAGAAGCGCAATGCGAAATGATGCGCTGAGCCAACCGCTGGAATGTGGGTGTTAGAACCAAACACACCCCACCAATTTGTTGCATATTAATTAATACAACAATAAGTACGGGGTGGAAATACGAGAGTGGCACTATATTTAAGATGATATAAGGAAAATACTATGAGAAGTTTTGGGATCATGTGTGTCGGTGTTTCGTGCACCGGCAATACGAATTTATGGTCGGATGGGGTCGCGCGCTCCCTCTCCCCGAATGGTCGACTCAAGGAGTCAGAAGATGTATACTGGTTCGGGCCGAATGTCCCTACTCCAGTTCGTGCGGTGTGAATGTATTGATCTTTGGGAGACGGACAAGGGGTGTACAGGCGAGGCGGGCCGGTCATCCGATCCCCTTGAGGTTTTCGCTAGGAGTCGAGGCTACCTAGGAGACTGCTTTCTCTTTTCTCCGCGCCTCCTCTCGGGCCTGCCTCTCCTTATATAGACGGAGGAGGCGGAGTTACACGGAGTTGGGAAGACTACGAGGAGAGGGGTCTGCACGTCTTGAGGTCGGCCTGTCTTGTCCGCCAACCCCGCCTGTCCCGAGGTAGGGTTGGTGGCTCTGCGGGCGTCTGATCTTGTGTAGTCTTTGTCGAGGTGGCGTGTTGCGTGGTGCTCTTGTCGGCCTCGGTGGCTTTAATGGCGCTTGACTTTGCTTTGGCCTCGGAGTGGGCGTACTCCTCTGCGGTGTGCCAGGCGACGGGCGGGGCTTGACTTCTTCGGTGGCTCTTCCGACACTTGGGAAGGAGCCGCCTACCCTGGTACGGATGTCGTGGACGCCAGCTGCGCACAAGGCCGCCGACATCGGGCGTGTGGAGCTTGAGCTTCAAAATTAAGCGGCCGGCGCATGCCGACCGCTCGAATCGAGTCCGCCGACCGTCCGGGGTCGGCCCCGCACAGGTCGGGGCTCGTTCCCTGCGGCCCAAGTACCTTTCGGTGGTGCCGGGCCTCCGCCGTGATAGGTCAGCCCGTTCGTGCTTCCGGGCTGATGGGGGTACCCATGGTATGGGTACTCGTCAATGTGCCATCCTCTCAACTAGCGCACTCAAGAACGATCAAACCCTTCTTTTGAAAAGATCAGCCTCATGAAGACCGCGCATCGGCATATCAGTATCATCATCAAGCACTTTAAAAGCATCTCGAAGATTTGGCAAGAAAGTGTTAGTTGTGCCATACGTGTAATGTGTTTGGGGGGTTCAATGCGGCAGATGCATGAAATTTAAAGAAAACATATTTGTACAATTAAGCACAAGTACAAGGTATTTTGTGTAAAGAGAAGAATGTGTTATTGGCGTTCATATAAGTCTCATGCGTTAGATCGCCCATTCTAGGGTCTACGACATTCATGTATTGGTTGAAAGTAGCTGGAGAGTCATGGAACAAGCTATCATATTCCTGTCTCATTATGTCACTACTAGATTTCTAACTTTTACCGAGTGGAAAAAATATGTCAGCAATTGCAAAATACCGTAGGCCATGTATATGGCCGAGCGTAAACCGTCGGTAACTTCCCCTCGGTCACTCATGGTCGGCCATTCGTGGGATTCCCGACGGTACCCTCGGTTATTAGTTTAATGAGGGTTTTCATAGCACTCAGTAAATACATGAGTGAGAGGTTTTTTCTTTCTAACGGGGTATAGAAACCCCCAGTAATTTCTCACGACTATATGTGGAAATTTTGTGTAAAAAATGTAAAAAAATATATTCAAATCTAGGGATTAACCTCACAACTTATTTGCTCCACAATCCCTTAAGTTAAACATTTTTTATTTTCAAATTAGAAACACGTGATGCCTAGGATTCGAACTCACAACCTACTGAACACAACCTCTCCCTCCTAACCAACTCACCTCAACTCTCTTCTTGCTAGAAGTAAGAAAAGTATTTCTTTTAACTTTTGTTCTCATGATGATTTATCAATTATTTAGTCAAATATATGACTTTAAATGGAAAAGTTGTTAACTACAAAGTTGTAGATTTCAATGAGAGCTATATTTTTCATATATACATCACCTTCATCCAAACCTCGTATGAATTTTGCAATAGCCAGTGTTTGATTTGTACCCTCGCTAAAAGTTTGTACCCGTCAATAAATCATTTCAATAACTGAGTGTTACCTATACACACACATTAAATGTATTTCCACTAAGTGATTGTTTGTAATGGCCGACGGTTAGCATTGCACTCAAAGTAATTGTTGTACCCTCTCGGTGATTTCATATTATGACTGAGAGTTTTCCACCAACCGTCGGCTTGTGGTAAGCCCCATCGGTAAATCTTCTAATAGCCGTCCGTTTTTGTTCTACCGTCGGAAAAAAGATGCACCATCGGCCACCTTAGTTTTTCCCGACGGCCCGTAGGCCATTCCATTTCACACTCAGTAAAAGTTAGATTTCTAGTAGTGTGTTATACCACAGTATCACCTCGTTCAATATAGAAAACCTGTCTTGATTGGTGGAACGCAAGAAGACGTACAATGGTTCCACAGATTTAACAACTGAACGAAGGTTGTCCCACCAGTCCAAGCTCGAGAGGAACGAGTACACATACCTCCCATCTACAGTATTAATAAAAGCGCGATGATAGGAATTCCTCTGAGGCCATCCATTACAAGAACTTGTCCTTGTGACGGAAGAAACTGTTAAAAAATATGTAGTTTATTCCAAAGCAAGTAGCATTTCACTTGACCAACTCACCCCAATATGCTTCTTCATCATGGCGTGAAGCTTGGAATGGTTGTACAACCATCGAGAGATTTTCCTAGCACTCTCAATGGCTGAGGCGTGATCAGGGAACTCTCCAATCTGCTTTAGCATCAAATTAATCATGTGGGCCACACAAGGTTGACACACGATGTTGCGGTGCTCACGTGTGATGAGCCTGCATGCATGCCTTCTTTTAGTTTGCACCATTGTCCGTGACAATCTGAATAACATTCTGCACACCCAACTCATCAACCACTGAGGCAATTTCTTGCGTCAACAAAAAAGTAAAAACCTCCATTACTTCATGCATACTTCAAATAGATTCAGAAGAGGAGCAATGAGAGCAAGTACCTTGCGCAAGTACGAGGAATCCTGAGTTTTGCATGTCGTATCTATGGACTTATGAAAGAATATGGTGCCATTTGCGGTATATCATGAAGTTGATAATGTTTATGTGTGTCGGCCCAGTTCAAGAATCGCACATGATTGTTACACCATATGTAGGGCATTCCATCTTGAACTTCTTAATCTTTTCCTGTATATCTGCTTTGTTTGTGTCTAAATATTTGACGTCTGTGTCTCTCCCAGCGGGATACATGACACCCTTGTCTGCAAATGAAATATAGGATGACCATGTGAGCTATTATTGAATGTAGAACTGAAGGATAATTTGAAAGCTAACTTACCCCATTTTTGAGTTTCCCTGACGGTGCTAACAAAGTAGAGATTGTTTGCTTTCCTCCCCGTGATACCAGTCGTGTGGAAAATTTTGGCCCAAGCTGAGTCAATCGCCTGTTTCACATTCCTCCCATCATGTGCCCAGCTCCTAGTGTCAATCCTTATTTGCACAGGACCACAGGCTGTATCAAGGTTGTAATCCCCCACGGCTGGTCTATCCCCATTGCAATGAACTCCGAAACATCCTTGACAACACACCGCCGCTCCCTCCTCTGGAGGTGTCACTACCACCATTGTGGTCATACCTACTACATACCCAGCTGATAAATTCTGCCTCTGCCGTGGAGGCATCCATTTCATGCTGTACTTGGTCCTCCACATCAGCACCACCGATGTACTCAGAATATACACTTCTTCTCGGCATGAAATTGCCAGCTGCTACTCCCTTCCTGAGCCTCTCCTCCCTCATTCTCTTCTTCTTGTCCTTCATCATGTCTAGGTCGCGCTGAAAGTACTCCCGAGTCTCCTTTGAAATTTGACTGGACAACATTCGTACCGCGCCCTGCCAAGTGGTGCTTCAATCGGGTTGCACCGCCTCATTTCTTCTCTTGGTGATAGTACTTGCATCAAAAACCGGTCCCCATCTTCTACCGTGCTCCTACACAATGTTGCCCTGGTCTGCCATCTAATATATGCACATGCTAGCAATGAAAGGCATTTCATCAGTGAATGTTACGAATTATATGCACGTGCTACCAATAAAAGGCATTACATCAACTCTTGCTAACAACTATACATACATGCTAGCATCATTGAATGCTAATACACCACATCATGTTAATGTATGTGCTAACCCTAACCATGCCCCTAACCACATCATGCACTGCTAATTCTAACACTAACCCTGTCTACTAACCCTAACACTAACCATGTCCCTAACCCTAACCACATGGTAATGTGATGTCCCCATCTGCAATACTCAACATCTACTGCAATTCATTCACAAACAACCCTAAGCACATGCTAATGAGGCATATTCATCTATTATTCAACACAAATAGTCAAAAAAATCAAATGAAATTACCGAAAAACCCTCGGTTTTGGACGAAAATCGACGATTTCCTTCGATTTTCCTCGTGGCCTCGGCACTGTCGGCTTCCTCGTCCGCTCACTCGAAAACCGACCTGTCGACGGTTGGTGCTGTCGGCAATGAGATTTGTGATTCGTGGGGATTCGTGCGAGATCGAAGCTAGATGGTAACACAGGATGCGAGGGCGATCTTTTTTACATGTTCGGGCTCTCTCGATGGAGATAATATCCTAATCCTGTGTTCTTGTTGGTTTGAGTTTCCTTTCTCTTTTTTCTCCTCTCTTTTACAGGGTTGTCCCCTCCCACCTTATATACTGGGGGGAGGGCACGTTACAAAGGGGCGCCACCTGGCATTGGACCAGAGGGACTCATGAGTAGCCTATTTATCTCTATTTGCCGGACTCGACTGCCACTAAGGGATTTGGTTGCTACTTTCCCGACCCACACCTGCTGATTCGCCAGAGTTGGATGGCCACAGGCTGCAGGCGCCAGGCGCCAGGCTTTGCTTTATGCAGGTTTTGTCCTGGCGTGAGACGAAGCTTCGTCGGGGAGGTGGCGTGCTGTTGCCTTGGAGGGGAAGTTGGGCCCTGGTTTTATCTTCTTCGTAGTGTTGCCAAATTACGGTCCGGTACGTGCTTACGAACAGGCCGGCTATGGGCTTCCTTGCGAGACCCTGGTCTTGGATATCCCACACGACCTAAGTCACTCGATTATCGAACTCAAGGCGTCCATTTCCTCGCGTGCGGTGGTCGGATCTAACCGGAGCTCTGCACTTTTGGAAGAGAGGCTGGGGAATCACTCGGCTAGCGTAATAATGAAGTCGGAACGGTAAGCTACGGCGTTAAATGCGGTCGGAAGGGAGGCTGGGCTAGTTGGCCCGCACTATGGGCTCTAGCCCATTACTGTTTTTCTTTTTCTTTCCCCTTCTCAATTTTGTTTTTTTAGGTTTTGATTCAAATATGTCTTCTAAATTTAGTTTTTTACAATATTTTTATCCCAGATATCATAAAGATACTAATATTAATTTTAGAAAATTTTAGCATAAATTTTTATAATTTTTTCAATTTTTTGAATTTAAATTTAGTCGGTTTGCTGACCGATTTATGAAGCCAAGTCAACCTTAATAAGTTTGATTTTCACGATAACCGTTCGAAAGTCGACGATTTTGTAATCCCTGAGGGTTTACAGCTATGTGGTTCCATTGTTGATATAGTAAAAGACCCATGCCATGATCATAAGTCACTTTTCTCACCACATCATTTCCGGTGGGGACATCACAGGATCAGGTGGTGTCAATAAGGATTGGGATGGGCAATTCATCGTAAGTACGGAAGCCTTCCTGCGACGCCACGCAAACAGTAAAACACTGTAGTTTCTACAGTGTGCTACAGTGATTTGTTATTTGAAAAAAAGAATTTTATTTTCAAAAAATTAGTTTTTGCAAAAATAATTAAATTATTTAGTAAATTTTCTCAGTTTATTTATAAAACTTTTCACTATATTAAAATTTAGAAACGGCTCTCACTAACCTATGAGATTTTCATGGAGTACAAGGAAGGGAGGAGCAGGACCGTAGGAGTACTGGAGTGGGTGCCACGTTTCTTGCTGCTGGGGCATAGGGTAACAAATGCGCGGTGTTCCTTGCTTGCTATACAGTATTTCATGTCTGATCTGTGTAGTGCAATGCTGACGCATGATTTGATCGTTTTACTGCTATATTCTTGACCTTGGCTTCTTACATTTATGATTATGTGGAGCAGAATCCAGAAGTTGTTAGCCCATGCCTGTCTGTCTTTTACGACTTTACGAGATAGAGATCTGTCTGGAAAAATGATCAAACTTGTGTACACTAGAAAAAAGTTATACAGGCAGCAGCCGGACCGCTACCGAGAAAGGCTTTGCTTCGACTGAAGATTTTCTTTAAGTTGGACTTTATATCCATCTGTCAAATATTGGGTCGCTATCTTCATGGATCCTTTATAACAAAATGGTGTTACTGTTGTCAATGAATACTCCTTCAAGTTGATTCAGTCAGATTAACTCTCACAGCCGTCCTACGCTTAAACCTAGTCCTTGCAAGCAGTATAAATCAAATTAAATTTGGTGCCGCAAATAACTCGCCTCCATCCACCACATTACATCCGGCTTCCTGAGCCAGCGAAAAAGGCTATGCATTTGCATTGCATGGCCATGGCCCGTGGTCCAGCAGCAACAACCACTCCAGAAGCAGGAGGGCCATGAATCCATTATCGTCCAGAAAAGGAGCTGCTGTCCTTGAAAATTAAGCGCCCTTTCCCTCCCCTGGTCCACTGTCCAACGCTATTTTTGTCAGCTCTCCCGCCGTACGATTCACTCACTAAAATAACGCCGCTCCGGATCCCCCCGTCTTGCTCGCTCCATTACTTTAATCCGCTCTCCAATCCTCGCTGTGACGGAGTTGACCAGCTAGCCAACCGCACTTGGAAAATAGCGACTTGGTAGCGGTGGCGGCATGGTGGGCTGGCGGCATCACCACCACCCGATGCCAGTCTCTACTGCAATAGTGCCACTTCAGTTTACTATAAGGGTGTTAACTTAGCATTTTGCTTAGGTGGATGAGAGAAAAAGAAAATAGAGATATAGACTGACTACTAATTTTGTAGACAATGCTATAGCTAGTGGACAACCTCTCCAATGGACTAGCTATAGTATTGTCTACAAAATTAAATATGGATCCATATGTAAAAGGTAATAAATGCCTTGAAATCAGTTATACCCTGAGTATAAGTGCTTTGGATGTTCTCGGTGTTCAGTGTTCACCACTCTCTCTCTCTCTCTTCGTGATAAGATTAATGATATTTGCATGTACTTTTCAGAGAACAAATGGTCTTGTTTGAAGCTGCGGTGTGATGAGATGGCACACCCACGTCAGAAATGTCGATTGGGATCCTCTGCCTTTGCTACTCAAAATGCACGGTGCATTTTGACCTGCATTAATTTTGAGTAGCAAAGGTTAAAAAAATTTGGAAAAAAAAAATCAAATTGCTACAGTATTCAAGATTTTGGTAAATTTCATTGAAATTTCGGATATTTTGATTGAAATTCATATTTTTAAACTAGATTTTTTTTGAAAATACTGTAGCAATTTGATTTTTTTTCAAATTTTTTTGGCCTTTGCTACTCAAAATGCAGGTCAAAATGCACCGTGCATTTTGAGTAGCAAAGGCAGAGGATCCGAATCGCAGAAATGTCCTATGGAATTATGAACCCGAGATGCCACCAAATGGTCAGCGTCACACACACTAGGGCAGGCAGTGCAATGATGCACGAGGACTGGCTAGAAAAGGATTGGGCATCTTGCAATCTTGCTCGATCTTGACGGTGCTGATCCTGCCTGAAACTAGGTGTGTTTGATTATTGAGATGAGTTTGAATGACATAGAATAGTTATGTACCATTTAGTTTTATTATTTTAGGTGAATAAGATGGTTCAGCATCTAGAGGGAATATTTTTTAAATTTGTATCACTTGATCCAGGATGAGATGGTTCTATTTAAACAACCAAACATATAGATAACTTTTTTTGAACCATCTCATACATGTACCACTTGGTACAGTCAACCAAACGTACCCTCGATGGGCACTGGGTCCTATTTTTTTTGCTGGCTCGAGGTATGGCGGGTACGATTCGGTATGATACTATAGTTTGGACTGTGCTGAGCTTGAAAACCGGGCACAATGAACGGTCCCAGCATACCGGCCCGTTGGCACGGAACCACTACCGTTGGCCCGCGGCCTCCCAACTATATATTAGTAGAAGAACAACTACACGTGGTATTTATAAAATGTTTACAAGTAAATTAGAAATGTTAAAAAAGACTTTGATGACAATTAGTTTTTCCTTTGCCATAACATTAGATATATGTACTTCTTCACATCAAAGAGCAGCCTATATTAGTGTTGTTGCGTATTATTTAAATGACAACTACGTACTACACAAAAAGATCATAGGTTTAGACCAATCTTCGAGTTACACACCAGAGAGAGACTATCGTTAACCGTATAATTGAGATTATTACTGACTTTAAAAATAAAAGGTAGACTTATTTCCATCACTCTTTACAATGTATCAGCTAACATGATGGCTATGGATTATCTCTCACCGCATCCGGAGAGTTATGTTGGTGATTTTGTACTCCACAAGAGATGTGTATACCACATTATTAAGCTAATTGTGCTGGTAGGTTTGGCTGCAATGACACCTACTTTGGATAACTTACGTAAAGCTATCGAGTTTATTACAGTTTCATATGTAAGGTTTGCACAGTTTTCAGAGTACTGCATGGCCAATAATAAAGAATCAAGAAGATTCAACCTTGATATGAATGTTAGATGGAACTCGACGTGTACTATGCTCGAGTGGTGCAAGGACTATGAACATATTATCACTGTTTTTGTCAACTGCAATAATGGTAAGCTGTTGGTTAATTAAATGGATTGGCAAATTGCCGGTTATTTTCATAATTTTTAGAAATTTTTTCAATGCAAGTAAAGATTTGTTCGGTGTGTACTACCTAACTTCTTCCTTAGTCATAGAGTGGCTTTGAACTATTGCTAACGTTTTTAAAGAAAATAGAGATGATCATATTTTACATCTTATTATAGAACCAATGGAGCAAAAAAACATTTAAATATTTTTAAGCTATTCCGCATCTTTACTGTTTTGATACTATTTTTTATCCTGAGAGAAAATTTATCTGACTTGCAGTGCGCCTTCCACGGAATAGGTGAGGCATTCAATCTTGATTTCTCTGATGCCTATCCTCATGTTTATAACGCGTTTTAACAAATATTATGAGAAGTTTAGTACCAAAATTGAAGCAAGAATATCTACCTCAACAACGCAACAAGCACGAGGCAATTCTACCGCTTCAAACATATGGAAGAAGTTGAAAAGCAAGGTGTTTGGCTCGTCTTCCCAATCGTCGAGCAGGTCGACATAGAATCTATGTATAGAGGTCAACCACTATCTCGACAAACCTTTCGTGGAGACCGATATTGATATGGATGAGGAAAATCTACCCAACTTGCTCATGTGGTGGAAGAATAACCAACGTATTTACCCCGTGCTATCCCATTTTGCACAGGATGTACTTACGGTTCGGTGCCCACTGTCTCGTCGGAAGCCATTTCAGTCTGGTGGGGAGGGTACTTGAGCCGAGGAGGTCATCTCTCAGATCTAAGATGGTTGAGGCAATTACATGCCTTAAAGGCTGAGAGCGTGTAGAAGACAGGATGCTACATTAACCCGAGGATCCGAAAGATCACAGAAGTGGTAGCCAACTTTAACAATCTTGGCCTTGGGTAGTCTATGTATTAATGTATATATAGGTAGTTATTGAACTCTTTTCCTTATTGAGGGTACCCCACACCGGGGTGTAAGGTTTTTAATAAAGCAGTAGCTCGGTACATGTTCAAGATTGAATAAAATTTACTACGTTCACCCCAATATTTGTGTCCATTGTGTCAGCTTCGTGCGTCTCTAGTTTTTTTTTTCTCTCGTCGCAATAGTACAAATGGGCTAGGCCTAGGCTGGCATGGCACAAAGCATAAATGGGCCGTGTTTAGACTCGCCAAAGGCGAGTCAGGCCGGCACGGCATGGCGGGCACGATGGGCTATCATGGCCTGATCCGGTTCAAACCTGAAGCACGATAAACCTGTATCAGGCCGGCCTGGCACAACGCCCACCTCTACCTGTAAGTGTAAGGTGGAGGCACTGTTCATAAAATGGCATTGTGGCCGGCAGGCTAATACTACTTGTTTGGTTTACTGCAGTGTTGTAGTGTTGTCCAATCGGTATCATATTTATGACATGAACGCGAGTGCGTACCTGAAGCTTATTCACTGATTAAAACTTCACTGAGCTAATACATATGGCATGAATTGGATCATCTCCAACCTATTACGGCAATTAAGCAACCAATAGTTGGACAAAACGAAACACACGGGTTGTGCCATTTCACTTGTGCCTAGTGTGAGACATGCATGTATGTACGCGTAGCTGTATCTGGGCGCATCCTCTGACACGCGGGCCCGTATTTCTCGCCATCAAGCTAGGCATGCACGGGCCAGGGTGCACGCACGGCAGACGGTTACTAGTGGAAGAGGTGCCCTTTTTGCCGCAGTGAAAACATCGGAGTTATTAGTATCGGGATGATACAAGCAAAGGCCGTAGCAGTATCTGCCGGTTGATTACTTCATGGGCCAGAGGTCAAGATGCTTCCTTCCAGCTACAGAGTTGGTTGAAAGAATAAACCAAAAAGAAATGTCTAACTGACCACATGGTTGGTGAATACTGAAGACGACAGACACATGGGCTGCCCGATCCAGCTGCAGCCAGCAACGTTTGCCAGGATGCCACGAGAGGCAGTACAGCTTACTGATTTGCGTATATCCAAGGCGGGGCAGCGTAAACGCACGGTTTTTACGTGTCTATGAGTCGAGACTCGAGTGTGGTAAATTGGCAGCAATGATACCACGAAGATCCTGCCACCATTTATAGCCTGCAATCTGTTTGTGTCGATGTCGAGTGAAAAGACCCTTGGCTGCAACCAGGGCAATCTGGTGCCCAGAGAAAACATCAGTCGATCACCTTATCTTATCTTGGACAGGGTTATCTAAGATAACGCCGTCATGGTCCAAGGAGAGTGTGACGGACCGCCTTTTTGCAAGCGATCAACTCACAACAGCTACCTGGGAAGACTAATCGTTGGAAAACAAGAAGATAATTACCTAAAAAGCCAATTCAACTCTTTTATTCAATATAGGGCCTAACGGCCGGGATTTTTACAAAAGAGGCGCGGCAGGGCCGAATAACTTACAATCAAAACACCGCACGAGCGGCGCAGCAAAAGACCAAGACCTCAAAACCAACAAAATCGCCAACTACGAACTCTGAAACGCTCCACTTCTTCAAACTCGAAAGGCGGGGCGCAAGGGTGAGTGCGAGTACTCAACAAGTAAATGCGGAAAATTCTGAATACTACATGCAGGGGTTTATCCAATGGAAGGAACTAGGGTTTAAGTATCTGGATGCAGTTTTATTTTCCAACTCATTTTACATTTGAAACACAAACCATAAATAATAGTTAAGGGGGGGGGGTTCGCAAGTTCAACAGCACTTAACCAACTTCTTCCAAAATCACCAAACAGTAACTTGGGCTTAGTTACGGGTATCACCCCAGTTCGAACTTAACTTCATTAACCGGAAGTACGGCGTATTCGAATACCATCATGATTAACTCTGCAGAGGTGCTCAGCTTTACCCACAAGATATCAACGACCGTTACTCACAGGCAACTAGAATACATGCGGTCGGTCGAGATGATCACAGCATTTCGTTAACCATTCCTGTTGTTTTAGTTGTTAACCGATAGTTGTATAGCTACCTTGGGCTCACGATCCCCATTAGCATCTACCGCTGTGAGAACCAAGAATGTCGCGAAGGACCATTCCCGTTCCACCCCTCCGGTGCACTTCCGCCAGGAAGGCCGGTCCCATTCTCTCACGAGAATGGTAGCCACCAAAAGAATCAGGTTGTTAGGTTCAGGAATGATTAATTTATCGAGCCATGTCGGATACTAGTCTGCCGATCCAGGCACTGTGGTTGAGCGGGTAATTAAGTTGTTTACTTTGCTCGAGGGTTGTTAACCTTACACCGCCAAAGATCAAGCCTTCATCCGCAAACCCGATCCAGATCCCATAATACGCCACCATACAAACCAAGGCATTAATCATCAGTAGGGATCGGAGTTACATCCACTCCGGGATTTATCCGATTCTGTCCCCCAAACTGTAGCACTTTCACAAACATCCGAATCAGAGATTCGGCAGCATTTTATTTCCTTTTTGAAAAGCATTTGAGCTAACTACGAGATTAATAATAATTAACTTAACAGGGGTAATAGTAATAATCTAGGGTTACAAAGGATTTAATCTGGTTCAATAATTTCAAGGAGGTTTCATGATCAATTCGGCATTACCTAGGTATCATGTCATTCCAAAATAACGGTTTTCAATAATTCAACATACAGTAAATAATGCGATACAAAATAATTACTACTATAGCATGGCATGATTGGGATCAACATGATCAAGGATGTACGGCTTGCCTTGCTCGGCAATCGGATTGGCTGAACTGCAGTCGAAGTAGTCGTTCGGGCTTCCGTCGGGTCCAACGTCTGCTTCGGGATCTTCTCCGGGATCCACGTCTGCTCCTGGAACACTCGGCTCCAGGGATCGCCGGTTGTCCAACGTTTGGATCTAGCGCGACAAGAACGAACGACAAATAAAGAAACGAAAAACGGAAAAGAATCGAAACGAAACGAAATCTAAACCGAAGCGGCCGAGAGAGAACGAAGGCGATTGGGCAATTCGAATTTTGGGAACTCCGGATTGAGGAACCGAGGGCATTTTTGGACTCAGTGGATCGAAACGGTTCGGATAGTGTATTTGGTGGGTTTCTGGGGCTCAAGGAATTTTTGGGGATTTTTCTGGGGATTTTCTGGAATTAAAAACGATTTTCGGAATTAATAAAACGAATATTAAAATCGAAAACCGATTTTCTTGTTTGAGGTTGGTAGGCTTTCACGTAGAAATGGGCCACGGCCCATTTGAAGCGGCCGCCGACGCTGAAGCGAGGCCAAGTGGCCACCAGCGAGAGAGAGAGAGGAAAGGCGGGCCACGCGCTGGTGAGTCTGGTACCACGTGGGACCTGGCCGCGAGAGAGAAACCCTAGGGTTAGGGTTCCCGTGGCGAGCGAAACGGCAGCTGGAAGGCCAGGCCGAGCCGGACGGGGTGAGGCAGCAAGGAGGAGCTCACCGGGAAGGAGGCGAGGCGGGCGAGGAGAACAACGAGGCTCGCGGGCTTTTATAGCCAGCCGAGGAGAGAGGCGGGCGGGCGACGAACTTCATGGCCCGGCGGGCCTTGGCCTTGGCGGCAGCGTCACTGGCTGAGAGGCAAGAATGGCGCAGACGCAGCGCGAGGCGGCGAGCGGCATTCTGGCGAAGCGAAGTCTGGCGAGGCGAGGAAAGCGAGGGCACTGCGGCGGAAAGCGGCAGCGTCTGTGAGTCCACACGCGGCAATGCATGATGCCAAGCAAAGCGCCAGCCATGACACGGCGGGCCAGCTGTGGCGCCGAGCGGCAGCGGCCAGCCGCTGAGCTAGCTGGCGAGAGCGGAGGTAGGCGAAAGCGAGCGAGCGAGCGGCAGGAAGCCAAGGAAATTGGCCCAAGAGAAAAACGAAAACCAAAAACCAAAAGCAAATTCAAACTCAGTTCAAATTTGAACTGAAATTTGAATAAACACCAAATTAAATTCATTTTGAATTTTTGGGTTGTTTCAACCTACCCCACTTAAAACAAATCTCGTCCCCGAGATTTATTCCTCCTGGGAGAAAGGTTGGGAAACTACTGCTGCAAATTGATTCCTTTCCCAAGGGTCCTTCGAGTGTGTGATCCTTCCACGGCACTCGGTAAATCTGACAATCTCAAACTCAGTCTTTTTCTTCCTGACTTCCATGATCTTGACTGATCTTTCTCGGTGAACCACAAGGCAAGTTCGATTCTTTGACGGCACTTGATCTAACTGCTGGCTGAAATATCCTCTCGGTTGGGAATATCTGAAACATACTGCAAACCCTTGAAAAATCCTGAACTGACTGTAACTTGCATGCCGCTCCTCTGATTCTGTTAGAAACCTGGTATGGTTCAGTCTAGCTAGGCTTAGCTCCTTTTCCTTATCCAAACGGTGCTGACTTCAATGGAATCACTCCTAGACAATGAAGTCTCTGATTTGATAGCTAATGTCCCTTCTTCTGTGGTTGGCATAACCTTTCTGTCGTATCCCATCAGTCTTCAAACTTTCTGACAACTCTCACCTGATCTTCTGTATCCTAAATAGGCTGTGGTCCAAAGCCATTTCTATTTAGTCTTTATCCAATTTAAAAAGGGTCGACACTTCTTCCTTGAGGGGTTCGGAAGGGTATCATATCCAGACTGACTTGGCAACTGAGGCTGTACTGAGATTCTGCGGACGGCAATAAGTGGTTCAATTCGGTTCCATGTGTTAGAGCGTCGGCTCTCAACACTTTCTTTAGATTTTGTCTGTTTCTTCTCTGCTTGTCTATCTGGCTGAGGGTGGTGCACGGCGTTGAAGCTCAAATCTGTCCTCGTAGCCTTATGCAGACTTTCTCTGAACATTGAGCTAAACTAGCTCATCAATCTGACTTAGTGGGGCTCCTTTGTGGTCTGTTGATCTGAGTTGAATCTAATTCTTGCCAACTTGTCTTTCCTGAAGATCTATCAACTAGGTACGAGGTAAGCTATTCTGGTCAATCCATAAGTGATGTTCCATCTGTCGTCAATCCTTGCTGAGTTTTTAGGTAACCTAGTGGCAAGGTTTTCCTTTCCCTTTCGCTCCCACACGGGCACTGTAAGTGACTGTGGCTATCTGACTGTTGCTTTGGTGGTCCACTTCATCTGTCTGACACTTGTTACATCCATCCACGTGTTTGTTCACATCTTCCTTCATTTCTTCCTTCTCGAATCTTGGTGCATTCTCGCACTCTGGGCACCGATCGTTTAGGTAGGTGAACTTTTACCAAAATCAATCCTCTTATATCCTTATTATCATGGGTAACTGTAATTTATGGGGTCATAATAGACATGTCCTTGCTCTGATGATTCTGTCGGCTTAGCTTGGTGTATCTCCTTTCTATCTTCTTGAGTACCTCTGTCTGTCTGCTGAGTTGACTGAATCTGACTCCATAAACCGGGCTGTACCTTGCGGAAAATCTCGTGACACTGTCTGCAGGTCTAACTATCATAACTCTGACTCTAGCTGTGGGGGAGATGCTCTTTCCTTGAGTTAAGCGATAGCATGCCCTTCTGCTTAAGGCGTCAGCTATCACACTAGCTCTTTCTCATGGATGGTACTGAATTCTAGAGTCGTAATCCTTTACTTGACTCCATCCATTTTTTTTTTCATTCCCTTAGTCCTTTCCATAATATGAATGGTCTGGGCTGACTTCATATCATGTCGGGTCATCTTCCTCGTACGGCTTGAGCTGTCATAAAGCATACTCAATCATTCTTTTATCCCGTATCAGCACACTTGTCTATCCTTTCTCCTTAGCACTGAAATTTGTCCGGGAGTCTTGGTTTGTGTCTTGGGGGTATGGCGACCGTTGCTGACGTTGAATTCGGCTTTTAGATTCCTGTAAATTGTCCTCACACTTTTATGTCCATCTGTAGGGCTGTACTGCTTGAGAGGCTGAGTCTCAGGTTTGGTTATCTCTGAAGAAATCCTTTGACTGAACTTCTGTCCCATTATTCTCAGAAAAACTTCTGACTCTGCTACGGACGGGCTGATTCCATTCCATAAATGTCCTTTCACTGGGATCCATCTTTATTCCATCTCTAGTGATGTTGTTACTTAGGAAAGTGGTTTTATTCAACCAAAATTCATTTAGAGAATCTGGCGCAGGCCGGTGTTCTCTAAACCTTTTTCCAAAAATGAACCGTCCATAGACTCCATATACTTGGTCCATTGGGTCCATGCAGTATGCCAGGTTATCTGTGAGTCCAAACAGAACCATTTCAATTCTCGTGGTCCATACTGCTTAATGACTGTGGTCTTCCCACTGTCCTGTTATCTGACTTTCAACTGACGGTACTTTATCCTTGATTCCAATTTGGAGGATCCTTTGGCTTCCTTTAACTGGTCAGCAGGTCATTACTCTGAGGTAACTTGTCCCTGAATCATGGGTATGCTGTTTAATCCGAGTGTGGTAAGTGTTGATGTGACCTTGACTCCTTTTATTTTGTTCCATCACTTGTTGTCCGCGATACTCCTTAGTGTCACTGTTTTCTGTGTACAATCCATCCTGGCCTTATGTCCGAAAAATCAATCCATCTTCAGAACGATATTCAGGCTATCCCTTTTCCACGACAATCCATCTCTAGACTTAGTTTCCTTGGATTTCCGTCTCCAAGCTGTACCAGAATCTTAACTATTATTCTGACTCTTGATTCCGACACTTGTAGCTTCTGCGGCTTCTGTAACTGATGTTATGTCCATTTTAAGATTGTTTTCCCTTTCTTGGAATCCTATTCCATTCCATCTTTTAGGGATGTGTTATAGGGAAGAAATCTTATTTAACTCAGTAGCCACTATCTTTCGTTCACCATTCGCACAGTTCATATGTCAAAACACTGCTTTATTTCCAAAATATTGTTCAGACCATACATTCTTGCTAGTACAAGTTGGTCCTAATCTTGATCCCTTGGATCTCCATATCCAAGTTGTTACTTTCCAATCTAACTATTAGTCTACTCCCGGTGGCTTGGAATCTCCAGGGAGTGGTGACGGGGTACAGGGCAATTTGTTGCTGTTCCTTGGCGATGACACGGTTGATTGACTCTCCCTTGGACGTGTCCTGAAGTGTTCTGACCTTGACTGCTTGGGTTTCCTTTTGACTCAACTGGTAATTTTTGGTATCCTCAGGTTTGGGATTGCTGTTGATGAGACACCGACGGTCCGTTGGTGGGGGCTGAGGCTGACGTCTGTGATCTGGCCACCACAGTTGGTAGGTCCTTCTGTGGGCAGTACTGTCTGATGTGTCTGGGCTGTCCACAGCGGAAACATCCTGAAATCTTTTGGGGACAATATCTGACATAGTGGTTCCCGTTGCATTTATAGCACTTCACTGTTTTGGGCTGAGTGGCTGCGGGTGTTGACTGCTCTCCTTTTATCATCTGTTTCTTATTGGGGAATCCATGAGTGAGAGCTGAGGTCTTCTCTCCAACGCGGGCGGAGGTCTGTATCCAAGCCTGCTGAAGTTTTCTCTTCTTCTTTTTCATTCTTTCCACATCATTTCGGGCTTCTTTGATTGTTATCCATCTGTCCATTACAGCTGACAGGTCCTTGATAGCTAAGGTGTGGAATTTCAAGCTTTTCTGTAATCCTTCCAAGAATTCTCTCATCTCTTTAGCTTGAATGTCCATCTCCATGGAAATGTCACTGGCAAAGTAGTCGGATTCGTGCAGACATCCCACTACTGCACTTTCCTTTTGTTGGTCCTGATTTCCTTTGGTGTGTCCTTGAAGTCTGTCAACTAGCTGTTCCAAAATCCCTTCTAATAACTGCGTGTGGTGCCTTCCTGCCTGTTGTCTGTTTCTTTCCATTATGGCCAGTATTTGAGCTAGGTTGACTGGGTGATTTACTGATTCTTTATTATCGCTCGAATCATCATGCAGAACTCGATCCAAAATCTGCCATGGTCTTATTCTGTCTTTCTCTTTTCTGGCCTCAGCAGGGTTTTGGGGTAAAGCAGAAGGTAAGTAAGATTTAGAACATGAGGTGCGGAGAGACTGAGTAGGTGAGAAGCAAGATGAAAGGAGAAGAATTAGTGGAATTTTGGCCGGAAGGTATAAGGATACTTAATGCAATCAATTTAACAGAGAGATAGAAACATAGCTTTTATTAATATAGATTGTCTCAGAATACCGTCATAAGGTACTAAAACAATCTATTTTACACTACCAAAAGACCTACAGAAAAAGGGCACAACTACTACGACTAACGATCTAACTACTGCCGATGACATCACCTCCAAGCTGCTGGCGAAGATCGACGGGGATTTTGAAATTTAGGCGGGCAGGCAAAACTTTTAAAACAAAACCGAGAGGGATAAAAGCTCTAAAGAAGATAAGGTAGCAGGGGAAGGACGAGAAGCAATAATACTTATATTTTCACAATTCATTTTGTTTGTAAGCTGGAAATAATTTTGTAAAATTCACCTATACCAACCTAAGGTCTTAATCTATGGTCAAGCCAAGGCTCTGATACCACTTGTGACGGACCGCCTTTTTAGGGGCAGTGCGAAAACTCACAACAGTTACCCAGGAAGACTAACTGTTGGAAAACAAGAGTACAATTACCTGGCAAAAGCCAATTCAACTCTTTTTATTCAATATAGGGCCTAACGGCCAGGATTTTTACAAAAGAGGGCGCAGCAGGGCCCGAATAACTTACAATCAAAACACCGCACAGGCAGGCCTGAGCAAAAGACCAAGACCTCAAAACCAACAAAATCGCCAACTACGAACTCCTGAAACGCTCCAGCTTCTTCAAACTCTGAAAGGGGCGGGACTGCAAGGGTGAGTACGGGAGTACTCAACAAGTCGTACGGAAAATTCTGAATACTACATGCAGGGGTTTATCCAATGGAAGGAACTAGGGTTTAAGTATCTGGATGCAGTTTTATTTTCCAACTCATTTTACATTTGAAACACAAACCATAAATAATAGTTAGGGGGGTTCGCAAGTTCAACAGCACTTAACCAACTTCTTCCAAAATCACCAAACAGCAACTTGAGCTTAGTTACGGGTATCACCCCAGTTCGAACTTAACTTCATTAACCGGAAGTACGGCGTATTCGAATACCATCAAGATTGACTCTGCAGAGGTGCTCAGCTTTACCCACAAGATATCAACGACCGTTACACACAGGCAACTAGAATACATGCGGTCGGTCGAGATGATCACAGCAATTCGTTAACCATTCCTGTTGTTTTAGTTGTTAACCGATAGTTGTATAGCTACCTTGGGCTCACAAATTCCCCATTAGCATCTACCGCTGTGAGAACCAAGAATGTCGCGAAGGACCATTCCTGTTCCACCTCCTGCACTTCCCTGCCAGAAGGCCGGTCCCCATTCTCTCCTCGAGAATGGTAGCCACCAAAAGAATCCGGTTGTTAGGTTCAGAATGATTAATTTATCGAGCCATGTCGGATACTAGTCTGCCGACCAGGCACTGTGGTTGAGCGGGTACTTAAGTTGTTTACTTTGCTCAAGGGGGTTGTTAACCTTACACTGCCAAAGATCAAGCCTTCATCCGCAAACCCGATCCGGTATCCCATAATACCGACCACCATACAAACCAAGGCATTAATCATCAGCCGGGGATCGGAGTTACATCCACTCCGGATTTATCCGATTCTGTCCCCAAATCAGAAGCACTTTCACAAACATCCGAATCGTAGATTCGGCAGCATTTTATTTCCTTTTTGAAAAGCATTTGAGCTAACTACGAGATTAATAATAATTAACTTAACAGGGGTAATAGTAATCATCTAGGGTTACAAAGGATTTAATCTGGTTCAATAATTTCAAGGAGGTTTCATGATCAATTCGGCATTACCTAGGTATCATGTCATTCCAAAATAACGGTTTTCAATAATTCAACATACAGTAAATAATGCGATACAAAATAATTACTACTATAGCATGGCATGATTGGGATCAACATGATCAAGGATGTACGGCTTGCCTTGCTCGGCAATCGGATTGGCTGAACTGCAGTCGAAGTAGTCGTTCGGGCTTCCGTCGGTCCAACGTCGCCGGATCTTCTCCGGATCCACGCCCGCTCCTGGAACAGCTCGGCTCCAGGGGATCGCTGATTTGTCCAACGTTTGGATCTAGCGCGACAAGAACGAACGACAAATAAAGAAACGAAAAACGGAAAAGAACTGGAAACGAAAACGAAATCGGAAACCGGAACCGGGCCGAGAGAGAGAACGAAGGGCGAATTGGGCAATTCGGAATTTTGGGAACTCCGGATTGAGGAACGGAGGGCATTTTTGGACTCAGTGGATCGAAACGGTTCGGATAGTGTATTTGGTGGGTTTCTGGGGCTCAAGGAATTTTTGGGGATTTTTCTGGGGATTTTCTGGAATTAAAAACGATTTTCGGAATTAATAAAACGAATATTAAAATCGAAAACCGATTTTACTGTTTCAGGGGGTTGGGCCGGCTTTCACAGAGAAATGGGCCACGGCCCATTTGAAAGGCGGCCGGCTTGACGCGGGGCGAGGCCAAGTGGGCCGGCCCACGCGCGAGAGAGAGAGAGAGAGGAAAAGCTGGCTGACGCGCGGGCCCGCGTGAGGTGCGGCTGCCACGTGGGACCGGGCTGCAGCGAGAGAGAGGGGAAACCCTAGGGTTAGGGTTCCGGCGGGGCGGGGAAAAAGCGGCGGCGGCGCGGAGCGGCGCGGCGGCCGGAGCCGGACGGGGTGAGGGCAAGGGGAGGGGAGCTCACCCGGGAAGGAGGCGAGGCGGGGCGAGGAGAACAACGGGGCTCGCGGGCTTTTATAGCCAAGCCGAGGAGAGAGAGGCGGGCGGGGCGACGAACTCGCGGCGGCGGCGGACGCGCTGGCGCGGCGGGCGCGTCACTGGCTGGGAGATCGAATGGCGGCGGACGCAGCCAGAGGCGGCGGAGCGTGACACAAGTGGCGGGCGAGCGCGAGTGGCGAGCGAGGGCACCTGGGCCGGCGGCGGAGGTGGGCGGCAGCGGCGGCGCGGACGGCGCTGATTTGCGCGGTCCATTATCGCTGGCGACAAGGCACTGGCCGGGCGGAAGCAGCGGCGAGACACGGCTGGCGCATACGGCGCGGCGCCGAGGCGGCGCGAAGCCGAGCTGAGGCTACCGGGCCGGGGAGCGGAGACGGGCCGGCTTGGGCCGAAAGGAAGCAGGCCAGGCGGCCCGGGAAGCCAAGGAAATTGGCCTAAGAGAAAAACGAAAACCAAAAACCAAAAGCAAATTCAAACTCAGTTCAAATTTGAACTGAAATTTGAATAAACACCAAATTAAATTCATTTTGAATTTTTGGGTTGTTTCAGAGAGTCCGGGAATGTTACGGTGGGAGCAATGGCGAAGCCAGGATAAAGATAGAGAGTAGAATTTAAATAATTAAGCTAAATTGAGATAAATATATTAAATAAATTGTATTGTGTTCTCATCGATTCAAATGTTACTACTAGTATTTCATTATTCTAGAAATACTTGTGCAACGTTCGCTTGTCAATCTTTTAAAAATATTTGAACAAGTTAACACCAATCAATAGAACAAATTGACTATTGTCTCCATTCAACCCATTGACATAGTTAAAATATATTATATATTTGTAACATCCCAAAATTTTTAAAAATAGGAAAAATAAAAATTTAAAATTTAAAAATAGAATCAAATAGAAATTTTAGTTGAAATCTAAAACTTAATTTAAAAAGTTATCATCTTCACTTCATTTTTTGAACTCTGATAAAGAATAACCCCAATATATAAATTCTTTTTCAAAATAAACAAACTATTAAAATAAATTTCAAAGATGATTTTAAGTATGAGTATGCATCATTTCTAAATTTCTAAATATTTTATTTTCCTCTCTCTGATAAGTCATTTATTAAAAAGATAAAAATAAAAAAGGTAAAAAGTAAAAATATGTTAAAAAAATATCTAAAATGCTATAAAAACTTTAGATCCCACTGGAAACATGTATTAGAAGTCAAAATTTTCATTATTCTAGAAATACTTATGCAACGTTTGCTTGTCAAGCTTTTAAAAATATTTGAACAAGTTAACACCAATGCATAGAACAAATCGGCTATTTTCTCCATTCAATCCATTGACATAGTTAAAATATATTATACATTAAATGCTTATGGTATGTCTTTTATAGTTGCTATTGAAAAAGATAAATAACCTAGAAATTCTCGCAAAAAAGCAAAACATCTAGCCCTTATTGTAGTGCACCCTAATTAAGTTGAAATTTAGTAGCCATTGAGTGTTATTATTAAAAGAAAAATATCTAATTGTCTATCCAACGAACACGAGTTATAACGGCTTATATTAAAAAAAGATTCCATACAAAGTATAATAAAAAATAAAAAGAAATTAGTCATTTGATTTTCATACGAGCTCCAAATAAAAACATGCACATAATGTAACACCCTCAATAATTAAAATTATTAATAACATATTTAAATTATTTATTTTTGGTCTTAATTTGAGGTTCAACCATTATATGAAGGTTATTTGGATTTTCAATTTATTTTGGCTATCTTTTATTGGCTTGGAAAGTAGAACTTACACTCCAATTTGAAATTGGTGAAGTTTAAAGATTGAATTAGACTAATAATAAATACCAAACAACCTATTTGCCATCTCTAAAAACTTTTACCAAATTTATAATTAATTGCTAATTTTAGAAAATCAAAAACAGTGATTAGGGTATTAGACCTAGAGTGATGTCAGAATTATATAAAAATAATTATGAATTCTCTTGATCTTAAATTTTTACCATAGCTTGGAAATGATCCTAGTGCAGTACAGTAAAAATTTCAAAGCAAGTTGACTTGTTTTGCACTCCCTGAAAAATCATTTTCGAAAAATGCCATTTACTGACAGCCGCACTGTCAGAATTTTCTAAAAATATTGGCTTCTTATTTTAGTCTGAAAATTTTAAAGTAGATCATATCCATTTTCATAATTCCTCACAAAAATTATTAAAAATTTCTAATGCGATTTTATAACTCTATTAAATCGAAATGTGTTTGCTGTCCGAAACTAGAAATTTATTTAAATCTTTCTTCCCCTTCGTTCCACTGCCAAGCGGGCTCGCCCCAGCGCCAGACCCCACCTGGTAGCTCTGGCTATCCCTCTTCACTACCGATGGCCCCTAGGCCCACTGTCAGCCTCTCTCTCTCTCTCCTCTCCTCTCCTCTTCCCTTCCCCTTTCCTTCTTTCTCACGCGCGGGACTCCGAAGCTCACCGCCGCTTCAGCCAATCCTCCGCCTTCCTCTGACGAAGCGGCAGAACCGGCTTTTATCATTGCTTGGCAGCTTGTTCCATTGGCTCACCTCGCCACGGCAAAGATCTTCACTGCTTTGTTTGCTGCGCTAACCAATCACCCACCGCCGCGCCAGCCGTGCAGTCGACCAACACCGCGACTGCCATCCCTCTGCCTTGGCTCAGCCCAACGTTGCGACATGAGCTGGTTGAGCCGTCCCTTCATGCCTGCGCACGAACCACGCCGAAAAGCCTGCCACCGGCGTCCTTCTCCGTTTGTCGCCGAATCTCACCTCACGGGCAATCGCCAATTGGAGCCTTTTTGCGCCTAGCCCGTCCTTGGCTCCCCGCTCCTGCCCACTCCTACACCGGCCAACAGTGGGCGGCGAGCCCCGCCGAGGACGCTTGAAACAGGAGGTAAGCTGCAAGGGGGGAAATGTGCAATTCCTTTGCTTCGATGCTCCATTCCTCAATTCCCTTTAACCGAAGTATCGCCTTGATCCCTGGGTCTCCTCCCTACTTCAATTCGCAGAGGAAACCACCGGGACGCCGCTGCACCGAGCTCCTTCTTCCTCGATTCCGGCGTACGGTGACATGCCACCTCAGCCCCTCTCTTCCACAGTGAGTCTTCTAATCGTGACCCTCTCGACCCACTGATGCTCACCGAACGCTCAAACGAGCTTCGACTCCGCCCTAGAGCCACCGTGGCTAGCCGCCATTACCGCCGCCGCCCCTCACCGTCGCGAGCATAGCTCCGGCCATTTTTTGCCTCAACCAAGAACTGCTCTAGGTTCCCTGCAACGCCCTCTCGCTCATCCAGCCCTCGCGCGCCCGCCTCTGGCCTTGCTCCGGCGTTGGTGAGGCCTCCACCGCCGTGCCCCTGCTCTGTGCCACTGTCGCGTGGGGCCTCCCTGTCAGCGTGTGCGCATCTACGCCAAGTACAAACCAAGCCAAGCCACTGAATGTGGGACCCCCTTGTCAATCCCACTCCTCACAAGCCAAACGTGCCCGCTGACCGCTGGCCCCATCTTGTCAGCCGCATGTGTCCACAGGGCAATTGAACCCGAGCAGAAGTACGCTTTCGCAAGGGGAAAAGCGTATTTTGCATTTTTGAACCATTTTTCAGAACCGAGCCAATTCAAATACTTATAACTTTTGAAATATAACTCCAAATTAGGTCAAACCAGTTTCTAAAATTTTGTTAAATCATGTAGTTTCTAAATATGTAAAAATATTTCAAATTAGTTCACTGGAAAATGTTTAAATTTCAAATTCGAGTTCTAGGCAGAAACATAGTCCAATATAAAATTTGTGCAAATGACCTCCAAATTTGATCAAACCAATTTTATTGAGTTCCTGATGTCATTAGGGTTCTAAATATATAAAAATATGTAATTTAGGACTTAGTATGTATCAACTTCTTGGTTAGATTGGTTTTAATACGTTTAAAATTTGAATTTGCTTGTATCTGGTGCAAATGAACTTCAAAATTTGTGAAGCTAGTTCCCATACTTACATGAAATGGCACTCTATCTATCTATATGAAAATATTTAGGTATTACCCATGTTTAATCTTGAAATTTGCTATAGGGTTATTTCATGTAGAATGTATATAGCGTAGATATATTATTGAGAAATAATAAGCTTCACTAAACTCGAAATGAGAAATAAAATGACTTGTTAGACTGCGATAAATCTTGTTGCATGTTAAACTCATATGATTGGTTAATTAGTTTTATATGTGTGCTTTATGTGGTATATGTTTTGCGTGTGTTATCCGACAAAAATTATCCGGTATCGTATCGATTTCGAACTGTATTCGATTTGAATCCGTGACCGATATTATCTGTGTCATATTCGTATTTGGTACTATCCAAATCCGATTTTGAATCCAAAAAAATATAATTTAGAATACAAAAAAAGCGATATCCGACCAAATTCAAACCGATTGCACCCCTAGCTGCAGACCAAGTGGAGGGAGGGGAGAAAAGAAAGGTTGTGGGTAGGCCAAGGAGAAAGAGAGGACGTGGGCCAAAAAGGGGAGATGGGCTGGGCAAATGGAATTGGGGATGTAATAGGGTTTTTAATTTGATTTCTGAATTAAAATAATTTTATAAATACACATTTCCTATTAGAAAATAGAAAATAGAGTAAAAATTTTTGAAAAAAATTCACAAAAAATTCGAAAGACATTTTGAACGTAATAATTTTTTTCCAACTTAAATTTTGTTTCTAATTTTATACAAAAATTACTTTTAAATTTTTGAAAATAGGTAAACACTTTTAAAATTAAGAGAAAATCCCAGAGAATCAAAATGAACATTAGGAAAAAAAACTGAATTATTTCCTGAAAATTCATAAAGGCAAATAAAATAATATTTTTTATTTTAACATTTATTTTAAAAGCAAAATTTTCGGGATATTACAATGAAACACCGCATCACTGTCTACGCCAGGTATGGAGCCAGAGTTGAATGAGAAATGGGAGGGTGACGCCGGAGTTGAAGGAGGAGGTGGAGGGGCGTCGTGCTCGTACTAACCCGTGGTTGCCTCGCTGTGTGAGCCTACGGCTGCTTCACCGTGCTGTTCTCACCGAAGTTGAATGAGGAGGTGGTGGGGCCCACCAGGCCACCACCCTTACCGGATGCGTTGGAAGACGCGGAGGCAGCGGATCTCCTCACCCTTGACCTCGCCAATGTCCGGTTTGTCGGGCCTCGATAGCCCACGGCGATACAACGCGAAGACGAGGCAGGTCGCATCACTCGAGCAACAACTACTCCTCATCCTCGCTCTACTTAAACCATTTGGCAGAGGAGGATAACACCGCTTATCTTCTTGATACAACTACTTTTTCAAAGTGAAATACTATACCAAAAGTTTCATTGTACTTATGCAACTACTTTTTCATAGTGAAATACTATACTAAGAGTTTCATTGTACATACTCGGAAGATGTCACACATACACATTTCAAGTATCAAACGTACGCATCATCGTTGGGGCGGTATACATACTTAGAAGTTCGTTTAGCGTGGAAGAGGTGGAATGGAGAACCGTGGGTCCCGCCAGTCTTAGACCATCTCCAACCATGTCCCTTCCCCTCCCATTTTCCCTTCGTGAAGGGATTCCTATTCCCTTCAGCGCTCCAACGGGTTCCCTTCAGCATTCCCTTCAGCCTGAGATTCTATCTCCCATTCCCTCCAACAAGGGATTCTCTCTCCTTTCCCTGTACAATTCCCTTTAAAGGGAATCTGTTGGAGATGAAGGGAAATAAAGGGAATGGGAACAGGGAAGGGAATGAAATGAAGGGAATATGGTTGGAGATGGTCTTATTAGCACCGTGGGGCGTGGGCCTTCGCCAATCGCCACTGATCTTGAGCTGGACATGGTATCCAGCTTAATTTAACTTGTCAGCACCGCACAAACATTCTCAAATATCTACATTTATGTCCGCCGATGCTACTACGACAACAAAGGCAGCAATCCAGAAACAAGAACAAATAATCCATGGGAAACCACAATCCAAGATACCTGAATCATTCAATCGACAAGATATCAAGTGAACGAACGGCATTGGCATTGCAGCCTGAGAGGCAAGGCAATGATGCCCAAGACTGAAATCTGCCATCCAGCGTGGCAGCATCCAGCCATCTTTTGGATCAATACAATTCTGTAGTTTCAGGCGTACCATCCCAATCAGACGAGATCCAACCCCAAAGCGAAGCAAAGCTGCCCAGCGCCACCTCCACCTCCAGTCCTCCACCAATACATAGGACCCACATTTCAGCCATTCGTCAGATTATCGCCTTTACATGAGTTTTTTTTAATAATACTTTTTTAAAAATGAATTGCAGTATTAATACGCGGAAAACAAAAATTGCACAAATAACACCTATTTGCCAAACGGTACGGCGAAATAACTATTTTCGTCAAACGGTTCGACGAAATAGCTATTTTCGCCAAATAATGCGGCGACCACTGCCTAATTACGCAATTAATCGTTAGACGATAAATTCCACGGGAAACGGGGTTATCGCCGAACCGTTTGGCGAAAATACATTTGTCACCGTACGGTACGGCGATAATGGCTTCTTTCCTCTAAACTCTGACGGTTAACTGCGTAATTAAGCAGTGTTCGCTGCACTGTTTGGCGAAAATAGCTATTTCGCCGAACCATTTGGCGAAAATAGATATTTCGCCGTACCGCTTAGCGAATAGTTGTTATTTTTGCAATTTTTATTTTCGATGTATTAATACCACAATTCATTTTAAAAAAGGTATTATTTAAAAAAATTCCCTTTACATAGTAGGTGATTCTGAGGATAGTATCTCTTGACATTTAGCCACTTGAACTTGCCGCCAACTATCAGCGTCACTCCAGCCATTCTGACAGAAAAAAAAAATCTGCTTTATGTACCGGATTGGATTTCACTTACTTAATTCAGATACTTAATTCAGATGGGACTACCAAAGCATTATTTTGCAGGTTTCCTACATATAGAACTTGTAGTTTCATCACTTGAAATCGACAGGGGTAAACTCCATTCTCAACCGTCTAATCATCATGGAAATAGACCATATTTGTTGGGTCGGAGATATAGCGCATTATAGCTAGCAAGACGCTAACATTTGCTAGTTTCCCTTGATTGAGAATATGTTATCACCGTGTAAACATTTGTTGGACTAATTAACCACAATGCCTTGCATTTGCTCTACTACTTTGTGGCATTTGTGCATATCTATCATCTACCAAGTTAAACTTGCAATCCAAACTTAGTTAAATCATTTCATTACATCCTGAGAACCTATGGTGCTTAATCAAACGAGGAAAGGTGTCGTTGTACTTAAACTTGCAATCCAATTAACCATGGTCCCCGCAAAAAGAATGCTCTGCTTCACTTGTACTCTTCACAACTTTTAAATTCGACGAGAAGAAGCGCGCCAAGAAGAAGCGCGCGCTCCGTCTCTCCCTCTGTCAACCATGGCCGAGTCCTACGCGCACGTCGTCGTCCTCCTCCTCCTCGTCTCTTCCCTCCCAATCTCAATTGCTTCGCCTCACAAGCTCCGTCTCTCGGCCTCCGACGTCGCCGCGCTTGAGGCGCACGCGCCGCCTCCGCCTGACCCACCGACCACCTTCTTCGAGGTGGACCGGCCGCACCGCCCACCGCCGGGCAGCTTCGGCCCATGCTCCACGATGCTTCTCTCCCACTCCTTCGCTTCCACCTACACCAAGCCCCCGGCCACGGCAGCCTACTCCCCACCCCCCTGCCTTGCCGCCGCGGGCGGCCGTGCGTCGGTGATCGCCCTTGCCGTTCTTGAGTGGCGCGCCACCTGCCGGGGCGTCCAGTTCGACCGCATCTTCGGCGTCTGGCTCGGCGGCGTTGAGCTTCTCCGCAGCTGCACCGCTGAGCCGCGCCCGAACGGCATCGTCTGGTCCGTCTCCAAGGACATCACCAAGTACGCGTCCCTCCTCGCCTCCCGCAACTCCACCACCCTCGCCGTCTACCTCGGCAACCTCGTCGATAACCAGTACACTGGCGTCTACCACGCCAACGTCACGCTCCACCTCTACTTCCGCCACCAGCCGCAGCCGCCGCAGCCCGGGCTGGGGCCCGCCGACGTCATCGTTCCCATCTCACGGAGCATGCCGTTGAACGACGGGCTGTGGTTCCAGATCCAGAACGACAACGACGTCGGATCGGCGAGCCTCGCCGTTCCTACCAACACCTACCGTGCCGTCCTTGAGGTTTACCTCTCCTACCACTCCGACGATGAGTTCTGGTACACGAACACGCCCGACGAAAACGGCCCATTCCGCGAGGTCAAAGTTCGGATCGATGGGGACATCGTCGGCGCCGTGTGGCCGTTCCCAGTGATCTACACCGGCGGCATTAACCCCCTCCTCTGGCGGCCGATCTCCGGCATCGGCTCGTTCAATCTCCCGTCCTACGATATCGAGCTCACGCCTTTCTTGGGCAAGTTGCTGGACGGCGAGGCGCACGAGTTCGACCTCGCGGTGACCAACGCCCAGAACGTGTGGTTCGTCGACGCCAATCTCCACCTCTGGCTGGACCCAGGGAGCTTGTCAACGACGGCGGGCATCATCAGCTACGACGCGCCGCCGCTGTTACAAGCCATCGTGGTCCAGCACAATGGCCCCCGCAACGACTTGTTCTACACGACGGCGTTCCGGCACATCTCCGCCGCGGGGTGGGTGCAAACGTCGTTGTATGGCAAGATCACCGCGACCTGGACGCAGAGGTTCAGCTACGAGAACACGAACGAGATCCTGGGCGACAGCGAGCAGGTGGTCAACCAGACCACCGACGCGTACTCCGGCGTCCACGTCACCGGCCACGCCGGCGTGGTGTACTCTCAGGAGGCGCAGCAGAGCTTCCCGCTCTACATATTCGTGGGCGTGGTGAACCAGGCCTCGAACGGCTCCTACACTGTGGCGAGGAACGTGCAGCTGGGGTTCGGCGAGCAGAGGGTCGCCGCCGGCCGGACGGGGTTCTGGTCCCGGTCACTGAGCAACGCGCAGGACTGCGCCGTGAACGTCTACGTGAAGCACGGGGACGCGGTCGGTGTGTCGTGGGGCACACATCAGACGTACGGGTACGAGGCGGCCGACGGCTGCTACTTCCGGGACGTGACCAGCAGCGGTTACGGCATAGTCTCCGACCACTCCGACGAGATCTGCGTGAAGGGAGTGTCATCCGCCCGTGCATTGGCCGCGGCAACAGGAATGGGACGGCTGAGCTCTTGAGAAGCTGATCGATCGTTGGGCGATTCTTATTGGTGCTTCGTTTTTACTTCTCTGCTTGAATGGAATTAAGAGCGGGCTAATTAAGCTCCGTAATGTTGTGTATTTACTTTACAAAGCGATGTACACGTTAATACGTTCGACCGCTATACAAGTACGAGATGTATCTGTTTGTAATAAGAGAGAGACGCCTACATCATTGTATACACGCATGGTTACTTACCCGTGTCTTAAAACTCTCTGAAACTCCTAACGTATATGCCAGTCAGCCAGTGGCAACTCCTTCCACGAGAGAATGACGATGATCCCTTGGGTTGACGATGATCTACGTAGTCAAATTTTTAAAACTTTAACTATTAATATATTTTAAAACCTTAAATTAGATATATAAAAATCGTATGAATAAATTTGTTGACGATTGGAGAACGGGCTCCCGCCGAGCTTACTTGTTGAATGTGGGATCAACCGAAGCCCCTTTCTGCCAAAGGTGTAGCATCGAAGACGCGGGAGATGGTCCACTAGAACAGACATAAACACAAGGATTTTATCCTGGTTCAGGCCTTTCACGATTGAGATAATAGCCTTACGTCCAGTCGCCTAGAGGCGTTTCTCGGTATTGGATTGAAGGATACAAATACATAGATCTCGCCATGGGATCCCCCCTCCTTGTTGTTGGAGGGGGATTAAATACAAGGTATTGCGGTATATACATGGTAACTGCCTCCTAAAATCATGCTAGTTGCCATTTTGGACGTGTCCTTGATTCTCGCCATATTTGAATTCCTGGTGTAACTTCCCTGGATCTTTGGCTAAATAACCACCACTTTCCTGTTTTATTGGTTGACCACGTCCTTCGGTGGTCTCCGAGCGTCCCTTTGGTCCTGGTTCGACCGCCCCGTAGCCTCGCCGAGCACGTTTGTTCATGCGCGTCTTTAAAGCTCGTAGCCGAGCACTTTTTGTCCAAGGCATAGCGGGTACGCTCGTGTCCGAGCATGGGGGTGCTCGGGACCCATCCTTGGGTACCACGTCCGAGGATGTTTATGGTCGGTGAGTGCATGACCGTTGGGGCAGAATAGTCCTTATGAATATTCCAATCCCCGACAAAATTTATCTTAAAAAGTACTTTCATAATATTATAATTTTTACTAGATTTTAAAATTATGTTTCGAAGACCATAGAGATGTCTAAAATGATAACTATTTGTGCGGGAGGAGCAGCAGAGATCTGCGTGCTCACGTGCTGTCACGTGCCCATGCAAGTAGTACTATCTAAATTAGAAGTGGGGACGCCACCGGTTTACATGCAACTAGTACAGTACTAAACATCTCAGGGATATCCAATCCAGCATGCACGTCCGTTTTATCCTTAGTAGCTGAAGCTTTGAAGCTTATTAAACATCGACGCAACCGCTAGCAGTCGTGATAAGTACCAGTGAGTACAATGACTGGAGTACTATCTACCATGACCATGGATCGAACTGCGTCGGACGATCAAGTGACAAGTGGTATGAATGATCAACCGGCAACCCCACTCCCGTGAAAGAGAGTGAAGCTAAGTTGAAGTTGCCCGAGAGATGGATGCAGGGACCCACCAACCGTTCAGGGGTAACGTACCGTGTTCGATCGTGCCAGCCATCTCCGGACAGAGGCATCTTGTGCTTGTAGGTGTGTCATCCCAATCTACGGCGGATTTAGCCCTACAACGAAGCAAAGCTGCTCTCATCGAACTCGCGTGTTTCAGAATTCGATGGATGACTGCAGTGGAGAAAATTGATTATGTTGTTTCCCGTGGATTTCTCTGAATCTGAAAATTCTCGATGCAAGACCTGTGCCCCAATCATTATCAGATGATTTATTCTTCTTCTCTTGAGCTGCTTGACTAATTTAGCAAGCAGTTCCAATTTCCTATGCTGATAGAATGTAAATTAGACTTAGAATTGACACATATATGGTCCATGCGAAGAATGTTCGACTTCACTACTACTCTGAAGTTTTAAACCTGACCTGCCCAAGCGCGCCATAAACGCAACATTGCCTCCACTCCGATCTTGAACCATGGCGATGTCCTACGTTCACCTCGTCCTCCTCTGCTTGATCATTCCAGTCTCCAGTGCTTCACCTCACAATCTCCGGCTGTCCCCGCCGACATCGCTGTTCCTGACGGCGCGGCCGCGCCTGAAACAACCCAGAAATTTCAAAATGAATTCAAATTCGGTTTGATTGGAGTTGATTTCGGATTCTTACCGTTTTTGGAAGCTTTCGTCGCCGGTGCGCTTTCCTCTTCCAACCAGTGCACCTTGCCCTGTTCTTCTTCCCCGTGAGGAGAAGGCTGCCATGGCAGCCTAGCCGCCAGCTACGCCATCCCCTCGCCACCCTAGTTCCCGTAGGGCACGGAGTGCCCTACCTCTGCGCGCGCCGCCCGTGACCTCTGCCATGGCAGAGCTCCGCCGCTGCCGCCCGTGACCCCGCCTGCCACCGCCGCATCACGCTGCCGCCGCTGCGTGACTCGCCCTGCCGCTGGCCGCCAAGGCTTCGTGACGCCGCCGCTGCCGCTTTCTCTCCTGCGGCTATAAAGCTGTTCATGCGCTTCGCCGCCTCCTCTCTCGCCGGTGAGCTTCTCCTCGTGTTCTCTCTCCTCCGGCCGCCGCCTCCTCAAGGCCGCTAAGAACCTGCCGCTCGCCGCCACCTTGCCCCGCTCCCTTCTCTCTCCCCGTGGTGAGCCCTCTCTCCTCTCTCTCCTTCGCCTCTCTCCTCTCCTCCAGCCGGCGAGCCGAGCCCCACCGCCCCGCCACCTCACACGCCGCGAGCTCCACTCCGCCAACCCTAGCCTCGCTCCTCGCTACCGAGGGCTAAGCCCACGCGCCACCTCCTCTCACTCCTCGCTCGCCCCACCTGCCAGCCTCCCCACCGCCAATTGGTCCCACACGCCGCCTCCTTCCGCTACCGCCCGCTGCCAGGCGCTTTGGTCGCAAACGCGGCCGCCATGGCTATTCCCACGCCTACGAAACCAGCCGACCCGCCCAACGCAGCCCATTTGAATAAAGGTTCTTTTTCCATTTCTTTATTTCGGATTTTAATTTCCAGAAATCCGTTTTATCCATTTAAATACCCAAAAATACTCCAAAAATAACCGAAAGCCCAAAAATAGCCCAAATATACTTTTCCGAACCGTTTCGAGCCACAGAGTCCAAAAATGACCTCCGTTCCGCCAAACCAAGTTCCAAAAATTCCCAAAATGCCCTCCGACCCATTTCCGGCTTATTTTCTCTCTCGGTTTTTCTCTTTTCTTTTCTCTTCTTTCTTTTTGTGTTTTTTTTTATTATTTATTGTTTATCTTATGGTGTTTATTTACGCTAGAGCCGACGACCGAGCAGTATCAACTCCCGGAACCGACACAGGAACAGGAGCAGTCCTTGGGACAGGAGCCGGATCCGCGTGAAGCCGAGCTCGACTGCACCAACTCGGAACTAGGGAACCCTTCCGCCTCGCAAGGCAAGCCGTACACCTTTGAACATGTTGAACCTATTCATGCCTTATTATATTTAATTACTATTTTCTACCGCATTACTTTACTGTATATTGAAATATTGCAAATCTGTCTAGTTTGGAATGACATGATACTTAGTTAATGCCAATTTGCTCATGAGACTTCCTTGAAAACTATTGAACCTAATTATATCCTTGTAACCTTAGGTTACTTAATATTCCTATATTAATTATTATTATCCTGTTAGTTTAGTCAAATGCTTTTGATAATGGAAACGAAAGGTCGCCGAACGCTTGGTTCTGGTCTGCTTGGAAAAGTGCTACGGTTTGGGGGACGATTGGATAAATCCGGAGTGGATGAGTTCCAATCCCTACCGATGATTGATGCCTTGGGTTTGTCTGGTGGCGGTACCATGGATCTGGAAGGGGTTGTGGATCGGAAAAGGCTTGGTCTTTGGCAATATAAGGATAATAATCCCTTGAGCAAAGTAAATAACTTAAGAACTTCGTTCAACCACAAAGTTGGCCGGTCAACTTCGTTGGCTTGACTCAACATAGCTCGGTACATTGTACTTTCCCTCGGAATACCTATAGGAGCAGGGTTACCTTCCCAGGTGTGGGAGATGGTCCAATGATTATGGGAGTGAAACGAAAGTGTGCACGAGGAAACTGTGGCATTTCGGGTTCACAACGGTAGGTGCCACGATGGCGGGACCAAGCACTCCACACTGGCCAAGTGGGGACCCCGGGATAATGTGGAGCAAAACTCTACCGGATAGGGACTGAAGAGGGAAATGTCCAACAAAAAGCTATGATAACCTCGATCCGGCCGCACGCATTTAAGTTGCGTGTTAAACTCGAGTTGGCATTAACGATCGTGGAATCTTGTGGGTAAAGCTGAACACCTCTGCAGAGTGAATAAATGGTATTCGAATACGCCGTGCTTCCGGTAAATGAAGCTAAGTTTAATTGGGGTGAATCCCGTAACCTAGCTCAAGTAGATCTTGGTGCATGTTTTGAGAATGTGGTTTAATGGTGATGTGGTTTAATGGTGATGACTTTGTGAATGGAACCCCCCTGGATTACTATTATTATGGATTGTGTTTTAAAATGTAAAATGATATTACAAATAAAACTGCATCCACAAATACTTTAACCTTGTGCCAATATTGTGCTACACCCTTGCATGTAATATTCAGTGTTTTCAGATTTGACTTGTTGAGTACTCCGTACTCACCCTTGCAACCCCGACCCCCTCTCGAGTTTAAAGAAGCCGGAGGCGTTCAGAGTGCGTAGATGGCAATTTGGTTTTGAGGTCTTAGTCTTTTGCTCAGGCCCGCTGTCGGTGTTTTGCTTGTAAGTTATTCGGCCCCGCCGCGCCTCTTCTCAGAAACCCTGGCCGTTAGGCCTTATATTGAATAAAAATGTTGGAATTTGACTTTTGCCTGGCAATAATATGCTTGGTTCCTGGCAGCTAATCATCCTGGTAGTCATCGAGGCGCACGGATCTGCCCCTAAAAGGCGGGCCGTCACAAGTGGTATCGAGCTTTGGCTTGACCATAGATTAAGACCTTAGGTTGGTTTAGGAAGAATCTTTATAAAATTATTTCGATCTATAAACAAAATGAGTTTCAAAATATAAGTATTATTGCCGTCTCCTTCTCCCCTGCTACCTTGTCTTCCTTAGAGCTTCTCATCTCTCGCTTTGTTTTAAGATTTCACCGCCTGCCTAAAATTCAAAATTTCCACTGATCTCCGCCAAAGACTTGGAGATGATGCCGTCAGTGATAGTTAGACCGTTAGTCGTAGAAGTTGTGCCCTTCTTTGTTTTAGGTTTTGTAATGTAAAATGGGTTATGCCGAACCTTAAAAGCGGTTTTTGCATGGTCCATGTCTTATAAAATTGCTAAGTTCTCTATCTCTGTGATTTTGATTGCTTAAACTATCTATATACCCTGCCTAATTCAAAGGTTCCCTCAATTCATCCGAGCCCCGTCTATTCTTGCTATTCTCACCCCATGCCCTAAATTCTTACTCGTCTTTCTCGCTTTCCTCAAAACCTGCTGCATCGAAAGAAAGTCAGATTGAGACCATGGCAGATTTTGGATCAAAATTCTGCATGATACTCGGCAGAAATGAAGAGTCGATGAATCGCCTACCAACCTAGCTCACCATCGACCATAATGGAAAGAAACAGACAACAAGCGGAAAGGCACCATACGCAATTATTGGAAAGAATTTTCGAGCGGCTAGTTGAAAAACCTCAAGGACGCACTCCAAGGAAATCTGAGACAAGAGGAAAGTACAATGATGGGATATCCGCATGAATCCGACTACTTTACCAATGATATTCCCAAGGAGATGGACACCCAAGCTAGTAGGATAAAAGAATCTTTGGAAGAATTACAGAGGAGCACGAAGTTCCACACCTCAGCTATAAAAGACATGTCGTCAGTAATGGGCAAATGGATAGCAATCGAAGAAGCCAGGAATAAATTAAAAATGATGAAAAAAAGAAAGAAAGAAATTCAACAGACATGGATACCGACTCCCACCCAGATCGGAGGAAAGACCCAGACCTCACCCACGGATTCCCTAACAAGAAACATTCAAAAGAAAAAGAGCAACCAACACCTGCGAAACCTCACCACATCATCGCTTAAGTGCTACAACTGCAATGGAGACCACTTCGTCCGCAATTGTCCCACGAGGTGGGCTAAATGCTATCATTGCAGACAGATGGGACATTTCAGACGCAATTGCCCAAAGAAAAGTCTACCGACCCTGGTAGCCAAGACGCGAGTGATAGACCCTCACCTCCACCAACCGACAGCTAGTAACCCGTCCACCGCAACAGCAGAAGCAGAGATACCCAAGGAATAAGATACAAGATGGGACAAATGAAAGACGCCAGCCGAAGATGTCCAATCATGTCACCGCCAAAGGAACGACAATCGCAACAAGTACCGTTAATAAGGAATTGCTAGAAATTCCAAGCAACCGGAAGTAGACTAATGGCCAGATTTGAATGTGGCAACTTGGATATAGAGATCCAAGGGATAAAGATTAGGATCAACTTGTACTATCAAGAATGTAAGATCTGGACAATATATTGGTAATAAAGCAGTTGTTTTTGACCCATGAACCGTGCGAATGATGAACAAAAAAAAATATAAATATAGTGACTACTGAGTTAAATAAGACTTCTTCCCCGTGACACATCACCACTGAGAGGTGGAATAAAAATGATCTCAACAACCAAGTAATGATGGAATGAAAGCAACCCATGTCAGTGACAGGAGTCAGAAGTTTTCTGAGAATAATAGGACAAGGAATTAGTCAAAGAATTATTCCAGAAATAACCAACCTTTAGCTCAGCACCCCTAGAATGGCAGCCCTACAGATGAACACCACAGAGTCCGAATAGGCCATAAAGGAAAATAATTGGACTTGAGTTCCAACCTCAAAAATCGGAATCACCCAGAAGAAAAGTGAACATGATGGCTAAGGTTTGCACAAGAAGGAACGCCATTAAATGATTTAAGAAAAAGGACATGTTCCCAGCTAGAATCTGAGTTGCGACAGTTAGACCGCCAGACAATGTCATAAAGGCCAGAAGGCTTCCTTGAAGGACAGACTGGTTTATTAAGACAAAGATATAAGAGGATTGATTTTGACAAAATTCACCCACCCAAATGGTCGACGCTCTACGGAACGCAAGAATCTGCCAGTGTTGAAGAAAGGAATACTGACAGAAAGTAATGCATAAACACGTGGTTGTATTTGGATGTAAAGTATGTCAGGAAGATAAGATGGACCACCAAAATAATAGCCAGACTACCACCACCACTTACAGTACCCGTATAGAAATGGGAGAGGAAAGAAAGGACTTTGCCGCCAGGTTACCTAAAGAATCAGCAAGGATGGACGACAGAAAGAACATCACTAATGGACTGACCTACCAAGGAGATCTTTTGGGAAGAACCAATTAGAAGAATTAGATTCAACCCAGATTGACGGACTACAAAGAATCCCCTGAGTCAGATTGTGAGCTAGTTTAGCTCAATGTTCAGGGAAAGTCTGAATAAGGCTACAAGGACAGGTTTGAACTTCGACACAGTACTCCACCCTCCGCCAGGTAGACAAGCAGAGAAGAAACGACTAAGTCTGAAGAAAATGTCGACAACCTACGCTCTAAACACTCCCAATCAAGCCACCTACTGCTGTCCACAAAAACCTCCACACAACCTCAGTTACCAAGACAGCCAGACATCACGGAAGGAAATGTTAAACCCTTGGGATGTAATAAAGGACTAGGATTAAACAAAGAAGTGGAACCCGGCTAAATCCGAGGATGCAAAAGTCCATGAAAGGATCACCACCAATGAATTGAGTGCAAGCTCCAATGTAATGAAAGGTTACATTGGCTTCAAAAGGGAATTATGTCGTAAAAATACCGACCATCAAAACCTGCGCCATTTTTGGATGAAAAATAAGGAGCTAAGACCGGATAGATTGGACTGCACGAAGATTCTTACGTAATCGGAGGAATGGCATTCAAATTCTGATTGGTTCAGGATTTGTCCGAAATTCACAAGATGCTTGAGATATTCCCAAATGAGAGGACATTTCCATCGTGATCGGGACATGTGCTACCCAAGGGATTTGAATTCCCGATCACGATTCACCAAGAAAGACCAATCGAGATCATGGAAAGCATAGAGAAAAGATGGGAATTTAAGATCACAAAATTTACCAAGTACGATGGAAGAATCACGTACTGAGGAAAACCTTGGAAAAGGAATCGGGTTTTGCAGAAGAGTTTTTCAACCTTTCGCCAGAGGAATAAATCTCGTGGACGAGATTTGTTTTAAGTGGGGTAGGTTGAAACAACCCGAAAATTTCAAAATGAATTCAAATTCGGTTTGATTGGAGTTGATTTCGATTCTTACCGCTTTTGGAAGCTTTCGTCGCCAGGCGCTTTTCCTCTTCCAACCAAAGTGCACCTTGCCCTGTTCTTCTTCCTCACAGGAGAAGGTCGCCATGGCGCCTAGCCGCCACCACGCCATCCCTCGCCACCCTAGTTCCCGTAGGGCACGGAGTGCCCTACCTCTGCGCGCGCCGCCCGTGACCTCTGCCATGGCAGAAGCTCATGCCGCCGCCTGCGTGACTTCGCCGCCATCGCATCACGCGTCCGCCGCTGGCGTGACTCCGCCCTGGCTGCCGCCGCCGCTGCCGTGACGCCGCTCGCCGCTTTCTCTCAGCGGCTATAAAGCCGTTGCTCGCGCTTTCGCTCGCCTCCCTCCTCGCCGGTGAGCTTCCCCTCCGTGTTCTCCTCCGCCTCCGGTCCGCGCCTCCCGCGCCGCTAAGAACCGCCGCTCGCCGCCGCCACCTTGCCCCGCCTCTTCTCTCTCCGTGGTGAGCCCTCCTCTCCCTCTCCTTCGCCTCTCTCCTCTCCTCCAGCTCGTGAGCCGAGCCCCACCGCCCGCCACCTCGCCGCCGCGAGCTCCACCCGCCCCAACCCTAGCCCCTGCCTCCCCCTCGCGCGCGCCCGAGTGGGCTAAGCCCACGCGCCAGCCTCCTCTCTCACTCCCCTCGCCTGGCCCCACCTGCCAGCTCCCCCCCCACTGCCAATTGGTCCCACACGTCAGCCTCCTTCCGCTGCGCCCGGGCCCAAGGCTGGCGCTTGGCCGCAGAACGCTGGTCGCCCAATGGCTATTCCCCACGCCACAAACCAGCCGACCCGCCCAACGCAGCCCATTTGAACAGTGCCCTTTTTCCATTTCTTTATTTCGGATTTTAATTTCCAGAAATCCGTTTTATCCATTTAAATACCCAAAAATACTCCAAAAATAACCGAAAGCCCAAAAATAGCCCAAATATACTTTTCCGAACCGTTTCGAGCCACAGAGTCCAAAAATGACCTCCGTTCCGCCAAACCAAGTTCCAAAAATTCCCAAAATGCCCTCCGACCCATTTCCGGCTTATTTTCTCTCTCGGTTTTTCTCTTTTCTTTTCTCTTCTTTCTTTTTGTGTTTTTTTTATTATTTATTGTTTATCTTATGGTGTTTATTTACGCTAGAGCCGACGACCGAGCAGTATCAACTCCCGGAACCGACACAGGAACAGGAGCAGTCCTTGGGACAGGAGCCGGATCCGCGTGAAGCCGAGCTCGACTGCACCAACTCTAACTAGGGAACCCTTCCGCCGCAAGGCAAGCCGTACACCTTTGAACATGTTGAACCTATTCATGCCTTATTATATTTAATTACTATTTTCTACCGCATTACTTTTATCAGATATTGAAATATTGCAAATCTGTCTAGTTTGGAATGACATGATACTTAGTTAATGCCAATTTGCTCATGAGACTTCCTTGAAAACTATTGAACCTAATTATATCCTTGTAACCTTAGGTTACTTAATATTCCTATATTAATTATTATTATCCTGTTAGTTTAGTCAAATGCTTTTGATAATGGAAACGAAAGGCTGTAACGCGTTTGGTTCGGTTGCATTTGGAAAAGTGCTACGGTTTGGGGGACAGACTGGATAAATCCGGAGTGGATGAGTTCCAATCCCGGTGATGATTGATGCCTTGGGTTTGTCTGGTGGCGGTACTGGATACCTGGAAGGGGTTGTGGATCGGAAAAAGGCTTGGTCTTTGGCAATATAAGGATAATAATCCCTTGAGCAAAGTAAATAACTTAAGAACTCGTTCAACCACAGGTTGGGCGTCAACTTCGTTGGCTTGACTCAACATAGCTCGGTACATTGTACTTTCCTCGGAATACCTATAGGAGCAGTGGTTACCTTCCCAGTGTGGGAGATGGTCCAATGATTATGGGAGTGAAACGAAAGTGTGCACGAGGAAACTGTGGCATTTCGGGTTCACAAGCGGTAGGTGCCACAAGAGCGGGACCAAGCACTCCACACCGGCCAAGTGGGGACCCCGGATAATGTGGAGCAAAACTCTACCTGATAGGGATCAAGAGGGAAATGTCCAACGGTGCTATGATAACCTCGATCCGGCCGCGCATTTAAGTTGCGTGTTAAACTCGAGTTGGCATTAACGATCGTGGAATCTTGTGGGTAAAGTGAACACCTCTGCAGAGTGAATAAATGGTATTCGAATACGCCGTGCTTAGGTAAATGAAGCTAAGTTTAATTGGGGTGAATCCCGTAACCTAGCTCAAGTAGATCTTGGTGCATGTTTTGAGAATGTGGTTTAATGGTGATGTGGTTTAATGGTGATGACTTTGTGAATGGAACCCCCCTGGATTACTATTATTATGGATTGTGTTTTAAAATGTAAAATGATATTACAAATAAAACTGCATCCACAAATACTTTAACCTTGTGCCAATATTGTGCTACACCCTTGCATGTAATATTCAGTGTTTTCCGTACGACTTGTTGAGTACTCCCGTACTCACCCTTGCAACCCCGACCCCCTCTCAGAGTTTAAAGAAGCTGGAGCGTTCCAGGAGTGCGTAGATGGCAATTTGGTTTTGAGGTCTTAGTCTTTTGCTCAGGCCACTTTTGTCGGTGTTTTGCTTGTAAGTGATTCGGGCCCTACTGCACCCTCTTCTGTAAAAACCCTGGCCGTTAGGCCTTATATTGAATAAAAATGTTGGAATTTGACTTTTGCCTGGCAATAATATGCTTGGTTCCTGGCAGCTAATCATCCTGGGTAGCTGTCGAGGCGTACGGATCTGCCCCTAAAAAGGCGGGCCGTCACAAGTGGTATCAGAGCTTTGGCTTGACCATAGATTAAGACCTTAGGTTGGTTTAGGAAGAATCTTTATAAAATTATTTCGATCTATAAACAAAATGAGTTTCGAAAATATAAGTATTATTGCTGTCTCCTTCTCCCCTCGCTACCTTGTCTTCCTTAGAGCTTCTCATCTCTCTCGCTTTGTTTTAAGATTTCACCTGCCCGTCTAAAATTCAAAATTTCCCGCCGATCTCCGCCAGCAGCTTGGAGATGATGCCGTCAGCAGTAGTTAGACCGTTAGTCGTAGAAGTTGTGCCCTTCTTTGTTTTAGGTTTTTGTAATGTAAAATGGGTTATCTTAGAACCTTAAAACGGTTTTTGCATGGTCCATGTCTTATAAAATTGCTAAGTTCTCTATCTCTGTGATTTTGATTGCTTAAACTATCTATATACCCCGTCTAATTCAAAGGTTCCCTCAATTCATCTGAGCCCCGTCTATTCTTGCTATTCTCACCCCATGCCCTAAATTCTTACTCGTCTTTCTCGCTTTCCTCAAAACCCCTGCTGAGGCAAGAAAGAAAGTCGATTGAGACCATGGCAGATTTTGGATCAAAATTCTGCATGACTCGGCGAGAAATGAAGAGTCAAGAATCGCCTACCAACCTAGCTCAATTACTGACCATAATGGAAAGAAACAGACAACAAACGGAAAGGCACCATACGCAATTATTGGAAAGAATTTTCGAACGGCTAGTTGAAAAACCTCAAGGACGCACCCAAGGAAATCTGGACAGACAAGAGGAAAGTACAGCGATGGGATATCCGCATGAATCCGACTACTTTACCAATGATATTCCCAAGGAGATGGACACCCAAGCTAGTAGGATAAAAGAATCTTTGGAAGAATTACAGAGGAGCCTGAAGTTCCACACCTCAGCTATAAAAGACATGTCGTCAGTAATGGGCAAATGGATAGCAATCGAAGAAGCCAGGAATAAATTAAAAATGATGAAAAAAAGAAAGAAAGAAATTCAACAGACATGGATACCGACTCCCACCCAGATCGGAGGAAAGACCCAGACCTCACCCACGGATTCCCTAACAAGAAACATTCAAAAGAAAAAGAGCAACCAACACCTGCGAAACCTCAGCCCACATCAGTTAAGTGCTACAACTGCAATGGAGACCACTTCGTCCGCAATTGTCCCACGAGGTGGGCTAAATGCTATCATTGCAGACAGATGGGACATTTCAGACGCAATTGCCCAAAGAAAAGTCTACCGACCCTGGTAGCCAAGACGCGAGTGATAGACCCTCACCTCCACCAACCGACAGCTAGTAACCCGTCCACCGCAACAGCAGAAGCAGAGATACCCAAGGAATAAGATACAAGATGGGACAAATGAAAGACGCCAGCCGAAGATGTCCAATCATGTCACCGCCAAAGGAACGACAATCGCAACAAGTACCGTTAATAAGGAATTGCTAGAAATTCCAAGCAACCGGAAGTAGACTAATGGCCAGATTTGAATGTGGCAACTTGGATATAGAGATCCAAGGGATAAAGATTAGGATCAACTTGTACTATCAAGAATGTAAGATCTGGACAATATATTGGTAATAAAGCAGTTGTTTTTGACCCATGAACCGTGCGAATGATGAACAAAAAAAAATATAAATATAGTGACTACTGAGTTAAATAAGACTTCTTCCCCGTGACACATCACCACTGAGAGGTGGAATAAAAATGATCTCAACAACCAAGTAATGATGGAATGAAAGCAACCCATGTCAGTGACAGGAGTCAGAAGTTTTCTGAGAATAATAGGACAAGGAATTAGTCAAAGAATTATTCCAGAAATAACCAACCTTTAGCTCAGCACCCCTAGAATGGCAGCCCTACAGATGAACACCACAGAGTCCGAATAGGCCATAAAGGAAAATAATTGGACTTGAGTTCCAACCTCAAAAATCGGAATCACCCAGAAGAAAAGTGAACATGATGGCTAAGGTTTGCACAAGAAGGAACGCCATTAAATGATTTAAGAAAAAGGACATGTTCCCAGCTAGAATCTGAGTTGCGACAGTTAGACCGCCAGACAATGTCATAAAGGCCAGAAGGCTTCCTTGAAGGACAGACTGGTTTATTAAGACAAATAGTGTTTGGTAACCTCAAGGTAAACTATTACACATGTAGGGAATATGACAATCTCAGGTCTAAGGATCATACATCTACTATGTATGAGATACACTGATGACACATAAGAATGTAACATTCTCGCAGTGTCCCATTGTGGGTCTATCTAACACATGTTCTTCAACATGCGTCCACAATGTATTGATGATATCTCCATATCCCATGATCTATGAAACATGATCATCGAACAATACATGTGCTGATCTATTCATCGTTGTCCTATACGATGATATCCGATCAGAGATATTTATCGAATTATATCAATAAGTAAAGAGCTTCATAAACAAGTCACACACTTGTTGATCAAAACAATGATATACATTCATTGGACCAATAATCATATTATTATTCATAAAACATAGTCATGTTACAATCATCCATATGATTGCCTCAAGAGCATAACACTAACAAAAAGAGGAGCAGATGTGGTGGCATAGAGAGTGAGATAGGACTGCGGGATGATAATAAATGATTACAACACATCCATCCAAGTTGGTAGAGGTATTATAGTTGAGATGTATTAAGAAAGTATTAGGCAAGTATTGCATAAGTATCAAGAATTATTTTCTTTTTTTTGAAAAATAGAAAATTTATCTATACTGTCGAGATACATATCTAACCGTATCAGATATGGATAAATATCCGATACGGTATCCAATACTGACATGCCAGTTCTCTGAAGTATTAGAGTATCCTTGCCCGTTACCGCCATATACTCCTCGCCTAATGGCCTAATCGTTGCAGGTGGCAGGGTGGTGGCCATCTCCCTTACCATTCTCGAGTGCTGCGCCACCTGTTGTGGCATCCAGTTTGACCGTGTCTTTAGCGTATGGCTTGGCGGCGCCGAACTCCTCCATAGCTGCACCGTAGAGCCGTGCCCCCATGGCATTCTTTGGTCCATCTCCAAGGACATCACCAGGTACACTCCTCACCGCTGGCAACTCCACCCTTGCCGTCTACCTCGGCAACCTCGCCAATGACCAGTGTATGCCATGCCAACCTCATGCTCCACATCTACTTCTTGCCTACCGATGAAGCCACCGGCGTCGGCAATGGCTCTCACTGATCTCATCGTTCGCCTCTCGGGAAGATTACTGTTGAACGATGGGCTGTTCTTCCAGAGCTAGAATGCCACCGACGTTGAGTCTGTGAGCCTCACGTTCCCATCCAACGCCTACCACGCGGTTCTTGAAGTCTACGTCTCGTTCCATAGCCATGACGAGTTCTGGTACACCAAGATGCACGATGACAACGACCGTTCCACGAGGTCACCGTTCGTGTTGACGGGGACCTCATCGTCGCCATGTGGCCGTTCCCCATCATCTACACTGGCGTCATGAACCCCTCCTCTGGCGTCCGATCATCGACATCGACTCGTTCAATCTCCCGACGTACGACATCGAGCTCATGCCTGTCAGACCCGGAAGTAACACCTCTGAACCTTATATGTAAAACACACTGATACAGGATCGAGCTAGTGTACACAACAAACAAAGTTGATAACACAACATATCAAAGGTACCTTTATTTGATAACTAACATAGTCTTTTACAATAATATTGGCTCGCAGGCCAAATAAAAGTAAAGCAGCGGAAATAAAATGAACTGAAGTAAAACACAATAGATTTGCCACTAGCAATTAACTGGGGAGCGGTCCTAGTTATCCTGGTCCTCTCAATAGTATATATACTCCTCTAAAAACAACAATAAAGCAATGATAAGCACTAAAAGTACTCAGCAAACTACACAGGAAATGCAATATTAATGCAAAGGAAGACAAAGGAATGTCCTATGGTTATTTTAGTGTAAAGCAGACTTGCAAATACAATAAGTAATTTTTGAAGGCATAAATGATGTAAGAAAGACTAAATTGTAAACCAAATTTCAACATAGGATGAAACCCGGAGCTAACCAATTCCCCACATGGAATATCATTCCATCCCACATAACACTTTCTCGAAACCATTTTTGGAACATAAAAAATCTAATCTATAAAAAGCCAGCTCGGCAAGCCCATGACCGCGGGCGTAGCTAATCGATTAGTTTTACACTCTGCAGAGGATGTACAACTTTACCCACAAGACATGATTGTCTCCTTGTGCCAAAATACATACTTCCTTTGGTGTGCGGCAGAGAAAATCATGACAAAAGTCCCATATAAAGCTCCATCTATGTAGTCATACCCGCTAAGGATTCACCGCTGAAAGGATATCCCTAATTCAGAAGCCCCCTCTTGCGCCAAGTGGCAACCTTCCCGCTTTCACCACACCACTTCACCTAATGGCACGCACGACTGTCTATGGTATATTGCAGTACTGATAACTAGGTCTGTCCCAAACCAGATATGTGGTAGTACAATAATGCTTTATGTTCAGCAACTCACAGATAGATCCTTAATTGACTAGGCGAGCTTTCACAACCCATGAAACCACCACACTAACGTGTCTCGCCCAATCTAAATCATATTTTTAACTTAATTATGACATGACATAAAAGTCCATGGCACAACACTCAATAATGGTCAAAAGCATAACTCTCAATGATCATCCAAACATAATTCTTCATTTCAATAAAATCCTAATTTGGCTCAAATTCCCAAATTAACCTAAATTTAGGTCTAAGCCTGTCTAAGCATGTCCTAACTGTTTTAATATTCATCATACATCATAAGTACAACCTAGGATTACATTATTACAATGGCACAAAGGATTTAATCATCAAAGGTGGCTTTAACACTCATGACATAATTATTGGCTTTTAAAACTGGGATTGAAATACATTTATAGAATTTATGCATGAATAATTTAAATTCAACATAGCATTTCACAAATTGGGTTCAACATGGTCAAGGATGTGTAACTTGCCTTGAAAAAGTCCTTCCTCTAATTCTGGATCTTGCTCTTGAGTCCACACTTCGCTCTCGTACACTCTTAGTGTTTCAACGTTTACGCGAATTGAGAAGAAATGCAAATAAACACCAATAACAGAGAGCAAATGAACTCCAAAAATTAAATCAAATTCACCATTAAATAGAGCTTAATTTTACAAATTTTTAGGCTTTGGAATCACCTCAATCGAAGTTCGTATGAGTGAACGGATTTTTGGAAGTTTAAATCACCTATATCGACAAAGAAATAGTTTCTGAATTTTTTTTAATATTACTTTTGTTATGAAAAATAAAAGTTTGAACTACTGTACAACATCAGCAACCTAATTTTTTTTATTTTTTTTCGAAATTTCACTCTCCTCGTTGCTACAGTAATGCGCGAGTACTGTTCATATGAGGCTTGCTTCGACTGTAAACGCAAGAATGATGACGCAATCCTGCGATGAACAACCATGAACAAACTTTGGTTAATCATAAAATTTGTCACCTACAAGGCACCAAACTTGAAATTGTTTAAGGGGTTACCTTCACAATGACAAAGGGCACACCGTGACACGAACGGTTTTCGAAGAGAAGGTCCGAGGCGTCGGGAATCTTGCGAGAGCATGTCGGCAATGTCCGGTTTGCGCTTCGAATGCCACCGCGGTTCATGCAAACGAGGGTACAAGAAGTTGGAACGAGTTGATGGATGTGTAGAGCAATGAGAGGGGATCTCGGTGCTCTCTTTAAATAAGCTCGGGGTGACTTATAGAGATAGCTACAATTTATTTAAAGAAGAGTCCGTTTCAAGTAAAACTCGGTTTTATCCGAATTAAATGGTGTAGGATGGGATAATAAGGCGAATTAGTTGAGGATAAGATGGCACACGTATTGGACAAGAATTCGGGAGCAAAACGTGAATGTTTTGAGCTCCATAATTCTTAGCAATGGTGGAATAGAGAGAACACATGGTGCTGGTTTTGGGCTAGAGGTTAAAGATGATATGACTTGTGGGTCCCACATTTTTTTAATTATTTTTGAATTTAATTACAACTGAAAGTAAAAAGGCTTTTAAACTATAGTAAATGAAGTTCAAAAATTTTGAAAAAATTCTCAAAAATACTTTGGAACATTTATAACTTAATGTAAAAATTTAAGAATTTTTTGAATTATATTTTATCTGCAATAAATATTTTTTTAAAATAATAAATAGAAAAACAATTTCATAAATTCCAGAAAATTCAATAAAAATTCTAGAAAAATTAGAAATAAGTGATAAAATATTATTTCAAGAATTTTGGGATGTTACAATGCCTTTCTTGGGCAGGTTGCTAGACAGCAAGTCGCATGACTTAGGATTCGCGATGACCAACGACGTCGACGTGTGGTACATCGACGCCAATCTTCATCTCTGGTTGAACCCCAGGAGCACGACGATGATAGCGGACATCATCAGCTATAAGTAGTGGCAAAGCCAGGATCAAAATAGAGTGTGGGCTCAAAGAACTAAGTTAAATTAAGATAAATATACAAAATATAATCTTGCGTAATTCAAATTCATTTAAATAAAAATGGAAATATGGAAAAAAAAGCAAAATACAATAAAGAAAGGTACCTGGCTAATAGAAATACAACCAAAAACACATGAATATGCATCCAAAGTAATATGTATGTCAAAATTTACGAAATTAGTGATACAATCATAAACTGTAAATGATTATAAATATTAAAAATAAAAAATATACCACTAAGATGCTAGCTTGAATCTATTATACACTTACTCAGCAACTCCGTTACTTAAGTCCTCACTTCCTCCTCAGATGGTTAGGTCAGCTCGCTACTAGTACTCGGCGGCAGCTCAGCTCCTCCCTCCTTAGTCCTCGGTCTTCTCCTCTGCCTCCATGCCCTCCCTTCCCCTCCACGATGCCCTCCACAGTGCCCCTCCCCTTGAGGCTCCAGCCTCCACGGTGAAAATATACCTTATTACCTTAGCGGACGGCAATTGGCACGGAATTCGGTCTCCTCTCCTTCGCCTCCCCTACCCTCTCCTCAAATCAGATCGACTCTAGCCTCCTCTCCCGGTCACGCACCGATCACCCCATCCGCCGTCGCAGTCGGTCACTCACCCCCCAATTCCCTCCTCGCGTCTCCCGACCAAGGTTTCAAATCTCGTTTTGAGTGAAATCTCGGAGGTGCCCGAAATCCGAAATTTCGGTGAGATTCGGAAATTTCGTATAAAATCCGGACGAAATGCAAAAAACAAATTTCAAATCTATTTTTTTTTCAATTGGGAAATCTGAGATCTCGGCCGAAATCACCGAGATCTCGGTTCACATTGAACCAGCCCAAAAATGGTTCAAAACACGTCAAAATTTTTTGAAATTTTTTGGGTGGTCTTGACACATCACTAATATTTCCATAAAATTTTTAGATGATAATCAAGCATGAGAAGATTTTAAAAATCTAACATTGCCATTGTCCTGATAAAAGGGTTGATCACCAAATTTCAACCGAATGGAACATGGTGCAAACCACATTAGAAACTTCTGAAAATTTTTGTGAATGGTCCTAACATATTCATAATATTCTCATATTTTTTTTAGATGATGACCAAGCTTTAGAAATTAAAAAAAAAATTCAAATAGTGCTACTAAAGACGAACCGACAGTTCACCTGAATGAAAAATAGTACAAATCACTTTAGAAATTTTTGAAATTTTTTTGTAAGGTCCTAATACATCCATAATATTCCCATAAAATTTTCAGATGATGATCAATCTTAAAATTGTTTAAAAAATTCGGACAGTCTTAACTGACAAATTGAACCGACCAAAAAATGGTGAAAAACATGTCAAAAAATTTTCAAATTTTTTGTGGATGATCTTGACCCTAAATCCAATCAAACTCAATGCACAAAATTTAAAATCCGGCAAAAAATCACAAGATTTCGACGGAAATCGTTGAGAAATCCGAAATTTAATTTTTTTTATCAGAACGGCACCGCCGAGACCGTGAACCAGACGACCGTCGCGTACACCGGCGTCTGCGCCACGAACCACCGCGCCGGCGTCCTGTACTCCCAGCAGGCGCAGCAGAGCTTCCCGCTGTACGTGGAGAAAGAAGTGCAGTAAGAAACGGTCCATACCGCGAACGTGTCGTACACGGTGGCGAGAGGGCACCACGAGACGACGGTCACCGCCGGGCAGGGGTACCGGTGGTCGGGGCAGGGGTACTGATCGCTGCACGACACGCAGAGCGCCGCCGTGGACGTGGAGATGAAGGACGGGAAGGCGTCGTGGGGCACGCGGCAGAAGTACACGTACGTACGAGGCCACCGATGGGTGCTACTTCCGGAACGTGACCAGCAGCGGCTACGGCGTAGTGTCGGACCAGTCCGGTGAGGCCTGCTTGAAGGGGTCATCTGCCTGTGGCGCCGTCGTGGCGACGATGCCGGCGGCGACCGGAGCGAGCATGAGTGCATGACTGAGCTCGTCGGGAACTGATCTTTCGGCAATGGTTGTTGGTGCGGTGATGCCAGATCCTGCCAACGTTATGGGCCCAATTATGTCGTGCCGCAAAGAATAAACATGCGAGACTTGAGAGCCACCGCTACTGGGCTATATGATTTATAATCAAGCCTGGCCATTTTGTTTTCGTTTTTTTCCCACGCGTAATGTTTGTTGATTCTCATTTGTCTGAAATTTTATAATCTCTCGGTTACCTAAAATTGCACAAGATTAAGTCTAAAATTACAGCGCTAAGTAATATGCAATTTTAATACCACTCTATTGCAATTTTTAGTTTTATTTGTTTTTATATTTGCATAGTTCACATAGGTTTACTTTATGTTTGTCTAGGTTAGAATTTTTTTTGTTTTACAGGGGTTCACCTCGGTTTACTTTATTTTTGTCTTGGTTAGATTTTTTTTTTTTTTTTTTGCGTTTTTGTATCCCCCTTTTTTTTAAAGGTGATGGGTGGGTAAACATAGTAGCTATTGAATGCAAATTCTATAGCTAAAAAACTGGTATTAAAAAAACTAAACAACTTATCCACAGACAGTCTCAACACTTTAATTCTTAGGCCGCAGGAAACATGTTCACACATCAAAGTTACATGGAGTACCACGCAAACTTGACTTAGGCGTTACACTGTCGGCTTCTTATGATTTCATCCAACAAAGGAGATCGATTTCCACGATAATCCATCCAGAGAGAAGTTAAAGTGTACATGTACGTTTTGGTTTGCGGTGGATAGCCTTTAGTAGTCCATGTACATCTTGAGAACCCCTTTTACCGTCAATGAAGCAACGACAACGAAAAGTTCAACAGTAGCAAGTGTGGTCCCTCCTTTTTGGCCGGTTGCAACTTCAGCACCTTATGCAAGCGGGGCCTTTTTCAGGGCAAACCTTTACGTCCTGGTGGCAAGCAATTCAGTTTCATATCCCCAAAGAAAGCCGTAGGCGTCTGGACGGGTCCTGATATTTGCTTGTTGGAATATTTGAAAAGAGCGCAACGCTCGGATTTTCAACAATAGGTACTCTCCAGTGTTAATAGTTGTTCAGTTGGCTATCCAAGACTGTTCGAACTTCCTTTTGGTGATGAGGGATTTGGCTCCGGAGTAGTTCCCCTTTAGTTTCAGTGGTGTTGCCGGCCATTGGGGCCGATAGGGTTGTTGCTGTGTTTTCTGTCACGGTGTTCCCGTCTTTGGGCACCCTGTCTTCTTTCTGGCTCTGTATTTTGACTTTTTCTCTTCTTATTTGAAGTGGCAGAGCTCCTGCCTTTTATTAAAAAAAAAGTTGAACAGTGGTAAAAAACAGTAAAAGTTGCACGTACAAATCACAACATATATCCATAAATAACAGCATGCACTGTCCCGTGTACGACCGTACGTCATACGTGCACGCTAGCCCGTGCAACGCATGCATATCAGCCAAGGCGGCAGCCGGCAGGCAGGCAGGACCAAGAGGGCACTCGACGTCCAACGAGCTGAGGGGAGAGGGAGACAGAAGAATCAAAAACCGCGCGCACCTCACGGCCCTCGTCCGTATCCACTGCCTGCGAGGCTGAGGTGTGGGCCCCACCTGCCATGCAGGCGCCCATGCGTTAGGAGAGCCGTCACGTCGTACGCCAGGACTCGGGCGAGACCAAAATGTGCCCGAGTCACCGCCGCAAACGCCAACGGTAGCTCGCGGTTCCCACGGAGACGGCCCGAGCTTGGGCCCACTTGCCAGCGACAGCGTGCATGTCTTAAGGAGACTTTTTTTACCCCCACTAAACGAGTGGAAAGATATACAAAAAAGTTGATACATTTGCTTTTAAATTTTTTTAGTATATATCTGTGCTAGCTCAACGTAAATTTTGATATTTTTTAACAGTAGCAAAACATCTCGTCGGAAAGACGTCGTTGCCTGGCAAGCATGATGAGGTTCTTGAATCGGAATGGCGCGTAGCTTGCGGTAGGTGCAGGGCAGCCATCGAGCCGGATCTGCAAAGATGCATGCAACGCCGAGCGACTCGCATCGCAGGGGTGGGGACCGGAAGCTTGGCTCGGCTTGGACTCATCGGCCGCTCACATGCCGCTTCTTCTCAGGCTCAAGAGTCTGACAGAAAACGAAGTCCAGATCGATTAATTCCAGCCTAGTTTTCGGATCGCTTTACCGGTGTTATTCGCCGTCCGGTTATGTCGGAATGGGATCCTTTATGACCAATGATTTGCAACTTCGCCGCGTGCAAATGCTCTGCAGCCACGCAGAAAAGCTCAAAAGCACCAGAAAAGTGTGTGTTGTCTACTCGAATGAACTGTCTGGTTGGCGAATTGAGGCCTCACCTTTTGTAGCTGCAAAAATGAAATAAACCGACGCTGCATCGTCAGTCTGCATCGATAGCTGCTCCAGCTGCTTCTTCATTCTGAGCTTAAATGCAAGCCCCGACCCCCCGAACCGACAAGTAGGAGCACACTGCACAGTCGAGTCCAACCAACCCTACTCCCACGGATTATTTTAAATCACTTACTCCTCTAATTCCAAATATAATTCGCTTTTGACATCGACCACTGAGTTTAGTAGACAATTTATTAAAGACAACAAAATGCAATTTATTCGTCCACCACAGGTTATTTATGCGTGATCCTTGTCAAGGACGTCCTATGCAACATCGAGTCATTGTTCCATTTCAGTGGACCCTGGAGCCTGCAAATGTACATTTCCAGCTGTTTTGGGGCCCTCAGATTACTAAATCATTGCTTCATATATATAATATATAATATAATATATATATATATATATATATATATATATATATATATATTTTTTTCTGGGTTATTATACTAAGTAGACAATTCGAACTGTCCCAAAAGTCACACAATTCTTCTACCTACGCGGCACTTTGGGTTGCCATTATACGGCACTCAGAATATATTGTTTATACCGACTAGATATTGTTGTTTTTTCTTTGTATTTTTTCCATCCTACTATCTGTCTGATGAAGAGTTTAAATTCTCAACCTTCACGCAAACACGACCATGCATTCCACAGTCCACACCGAAACCATCAACCATGCCTACCTCCTCTGCTCCCCTCCTCCTCTGCTTCACTCTGCTCTTGCACGTCCACTCCTCGGCTGCTTCGCCTCACGACCTCCGGCTCTCCGTCGAGGACATCGCGGCAGTCGAGGCGGCGCTGCCGTCTCGCCAGCGCGCAAAGACCACCTTCTTCGAGGTCGACCGACCGCTCCACCCGCCGCGGGGGAGCTCTGGGCCCTGTTCCACGCTCCTCCTATCTCACTCCTTTGCCTTCACGCTCACCAAGCCGCCTGTGACAGCCGCCTACTCGCCGCCGTCTTGCCTGCTCGATGCCGGCGGCAGCGCGGGGGTTGTCTCGCTCGCTGTTCTCGAGTGGCGCGCCGACTGCCACGGCGTCCAGTACGACCGCATCTTCGGCGTCTGGCTCGGCGGGGCGGAGATCCTGCGCGGCAGCACCGCCGAGCCGCGCCCCGGCGGCGTGACGTGGTCGGTGTCCAAGGACGTCACCAAGTACGTGTCCCTCCTCGCCGCCGGCAACTCTACGCTCGCCGTGTACCTCGGCAACCTCATCGACGACACCTACAACGGTGTGTACCACGCCAACCTCACGCTCCACCTCTACTTCCGCCACGCCGCCCAGTCGCCGTCGGCGGCCTCGGCGCCCGCCGACCTCGTCGTCCCCGTCTCAAGAAGCCTGCCTCTCAACGATGGGCTGTGGTTCGTGGTCGACAACGCCACCGACGTCGAGTCCACGCGCCTCGCGGTGCCGGCGAACGCGTACCGCGCGGTTCTTGAGGTCTACGTCTCGTCCCACTACTCCGACGAGTTCTGGTACATGAACACACCAGACCAGAACGGGCCGTTCCGCGAGGTCACCGTCCATCTCGACGGCGACGTTGTGGGCGCCGTGTGGCCGTTCCCGGTGATCTACACCGGCGGCATCAACCCCCTCATCTGGCGCCCCATCACCAGCATTGGCTCGTTCAACCTGCCCACCTACGACATCGAGCTCACCCCGTTCTTGGGCAAGCTCCTGGACGGCGAGGAGCACGAGCTCGGGTTCGCGGTGAGCAACGCGCTGAATTCGTGGTACGTGGACGCCAACCTACACCTCTGGCTCGACCCCAAGAGCTCCACGACCACCGGCGGTCTCATCGCCTACGACGCACCGAAGCTGGCGGGAAGCATCGTCTCTCACTCCGCCGACGGCATCGACGGGGAGTACAACGCGACGGCGAGCCGCAACATCTCGGCCACGGGGTGGGTGAGCTCGTCGCGCGGCAACATCACCACCACGTTCGCCCAGCGGCTCACCTACGTGAACACGAACGTGGTGAGCAACCACGGCAGCGCGCAGGCGATCAACCAGACCATCGACGCACACACCGACGTCACCGGCGACGGCGCGGACGCGCAGCAGCTGCACCAGAGCTTCCCGCTCTATATCTTCCTGGGCGGCGACGGCAGCGGCACCCCTTCACAGCGGCTGATGCGGCGCGTGGAGATCGGGTTCGACGAGACGCGGGCGGGCGCCGGCGGGCGCGCGACGAGCACGCTCCGAAACGAGCAGGCCGCCGCGGCGGAGGTGGTGCTCAGGGACGATAAGCTGGTGGACGCGTCGTGGCGGATGCATCAGGTGTACGAGTACGGCGCCAGCGACGGCGGCTGCTACATGAGGAACGTGACCAGCGTCGGCTACGACGTGCTTTTCGACCATTATGAGGCGTCGTGCGCCGGGACGCGCCGACGTTGACGCCTGTCGGCGCGCACGCGGGGGGGCCGGTAGATATTGCGGATAACAGCTCGAAGACAGGGTGTAATGGGAACAGAGATGGGCAAGTGTAGGGGCCCTACTGTCTTCATTAATTTTTTAGTCTTGCAGTATAATGGGTCCTCATGATGTGATGTATGTAACCCCCAAAATGTAAAGGAGATTCTTGATTACATATCCTAATTGAAAATTCCAATGATTCGAAAACTCATTTCAAAAGTGCAAAGTTTGTGTTTAGACATCAGGGGTGTTTTCTTCACTTGAATCAGACAAATTTAACGATTCGTGGCTGACATTTGATTCATTGCTAACAGCGTGCTACAATTTCTTAGCCCTGTGTTTCGCCTGTTATGAACTTCTGCTGTAGCCCATTTTGACGGAAGTGTGATGGTCAATTTTTTTTTTTTTTTTTTTTTTTAAGAAAGGTGTGATGGTCAATTTGGCTTGCCACTTGTGCGTCGTGCCACACTTATAACAGACAATGGCGGTAAAGCGTGGCAACCACCCACATATATATATATATATATATATATATATATATATATATATATATATATATATATATATATATACACACACATACATACCCTAACCTTATGGGCATCACACTTTCATAATCAAGTGTTTGGTTAATTGCCACAGGTATGAATACGTGATATAACAAAGATTCCGTTTTCTTACTAACTTTACAACACAAGTTGCTGCCAATTTAACCACCGTAAAAAGACGGATGTAAGCGGTGTAATAGACCGGTTGTTTGCCAGAGTACTATTCCTACTGCCCTCATTTTTTAGCTTACACTCCATTCATCAAAGTTTGTAAGTAGTTTTTTTTCTTAATACACACACTAAGTAGATATTGAAAATCAATAGAATATACTTAATTATTATCTCCAAACACTATATTCATGTCATCCGGTAGAAAATATCAAATAGGTATGGATCTTTATTAAAAATATAAAAGGAACATCACCCCAATTTGCATTAAAACATAAAATACATCTTATAAAATTAGAAGAAGATAGTGTATATGGGATTATCGCTACAATTAAGCATCAGCAACGAATACAAAAATTGAAGACACAGCCTTTCGTATTAGCGACACGTCAGGTCCACATGGCGTTAATACTCCATCCGGTGTCGTATGAAATGAAACTGTTAAAATATAATCGGATCTTTGGTTGTTGAGATATATCCAAACTCTTGGTTTCCATAGGTGAATTCTGAAACTACCACTCAGGGGTTATGGTATAAATATAGAACCCCTTTGTACAAGAAAATCAACCTACAATCTATAAAGAGAAAAGAATTGATTTCTATATATTGTGTTCATTTATTATATGATTATTCTTTGGGTAGTATCAATATTTTTTATTTGCATTGGGAATGATCTATGGCGAATAGTTTATTAGTCAACACATTATCGGCATGACGGCTCTCCAAGGCCTAACGACATGTTGCCGGATTCTTTTGGAGGAAGAAATATGACCTGTAGACAGTTGTACAACAAATTAAATTCTTAGGTAAACTAAATTTAGACTTAACTAAGAAAATTAGAAATATTATGACTATCGTCGGAAGCGGTGTCCTCATTGTTGACATTGAAAGAGTCATCATAGCTCTCCTTATGGATACTCATATAATAGGGGATACTCTTTTGTACCGTGAGTTCAATCATTCTCTATTAAGTTTCAAAGATATCCGTCTGACTGGTTTTCACATGAAGACAGAAAATAAAGATGGTACAAAATACCTAACCATGACTAAGCTTAATTGGTGCAATAAAGGTAACGTGAGGTTGAAAAACTTCCATCTTCTCCTGAGGATTGTATATATATCCTGAAGTTTATGTTGCGATGAGGATAATACTTAAAAATTCAGAAATATTTAAGATCTATCATGATCAATCGGTCATCCTAGGTTGAATATGATGAGCAAAATCATCAATAATTCTGCTAACCATAGCATAAAAATTATAAACTTTCCTAGATCTGAAGACTTTTTATACCTTATTTGTGCTAAATGAAGCTCATAATTCAACTATCTCATCTAAAAGTGAGGGAATAATCAATAAGTTTTTTTAAAAAAGAATTCAATGTGATATTTGTAAACCTATCCAACCTTTGTCGGCCCCCTTCATATGCTTTATGGTACTGATATATGCTTCGACTATATGGTCTCATGTATATCTATTATCTACTCGAAATCATGCTTTTGCTAAATTAATTATCCATATTATTAAATGAAGAGCCTCCTTTCTGAATGATAGGATCAAGTCCCTCCGAATGGATAATGCTAGCAGGTTTACCTCGAAGGCAATTAATGATTATTGTATGGCTATGGACATTAATATAAAGCATTCAATAGCTCATGTCTACACACAAAATGACCTTATAGAGTCATTAACTAAAAGAATATAGCTTATTGCTATGTCACTCTTACAGAATTGTAGGCTATGCACTAGTTGTTGGGGCCACGCAGTGCTGCACATTGCTGTTTTAATTCAATTCAGACTAACTACCTATCAACAAGCTGCTTAATTAACAATTTTATAACCTTAACCGTGATGCATGGTCGTCTCAACAGGGAGCTGCCCGGACGACTTGGTTGCCGGAGCTAGGCAGCTATGCCATGTTGTCATGTCCAGGCCGCGCACGAGTTTTAGATCCTCAGGCTTCCAACCGAACACTGTCCAGGCAACCTCCAGGGAAGCTTCGGGCCAAACAAGCCCTTGAGCAAATGTAAGAAAAAAGGTTCCGTGGTTGAAGAGGATGGCCATTGGCCAGTGCCTTCAGGCTGTAAATGAGGTCATGAATCGCTAGGTTAGCTTTCAGTTGTTGAAGAGGATGGCCGTAGTAGAGTAATGACTATGACTGTACAGCGAGCAGCCATCCCTTTGAGCAAATGATGATTAAGGGATCTATCGATGATATCACTACTACAAAATCGAGCATCACAACCGGCCTATTAGAAATGGTTTGGTGCGAACCGGTTGTAATGCTCGCATCAGAAGCGGTTCGTGGCAACAGGCTGGAGGGGATCTCTAGAAGCGGTTCGTGGCACGAACCCCTTCTAAAGCCCCACCTTTAGAAGCGGTTCGTGTCACGAACCCCTTCTAAAGATCTTTATAAGCGCTTCGTGTCCCCAACCGCTTCTAAAGCTTTAGAAGGGGCTTTAGAAGCGGTTCGTGACACGAACCCCTTCTAAAGACCCCTTTCAGAAGGGGTTCGTGTCACAAACCACTTGTAGAAGCCCAGTTTTAGAAATAATAAAAGGAATGCGTGCCCTACTCTATTAGAGAGCACGCGTGGGTGGGTTGGCTAGATGGATGAGGCGAGTCACGAGGATGGAGTGCTGGTCGTGGGTTCGAATCCCGTTCCCACGATATTATTACTGCCTTTTACCGCTTGGTGTCGCACCACCACAAGCGGTTCCTAGAACCGCTTATGATATCCTTCGAGGTATCACAACCGGTTGCTTAGAAGCGGTTGTAAAACCGCTTTTAGAAGTGGTTCCGAACTGCTTCTAGAAGCTGGTTCTGTAGTAGTGTATATTAAAAACTCACGAAGAGTTGTGTCGGGGACTGAAAATTTCCTGCCCGGTCAATGGCACAGTCAACGAACCCTCTAGCTCGAGGTCGAGAAGGAACCGTACGACCAACGATGTGGTCAGGGGCTCTTAGCTCGAGCTAGAGAGCAAGGAATTAACTCCCGTCTGAGGGGTCAAGCTCGGGCAGATCTCAGTCAGACGCCTACCGTCGTTCTTGCAAAACACTCGGGCCAATTTGGGATGAATGCAAGATCACGACCCAGAGACCTCTCCCTTTGCTCTCTTCCCCGCCTCTCTTTTGTAGGGGATGAGCCACATACACTTGAGTGATGTCGGCCTCTTTCCCGATCGATCCTGTTTGGGACTCACATGACTCGATGGTCTTTTAGCGGGCTTTTGGCAGCTCCTTTACAGCTCTACCCTCTTGTTCGTTTTTCTTTATAAGGGTATACAGGGAATTGTACTTGTCTGGTCCATGCCAGTCTGCCTGTCACGACCAGATTTGTATTCCCGAGCGTGTTGGTAGGGTGGCAGCCTCAACTTTGTTTCTTGTCGGGTTGGCTTGATGGACATCAAGGGATCTAGCCACATAGTTTCTTTGGCTGCTTCGGCCCGCCTTTTCGTTCACTGTGATTCTGTTGCGCCAAACCTCATAAACGACATGCCCGTCAATTTCCCCAGGGGCATACGCCACTTTATCCAACCTTCGCCCTTTCTCCTCCTCGGGTCTCTGTCAGCCGATCGAGGTCGCGAAGGTTCCAGGGGTTGGAGCGATGGCCTCACTCTGAAGTCAAAAGGGATGTCTAACCTGGGCCACGACACCTACGTCGTCAGTTACCAAGATTCTTAAATAATGGAGTCAAGCCAGATGTGGACGAAGATCATGGGACAGTTACGATCCGGCGTTAGTGCGCATGAAGCCACTTCCCCGGGAATCTCTCCCAGCCGTTACGGGTAACGGAGAGGCATAAAACCCCCCTGAGACGAACACAACGGGGGCACACAGACTGAACTAGATACACAAACTCACAAGGCTGTTACTCGAGCTCAAGATAGTGAGCACCTCTTGTACTAGAATATAGAAAACTTATTCGCCTCCGGCCAAGACTGGAGTAGAGCTATTACCCAATCAGGGGGCTTGAACCAGTATAATTCTCGGTGTCCCTCGTTTTCTCCCTTCTTCGACCTTCTCCTTTGAGCGAAGTCATTGCCGGGTTCCACATTCATATCAACCCCTCATCACTTCTGCGGTCAGACGATCCCAATCGTCGACAAATGGCGCCCACCGTGGGGCCTGAAAGCTTTGCTCAATCAGAAGAACATCGTTGCTTCAATGACACCAACATCTCCGACTCCAACAAGTATATGGTGCACATTACTAGGGGACGCTTGGCCAATTCAGGCTCGGATGCGGTTCCCAAAGGTGATAGCTCAATGTCCCTATTTTCGCCCTCACCGTCGCTGTGTGGACAATTTGTCTTCATGGCCGGCAGCCACGACGTAAGCGCAAAGGCGGATGGCCGCAACCCGAAGACTCCCGACGATGCTTACCGGATGGCTCGAGTCGCTATCAATCAGGCCACAACCACACTTTGGTGGGAAGTACGTGGGGAGACTGACACCTCATCTGGGCGGTCCAGGCTTCCCTGCTCCGGCGAGCGCCTGTGTGCTATCTCTCAGGTTATGACCGATCCTACTCAGGTAAAGTCAGATCTTTTTGCGCGAGCTCTCACCGATGAGCTCAACAAAGTTGCTGACAAAGTCATACCTTCGCAGCGGGACCGACGTTGGCACTCTGGATCCCACTCCCTGTCGAGTGACGACAACTCCTCGCGTAGGCGTCGGCGCTCTCACCGATCACTGTCGGGGATTGGCTATATGGCAGAAGACCATGGTACCCCCGTGAAAAGCTGAGCCCACCGACCAGGCAATACTGAAAGAAGATGCTCGGGAGAATGAAACGAGCATCCCTCCTCTTCCTCCTAGCATACGCGTGCGCACCTTTACTCGCGACCATACCAAACGCCCCCCCCCACGAGCAAGCATGCTCGTAGAGACCACGACCTACTCAGGTGTTTGGTCGGTGGGCCCAGCGAGTGCTACGAAGAAGGAAGGAGACAACCAATCAACCGAAGATCAAGGGAAATCTTACCCGAAATTCAAACAACGCACGGATCAAGGACGACGGATCGCAAATATGGATACATGGCGTGATCCCAGGAGGTAGTTACCTTCTTTGTACCTCTAGTCGTAGTATTTAAACCCCCCTGAAGATCTGTAACAGGGAGGGACCCCCCAGATAGAACACAATACACTGGAGTAGGGCTATTATCTCGGCAGTGAGAGGCCCGATCCAGGATAAACCACCGCGTCCCTCTTCTCCCGACCTGGCGTCTTTTGCTCGGACGACTCCCTCGGCCCGTACGACGGGGCTCTGTTGATCCCCCATTCAACAAGTAAGCTCGGCGGGAGCCCGTTCTCCAATCGTCGACAATCACCTTCTCACCAACAAGCCCGAGATTCATCCCGGATGCCTCTGCGTCACCGGCCCATGAGCGCGGCCCAGGGCAATGTTCAGCACCAGAGCTACAACAGCACCCATTCGAACATCATGTCCGAGAACCTTTCTCCAGACATCCCGCACAGGCATCGCAGGGTTCACGATCGACTGCGTTATCACCCGGGCGATGCTCGCACCCACCGTCACGACCAGCGTGGTCGTGGGTCCGGTCGTCACGACGACTGTAACTCTGGATCCAGCAGCACTGACCACTCTTCATGATGTGGCGCTGCACCAGTCTTTGGTTGCTCGGCGTACTCTGACGACCTTCGTCGAGTACACTGGCCAGCCCGATTCAAACCCGCCTCTATCGAGCGGTTCGATGGGACCAAGAATCCCGACGAGTTCCTTTCGATCTACTCGATCGCGATCTTGGCAGCCGGAGGGGAGGAGGCCGTGATGGCCAATTACCTCTCGACCATGCTGGATGGTGCAGCGCGTACTTGGCTCTTCAATCAAAAGCCTGCCTCCTTCCGATCGTGGCACCAGAGACAAGGTGCCATTCGCTCTAATTTCCAAAGCTACTACGAACGGCCTAGAAGGGAAAAGGACCTGGATCGCATCATGCATGGCAAGAACGAGCCCCTCCATGACTTTGTGCGGCGGTTCATCTGCATGAGGAACTCAATTCCGAGCATCTCTGACGAGGCCGTAATTAAGGCCTTCCAGTTTGGCATCTGTGACCGACGTCTCACCGAGGATTTAGAGATCACGGCGAGGCTCAATGTCAACAAACTGTTTCGCATGGCGGAACGGTACGCGAATGCGGACGACGTGCTACGCTGGAAGCGCGACTATGACCAAGGCAAGCTTGGCCTCAATTTCAGAGAGGCTGACCCATCTAACGCCAAGGGCGGAGACCCGAGTCCGATTGCCAAAAAGCGAAAGAGGGATTGCAATAATGGTGGTGGTCGGACGCGTGTGGTTGCTGCGATGAACGGCGAGCGTGAGGTAATGGAGGTACGAGAACCCGACCAAGGGGAGCCCCGACCTCAACAAGGTCGGCCACGGCCTCAGCAGGTGCCACATCGACCACAGCAAGGGAACTGTCGCTCGGGCCCCAGCGAAGTGACGCTCGACCACAGGGTGCTGAGGAGCGGCCCAAGTTTGACAACGAGAAGTTCTGCCTATTCGACAGGACTCAAGGCCACGACATGCGGAACTGTAGGACCTGGCAAAGCAAGCTGGGCGCCTTCTATGATGGGCACGGAGAGATGCCCATGCTCCCGAAGGAAGGCGAGCAACTCGATAGGGTCAATACTAGTGAGGATCTCGACGATCTTGACCTATAATTTTAACAGGGCGATTACCGTATTAATGTCATTTTCGGGGGCTCATCGGCATACCAATCCCGGCGCGAGCTCAAGAGCGCCGCGCGTACCGTCTATCAAGCCACCGTCGGGAAGCCCGTTGACCAACCCTGCAAATGGGCTGGGACACCAATCACCTTTCCCTGGGAGGATGCTCCCCAGGGCATGCCTAAAGACCTCAAGACTGCCTTGGTCTTGACCCTGACCATCAGCAATACCATGGCCGGGCGGGTCATGGTCGATGGAGGCAGTTCTCTCAACTTGTTCTTAGCGAGCGTGATCGACCAGATGTAGATTCCCCGGTTGAAAGTCAAGAATATAGTGATCCCGTTCTTCGGGATCATCCCGGGAAGCTCGACCACCCCCCTCGGGCAAGTGGTCTTGCCCGTCACCTTCGGTGACTCAGACAACTTCCACAACGAGTTGATCACCTTCGAGGTGGTCGATGGAGATCTACCGTACAACGCCATCCTCGGACGCCCAGCACTGATCAAGTTCATGACGACGAGCCACTACGGCCACCGCTGCATGAAACTTCCGGGGCCCAACGACATCATAACGGTTCGAGGTGATCTCAAGGCGGTGCATGGGTGTGAGAGTAAAGCTTTAGCTCTTGCCGGTATTCTGCCCCAGCGAGGTCCCGAGGCGAACGTGAAGAATGCCTTCTGGCACGACGAAGGCTGTACAGCTCGAAGAGGGCAACTCGAGCAAATGCATTCATATCGCGGCCGAGCTAAAATCCCAAATAGGAGCTCGGGCTGGTCACCTTCCTCCATGCCAACAAGAACATATTCGCTTGGGAGCCAATAAACATGCAAGGAGCCCCGAGGGAGGTGATCGAGCACAAATTGCAAGTAAGGCCCGATTGCAAACTTGTACGCCAGAAGCTGCGCCGTCCCCCCCCCCCCCGAGAAGATGGCGATAATAAGGGAGAACCTCGACAAACTCTGAAGGCTGGCTTCATCTGCGAGATCAACTACTCTGAATGGCTAGCCAACCCGGCCATTGTGCAGAAAAAAGGCGGGAAGTGGAGGATGTGCGTCGATTACACGGGCTTAAATTCGGCGTGCCCGAAGGATAATTTTCCTCTCCCATGTATAGATTAGATTGTCGACTCCACTGCAAACGCTAGGATGCTGAGTTTTCTGGATGCCTACTCTGGTTATCATCAAATGAAACTCACAATCGACGACGAAAGCAAAACTACCTTCATTACACCGTTCGGGACATTCTGCTACACGACCATATCGTTTGGCCTTCGCAACGCTGGCGCAACGTTCCAACGACTAATGACCAAGTTGCTAAGAAATGAAATAGAGTAGAAAGCTCATGAAAAATTGCTAAGAAATAGACTAGATATTCTCATAAAAAACAAACACAAGTAGCCCTTTATTTGGTGGACCGGAACTATGTCGAACTCTAGTAGCCATTAGATATTATTATTTAAAAGAAAGTATCTAATCGTCTGTCCAGTAGACCCGAGTTATAACAGTTTAGATAAAAGAATAGTAAATTTCAAAAAACTACATATTTCTTATATAAACTATCAGAAAATAACATATTTTAGCTTCTATTTAACAAAACTACAATTTTTAGGAGAATTTATACCACAAAACTACATATTTTAGAATTGACTAATTTTTGTAACAGGTCTGATAATTTGAGCCCACATGGCACCTCTCAAGTGGCATATGAGTCTACACTATCCGACCCGTTATAAGAAACAGTCAATTCTATAACATATATTTTTATGACGCAAGTTCTTTTGAAATTTATAATTTTGTAAAATAGAGATTAAATTATGCAGCTTTCTCGTAGTTTGTATAAAGAATTTATAGTTGTACTTTCACTATGGCGTATCCGAAATCCAGAATCGGGAAGTAGTAGATCCACGTTTCCAAAACCCTTCTTTTCCTTCACATCGGTTGCAACGCCGCGACACAGTCTTCCTTGTGACACCATTCACAATCACACATTCACACCATGACACCACTACACAAGAAATCTTGTAGTAGTCTACAACATCATCAAACATAGAAATCACCATCAAATCCAGACCAGACCCACCTGTCAGCACTTCCATTTTAACTTTACAAGCATCTAATCTACAATTATCAATACCTATATCGTTTTAGCATCTAAACTGGTATGAAATGACTCTTTGTACCGTACTGATTTCGATACCAATTAATATCGGTCCAATATCTATCAATACCAGTTATATCATTAAAATTAATAATATAATATATTAAACTATATATTATACTATGTGTCTTGAGTAATATTATAAGTAAATATCGGTGTACATATAATTAAACATATATATACTTATAAATATATATTATTATATTAAATTCGAAACAGTATGTTGGATGACCGCTAATTGCAAGTTTGCAACTACCTTTGGAAATAAATTCTGTGGAGCTGGTATGCAAACTTCTTTCTGTGCATACTTGACGCTGATTGATATCACATGGACAACCCTGCAATCTAACGTCACGTATTAAGTAACCAAATTTGCATCAAAATTAGCAAGAGATGAGTTCAAAGTCCTCACTTAATATGTGACATTGAATTGTAAAGTTATCCACATGATATCAAATATACACGAGAATGAGTTTGCATACGAGCTCCATGGAATTTATATATGACCTACGTTACCTAGTTAAACCCCGGGTTATTTGTCCTACTTGTCCAGGTCCACTCCCACCGGCCACCGCCCCCTCTCGTGCACCCCGCCGCTCCAGCCATGGCATCGCCGACCGCCGCCGCCTTCCGCCACCAGGCCCACCACCTCCTCCTCCTCGCGCTCGTCCTCCTCCCCCTGTCCGTTGCCGCCGCGCCGCACAGGCACCGCCTCCCGTCTCACCACCTGGCGTCCCTCAACGCATCGGAGCCGCCGACCACCTTCTTCGAGGTGGACCGCCCGATCCGGCCGCGGCACGGCAGTGCCGGTCCTTGCTCCGCACTGCTCCTCTCCCACTCCTTCGGTGCCACCTACGGCCGCCCCCCCGTCACCGCCGCCTACGCGCCACCCGCCTGCCTCGCCGCCGCGCACTCCCGGGGCAGGTCGCTCACGCTCGCCGTGCTCGAGTGGAGCGCCAACTGCGGCGGCCGCCAATTCGACCGCATCTTCGGCGTCTGGCTCTCCGGTGCCGAGCTCCTCCGCAGCTGCACCGCCGAGCCACGCGCCACCGGCATCATCTGGTCCGTGTCCCGCGACGTCACGAGGTACGCCGCTCTCCTCGCTGAGCCCGGGGAGATCGCAGTGTACCTCGGCAATCTCGTCGACCACACCTACACCGGCGTCTACCATGCCAACCTCACCCTCCACCTCTACTTCCACCCCGCGGCGCCGCCGCCGCAGCAGCAGGCCGATCTGATCGTGCCCATCTCGAGAAACTTACCTTTGAACGACGGGCAATGGTTCACCATCCAGAATTCCACCGATGTGCAGTCCATGAATCTCGCCATTCCGTCGAACACCTACAGGGCGGTCCTTGAGGTGTTCGTCTCGTTCCACTCCAACGATGAGTTCTGGTACACCAACCCTCCTAACGAGTACATTGAGGCGAACAACGTGTCCAGCGTCCCCGGCAATGGTGCCTTCCGGGAGGTCATTGTTAAGGTCGATGAAGATGTCATCGGTGCTGTCTGGCCGTTCACTGTTATCTACACCGGCGGTGTCAACCCGCTTCTCTGGCGGCCAATCACCGGCATTGGCTCGTTCAATCTACCTACCTATGACATCGACATCACGCCTTTCTTGGGCAAGCTCCTGGACGGCAAGGAGCACAATTTTGGGTTTGGCGTGACCAATGCGTTGGATGTATGGTACATTGATGCCAATTTGCATCTGTGGTTGGATCACAAGAGTGAGAAGACAATTGGGAGCTTGATCAGCTATGATGCGCCTGCATTGGTGCTGGACGTGGACTCAAGGTTCAGAGGACTGGATGGGCAGTTTGTGACCAGCGCAAGCCGCCATGTATCTGCCACCGGATGGGTGAAATCGTCGTACGGGGAGGTCACCACAACTTTCTACCAGAGATTCAGCTATGAGAACAGCAATGTGTATAACAAGAATGGCACAGTGCAAGTGGTGAACCAAACAATTGATGCAAAGTCTGGTGTTTTTGCCAAGGATGCTTTCGCTGTGCTTCTCTCGGAAGAAGTTCACCGGGTCTTCCCGCTATATGTCTATACTGGAACCTCAGATCAAGTGGGTGACGAGTACTCATTGGTTTCACTTGTCAAATTGGGCATTAATGAGAAGATGATCTCTGGTGGGAAGCTAGGGTTCTCGTACAGCTCTCTGCAGAATTCGCAGTCGGCACAAGGCAGTATGAAGGTGAAGAAGAATTTGGTGGTTGGTGGATTGGGCAAGACCCATCAGGTGTACAAATATGTGGGTACTGATGGATGCTACTTCAGGGACGTGAGCAGCAGGAATTACACTGTAATTTTCGACCACTCCGGTGATTCTTGCTCAAAGGGATCGCCGTATAGTGGTGCCAAATTCTCCTCCAGGAACGATCGACCCGCAAAAAGAAAGTTGCTGTTGAACAAACTGTACAGCGCGGAAAAGGTAGGGAACTGAATCAAGGTTCGGTTTACTTTGTCTCTTCAATAAAGATTTCTTAGGTTAGTTTATCCTTCACGTAATAGGTAAGAAACTTGGAAACTTCTTTACAAGCATGCCATTTTAAAGTCCAGTCGTCTAGAGAACAACTTGCCCTTCTAGAGTGTGGAGATTAATACAAGTATTACATCCATTTCGACATACTCGAAGTATGTGTTCAGAATAGTCGCAGTCAAATCTCCCTAAACTTAATATATACAGTACATATAAGTGTTTAGATTGGTCATTTGTAATAGTATTGGTAAACATATTATCAGAAGTGGTAGTGTGGTACTATAGAGGATGACTGTGCGAACCGGGCCTGTACACGTGGGTAGCCATCGAATTAAGCAATAGACTATTCAGATCAAGACTGGTGCGATCTTTCCTTTTTGTCTCTTGTAAGGAGTATCTTTCATGGTGAGAAACATCATCTACAAACTGCACGCTGCAATTGTTCTTCCACTGTAGTCTAGCACATCCGAATTCAGATGAAGTAGCTTCACCTTTCCAAACCTTTTCCCCCTTCGCCTGTTTAGGCTGTAGTTTATTGTGCCGTTTTGCTTTAGGCCGATTCGCCCGGCGACTCCGGCTTCTTCCCAAAGATCTTGGATACGGAATTACCGAATTGCAGAGCCTAGCGACATGACGCCTTCTAATTGTTGCCCTGCTCAAGATACACCCGTCAATTTGGAAGGGAGATTGAATTATAGGAGTATTAACTTATCCTTTAGCATTAAGATTCACGCATCTCCTTTGAATGGGTAATGCACTACTCATCTTTTATTTTTACTAGTTATATGCTCGTGCGTTGCTACGAAAAACAAAATTGATAACGAAAAATAAAAATTAAAAAAAAAATACTATTTCATAAGATCAAACATCTATCTTTAACGCTTCATTTCTTGCAAAAGCTGGCTAATTAAAGCAACACTTCGTTTCTTGCGTAGGGCAATTAAGCAGGGCAATTAAGTAGGGCAATTAAGCAGGGCAATTAATATGACGTGGGAAGAAACTCTCACTTTATATAGTAGAGACTAGTAAGGTGCATGTGCGTTGCAACGGTATCTACATTTTGAACGGCTGTCTTGCTATTACGATAACATGAAACAAGAAAATATGTTGTGCAAATAATATCTTATACAGTAGGACACTATTGAAGCAGTATTTCTATATTCTATGTAAATGAAGTGTTCTGACGCTTCGTTTCTTGCGCCTGGAGTGGTTAATTAATTAAAGAGGGGTAATTAAAGAAAGGTCTTGTGTGCTGTCTCCCATTCACACTTGGAATGGTTAATTAAAGAGGTGGGTAATTAAAGAATGGCAGAACTGGTAATTTTGATGAAATGACGTGGGAAGAAACTCTCACTTTATATAGTAGAGATTTACCACCACTAGATATCTTCAAATAATTGTATCTCTCCAACCGAACATTCAATTTGTAACTCTCTCTGGTCATAAATAGTTATTGTTTTGGACATATATGTAATCAAACGTTTAAAACTTTAATTATCAATATCTTTTTAAATATTTAAATTAGATGTATGAAAATTATATGTGTAGAGTTGTCTCGAGAAATACTTTTATAATATTATAATTTATTAGATTTTATAAATATATTATAATAAAAATTAATGATTAAAACTGTATTTTAAAGACATTATCGATGTCCAAAACAATAATTGTTTACGATGGAAGAGAGTATGCTATCGGTATGTTCTAGATGGCAAGGTAAACAAAATGAGTCCAACATTATATGAATACTATTTGTTCGAAGACATACAGTGATACGACACATCTTGCATGCAACCAACTCTATAAAACAATTCAAGTGACCATATCTTGCAGACGGAACGTGTTATTTGTAAATTGTAATCTATTTTTTTTGCTCGAAATGACCTGCTCAACAAAATGAGTCTGATATTGGTAATTTGGTATGCACAAGTTGCTCGTCTTTTTTAATCCGGTAAGTGCTATTGCATGATGACTTTCTTTTTCTCATTATCCCACAGCAACAGAGAGCCGGACGAAATCTCATCCTCTGCTGTAAAAAAAAGTCCCCCAATAATTGTAAAAATAAAATCAACAGAAATTCTTTTTTTTTTTTGAAAGCAGAACAACAGAAATTCTTACATTAATCAAAATAAAGAAGTATCTCTGTCACTAGGGGTGAAAACAAGACAGGAAATATCCGCCCGATTCGATCCCGAATCCGTTTAAAATCCGTACCGATGTTATCTGTATCCGTATCCGAAAAATCCTATGTAATATGGGTTAGGATATGAGAAAAGCAATATCCGATCCATATCCAAAAAATCTCATGTAATATGGGTTAGGATATGGGAAGAGCAATATCCGACCCGATATCCGGTAAATATCCAACCCGATATCCGGATAAAATCAGTTATTCTTCCATTAATTTGATCCATTGTTGGATAGATATAGTAGTTGTTTGATACTGGCACTAAAAAAATACTACTTTGTTATTCTATCGACCAACAAATAGAGTGATGACATAATGCTTTTACCTAAATTAATTGATTTGTCCAACTTATTTGATAAACTTCTTTTCTATTCAAATTACTAGAATTAGTTGAGTTACTAAATTGAAGCATAGCAAACAAATCCGAGTAATCCTCATTATGAGAGAAGTCTATCTTCAGTTTGTCAGAATGTGACAATTCAACACTATTTAATATATCTAGAAATTTATTCCGTAAAGTTAAGTTTGATGAAAGCAAAGCAACAGAAATTCTTACATTAATCAAAATAAATAGAGAAGTATCTCCGTCACTTATTTTAGTGGAGCCAGATTAATCGAGTTATATAATAAATATAGTTATATTTTAATTATAGAAAGTAAAATTATATATAAAAAATAACTGTATCATAATGTCTATAAAATTGGTCATTAAGCCTTGTTCAAACCCAAAGATACTTTCAGTTTCAGCTCCACTCCACGGCCCCCCTTTCGTGCCGGCTCCAGCCATGGCATCGCTGACCACCACTTCCTGCCTCGTCCTCGTCCTCGTGCTCCACCTCCCCCTCGTGGCGTTCGCCGTGCCGCGCAGGCATCGCTTCCCATCTTTCCACTCCGTCTCCTTCAACGCCTCGGAGCCGCCGACCACCTTCTTCGAGGTGGACCGCCCGATCCGCCCGCCGCGCGGCAGCCTCGGACCCTGCTCCGCGCTGCTCCTCTCCCACTCCTTCGGATACACCTACGGCCGGCCCCCCGTCACCGCTGCCTACGCGTCGCCCGCCTGCCTGGCTGAGGCGCGCACCCGCGGCGGGTCCCTCGCGCTCGCGGTGCTCGAGTGGAGCGCCGACTGCCGCGGCCGCCAGTTCGACCGCATCTTCGGCGTCTGGCTCTCGGGCGCCGAGCTCTTCCGCAGCTGCACCGCCGAGCCTCGCGCCACCGGAATCATCTGGTCTGTGTCCCGCGACGTCACGAGGTACGCAGCCCTTCTCTCTGAGCCTGGCGAGATCTCAGTGTACCTTGGCAACCTCATCGACGACATCTACACTGGCGTCTACCACGCCAACCTCACACTCCACCTCTACTTCCACCCAGCACCGCCGCCGCCGCCGCAGCATGCTGATCTGATAGTGCCCATCTCAAGAAGTCTACCTTTGAACGATGGGCAGTGGTTCTCCATCCAGAATTCCACCGATGTGCAGTCCAAGAAGCTTTCCATTCCATCGAACACCTACCGGGCGGTCCTCGAGGTGTTCGTCTCGTTCCACTCCAACGACGAGGACTGGTACACCCACCCGCCCAACGAGTACATTGAGGCAAACAACATGTCCAGCCTCCCTGGCAATGGTGCGTTCCGGGAGATCATTGTTAAGGTCGATGACGATGTTGTTGGTGCAATTTGGCCTTTCACTGTTATCTATACCGGTGGTGTCAACCCTCTGTTGTGGCGCCCTATCACCGGCATTGGTTCATTCAATCTACCGACGTATGACATTGACATCACGCCATTCCTGGGGAAGCTCCTGGACGGAGAGGAGCATGATTTTGGGTTTGGTGTGACAAATGCGTTGGATGTGTGGTTCATTGATGCCAATTTGCATCTTTGGTTGGATCATAAGAGTGTCAAGACAATTGGGAGCTTGGTCAGCTATGATGCGCCCGCATTGGCACTTAATGTGGACTCAGAGTTCAGAGGGCTGGATGGACGGTTTGTGACGACCGCAATCCGGCATGTCTCTGCCACCGGGTGGGTGAAATCGTCTTATGGCAAGGTCATGACAACTTTCTACCAGAGATTTGGCTATGGGAACAGCAATGTGTATAGCAAGAATGGCACAGTGCAAGTGGTGAGCCAAACAATTGATGCAAAGTCTGGTGTTTTCGCTGCAAACGGCGCTGTGCTTCTCTCGGAGGAAGTTCACCAGGTCTTCCCATTCTATGTTTTTTCTGGAACTTCAGATCAAGTGGGTGATGAGTACTCATTGGTTTCAACTGTCAAATTGGGCATCAATGAGAAGAGGATCTCTGGTGGGAAGCTAGGGTTCTCATACAGCTCTCTGCGGAATGCACAGTGGGCACACGGTAGTATGAGGGTGAAGAAGAATTTGGTGGTTGATGGATTGGGGGAGACCCATCAGGTGTATAAATATGTGGGTACTAATGGATGCTACTTCAGGGATGTGAACAGCAGGAACTATACTATAACTTTCGACCATTCTAGTGATTCTTGCCTAAAGGGATCCCTATAGTGTGTCCAAATTCACCTCCAGGAAGTTTAACGATCAGCCATCAAGATGAAAGTTTCTGATGATCAAACTGTTCAGCAAGGAAAAGCTAGAGAGCTGAATCGTTCAGGTTATGACTTCAATAAGGATTGCTTAGGCTAACTACTGCTTGAGAGGCCCAGTGTGCTACAAGTACTTGTCACCAGTAACTATCAGTTGTATCATTATCTCTGTTATTTGGCTAGGATGCTGTCCGACACTATTTGATCTGGTTTGCATGAATTATGATTTATGTCAATATATTAGCACTTAATAACCAGGCTGCTGACAATATACTGCTTATATTGTTTTCTCCATGTTCACCTGCATCTGATCCGATTTGTGTCTTGGCCTTTGACAATGGGGCTGTTTCAATCTTCATCGACACAATATTTGTGTCCTCTCTTGGATATATACACAGTACCGGGGATGTTCTTTCTGTGAGAGGTCTGCATTTGACAGGTTGCACTAACTACAATTTTGTTCTTGAATTAGAAATCTGGAATGTTTCTGTTGATCGTAGTGCCGCCACATCTAGAGGAAGCTTGGATGTTGGAGCTGGGACACATTTCTGATAGGGAAGGCTAGAACCAAGCGCAGTAAATGATAGGTGATGATACGATGAGCTGCCCCGGTCAATCTCAGCTTGCTCTTTGAATCATTCACCTTTGATCATCACATACTCAACTTTGTTTCCAAGATATCATAAATAGTAAATCATATATGATTGGATTGAGAAACTTGATCATTTATCGAAGTTCCTAGATTTTCTGTCTCATGTAGTATTGTGTGCCTCAGACAATTCATCTTCTCTCCTTGAAGTAACTGCACGTTGTTGATACTAAGCCAGGTCAACCCTGTGCTTCTTCACCCTGAATATATATGGGTGTGTGAGTAATATGAAACCAGAGTCGGTGAACTTTATTTCGTCATTTATACTCAATGGCTGACTGGCATTGTTTGCAAAAACTGCACAGCTTTGTTTTTTGAAAAAATTGTTTCGCACTGCGCAGGTTTATTACGAAGCCCATGCATGATCAGTTACTTGTTGAATATTAGTAGGATGGAGAATAGTAGAGCCATGAAATTCTTGTTTCTGTTGTTTCTGTGAAAGCTGGAATCAAGACAGAAACAGAGCGAAGTGGCCCGGGACAGAAATTCTTCCGAAGAAAATGGAGTTTCACGTCCTGACACAAGACAAGCCCGTTCGTTCGACTTTGACACGGCCCATACACTACAAGGCTCCCCTCTTCCACAGTCGCCTGCGGGAATTATACTGTTTTTCAGAGCTGCTTCGAAATTGCTTGTTATATGGATAGAATTCCTGTCTCCGCATGGAAAGACTTTATTCATTGATTGACGAATCCGAATTGATATTCAGTGGTTTTTCTATTATATATTAGGCATTGTCTTGTACAGAAAATCAATCTAATAAAGAGAGTTTTTTTCCCCTTATATTGTGTATTCGTACTTTTAGTTTTTATCAGATACACTTGTTGACATTATGAGTTTGTATCCCCAGCTTTGGTTGTGGAAGGCTCTGTTATATTGCTTTCAAAAAAAGCAGGAAAAGGAAAAAAAAAATCCTTTTTTCCAAAAGAAGAGCTGTATTGATGGTTCATACTAAAATTTCCTTCTCCCAATAATGGCTCTGTTTTTTACGTCATGTGATATGTGTTTCATTGCCTCTGATAGTTTGCTCCCAAAAAAAGTACCTGCCAGTACCGTTTATCTTCAATTTTTTCGTAATGATCTATTTTTGCATTAGATCGGCATCGTCTGGTAAAGATACTGCATCACTATGTATTGCCTATTTTAAATTCAAACAACACATTGTGACATAGCCCAGCTCAACTATAGGTTGAGTTGGAGATGTTTCAGAAAGTTGTATTGCGGCATTTCTTGTCTATTTGTTTATTAAGTTCAGTTAAATTACTGAAGGTTCTACTGTTCCATTTTAAAGTGGCATGCTTTTACTTCATATCACCTGTACTTGGTGGTAATTGGGGTGAAAGAACGAGAAAATGGTTGATAGATTGTCAAGCTCTTTTTCAATAAAGAGGTGTGCTATACACTCTGATAGGTATTCTTACACGCCCTTTGTACTTTGTATTTGATCTTACGTTATTTCTATCACCAATCCAGCATACCTTAATAGGATCTATTATTTAGCATGATGACACTTCCATGCTTCTCGAGGCCTATATCTAGGTTCAAGATGCAGTAGGGAGGACATTGGAGGACTATATCTAGATTCAAGATGTAGAAGGGACATTGAGAGTGTTTGTTGAAGTTTCAGGAGAGTCCTTTCACCATGTTCATTCACAGTAAAAGAAAAATGCTGATATATATTGAATATAACAACATGGAGCTCAACGGTGAGCGGCGCGACACGGACTATCGCGGAGCTTGGCTAGACTCCACGGCGGGGCCAAGGGTGACACAAACCTGACACGGTAACGGCTCGACGTGTTAATAATACAATTTTTAGTCGCATCAAACGTAGGAGATAGGGCTGATACAACACCAATAATGCTAATCCAGTGATCGACAAATTCTCTTACCAATGCATGATTTAGGTTTTATGACGACTACTATCCATTTCATAGATGCCTTTTTTTTTTCTTGCCTGTCTTTGTTGCTCAGTGAAACCATTAATCATGTCTTGTACCAATTATTCAGAAGCTACATGCATCACGAACTTATTGTCGACCGGTGCCTGCTCAATCAATCTATCAATCATGTTGATCGACGCGACAAGCTCGCCTAGACTTAAAAACATTCCAGATGCTCAACACTACTCGAGGGTTTCTCCCATCCACAAGCATCCCAATTTCACATTTCGCATGTATATATTCTGGTATAATTTGTGGATCTAACTTGTGATAAATCGTGTCAACCACATGCTTGCCACATGGCACGAGCACGGGCCTGACGTATAACTGTAACAAATTAATTCTTGTGTGTGATAACAAAGAGAAATAAATTAGGAATATGCAGGCATCAGTCACATACTCACATGTTTTAGGGAGAAAAATATGTTTTCTGTCTCTTGAGTCTTGACAAAAGAAGGCCAAATACTTATCAATTGGAAGTTATCAAGAAACTCAGCTACTTGTCTTGGAAAGATATTGGAAGGGAACATTTTTCATTATTTACTCTGAAAAAAATTACCGGTTCCAGTACATATTATAGGTTTGATGATCGACAAGTTACATCCTCTGCCACCGAATGAAATTGAACGCCTGTTCTTTTTCTTATCCGTCTCTGCTGCAGATTGCAATTATGTTAATCATATACGGATAATACAGAAGCTGCATCTGTCAAAACTTATGCCAAATTTTGATGTGACAGGTGCATCCGTCGAACTCAACTCATTGAAGCCTCTGAAAAGTCAGCCAGCTTTCATCCTTGGCTCCTTGCAGATAGCTGTGGCAGACGTCGTGCTATTGCCACGTGGATAGCATGCTTGGAACTAGCTTACATTACCCCCCAAAAAAAACCAGAGACACAGTCACACAGGCTACTATGTGCATGATAATAATCTTGTCAGCATATGCACTTCGTAGCAGCAGCAATCTTGCGGTGAAAAACTACTCATTTGGCACTTCAGGTGTTACATCTCTATCCATCATGTCCTTTCCGTCTCGAAGGACCAAAATAATTAAAAGGCCAGTGCAACTTAGATTGCTATGGTGGGAACCACACAATACAAATCAAAGGAAAGAGATACATAGCTCTCTTTCCTTATTTATTTTAAAATGAAATAATTAATAATGAATCTTTATTTATTTATGTCATTGATAATTTATCCCATGATGTCTTATTGATATGCGGATCCTGAGCCACGTGTGACAGTGAGATATACGAGACAAATGATCAATTGTACCGTCTAAAATGGGGCAAACGATCAATTCTCTCTTTTAAAACAATGCCATTTTAAGACATAGAACACGAGAACTATTCCTAACTTCTACCCTATAAACTAGGAATAATTGATGCTTTACCCTTATTTACTTGTGCCATTAATCACTTGCTCCATAATATCTCACTGACATGTGGACCCTAGTGCCAGATGTTATTGACATATACGAGACAAATGATCAATTGCACCAACTAAAACGGGGCAAATGATCAATTCTCCCACGTGTTGTGACATCTTGCTTGCTTAATTAAGGAACAGTGCATTTCGTCTACGGCTGAAACTTGTTGATTTATCAACCAAGCTGAAAATACTAAAACTCTGGAATTTCCTGTGCATGCCATTGGAAAAGAAATGTCCACGGAAGGCCTGGGCCAGAAGGTGATGGATTGGAGGTTAGTTAATATCTGAACGTGACAAGATGAATGCTGCTGTTTCTGCATCAAGTTTCAGCCAACCAAATAACCTATTTCGCTCACTGTCATCTACCCTGACGTTTGTGGCAACCTAACCTTTTGGCCAAACTAGGTTGTCATTTGTCACCAAAAGAAAAAAGAGAGAGAGAAATGTGATCACGTCTCAAAACACCATCTGCCACCTGAATACATATGTATGCAGGCAACGTGTTATTTGTGATCCCAATAATGCGAAGTTGGGGATTTTATCGGTTAAACATCATTGTACAAAGAAATAGGTATAACCCAATCAATTGAAACAAACAGCGATACTTAGAATACAAGCATGGCACTTTCATAGATGCAATCACATAGTCATAGCCACGCATGATACAAATTAACAAGTCCAGAAATACACCGATAAAATGCAGAGCAAGACAGGTTGGTATCAGTTTCTTGCAGAGAAACAAAATCCCTAGATCTGGATCAACGACGGCCAAACTCCCCAGAACATATCTCGACACATGCATGATGCTCTCTGAAGTCACCAAACTGTCCATTAAAGAAAACCTAACAGCTTGTTATAGAAATTAGAAACATCAACCGTGATGACCAGATGCAGCCCAAGATATGGTGCATGCAGTTGCATCCAAGACAACACACCATTCGCATAAGAGTATATAGATGTTAACTGTCTATATGCTTTGCCATGTAAGATTTTATTTTTGCTGATATGGAAGAGGGAGCAAAGAGACAGCTATACTCTCCTCCGCCTAGGAAGATAAGGCCATTTAGACAGCATAAAACACCATTATATGAGTTATTGCTTACAATAAACACTTTTTTATGCCACAATCAAAAGATTGTAGAATCTCGTAGAGATAAGCTTAAGTTGGTATCTATTGTATATGTTCTAAGTTTTGTCTTTAGATGGCATAAAGGAGTAAATAGACAGCGTATTGCACATGTTGTAAGTGTTGAAAATCAATCACAAGAATAAAGAACGAGAGACACAGATCTTTTACGTGAAAAACACTTGCAGGAAAAAACCACGGACGCAAAACGACGATATCACTATTTAGGGTTTGTATGTAGATTACAATGAGCCGTCATGCTCTCATACAAACTACAAGAGGTATTTATAAAGTGGACAAACGACTCGAGTCTAAACGGGTTACACCGAATAATAGATCAAGACGTCTCTAAAACCCACAAAGAAAATTCGGATCACCACCAACAGTAAATAGTTCCCAGAATAACACCTAATCCATTCCGTATCCTGATAAAAGAGATCAATCATGGATGCTGTGCAACTACAGCTCACATAATTCATTTACGGTGTCCATCACGAAAGACACATGTAATAACTGCATAGATCGGCTAGGATAATGGCATGGCTGGATTCAGAGCGTACGAGAGACCCTACAAATAGCATGCAGAAGTAGAGCCTCTCGTCACAGACGTACCAGGGCCCATTTTAAGGCAGGCTGTTCCATCTCCGGAGGAAGGAGGGTCCTGACCTCACGTCACAAGGAAAGCTCTAACCACCAGTAGACTATTTCTCTCCCTTGCTCCTCCCTCCTTGGAGGATTCCAAACACACCAGTCGTGTCTTGGCTTCCCCCCCCCGAACGCAGCGCGCGCTCTCGCCCTTCACCTCCCCTCCCCCTCCCGCTCCCAGTGCATGGCTCAGGGAGGGAGGAAGACGGAGGCGCGAAGTGGCGCAGAGTAGACGCTACGCTTGTGAACCTTCCCTCCTGTTGCTGCCAAAGAATCCAGCGGGATGGAGAAGAAGACCGCCATCCTCATGAACCGGTACGAGCTCGGCCGCATGCTCGGGCAAGGCACCTTCGCCAAGGTGTACCATGCGCGGAACCTGGCGTCCAACCAGAGCGTCGCCATCAAGGTTATTGACAAGGAGAAGGTACTGCGTGTTGGCATGATCGACCAGATCAAGCGGGAGATCTCCGTCATGCGCCTCGTCCGCCATCCCAACGTCGTCCAGCTGCACGAGGTCATGGCCAGCAAGAGCAAGATATACTTCGCAATGGAGTATGTCCGGGGTGGCGAGCTCTTCAGCAGGGTAGCAAGGGGCCGGCTGAAGGAAGACGCTGCGAGGAAGTACTTCCATCAGTTGGTAGGGGCCGTGGACTTCTGCCACAGCCGTGGTGTCTATCACCGGGACCTCAAGCCGGAGAACCTCCTGGTGGACGAGAATGGCAACCTCAAGGTGTCGGACTTTGGGCTGAGCGCCCTCAGGGAGTGTCAGAAGCAGGACGGGCTGCTGCACACGACATGCGGCACACCTGCATATGTTGCACCGGAGATAATCAACAAGAAGGGCTATGACGGAGTAAAAGCAGACATATGGTCCTGTGGCGTCATACTTTTCGTTCTGCTCGCCGGCTACCTCCCATTCCATGACTCCAATTTAATGGACATGTACCGGAAGATCAGCAGAGGCGACGTCAGGTACCCACAGTGGTTCACTTCTGATGTCCGACGGCTTCTATCCAGGCTGCTCGATCCAAACCCCAACACTAGGATCACCATCGAGAAGGTCGTTCAGCACCCGTGGTTCAAGAAGGGGTACAAACCAGCAGTGATGCTGGGGCAGCCGCACGGCTCGAACAGCCTCAAGGATGTCCAGGCTGCTTTCAGCACTGACCACGGGGACGATGGAAGCAACAAGGCGGCACAACCAGAGAGCCCTTTGAAGCCGGTGAGCTTGAATGCGTTTGACATCATCTCCCTCTCCAAAGGATTTGATCTGTCAGGCCTGTTTGAGGATGACCAGGAGCACAAGGCCAACTCGCGGTTCATGACCCAAAAACCAGCATCAGCGATAGTGTCAAGGCTGGAGCAGATTGCTGAGACAGAGCGCTTCAAGGTGAGGAAGCAGGACGGGCTGGTGAAGCTGCAGGGATCCAAAGAAGGGAGGAAGGGGCAGCTTGCGATCGATGCGGAGATCTTCGAGGTGACACCATCCTTCTATGTTGTTGAGGTGAAGAAGTCGGCAGGGGACACATTGGAGTATGAAATGTTCTGCAACAAGGACCTAAGACCTTCACTCAGGGACATCTGCTGGAACGGGCAGCCAGAGGAAAAGCTTCCATCACTGGCTGAGTCATCACCTCTAACTCAGTCCTCTTAAGTCGATTGCAAGAGATGTCATTTAAGTGCAACCTCATCAGAGATGCAATTACAATCCATTTTCCTCTCCTTTTTCTCTCTTTTCCAAAGAGCTGAGACTTTGCTCGCTTGAGCATTAGGCTTTAGAGCTCTTTGTCGATCCTTTTGCCAGTTTTCCTTTTGTAGTAGGGATGGTTGAACATGGATCTCCTGTATTTTTTCGCCAATAGAAGCGCGAAGATTCACAATGTCATTCTTTTAGCTGTTGCCTTGGGACAAACATACCATTTCCTGCAGAAAACATCATTTAGGAACCAACATCATTTAGGAACCAACAAACATTATAGGGTAATGGAATCCACTAATAAATGGGTAAAATGGATGAAATGTTAAACCGACATAGCAAAGGTGCCAAAGATGTCAAAACAGAGGATGATTAGATAGCTTTAATTTAAGAATAAGGATAAAACAATTCACTGTGGTCTGTGGCAGAAAGCAAAGAACTGATTCCTTACTAAATCATACTTCTACGGTGTTATCTTGCAAGTTGGGCACTTCCTACTTGTTATGATGTTCAAACTACAAAGTAAAATATGGATACACAAAATAAGAAAGACAATTTTGATGATGTGTTGTAAAGAATTTCTAAGGAAGGACATTGGACCAATTTTCTGTTCAACAATTATTCAGCTGTGTTAAGTCGGACATAAATTAAGGGATCAAGAATAGTACAATTTGTCGATATATTCTTTCATACCAAGTTACTCGTACAAGCTAAATAGCATCCTCACGTGATCTCATAATTGCGCGCACACCGCCAGAAATGAATACTTGGCAAACAATTTAGACTGAGAGTTTCAGCACAGCCACGATCAACTTACAGATAATCAAGTTATGTGAAATATAGAAGTTGCATCACCAGAGAGTCAGAGACCTTTGGCTTGTTTCTATATATGAAAATATGACATCATAGTCTTAGGACGACAATATTTTTGCTGGATAGTGAAGTACAGAATCTCTCTCTCTCTCTCTCTCTCTCTCGACCTCGACCTGCAGAATACTCCACATTAATTCTTAACCACCCAGCAAAGCGCCAGTTGCGCGCCAAGCCTGCCCGGCTTCGAGTCCTCAGCGCACGCTTGTAGCCCAGCTGTTGTGTGTGTGCGTGAGTGTGTGGGTGTGCGTGTAGGGTGTGCGGGTGTGCGTGTAGGGTGTGTGCGTGTTTATAGACTAGCTGTTATTCTCCTTCTTTACTGAATGCCAGAGCTCCTGGCCAATTAAAAATTGAGAAATGTTTTCTATGTTTTCTTTTTAAAAGTTACATAAATATTAAAGTATAAATGAAAAGTAGATAGCGACTACTTACCCTTTCGTTTGCTTCAAGATTTGTACAACTTGTATTGAGAGGAAAAGCATAGAAGCACTGTTTTTAAAAATTACGTTCAAAAAAAGTCTTGACCGCATGGTCACATAGATCGTTTGCCCATTATTCTTGATTTTTTTGGGTAATAGATGTCTTAAATAAGGAAATAATATTGAATCAAGTTCATCAGGTGTGATTGCATAGGAGAAATTCATAGGGTAAATCAAGAACAAGATGATTTTATGTGCCCCTTTACCAAAGTGGGCACAGAATCCTCTATGTGTTTCAAGAACTACCAATAACTACCAATAAAGCACCTACTCTTGCGGTTTGATTAATAATACTTCTCAACCATATAAAAGGCTTTCCAAGATATCATCAAATTCAGTGTGGTCACTGAAAGAATCTAGAAAGCAACAAGCAATCCAATGGCCCCTGAAATGCTATCGCACAGATGTGAATATGTGATCAAGTAAGTGGATAATATCGATACCAAAATTACAAGTATTGTGCTTTCCCAGGACCACAGGAAGGAATCCAACACAGCCACACAACATTTCACAGTCCAATCACTACTAAGAAGAGTCTTTTCCATCATTGTCTTAAATTCATCCTAGCTGCTGCAAGAATCTAATAAAGCAAGGAGACTAGCCTTAGGATCTTGAAAGTCCAGTGTATCATGGAATGAACATAGTTTTATCCGTTGTAAGATCAGTTCCTGGAACCCTTAACTACAAATAAAAAATTCCTAATTGCCTGATAAAATACCTATACTTGGGAAAAGTTTATTGTAATCATCATAGATACTGGTAAAGATAAGCAAAGGACAGATAATATGACCTTGAGAGTTTATATGCTACTTAATCTGTGCATACTTGAAAGTAGAATTAAAAAACAGCTTCTTAGGATTAAACTCCTGGCAAATGCAGAATCATTCGCCAAAACACCAATCCAGTTAACACCTTACCAAAAGGCTTAACTAGGATAATACCGTAACCCAATTTTTACCAATTACCAGTAAACTATCTATAGCAACATTAGCGATTCTCACAAATTATCATAGCAGTCCAGTAAACGGAAATACAAAACTTATAGCAGGTAAGGCACCATGATCACGATTCACGACTCCTTAGTCCTTAGCAAAGAAAAAGTGTAACAGTATTATTCATCACACTGCAATTGAGCAGGCGAATTCAAGCTCGCAGCATTCACAATTTCACATGGGGAACAAGGGATTCTTATCGTTTCATATCATCACAATACGTTCCATATAACAAAAGCAGAGATAACATTTTTTTTACTCTCTCGCGGGTGGCGAGCAACCTCCAAGAACCATAACCGGGGAAGACAAGGCTTCCTCCGAGGTCAAGGCTTCGCCGCCGCCGCGGCGCTCGCCCGAGCGGGATCCACTGCTACCACAGCTGCTGCGGCGGCAGCGGCGACGGAGGCCTCCTGCTTGCGCTCGTAGTCTCGATACGTGTTGATGGCCTTGGTGCAGATCACTGGGGGGAAGAGGGGGGCGTTAAACACCAATGGTCAAAGCATATGAGTAACGCGCCGCGCACATGCGTACTACGAGAAGGGTGCGTACCCCCGGCACCGACGAAGCAGAGGAAGCGGAGGAGCTTGGAGGAGGCTTCGCCGGCGGCGGCCATGGCGGTGGGGAACTTGCCGGGGTCGCTTGGATTGGAGCAGGCTAACTGGGCTTCGTTTCTAACTTTCTCGGCTTTTTTTCTCTTGAAATTTCTGAACACTGGTGCTAATGGCCACGCGTTGTAAATACATGGGCCAAGTAAGTGTGCATGGACGGTATAATGGGCCGTCAAATTTAGATGTTTTTTCTCTTGAAATTTTGAGCAACTTGGGCCTCCGTACACAGCGGCCCTAGTTCCTCGCATGTCCGCCTACATGTGGCCCAGATGGCCAGACGTATGGATGTGTGCCTGGTCTACTAGGATTAAGGTTGCCGGAGCTCTGTATCTGTAACTCTACCTTAAATCTGATATTTGTAGGCTAAAATAAAATAAAATAAGTTTATATTTTTATTTTAAAATATAAACAAGATGACACATCTAAACGCTCTTAATATACATATAGCTCTAGCTCCATGGATCTAATAGAGTTAGGAATACATAGCTTTACCAGATCTACAAATTTGATGAAACTAGACCTCTGTCAAATAAAACCTAAGGCTAAAATTAAGGTTAGTGTTCACCGACTTTAAAAGTATATATATGTATGTGTATTCGATAGAAAAAGTATGCCTATACTCTGTAAGATCTTGGTACATACTCCCTCCGTCTCACAAAGAGTGCATTTCTAGGTTTTTTTAAACAGATTAGTGTGCAAGGTAAATGACTAATGTGACCCTCATTATTTCATACACAAGTATGTTGGTGTTTCGGTTTCCACATGCACTTAAATGAGCATGCATACACTTACAGCTGGGTCCTACGGACTAAAGATGTACTCTTTGTAGAATAAATTTTAAACACTAGAAATACATTCTTTATGGGACAGAGGGAGTATGTCGTCTAAAAAGAACATGTTCGCTAAGGGATGTTTTCTTAGGTACACCTCCTTAGAAAAGCACGTGTCCAGACCCACGACATCACGAATTCATCTCGACATCTGCAAATAGCTTGTGCGCATGGACGCACTAGCATATGTGATACTAGATGTGCAATCAGTTCTCGCGTTACTGCACGCGAAAAAAAAATTATCAATAGATAGAAATTTTAATAGAGGGATAAAATATTTTTAAAAAAAGAAACAAAAGACATTTAAAAAGTTTTTAAAATGTAATATATATTTTATTTTAAAAAATTAACTTTTTTTTAAATAAAATATTTTAAAATTATTTTAGAAACAGTTTATTATAGCAACTACTGTTTCTATTCAATTTAGATTCTACAGTGAATAACACGTAGCGGGGAGGTCGGCTACCTTACCCACAATAGAGAGTTATATTGATGTCGACATTAATTATGACATGCCTGTGTGAATCCACTGTAGCGCTTTAGAACGATGACGAGCTAGAATGACCGAAGCCGAAGCCTACTCTCGCCAGAAACTTCCTTCACTCAACTAGTCATCCCATCTACCTTGTTAACTCATGAGAGAGAACTCGAGCTCCTTGTCATGATCCCTAATGGATAACAAACTGCCGTAACAGCTAAACTATCATCGTATGATTAGCCCATGCAAATCAGCTTAACACTCCTTCCAGAAGTAGCTACGTCCCACTGACAACCTACTTTTGGCTATGCTTGCTTGCTTCCGAATTGCGAATTTTAACTATTTTTTTTAAAAAAAAAAAAAGTACGCGCGTGACCTCTAGTTTATATAACTCCAAAGCTGTCTAGTTTAATTTGCAAGCTAATCAATCACGCGCGCTCTAACTCGACATATAAAAAGCGAGTAGCTACGTCCGTACGTACGTGTACGCACTCTAGCTAGTTCTCTTTAGATGCCGTGCTAAGACAATTTAATTCCGTGACCGAGTAGCTCTCCTTGGGAAAGAGCGCGTACGTGGGCAGATGCGAGAGGGTTGGGCATGGAAGCACGTAAAAGAAGGCAATATTTGCGAGACTTTTGGCACCAACAAGGGGCAGTCAGCATCTGGTTGGTTTGTCCAAATTTTTTACATTAGTCACATATGCCTTTCAGTAGCTGAAAATTTCCTGGACCATGTTCTCTGGCCTTGATGCAAACACATATAATATAAAAGATTAGTTGATAATTAAATTTTTTGGTACATTGTTCTAACAGCTGTCACAAAATTGAAAGTCTAAACACACCACCTGTTAGTGTTATGCCTTTGAGGCAGTCATATAGATGATTCTAGCATTACTATGTTTATGAATAATAATATGATTATTGGTCCAATGAATACATATCATTATATTGATCAACAAGTACGTGACTTGCTTATGAAATTCTTTACTTATTGATATAATTCTGTAAGTATCTCTGATCGGATATCATCGTAGTGAACAACGATGAATAGATCAGCACATGTACTGATCGATGATCATGTTTCATAGATCATGGGATATGGAGATATCATCAATACATTATGAACACATGTTGAAGAACATGGGTTAGATAGACCCACAATGAGACACTGCAAGAATGTTACATTCTTATATGTCATCAGTGTATCTCATACATAGTAGATGTATAATCCTTAGACCTGAGATTGTCATGTTCCCTACATATGTAATAGTTTACCTTGGGGGTTACCAAACAATATTTCCTAAACTGATGGTTATAAAGGTAGCTTTCGTGTTTACTATGAAACATGCAGATGGAAGTGAGCAGTTAAGATGGAATTTGCCACTCCAGTGTAACGAAGATATATGTTTAGGCCACTCGTGTGATATGATTAAGGAAGTGCATGGCCATGCCGTGATTGAGAAGTCGATCACAACTTATTAATTAATATATTACGGATACGAGAGATGGATTGAACTGTCAAAGGATGACATGCTTCTCGCCTTGAGTTCGATCTTCATATAGTTTGGCAAAAGGATTATTACATCAGTACTTTGATCATATGCGTTTGGGAGTTGGCATGCTCTGCAAGGAGCCGCTACCAACTATTGGATTAGAAAAGGGTTTTTCGAATCTATGTCCAAATGTGCATGAACCTACAGGGTCACACACTTAACGGGATGTGATGCATTAATTCGGATTGGATCCGTAATTAATGGACCTCGTGGGCTTAACACGCTGATGAGCCCTGGCTTAGGATTTCGTCGCGTGGCTATATAAGGAGAGGAGAAGGGTGGGCGTCACACACATCTTTCGTCCAGAACCCTAGTGACGAATATACATATCATGGGTATCCCCAGCGGCTCAGAAACTACGAATGGGCCGCCCCGAATCCGACTCTGACCAAAGACCCCACTGGGCCGCGAAGGACGCTCGTCCTCGACCAAGCCAACCGAGGGGCGCTCCGACCTCCGCCTTAGGTCGGACGCCCCGCAGGCTCCGACCTCCCGTCGCTGTAAGACGCCACACGAGCTCCGGCCAAGACGAGTCTCCGCCAAGAGTGGGCCGCCTGTCCTTCCGACGCGACGGCTCGTAACGACCATACGGGGGCAAGTGGCTCCTTCCCAAGACAGCAGGGAGGCTGCTGGAGTCAAAAGCGTCAATCTTGTCATCCCGTCATGCACAGTGGGAGGACACGCTCCCTCCCGGGGCCACACCAGAGCCAACAACTGTAACGTCAGCGTCTGACAATACGCAGAGGGTGGGTGCGCCACTGACCGACACTGCAGAGGACCACGCCGCTCAGTGTGACTACCGACCCGGCACGGCGCGAGCAAACATTGACCAGTCGACCGAAGACCAGGACTCCCAGGCGTAGGACACTCCCCCCTTTTCCTTTCCAAACTCCCATGTAACCTGCCCCCTCCGTCTGTATAAAGGGAGGCAGGACCCTCTGGGACGAGGACGGGCGAACAGAAGAGAGCTCTTGTCTTTCACAAAGTAGAGGAAGCACTCAGGGCTTTTCTCCAAGTCCTCACTTGTAACACCACAGTCATCTGCATTCTAAGCAATACAAACCCACCACACGAACTGGAGTAGGGATATTCAACCCGAACCAGTATACATTTTGGGCTCCTTGAGTCAGGCCATTCGAGGAAAGGGAACGCACAACCCCTAAGACTAAAAATCGTACTAGCCGGTGCCCGAAACACCGACACCTAACCTCCACCTCTCGTTGCCCTTGCCGAGCGACACGGTGCTTGCACGCCGACGCACGGCGTTCCAACCCCGGACGTGTGGACTGTTGTGGTGACGCTGCTACTATTGCGGCGTGGAGAAGACGATCCGCGGCGAGGACGATCCACTACATCAACGTGCGAAGGATTTCGCAACTGCGCGTCTAATGATAATTGATCTATGATCACCTTTTTGCAAGTAGTTTTTCTGGTTTTACGGTAGAAATTTTTTTATGCTAGACTAGCATACCGCGCTTCTCAATACCACCGACATTTTATTATTTTTCTTTCTTTTTTGGATTTTTTTTGTTGGTGCTGGCGGTATGTGTGTGTTTATATATGTATATATATATATATATATATATATATATATATATATATATATATATATAACACTAATACAAACGAAGCCTATATATATATACATATATACATAGCAGGTACCACGCAGGTGGAAATTTCGTTTTACTGATACCGGTGCGATACTAGCCACTAATCTAGTCTCTGTTAAGGGAAAGCAATTATTGGTTATTGAAGAATGCAAGTACTTTCTGAATTGATTGCGAATTGTCATGCGTACGTGGCTATTAGTGTGCCTAGCTGCTAGTATGTTGCGATCTGATCTTACCTTATCCATGCATGCACAAATTGTCAATGACTGCTGTATGGATTCTGAACTTGAATCGGCTGCATTTCTTCTCCAAATACACAGTGACTAATACATCAACAAACAGCAAATTAATCTCGCACTTAAACACCATTACACACATGATCTCGTAATTTCGCAAGTCCTATACTACATAAGAGATACGTACATTGATCTCCTTTTTTTTTCCCCCTTTACAACAACAATGTCATGGAACCTTCCGAATTAAATGCCATCCACAACACTGCAAAAATATTTTTTGTGTATGTATATACGTATATGTATACTTTCTTGCATACTTACGTACGTACAAGAAATAAAGGACGCAAAACAAACGACCGGTCAAAGAGGTGCATGCATGCATGGGCTCGCGCAGCGATCACAGGCTCCGAGAGAGCTCGTCGGAATCGAGGCATGGCCGGTCGTCGCAGACGAGCTCGTGGAGACTGGGCTTGAGCCGGGCCCGGAAGAATTCCTCGTACTCGCCGGCGCAGCCGGCCTTGCGCCGCACCTCCACCACCACTAGCTCCGGCGTGAGCTCGTAGATCTCCGCGGCCACCGCCAGCGCGCCGTGCTCGCCCTCCCGCGTCCCCTCCATGCTGATCGACCCGTCGTCCCTCGCCCGCATCACCATGCCCGCCGCGGCGGCGGTCCCCTCCAGCACCGCCAGGATCCGCTCCACCGGCGCCCCCGACACGAACCGCGCGGCCTGCTGCTGCTCGCCCGCGCCACTGTCCCCGCCGCCGCCATCCTCGAACAACCCTGAGAGGTCGAACCCCCGCGAGAACGAGATGATGTCAAACGCGTTCAGGCTCGACGGCCGCCGCATGCTCCCCCCCAGATCGGATCTCCCTAATTCCAGCAACGACGGCGCCGACCCGCACGACGTCAGCCCTCCTACATTTCTTGGTTGCTCGGAAGGAGCGTACCCGCTGTCCGCCGTCCGCGGGGTGTCGGGCGGCGAGGTGGACGCGTCGGTGGCGCCGTCGTCCAGGTCGAAGCAGGTGAAGGAGCGGTCGTCCTCGATGCGGAAGGAGAAGCGGCGGAAGCCGATCTTGAACCAGTTGTTCTCCATGATTTCGTCGGCGGTGGCACGGCGATGAGGATTGGTGTCGAGGACGCGGCGGAGGAGGCGGATGAGCTCCGTGGAGAACCACTTGGGGCAGCGGAATTCGCCCTTGTGGATCTTGCGGTACATGCCGACGAGGTTGCGGTCCTGGAACGGGAGGTAACCGGCCATGAGGACGAAGAGCACGACACCGCATGACCAGAGGTCGGCCTTGGCGGCGTCGTAACCGCGGCGGGACAGCACCTCCGGTGCGACGTACGCCGGCGTGCCGCAGAAGGTGTGGAAGAGGCCGTCGTGGCGCATCTCGTCGGCGACGGCGGAGAGCCCGAAGTCGGCGACCTTGAGGTCGCCTGCGTCGTCGACGAGGAGGTTCTCCGGCTTGATATCCCGGTGGTACACCCCGCGCGCGTGGCAGAAGGCGACGGCGGACACCAGCTGCTGGAAGTAGCGCCGCGCATCGCCCTCCTTGAGGCGCCCCCTGGCGACGCGCGCGAACAGCTCACCGCCGCGCACGTACTCCATGACGAAGTAGATGCGCAGCTTGGTGGCCATCACCTCGTAGAGCTGTACGATGTGCGGGTGGCGCACCCGCCGGAGCACGGCGATCTCGCGCTTGATGTGCGCGGTCAGCCCGGACTTGAAGATCTTCTCCTTCTCCATCACCTTGATCGCCACCTCCTCGCCGGTGGCCGCGTTGCGCGCGTGGTACACCTTGGCGAAGTTGCCCTGCCCCAGCATCTTCCCCACCTCGAACCGCCCCAGCAGCAGCGTCTTCTTTCCCTCCCGGCGGCCGCTGCCTCCCTTGTTTGCCATCCGCACCATTGACGAGCAAGAAGCCAAGAACTTCACTAGCTAGCTCCACGAATTAATGGAGAGAGAGAGAGAGAGAGAGAGAGAGAGAGAGAGGATATGATGATTGATGAAGCGATGGGATGCCGTTTAAATAGAGACTAGGGAGTGTACTGCTAGCTAATAAGAAAGATTGACATTTTTTTGTCCTTTCAGTATCTCTTCCCATGATTAATTAATTTTCCTTGTGAAAAGTTTTTTTTTTTACAGTTGTATGTGATGGCCTAGCACTAATTTGGGCACTGGTGACGTGGATTGATCCGACACCATTCCGTGTGGATTGCGATGTTATCCTGGCCATTGATTCCGAGTCATAAGCGGAACTAGGGGATGCTAGGCATGCCGAGCATCCTAAATTTTGACAAACGCAAAAATTTCATTTGTGAGGACTGAGCGTAGCTCAGTAGCTAGAGCCTGCGGTGGGCAGGCTGGTCATCCGGGTTCGAGCCTTGGCTCGGCCCGGGTGCTCACCAGCTGAGTTGCTTTCGCGTGGGTGTGTGTGTGGGTGCGTGTGTTCGCGTCTGTAGCTCAGCAGTTGTTTCTCTCCTTCTTAACTGTAATGCCAGAGCTCCTGGCCATAAAATTCGAAAAAAAATTCATTTGTTCAATAGACTAATTTTTTTTTTAATTGAATTGGTTTCGATTTTGGTGATTTAGGATTTTTAAGACTTTAGAACTATTTGTATTGTACTTTTAGCATATTTTAAATATATATGATGAATTTATTATGATACGAAATAATTGTACAAGGCTATGAAATTGTACATATAAAATGCACATCTTTATCAAAAAAAATTCTAGTTCCATCACTGTTCTGAGTAAGGGTACTTGCTAATCGTTGGTGGAGGGCTTCTCTTTTTCTGCGATTTTTCAGCTGTGATGACCCTGACAATTAGTTAGAAAATAATTTGATGTCTAATTTTGTTTGACAATTATATGCTCCTTGCTGTGTTGAACTAGAAAGTCGTTGTAGCTAGAGCGACATTTCAACATTTCACAGGCAAATTGTTGCAATCCTCCACGTAGGAAAAGGTTGGTGGGGCACCACTCAACTTATATTCTTTGTGCTAGTCCAAAATTTCTGGCTCAGAGCCTTCAGATGCCACCTGTATGGCCTGACAACTATTAAAAGTCTAAGGACTACAAGTAAAAAAAAAAGGAAGCAGAAAAAATCTGTTGGATAAATTCGAGTAGTTCTAATTTAACTCTCAGTTCATATATTTCACACACTGTTCTTGGAAAATGAATGGGGGCAGTGTGTAGCATGGGAAAGCATTCTTCAAGGGGTTGGGTCTCAGAAGTTGTTCGATTTTTATCCCTTACATTTTACTTTTGCTCCCATGTGATGATGATTTGAAAGACGATATCAAATAACATTACTCTCCAGTAGGTTTTTCAGACAAGTTTTTGACAGATTGATGTACTTTTTTTTCAGAGTTAAATAAATAAAAAGTGCTCTTTTGTCTCCTCAAGGTCACTGGTCACCAGAACACAAACAAAAAGAATGTGAAGTTCTCGTATGAACGTTCGGAACCACCAGAGAACACTTCCTCGGTGAGTCTAAATACAAGTAATTAACCCATTGGCCTTAAATTTTTTTTCAAATAACACAACCTTTAGGCTTTAGCCCCATTGAATCAGAGCAACTACTTTTCCATAGTGTTTGTTCTTTGTTTTCAATTTCACAAAGTTGCATGCATGCCACGATGAAACGCTCATGAGCTTAGAAAATTGGGAGGATAAAATAATTTTGATTACTTCTCGACTCGTGGAAAATACAAAAGAAAACTTCAAAAACAATTCGCAACACAATAAAAATACTTCACGAATTGAAAGAATATGGATAAGTAGGGATGGTGATGCCCAAGATTTGGTGTTACACGTCGGATCCAACACACAGATCAGAAGCAGTACGGTGGGGGGGAGGTGACCACCTCTATTGCTCAAACCCCAAATGAAGCTAAAGAAATTTTCCTCCACGATGTTCTGCCATAGCAAACTGGATGCTCCTATTTCAGTTTCTTTTTGGTCAAATTCAACTTACATAGATAAATTCCATCAGAATTTGTAGGCTCTCTTATAAGATTTTGATAATGGCACAAACAATGTGCATGGTTTCATCACAAACAATGATAATGGCTCTCTTATAACAATTTGCTCAATTTGTAGGCTCTCTTATAAGAGGCCAACCCTTGCTGGGGCATCTCCGGGACCTCGTGCAGGGCGGCCGATTTGGAGCTCTTTAAGGCTAGCACTGCTATTACTATAAACAACGGCCGGACTGCAAGGTTCTGGACTTCCCATTGGTTGCAAGGCCAAGCCCCTAGGGACATCGCCCCCTCGTGCTATCGTCTTGTGAAAAAAAAGGAGCAATTCAGTGAGACATGAACTCACAAACAATTCCTGGATGATCCCGTTGAGGAATATTCACACCAACCTTCAGCTCCAACAATTCCTCACGCTCTGGTACATGATTCAACAGGTACACCTACAGGAAGAAGGGCAGGATAAAATCGTGTGGCGTTGGACCTCGGATGGGAATTTCACTACCAAGTCCGCGTATATGGCGCAATTTCAAGGCTCCACTGCTTGCGTATTAGGCAATTTGATCTGGAGAGCTAAAACTGAGAATAAATGTAAAATTTTTACTTGGCTGCTGCTTCGAAATAGCCTTCTTACGGCTGACGTTTTAGCTCAAAGAGGGTGGCCGCATCAACAAGCTTGCTGTCTGTGCAATGCGGAGGACGAAACGGCCTTTCACTTGGTGCTTTCTTGCCAGTTTGCCACTAGCTTCTGGAACCTGTTCCTCCCTTCGCAAGGCAGCAGCTTCCGGGCTCCGGACTACAACAACTCCCAGCCTCAAATTCTAATCTGGTGGCTCCAACAGCGTTCGACGATCTTACACCAAGCAAGACGAGATTACGATGGACGGATTATCTATGGTTTTTGGAACCTATGGAAGGAAAGGAACATGCGCATCTTTCAAGATGTCGACAGCCCAGTTCAATTAGTGGTGAATAGAGCTAAGGCCAATATTGCAGAGTTTGTTCTTGCCTCTAAGAGACTAGGCTAATTTACTCACTGTTTGTGTGGGTGGTCGTTTCTTTTGGGTCCGGCGGTTGCTGTTGTTTTGTGCTCTCAACTGTTTGTCTCGCTTTCGTTTCCCCCTTAAATGAATAGGCAGAGCTCCTGCCATCTATTTCGAAAAAAAAGTCACTGATGATATGTTTCTGGCTAGAAGTGTTTGTGAGGAACGTGATTGCTGACATGCAGCTCCAGGGGGCAGTCCTTAACCTTTATCGTGTGGCTGTTTGCACAGCTCAGTCTTTTTTCCAGGGTGGTAAGTACCGTAGTAGTACTACTACTATTCTTAGGATTTGAGCATGGAAAAACAGCTCATTTATCAGAAAAGTACTGTTCATTTGAGCATGCAAAGGGCATTTTCGTTGTGCCATTGAAATAGGCTCTGCCTAGTATACTGGGTTGGAAGTTAAGAGTACTTGCGTATTGATAAAATGTTGATGTCGTAATTACCTTAAAAAGAAGCTATCAGACAACTGAAATATCCTGCTAAAACTGTTAGTACACCAGTAATATTAGGGGCCCTGTTTGGTACGGTTCTAAATTCTAGTAGAAACGAAAACGGTTCTAGATTCTTGGTAGAAACGTTTCAGATAGAATTTTATAAATCGGATGGAACGGGATTGAGACCGATTCGACCATAGAGTGGAAAAAGAAAAAACGATCCGAGAAGAATCGTTCCGAGCTTTAGCCCGTTTGATTGAGTTTCTTCCAGAATCTAATAAAAACGACCCAGCTTTAAATTGCCAAACGGGACCTTAGTATGAGTACCTTCCCGTTTGGAATCCACCTCGTTGCCGAATGGACCTGCATCATCACAATTCACAACATATGAACAATGCAAAACATAACAGTGGTCTTCACACCTTCAATGCATGAAGAGAAAAATCAAGCGAGGGAATAGCTCTTTACTTATCAAAATCTTCCTACCGTACATCATACAAAAGTGAAACACATTCATGCAACTTGGAACAGTTTATCAAGGATAAACAGGTTGTTTACATTTCAGGGCTATAAATGTTTTGTGGCTTTTCAGTTTTCGTATACAGTGACATTAGCAAACAGAAAGGCAGAAGCCATACATTCCCTGCAACTGGGTGTAATCTACCTTTAAGTTCAAAACCAGCAATCTGTGCGCTTAGCTGATGGCCGATGGTTCCATCAGGTACCCAGACATTTCACACAAACTCCAGGAAAAGTATATTAATATATGTTAAATGTGAGTACATTCCACAGAGAACCAACCCGTGCAAAACTATATTGAGTAATATTTGCATACTGCCATGGTAATCCAGGCATATTAGGCACAACGAGTTCAGATCATAATCCTCTCTAAAGCGGGACATGACATGCTGTCAATCAACAGTTAAACTTCCACTATCACCAAATGCAGTACAGTAAAACACAACATAACCAATTTTATGCTGGTATCTAACACCAAAAAAAAAGGAGAGCAAGCGCAACGAGTATTAACTAATAACTACACATGGTGAACATCATAGGGCCTACAAAAAAGATAGATTGAGAAGTTTTATTTGATGTCTGGCTCCATTCGATGACATGAGTTGAATCCTGTGGTGGTATTTCTCTTGGTAGTGTTTCCTACCAACAATAGTTTATGTCAGCCCAAAAATTCCCCCAGGAATTCTCCAAAATACAATAAATGATATGATTATTTGGTGTCAAGGCTCAGAAGTCAGCACCATGGTAGCACATAGGCTAGAGAAATAAGAAGCTCAAAATTTGTCTATCAGAAGTTCGGAACCTACTGCTGGCTCATAAAGCAGGTGGACTATAATTATGTCTTAGGTAGGGATAGCATGACTGAACCAACCAGCTCTTAGAGGCCAATACGCGTCTCGAACTTCTGGATCTCATTCAAGAATATCCAAGTCAACTGCACACAAGATCTCATGAGGTAAGTATGATAGAACATGAAGACATAACGGTGTCTGTTAAAGCAAAGAAACGCTGTGTAATATTTGCATTACCATGACATGTGGAGCAATCCTGACACAGTAGACAGGAAAGCCAGTGTAGAACTTAAATGGGCCTCCACTCTTCAAGGTCTTCATGGCACAGTCAAGAGACCCAGTGTATGGATACTTCCCGGTGGCATCAGGTTGCATCTTCTGAATCTGTGTCTTCACATAATCAAAGGGCAAACTGCAAGCAGATGCAAAGAATCCTGAAACAGCACTGGCCCCTACAAGCAAAATCAAAATCATGTAAGTTAAAGCAAAACAAAAACGTAACATCACTATAAAAAAATCAAAAAACAACTAAACAGCACAGTGAACTATGAAAGGCACATAACTAAAAACTATTTGAGCAGTGCACAACATACTCGACACATGTGATGCAAATCCGTCATTTTCTCTTTTTTTCATGGGAAACATTAAGGGAAGCCCATGCAAATCCGTCAATTCACAAACTAAGCAACTAGAAGGGTATTTTCGGTAGGCCTACCATACCTCCAACCAATGTTACTTGGACACCCATGTCCAAATAATCTTGCCGAATAGGGCACCTCGAATCTGAGTCGGATTCCAACACCCATGTCCGAGTAACATTTCCCGTGTCCAAATTTTTTTGCCGAATCGGACACCCCGAATCCAAGTTGGATTCTGATTCTCCCGCGTCCATGTCCAAGTAACACGGCCTCCAACAGGCCAATAGACCATTCAAACCATGAGCTTAACTTAATTTAGAGCATGAATTAATAATTAAAGTGACCATAGTGCTTCTACATTGAGTCATTAATAAATTTATAATTCCTGCATTTTATTTTATTTTTTGGTCCCTCCAACCCACGCACTAAAGATGCCAGAGTCCATGACCTATAGATAATGTGGCAGTGTGCCACTACTTCATGTCGCAAAATGCATAAATAATTCTCAATGGAGAAATCATAAAAACATAATTACATATCACATGATACCTAAATATGAAAAGAATATAATCTTACCAAGCACTGTAGAAATTTCTCCAGCACCAAATTTATCCCTAAATAACTCGACACTCTGATCATAGGAGGCAAGCATGCCCATGTTGAGTGACATAGCTCTCACTACAGTTGGACCTGCACCCTTCCAAAGTGCCAGAACACCTTCATCAGCAACAATACGGTAAAGTGCATGAAAAGCATTCTTATAGTTGCGCCGTTGAGCTGCAGGCAAGGTTGAATCAGCCTGCATCCTAATCAATGCCAAATCCGCAGGACTACCAACACACGCTCCAATTGCTCCAGCAGTGAGACCAATAAAAGCTTTCTGGACTAGAGGCAGTGGCTTCCCATCGTTTGCTTCAACTGCTTTATTTGTCAGAACCCTGACGAAATACAGTTTGAAATTTGAATACATAAAATCAAGTCAAACATTGAACAGCAGGTATCGCAGTCAGGGTCAAACTTCATTTTAAGATAAAATCAGATCAAAATAGCAGACAAACCATGCGCGAATGATTTTACAGCTTGCTCTTTATAATGAAAAACAAAAGTTAACAGATCCTCTGCTTGGCACAGAGTGATGTAAAAAACACTATTAATTGATGTGTTATGATGGCTTCAATGGTCATATTTTGCTCCAACTCCAGGAATGATGGATCCGTCAACTCCAACTTTACTTTAACATCAGTGTTCCTTCTTGAAAGTTTTTTCAACTCAACTTAACAAATCAAGAACGAAACCATTGTTAGATTCAGCAGGTACCCTACAAGTGAGTAATTTATAAGTGCATACTTAGATTGCTAGATATGCTTTGGCTGGACACCGGCCAATAACATATAGCAGGCATCAATTTTCAGAATATCTAGTCTACCACAACAGAAACCACGGGCTTTTGACACAAAATGGTATTTCGCACTGTTCATGTATTCTTCAGCTGAAAGACTATTGACTACAAATTAGTTTAGTCAATAACCATCCTGTGTTAATTATACGGAAGGTTACTGACGAAATAAGTTACTCGCTAAGTACAAACCTGAAGGATCCAAGACGAGCGGTTGTGTATGTCGCTTGCCTTAGCAAGCCAGCTGACAATCCCTGCATGCAAGAAATGTATAGCAATTAAAAATCACAAGCGACAAGTCACCTCAAGATTAGCAACTGAGCCCCTAAACTATTTGGCATGATTCATGATTCTTGCAAAGACATAATGTTAAGGGTATATATATTGTCTTATATAGACTCTCCATATATAGGCTTTCCTTATATAAGTTTTCCTTGTTTAGGCATTGCATTACATAAGCTTTCCTTTTATACCCTCGTATACTCTATATATTTTGACCATTGGTATCATATTGAATACAACAAGTACTATTCATAACATGGTATTAGAGCATAGGTTCTAACCCAAGCTCCGTTATTGTCTTCAGCTGCTGCCCCTGGGAGGAGAAATCTCCACTCCCGAAGGCGGCCACATACTTGGATCCAAGCCCGAAGTTGATTGTCCTCGTCGAGTCCACGTCGCGGCCTCTCAAGATCCAATCATCTCAGGATATGGCCGGAGCTGGATCTCTTCATTATCGCCGGTCTTTGATTCATCTTTGCACCATCTCAAAACTATTATCTGCGCCTCTGCTTCGTCGACGCCTCTACATGCCTCCACCCGGCTCCTGTTCGCGACGCCTCCGCCTAGCCGTGACACCTCCACTGCGACGCATCCACCCGACCGGCTGCCACTTTGCGACGTAGCTCCTCCTGGCTGGTCGCCTCCTCCCTTTGGTCAGTCGAATTTGACCCGAGCTCCGGCCGTGATGCCAACCACTTCGGGGGCCGCCGACGTTCCGCGCCAACCTTCGTCGCCGCTCGGGCGGCCCACCTCCTTCCGCGCCGCTCGCCTCTAGGGCCCGCACCTCCGGCCACCCTGGCCTCCGCGCCTTCCGAGCCAGCTCCACCTCCTCCCGGCCCGCCTTGCCTCCACCGGCTCTGGCCGCCCTCACCGGCCTCTTCTCCCGCCCATGAAGCTTGCCCGAGAGGAACCCTCACTCGCCTGTGCCCGATTTGCTGCTCATCCGATCAGACTCCAACTAAATCCCACAAGTGGATTTAATCTGTTTTCAGCCCGGCTCGTCTCAGTTTTGGCTTGGCTTGTCTTGGCTCCGGTTTCGGTCGGCTCTTGGTAGGCTTACACTTGTCGACTCCTTTGCCGGCTTGGCTCTCCGTCGGCTTCTTTTGTCGGCTACTTCATTGGCTTTAATCCAATTTCCGACTCATCTCAGCTCCAGTCTCCGGCACCACTAATCGGCTCTCTGGCTTCTGGCTCTCGACTATTGGCTTTTCTGGCTCACTACGTCAGCTAGGCTCTTCCGTCAACTTGGCTCCTTTTGATCGGCTCTCCGGTTTCTAGCTCTTAGTTCGGATCTCCGGCTTAGCTCCAACTTTCAACTCCGGCTCTTTGGCTTCTCCGTTTTCTACGGTGTTGGCTTCTTTAGCTTTTTTGTGCTGATATTTCCGAGCTTTTGCCGATGGTTGCCGCTAGTAGTTTGGAGTTCATCTCACTCCCTCAGTCGCCACTATCGAGCTTCTCCTTGCCTTGGCCGTCGCCGTTGAGCTTTGGTTCGAGCTGACATGACTTTCTTTGTGTCGGGTGTCGGCACTGAGTTTTGATCTAGAGTTCTACTTCAAGTTTGGCTGTTGCTACTGCTGGTATCTACTCTAGTATTCCTAGTATTTTCTTGAGTCTTCTGTTGCGTCCATCCAAATCTTTAGCATCTTGATTTTGTCGTCCCGCGGCTCTTTTATCGGCTTGGCTCATTCCGTCGACTCCGATTACCTCGGCTCGGCTTCGCCGGCTTTCTTTTGTCGGCTTTAGCTCATTATGCCAACCGGTTTCAACCCGACTCGTTTTGTCAGCTTTGTTGATTCTTCTTCGTCAACTCGGCCCTACCATCGACTTTTGTTCGACATGGCCTCCTTCATCGGCTTTCTTCATCGACTCAGTCCCACCGTTGGCTTTTCTTCGTCACAATATTACACAGAGTAAGAAAGCCAGCAATATCTTTGAATCTTCAGCGCATTCAACTTGAAAAGTTACATTAACTATTTGGTACACTATAAGTCACTAGTAACTACATTTCTCTTCAAAGAAACATCGGTAGCATAAGAACATTGAAATTGGCAATTTGCTTACTCATTTGTAAGACCCTAGATGTAAAAGATTATCTATTGCCGTGTTGACCAAAACATTCATTATGTGTCGATAGTAACTACATTTCTCTTCGTGGAAACATTGGTGGAATAAAAATAGTGAAATTAGTAATTTGTTTACTCATTTGTAAGACCGTAGAGGTAAAAGATTATCTATTGCTGTGTTGACCAAAACATAAGTAAAATGTTGTTCTGAAAATTAGATTATTAGACTATAGGTTTTAGCATAAACAATTCAAAAAATTGATATTCATTACAAAAAAGGTAAAAGATATTGTAAGCAGAAAATATCCTAAAACCAACAGTGTGTATTTTTTGTCATTTTGCTTCCTGAATGTACACCCCACGACTAATAGAATTTGAGTTATCGTTTCATGTTCTTAGAACGCAGAATCACAGATGAGAAAACTAAAATTTCCCATCAAATTCAATTTCAATTTGAGAAAACAGCATAATTTCTCTCAAATGATACAGGACAAAAAAATCTCATTCATAAAGGACTATTTTCCTAGCAAATGCTATAAACGCATGCTCATCACCAAGTTATAGTGCATGCCACATTCACAGGATCAATATTTCAATACTAAGCACAACGACAGGGATATGTAGGGCAGAACACCTATGAGAACAAACCTTGTAGAAGGAACCAATTCCCTCATTATTAAGCATCTTCTTGGTGACAGTACCTGCAGAGCCCTCGCCCAACTGGATCTTCACCTGAAACAAAACAGCAACAATTAATCCTAGACCCAAAAACACTCCCCAAACCTCAACTCAACTGAAAACCAACACCGAAGTGCTAAGAGCAGGCATGTCCCATCAAAAGCAGGGCCATCAAGACCTTGACAGAGACAATTACTAGAAAATTTCCTACAAGATGCACAAGCAAACTACTTCCTACGATCTTAATTCCAAAGCCATGAAAATTATTGCAGGCTTGCAGGACAGCATCTTCTCAGCTCAGAGGTAAACTAAATAGTCGAACTAGTAAAATGAACTAGACCTGATACCATATGAATGCAAAAATAAATTCCAAACCTTCTGCGAATCATCCCTTCCGAAATACCGTCACAGGTGTGGTCAAAATTTCGAAACTTTCACCTTTAATGTATTTTTAAATATTTAAATTGGATACATGAAAATTATTGTGCAGATTTGTCTTAAAAAGTGCTTTTGTAATATTATAATTTTATTTTTATAAATATATTATAATAGAAATTAGTAGCCAAAGTAGTGTTTTCGAGACCGTATCAAGTCCAAAACATAGCTATTTGCGACGGGAGAGAGCATACCACGAACAAATGAACAGTACCTCAAATCAACCCAGTAACAGAAATGATGAAATCACAGACCCAGACCTCACCCGAATACTTCAAATTCCCCATATACCTAAGCCGCGACGCACCATGTCCATCAATCTAAGCAACCAGGTGGAACAAAATTCTCCTTAGACGACTAGACGCAACACATCAAACAGCTCGTCTCCACTAAACTCTCACTCGAACTCCCCGTCCCCTCGGGAGCCATTCCTCAAAAGCGTAGAACTCCAATCCCCGAGCCATCAAGTGGCTCAACTCCACTAACCGCCCACCCAAATCTCCTTCCGGAGACCAACCATACCTTGACCATGTCGATGGGCTGGATGACGCAGGTGGCAAGCATGCCAGAGCAGCCGCCGTTGACGAAGGGCTTCACCGTCTTCCACACGCCGCTAGCCGCCGCCGCCGCCTGCGGCTGCTGCTTCGCGTCCGCCATCTTCTCCTCCTCCTCTCAGCTCCCGAGCTCCTGCTGCTCCTTGGGCTTGCGGAGAAGAGGTGGTGGGAAGGAGGCGTCACAGACGTGTGCAATCGCAGGATGCCGTTGCGCCTTTTATGTCGACGAGAGCCACATAATTTTTTTTTCCCTTTTCCAATCATGTTTTTCCTGCTGCGCATTTGCGTCGCATCTCTCCCTCGCTTGGCATGGGCGGATGGGCATGTGCTACGCAAACCGAGCGGATAAGTATCAATGGTTGTTCGAAGGTCGACAATTTCGATCGATTTTCTCAAATTTTAAACGAAATTCAAGATTTCAAATCCTACCGAAATATAAAGCCGAGCGAAAAATCGAGTAAATTCAACAATTTGAGAAAATTTAACCAAAAACTCTCTAAAATAAGTATTAATAGTTTTGTAATCTCTAGGATGAAAATTGGTTGAAAAATTAAAAAATTTAGACGTTTTTGCGCAATAACCGATTTTACAATATTGAAAAAATAAAAAAAACACTACCGGGATCCGGAATTTTATACAAGATAAAAAACTTACTTGTATTGCTATGGTATATTTAATGTGTTCATGTTATCTAATATTGAAATTTTTTCTTGTATTAATATGTGACAACTTTCAATTATTTAAAGTATAGCAAAGATATGGTATTTTTTAATATATTAATGTTATCCAATATTAAAAACTTACTTCTATTGCTATTGTATATTTAATATGTTAATGTTATCTAATATTTAAATTTTTTTCTTGTATTGATATGTGACAACTTTCAATTATTTAAAGTATAGCAAATGTATGGTATTTTCTTAATATATTAATGTTATCCAATATTAAAAACTTATTTGTGTTGCAATGGTATATTTAATCTGTTAATGTTATCTAATATTTAAAAATTTTCTTGTATTGATATGTGACAACTTTCAATTATTTAAAATATAGCAAAGGTATGGTATTTTTAATATATTAATGTTATCCAATATTAAAAACATACTTGTATTGCTATGGTATATTTAATGTGTTAATGTTATCTAATGTTATCTTGCTATGGTATATTTTAATTATGTGAATGTCTATTTTTGCACTTGTATTGATATGTGACATGTGTTTAATTATGTGAATTGTTTTTTTTTTTACAAATTTTACAGTATTTTATTTGCAATTTTTCTGATTTTTTAACCTATCGTCGAAATTCGATGCTTTTCGATCGAAATTCGAGCTTTTCGACCGGAATTCATTCGGCTATTTGACAAATTTTCAAATACATTTGAATTCCGAAACAGTTCGATTTTTAGCAAATTTTGACGAATTTCGGTACCGGTAGTTGCTTGAAAAATAGTCTCGAAATGAAATTGAAAACCCTGGTTGTTCGTCCGAATAGGTTCAGATCTTATTCGAAACATAAAATTGAATATCACTGCTTTTTTTAAAATATCAAATTCAGATTTAAATAATTTTTTGTTAAATATAGAAAAAAAATCGGCACAAAAGTATCCGTCCAATTTGAAGCCATCTGGAATTTTAATTCGGTAGTATCCGATAAATTTATTTCGGATATCTGAATATCACCATAGTAGACAAGCCCATAAAACTACAGACCTATAAGTATATGATTACCCCCTCACCTGCTCATAGTGGGTTTGAGAAAGAAATTAACCCACAAGACTTTACCTAATATTAAAATTAGTTTTTTATTTTTTAAAAATATAGAAAATCCAAATAAACCAAGAAAGATAGTGACGAGTACCCATACCATGGGTACCCCCAGCGGCCCAGAACGACACATGGGCCGACCCAGGCCGGTCGAGGCCCGAAGTCACGACCGCCAGGCAAGGTCCGGAACCGCGACCGGGTCTCCGATATCCCAGAGAAGCGACGATATTTTTTGCGTATCGAGCGTATTAAATGTCGGCCATAATGATGATGACGTAGCGGCACAAGTTCCCGACCCTCGCATTTACTATGAACGACGCAACGACTACGGCGACCAGCAGCAGGGTAGGGGGAGTCGGCGGCCAGTCCCATCAGCCCGTCACTTTCGGACGACCGTGAGCGCAGGAAGGGGAGGCCCCCTAGGGACAGTCTTTTCCTTTCTTTTCCAACCAACAGTGTAATCTCCCTCCTCGCCTATATAAAGGGGGGAGGGGCGACCATGTAAAGAGAACGAACAATCAGGAATCAATACGATCCATCCCACACGAACTGGAGTAGGGACGTTCAGCCCGAACCAGTATACATCTTGTGCTCACCTGAGTAAGCCGTTCGAGGAGAGGGAGCGTGCACCCCCCTTCAACCTATACAAATTCACTAGCCGGTGCCCGAAACACCGACAGTCATCCCGAACCAAGTGCCTTGCTCCGGAGCTTTCCCTTGATTCCCCGACTCCACAAAATTGTAATGAACATACCAACCTACGCCCGACCCCCGTGGTCCCTAAGGCTATGGACGGTAAAATGTCCATCACAAGCGGAGAGCACGGAAATCAAGCACAAAGCAAAACCCTGATAGGCCCGCACGGCCAACCTTTCTTAAAGGCGCGATTCAGTTCTTTGCAAATTCAAAAAAAAAACTGTCTAAGCTCTTTCTTTATTGGTCCCGGTGAAGGACGTCGATCGGGGAGATCTGATCGGCGATCGCCCTGGCGTGTGGTTCGACTCGGAGCTCGAAGGCGTCAACCTCCTCTTCAGACCGGTTTGCAGCGACCCGCTCTTGGCGATGCTCGAGTCGATCTGACCGTAGTAGGAAAGCGTGCAAACCAAAGGTCGGCGTAGCCCCAAGAATGGCCGCCGGCCGCCAAGCCTCCACGTGGTTTCCGCACGCTGCCGTGGCGCTCTCCAGCGAGCTCGAGCCTAGTCGAGAGCCCTCCGGCTCCAGCACCCGATCGCGGATTTCCCGGCCGACCGTTCGCAAGGACGTCAGCTCGGCCTGGTCCGCCTCCGACAGCCATCGCGTCGTCAAGGCCGCGTCGCGCGCCGTGATGGCTTCATCACGCGCCGCGACCGCCTGGTCACGCGCCTCCTCCGCCACTCTCCGTGCCTCTGTGGCACTCCCAAGGTTCTTCTGCAACTCTGCGCAGAACCAACAGCGCCGAAAGGATGCGGCGAGCCGACCCGAAAGTCAAAAAGTACAGGGCGCCGAAGCGAAGACACTTACCCGATGTAGAAGCAACCAAGGCGTGGAGGTCCTCCTCGGCCTTTACCCGAGTCGCCCGATCACGCTCGCCCCGCTCCAAAGCGGTGTCACGTTCTACGGACGTGTCCTGCGCAAGCTTCCGCGCCGCCTCGAGCTCCCCGCCGAGCCGGGCGGCGCTCGACTCGGCGCCCTCCTTCGCCCGAACCGCCTCCGCTAGGAGAAGTTCAAGCTCGGATACCCTCTCGTCCGAGGCTTGCTTCTCTCGGCGCTCCCTGAGCAGGATTTCCTCGGCCTCCCGGCGAGCCTTCGCCGCCTCGGTTTGCTCACGGCCCAAAGCTCCCCGAGCATCCGACAGCTCGGAGCGCAATCGGTCGCGATCCAACATGGCGGACGACCCCCGTTGGCTCTGAACCCGGATATACCCGGACTTGAACAGCGATCGGGTCTTCAAGCTCTACAGATAAGACCATCCGTCGGCCCTCAGCTCGACCGACCAAAAGGGCGAACGTGCAACAATACAAGCAGATTACCTCAACTCTCCGAAGGGTCTCCCCGGAGACAACCCCCAGCCTCGCGTTGAAGGACTGGAGCACAGCCGACAGCGCCCCGCGAACCTGGTCCGCCTCGGCCGTAACCTGCCGGCAGATCTCTCCAACCGCGGACCACTCGTCTCCCTCCGCCTCGTCATCCAGAACTACCGGCGGCGAGCCCGGCAGGGTCAACGGCGGGATAGGAACGCGAGCAAACGCCCCGGCTGCCCGCGGAGACTCGACGACCACTTCCTCCCGCGCCATCTCGACGACCGTCTCCGCCCTCGCTTCCCCCGTAGCTTCATCCGAAAGGGCGGGCCCTCGGGTCAACGGCACGGTGAACCCCGGTGCCAGAACCGCGCCCAATGGAGGGGTACCCGTCAGGGGCGGTGGAAGCTCTTCCCCGCCCGCTTCACCCTCCGAAAGCGGATCCAGCCCGACTCGAGCACCAGGGTCCTCCTCGGACCCCGACACGACCGACGGCTCCGCCGATTGCTCGGCCACCGACCCCGACGCCGTGGCGATCAATGCTTCCGCTACCGGCGGCTCGGTGCCCCCCGCCCCGGCGGGGAGCACCGCAACCCCCGATCGGTCCGCCTCGGCCAACGAGACGCCTGCCGACAACGCTGGCGGGGGCGGCTCCAACCCTCAGAGGGGCCACCGCGCGATTCGCCACCGCGAATCGCTTCGTAGACTCGTGACGCGACGACGAAGTCAGAAACCGCGAGGGCGCCTTGAAGCCCAAAATTTGCTACCGCCGAAGGAGCACTTACCGCTTCGAGCGCCTGCACGGTACTTTTCTCCTCCCCGCCGAACCTCCCGTCGGGGATGCGTCGGCGCTCCGTTTTCCCCGAGCATCCGGCACCGCTTCTCCTGGGGCTCGACAATGCCAGAAGATCACCCCGATCACGCCGCCTCCTCCGGTCTCAGATCGACGCAGGGCCTGCTGTCGCTTCTTGCCTTCAGAGCGTGAAGACGACTCCGAGTCGCCCGATCCCGTGTCGGTCGTATCAGAGGCGTCCTCGCCGCGGGACCGCCTCGCCTCCCGCTGCCTCTTCTTCAGCTCGGCCGCCCTCTTCTTCTCCTCTTTGCGAGCGGCATCTCGCGCCTCCCGAACCTGGGCCCTCGCCTTTTTTTCCCCGGGCATGTCCGGCCGAGAAATCATCCGACCAAGCCCCTGCGAAGGAACGGAAGAGTCGGTCGAAACCGGCCAAAGAAAGAAAGCAGGCGGGGGAGCCCTCTAGCATACCAAGTCAGAGCCGCGACCCGCCATTAAAGGTGCGGGAGCTTGGGACACCGCCACGGACGAGCCGCCACCCAGGACGGAGAGCACCCGAGCGACGACCTTTGTCGGGGGGAGCCCGGAGTCCAGCGTCCTCATGGGGTCAGATGACCCCGTATACTCGAACATGGGGTGCGCCCTCTCCGCAAGGGGCTGCACGCGCCTCTCCATGAACGAGCGCACGACAGCCTCACCGTTCAAGCCGCGCTCCTTCAAAACCCGGATCTTCTCGACGATCAGCTGCACCTTGGGCCACTCCTTCCGGTCAGGTCCCCAAGCCCAGCATTCTTCGCCCTTGGGGAGCAGGCCGGAGAAATGTGGGGCGCTGTTTCCCACGTTCCTGACATAAAACCACTCGGGATGCCACCCCCGGTTGGACTTGGGGAGCTCCAGGTCGATGTACTCCGGCGCCCGATTGGAGCGCAAGTTCAACGCCGCGCCTCCGAAGGCCGCCCCTTGGTTCGTCGCCCCTTCCTTCACCAGGCGACTGGAGAAGAAGTACTTCCACAACCCCCAGTGCGGCTCGATGCCGAGAAACGCCTCGCACAGCGTCATGAACACCGCGACGTGAAGCACGCCATTCGGGTTGAGTTGGTGCACCTCCACCCCGTAATAGAAGAGGAGCCCCCGGGCGAACCTGTGGAGGGGAAGCCCAAACCCGCGCTCATAGAACCAAGCATGCGCCACGATCTCGTCAGCATGTGGCTCGGGAGCCGCCCCCGTCGTTGGGATCCGCCACCCGGAGACGTCCCGCGGCGGAAGAAAACCTTTCTTCTCCAAGCCAACTGCGCGGGAGGAACGAGTGGAGCACTCCGGCCACATCCTCAAAGCACAGACTGAAGCGACGACAGGGAACTGGTGAAAACCTTCTCTCTCTCTCTCTCTCTCTCTCTCTCTCTCTCTCTTTTTCCCCTCCTTTTTCGTCGCAGGCGAAGGCAAGAGTCCCGAGCGTCGGAAGCAAAAACGGATGGCGCCGCGGCCTCTCCCGTTCTCCCCCGTATATAGGAGGCAGACCAACGAGAGTTGAGCAGACGCGGGTTGAGGCAACCACCCCACGCTGCGATAAAGCGTCACATCGCTGTAAGTACACCAGCTACCAATCCCCCACTACGCATTAACTGCTGTCAGAATACCGCTAGGAAGGACAGGCGCCACCACGAACGGCGCCCCCAGCACCCTCTCGGTCTCTACCTCCGGGTTGGGCCAGAGGCGCGATATACGACAACAAGGGCCCGCTGGGCTGCTGAGGCCCTGATGTCACAAGAAGCTCGACAGCTTGCACCCGAGGCCCAGGCCAACGCTGAAAAGTGCAGAAACCCGGCCGCCAAGCGGATCCGGCTCCGCCTCAGCGAAAACGAGCAAGGGGTGAGGCCGAGGCGAGCCCCCAGCGGGCCCCTAGTTGGGTCGGCGGACGACCCAATCGCCTTAACTCACGTCCGAGACCATACCTCACACTCTCCGCGAGTTCGCCGACGGCGGCGGCCAATCAAGCGCTTGGTTGGCGAACGACCCGGGGACCGATACGGGATCGAGTAAGGAAAGGTTCCTCATGGATCGCCCCCCCAGTGGGGTCGGACGCCCGCGCCGGGATCGTCCGCTAGGGGACCCCCTCACGAGGGGGCCTCCAGGTTCCACTCGGATCACCCGCTAGTAGCTCCGCGAGAACGGCGCTCGAGCCGACGAAGGCAAGCGCGCGTCTCTCACCCCCTCCAGGTCCCACACCTGCGGACGGGGCGTAAACGTGGGACAGACGGTAACCCCTCCGCCCGATAGCAAACTCGCCCAGCTCCGGCGTGAAACGAGCCGCAACTCGCCCAGCTCCGGCGTGAAACGAGCCGCAACTCGCCCAGCTCCCGCGTGAAACGAGCCGCAACTAACCCCGACCCAGATCAAGCACAAGCGTTCGAAGCACGGACGCCATGCGCCCGCCGGGGCGACCACTATCATACGCGGCGCAGACGCCGGCCGCACCACGTGGTTCGCCGGCGATTGGCCGATCATAAGGCCGGCGCAGACGGCCGGACGCTATGCGCGCCGGCGACCACTCATCGCGCGCTACGCGGCTGACGCTTACGTGTCGCCGGGCAACCACCTTATCGCGCTGGCTGGCAGACGGCCGGGCACCACGCGGCGCCGGCGATTGGGCCGATCGCGGCCGCGCGACGGCCGTTACGTGGTTCGCCGGGCGACCACCTACTACGCGCCTCAGACGGCCTGGTCGCTGCGGTTCACCGGGCAACCAGCCAAGACGCCGCGGCACGCCCGGACGCCACATGTTCGCTGGAGCGACCATCGCGATCGGGCGCCGGCAGCCGCGCTCAGGCGCCATCTCGCCCACCCGGCGACTACCTTTAAACACGGCAACGTGGCCGCCCGGGTGCAGAAATACACTGCGATCGGACCTCTTCGACACCGCAAAACGACAACCGAGCAAGGCGAAACCCCGACCGCTTCTCCGACCAGCCGGGGCTCGGGGCTACACTCATCGGTGCGCCACGCACTACGAAGATTCTTCCCGACCAAACCCAGCCAGGTTTCCCGGCACGGCGAAACAACAACCGAACAAGGCGTAACCCCCCGACCTGCTCTCCAACCAGCTCGGGGCTCAAGACTACACCCACGGGCCACAAGACCGGTCGAAGACTCTGATCAAGCCAGGCGTACTAAGGCACGGAAGCAAAACCCCCGGGTGCCTCTCCGACCCACCCTGGGGCTCGGGGGCTGCTGACGAGTACCCATACCATGGGTACCCCCAGCGGCCCAGAACGACACATGGGCCGACCCAGGCCGGTCGAGGCCCGAAGTCACGACCGCCAGGCAAGGTCCGGAACCGCGACCGGGTCTCCGATATCCCAGAGAAGCGACGGCATTTATTGCGTATCGAGCGTATTAAATGTCGGCCATAATGACGATGACGTAGCGGCACAAGTTCCCGACCCTCGCATTTACTACGAACGACGCAACGACTACGACGACCAGCAGCAGGGTAGGGGGAGTCGGCGGCCAGTCCCATCAGCCCGTCACTTTCGGACGACCGTGAGCGCAGGAAGGGGAGGCCCCCTAGGGACAGTCTTTTCCTTTCTTTTCGAACCAACAGTGTAATCTCCCTCCTCGCCTATATAAAGGGGGGAGGGGCGACCATGTAAAGAGAACGAACAATCAGGAATCAATACGATCCATCCCACACGAACTGGAGTAGGGACGTTCAGCCCGAACTAGTATACATCTTGTGCTCACCTGAGTAAGCCGTTCGAGGAGAGGGAGCGTGCACCCCCCTTCAACCTATACAAATTCACTAGCCGGTGCCCGAAACACCGACAGATAGTAAATAAATTCCGAACAATTCCAAACAATTCATGTAAATACGTTTGAACATAAAAAACTTTGAAAAACTACTGTTGAGTTTAATTATTGTAGTCAAATTTGTTTGTTAAACTCCTAATGGATTGTATTTTAAATATATACTCCCTCCGATCACAAATATCAGTTGGTTTGGGATGCGTGCAGTCAAATTTTTGAAACTTTAGCTATTGATATCTTTTTAAATATTTAGATTGGATGGATGAAAAAACATATATGTAGATTTGACTCAAAACATATTTTCATAATATTATAATTTTATTGGATTTCTAAATATATTATAATAGAAATTAGTGTTCAAAGTTCCGTTTTGGAACCGTGTCAATTTCCAAAATGACTACTATTTGTGGCCGGAGGAGTAGTACGATTGATTGATTGTTTTATGTGCGATACATAATAAAATTCTCGAGCATGAAAATTTAGGATTTTTTTCAAAATTTTAATGCGTGCTTAGTGTTATTTGAATTTTATGGGGACTATCTGGAGTTTTACGAGACTTTAAATTTTGAAAAATCATTTAATAAAATAAAAACGTAAGTTAAAATCATAAAACTTGAAAACAAATTAAAATTAAATATGAATTTAATCACACAAATCAAAAGTGAATTGAAATTTGAATTTAAAAAGAGAGAGAGAATTAGAGGGGAACCTTAAAATCGTGTTTTGGCCAACACCTTGCCTGATCCAGCCCACCTTCTTTCCCCTTTCTCCTTCCTTCCTTTTCTTTTATTTTACTTTTCTCTACTAATATAAAAGCTGAGTTGTACGTCGTCCTCGCCTTCCCTGCTCACCTTCGACGATTTCCCACACCGTGCCCTCTCTCGGGTTCGCACGTGAAGGTACCCAATTGCTTGATCTTATCCTCTCCCATCCCCGCTCCACTCGTATCGCCTCCACCGCCATGATCTCCTCGCCCCATCACATCGCTCCCACGATCTCGCCCCGCCCTATTGTAGTCGACCCGACGCTCGTTGCCTCGCCGCACTCAAATAAGATCGCTGCGGCCACGGATGCGGTGCGTCCGACACCACGCCCTCCCTCGCCTTCCCACCACATCAGGCCTCCCGTACGCACGCAAGCTCATGTCCCTCTTTTTTAGCTGCTGGAAGTTCTTGCATATCAATCATTTGCTTGCTCGCTCTTGAATCTTGATGATTTGTACTGGCGGTTGGTATGTGCGTGTATGCAATTGGGTGGGGATGCTACGGGGTGGCGGCGGAGTACGGGCAGAAGCCGGAGGACCCAGAGCCGGGGCGGTGCCAGGGGATGGACGGCAAGAAGTGGCACTACAGCAGGTCCACGCCACCAACATTGACACCACCCGTAGGTTCTCTCCCCATCATCCATGGCGGTTGCTCTTCCTATGCCTCTTCCTGTACCCTAGACCTTCAGATCTACCATCTCCTAGGTAGCCAAACATGAAATCTTCCCCCATCTCATGTCCAATTCCATCCTGTTGCTGCTACCTCTCATTCGCCTCCTTTTTCCTCCCGTTCCCAATTTGTTTCCCATCCTTCGCCCACTATTCCTCTTTCTTGGAAGGAAATCAGGCTACAGGAGCTATCAACAAATTCAAGTGAGATATGTGATAGTTCATATCAAATTTCCATTTTCTGCCATGTGTTTTCTATTATGTGTGTTTTTGCCCTATCAGTTAAGTCTCACTTCTTTGATTATTAGGTTGATGTTTTACGAGTTAGTTCTACACTTGGGTTGCTCTTTTTTGTGTGCGTGCGCCTCATGGAGCTTTATCGGGTTGGAGCTCCTGTACCTTGCCTACCAATTCACAGGACCATACTCTTGCTTTTCTCTCTTACCAAATTTAACAGATTCTCTTCTGTCTACATGTCAAGTTCCACTGTGTTAGAGTAGCTACATAACAAAATTCATAAAGAGATCTTTTAGTATAGATATATTCAGTTATGGACTTATGGTTCCATGGTGTGTGCACACCAAATGCTTGATGAATTGCTAAAAAAATTGAGTACAGATTTTATGAACGTTTGAACTTTGTAAAATCAATATGTTGCGGTTCTATAATATCATCCACAGCTAGATTCCAAGAACGACGAATTAAATAGGGGTAGATCAATCCTTTTGCATCAGTCCTTAATTTACGTGCAAATTGCTAAAACGTCACTTAATTTAGAATGGAGGAAATAGTTTTAAATATAGATGCAATTGCATACATAGTACTCTATGTACTATCATTTAGATAAAATATAGGATAGCTTTATAAATTTCTTTGGTTCTTTTTGTTGTGTGTATATTGGGCAATTCTTTCTGCAGTGAACAGGCTCCTTCTTTGGTTGTCATTGCATCCATTCTGTGTATCCGCCTGCCAATTTTTGTTGATCTATACGAAAAGAAAATCATACAAGATCTAACTGTACAGATTCGGAAAGTGATTGTATTGATTCCCACCAAGAGCTAACCTACAACCTTTATGATGGTTAACTGTACAAATGCGCAGCACGATCACAAGAGCTAATCAGATAAATTCGTAAACCGATCCTATTGATCGACAATAAAAGCTAACCCACTTGCATTGTGATGGTTAACCGCATTTACTCACAATGAGAGCTAACTGTATCATTCCATAAATCATAAAGGATTTTGTGCGCTGCTTTTCTGGTTTCAAACTTTCAATAGGGCTTGTGAATTAGTACTTCAGTTCAGTGAAAAAAATCAAGATGTCCATTAGAGAGACTTAGAAACAAATGATTGGATACATGGAAAGGGAAGCTTAGAAATTATCTCCTCGGTCATTGTCACTAGATGCAGTTGAATAGTGCAATATTAGTATTTTACTTCGAAGGAATACTACCAAATGGTAGGGATGCAATCGGAACGGATAATTTTCGACCGACCGGATAGCATCGGATCGGATTCGGATATTTTTTTCAGATAGTTTTCGGATTCGATTTCGGTTTCAGATATTTTGTTTCGGATTCGGGAATCACTATCCATCGGATCGGTATGTTCCGAAAATATTTTTGGATATATCCGAACTTGTTAATTCGGATATCCAAAATCATCGTAGCCGCTTGGAGTCTTGGTCTCCCATCCTGTCCAACCATCTAGGCTCCAACCGATAGCCATCCTCCAGTCCTCCACAGACCAGAGTCCAAACCTCCACTCCTCTCTCGTGTTGCACGACCTTCAGTCTATTTGATTTAATTTCTTTACAAGCTTATACATATATGTTTTGTTAGATTTGTGCGTAAGAGAAAATTAATGCTCTGTGTGATTTGGAATTATATTTGGTTATATGTGTCACCCTCTTTTGAGACTCCGTTGCAACGCACGGGCAACTTACTAGTATCCTGGAAAGCTCATTTCTCCTCCCCTCCTCCTCAGCCCACCAGCGCCCCGCGTTGCCTAGCCTTTCTTCCTCCTCCTGACTCCTGCGCTCGCCTCCTCCATGTACCTCACACGACGAGCACCGCGGCTTGTAGCCACACCGTTGCGCTGTGCTAGCATCACTACCGTCCTCGCCACAACATCATCGACGTGACGCCACCCATGCCCCGACTGAGCCCGTTTCGCATCACCTTACCTCGCTCATGCCTTGCTCTGGCGCAACGTCACCAAGCACAGCAACGTTGCGTGAGCTGCTCACTTTTTCCCGCCGTCATATCGCCTCGCCTCGCCTCAACCTACTTAAGGTATGTTTGTTTTTATTTTGAATGGATTGTGATGGTAGAGAATTTGATTCTGTAAAAACTGGAATCTAAAAGCACATATGAAGTTGATTGTAAATTCTAGTGTATATAAATAGGCTTGATTATAAGAATCAATCCCTAGAATCGAATTATTTGTTTTTATTCAACTTCTAAGGCAGAATGTAGAATCAAAAGCAAAAAAAACAAACCTTAAGCCATCGCGAGCCGCGTTCCTTGTTCTGCGCCGCCAACCTCGCCCGCCAACCAGTATCACCGTCTCAGCTGTAAACCAGTAAGGGTGTGTTTAGTTGATGGGATGAGGTTGAATGGGGTGGAATGATCCTGTACTATTTGGTTTCATTATTTTGGGTGGATGGAATGGTTCAGCATCTAGAAAGAATATTCTTTAAATTTGTATCACTTGGTTCAGGATGAGATGATTCCATTCAAGTAACCAAACACATGAATGGTATTTTTCTTGGACCATTGCATACATAAACCACTTGGTGCAGACAATCAAACACATCCTAAGTGCCCGCGTCACCTCATGTTCTAGGGATGGGCAAAGCTAAGTGGGCTAGTCAATTTAGGCCGTAGAGCATCGCCAAGCCGTCGCACTGTAACATTTATAAGAAACCGATGTAACATTTATAAGAAACATTTATAAGAAACCGAGCAACATTTATAAGAAACCGATGTAACATCTGTGGAACAAATGGACTCTTCGAAGATTCGTTGCTGCAACATTGAGAACAAGAGGAGGCAACACCTGAAATTGCCTCCTGTAACATCCCTAATGAAATATTTGCAGCATCTCGCATCCTTCTGTTAGGATTAATCAATCGTGCTTCCCATCTCCTTCAATTTGACCTCTTCTTGTACCACACCGACGCGCAGCAGGCCTCCGGCCCAATCCAAAGAAGGCCATTGTATTACAGTAACGTGCTGTGGCCTGAGCGGGCCAATCCCAGTATTCCAGCCCACACGCATGGTCATGTCCATCTGAAGATAGGCCCATCACCTCGGAGGCCATAGTCACGAGGCATAAATCAGCTCTGGCCTCTGGATGCTCCCTGCCACTGTATTTGGAGCGAAGGCCTTCGAATGGGAATGGGATTGTGAATACAATCACTTTGTGGTCTGTGTTCGTGTTGCACTAGGCTGTACTTGGAATCCCTGTGTAGTTCCTTTAGAGAGGATAATTCACGTTTTATTCGTAAACTGAAGAGACAATTACACCCTCCCTCCAGTAGTCCAAATTCTTCCCATAAGTTTGATTTTATCTCTTGAACAACTATGCATTGAAATAGAGCATAAATCAGGTCATCGTTTAGGATCCACACACTCCTGGCAGCCATGCATTGAAATAGAGCATGCTGCCAACAGCTCAATTCTTGTACCACATAACGAGCATGCTGCCAACAGCTCAATTTTTGTCCCACATAACCTGCATGCTGGTGACTTGTGAGGTGACGACTGGTGAGTGATCCTAATTGCTGTCCATTTCAGCCCAGCATAACGTTTTGTATTTCTGTAGGAGTACGACTTTCTGGAGGAGTACAGCGAGGAGGAGATACTGGAGCATCTGCTGGAAAGTGTGGAGGCTCTTGAAGAGAAGACGAGGCGGCTCGAGAGGTTCCAATAGATTACGTGTTTGTGCTACTCGGAGTTTGCTCGATCGTCTCGACTCTCGACAGGAAAGTAGCAGCTCTAATTAGAAAGCAAATCGCCAAGCTCAATCCTGGTAGTGATGAAGACGGTCTCGCTCGATGCTCATCAAATCCTTGATGCTGTCAGGTGATTTGTACCTTTTTGCCTACTAGAGTTGAAGAGGTTGATCCATTTTAGGTTTAACTTATTACATGTGTGCAAGTGCCACTGCCAGATGTGTTAACCACTATGTAGTGTTTTGGCAACAGTAGTCACGTGCCTGTCAGTATATCACTCAGATGTTTTGTCCGTCTATCGCGGTACGTACTTCTATGCTTAATTTGTTGGTTGCTTGTTCTCGTTGCCCGAGTAGTACGATGGCCATCAGGTTTGAGTTTAGCATTTGGGCCTAACTCTTAGCTTTCCTAGCATGGATTTTACATCTGGGAACTTAAGTCCGGCCCAAGCAGAAAGCAGCATCCTTTTTTTTGGCACCATAGTAGAAGTCACCATTATGTAGTTCCTGGCCATTCTATACATGTATTCACTAAATCACTTTATGTTGCTCCTTGTGCATGCATGACTCATGAGAGTATGATTGCGGGTTGCCGTCCAATCTTCGCATAATCTTCTCTCTTTTTTGAAATATCCATTCATGCATTATCCCGTGTCAAATCTCACATGAGCTGTATTATCATGCTTAATTATATGTTCTCAATTATGGAGTGCCTGCCCCCATAGTTGCAGGTTTTATTCAAGCTTTACTCTCTCATCGTCTCGAGAACAGACAAACGCAAGCTGCTTTTTATCCTCAAGGATGCAGTGGCATGGTCCCTCATTCATCAGTGATCACAGCTCCAATCACTACTAGAGAAATAGACATCAGTGGCGGTTCGTAACTGCCATTAGTGGCGGTTTTTCGAACCGTCACTGATATAGTGCCACTGATAATTGAAGATTATTAGTGGTGGTTTTGAACCGTCACTGATAATATTATTAGTGGCGGTTCCAAATAAAAACCGCCACTGATAACGCATTATTTGTGGCGGTTCTAAAGAAAAACCGTCACTGATAACACTGATACTTACTTATATGTAATATTCTGACATTTTGAAACACAAAACAAAGATATTTTCTAGGAGATCACCCTCCCCATATCTTAGTTAGTACTACTCTCGCCTAAGCACGCTTAACTAGTGAGTTCTACCACTGATTTTAATGCAAATGAGCACTTACTGAGAGGTCACCCATCCTACTACTACTCTCACCCAAGCACGCTTAACTTCAGAGTTCTTATATGATCTAGTACCAGAGTGTTGGTATGATCACATTTGAAATATAACGTGCCCCCCTCCTCTTAACCTCACAAATGACCAAAACTCTAATTTTAGTATTCTTATACTTTGAATTTACCATGGCATGGATGCTTCAAATTTCAAGTTAAAATTTGAAGCGTCCATGTCATAGTAAAATTGAACATGTCATGGCAAAATTGAACACTTAGCCACTAATGGAGCAAGATGTACACGCACGCACTAACGGTAAGAAAATTAATGGCAATTAGAAACAAATCTTAAGTACTATGCATAGCCAAAATTAAATTTATCCTATCAAGGAGCTAGATAATTCATCATCTCAACTCAAATCTGAAACTTTGCTCTTTTTCGGGAAGGAAGATGACCAGGAGCTCATGTAGAGTGCTGTAGCGACCAGTATTTATAGGGGATTTTATTTGTGGCGGTTCTCAACTCAAACCGCCACAGATAATCATATTTGTGGCGGTTTTAACATACAACCGCCACCAATATTCCGATTATCAGCGACGATTTTTTTTTTCTGAACCGCCACAGAAAGTTGAGTATCAGTGGCGGTTCAAGGTTATAACCGCCACTGATAGTTATCTAAGTATTTGTGGCGGTTCTAACTACAAACCGCCACTGATACTCAACTATCTGTGGCGGTTCGGAAGAAAAACCGCCACTGATACTCAACTATCTGTGGCGGTTCGGAAGAAAAACCGCCGCTGATTTAGAAGATACCATTTTTGTACAGGGTTATTTTTGTACATTTTCTTTAGAAGATACCATTTTTGAAAGAAAAAAGAGATGTGGCCGCATAGGTGAACACTTCATTTCCTTGTACCGCGAAACCTTGGGAGACGCTAACCACCACTACCGCTACTACCGTGCTTGCAGTCGTCGTTTGCGTGGCTAGTCCAGGGCCGGTCCTGAGGGGGGGCAGAGTGGGCGGCCGCCCCGGGCCCCCCAAAGTCAAGGGCCCCCAAAGTAATTAAGCAAAGTGATGTCCTATGTTTTGGTACGTGTTCTGCTCTGCCTGCAGTCTAAAACCCCAAAGAGTAATTAAGCAAAGTGCCGGCTCATGCTTTGGACTAGTTTTGCAAGACGCACCATGACGTGAGCGACTAGAATTCTTTTTGAGGAAAAAGGGTTTCCACCAAAATAATGCTTCCTGGCGGCTAGCGGCTATGGCCTAGGGGCTTCATCCAAGGAAAAACAGGAGAGGCGACGCCTGGACGTGGCGAGTCTGGTGACACGTAGAGAGAAAATAAAAGGGCAATCGTCTGGACGTGGTGCACTAGTGCTGTCCGAGCAATTCGCCGACGAGCCGTGATCGCCCCTAATCCCAGGTATAGAATATTGATCTTCCTTAATCTCTTTTCCCTATTAGTCTTATACTATTTAATTTTTGATACATTTATTATTATTTTCAGTGCCGTGCGTTATCAACTTATCATGTCATCTAGAAGGTATCTATCCAGATCGAAAAATGAAAAAGAAAAAGACGTGTAGATGACTTCATAGAAACAGTAGATGAGCTATGGACAAATTTTTAAAGAGTAATACAAGTCAGAGCCCTGATACAAGTGCTTCGTCGAACCCAAATGATGAGTTGGCGATAGTTGCCGTGGAGGAAGAGGATTTGGCGACTTTATGCATCAAGAAGAAGTTATTGGACGAGATTGATATCAATAGTATAATTGATGACTTTGTATCACAAAATGTTAGAAGAAATTTTTTAAGATGATACCAAGTGCCAAGTAAGTGTTTATGATTACAATTTACATTTGTCATTTCATAAACTTTAAAGTGTTCTATAGAAGTGATTTTTGTGTATCGAATATTAATTTCTTCAATGATGTGTGCTTATAAGACTACACACCTACACACAATATACACACACACATAGACATAGACATATATATACATAAGAAGAGTTAGATAGGGCCTCTATATAAGTTTTCGCCTCGGGCCCCCAAAATACCAGGACCGGCCCTGGGCTAGTCGAATCCATGAATTCCTATATACACCACGGTAGATGCATGAGAAGACATGGTCGGGGCGTACGTACGTCGAGCAGAGCCAGAGCAGCAGACGACTCGAGCTGCATGCGGCCGCGCGCGCCGGCAAGACGATGGATATGCACGACGCGATCCCACGCTACAGCGGCGCGGGCCGGCGCATAAGCGAACAAGGCCGTTTCACGGGGCGCTGCCGTACGTACGTGGGCGCCGGGACAGCGCCTGCATGCCTGCCTCCCCACTTTTTCTTCCACCGAAACGTGAAGAGCGTACATATGATAGGAGTAGCGTATATATCCGTTCCATTATCCGGCCCCGGCCTCTGCCGATCAACTGCAGCGCACAGTACGCCCTGCGCTGCCGCCCTGCACTGCACATCTATCGGCATCAGTTTCAGGGGGTCAAAAAGCCTGCCTTGGCCTGCGTGCTTCCTGCGGCCAGTTGTGTTTGCGCGGTGACTGTGTGTGTCTGTGTTTTGTGCGTCTCATCAGGGCGCATCCATGGATACCTTGCTCAAGATCCATGTGAATATCATGGGTGATCTGCATGTGCCATGTGTGCGTCTGCCCATCGGCTTCTCGATCGTTTTCCCGAAGCATGCAGTGGCATGGTAAGTCTCTGTGCGTGGATAACTGGTATGAGCCGTCCATTCGCCAACCGACAGCACGGCGAATATTCGTTGCCAAATGCAAAATTTCTGGAGGATTAAGCCCGTTCGGTGGTTATCGCAGGTTCCTGAAGAGCGTGGTGTACCATGTGCCAGTGTGCCATGCCACGCTATATGTTGCATTAGACACTGTGTGTCCCTGCGAACCAAACAATAACATGGCGAGCCAAAGTTGTCATGACAACCGCTGCTTACGGACCGAATTGTTTTGCACAGAAGATCCCTAGCTAGGACCTTCTTTTGCAGACAGCTGGACATTTTGATCATATTTGTAAAGTGAGCCTTTCCTCATTTTCCCCCCCCTTTTCCTTAGTGTGTAATGATCAGTAGGATCTCTTTGATAAGTATTTTTGAGAAGTGTGATAATTAGTCGGTAAGAAAGAAGAAGAAAAAAAGCACGGTCACACTTTGAATTTTTTGTTATTTAATATTTATTTTAAATCTTTTTTTCAAATCTAATCGATGGAAACACAAAATTGCAAAAATAGGCACCCGTCGCGATATGGGCGATCGCTATATTAGGCGATAGGTACTGGATGTAAAAAAACACTTGTAAAAATGAACACATGAAGGAGTGGATTTACCAACATATTTTGCATCCAGTACCTATCGCCTAATATGGGCGATCGCCCATATTGGCGGCGACAGTGCCTATTTTTGTAATTTTGTGTTTCCATCGATTAGATTTGAAAAAATGATTTAAAATAAATATTAAATAAAAATAGATTCGTCACACTTTCATAGTACATGCCACTCTTTAGCATGTGAGCCCATGTGTCCATGTGGGCCGTGGGCCACCCTGTGGCCACTTTGCTGGCTCATATCCTCGCCGTTCATCACCGCGAGAGCTTGTTCGATCGGTAGCGTGCTCACTACTGACTCTTGAGTCACTGGCACTAGTAGCAACGGCCAGTGAGTGTGTGTAGCCACAAATGCCTACGTGTGATGATGACGCAGGCGAGGCGGCAATAACCATCTTTCTGAATCAACCCGACCCCAAATTTAGCGGCCAACTAGTACAAATGTAATTTCATATTGATTCTACGGTTCTACTAAATTAAGAAACTGGATCCTGCTAAATGTCTTGATGTTGGATCATCGCGAGACTCTTATGAATTTGTATCGGTTGCAGCCACTCAAATGGCTGCTTGTAGTTGTGGATAGGATTTTGAGGGCAATGAAGCCGTCGAAGAAAATATATAAGTGAATTATGTTGATTTTTTCTATGGTACATACACTGTGCATAACCGCATCCGATCCTGTTCGTAGCAAGGCAGTGGCAGTGCAATCGGTGGAAGTAGTGCTACACCACGACTGCTGCTACATAGGGTTAGAGATTGCTAATGTGTTTTGATTGATCTAGATTTTTGAATTAGATTAATCTAAAATTACAAATAGATTAGGCTTATTTTAATCCATAGCTATTTGGATTGGATCTAGATTAGAGTGGGCCTGGATCTATGTATTTTGTACTAAATGAATGTAGGACCGTATTGAACTGATGTAGGGTCGCCACTCGCCAATCATCGCCTCGTATCTTACTCCTTTCGTCCCATATTATAAGGCATATAATTTGAATAATCTTGTCCTAAATATAAGGCGTGCATGTAGATTTAATGATGTCTTTCCTTCTATATACTTATTTATTCTCTATCAGCCACATCCATTTATTCATTACCATCCACACAAAGTATATCTTTTATCTTCCAAGACAATTAAGTGGGGGCATCTACATCGTCATTTTCTTTTATATCTTTCTCAATTTCAATGCAACATTAATCTTTGTGTAAAGTCAAACTAGGATGGAGTAAGTATAAGACAGTATTTTCTGATTTTTTTTCTCCTTTGTGAAAAGAACCTCAACAGTTGTGCTTTTGTGAAGCGTACGTCAACAATCCATTGATTCAACTCGATCAGTTCACTCGCCGGCAGTTGAGCCGGACCTCGCCACTCTTCCCGGTGAGCGGGCTCAGGTTGCCCAGCCTCACCATCGCGGCAGCGAAGTCGGCAGCGAAGGCCGTGGCGTTGGCGGCGTACGCGCGCACAAGCGCGTCCGTGGTGCCGTTGCCGGCGCCGCTACCGTATAGCTCCTGGTCGGAACGCAGCAGCACGCGGCGGGTGACGAGGTCTTGGTAGTAGGCGTTGTCGAAGGTGTCGGGCGCCTGCAGATCGAGAGGCGCGAGGTTGCCGTCGCCGCCGGTGGAGGGACAGGCCCTGGCGCGCAGCTGCGTGGCGAAGGTGGCGTTCACGCCGGTGTCGTTGTAGATGTGAGAGCGGAAGGTGGAACACCGGGCCCGCCCCACGGTGTGCGCCCCGGACAGCGCGGTGAGGTCGCGGGCGTCGAGGCCCTTGGACTTGAACATGGAGAGGAGCGAGGAGAGGCTCGCGCCCGGCGGCGGCAGGTTGCCGTTCGCCGCGCCCTGGCTCGCCGCGCGCGCGTCCCGCCGCCCCAGCGGCATCGTCCAGTTCGGCCCCCCGAGCTGCACGCACCCGCCATTAATGCCGCCAGCCAACTCATCAATCGATTCAGTCCAGCTTTATTTGTTGCATTGGGAACATACGAGACAGAGAAAGGAAGGCACTGAGTACTGACCAGGCTGACGGCGTCGCGGGCGGCGAGGGCGAGGATGTCGGCGCAGGAGACGGTGGCCTTGCAGGAGGCCTCGACCTGCGCCTTGATGGCGTCGATGACCTCGTAGCCGCGGACCGAGTTGGCGTTCGGTCCGGCGTTCTTCTCCCCCGTGAAGTTGGCCGTGTCGTCCAGCAAGATGGACGCGTCGCACCCCTGCATCAACTCAGCATGCAGCTCGTAATGCTAGGCCTAGAAACAAGACGCTTTCGCGGCCGATTTAAGCGTGCGCACGCGCGCGCGGACGTACATTGACGAAGCAGTCGTGGAAGAAGAGCCGAAGGATGGAGGCGCCCATGCGCACCTCCTTCTGGACCGCCTGCTGCATGCCGCGGCGCACCATGGACGGCAGCGACGGGCACGTCGCGTTGTAGAACGTCGGCGACAGCTGACCGTCGGCCGCGACGGCCGCCGCGGCGAGAGCAGCCGCCAAGAGCAACGCTCTAGACAGCTCCATGGCTACAGAAAGGTGAGAAGGAAACGAAGATCGATCTGCCGCAGACGCAGAGTGAAGTGTACGTTAAATGGGGTGGCGCTCGCTCACGCATGAGAGGCCGGCGCACGTACGTATATATGGACGCCACGCGAAAGATGGAAACCGACGTGCATCGCACGCGCACCTTGGTTGGCTCCTCGCGCAAGTGGAAGTGTGGAACTGTGGGAGTGGCGTGAGTGACGCCGTAAAGCGTAAAGTTTTAAATTGTGGCAGGGGCTTACTAGATCGAAGCGAACCCAAGTGACCACGGGTTGTGTGATCGATCGTCGTGTCACCGTCTACGTGCGCGTGACACTCTTACCCGTTTTCTGCAAGGTGACAACCGGGGCTTGTTTCGGTAGTGTCCAACCGGCGAGTCGAGCCAAGTTAGCCAGCCAACCGCAGCCGTTGGGGGACAGCGAGAGATTGGCTGTGTGCGGCTGTGGACGCTAGCGCCAGCGCCAGCGCGCACGGTGGTCGAGATATACGACATGGGTGCGGCCGCCGCGCGCGCACCGAGTTCATAAGGAGTCATACGCGCGCGCGCCAATGGCCGGCGGAATCACCTGCGGATGAGATCCAACTCCCGGTCAAGGAGGACAACTGACAGGCTCTCCGCGATGAGTTATATATGAAGGTAGAGTGCAGTTTCGTCGTCACAAACGCCACGAAAATTAAAGCTTTTCTAGGTAAATTAACCTCCTTCTTAGATCGTGAGGTAGCTAGATTTATCTGAACCAATATCTGTCGATCCCCGGCTCCGTCGCTGAGCGGAACGTGGCACGGGACGGCACCAACCAACAGCAAGCATCAACTGGTACGCGCAACTTGCATGTCTGGACAAACCGGCCCCGGTTCTTGGAGCTCGTAACGCTGGGTCGCTCAGACAGCGCACGCATGACTTGAGAGCCTGGGATGGCACACGATAATTCGAAAACGATCCCTAACCCTGTTGATTGGAGCGGTGACAGCGCGGACGCAAACACCGGCCGTGTCAAGCACATCAGCGGCATGCACCGCGTCGTGCCTGCCAGATCAAAAGTAGTTTCTGTTTCCTGCTGCTCCCTAAGACCCTAACCCTGTTGGGTTACGAATCTGTGAGCAGCAGGGGATTCTAACTAGCTTTATGTACGAGAGAAACCTCCGACCAACTGCCGAATCTGTCTACTCATGATCCATCCATATGTACGGTACGTGCCTCCAATACGTACTGGCCAGCTACTTGTACGAGGAGTGCACGGAAGTACTAATATACTTAATGGGCAGACCAGCGCTAATTCAGGCATGCATGCTTATGAGAATGGTCTTACCCGCGCGGCCGTGCGTGCATGAATGTTGAATGTTCTTTGGCATGACTTGAAGTTTACGGCAGATCGATGACGATGCATGCGCCGCCATCAGTGCATCAAACTGTCTTGAGTTTTCTTTAATGGAAAACTGGGGCATCAGTTTGATGTCCTCTTGATCTAAAAATGATGATGCGCCATCAAGTGGTTTTCCTCAATTCTTGCCTAAGAGTAATCGAGTAGCCGAGTTAGCTGAAGTTTTGGCAACACATTCCATTCCTCGGTTGCTTTTCAGGTTCTACGTACGGTCTACACGCATAAGCATTCGGCCACATTCTCATTCCTGAACTGGCTAAGCTGGTGCATGTGTGTTTCTTGTGCCGGCAGAGGAGCAGTTTATTATGGTTCCATTGATGAATTCAGTCAGATATTTGTCCAGACCAGGAGGGGCATCAGATAAGGCAATATTACCAGCTACCACTAGCCCATGATAAAATGAAGTGGGATCAGGGTAGCATTTATTGGTAATTGCTTCAGCAAACTCATCTTAGAGACTCAATTAACTTTAGCATTGGATTTTTACTAAACATATTCTGAAATTAATCAAAAGGTATGCTAGATTAAAACTTTCAAGATCAACTCAAAGCAATAAAGTTGAGGTTGAACGAGCTGACCTGTAACATGAAGTTGTAACCTTATTCTGAATATTAGACAATTTCTCAAATTTAACAGGAGTGTTAAAGAAAGGTGAACTTAGACTATATTCAGTCTTCAATAGTCTGTGTACTAAACAAAAAATATATATAAAGTATTCCATCTTCGCATTTTGAATTGCATTTATATTCACTTCAAAATTTTAAATTGAAAGGTCCTTTTTTTATATCCTTCCGTGGAGAGTGTTTCATTTCCTGGAACTATTAATTAGTCCGGAATCATTCATTTTACATATGTGATTTTTGATACTTGTATACAAAATTTCATCCACAAACATAAACTAAATTTCTTATTCAGCAGAGCATTGGAGATGAGCTAGAAGCAAGCATGCCTGGTTCGATTCACCCATAAAATTGAGCCCAGCGTTCAATATGGCCCAAACATTCTGTTTTGTGAGATTCCAATTCCATCCAGCCCATACCGTTAAGCTACGCTAGCCCAATCTGATGCAAAAGGCTACATCCCCTACCCAAAAGAGCACCCATTGCTTCTTCCAGCCTTCTTTGATTAACCTCCCAAATCTCTTTCACCCCAAAAAAAAACAGATCTTTTCTCCTCTCTCACATTCTGCTTCAAAAAAAAAAAAAATCACGTCTCACATAAGATGGCGGGTCGCTTTTGAGCTTCCGCCTATTTAGAACACGGAAAATTTACAAATTTATGGGGAAAATTGAAGTGTTTCTTGCAAAACTTTAGACCCTTTTGGAACTACACAAGGAAAGATGAAGGAATTATGAGGATAAATCCCCATAGGAAATTCTCTTAATGGAGGAAAATTAACATGAGCCCTTACCTCATATTGTTGTCTTGATATTCATGCATTTTTTCAGTGTGAGGAATGACATCCAAACATCACTTTTAAGTTTTAAAGTTTTCGCATTTTTTTAGTTCTTACATGAATTAACACGCCACCTCAGTTTCTTTGGTTTTTCCTATTCCTGTTCTCGTGTTCCAACTTCCAAGAGGGGCCTTAGGAAGATCAATTGAGCAGACATTTGTATCAAATCTTGGCAAGATATCATCTAGCTTCTTCTTCTTTTTCAACGGAAAAGAAGTGTAACGAACGGCATTGTTGTGCCAACGTCCATCAGTTTTTCTTTTGAAGCTTATAAGCTATTGGCGCAGTATTTTCTGTAGCCAACGTTTTCTGAGTAGAACTACTCAGATTAGGACAAGCCTTTCTCAGCTGGTTTTGGGTCGGATGAAGCCCTGGATGCCTGATCGTCGCGTCATGATTGAGGTCCCTATGTCGGTCAATGTTTGGTGCGACATCACTTTGTCCTGTGTTTTCCTCCCGAGGGCATCCTGGCCCACCGATGATCCTGTATTATTCCTGTTCTATAATAATGGCATCCAGCATGTTAAATCTTGTTTTCGAACATATTCTATTTGGAGAAAGAATAGCGGATGACGAAGATGGGCAATCATTCAAGTGCAGCACTGAATGAGGTGCCGTCCAGCCGTTGCGAAATTAAATCGAGAGAAAAAAAATATATGATGCGAAGTTTGTTCCAAGTAGGCATTGTTGCGCCAAAGAGTAGATTGATTCGATGGCAGTTATCCTTCCGTCTATTTTTATAAGGTTTATTTTTTAAAATAATTTTGTTTATAAATATAAAATTTGTATATAGATTTAATGAGGTTTTTTCTTCTATACCTCCATTTATTATCTCTCAACCATTTGTATTTATTCATTACTGCCCATATAAAGTATATCTTTCTTTTTTCAAGACAATTAAGTGATAGTATTTAAGTCATTTTATCTTATACTTTTCTCAATTTTAACAGGTTTAGTAGGTATACATCACATGTAGTATATATATGAAACAGGTTTAGTAGTCAAGTCAAGTTACTATATATGAAACAGGTTTAGTAGTCAAGTCAAGTTACTACTCCATATATGAAACAGGTTTAGTAGGTATACATCACATGTAGGAGCAACTGTACTCGAGAGAGACCTGGGGAGTGGGATGGATTCTGGAAGCTAGTAATGGTTTGCTTTGACCCTGAGCGTTGTTTTCTTGTTTCTGTAACGATGGAGGCTTGGAGGCTGGAGCGTTGCAAGGTCCCAGAGAAGTTCACTGCAGAGCTACACGGGACTAGTCAAAGTCGGCAAGCGAGCCAGCTGCCCAGCTACCGCCGCTGGTTGAGTGGAGTAACATCAGGATTTGAGATGATCAGATCTGGGAAGAACAGCTTTGCTTGCTTGCTTGCTTGCAGGTTGCAGCAGCAGCAGCAGCAGCAGATTGGCGAGAATCGGCAGCGACAGGAGAACAGTGCACAGTGCTGCAGAGCTCGTCAGCTCGCTGGCGTTTGAGTGCGGTCAAAACCTATTCGATCCGTGGTCATCGCGTAGCCGCGAGCTACGAGCCTACCACCGCACAGCAGTACGCGACGCGACGCGAGGTCCGGTTTTTCGGCGGATTTAATTAATAGCGCTTTTATCGAAAGATGTATTGTGATGCCTTTTTGGCTGCGACGCAGTATAAAATCGGATTTGTTAATTTACCGCAAACCATTCTTCATGATACGTGTCGTGTGGGCACTAGCCATGTACCGGAGAGCATGTAGGGCACTAGCCGTGTGGTGTTTAAATGTTTAGGATTGAATTTTTTAATTTATTTTAAATTTTCTGACTTAAAATTTTATAGTCAAAACGTTGCAAACCGAAAGTTTCTTGTAGTCGAAATTTTTCGATCCAATAGTATTTTTCAAATTGAAACTTTCAAAAATAAATTTATTTTGATTGAAAGTTTTCGAACCGAAATTTTTTGAATCGATAGTTTTCAAACATAAAGTTTTAAAAATTTCTCGTTCTAAAATTTTCTGGTTTCAAATTTTTTGAATTGAAATTTTCCTAGTGAAAAGTTCTCGATTTGATTTTTTCTAAGTTGAAAGATGGCGCTGAACCGCACCACGAGGAGCATAAGGTTGATTAATAGGCCTCCGTACAAAATTGGGCTATAGGTTGGGAAGAAAAAAAATATGGCCGATAGCGCTAGGAAGGAATTTAGAAGATCTCCTTGTTAACGAGTGTAAGCCCAGTCGAAGCCTCGGGAATTTCACAGCAATATTACAGAAATTTTATGGAAAATAGATTAATTTTTATAGAAATAAAAAATCTTACATTTTAAATATGGCCGAAATTCTGAAGATCATGTCTTAAATTTTAATTAGTGGCTAATGCACACGATCTCAGTAGGCTTCATGTTCCTGCCATCTAGTCTGAAATCAAACAATAACCAGCACTTGTAGTCTCAAATCAGCTGCTAGATTTGTGCCCTAATGGGCATGTATAATAAAGTCATTTAAGTTTATTCTTCGCTTGTACACATCAGTCTTGTCATATGTGAAAGGGTGAGAAAATAGGAGAGAAGAGAGCCGGCTCTTATGCAAAAGCTAGTATGACATGGGAAACAAGATTGATTAATCATGTACAAGAAAGAAAAGATAGCTATTGCACCGCATATCTTAACTATTATAAGAATGAGTTGGTGGTGATGGTGAGTCTGCCAGGCCTTGGGCCAGAATAGTAGAGGCTTAGGCCCAGTAGGTGGGTCAATATTGCCTTGCTAAATTATAATTGTAAATCTGCAGGACAACTCAATATAGATAATTTAATTTATTTACTAGCTTACAAAGATATGTTTTGCCTGATATGTGTATTACAGAAAATTGATTTATTGTATGGTTTAGGATCCTGCATTATAATTATGTATTATTCTCTTTTAAAATTTCGTTGCAACGCACGGGCACCCGACTAGAAAAGACAAATTTTAGAGATAGCTATTGTACAAGCTGGTTTTATTATTTGCACTAGAAAACATGGATGGGAGATAGAGTAAGAGTGAGCTTTGTTATTGTATGACGAGTGCGCATACCATGGGTACCCCCATCAGCCCGGAACCGCAAACGGGAAGTACTTTCATAATATTATAATTTTATTGGATTTTATAAATATATTATAATAAAAATTAGCGGTCAAAGTTGTGTTTTGAAGACCGTGTCGATGTCCAAAACGACATATATTACCAGACTGGAGGTAAAATATGTCGACAATTGTAGTCTTTCTTTTATACAATTCTCCTGCGTCACTTCAGGGATGTCTCTACATTAATTTCTTTCAGCTCCTCGTGATTAACAGAACAGCAGCCCAATCGATAGATAATCTAACATTCTGACCGACTGGCAATTTATGAACTAGTATAAAAACGACAACATCTAACACATGCAGGTCACGAACGGAAACAGAACTACTTTATACTAGTTTAGGTATCACTGGGCCTTAGGCTGATGATTTTTTGGGTGGGTCGTGGCCCACCGAGACCACCCTCTGAATACGCCCTTGAGTGTAGTAGGTGATATGTATCATATGTCATTGTTTCTGCATTGGGAAATAGTGATAATTCTGCAAATTAGTTTGCAGGGTAGATTTCGAAAAAAAAGTGCCCGATTGCAAAAAAGAGTGAGAGTTCTATGTGCTATTTGTTTCGATGACAAATTTGTCTTACCAAACCTTACCAAAATTGGTTACCATGTGTTTTGATCAAAGATTGACAAGAAAATAATCTAGAGAGCAAAAGGAGAATATAATCTTATCAAAATCTAATAATAAATCAAATACTTTTTAAATGTAATCATGTTGAATAAAATAAATATTAATAACCATTAGCAACAAACCGAGCAAGCCCTGTTACCGAAGAAATGACGATAGGGCCGCCCTGTCGGAGGAGACCGGCCGATGGACAGACAGCCCACCGCTCCAGTCCAGGGAGCAGAATAATCTTCTCTCTCTCTCTCTCTCCCCCTCCGCTTTGACTGCCAGCCTTGCCAAGAGAGTAAAGTAGGCTCCGCTCAGCTGCAGTTTTTCTCGGCTCACCCGCCGCTGGCGACGCCGGATGCATGGGCTGTCTTGGTTGCGCCCGTTGGCAGCGGCAGGTCGGGAGGGTCCGAACTCCGAAGAAAGAAATGCTGCGCTAGTCCAGGACTAACAGGGCGGTAACGTACGTACGTACATACTGATACGGGTTCCCGCTCTGCCTGCATGCAGTTTTCAGTGTCCTGTCCTGCATTTGCACCGAGATTCAGTTACGGTTAGATCTTTCGTTGCTTGTTTGTAGGGCCAGTGTATGTTTATGTAATTTCTCCCTCTGTTACGAGTAACATTAGGCAAAACACACACACACTATATGTAAAGGGAGGATATATCATATATGCGATACATCTCTTCAAAATTTCAGCATCAGACTCAATAATACTTACGAGATAAAAAAAAAGGAAGACAAGTACTCGTCCAAAACCGTGAAAAATACTACTCTATGTAAGTATTAGTCTTTTTTCTTTTCTCGTAAATTGAGCATACGCTCCCCCATGCTTCCTATTTTTAGGTTTGATTTTCACAAAAGATTCACCGATTCGTATTTTCGTAGTATACACAGCGCAACCATTTTATGATAGAGTGATGTGTACACGGACTAAGTAGACGTAAAAACGGAAAATAAACAAATGAAATTGGTTCACACTTTCGCTGCTGAAAGTACCGTAGAAATAATGACAATGTATTGGTAAAAAAAAAACTCCTTTTCCACTCGAGGAGTCAGGAGCAAAACATAGTAAAATTGCGCCTACCTTTTCCAAAAGGCTCTCAAAATAGAAATAGCACAACCAACTGGTAAAACTAATGTCCCCACCGTTTCTGCGTGTTTATCTAACCAGACTCCCACTAATAAACTTACCGAACCTACTATACAGCAGTACAGCACGAACACGAGTTATTAAGGGCCTGTTTGGATCTATTAGTAGCTAATAGTTAGCTAGCTAATTGTTTAGCTAGCTAACTATTAGCTAGCTAATTATTAGTTGGAGGGTGTTTAGATCCACCATCTAATATGTAGCTAATAGATGCTATTGTTCGGAATACCCATGCTATTAAATGCTATTGGTGATAGATGTGAAGGGTATTTTGGTTAAATGCCACCTATTAGCTGATATTAGCTGGGTTTGGCTAGCTAATGAGATAACCATTAGCTGGGTGACCAGCTAATAATTAGCTGATCTATTAGCTGGGACGTTTGGATCCACTCCAGCTAATTTTTAGCAGCTAACTATTAGCTGCATGGATCCAAACAGGCCCTAAGTATTTTAACTCGTTATTGTGTAGATACACTTACTCCCTACGTTCATTTTTATAAGGCATACTCCCTCTGTCCCACAAAGAGTGCATTTCTAGGATTTTTAAGACAGATTAGTGTGCAAGGTAAATGACCAATGTAACCCTCATTACTCCATACACAAGCATGTTGGTGCTTCGGTTTCCACAAGCACTTAAATGAGCATGTATACACTTACAGCTGGACCCTACGGACTAGAAATGCACTCTTTGTGGGACAAAATTTGAACACTAGAAATGCACTCTTTGTGGGACAGAGGGAGTATGTTGATTTTACATAAGATTAAGATTGCATTGAAATTGGGAAAAATACGAAAGAAAATGTCTTAAATGCCACAACTTAATTGTCTTGAAAGATAAAATATATGCTTTGTATGTGTGGTAATGAATAAATGCATATGGTTGAGAGAGAATAAGTAGGGATACATAAGGAAAGTTCTCATTAAATCTACATATGAGTTTTATATTATCGTACAGTACTTAATACCGGTCTCAATTAAACCAATAAATCAATAATAATTCTTCTTGGACCGACCATTTTCAACCAGGCTCTCAAAACAGAGATGATACGAGTACACCCCATAATAAAGGTTGAGCATTTATCTCACCCACCTACCACTAATGACTTATCAACCTCACGACACAGCTGCAGGGTTATTAAGTAGTCAAGAGTTAAGACATTAAAACTGAGCTGATATTTGCAGTTACCGTTGCTTTGAGTTGACCATTTCTAACGAGGCTCAAAGTAGATATGATACATCCCAAAAAAAAAGCATTAACAGTAAAAATGTTATGATCATTCGACCATTTTTACAGGTTTATTTAACTGACCTTTCACTAATGACCCACAAGACGGAGTTATCAAGTAGTAGAGATATAGAGATGATGCTCTAATGCTCTATCCCATGATAAAAAATCGATTAATGCAAGTAAAACCGCTGTCACAGTCAGACCGTTTCTGCATAGTATTTATCTAACCCACCTCACCACCCACTCATGACTCATCAACCCCGCGGCAGCAAAAAGCAGAGCACACTTTATCAGTAAAGAAATCCCCATCTGTCCAAACCCCAAAGAGGCGTTTCTGGCATCACCACCTCCCCCTCCCCCAACCCTCCTCATAGGATAGCCACCACACCCGCAGCCTGCTGGTCAAAAGCACACCACCATTTCCAACCCCAGCACAAGCCAAGCAGAGTAGAGAGCAGCAGCTGTAGGTGGTGTGCGCGCGGCGCCTTCCTCCCGCTCTCACCGGCACGTACGCACGCCCCCGAGCCATGGAGGCACCGCCGGCGCTGGAGCTCATGATGCTGGACGCGGCCCCGCCTGCGGCCTCTGTACCGGCCCTCGCCGGCAGCGAGAAGGTAACCTCCGCCGTCCAGATCTGGGGTTCTGGGTCGGATCTGAGCTAGGGCTCGGGCGATCTGCTGGTTCTGGTGCTTGTTTGGCTAATGTTGGTCCCCCCTTTTCTGTTGGGTGGTTGGCGCTACAGAAGGAGGAAGGGGGCGACGCGGTGACCGGCCACATCATCTCCACCACCATCGGCGGCAAGAACGGCGAGCCGAAGCGGGTGAGCTGGGGGTCTCGATTTCGCTCTCTTGTACGGGTGTATGGCTGAATGTGCTGGTTTTCGTGCTCTTACAGTGGTTCCTTGCTCTGTTGTTAGTGGCGTCGTGGTCGAAATTGGTCGTCGTCTCTTGGTTTACCGAAGGGTTTGTGTTCTCTAGCTAATTTTTTGCGGGGGTAGTGTTTCGTTTAATGAAATTTGGTTGCTTGGGGTTGATTCGTCGAGGAATTGCGGTGCTGCAGCTAATTTGGTGGGTTAGTCAACCAGATAGTGGTCTTTTCCTTGATTTGTAAATAATTTGGCATGCCATAGATAGATTATGTGGTTTATTGCTCACGTTAGTGCATTTAGGAAGACCGCTCCCCTTTAACATTGCTTGTTTTTGTGTCCAGTTCTATTGTTTGTGGTGGATAAATTCTTCGCTTCTAATGTTAGTTGGTTGTGTCATAGTTGGGGCTCTTGCCAATTGTGATGCAAAATATTCGATCTGAGCTAACTACTTCTGACGGCCTTATCCTGTACTCGATTGCTCATGTGTTGCTTTAATCCTGATTGCAGATGATAAGCTACATGGCAGAGCGAGTCGTTGGAACTGGTTCATTTGGGATCGTTTTCCAGGTGCGGTGCTTGGTCTTATGGTCTGCTTTTGCTTTCTGTGGTGTTGTATATCAGTTGATGCAATGTTTATTGAATTGAATTGGTTTTCGCATGTAGGCGAAGTGCTTGGAGACGGGGGAGGCGGTGGCCATCAAGAAGGTGTTGCAGGACCGGCGTTACAAGAACCGTGAGCTGCAGCTGATGCGCTCGATGGACCACCCCAATGTCATTTCTTTGAAGCACTGCTTCTTCTCGACCACAAGCAGGGATGAGCTGTTCCTGAACCTTGTCATGGAGTATGTCCCTGAGACACTATACCGTGTGCTCAAACACTACAGCAATGCCAACCAGCGGATGCCACTTATCTATGTCAAGCTTTACATGTATCAGGTTTGTGAACCATCATATTAACACTTGCGTGGCTGCTTCCCTTGCTTTGCTAATGTTTTTTTTCGGTTGCAGCTTTTCAGAGGGCTAGCTTACATTCATACTGTTCCGGGAGTCTGCCACAGGGATGTGAAGCCACAAAATGTTTTGGTATGTGTTGTGTGAACAAGATTTTATTCTTTCTCAGATTTGGTAGTTGGTTCTGAATTGGTCTCTTCTTGCTTACCGCCAATACAGGTTGATCCTCTCACTCATCAAGTCAAACTCTGTGACTTTGGAAGTGCAAAAGTTCTGGTATGTTGATTTACCCCCTGAAGAATCAGTAATTTGTTTCAGTAGTTGTATGCATGTTTGAAATGTTCTAGTGCTTGACAAGTCATAATGTTGACATAGCGTCGGTGATTTATGTCACTATTTTACATTTGTCATCAATTTCTTGCTTTTGACTTTCATGATTGACCTGTGATAGAAGTCGAGAGTTGTTCCTGATCTTTCAAATCATATCTTGAAGGCGGGTTAAATATCAAAACAATGAACCTGTCAGGTTTAATCATTACTGCAAATCTGCAATTGCCTGTACAAGGCGCATTAATTATTTCCTTTATTTTGGCGCAAAGTTGCTAATCTTGATTTTGGTTGACAAATTCCTGAACTTGGATCATAACTGTTGGCCTGTCTTCAATTTTGTTATTTCCAGATGCTATGATTTTAACCCACCTATTGACCATTTCCTTGTTGGTACATCAGGTACCCGGTGAACCCAATATATCATACATATGCTCTCGTTATTATCGTGCTCCTGAGCTTATATTTGGTGCAACTGAATATACAACTTCAATAGACATATGGTCAGCTGGATGTGTTCTTGCAGAGTTACTTCTTGGCCAGGTTGGTTACCTTGTCTAACGAATTGACATCTTTTCGGGTGATTAGACCATGTTGTCAGTGGTGTGATTCTTATCATCTTGCATATTGTGTATTTGTCAGCCACTGTTTCCAGGAGAGAGCGCGGTTGATCAACTAGTAGAGATAATCAAGGTACTGCAAAATGTTCCACATGCCACATTGTTTTCTTCTGCTATGGGTGTTTCTTATGTTCATGTGGAATCATTGCAGGTTCTTGGTACTCCAACCCGTGAGGAAATACGATGCATGAACCCCAACTATACTGAGTTTAAATTTCCACAGATAAAGGCTCATCCTTGGCACAAGGTAGACCTATATTTAATCTTATGTTTGATCACCTGCATCATGCCATTTTACTTACAGGGTATTGTAGCCGAGTTATAGGGCACTTACTAAACAGTTTATACAATGTCTGTGAATTCTGAACTGAAAATGTGCCTGCAGCTAACTGATTGCTCTACTTTCCCATTTTCCCAAGATTTTCCACAAGAGAATGCCTCCTGAAGCTATCGATCTTGCCTCTCGCCTCCTCCAATATTCTCCTAGTCTGCGCTGCACTGCTGTGAGTTTTTTCTAACCTGGCTTCTTTTGGATTGATTTTAAAGCTTGGTTGCACCAAGTGGCAGGGTAATAGAAAATAGATTGAAGTACCAAGCCAAGGTTGTTTTGTTTTCATACGTTTTTTTAATGTGTAATACTATACTGCATGGGTTTTCCTATTCTAGCAGTTCATTTTCAAATGTTGCATTACTGTAGAGAACCTTTGTGGAAGTAGATGAATGAATGTTTTGTCTCAATTTGGAATTAATTTCCGGTCCTTCATGGTATTATAGTTATGATCATAATTACTAAGGGTGTGTAGTTGATGGGATGAGGTTGAATGAGATAGGATAGTCCTGTACCATTTGGTTATATTATTTTGGGTGAATGAGATAGTCCAGCGTCCAGAGGGAATATTTCTCAAATTTGTATTACTTGATCCAAGATGGGATGGTTCCATTCAAGCAACCAAACGCATGGATGACTTTTTTCTTGAACCATCTCATACATGTACCACTTGGTACAAGCAACCAAACGCGCCCTAAATTCACTATTCGCCAGCCGGGGGTGGGGGGAGCATGGCAAGAGGGAAGGACCATCGCCATTGCTGCTAGATAGTCGCAGCTGCTAGGCCGTAATTGCCATTGCCGCTAGATCTAACCGTTGCTGTTGCTGGGTTGTAGTTGCCGCCGTCGCATCGTGATCGTCGAGGAAGTAGGCAGCAGCGTATGTTAGGAGTTGGGAAGGCGACAGGGTTCCAGGGCAAGTCAGGGGGCAGGCTGGGTAATAGGGCAAGATGGGTCTTCTGGGCTGTGGTGTTCTTAGGCTGGACCAGGCGGCTGGTCACAGCCATCTTCTTTTTTGTTTTAACTTGTTTTATGTGATAGATGTAGAGATAGCTAGGATTACAGGGTTTGTAAACCCCATCTCGGGTTCACAAACCGGAGAGTATACCCCTTAGCGAACCTTACTTTTAGTTTTTCTAAGTGGCGAATTGCGAACCCTAACCCTGAAGCTGATAAACCGCGAATCTGGTAACTGTGATTATGATATCCAGTGGTCCAGAACTAAATGTTGATGAGTATTGGCTGATAGAGTGGGTGGAACTTTTTATAGTTGCATGTGCTTGTTAGTGCTCCACTTCAGAAAAGTAGCTGTTAATGCTTGTGCTATAGCTGGCAAACAACATACTCTTCAAAATAACAATCTGCGCATTTTAAATGTACTCATGCATCTGATTGACTATGCAGCTTGATGCATGTGCACATTCCTTCTTCAACGAGCTACGAGAGCCGAATGCACGCTTGCCAAATGGCCGTCCATTCCCTTCTCTGTTCAACTTCAAGCATGAAGTAAGTATATGAGAACACTGCTGTTACCGAAAATTTTTGATTTAGTTTGAGGCGCATGAACTGCAGTGTATGGATATTCCCCATTCAATATGTATCTCCAATAATTAAGGAAGGCTGTGTCATGTCTTTCCTAGCCTGAAAAAGAATCCTCGGAGGCTCTTGATATGCTGTGGTGCTCATCCATGCCCATTTTTGCTATGCAGCTAGCGAAAGCCTCTCCAGACCTCATCCACAGGCTCATACCGGAGCATATTAGACGGCAAAATGGCCTCAACTTTGTGCACGCGGGGAGCTAGAAGGGCACCACAGCGCTCAACATTTTGTTCGTTTATTTTGCAAGACCTGGACATATGCAAAGCTAGATTGCACCATCTTTGAAGCCGTTTCCGCTGGTTTGTGGAGAGACCGACCCAGTACCAGAGAAGAAGTATAATTATGTAAATTATCTGACCGTGAAGAAGTGCTGCTGCCAGTGTTCGAGTAAGTGATGGGGCATGTCGGTTGAGTTAGGAGGTAACAGTAAGAAGAATGTTGGAGGTGGAGACATGTTGATGCTAGGCCGTGACCTGTTTTTTCGTTCTTGACGTTTTGTAATGTTCAGTAATCAGTATTCAGTAGTATTGCTCTAGTGTAGCTGCTCCATGTTTTTGTTTGTTCTCACCATGATGTAAATGCCACCCAATCGAAATGACTGTTCTTCCGTTACATCGTGAGCCCCTCGATCAATTCCATGTTCTGATGGGCGATTTTATGATCAAACTGCAAGCAGATGCATCTCCCGAGCAATTCAGTTCGATTGATTCAATGGTCTTACCCGACATACTGTAGTTTTAAAGCAATCCAAAAAAAATTTGGAAGCAAAATCAGCGTTCGCAGACGCTGCCTCGCCGCCGTAACCCTCCTGGTGACCGCGTCAGGCACCTTCTGCCGGAGCAGCTAGCCAAGAGGGCGACTAACTTGAGTCCGGCGTCGACCTCGCTCGTGTAGAGTTAACTACCCGGCGGAGGCCCGCTGCGCTAGAGCGGGCCTGCAGCCGGCGCCGGCGCCGGCTGGCATGGGTAGCCCAGGCCATGGAGGAGCCCAGGCCTCTCCTCCCAACTTAGTTGTGGGCACTGTCGGTTGAAGGTGCCCTCCCCCGTCGATCGATGCTGCCACCTCCCAACCTTGGTCACCAGCTCGTCACCGTGTCAATGGCCACCTGAGCAACCACCTTCGATCGTCCTCATCGTAAAGTCTCCCTGTACGAGCGAACCAGTTTCAATGGGGAATGGTCCATGAATCTCAAGGTACGATCAATGGCCGAAAAAGTGATTCAAGAGCGACGTGCACAACTGCGCCTACATATCCACGCCACGCAGGCAGCAATAGGTCGCCGTATGCAGCAATGGGGCTGAGAGTACCGGCTCCACTCGTTCTATTTCTGTTACCCTTCTGCTATCTCTGACATTATATATATGTATTTATAATATAGTTAATTTTATTATTAATATTTATTATTTGTACTTATTTTTGAGCTTCCAAAATGCACCGTCTATTATTAAGATATTATTTTTAATTATTTGCTATTTTCATTTTATGGCTTATCAATTTATGTATTAATTTTTTTTTGATCAAAAATTTATGTATTAATTTAGATTGCACATAACATTCAAATATGTTTTTATTACACTCGCGTTAACGATAACTGCACTAGCACCACCCACCGGCCGAGGGATCGGTGATTGATCAACAGCAAAAGAAGCACTTGATAAACATTGCAGAGTTGCAGGCTCCCAAGTCCCAACTGCAGTTGGCTTGCAACCAGAATGCATCTCCTACGCAATTGGATTGATTATTTTGTTCGTAGGGCACACCAATCTTGATCCAATATACTCCGCATCATACATACATCATCTAATTTTACGCAAGTCCCTGAGAAAGCCACTGTAGCTTCGGGAATCCACAGGGGCCGGCACGTCGTGCAGAGGAGCCTACAGCCTCGGCCGCACCGCCGCCTCGGCGCCGTGGTCCTTCACCTTACTCCACACCGCCGGCCACATCGCCTTCCTGATCTCCGCCACGACCTCCCCATCCCAGCCCCTCGCCGCGAGCCCCTCCGCCATCTCGACGGCCGCGGCCACCACGTCGTCGACGCCGCCGTCCACGGCCGCGTCCACGATGCCCCGCCGCACGGCCTCCGTCGCTGTCATCTTATCCCCTCGAAGGAGGAGGTCCCTCCTGGTAACCGCGTCGGGGACCTTCTGCCGGAGCAGCTCGCCGAAGAAGTCGACGATCTTGATGCCGATGTCGACTTCGCTCATGTACAGGAACCCGCGGGAGCCCCGCATGACGATGGCGTCGTGCGCGAGCGCGAGCGCGCAGCCGGCGGCGGCGGCGTGGCCCGTGACAGCGGCGACGGTGGGCATGGGGAGCGCGAGGAGGTCGGCGACGAGGCCGCAGAAGCCCCCGTCCATGGAGGAGTGGAGGTGGTGCGGCGCGGCGCGCACCCAGTCCAGATCGAAGCCGTTGGAGAAGTACTTGCCCTCGGCGGCGAGCACGAGGGCGCCGGCGCCCGGGGAGGCGCGGACGGCGGCGACGGCGGAGCGGATGGCGGAGAGGAGGGCGGGGCTGAGGCGGTGGTCGCCGGTGCCGGTGAGCGTGATGAGGTGGACTCGGCCGCGCTTCTCCACGGTGCACATGTTCCTCGCGTCCGTTCGGCGATTTGGGTGTGGAGAGGCGATCGATGCTTTGACAACGGGCTGCATATTATGTGCACATATATACCCTGTACACCATTTACCTTGATAAAATTATCATTGAATGAGATCTAAACGATTCGAATTTAATTATTACATATGTACATATGATATGATATGTATGTAGATAGAATATGCTCTCTTGACAACGTTGTGCGGTTAGGTTAGGTGTCCCTCGACTTGCAGCCTTTTTAAATGATACGAGCTTCTTGGCATTTTCCTTCTCTCTGGTCACTTATCCTTGTTAGGAAACCGGATTCGTATCCTATATGGACTCTTCCTTATCTCTAAGCAGAACCGCTATATATTGGAGGCAGGGGGTCACCCCATTGTACACAAGCATACATAATAATAAAGCAGACCCGTTCCTCCTCATATTGTGTCTCTCGCCCTCTCTCTCTGTTCTCCACTTGAGATCTATTAGGCAACCCCGGACTATTCGATAGCGAGGTTGTCTAACACGTTATCAGCACGAAGCTCTACCGGCGAACGGATTGAAAGGTGAGAATACGAGGATTGAATCTAAGCGCTCGTTGAATCTATGCATGCATCTAACCTGCGTGGCACGAAGCTACATTTTGCATGGTATGAATCTATCAGACATGAAGTCTGCAGATAAAGAAAATTTTACGATCGAAGCCGCGGCGCACGGGCGCTAACCACCGGAAGCGTAGAAGAGAGCGCCACGTGAACTCTGCATGAACTATTGCACAATGTGGTATGTTGAGTACTACATGCTTGAGTTGGCTGAAAAGCAAAGGCAACAATGCAAGAGCAATAGCAAGGGTTCACGTGGGCGTGGTTAGAATGGCGACGAGCGAAAGCAAGTTGAATGGATATTCGGTTTCGCCGTGGCTCTCTTTACGACGCGTCGCCGTGCCTCTGGTCTACGATCTATGGCACGAAGCCCAGCTCGCCGTGGCGGCTCATTTTGCGCATGGATCGGCCGTCTCGTTGCCGCCGCGACGCATGGACCGAAACTCCGCCGCGCCGGACTCGGCCGCCCGTCTTGCCGATTCTTAAGACCACCGCGCCGTTCTTGCGCCAGCTGCGCCCTCTGAGGGAACCGGTGTTCGGCTCACGCCATGAAGTCCCGATCGGCCCCTTGGAAAATTGGACATGAAGTCCAGAGGATATGAAAGCTTGGACATGAAGTCCGTTGAATAATTTGGCAAGGAAACCGTCGGGCCCCGCCCTTTTTCTAGCCGGCGCCAGGTTTCCCCGCCGCTTCCTCGTAATCTTTGGGCCGGCGCCTAGCCGCATGGCCCGGATCGGAAGAAACAACTGGACACGAAGTCCATGGCACAAGGGAAAGGCACACATGGAATCCAATTGTGTCAGGACTCAAAATCGGATGGAATCCAATTGTGTCAGGATAAGCACAAGGGATAGGCGCACATGGACATGAAGTCTGTCTGCATTGGATATGAAGTCCAGTTGAAGTTACGGTGATTGGACATGAAGATGCACATCGAAGCGGACACAAGTGGACTCAAAATCGGTAGGACATGAAGTCCATTAATTAATGGACATGAAGTCCAACGTGAAGTGGACTTGAGCCCGTTTGTTCAAATCGGCCATCAACCCATACACCGCCATCTGGAGCCTGGCGCGCCGCTCGACCACGCTGGAGCTCAGTCTCCTCTTCTTGGCGCCCGGCTATGCTATGCTACTGCCCGGTATTTGCCGCTTGAGCTCGCCGCTCGGTCCGGCTTGCGCTGACACCGCCGACGCGCGCCTGCGTGCTCGCCGCCCTGACCCAGTCGGCCGACGCCGCTAGCGCCCGGCCCTGCATAACCCTCCCGTCGGCGGTTTGGACATGATGGAGTCCAAATGAAGATGCACTTGAACTGCTTCAATGGGATTGAAGCCGATCGGGACTGAGGCAAAACTTCAACCGGATTTATTGCGGGTCAATGCGCACGAAGAAGGGGAAGTTACCTCATTACCCCCGATTTCCTTTTCTGTTTATTTTCTTTTCCGAAATTGATTAGAAATTCAAAAAATTGGTTAAAAATTCCAGAAAATTCTGAAATTGCCAGAAAAGTATGAAAAATAGCTAGAAAATTCCAGAAATTATTTTTGAATCTGGTTTTTAATTTTTTAGCATTATCTTGCAGCATTTATGAATACTTTATGAATTTTTGCATGTATTTTTGCAATAATTGCCCTGTTTAGATTGTCGAAAATCCTGAGAATTTATTTTCGTATTTATGAATTTATGAATTATGTCATGTTGATATTTACTGAAATTAAATTTTTCTGTTATACAGTAATTCTGAAAATTGCTTGGAAATTAGCAGAAATTATGAAAAGTGTTAGGAAAATTCCAGAATTTCTCATACAACAGTTTATGAGAACATGAGTGGTTGGGATTTGATTTTGGTAATGAATAAACAGATATGAGACAATTGGTGTCTAGGAAAACACACATGAGGCTTGGTTCTTTAATTGGCACCCGGAAACGGGAAGTGCTCCCTCCTCATGTGAGCCCTAGAGGCGAGTTGACCTGGCCAAGAGTCAAATTGTGAGAGATATTCATTACTGCTTCGTTCGACCAACAAGAATTATATAAGTTGTAATTAGACTTATGCCATGTTTAATTCATGTTGCAATTTATTTTCTGTTATCAAGTGATCTTTGGAAAATTCTTTGTATAATTAACAGAAAATTGCCAAATACTAAGAAAAATTCGGAAATTTCTGAGAATTTATTTCCGCATTTATGAATTTATGAATTGTGCAATTATTGTTTATTCTGAATATTTATGAATCTGTGTATATATGAATTTTGCAGTTATGAATACTGTATTTATGAATCCTGTATTTATGAATCTCGCACTTATGAATTTTGCATTTATGAATTCCGTACTTATGAATCTTGTACTTATGAATTTTGCATTCATCTTTGAATATATGAATCTTGATATTATTGCTTTCTTTTAGTTTGCTGGAAACTCATGAGAATTCAATTATGCATTTTATTGAATCTAGCAGCCATTTCCTATTAGATTACACGTAGTAATCTAATGGAAGAACCTTATGAATGTGCAAAGGTGTGGCATTATCTAACGTGAGTTTTTGAAGAAGCCCGACATGAATTATCGTAATTATCTCACATAGACATCAGTTGCATAATGAATAGTAAGCTCTCGAAGAGCATACTTTTCTCATGAATAGAATTGCAATTTATTCTTTATTCCAAGATTCTTTATTTACAAGCAATTTTTGAATTACTTAGCCACTGTATGATTAGAATTATTTTTCTTTTCATCTAGAAATCGTGTAGCGCCCAATGGAGGAAATATGCATTGTTGATAGTGGCACAACAAATACCATCTTAAGAGAGTCGAAATACTTCCAGGCGATCACGAAGAACGCCGAAGGATTACGACTATCGCAGAAGCGACACGCATATAATAGGCTCAGAAGAGCCACAATTATATTGCCAATGGGTACAACTTTGGTAATTGAAGAAGCCCTCTTGTACCACTGAATCAACCCGCGCTCTTAAGTTTCAAAGATATCCGCGCCAATGGGTTTCACGTAGAAACCAATGAAGAAAATGGCAAAGAACACTTGTGCATTGTGAAGCACGCGGAATATGGAAAGATGGTACTAGAAAAATGTCCCTCATATGAATCAGGTTGTACTACACGAAAATCAATGCACACGCGATTATACTTATTTGAAGACCTGTCTTTAGAAGCTCAATTATTTGCTTTATGGCATTGTAGATTAGGTCATCCTGGTCTTAGATTGATGAGAAATATAGTTAACAACTCACAAGGTCATGGCATTAATGTTAAGAATTTCCCGAATCACGAAGATTTTGTGTGCCATGCATGTGCCACCGGGAAATTAATAACTAGACCCTCTGTTATGAAAGTGCAACATGAAATCCCTGCATTCTGGAACGCATTCAGGGGATATTTGCGGTCCGATACAGCCCTTGTCGGGGCCGTTCGATACTTTATGGTGCTCATTGATGCTTCCTCGAAATGGTCGCATACATGTTTCTTTGTCAACAAGGAATCATGCATTCGCCAAAGCGATCTCGCAGATCATCGTAATTAAGAATGCTTTTCACGATCATCGCGTGAAGTCCATTCGAGCGGACAATGCCGGTGAATTCACTTCCAAGGCATTTGATGATTATTGCACAAAGAACGGAATAAGCTGTTGAGCACTCTGCATCGCACGCGTCCATACGCAAAATGGGCTAGCTGAAGCACTAATAAAGAGGATTAAGTTCATTGCCAGACCGCTCTTGCAGAGTTGTAACTTGCCCAACACTTGTTGGGGACACGCAGTCCTGCACGCAGCAGCACTCATCAATTATAGACCATCGGCCTACAACATCCATTCACCTATGCAACTAGTGCAAGGGGTCATCCCGAAGATTTCCCATCTTAGAAATTTTGGTTGTATGGTATATGTACCTATACCACCCCCACAGCGAACTGCAATGGGCCCTCTCCGCAAGTCTGGGATATACGTTGGTTATGAGAGTGCATCCATAATCAGGTATTTGGAACCCATGATCGAGACTTGCATACGACCCGTTTATTGTTGTATCTTTGGCGAGGACCGTTTCCGTCATTAGGGGAGAGAATCAACCATTGGATGAAAAATGCCGGAAATAGTATGGCATTCCATCGGGATCCCCGCATGACCCTCGCACTAATGAAGCAAATCAAGAAGTCCGGAAGATAATTGATTTGCGAGAATTTAGCAAATGAATCGCCTCGATCATTTTTGTGATCTCAAGAGCGTGGTTAAGTCGCATGTACCAGCAAGAAATGCACCGAGAGGGTGGAAATACCAAAGAAAGCAAAAGGTATCCCTCATCCTGTTCGTGAGGCCTCAAAGAAAAGAACAGAGATCGGCTTCTCAAACCCAAAGTACCGGAGACGTCTGGGAAAAGCTGGCGAGAGGACTTACCACGACCAATCACAAAAGTGCCCCAAAGCAAGAAGGGGAGCAGTTGAGACCTGCACTTTGGAAAGAAGCCTGTGGAAAAGGCAATTCCAGATCTGAACCTTCCATTGGAAGAAGCCGCCGGAAATAATGTGTGCGCACACATTGGCGGAGAAAAACTAAAGGAACTTGCTCCTGGAATGGGAAATAGCAATGAAGAGCAAGTAGAAGTGCACGAATCACCCCATGATGAAATGGCCATAAACTTTGTAATAACGGGAGAATCAATGAATAGAGCAACAGCCAATGTCGATGCATACTGTCAGCGTATTAAGCGCTGGGGTACCCACGCAGCCGCATTAAGTACTGTCGCCAAGAGGACAGGTGGCGTTCAGGCCACTCCTCGAGGCGACCAGCCAAGGCGCTCGCCCAGAGGGCAGGTGGCGTTCAGGCCACTCCTCGGGGCGACCAGCGAAGGTGCTCGCCCAGGGGACAGGTGGCGTTCAGGCCACTCCTCGGGGCGACCAGCCAAGGTGCTCGCCAGGGGACAGGTGGCGTTCAGGCCACTCCTCGGGGCGACCAGCCAAGGTGCTCGCCAGGGACAGTGGCGCTCGAGCCACTCCTCGGCGACCGGCCAAGTTGCTCGCCCAGGGCGAGTGGCGCTCGAGCCACTCCTCGGCGACCAGCCAAGTTGCTCGCCCAGGGCGAGTGGCGTTCGAGCCACTCCTGGCGACCAGCGAAGGTGCTCGCCGAGGGCAGTGGCGTTGAGCCACTCCTGGCGACGATCAAGGTGCTCGCCAGGGGCGAGTGGCGCTCGAGCCACTCCTCGAGGCGACCAGCCAAGTTGCTCGCCGGGGGCGAGTGGCGTTGAGGCCGCTCCTGGCGACAGCGAAGGTGCTCGCCAGGGGCAGTGGCGTCGAGCCACTCCTCGGGCGACGGCAAAGGTGCTCGCCAAGAGGGCAGTGGCGCTCGAGCCACACCTCGGGCGTAGTTCCCAAGAATCAACCCGTGTCTGTACTCTGAGGCGAAGGGTCAAGGATATTTAATGCGAGACGTGTATTTAATGCGAGACGTGCGCATTAATTGCAGGGTGTGAAGGCTGTGGTATGGCGGCGCGTCTTCCCTAGGCGCGCATTAATGATGGGTGGCGCCGAATCGACATCCCCTCTCTCTGGCGAGCATGCGGGTGACAGACAAAGCGGGGCCCAAAGGCGAAGTCTAAGTCGATTAGGACAAGACATTAAATGTGATGTAAGAGAGTATGACGGGTGCATTAAATGCACTTTGTAATGCGTGTCGACGCTTGCTTTACGCAAGCTTGTAAGCCCCATGCGCCTCAGCCAGCCCGAGTATAAAAGGGAGCTAGGATGCATGGGAGGAGGGTTGTTGATCCTTGGTTGGCAGAACCTCAGAGGGTCTTCTTCCCCAACCTTGTAAGAACCTTGAACTCAGAGGAAACCACCAAGCAGGACTAGGGTCATTACTCCTGTGGAGGGCCGAACACAGGTAAACCCGATCGCCTTCTTGCTTGCTCCCAAAGATCCCGTTCTTCCTGTCTTTGGAGCGGTTGCCACAAAAGCCCCCAGTCCGAATCTCTCAAGCACCCAGTCTTAGGGTGCCTGTTGGTTAGTAAGCCGACAGTGGCGCGCCAGGTAGGGGCTTAGTGGTTAGATCGTTCCTTTCTTCCATTCCTTTTTGAGGAGTTTGCAAGAATCCGAAGATCATCCGGTATGGCGGAATCTCATCGCCAGCGTAGCGCCCTCCCGAAAGCGGCGCGGCCGATCTCGGCTCCGGTAAGGGAGTCGGGTCACCGGTCCTTCATGCGGGAGGGGCGCGAGCCGCATCAAGCCCGGAGTTCACCGGCCCAGCGGCGCTTCTTTGGGGAACATACCCCAATGCAAAGCCTTCATGCGGCCGGTTGCTCTGGATCATCCCGGTCAACTGACGGGCGACACCCAGCCACCCCTTGGCTCCGAGGACATTGCCCGTCTAGTGGACTCGGCCCGGCCAGTTCTTTGTGGCAATTCAGCCGGGGCTTCCGGCGTCCTCATAAGGAGTTCGTATGGTGGATGCACAAGCTTCCGATCGCTCTTTGGCGACCTCTCCCGGCCGCAGAGGCGGGATAAAGGGAAGCGGAGTATCGGGCCGCAGCCCCTCTGCAATGTGGGGACGTGCACAAGCTTCAAGCATCTTCGCGGTACTCCCATGCCGGAGGAGAACCGCGAGGATCTAAGGGCACGCCTCAATGAGGCGGCTCCAGCGGGCGACGATCTGCGTCAAGTTCTTCTGAGGCGTCATCCGCAACAACGCGCCGAACCCGCTGCCGGTCGGTCGGAAGGGGCTTCCTTCCGACTGGGAGAGTGTAGACTCGCACTCCTCGACCCCTTCTCGTGGTCGAGGGTGGTGGGCGACACTACTCCCCATATAATGTTGGGTGCCAGGCGTTTTCCCTCCGTCACGCCAATCGGCGTGGCTGAAAAGATTTCGTCCGCGCCCATCGAGAAGTATGGCGGCACCACCAACCCTGAAGAATTCCTGCAGATTTATACGACGGTGGTGCGTCTTTGCCGGGGTCGAGATAGAGTTATGGCCAACTACTTCCCGATGTCATTGACAGCTCACCGCTCTGGCTGCCGAACCTTCCTCGAGGTTCGGTACACTCGTGGGAGGAAGCGTGCGACATTTTGTAGCCAACTTTCAGTGGCTCCTACGCTCAACCGGGTGTGGAGGGCGACCTTCACGCTTTGGAGGCGAAGGAGGGGAGTCCCCGAGGGGTTTATTCGGCGGTTTAGCCATTGCCGCAACCACGATCCCCGGATCTCTGAGCGATCGGTTATTATTGCGTTCGGAGGGTTAGGGATCGAAGATGCGGGAGAAGATGGCTACCCGCGACTGTCGCTACCACTTCGAGCTCTTCTCCCTGGCTCATAAGTGTGCCCGAGCAATGAGGCTTCGGAAGGGTGCAGCAGGCCCTCAAACCACCCCGACGAAGCCGGAGCGTCGAAGTCCTCCGACCGTAAAAAGAAGAAGCGCAAGGAGGCCGTCGCCGAGAGGTTTTGGTGGCCGATCCGAAGCCAAGCCTCGGGTAGCGGCGATCGAGCGAAGGAGAGATCGCCGGGACCCGAGACAATCGCGAGGATCGCCCGTTCTCCCCGCCGTGAAGACGACAGGGGCAAGCCATACTGCCCCATCCACCGCGCAAATGGGCACGACTTGGAAGATTGTCAGGTTGTATCCAAGTTGGTGGAAAAGCGGCTCAAGAAGCGCCGCGAAAAGGATCGCGAAGATAATGGCGACGAAGATGACACTCCACTGGCTTTCCAACAAGCCGAGCACACGGTGGCATACATTCATGGGGGTTCGGCCACCTACTCTTCCAACTCGCAGTACAAGCGAGAGCTGAGACAGGTGTGTGCCACCATGCCAGAGCCCGGGACGAGTCGGCTGCTGAAGTGGTCGGATCAATCGATCACTTTGGTCGGGCCGACCACCGGCGAACACTTCAGGCCCAAACCATCTCCCGATCGTGGTCGCCCCTACGGTCGGGAATGCGGCTTGGGCGAGTACTAGTTGATGGAGGAAGTGCCATCAACTCTTTGTCGATCGGGCGTATCAAGCGCTCCAAATACCTTATGAAGAAGCTGCGCCCCAAGACCGCTTTTATGGAATTGCCCCGGGATGGGCCTAATGCCCACAGGACAAGTCCAGCTGCCGTCACGTTCGGAGCGAAAACTTCCGGACGGAACTCATCAACCAGGTCGCCGACTTCGACCTCCCTTACAACGCAGCTTGGCGGCCAACGCTAGTCAAATTCATGGCGATTCGCATCATGCTTATTTGTCGATGAAGATCCACAGGCCAGAGGGCCCAATTGTGGTAAAGGTGGACAAGCTCGAAGCCTTGCGCCTCAGTAAACAAGTGCAAGACTTCGCTGGAGCCGCCTGTTCGGCGCGTGGCACAGAAGACCCCTCGAGTGCTCCCCCGGCCAAGGCCCGCGCTTCACCCAGTCCCTTGGGTGAGGTGAAGGTGGTCCCCGTGGGTGAGGAAGGCTCGGGCAAGGTCAGAAGAATTGGCGCTGATCTCAGCGCCAAATAGGAAGACGCGCTCGTCACCTTCCTCCGGTCTAATCTAGATGTATTCGCCTGGGAACCATCTGAAATGACCGGGGTCCCTAGGGAGGTGATCGAGCACCGATTGGCAACGCTACCTGGAGCGCACCCAGTCCGACAGAAGATCCGGAGGCAGGCGCCAGAGCGACAAGAAGCCATTCGGGAAGAAGTGGAGAAGCTATTGCAAGCCGGAGTTGTGCGGGAAGCCGCCTACCCTGAATGGCTGGCTAACCCCGTACTCGTGAAGAAGTCCAATGGGAAGTGGCGAATGTGTATAGACTTTACCGACCTCAATAAAGCCTGCCCTAAGGACCCTTACCCTCTGCCGAGGATTGACCTCGTTGTCGATTCTACGGCAGGATGTGAAGCTCTATGTTTCCTGGACGCCTACTCAGGATATCATCAGATTAGAATGGCGCAGGAAGACGAAGAAAAGACTGGCCTTTGTGACCTCTTTTGGTGTGTCTTGTTATGTTCGAATGCCCTTTGGGTTGAAGAATGCCGGATCTACCTACCAGCGAGCCATGCATATTGTATTCAAGTCACAAATTGGGAAGAACCTGGAGGTATATGTTGATGACTTGGTGATAAAAGCTAAGGCCGCTGATGGGCTGGTTGAAGATCTGGAGGAAACTTTCTCCCATCTCGGCACTCTTGCTTAAAGCTGAATCTGAGAAGTGCGTATTCGGGTGTCGTGCAGGAAGTTGCTTGGCTTCCTGGTCTCGGCCAGCGGGATCGAAGCCAATCCGCATAAGATTGAAGCAATTGAGCGAATGAAGCCACTGTCAGGCTCAAGCGGCTTGATTAGCTTAGCTGGTCGCTGGCCTCCTCGGCGGTTCATAGCCCTTTGGGGAGAAAAGTCTCCCATTGTTCAAGCCGATGAAGAAGACTAATTCCTTCGAGTGGACCGGAAGCCAGCGAGCATTTGAAGATCTGAAGAAGTATCTCTCCTCGCCTCTGTCTTTGGTCGCCCCGAGCACAGTGAGCCGCTTCTCCTTTATGTAGCGGCAAGCCCCTCGGCGGTGAGTGCAAGACTAGTAGCAGAGCGAGAGGCGTCTGTGGCCGGTCTATTATGTGAGCAAGGTCTTTGCATGATGCTGAAACTAGGTATCCCAGGCCCGAGAAAATGGTGTATCTTTGTCTTTGGTGGCATCAAGAAAGGCTGCGACATTATTTCCAAGGAAGGGAGATCACTGTGGTCTCCTCGTATCCTCTGCGGAGATCCTTCACAATCGTGAAAGTCAAGGTCGACGCTAAGTGGTCTGGCCGAGCCGGGGAATTTGGCTTCAAATTTGCCCCCCATCGCTATCAAGAGTCAAAGATCGCGGACTTCATTGTTGAATGGACTCGGCAGATGGGAAGATAAGGAAGTCCGTGCCCACGCCTTGGGCGCTCCTCTTCGATGGATCCTTCAGGCTCGGCGCGAGGCTGGGTTCCTCCTGGTCTCCCGGCCAGGGACCTCCTCAAATATATAGTCGTCTGGACTTTAAAGCTACCAACAATGTTGCGGAATACGAAGGATTCTTGGTGGGCTCAGAGCCGCGCGCTATCGGCATACTGGCGCCTTGATTAAAGGCGATTCTTTCTTTGGTCATCAACCAGGCAAGGAAGGACTTCACTGCTCTGATCCCGTCATGGCGGCTTACAGCGGAGGTTAGAAAGATGGAGAGACACTTGAAGGGCTAGGGTATACACACATACCCCGGCGCGACAATTATTTAAGCGGACGAGCTCGCTCGGCTCGCCTCGACAAGAGCCCCTGTTCGGTCGGAGTCTTTGAAGAAAGGCTTCCGCGACCGTCCATCTCGGCCCGTCTCTGGTGGGGAGGATGGTGATCTTTGCTTCAGCCTCACCTCGGATGGGAAGGCGACGCTGCCTATTGCAACCCCTGTTTACGGTGGGGGCGATGGTGGCGCCGCCCACCACGTTGCGAGAGGAAAGGTGGCACCGGTGGAAACGCTTGGCCAGCGGAGTGCCGGACGATCACTCTGTGGTCGCCGTGCTTGACCGGGAAGGCACATGGATGGACCCGATCCTGGCCTACCTGCGGGATCAAGTATGCCCGACGATGATCGTCGGTAGAAGATAGCGCGGAAGGCCAAGCGCTACACCCTGGTAGATGGGGACTGTCTGGCCGGGGTGGAAAGCGGAGTTCTTCCGAAGTGCATCACTCGGGAAGAGGAAGCATTTTGCTTTACGATATCCATGGAGGCGTGTAAAGGGAGCCATTTTTCCGATCGAACCTGATGGGAAAAGCTTTCCGCCACGGGTTCTATTGGCCAATGCCCTCCGGGATGCTTGCGGTGGTGAGGAGATGCGAGGCGTGCGATTCCACGCCAAGCAAATCCACCAACCAGCCCAAGCTCGCAAACCATCCCGCTCTCATGGCCCTTCGGCGGTGCAGGGGCCGATATCCTGAGTCCGTTCAGCGGGCCACGAGGAGGCTACACTCATCTGTTCGCCGCCATTGACAAGTTCACCAAGTGGGTGGAAGTCGGCCGTGAGAACCATTACCGCCGCGGCGCGGTCAAGTTCATGCGAGGATCTTCGCGCCGGGTCGCCAACCGTATCATCACCGACAATGGCGCCCGATTCACTGGCCGCTTTTGGACTTTGCGAAGAAATGGGCACGAAGGTGCTTTGCCTCCGTTGCCCATCCAAGAAGCAACGGCCAAGTTGAGCGAGCCAATGCACTGATCTTTGAAGGGCCTCAAGACTCGGGCGTTTGATCGACTTCACCGGCGTGGCTCACGGTGGGTTGAAGAACTCCGGCGATCTTGTGGTCACTCCGACCACTCCCGGTAGGACTCTGGAGAGACTCCATTCTTTCTCGGTTTACGGAGCGCAGGCTGTCCTCCCTTCGAATTGACATTTGGGTCGCCACGCGCGTTGCTGCGTTCGCGGAAGAAGATCAGGAAGAGATGCGCCAAGACGACGTCAATCTCCTGGAAGAAGCTCGATCGTGCGGCCTGCCGCCGCTTCGGTATCAGCAAAGCCTCGGGAGATACCACGCCGCCCGGTCGGTGAGAGAACAGCGTTGGGCGACCTGTCTTGCGAAAGATTCGGGCCGCAGTCGGGTTGCACAAACCGTCTCCCGAGTGGGAGGGCCCCTTTAAGGTGGTTTCGATCTCGACCGGCGGTCAGGTTGGCCAAAGGCGAGGAGGAACTGGCGAACTCGCAGAATATAGAGAACCTGCGCAAGTTCTACCCACGAGCGGTTGTAAGTTTCAGGTTTTGTTCCTCGCACGGCCGAATCATGTCTGTCTTTGCCCGACTAGCCGGGAAACGACTGTTCGTAAATTAAGTATTACGTTCGTTGTTTTTAGCGATCACTTCATGCCTTTCAGTTACGTGTTTTATGGCAAAGTGTTGAGCGATCACTCTAGTCCGCTTCGATCTGTGGCGCCCGATGTAAAGCGGGACCACTCTGTAAGTCGCGAACGAGATTGGGCAATTAGGCGGTGGTTTGAACTCGGCTCCGGCACGGTCATGACACTCGGTGTCCCCGTGGTGGCGATTTAAACATCGCTATCAAAAGCCTACATCCTGTCACGTCTTACATCGTGGTCCGCTTCGCGGAAGCCACGAGGGTGCGTGTCGTTTGCGGATCAGTAAAGCAACGAAAAGAATCGCCGGACACAAGGGTGTTTTACTCCCTTCTTTTTCCTTCTAAGCCTTAAGGTGAGCGGTAGCACTCAAGTTAATCTTGGCGATCGATGAGGTGGAAGGCTAAGAAGACAAGTTAAACATTCTTTGAATAAGTCTAAAAATGTCATGTCTATTCCATGAAAATGCTTTACAAAAGTTGTTGCGGGACTGACAAGTTAAAAAAAAAAAAGGGAGAAAGGGAAGAAGGGTCTAGGCTATCCTATCCTTCTTCCTCCTCGTCCGCCACGGCCACTCATCGCAGGTCTTCCGCGAGGGGTCCAACGTCCAAGCCGATGCCACGTCTTCTGCTGCTTTGCTTCAGTAGCGGGTTGACCATCTCCGGTGGCGGCGGCGTGGTCGGCGGCGCTGCACCAGCGCCTCGCCTCACTTGATCTCCTTCAATCCCTGGGCGGCGGCAGAGGATCAAAGTTGGCGTCCCTGGGCGCCGCGAAGACGCCAAAACGAACGTCGCGATAGCGGCCGCTCTTGCGCGCCCATCTGGGTGGGCCGTCGGCGGCCGGCGGCGAAGCCGGCGGTGAAGTCCGCGATCCGGCCCGAGGCGTATAGGCGTAGTGCGCCGGCTTCGCTCGATGGCGCTTGCTGCACCAACCCGATGGAGCGAGGCATCCTCCATCCGGTCGAAGGTGTACCTCGGCATCCGCAGAGTGTACGCCTCGGTGGATGCGGTTCGTCACGCGCCTCGAGCTCTTCCATGAGCTCGGCGGCGAGTGGCCCCCGCTCCGCTCCCCACTCGGCTCCGCTCCTTCCTTTCCACTCGATCATGTAAATCGGCCACCTCTGCCGGAGGCGGCCGATCTCGATGGCGGCGTCGGCCGGCCGTTGCACCCTTTCGACGAAAAGCGGTGGGTGGTGTGGGAGTAGAGTCCAAGCGGCGACGAATGCATCTGCGTCCGAGGGAACGGAGTCAGCGGGAGGATCCGGAGTGGTGTGGCCCAGCGCCTCTGAGGCCGCAGCCCCGGCGGCCATTGGCGGCCGCATCTTGATCGCCGGCTTCTTCGTCTGGCGGATCAAGCTATTTGCTCCGTCCGCTACCTCGACCCGATGCGCCCGGCCAGAGGCGGTAGGGTCTGCGGTGCCCTGGAACAAGCAAAAGCAAGAAAAGGTAAGGCTCCATTCGAAGGTTAAAAAATTTTTTACCGTCCCTTTTTTGTGTTTCAGGGATTCTGGTACCTGGGCTGAGGCCTCGGAAACCGAGGCACTCCCGGAGTGAGAACCTCGAGGCACCGGCGGCCTCGGTGGAGTCCACCGGAAGCGGCGGAGTCAATCACGGTGGTCCGCCATCGCGATCTTGGCGGGTCGGCCATTGGCGGTGCGATGGCGGCGGAGGATGCCGCCGGGTTCGCCATCGCGCTGCGGCGTGGCGGCTGGCGCGATGGAGGATCTTCTGGTGGCGGTGGAGGATCTTGCGCCGGTGGTCCGCCATCGCGCCGCCGGCGAATCGGCCGCCGGCGGTGGCGGTGGCGACGAGGCAGCGCCGGTCGGCCCGCCACTGCTAGCGCCGGCGGGTCAGCCGCCGGCGGTGGTGGTGGTGGTGGAGGAAGGCGCGCCGGCGGGTCAGCCGCTGGCGGCGCCAGCGAACCAGATGCAGGCGGTGATGGCAGAGGCGGAAGCGTCGCGACCGTTGATGAAGAGCCCCCCGCAGCCGAGGAGGAAGTCCCCGATGGCGGGGCTGCCAGGAAGATCCAGCCGGCGGCCGACGAAGATGGCCACGATAGCCGTGGTCGGTGGGCGTTCGATGGGGGCGATGTCGTCGGCGGGGCGCTTGTTCCTCCCCTGGTCGCCCGTAGGAGTGCCGCGGATTATCGAGGCCCTTGATGGACGATGATGGGCGTCCCCATGGCGTCCATCTTGGGCATCGCCTTGACGATCTCCGCCCGATCCCGAGGCTGCATGTCGCAGAGTGGAAGCGCAGCCTCGGGGAAGGGTGGAACGTCGCTCAACTGGCCCAGTCGCCCCATCCAGGAAGCGATCTGTGCGGCGTCCAGCTTTCCCACGGCTGACACAAAAAAAAAATGAATGATGAGAGAATGATGATGATGAAGAAGGAAGGTATAAAAGCTCACCTCCAGGAATCGTCCGAGTCCCGTCATCCACGCCCAGATAGTGCCAGGCTGGACGGTGGCGGCGGCGCAAAGGACTAATCCTCCGGGACACGAAGTCCCGGAGAACCATGCCTCCGGTCAGCCCCGCTGTCCGCAGCCGATCAACCCGAGCCAACATTGCAAGTAGCTCGGGCGTGTCGGCGACCGGAGATCCCGATCAGATTCTTGCCCACCGCTCGTGGAAGCCCAGAACTTCAATGCCGCTTATCGTCTTCAACGTACAACCATTCGTGGCGCCACATTTTCCGGTGGATCGGTTCTCCATTGGAATATAGCGCGCAACGGCCCCGTCTCTAAGTCGCGAGATGGCAGCACCGGAGATGCTGGAGCCCTGGTGACGCGGAGCGAAGAAGTAGCGGAAAAGGAGGAGATTGGGCATTACCCCTATGAACATCTCACGAAGTGGGCAAAGACGAGAGGAGCACAATGGAGTTAGGGAAGGTGGATGTTGTGAATGTCATAGAAGTTGAGGACGGCGATGTAGAAGTCCGAGATGGCGGGACCAAGCCCGCCATCATCGCCTTGAACAAAGAAGATGACTTCCCGGATCGGGCAATGAGGAGCGGCGGTCCGGCCACGCATGCGGAGAGCGCCGCGCGATCACCTTGGAGCATTTAGCGGCGGCGTTCTCTTCCACGATTGAAGGAGGGAGGGCAGAGTCGGAGAGGCCATCGAATCGACTAAAGCGTAAAAGAAGCTAAGGCAGAAGGAGCAGAGGCGAAAAGCACGGAACATGCCCCGTCGCTGCTTATTTATAAGAATTCAAGGAGAGCCTGGCGGGAAAAAGTCGAAGGGACGCGCGGTTCGGATCTTGGAAAACCAAAGCATTTTTCAAGGAAGCGGGCACGTCCCACGAAGCCACGGAAACGGCCGCAGTATCCACCTCGGGACCGGAAAAAGAGGCAAGTTTTTAAAGACCGCGGCGTGCGTGGGCATTTATGGGCCCCACCCGGGAGATTGAACCGTTCGACGAAGAAAAAGAAAGAATAAAGACCCTCCTGGGTGGGCCCGGGGGCTACTGTCAGCGTATTAAGCGCTGGGGTACCCACGCGTTAAATCTTGTCGCCAAGAGGACAGGTGGCGTTCAGGCCACTCCTCGAGGCGACCGACCAAGCGCTTCGCCAGAGGGCGAGTGGCGTTCAGCCACTCCTCGGGCGACAGCCAAGGTGCTCGCCAGGGCAGTGGCGTTGAGCCACTCCTGGCGACCAGCCAAGGTGCTCGCCAGGGGCAGTGGCGCTCGAGCCACTCCTCGAGGCGACCAGCCAAGTTGCTCGCCAGGGGCGAGTGGCGCTCGAGCCACTCCTCGAGGCGACCAGCCAAGTTGCTCGCCAGGGGCAGTGGCGCTCGAGCCACTCCTCGGCGACCAGCCAAGTTGCTCGCCCAGAGGCGAGTGGCGTTCAGCCACTCCTCGGGCGACCAGCGAAGGTGCTCGCCAGAGGGCAGTGGCGTTGAGCCACTCGGGCGACCGATCAAGGTGCTCGCCCAGGGGCGATGTGGTGCTCGAGCCACTCCTCGGCGACCAGCCAAGTTGCTCGCCCGGGGCAGTGGCGTTCAGCGCTCCTGGCGACCAGCGAAGGTGCTCGCCAGGGGCGAGTGGCGTCGAGCCACTCCTGGGGCGACCAGCAAAGGTGCTCGCCAAGAGGGCAGTGGCGCTCGAGCCACACCTCGGGCGTAGTTCCCAAGAATCAACCCGTGTCGTACTCTGAGGCGAAGGGTCAAGGATATTTAATGCGAGGCGTGTATTTAATGCGAGACGTGCGCATTAATTGCAGGCTGTGGTATGGCGGCGCGTCTTCCCTAGGCGCGCATTAATGATGGGTGGCGCCGAATCGACATCCCCTCTCTCCTGGCGGAGCATGCAGGGGTGACAGACAGGCGGGGCCCAAGGCGAAGTCTAAGTCAGTTAGGACAAGACATTAAATGTGATGTAAGAGAGTATGACGGGTGCATTAAATGCACTGTAGTAACGTGTCAGACGCTTGCTTTACGCAAGCTTGTAAGCCCCATGCGCCTCAGCCAGCCCGAGTATAAAAGGGAGCTAGGATGCATGGGAGGAGGGTTGTTGATTATTGGGTTGGCAGAACCTCAGAGGGTCTTCTTCCCCAACCTTGTAAGAACCTTGAACTCAGAGGAAACCACCAAGCAGGACTAGGGTTATTACTCCTTTGGAGGGCCCGAACCTGGGTAAACTCGACTGTCTTCTTGCTTGCTTCCAACATCCCGTTCTTCCTGTCTTTGGAGCGGTTGCCACAAAAGCCCCCAGTTCGAATCTCTCAAGCACCCAGTCTTAGGGTGCCTGTTGGTTAGTAAGCCGACACATACTTTGCAAAGAAGATTGCCACGATCATTAATCATGATCCCGAGCCCGCATCTCTCGCAGAGTGCAAGAAAAGGCTCGATTGGGAATATTGGAAGAAGGCAATCACCGCAGAGTTAGTCTCTCTGAACAAAAGAGAGGTGTTTGGGCCTGTGTGCCGCACGCCTCCCCATATAAACCCCGTAGGTCACAAATGGGTTTTTGTTCGCAAGAGAAACGAAAACAATGAAGTTGTAAGGTACAAGGCAAGGCTTGTCGCTCAAGGTTTCACTCAACGTCCTGGGGTTGATTATGAAGAAACCTATTCTCCGGTCATGGGTGGAATTACCTTTAGATACTTGATCTCAATGGTCATCAACTTGAAGTTGAAAATGAAGCTAATGGATGTTGTCACAAAGATATTTGTATGGAAACTTGGATTCGTGAGATTTATATGAAAGTACCTAAGGTATCCCTATCCCGAACCAAGACAGAGCAAGCGAGAAACCTATACAAAGGTGAAATTGGAGAAATCACCGTATGGACTAAAACAATCGAGGAAGAATGTGGTACAATCGTTTGAGTGACTTTCTCTGCAAGAAAGGCTACACGAGCAAATGAAGATTGTCCATGTGTATTTATACAACGATCCACGAATGGATTTTGTATAATCTCCGTCTATGTAGATGACTTGAACATCATTGGGACGGATGAGGAAATTGAAGAAGCATGCACATACTTGAAGTCTGAATTTGAAATGAAAGACTTGGGTAAAACCAAGTTTTGTTTAGGCTTGCGGCTTGAACATGTCCAAGGCGGAATCTTGGTACACCAATCTTCCTACACGCAGAAAGTGTTGGAGAGATTTGGCTTTGAAAAGGCATACCCGCAAAGACCCCAATGGTCGGAAGGTCACTCCCAAGCACCTAGACCCGTGCAGGCCTAAAGAAGAGGGGAGGAAGTCCGGGAGCGGAATTCCCATACTTGAGTGCAATTGGAGCGCTCATGTACCTTGCGAATAGCACTAGGCCGGACATTGCGTTCGCCGTGAATTTGCTAGCGCAGATAAAGGCGTAACCCACCAAAAGGCATTGGAAAGGGGTGAAGGACATCTTCCGTTACCTTCAAGGAAGCAAAGACCTCGGCTTGTTTTACATAAGAAACAATGAATTGAATTTAGTTGGCTATGCCGATCTTTGAGTACCTATCGGACCGCATCTTGGCAAGTCACAAGCTGGGTATGTTTTCCTTTGCGGTGGAACAATTTCTTGGAAGTCGTCTAAGCGGACTTTTGTCTCAACGTCGACAAACCACTCGAAATAATTGCCTTGTATGAAGCATCTCGAGAATGTGCATGGCTTCAAGAATGGTTCATCACATCCGTAAGTCATGTGGTTTGAACATGGAACAAACCCCCACCATTATCTATGAAGATAATGCGACTTGTGTTGCTCAAGTGCAAATGGGATATGTGAAAAGCAATCTTCTGAAGCACATCAACCCCAAGTTCTTTTATGCCCATGAAATGCATAAGATGAACGAGATAAAGATCAGCATACTAAGTCGTGTGAAAATCTCGCAGATTTATTCACTAAGTCACTCCGGCATCTTCTTTTGAAAGATGTGCTAGAGGAATCGGGATGATGAGGCTTAGAGAAGTGCAGATTTCAGGGGAGAATTTTCACATACTCCTACATAAATCTCAAACATGAAGTTTGAGTACCCAACGTGAATCTTGAAGATTAACATTGAAGTTTGGGTGGATTGTACTCTTTTCCTTAAGTAAGTTTTTCATTGAAGTTTTCTTACATAAGGTTTTTGATGAGGCAATCCGTGCAACACGACAGCGTGTGCTATGTACTCTTTCTCCAATTATTTTTCCCACTGGGTTTTTATGGAGTTTTAATGAGGCATATGCATCTCGCAGTGAAGAGTCCAAGGGGGAGTGTTAGGAAACCGGATTCGTATCCTATATGGACTCTTCCTTATCTCTAAGCAGAACCGCTATATATTGGAGGCAGGGGGTCACCCCATTGTACACAAGCATACAGAATAATAAAGCAGACCCGTTCCTCCTCATATTGTGTCTCTCGCCCTCTCTCTCTGTTCTCCACTTGAGATCTATTAGGCAACCCCGGACTATTCGATAGCGAGGTTGTCTAACAATCCTTGCTAGCCAACTAGATGCGTGGGCGTGGCCGGCGTCACGTGCCCTCGCTGTCAGTGTCAGCTTGTAAGCTTGTTTCGAAAAAATCCGAATTTTGTGAGGTCTTTAAAGAAAGATATGAATATAATTTTTAAAATCTTTGGATGCTTTCGCAAAAGAAATATGCGAAATTCAAAATTTATGTGATTTTCGGGGGTCATTTTCCAAAAGAACCGGTGAAATACGAACTTTTATGGGTCTTTTCGCAAAAAGAGGTTTAGATGAAATTTTCAAATTTTACAAGGGCTTCTCCAAAAGAAATCGCTAAAATTCATGATTAATGCAATTTTCGGTTTTTTTTTAAAAAAAATACGAGACCTAATCCATTAGTTCCCCACGTCCCAAGAAGTTCACAACAGAGCCACGGCATCCATTAGTTCATCGCTGATAAACTAAACATTCATCACCAGGGATGCACCACAGAAGTATATAAAAGCTAAAATAACGAGACCTAAACAATTTGTTTTATCCAGTCACCAAACACAAGCAGTTCACAGCATATGCCAAACATATATCTATTGCTCTGCCAAGGACAAAATAGATGTGAGCATTTAGATGAAAGTACAGACCACTCACACAGATCCAGTATAGGCAAAGCTGAGAAAGTATAAGGACCATACAAATCCAACATCAAGATAAACTTAATTAACTCAAGTTCTAAAGAGAACTAAGCTCTTGTGATGCTTAAGAGGTGTTCGCTTGGGCCTTGTTGAGGATGACACCCTCGTACTTGACCTGGAACCACTTCATGGCGTCCTCCTTGGTGACCCTGTGCTGGATACCAACACGTGACTTGCACCTGCGTCGGCGGGCAACACGGTACCCAGCGCGCTCAAGAACAACGTAGAAGTCCATGCCATAGATACCAGTTGACGGGTCATACCTGATAAAGCAACAAAAAGGTCAGTAATTAATCATCACCAAAATGCAGCACTTCATAGACAATGATTGCATATTGCTAATGAGCTGCAGTGTGCAATAAGGAAAAAAGGACTATGCCGTCAACAATTTAAGATGTGAAGTAACCCAAAGGGCAGCAAGGAACTAGCAGCATCAACACAATGCTCATGGATGATATCAGTAGTATAATCTTCTCTAACAACACAAATAGAACAGTGTGATCTGCACTATTATACTAGAGAAGAATAGTTATCCCAGGATTCCAATAACTTATGAAACAATAACACTACAATAAGATACATTTGGTGGACCACAATTAACCAGCGTACAAGGTGATCTGATGCACTTTCGGTGCTCAAGGACTCGGTGTTACTTGTCAACCCTGGTACAAGCCCAAGAGGCTAGCACACCAGATTAACTCGATGGCCTATTATGCAATGGATTCTCAGTTTTCTGAAAAAGCATGAAACAGAAACCCAGATAATAGGAACTAATGCCTCGCATCAATTGCAGCTGCTATACAGAAAATGCAGATGTTGTCAACTGAATAACACTTGAAAACTGAAGTATTTTGATAAAAGGAAACAACAATTGAAGCAAACTCATGATCATACTGATAATCAACCAAATCTCCATTTGATCTGACTAATATTCTTGGCACAAGAAAATTATGACTGCATTTAATCATAAAAGGCAATTCCACTGTAAAAGCAGCTGAATATAACAGTAAATGATTTTTTTGTTGTATCCCCTACTATAGTACAGCCAAGGACAAGTCTAAGTACTCAACCCTGAGTTAACCTACCCTAGTGACCACTGCACAAATGAATGTAAAGCTATATCTGGTTTCCTCTACACACAGCCAAGAAACAGTACCATCATAAAAAATATTCACCAGTAGCAACTACCAACAAAATGTTCGACATTGGAATCATAGAGTATGGGAATTAAATTATCTTACTTGATACCAAGATCAATGTGCTCCTGTATACCAAACCCAAAACATCCGGTGTCACTGAAGTTCCTCCTCAGCAGCTCATACTCCTTCACCTTCAGGCCACTCTCCAGCAGCTGCATCGCCTTCTCTCCCCTCACTGTCACGTAGCAGGCAATCTTCTCATTACGCCGGATACCGAATGACCTCACAGTGTACCGCGCTGCAATATCACAACATCACCACCATGAGTACCACCAATATAGTCCGCATGGCCACCAAGAACATGTCGGATTTAAGAAAATTACCCTTGGAGAACACGGGGGACTGCCCGCTCAGCTGCTCCAGCACCTAAGAAACAAACAATGACAATACAGTTAACGTTAAGGATGGACAATCAAGCAACAGTTTCCAAACATAATGCACTGAGTGAATATGTATCATTAGTTATTAATGGTCGCACGAACCATTTAGAACATGTTTATACACGAGAACCAATGTCTGTTTAAAGGTTTGTAAAAAAAAACCAATGCGCCCCTTCCTTTTTAGTGATGCTCTACAATCCATGTAGTCAAATCTCTAAAATTTAATTGTCAACATGTTAAAAACTATCTATGTTTGCCATACGAAAACTACATCACTAGATTTGTTGCCATAAGTGCTTTTTTAATATTATAATTTTATTAACTTGTACCAATATAATTTTGAAAAAAGTAATGGACAAATTCAAAGCTTGGAAGTCAAGGAAAGCTAATAACATCATTTAAAATTAACACTGGGGGTACTTATTTGAATAACAAGGTAAAATTTTCAAGAAGGAAATGCAAAATGTTGTGCTTATATTACTTTTTCTATATTCCTAATCAAAATTCTCAATGCACTAAATAAACCAGTGCCGAATTGTGCTAATTCACCACCGGCTTCAAATTCCCCAACCACCCAAGCACTAGCGGCTTGCTACAAGCCAACTGGAGCACTCACTAATGAGCTGAACCTCACCGAAGCTAACAAACAACATACTGACCTCGGTGCGGAACTAAGCTAAATCTAACACGCGCAAAGCTCATCAACGCGTCGGGCGCAGAAACCACACGCAGCCGCAGACGAGCGATTGATTCGGGGTAAAGCGTGGGTAGATATATGGATACCTTGGAGGCGCGGGTGAGGCGATCTCCGCTTTCGCCGACGGAGATGTTGAGGACTAGCTTCTGCACCTTGATCTCCCGCATCGGGTTCGACTGCTTCTTCTCCGACGCCTGCGAGCACCAAAACCAAAACCAACCACGCCGTCAAAACCCACCGCATACACGCAGATCACCCAAACGGACGGACGAACGATTCGACAAGAAAGCAGCGCGAAATGCAACGAGTTTCTGGGCACGGAGCGCACCATAGGGGGGTCTCGGAGGCGGCGGCGGCGAGGAAGGCGAGGAGAAGAGGAGGGTTTCGGATCGTGGTGGGGGGCGGCGGCGGGGGCTTTGTAGGAAGAGAAGGAAAACCCTAGTGCTGGGTGTTTTTATCATGTTCAATTACCTTCATACCCCCGTACTAGAGCGTACAACGGAGCGTATTATAGTAATTTTCTCTGATGGCTTAAGAAAATTAAAAAAAAAAAAATTCCGTTGCCGGGACTCGAACCCGGGTCTCTCGGGTGAGAGCCGAGTATCCTAACCAGCTAGACTACAACGGAGGTTGCTGATACCGTTAATTAATTCCTTTTCTAAATGGGTCAGGTAGAGTTACTAGCTCAATGGAAGAGACCTATGTTAGGATGCGTCTAATCCTATGTTAGTTCTGCTGCCGGGATGTTCGACCTTACTGGTGCACTCTATGGAATCATCTTCTAGTTCTGGTGTGTCGGAATGCCAACAAATTCAGTGGGAAATGTCCCAACTTGCACCAGTTCAGCGGGCACGGGATCATACATAATTTTTGTTACCTGTTATCTTTAGTAGTGCTGTAAACCCGTACAGTTCTGAACTTCTGATAATGAGCGAACACAAGACAAGGTTTCACAGAGCTGCAACAATTCCAACACTACATGTAATGTACCTACGTAGTAGTATCTACCAGCTAGTAAGGCCCGTTTGGCAATTTAGAACCGTGCCGTTTCTACTAGAATCTGGGAGAAACCCAATCAAACGGGCTAAAACTCGGAACGATTCTCCTCGGAACGTTTCTTCTTTTTCCACGCCGGGGCCGAATCACCCTCAACCCCGTTCCACGCCGATTCACAGAATCCAGACAACTAGCCAAACGGTTTCTAGACAGTGATTCTGATTCTACATGAAACGTTTCTATCAAGAATCTGGAACCGTTTTCGTTTCTACTAGAATCTGGAACCGTAACAAACAGGGCATAAATATAAACTTCCAGTTGCAATGGTGTGCTGAACTTCGGATACACGTACAAAGCTGGCCCATTTCGCTAGGTGCCAGTCCTCTGCGCATTCCAAGTTCCAACTTCTACTCATGCGAGGTTTCCAAATTGCTGCATATCTATATGCCGCTCGCAACTCCTCTGCCTCCTCTTGGCCGCCGCGGCGCGCGTGTGCTTCTGCGGCGGTCACCGGAGTGGACGGCGGATAGGAGTGCAGAAAACTGTGCAGTCCGGGCGTTTGTTCAGCCGGCATACGAGGAGGCGAGGTGCCGCACGGCCGTGACGGGGGAGGACGCGGTGGAAGGGTGCCGGCCGCTGGTGGGCTATCTCCATATGACCAATTGCCCATAGCTCACGAGTAAAGCTAGGGAATGTTAGCTGATTATAAATTTTATCACATAAAGTTTTTAATGATATAGAGAAGAGAGGAAAGGAAGAAAAAGTGTAGCTATCTCTTCATGAAAAGATGGTCAAATAGACAACACAAAATATATTTGTATAAATTATTATCTATAACAAACACTTTTTTTATACCAAAACTAAAATATTGTGAGATTCCGTAAAGATAACTTTAAGATGTTATATATTATAGATGTTATCATTAAAATGATATAATCAAATATAAAAATAACAGTTATATATCTCTACTACTGTACATAGCCTCACAGTTTCTCAATCGACTGCGTGTTCTGACTGTTTCTTAAACAAGTTCTGCCGAATCGCTAATTTGTCAACCGTGCACTGTGCAATTCACCAGTGAAAACCCTGTAGCGGAGATAATACAATATTTTCTCTGGACATCCGTGCCCTAGCGAAGCCGGTTCGCCGTTGTTTTTTCCCTTCTCTACCATACGTTAAATTCTACTGATTTCTCTTCTTCAAAAAAATTTTGTAATTCAAAAAATCACAATTACGACGATTGAGGACTTTTGGGCCCCATGGTTGACGCCCTGGTTGACAGGTTAACGCGTCTAATCCTTGAACCGGTTCCTTGCTGTCGGCCGCCGTGTTGGACCAATCAAAGCTCCATACAGTTCACCCCCTCAGTTGCAGCCTTGCAGGGTATCTCAAATCTCAGTACCATAAGAAGCATCGCAGAAGATTAGGGATGATCGAATTAACAGTTCAACCTGGAGGCTGGAGATACATACTGTAGTTCTAACCATCCGCCACCGAAGGGCTACGAGCAGCGAAGCTCTTCTGCTGGTAAGAAACAAGTATCCATAATCTCATTACCTTTTCCTCTAAGTGCGGTCAAGCAAAATTAACAATCGGTTCATCTTCCAGTTCCAGTTTGTTGTAGAGATCGATAGTAGAACTCAGTTTTGGCGATCTTGCCGCTGAGTAGGTAGCAGCTGCGATGGTTCTTCTGCGATTCGCCTTCCTTTCTGCAGCATGTCTGCTCTTGCCATCTGTTCAGGCCCTCAACAATTACCATTCTACAGCAAATACTTCCACTGTCTGGCATATGCCTTACAGTATCTACGGCATTGAGTACAGCGACGGTCCTGTTGCAATAAGCCCGATCCTCCTCCGCTTCATTCCAGGCCATGAGGGGTTGTCCTTTGTTGCCGGCTTCTACTGTGCTTTCCCTTGCGAGAATTTCGTTTTCGCGATCTACATCGTCAATGCTAACAATGACGGTATCAACACCACCACGGGCATCAATCCACAGGTTGTCTGGTCCGCAAACCGTGGACGCGCTGTCCACGACAACGCGACCATCCACCTCACCAGCGACGGCGATTTGCTGCTCCTGGACAACGACGGCAGCGTCGCCTGGTCCACCAACACCTCTGGCCGTTCCGTCGCCGGAATGATGCTTAGTGATTCCGGCAATCTGGTATTGTTTGATCACAAGAACGCCTCGGTCTGGCAGTCGTTCGACCACCCAACAGACTGCCTGCTCCCGGAGCAGCCACTAGTGGAAGGAATGAGGCTGACACCAAATACGTCGGCCACGGCGTGGTTCACAACCAGTCAGCTGTATTATCTAACAACCCTTGCTGATGGCTTGTATGCATTTGTTGAATCCAACCCGCCTCAGCTCTACTACCAGAAGACAGTGCCTGAAGCCAAGACCAGAAGCAAACTGACATATGCAACTGTAGCAAACGGGAGCCTGGCTGTCTTTCCACAGTCATTTCCACCATCAGGATGGGATGGCAGGGCCAGTTTACCAACTTCTAATTCACTTCAGTACCTGAGGTTTGAGTTTGACGGTCACCTGAGACTGTATGAGTTACACCCCAGCGGGACAGTGGTAACAGACATGCTCCAAGATGAATTAGATGATTGTGCTTATCCAACCGTCTGTGGGGAGTACGGAGTATGCTTCAACGGAGAATGCAGCTGCCAATTTGAAAACAATAAAAGTTTGACATTCTTCAAGCAGATTGATGACCTGAGAAGTAACCTTGGTTGCGCACCTGTGACTCCAGTTTCATGCTCATCTGTAAAAGATCACCAGCTTGTGGCCGTTCAAGATGTTTCTTACTTCAATTATTTGGATTTCCGGGCTGCACTACCAAAACCAACGGATGAAGAGAGTTGCAAGCAAGCCTGTCTGACGAATTGTTCCTGTAAGGCTGCTCTGTTTCAGTACGGTGACAACACTTCTCTGGGCTATTGTTTATTGCCATCGCAGCTTTTCTCTATGGAAGCAATTCGGTCAAACAAAACTGGTTATAATTCTTCAGCATTTATAAAAGTGCAGATTGCACAATCACCTCTCACCCCACCACCCAACAAGTTAGGCAACACAACATCGTCTGCAGGCAAAAGGTCTAAAGTTGCTGTCATTTTAGGTTCCACAATGACAGTAGCCGCTGTTCTATTCATCGTGATCATTATTGTCATGGTACGCCTGCGGAAAAGATTGTATCAGGATAAAAATGAAGGTGATGATTTTGAACAAATACCAGGAATGCCGACAAGGTTCACTTTTGATAGATTGCGAATAGCAACTAAAGACTTCAGTAAAAAGATAGGTGAAGGAGGATTCGGAACTGTTTTCGAGGGAAATATAGATGAGGAGAAAGTTGCAGTAAAACGTATGGGTCAAGTTGGTCAAGAAAAGAAGGAATTTTTGGCAGAAGTGGAGGCAATTGGTAGCATTCACCACATCAATCTAGTTAGGTTGATTGGTTTCTGCATACAAGGATCCCATAGGCTTATAGTCTTTGAACATATGTCCAAAGGATCCTTAGACAAGTGGATTTATTACAAAGAAAATAATGCTCCGCTTGATTGGCATGCGCGATATCAGATAATCACCGATATAGCCAAGGGCTTAGCTTATCTTCATGAGGGCTGCAGGCAAAGAATTGCTCATTTGGATATCAAACCGCATAACATCCTCTTGGATAATAATTTCAATGCTAAAGTTTCTGATTTTGGACTGGCTAAGCTAATAGACAGGGATAAAAGTCATGTGATAACTAGAATGAGAGGCACACCTGGATATTTGGCTCCTGAATGGTTGACATCACATATCACCGAAAAAGCTGACATCTACAGCTTTGGTATAGTGGTCATGGAAATCATCAGTGGAAGAAAAAATCTCGATTGCTCCCAACCTGAAGAGAATATTCATCTTATAAGCATATTGCAAGAAAAGGCAAAGAGTGGTGAGCTACCAGATATGATTGACAAGCACAGTGACGACATGCAAGAACACATTGGAGAAGTAATTCAGATGATGAAGCTTGCAATGTGGTGCTTGCAAATTGATAGCAATAGACGGCCTCTGATGTCAATGGTTGTGAAAGTCTTGGAAGGTGCACTGGATATCGAAACGAGCATAGACTACAACTTTGTAGCTACAACTGCAGTAAGGACTAGCTCTTCACCTCAGCCTCCAGCATCAGTTTTATCAGGCCCTAGATGAAATGATAGCAGTAGTTACTTTGCTTTTACACAAAAATGGCATGGCAAGAAATATTGATGGTTCCACCTTTCAGACGATGTTGTCAAATTATATATACATACATATTTGAACAAGTCTATTCAGGTATGCATTGTCAATGTCAAGTGTGTGCAGAATTTGCGCACCTTCTAAAATTTGTGGTATCTCATGTCATTTACATCAAGATTGTGATCCCAGCTCCAGATCAGCTCCAACTCCACAAATTTGGTGGAGTTAGGAATACCCAGCTCCACCAGATTCACAAATCTGGTTGAGCTGGAGCTCTGTTAAACACCCCCTAAATTCTAAAATGAATAACGAGTCTAGAAAATACCATCCTAAATGATCATTGCAGCTTCTGTTTCCTTTCCTTCTTATGTTTAAGGCTTTAAGCTAGTGTTCACCAAAGCGCTAGTTGGGCGGCAGACCGGCACCTAGTGCCTAATCGCAGATTAGGCGGGCTAGGCGGCTGCCTAGACAGGATAAATTGGCCTAGGAGGCTAAGCGGGAGGGTGGAGTCTAGCACCTAGGCGATCTAGGCGGCTGCCAATGGTAACAATGCTTTAAGCTATATTTCACAGATGGTCCAATGGCAAGATTACTACTACTAATTTCATTCATATGGCAACTAGCTGATTTCAAATCAGAAATTTACCAAAAGTCAGAGTGGAGTTAAGAATATACTACCATTTTTATGTTTACTGCATTACAGCACTAGTGTGTTGTTGAGAACCACAGATACAGTGTAGTTTAGTGCATTAATGATATGGTAAACACAAGAAAACAAAACCACTGTTGTTGAAACCAAAGCATGTACACACTCATTAAGACGACCAATCCAATTGAGGAATCAAGCAACTTGGGTTGAGGGGACAAAAGATTATATTTATTTGTGATAAATTCAACCATTATATCATTCTCTATCGAGACCCTCCCTTCTAGCGTGAGATGTCAGAGGGTCTCATATGCATATAGTACTAGTCCCATGATCAGTAACTAGTACATGCATTCACAACATGGCTGTCATATCCATACACAATATAACATCAATAAATAGGTCGATGGTACATAGTTATTATAATATGGCCTTAAAGGCCAAGCAACCAACAAGGATTAAGCCCTTAGAAAAACTCATTATTGTAATCCCGTAACTTGCGACAAAGTAGGAGTCGTTGAAGTCCCTAGTTTCTTCGTCCACTATTTATCAACAAGCAAGGGTGATTACATTTGTACTCAGCAAGACTTGTAGTCTATCACAAATATAATTAAATGCTTCGCTATGTCAAAGGAAATGGCTATCCTGCCATGTTCTTTTGCATAAAGCGAGATTTAATCATTAATAACAAATAGTAAATTGGAAACGAGATTTGTAAAGAGCAGTTGACGAGTATGTAAATAACAGTATGTAGCATAAAATATGGGCAACTCACAATCCTCCAAGATTGTGATCAATGATCCATTCTCAGCCATACTTGGCATAACATCTGAAACATGGCTACCCACCATTTTTCAATTCAAATCTTTCTATTTAAACACAAAAACTAACTGGTGTCAAAGCACCAAGTCTCTCATGACCGTAAGCACGGTTTTTTTGAAAAGATTTACACTCTGCAGGGGAGTACAACTTTACCCACAAGACATGACCAACTCTTATTGCCGCTATTTTCGCACTTCCTTCGATTTGTGGCATAGAGATCATGACAAGAACTGTTGCATCGTCTAAATCTAACTTTGCACCAGCCCGGTGATGTTTGGCCCTTGCTAGGCGGCAGAAATAAAATTCACATACACAGTAACTATGATAGTCAATCCATGTCATTCACACAGTAACCATGATTGTCCATCCATGTCATAACCATTTCCCCATATAACAAGGCATACACTGTTGTATTGACAAGCATTGTTCCTAACACCTTGGTGAGGGCACCCTTTCGAGTAAACCTACCTGGAATACTATACTACTTCTGCCTTCCAATGTGCAAAGCTAGACCTAAGCAACTTAATAGGTTAAGGCTACCCCATGATAGCACTTGTGGCTGCACAGAATGTTTTGGATTATGGCAACATTACGTTTGGTCCTTAATTGACCCGGATGAGAACTCCCCCTACACTACGTGCAAGTCCATGCACTTTACAGATTATATAAATAACTCGCCTGCGTCAAAAACTAGTTTTCATTTTTTATTTTATATTCAAATAACAGAGACAACTTCCTCAATATGTCAAAAATTCCATCCCTGAACAAATGTTGTATCCGACCATTTGTTCTCCCAGGTATAAAGCATGGCTAAACAAATATTTAAAATTCGAATATAACCAATTTTGACATCACTTAATGCCTAATACCTACCTTATGGATTTCAATGTTGACATTTATGTATTTATCAAGGAAGTTCCATGCAATAAATAGGAATATCTACCGATACCCGCAATATAGCAATTTTTACTGAAAGTATACACATGCATACATAAATGGTAAAACAACATAATTTAAGTGAAATAATAGGATCAACATGGTCAAAGGAGGTGCTTTCCTTGCTCCTTGAGTTCTTGAATTGGTTCGGGGTCGACGGGGTGGGTTTCCAGAGCGTCGGTATTTATACGCAGTATATCGTAAAGCAATGATAAGAACCAAATGAATCCAAACAGAAATTCAAATACTTTTGCAGAAATCGAAAGAGCATGATTTTAGAAGATTTTAGAAACTGGTTTCATTCAATTTGGAGTTTATTTCCAAAAGTTATGAGTATTTGAATTTAAATCGATCAAAAATTCCCTAAAATGAGAAAGTGACATCAAAGGCATATTCTTTGAAATTTATGCTTCCTTACCAAGAAGGCGTATTCCCTACTAAACTGAAAGCGTATTTCTTATTTTTGGGGTTTTTAACTCAATATTTCATAGACTGACATGTGGGGTCCATCTGTCAGGGTTTTATTATTTTTCAAAAATGACTGACACGTGGGGTTGACATGTCAGTGGCTCATAACTAAATCCACTTTAAATCATGAAATAGGTTATTGTTTTCACTTGAGCCCACATGTCAGAGACTCAATGTTTAAATCCGGTTTTAAAAAGAAAAACACCAACATGTGGGGCCGGCCTGTTAGTGACTATGTGTGTGTGTGAGAGAGAGAGAGAGCTGTGTGCGTGCCTAACAAGCGGGGCCCACCTATCGGCGACTCATAGCAAAGCAGCAGCTCGGGATAGCAAGAGGGGACGGAGGGGAGTCTAGGGGAGTGGTTGGCGGTGGACGGAGATGACCAGAGAAGGGCGGCGGCGGACATGGCGAGCAGTGGCGAAGAAGATACAGACGTGTTGGTGCTCAGTTGAGCGAGGGGAAAGCATCAGTGGAGTGTCAGGGTCCCATTTTGGGGGTTAGGGGTAGGTGGAGCTCACCCTAGCGGCTTGGCGATGGTGATCGTGGTCAGAGAAGGAGTGAGGCGGCGGCATTCCTGGTAACTTGAGCTGCAAATGAGGTGAGCAATGAGTTCAGGGCACACTGAGGATGCCTCAATTCAAAGGTATTGGGAAATTGCTCATCGAGGGAGAAGAATTGAGCTTGCTCGCTCTTGTGGTTCTCGTGGGAAATGGAACTTTACAGGGGAGCAATGGCGTCAGCTCTGGGGCGGAGAAGGAAGGGGTAGCGCGGGGTGTACACGGGAAGAGGAGCTCTTCTTACAGGCGTTGGGGCGAGGCTTGGGCTTGGGCTCGTGAGAGAGGTGCTGTGGCCAAGAGAAAGAGGACAACAGAGAGGCGGAAATCCAGGATTTTCCAGCGGTTTGCAGTGCAAGCAGGCCGTCAAGGGAGCGGCGATGGCAGAGGGAGGTGATGGCTCGGTAGGGCAAGCAGCAAGATAACTCGGGCAGAGGCCGATCGAGGAAGTGGCACAAGTACCGACGGCATGGCACGACGTGGTTGGCGGGAGGGGGCATGGAGGAGGCTGGCAGCGATGACCGGGCGAAGGCGGCGACGTTCTGCTTGCACGCATGGCCTAGCTCACCGGCAGGCGCGGCGTGGGTACACTCTGGCCCGCGAGAGGCTGACAAGCAGGCCCGTGCACCAGAGAGAAAAGGGAGAGAAGAGCATAATAAGGAAAGCACATTCGGCTAAAATATACTTCTTCATTGGAAAAGACGGATTTTGACGGGGGCGCCTTCTATTTTCGGATTTAACTGGATTTCAATTAAGTCTTTAGTTTGTGGCTGGAGACTTCTGGAATTTCTAGAGCTAGCAAATTAGCTCCAAATTTTGTGAAACTTTTTCAGGGTGATCTTGAGGTGATACTGATGTCTCTGTAAAAATTTTCCGAATTTTAGCAGTCCCATGATTTTTCTTATAAATTTGTTTAGTGTCTCAATTTTAATAATGGAGTTTTAGATTTTCCAAAAATAGCAACTTACTCTGAAAATTTATGAAATTTTTCAGAGGAGTCCTTTGGACCAGTTGAGATTTAAGTAAACTATTTTCAAACTTTGTGCTGATTTAAATTTGGAGTTTGAAAATTAGAAACAACAAGTAGGTTATTGAAAAATCTTTTCTTTAAATGCCAAAATTCCAGAAATGCCAGAAGAAATTATAAAATTTCATAATAAACTCATAAAATAATTTGGCAACTTCATATTTCAATTTGATGCAGAATTTGGGATGTTACATTCTCCAAGGATGTTTGATCTGAGTTGCTGATTTTTCAACTGGGTTACTCTGCGAGTGTGCAGATGTTGCAGTGATTGAATAACCACAACATATCGATGTCATTTTTATATCCAACCAGTAGCATAAGAAACATGGGTGCAACTTAATCATATATATAAGTATTTAAGGAACAAAATTTGTGGTACTTCAAAATTAGCCAAAGCATCTTAGTTATGGGTTAGATACAACTTTGGAGTACTCAATGATACCGATGATAGTGTATATTTATATCAAGGTATCAACTAAGTCATGGAAAGGTTGCAAATTTATGGTATCTCATAATATTATGGACACGTAGGCATTTACATAGAAAACAAAGTTGTGCTTTGCATGACACTCTAACTTAGATATACTTCCTTTCAGCATTTGGTAGTCACATTGGAACAAACTACACTACTACCGTCATTTTAACACCTGAAGCATGCACATATAGATTCGCTATTGCTGATAGCCTCAATAAAGGTAAACTAAATTATCTGCTGCAAAGAACTATGGCTACTGCCTAGGCCTGCACTTCCACTTGTTACAAAGGGTAGGTCAAAGCCATAGAGATTTTATGAGAGGGCTGTCACCTTCAAATATTCCATTTTCTATAACAAAATTGATACCGCTGGAAGATTTAAGTTAACCTTATATAGCCAAGATTTCTCACCTTTTGGATTTGTCGATCGAGACTGGAGAAAGACCTTTACCTTGTCATTGCACACTTGTCAGTGCATTGATCAAACGGACCCATCGAGGTATCTAATCAAGCCAATTCAATGCATCCAACATGTTTGGTACTCCATATATCGGCTATGTTTCTGTGCACCACCTACCGCCATTTTCTGTCTGTTAGACTTAAAGCACCCGCCTTTGCTAATGAACAAAATGTCCAGGCAAATAACACCACATTCCCTCTGCAATCCCTTGAAAAAACATCTTCACACATACTTGCTACCTTAAACCCTTTAAAAAGCATTTCATACGCGATACAAACACCATGTCTTTCTATCCAGCCACTCAGTCATCGGACATTCCATCAATCCGCGACCAACAGACCAGAACATCTGGGTAGGCATATCCTGCAGATACCACCAGCCACCACCCGTCGGCCCGTCCAGAGAAAACTCAAAATATCCTATTGCAATTCACCACACCAGCATTGCAACCGATCCTCTGTATTGCATGAAGCACAAAAATGCTCTCTCTCCCCATAGCAAAACCCGGCGATCACTGTGTCGTGCACTACAGCGTCGGGCCCAACCACTTGCTTGCACATAAACCGGCGGCGCTGCTCCTGGATTAACTGCCGCTCGCCCGCACCGCTGCACATAAGCCGGCCGGCGACCGGAGCAAAGAACGTGGCGCCGACAGGAGGGCGGAGGCGTGCGTACTGCACGAGCTAGTAGCGATCCCCGACGAGTCCAATTAACCGCACGGACTGGAGTGCTACAAGTCGACGAGAATGCCACTCTCGAGGCATAGGCAGCCACAGCTTCGCAGCACTGGAGCACGGGTGTGAAGGCCACGGCCGGGAAAGGTAGGGTGGACACAGCCAAGAACAAGAATGGCGCGGCTTGCGGCGGCGAGGGCCTTCCGTACGTGGCCGCGCGGCATGGAACGGGATCGTGGGGGCGGGAGGTTTTTTCTTTTCCATATTCCATTTCCCTTTTCTTTTTAGAATATGAGACAGGTGGAGAGATGGACGGACCCACCTGCCAGTGCAGAAGGTGCAAACATCTACGCTGCTGTGACGGACCGCCTTTTTCAAGGGGGTGCGTTTAAATCCACAACGGCTACCCAGGATGATTAGCCGTCAGGAACCAAGTCATACATTGCCAGCACAAAAACGAAACAACTGTTTTAATACAGATAAGGCCTAACAGCCAGAGCTTTACAAAAGGAAGCGGCGGGCTTCAATAGATTACATTACCAAAAGACCACACAGGCAAGGCCTGAGCACAGAAAAAGGACCCTACAACCAAACTACTTCGCCATCTACGATCTTCTGAAGTTCTCCTGCGTCTTCAGATTCTAAAATAGGTTGAAAAGCAAGACTGAGTACACAACAGTACTCAACAAACCGCACGGAAATTTCTGAATATTACATGCAGGGGTATTCACAAGGGAATGGTAATAGGGCTATTATCATTGTGGATGCATTTTCATTTTCGAAGACATTTTACATTTGAAGCACAAATCATACATAATAGAAATAAGCAAATTTTGAGTTTTCACAAGTTCACCATTACGTCAAGTTGAAAATAATCAATTCTACTTGGGTTAGGTTACGGGATTCACCCCAATTCAAACTTAGCTTCATTTACCGGAAGCACGGCGTATCCGAATACCATTTAACATGACTCTGCAGAGTTGCTCAGCTTTACCCACAAGATATCTACGACCGTTATGCCACGTACGAATTACATGCAACTTAAATGCATGCGGCCAGGCCGAGACCATCAAAGCTTTTCGTTGAACTACCCCTCTTTAGCACTTATCCGGTAGTTTCAAAACCACACAATCCTCGGAACCCCCACGGGCCACGGTGGGAGGCGCGGTCCGATTTTGTAGGTATCTACCGTTGTGGATAGGCGACACCATCGGTCAACCTCTATTCCACCCCATTCTTTCCGCGGGCATACTGGTCAACGCCCACAGTATGGAACCTCTTGCCTATAAGTATTCCAAGGGGAAGTTCAAGTACCGAGCTAGGTTGGATCGAGTCAACGAGGTCAACCGACCCAACTTGTGGTTGAGCGGGATCTAAGTTATTTACTTTACCCAAGGTTGTGATTACTTAAAATTATGCCCAAGACTTAGCCAATTCCAAACCAACAATCCACATCACACATTGGCCTCGTCAACGGTCGAGGTTCGGGCACGTAGCCATCTAGTGGTTTGCCCGCCAAAGTCCTCTCACCGTAGCACATTTTTGAAACATAGTCTACATCAAGCTTCCCGCTTGATGGTTTTATTTTAATACACAAATCTTTTTTTTGATGTTCAACTAATTAATAACTACTAGCATACGAGGTTCAATAGCTACGCCTAGGGTTTTTCAACGGAAATATGGCATAATAACACAAAGTGGGTCTTTAATCAAGCTAGGTACTACCTAGGTCATCATGGCATTCTAAAATAAATATTTCTAGCATTTAACATACTAACATAATTGAAAGTGCATCTAGGCCCCTCAAATTGTTTTGGTGATTAATGATGACACAATTAAGGAGTTCTAATGTTTTATCCAAGAATACTGCAGATATCGAGATTATGTGGAGCTTGAAAAGACATTGGACACCCCCACGACTACTTAAACTCAAAAAGACGGCATCAAGACCATAATTGTAATCTTATATTTATTTGCGTCTTAAGGATAGCCGTACTATTAAGGAAGTCTGACGAGAAATCGAATTTAGGATGTGCATGTGCTCAACATCATTTCTTGCATCTCAAATTAGCACTACTTCACTTGGTTTTGAAAAGTTTAAAGTTGAAACCAGGCTGGTTAACCGGAGTATCCGGACATTTAGTCCGAGTCTCCGGATTCAATCCGAGTATCCGGACATTATGTCCGAGTCTCGGGTTGAGCCCTCGGTTGCCTCTCTGGTTTTGATGGGTCGGAGTATCCGGACATTTGGTCCGAGTCTCAGGATAACCGAGTCTCGGGTTGTTTATCCGGACACTCGGCTGTACAAAAGCAGGAGTAACGGCTAGTTTTCAAAGAGTATTTAAAGCCTCCACTCCACTCCAACGGCTAGGATCTCTATTGAGCTCATTCATAGCAGCATTCAAGCCATTCCTAACCATCTCTAAGCATTCAATAGAGCCCCCATCTTCCTCCCACCAATTAATTTGGTTGTTGATCTCTTTGGTGAGGAGAGGAAGAAGAAAAGTGCTAAGTGCATTCATTTCGTCTTGTTGAGCACTAGTTCATCCTCCAAGCGATTCTTCGTGGTACTTTTACTCTTGGAGGTTGAAGGTCTCCTAGACGGCTAGGAGTCACCAGGAGCTACCAACGCGTGTGGTGAGCCCTTGGTCGTTTGTGAAGGCGAGTCTCGCCTCCGAAAGGAAGAGACAAGAAGTGAAGCCAGCGAGTGCATTTGTGCAACACCGGGAGGAAAGCGGGTTGAAAGAGACCCGCTCAAGTGTGGCCGAGCCACCTCAGCGGAGACGTAGGGTTCCCTTCAAGAACACGAACTTGGTGAAAAATCTCGTCTCTCGCATTCTCTTTTTCTTCCTAGATTTGCTTGGTTAGATTTGAATTTGTAAAGTTAGTTCTAGCTCTTTGCTTTGAGTAAATTCAAATCTTGTCTTGCAATTGTTCTAGGTTGTTCTTGCTATTTACTTCTAGTAGTTTGTTGCGCTTGCTAGAGTAGTTTTCTTTGCGTTCGAGCAGCTAACCGGAGACTCGGTATTACATCTGGACACTCGGACAAGCCGAGTATCCGGACCAAAACCGGAGACTCGGATTGACCAGCTTCGGACCTTTTATTATTCCGCGTAATTTTTAATCCGCCTATTCACCCCCTCTAGGCGACATCGTTGGTCCTTTCAATTGGTATCAGAGCCAAATCTCCTTTACTTTGGCTTAACCGCTTGGAGAATCAAAGATGTCTGATATAGAGAAGGTTACCGAAACCCATGGCCAAGAGAAAGCCTCGGGTTCCGGTATCGGGTTGCTATTCCTTTAGATTATTCCTCCTTTGGAGTCTCAAACTCCTCATCCTATGTTTCCGTCTCGTCGGCCGAGCGCCTCACTTCGATGGCACTCGATATGCGGCATGGAAACATAAGATGAAGATGCATTTGAGATCACTTCATCCGTATTTGGAAGATTGTTTAAACTGGTTACAAGCCCGAAAACCCAAACAATCTCACCTCCTAATAAGACAAAGCTCAACAATTCAACGACTTGGCCGTCAATGCCTTGTTCAATGCTTTGAGCGACTCCGAGTTCAGCGGTCGATGGCCTTGACAATGCCAAGGACATTTGGGAAAGATTGATGGTGTCTCACGAAGGTGTATCAAGTGTCCGTGAGTCGAAGATCGAACTCATCATTGGGGAGCTAAGCCGATTCACTTTGGAAGAAGGTGAATCGTACACAAATATGTTTGATCGCTTGATGGTGCTAGTAAATCAAGCAAAGGGACTTGGAAGCACCGAGCTCACCGACAAGGCCGTAGTGAAGATCATCCTCCGAGTGATCACCCCCACCAACCGCAATCTTGTGCAACTCATCCGCGACCAGGCCAAATTTCGACACCCTCACTCCTCATGATGTGATTGGCGGTTGATGACGGATGAGATGATGGTGAAGGAAGCGGAAGTGGTGGAGGAGCTCAAGTCCGCAAGAAGAAAGGCATCGCCTTGAAGGCCGTCAAGGTGGTGCAAGAAATCGAAGAGAGCACAAGCGATGAAGAAGAGTCGAGCGGCCCCTTGACAAATGAAGATATGGCCTTGCTCGTCAGAAGATTCAACAAATTCTTGAAGAAGAAGGGCTACAAACCGGGTAGTCACTCCAAGAGCTATGGCAACAAGTCAAGAGGGCGTCACTCCTCAAGAAAGTGCTATGAGTGTGGGGAACCGGCCACTTCATTGCCGAGTGCCCACACAAAGAAAAAGAAGGAAGAGAAGCCGTACAAGAAAGACAAGTACCGCAAGAAGGACAAGGATAAGAGCAAGAAGTACAAGGGCAAGGGTCATGCATACATTGGCAAGGAATGGAACTCGACTCCGACTCGAGTCCGAGTCCGAGTCCAACTCCGATAATGAGGAGGACTTGCCACCGTCGCCATTGCCACTCCAGACAAAGTCAAAGAGTCTCTTTGACGACTTAGCGACAATGAAGGAAATACTCCAATGTGCCTTATGGCAAAAGGGCACAAGGTATCATCTAAGAGCTCCACTCTTTCTATTGTTGATTATGGCTTAGATGATTGTGATGATGCTAGTGATGATGAGGAAGTAGCATTTAAATCTATGAATGATTTTGATATTGAAAAATTAGACTTGCTACTTAAAGATATTGAAAAATTGGAGGAAGTAGTTGAACAAAAGGAGGCTATTCTCGAGGCTCAAGAGGATCTCCTCATTTTTGAAAAGGAGAAGAACATTGAGCTAGAGAAGAGCCTAGCTTTTGAAAGAAAGAGAAATGAGGATTTGGTCAAAAGTTCAAATTTGACCAAAAATGAAGCAATTAGTCTTGAGATCACCAATGCTTCACTCTTAGAGCAACTTGCAAAAGCGAAGGATGCTTGCAAGGCTCTTGAAGTGAAGCTTGTTGATCTCTCGAATAAAGCTTCTACCTCAATCAACAACTCCAATATTTCATTACCTTCAACGAGCAACGGTTGCGCTAGATGCTTTAATGTTGATGTTGCTACTTGTGCTACTAACCGTGAGACTTTGAAAGTCTTAGCTCATGAAAATGAGAAGCTTAAGGTGATGCTTGAAGATGGACTTCAAAAAGTCCTACAAGGCAAGCAAGGGTTTAGAGGAGTATCTCATTAGCGCCAAGGTAATCCTAAGAGGCAAGGGCTTGGGTATGTTCCGCCAAAGGGCAAAAAGAGCAACATTGTTGTTGCTCCTTTAAGCAAGCCCATTCACTTTGTAAAAGGCGAAGGAACATCCAAGCACAAAGCTCACTCCGAGTTCTTTGCTTCTTATGTGCTTAAAAGACTAACCTCGATTAGTGTAGTTGCTTATCATGTTGGGCGTAAGCGAAGAATGCTCCTTGTGTTCGTTCTATTTGGGTCCCTAAGTCTCTTGTCACTAATGTGCGTGGACCTAACCAAGTTTGGGTACCAAAGAGCAAAAACTAAATGTCATTTTGTAGGCCTATATCTCCGGTGGAACAAGTTGGATTTTGGATAGCGGATGTACGCACCACATGACCGGAGAAAAGGCAATGTTTGCTCAATTGGACGCAAATGGATCAAATAGTGAAAGCATTGTCTTTGGAGACAATGGAAAAGGAGAAGTAATTGGATTGGGTAAAATTCCTATCTCAAGCAATTTCCAATTAAATAATGTTTTGCTTGTTGAGTCATTAAGCTACAATTTATTGTCCGTTGCACAATTATGTGAAGCGGGCTATAATTGTTTGTTTAATGAAAAGGGTGTGGATGTCATGAAGAGGGTTGACGGTTCAATAGCCTTTAAAGGGCGTTTGAAGGGCAAGCTCTATCTCGTAGACTTCAATACGGATAGGCTTAATCTTGAAACGTGCTTAATGGCTAAATCTAGCATGGGTTGGCTATGGCATCGCCGACTAGCCCATGTTGGTATGAGGAATCTTCACAAACTCATTAAAGGCAACCACATTCTCGGACTAACCAATGTTGTCTTTGAGAAAGACAGGATTTGTAGTGCTTGTCAAGCCGGCAAGCAAGTTGGTGCCTCCCATCCCGCCAAGAATGTAATGACGACCACAAGACCGTTGGAAATGCTACATATGGATCTTTTTGGTCCGGTCGCCTACATAAGCATTGGGGGAAGTAAGTATGGTTTAGTTATTGTTGATGATTTTTCTCGGTTCACTTGGGTGTTCTTTTTGCATGACAAAGGAGAAGTCCAAGTGACTTTGAAGAAATTCATGAGGAGAGCTCAAAACGAGTTTGAAGTCAAGATCAAGAGAATCCGGAGCGACAACGGCACCGAGTTCAAGAATATTGGCGTGGAGGAGTTTCTTGATGAGGAAGGAATCAAGCACGAGTTCTCGGCTCCCTATTCTCCTCAACAAAATGGGGTGGCCGAGAGGAAGAATCGAACCCTCATTGAGATGGCGCGGACAATGCTCGACGAGTACAAGGTTTCCGATAGTTTTTGGGCGGAAGCAATCAACACCGCATGCCACAGCTCCAACCGCCTCTACCTCCACAAGATCTTAAAGAAGGCGGCGTATGAGTTGCTCAAGGGAAGAAACCAAATGTCTCCTACTTTCGAGTCTTTGGGAGCAAATGCTATATCCTTAATAAAAGGCTAAGTCTTCTAAATTCGCTCCTAAAGTAGATGAAGGTTTCTTACTTGGTTATGGAACTAATGCTTACGCGTACCGAGTTTTCAACAATACCACCGGTGTCGTTGAAATCTCGCGTGACGTGACTTTTGATGAGACTAACGGTTCTCAAGTAGAACAAGTTGATCGTGTTGTGATTGACAGGGAAGAACCTCCTTGTGAAGCTATAAAGAAAATGGCAATTGGGGAGGTAAGACCTCAAAATTTGGAATCTCACCCGAGCTCCCCAACCCGGAGTCTCCGGCCTGAAACCCGGAGTGTCCGGATTAGTCCGGAGTATACGTGTACAATACCTGAGTCTCCGGATGGGTCAGGCTCGGGCGACTTTCCCTCCTCGTCCAATCAAGCCCAAGATGGTTCAAATGCCACCCAAGATGATGAAGGCCCTATTCAAGCCTTGGACTCATCCGTACCTCATCCTAGAGTTCATCAAAGCATTCAAAGAGATCATCCCGTGGACAACATTCTTGGAGACATCAACAAGGGAGTATCCACTCGATCTCGAGTTGCAAATTTTTGCGAATTTTACTCGTTTGTTTCCTCTCTTGAACCTCTTAAGGTAGATGAAGCGCTTGAAGACCCAGTTGGGTGATGGCTATGCAAGAGGAACTGAACAACTTCAAGCGCAATCAAGTCTGGGAGCTTGTTCAAAGACCAAATCAAAATGTGATCGGCACAAAATGGGTATTTCGAAACAAGCAAGATGAAAACGGGATCGTGACAAGGAACAAAGCCCGTTTGGTTGCTCAAGGGTACACTCAAATAGAAGGTTTGGATTTCGATGAAACATATGCTCCAGTAGCTAGGCTTGAATCTATTAGAATATTACTTGCCTTTGCTACTCACCATGATTTCAAGTTGTATCAAATGGACGTGAAGAGCGCCTTCTTAAATGGACCACTCTCCGAGATGGTCTACGTTGAGCAACCACCCGGATTTGAAGATCCAAGACATCCGGACCATGTCTACTACCTTCACAAGGCACTCTATGGACTTAAGCAAGCTCCAAGGGCATGGTTTGAATGTCTTCGAGACTTCCTTCTCGGACAAGGTTTTGTAGTCGGAAAGGCCGACCCTACTCTCTTTACTAAGCATATTGATAATGATCTATTTGTATGCCAAATATATGTCGATGACATTATATTTGGATCTACTAATGAACATTTGTGTAAAGAGTTTAGCAAGATCATGACCAAAAGGTTTGAGATGTCCATGATGGGTGAGTTGAAGTTCTTCCTCGGATTTCAAGTCAAACAACTCAAGGAAGGAACTTTCATCAGTCAAACCAAGTACATCAAGGACATGCTCAAGAAGTTCGGAATGGAAGATGCAAAACCAATTAAGACACCTATGCAAGCCAATGGGCATCTAGACCTCGACAAGGAAGGTAAACCGGTCATCCAAAAGGTATATCGCTCGATGATCGGCTCTCTCCTTTATCTTTGTGCATCTAGGCCCGATATTATGCTTAGCGTTTGTATGTGTGCACGTTTTCAAGCCGCTCCAAAAGAGTGCCACATGGTGGCCGTTAAGAGAATCTTGAGATACTTAGTGCACACTCCTCATTTCGGACTTTGGTATCCGAAAGGATCCTCCTTTGAGCTTATTGGCTATTCCGATGCGGATTATGCCGGTTGCAAAGTGGATAGGAAGAGCACCTCAGGAACTTGCCAATTCTTGGGTAGGTCCCTAGTCTCGTGGTCTTCCAAGAAACAAAATTCCGTAGCCCTATCCACTGCCGAAGCCGAATACATAGCCGCCGGGAGTTGTTGTGCCCAATTACTTTGGATGAGACAAACCTTGAGTGATTATGGCCTATCCTACAAAAGCGTTCCACTTCTGTGTGACAATGAGAGTGCCATAAAAATTGCCAACAATCCTGTCCAACACTCCCGAACAAAACACATTGATATTCGCCATCATTTCCTAAGAGACCACGCAACCAAAGGCGAAATTGATATCCAACATGTAAGTACAAACGATCAATTAGCTGATATCTTTACCAAGCCCCTTGACGAGAAAAGGTTCTGTGAATTGAGAAGTGGTCTAAATATTCTAGATTCTCGTAACGTGGCTTGATAAGTGCTCATATATTGGTTGGTGAATGAAAAATGAAGTTCAAAACTTTACTTATCTTTTTCTTTAAATTTACCATGTGTTATTAGCTCTTGATCTTAGGATCGCATCATTACCATGTGACTATAGTCTGATTGCTTGATTGTTAGCTAGTCACATGGTGGATGGATGCCCTAGGACTCCTTTCTCTCTCTCTCATGAGTCTCGAAGCTTTCCTTGAAAAATTCCTTTTCTTCCCGAGCTGGGGAACCCGGAGTATCCGGATTTCTATCCGGACTCTCCGGGTAGGCCGGAGTCTCCGGACATTTCGTCCGGAGTGTCCGGGTTGTTCCGGAGTATCCGGACTAAAGTCCGGAGTCTCCGGGTTAGGGCGATCAGTTAAACCCCAAGTATCCCGCGGTTTAGTTTCTTTCTATTCCTTCGTGCGCCTCTTCCTCTCCCGTGCTCCTCTCTTGGCTAGGGCGTGTTTCTCACCTTCATATTCTTCTCCAAGGCTCTTGGATCCCCTTCCTCTCCTTGGCTTTGAAGATCTTGGTAAGACTCCTTGGCCCTAACCCCCTCCTCTTCGGGATTGGATTCGTGTCTTCGTTTCTTAAGGCCTCTCCTCTTGCTTCATCTCTTCTAGGGTGAGGCTTGACTCTTCGTGGCCCTCAAGATCGGAGACTCATTAACCCCAACTCAACCGCGTTCTTCAACTTTCAAATCTTCTTGAAGTGAGTTCTTTTTTGTGCCCTATTCCCGCTGAAATTCATTGCTAGAGTTTGCCCTACTTGGTTCTTGAACATTCTTGTGGCACTCTAGATTTGTTTTTGATCGCGATTAGGGTTGGATTCCGTGAAATCCTTGGCCGCCTGCGTTCCTTCCGCACATCCGAGTGTCCGGACTCGAGTCCGGAGTCTCTCGGTCCATCCGAGTATCCGGACATTTGGTCCGAGTCTCGGATGCAATCCGAGTATCCGGACATTTTGTCCGGACTCTCGGGTTGGTTGCCTCGGCGATTTCAGTTCGTCATTTTTAGCGTCGTCTCTTGGCTAATTCCTCTCGTTCGCTCATGTCTGGTCGATGGATCCTTCCCGAGGAACTTCCGAGGCAAGACTCCTCCTCCGCAGCGGCAGGTGGTAGCGATCCTCCTCCATGACGGTGGGGTAGCGATCCCCTTCGCAGCAGGTGGTGGTAGTGCTCCCGCTCGGCGCGTCTCCCACCAATTCTCCTCCGCATCCTCGCAGCCTCCGCAAAAGGCAGAGAATTGGAGTGGCCAAAGGCCCATTTCCAGACCTCGAGGCCAGCTAGCTTCAGGATCAGCACCTGTCCAGTCTCCTCCTCCTCAGCAAGTTCCTGATCCTGATGAGCATCCAGCAGATACTCATGCCAGGCTTCGTGATCAGAAAAGGAGCGAGTTTCGTATACAGGCGTTTCATTGGTCCTCTAGCCAAGGCCAAGCCTGTGTGGAACTACCCAATGTCTGTGAATCCAATGAGGATCATCGATTATCGGACAGATCTGGAAAAGGAAAAGCTATTGTCGAGCACGTAAAGAAGGATCCTCTCGAGCTTCACCAGATGAGTATGTGGACCGCCGGTTTTGGAACCGGTTTGATCTGATTACTATGAGGCGGTCCTATACCCTCTTGAGCACCAGTGGTTCGCATGAAGACCATTGGTAGGAGTACATGGCCGCAGCGAGCAATCCGATTTTCACTCGAGATCATAGAGATTTGTGAGTGCATCGAGATCAAGAACATCATGGCATACAAGTATGATCGAACAATGAGGTCATCATGCGCTTCTATGCCACCTTGTATTTTGACAAGAATGATGAGGCCATTTGGTGGATGGTAGACAGAATGCAGTATGTGGCTAGCAAGAAGAGATTTGCCGAGTGCTCAATCTCGTGTACAATGCCACCCAAAGCTTCATGAGAAGAAAGTGTTGACTCCTGAGCAGATTGAGGCTTTGTATGACACTTCCAGGAGCTTCACAGTTGGGACCATCAAGGGTCTAAAGGACATTCCAGCTGTCCTCAACAGGATGTTGAGAGTCACTCTTTCTCCCAAGGAGGGAGATGCTTCTGCTATCAGTTCCTATGGTAGGAACCTGCTGTTTCACCTCGTTGAGAGCACTGAGCCTTTTGACATTGTCGATTTCTTGTGGGAAACAATGAGGCAGAGCCTTGAGCAACATGGCCAGTTGCAGCTATGCACCTTTCGTGATGACCTTGATCTCTTCAGTGAGTGGGCTGAAGTTTGTCAGAGATGAGGAGCATCTTTCTTACAAGGTCCGCCCTCAGTCTACTCCAGCCCCTCCAGCTGCTCCTGGTCCTGCTGCTAGGCTTCGCCGAGGTCGTGCTTCGGCCTCTACCTCTGCTCCTGCTCCAGCTGTGTCTCCAGTCACTCCCTCTGAGCAGTCCGAGGTCCCAAGCAGCACTCTTCAGAGGATGCTTAAGCACGTCTTTCTTCTTTGCCGCGACATCTCCACCAGGCAGAAGGTGATGAGTCGACAGATCAAGAAGAATGGTCAAGACATTCGCAGCATCCGCCGCCACAATGGCGAGGCAGTCTCTCCCAGCGACTCCTCCGGGTCTTCCGAGGAGAGTAGCGACGACACTTCTGCAAATGCTTTGTTTGGGATTGCTTCCTCCTCTGCTCCTCCACCGCCTGGTGACGACGACAGCGAGGGCTCTGAGTATGAGGCCTCCGACGACGGAGATGACGAGTGATTCCCTGTGACTTCCTTTTTGGTGTCTTGATGCCAAAGGGGGAGTGTTCTTCAGCGTTGTCTTTGTCGTGGACTTCTTTAGCGTTAAAATCGGTCGCGTGTGGGTGGAGTGGACTTGTGTGTTGCTTGATTATTTTGTTTATTTTATGTTGTGAACTCTGCATGCATTCGTTGTGATGTCGTTATTGCTCATTTAATGCATGGATTGCTTTCAGTTATTTGTGATGAGATGCTTGTGCATTTGAGGGGGAGCTCTCGGTTATTTCTCGTTAAAAATGTGCATTTGATTCCTCTCAATTTCTTCTAATGCACACTTTTAGGGGGAGCTTCTCTTTTTTATCTTATGCCTAAGTATTGTTCTCGTTATTTTATTTGCTAATTAATTGTGTTGTCATCAATTCACCAAAAGGGGAGATTGAAAGTGCATCTAGGCCCTCAAATTGTTTTGGTGATTAATGATGACACAATTAAGGAGTTCTAATGTTTTATCCAAGAATACTGCAGATATCGAGATTATGTGGAGCTTGAAAAGACATTGGACACCCCACGACTACTTAAACTCAAAAGACGGCATCAAGACCATAATTGTAATCTTATATTTATTTGCGTCTTAAGGATAGCCGTACTATTAAGAAGTCTGACGAGAAATCGAATTTAGGATGTGCATGTGCTCAACATCATTTCTTGCATCTCAAATTAGCACTACTTCACTTGGTTTTGAAAAGTTTAAAGTTGAAACTGAATCGTTAATCCGAGTATCCGGACATTTAGTCCGAGTCTCGGATTCAATCCGAGTATCCGGACATTATGTCCGAGTCTCGGGTTGAGCCCCTCGGTTGCCTCTGGTTTGATTGGGTCCGAGTATCCGGACATTTGGTCCGAGTCTCGGATAACCGAGTCTCGGGTTGTTTATCCGGACACTCCGGCTGTACAAAAGCAGAGTAACTGGCTAGTTTTCAAAAGAGTATTTAAAGCCTCCACTCCACTCCAACGGCTAGGATCTCTATTGAGCTCATTCATAGCAGCATTCAAGCCATTCCTAACCATCTCTAAGCATTCAATAGAGCCCCCATCTTCCTCCCACCAATTAATTTGGTTGTTGATCTCTTTGGTGAGGAGAGGAAGAAGAAAAGTGCTAAGTGCATTCATTTCGTCTTGTTGAGCACTAGTTCATCCTCCAAGCGATTCTTCGTGGTACTTTTACTCTTGGAGGTTGAAGGTCTCCTAGACGGCTAGGAGTCACCGGGAGCTACCAACGCGTGTGGTGAGCCCCGGTCGTTTGTGAAGGCGAGTCTCGCCTCCGAAAGGGAAGAGACAAGAAGTGAAGCCGGCGAGTGCATTTGTGCAACACCGGGAGGAAAGCGGGTTGAAAGAGACCCCGGCTCAAGTGTGACCGAGCCACCTCAACGGAGACGTAGGGTTCCCTTCAAGAACCTGAACTTCGGTGAAAAATCTCGTCTCTCGCATTCTCTTTTTCTTCCTAGATTTGCTTGGTTAGATTTGAATTTGTAAAGTTAGTTCTAGCTCTTTGCTTTGAGTAAATTCAAATCTTGTCTTGCAATTGTTCTAGGTTGTTCTTGCTATTTACTTCTAGTAGTTTGTTGCGCTTGCTAGAGTAGTTTTCTTTGCGTTCGAGCAGCTAACCGGAGACTCGGTATTACATACCGGACACTCCGGACAAGCCGGAGTATCCGGACCAAAACCCGGAGACTCCGGATTGACCAGCTCGGACCTTTTTATTCCGCTGCGTAATTTTTAATCCGCCTATTCACCCCCCCTCTAGGCGACATCGTTGGTCCTTTCAATAATGCGATAGGGAAATAATTAATATTACAATAGTATCATGGGTTCAACATGTTCAAGGAGTGCGGCTTGCCTTGCGAGGCGAGGGGAAGTCCTAAGTCGTTGGTGTAGTCGATCACGGTGCCGATCACGTCCGGCTCCTTCTTCGGCTCCTCGTATTGCTCCGGGACGGGCTCCACGGTCGGATCTAGCGTACAAGAAGCAAGCAATAAATAAACGAGTAAATCAACAAGAAAAGAAAAAAGAAAAACAAGAAAAAGGAAAAACGGAAAGAGGAACTGAGAGAGAAGAGGGCCGGAGAGGGTTTCGAGGGCACTTTGGGCATTTTAGAATTTTGTGGACTTCAAACGGCCAAACGGAGAGCGTATTTGGACTCAGTGGCTCGAAACGATGGGAACGGTGTATTTTGGCTATTTGTGGAGGTTCCGGGATTTTTCTCGGATTTTTGGAGTATTTAGTGGATTTTTGGATTATTCAAAATCCAAAAAGAAAAAGAAAAAGTGAAAATAAAGAACGTCAAGCGCTTAGGCACAAATTTCACTCTGGTTTGGCCCACGGCCACGCTACAAGACGACAAGATCGGGCCGCCTACTGCGCCCTGGGCGGGCAGAGGCGCTGGCGGCTGGCGGGTGGCCCCGGGGCGAGACGCTGACGGGTGGGGTCCGGCTGGCGGCGACAAAACAGATCGATCGATTCGTTCGATCCAGAGGGAGACAGAGAGGAGAGGGAGCTAGGGTTCGGGGGGGCATGGCGGCGGCGGCACGCGAGGCAAGGCGAGGGCGGCGGGGGGCTGGGGCCAGGGGAGATGGGTGGGGTGGTGGCGAGGTCTGGTGGTGGGGGGGGAAGAGGGTTAGGGTTTTGGGGACGGCGGCGCCTGAGGGAGGCGAGGCGGCGGCGACAGGCGGCCGGGGTGGAGAGGACGAGAGGAGGCGGGGGCGGAGCTTACCAAGAGGGGAGGGAGAGCGAGCACGGGGGAAGGGCGGTCGTGGCGGGGCTTTTATAGCTGCGCACGGGCACGGAGTGGGGGCGACGGGAGTTGGCGGAGGTGACGGTGTGGCGGCGAAGCGAGCGTCGCCCGAGTTCCAAGCGGCGGCAAGCATGATCTTTGGCGGAAGCGGCGACACACGAAGCAGATGGAAGCGGCAGGAAGCGAGTGGTGGCGGCACCCAAGGCGCTGACCGGCGCGAGGAGGCGACGGCACGGGCGGCGTGCGAGGTGAGGATTAGGAAGGGTGACGCGGGCGCGGCAGGAGATGGCGGTGACGTCCGCGCGAGGCGGCGGGAGCTGAGTGGCGGCGTGGCGCGAACCAACGACCAGGCCACGAGCGGAGGACCGACGGGCGCGGGCGAAGGACCGGGGGTCCGAGCGGGAGTCCAGGTAAGCGTTGCAACCACTCCCCATCCAATCTCCTCAGGAATCCAAGAATGGAAACAAGGACGGGATTAAGAGCTTAAGAACACGATTAAGATTCGATTAACCACGAATTAGGGTTGCAATTAGGTTTTGGGTTTTTGAAATTTTTGGGGCATTTCAACCTACCCCCCTTAAAATAAATCTCGTCCCCGAGATTTACTCCTCAAGGGGTACGGTTGGGAAAAATCCGTAGCAATTTCGATTCCTTTCTCCCATGTTGATTCCTGGAGGGTGATTCTTTCATAGCGGTTGGCGAATTCTGATTTTTCTCGTCTCCGAGCTCCCTTTCAATCATTTCGACAATCCAAACTGACTCCTTGGTGTATGTCGGATCTTTTTTTACAATTCAATTCCTTCTAATTGATCTTGCTCGGCTGGCTGTCTGAGGTGCTTTCTCGACTATAACCTGTGGACACATTGTGTACTTTGGTTAATTCCGAGCTTAGCTGCAGTCTGTAGGTTACTTCTCCCACTTTGTCTAGCATCTGAGGTGGTCCAATATACCGGGGTACCAAGTTTTCCCTTGATATGGATCTGCGGACTGGCTTGAATGGCGTCACTTTTAGGTAGACATAATTACTATCTTGGTGACTAATATCTTTTCTCCTCGTATCTGTACAACCCTTTGGTAGTGCTTGTGCAGTCTTCAAGTTCTCTCTGATAGTCTTAATAGGGCTTCGGCATCGTAAACCAGCTGTGGCCCAGAGAATCGTCTCTTTCTATCTTCGTCCAAAATTAGAGAGGTTCTGCATATTCTTTCATAAAGAGTTTCAAACGGTGGCGTATCCAATACTGGCTCGGCGACTGTGGTGGTATGAGACTCTGAAGAAAGTAAGTCGGTGGCCCAAGTAGCTCTGCAAGTTAAAGTGTAGGCCCACAACATGTCTTCTAGAATTCGATTTACTCTTTATGTATGTCCTTCTGTCTATAAATGAGATGCTTCACTGAGTTTTAGGTCTGTCCCCACAGCTTCATGTAACTTACCCTGAATTTAGGGGTGACTCGGGTTCTGTGATCTGATACTATCTTCTTAGGAATACCGTGTGGTCTCACAATTTGAGTCAAGTATAGCTCTGCTTGTATAGCTTTCCCGCAGGTCTGTTGGTTAGGTATAAAATGAGTCACTTTGGTTAATCTGTCCATCATGATCCAGAAGGCGTCAAATTCTTGCTGGGTTTTGGGTAATCCCATGATAACATACATTCCAGTTTCTTTCCGCTTCTAATCCGGCACTAGGGTTGTAATAATCTGGCAGTCTTTTGGTAGTCCATCTTAATCTTTCGACATGCGTCGCAGCATGCGACACGTTTGGCCATCTCCTTCTCTGTTTCTTACCATCAGCATTCTTTCTTGAAGTCTCGGTACATCTAGATGTCTTCGGGGTGCATTGAGAATGTTGGTAATTGAGCTTCTTGCGAAAATCAATCCTCTTATACCTTCATGTTTCAGAACGCATATAGGGTGGTGAAACCGTAATATGCCTTGTCCATTCTCTGAAAAATTCTGGCGGTTTCCTTAGCTCATTTCCAGCTTGTGTAATTAGATTTCCTCGTCTGTCTGTTGTGTTGACTTAATCTGATTTAAAAGGGGCTTGACTGGATTGTGAGGGCAGATACTGATCCTTTGGCTACCACCTGTAAGTTCAACTTGCGGGTCCAATTGTCGTATTTCTGTCTCCAATTGTGGGGGAGGTCTGTCATCCGGGCCAAATGGTGGCGTATTTTCCTGTTCAAAGCGTCGGTTACCATGATAACTTTCCCTGGTTGGTGCTTGAACACTCTTGTCATAATCGTTGATCAATTCCAAACATTCTCTTTTGTCGGATATTCGGGTTTTGTTGAGTGAACACCTATTTCAAGTTCTTGTGGTCGGGGAAATACCTCGCAATGGTTTTCTGACATATTGCGAGTCCGAATTGCTAATGCAGGAATCACTGAGGCTAATTCCAGATCGTGGGTCGGGTAATCCTTCTCATGAGGCCTGTAGTCGTTAGGATGCGTACGCGACTACCTTCCATCTTGCATAAACACACCATCTAATCCTTGCTTTGATGCATCACAGTAACCTTCGAAAATCCTTGATCAGATCTGGGAGTACAGGATCCGTTGCTGAGGTCAATCTTGTCTTTAACTCCTGAAAGCCTTTCTCGCATTCATCTGTTCACTTGTATGGGTTGCCTCCCTTAAGAAGCTGCGTCATCAGTTCTGATATCTTGGAGAATCCTTCGATAAACCTTGGGTGATAATTGGCCAATCCTAAGGAACTTCGGACTTCTGTCATTGAGGTAAGTTGCTACCATTCCATGATAGTTTTTCTGTTTCTCGGGATCTACTTTCACTCCATCCCTTGTAATCTCATGTCCGAGAAAAGAGGTTTCACTTAATTAGAAATTGCTTTTTAAAGAGCTTGGCACAAAGTGGACATCCTTTAAGTCTTTCCAAAATTAAAAGTCCCTGCTTTCGGGGATCTTCTTCACTCCTTGTGTAGATAAAAGGTCGTCTTTGAATGTGACTACGATCCGTTCAAAAATCCATGTAAACTTGGCTCATCAAGCTTGCGTAATACGCCGGGGTATTGGTGAGTCCAAAGGGGCTATTGTGAACTCATTCTGTCCCTGTCTTGTAGAGAATACAGTCTTCTATCTGTCTTGTTCTTTCTCATTTTTATCTGGTGATATCCCATTCTCAAGTCTACTTTGATTCCTTGGGTTGATCAAACGAACCGTTAATCCATGAAAAAGGATATATGTCTTTAATGGTTACTACGTTCAACACCTTGTAATTCATGTATAACCTTGCGCCTTCATCTTTCTTCTTCAAAACCAGAATGGTTGAGTCCTAGGGCGGAATGCTTGGTCCGATAAATTCCTTCTTCTTAATTCGTTTAATTGTTTCTTCAGTTCCTTCAATTTCAAAGGTGCCATTGGTTATTTGGCTATTTGTTATTGGTGTGGTTCCCGGAACCAATTCCACCTCTGGCTCTATGTCTCTGTCGGGTGGCCTCCCTGGTAACATTTTTCCGGAAAAACGTCCGGGTACTTCTAAATTACTGGCACTTCTCATATATTTGTCGCAACGACGTTGATGATCCTTCTGTCTCTTTCTACTAGCCTTGAGTCTGTTTGTATTGTTATTTTGTTGTCCTTGACCGTTTTCAGGTACTGTCTTCTTGTATATACTGTCCAGTCTTGCTTCTTGTCTGGATTAACCAATTCATCCCCATTATCATGTCCAGGCTTCTCATTTCTAATAGTAGCATGTCTGTTTTGAACTTGACTCCTTTTATGTCCAACTCTTGTCATGGGTGCTGTTCCTTGTCGAATTTGCTACGGGTTTTTGGTAATTAGAAGGTGAGTAAGAGTTAGAATTTAGGGTTGGGGAGAGCAAGAACAGGTAAGGGCCTAGACGAAAGGAAGGATATTCACTTTGATTTTAGACAGAGTTAAGCAGATACTAATTAAAACAAGATAGCAGCTTAAAAGACAACATAGGCAACTTATATTAAGCATAGATTGTACACAATACCGTTTTAAGGTCCGGTACAACCTATTTTACATTGCAAAAGAGCTAAAAACAACAAAAGGGGTACACCACTACTACTAGCGCTTAACTACCACACGGAACGATCACTCCTCGCTGGAGTTGTAGAAGATCCGCTCCTCGGGATCCTCCTCCTCCTCCTCCTTGACGCGAGTCAGGTTGGTGACCTCAGAGGGTCCATCGACGGTCTGCTCTTCTGCAGCGGCGTGTGGCAGCTGATGTTGCTCCAGTTCATCTCTCAACTCTTGGTTCTCGACTCTGGCGACGTGGAGCTGCTGGTACAAGTTATCACGCTCCCGAATAAGGCGACTGTAGAGGTTGTCCTGGAAGATAACGACATCTGTAATCACCTCCACGCGTTGCTCCTCGTCTTCGGGGACAGCCATGGTGGCATCTTCAGGGTCTTCCCCCTCCTGGGTAACCAGCTGAAAGACACTGACGTCGAATCGCTCTGCGTAGCGGCGGCGCAAGTACCTTACTGCCCCTCTGGCAGCATCCTGAATGGCGTCGTACTCGTTGCGGCGATGTCCAGTGAACCGAGAAGGGAGAACGTGGTCACCAGGCAGCGGGTGCACGTCTACCCATGCCTTCCACTGGCGTCTGACATCTCCGTGGATCACCTCCTCGGTGTGGAACTCAGGTGCGGCGAATCGCTTCTCGACACACTTCAACATCCTGTGGAATAAATGGACCCATCCGCCGAAGGCGGCAGTCTGCGAGTAAACGAGGTGAACCATCTGCAGACAACGCAACATTTTGAAGTTAGTTGAGTAGAGAGGAACACAAAACGAAAACGGGAAGAGAGAGCCTCTACGAAAGGTAAGACAGAAGAAGAAGGAGTAGACAGCAATAATACTTATATTTTTCATAATCCATTTTGTTTGTAGGTCAAATAGTTTTGTAATATATTTTTCCTAAGCCATCCTAGGGTCTTTACCTATGGTCAAACCTGGCTCTGATACCACTTGTGACGAACAACCTTTTTCAAGGGGGTGCGTTTAAATCCACAACGGCTACCCAGGATGATTAGCCGTCAGGAACCAAGTCATACATTGCCAGCACAAGAACGAAACAACTGTTTTAATACAGATAAGGCCTAACGGCCAGAGCTTTACAAAAGGAAGCGGCGGGCTTCAATAGATTACATTACCAAAAGACCACACAGGCAAGGCCTGAGCACAGAAAAAGGACCCTACAACCAAACTACTTCGCCATCTACGATCTTCTGGAGTTCTCCTGCGTCTTCAGATTCTAAAATAGGTTGAAAAGCAAGACTGAGTACACAACAGTACTCAACAAACCGCACGGAAATTTCTGAATATTACATGCAGGGGTATTCACAAGGGAATGGTAATAGGGCTATTATCATTGTGGATGCATTTTCATTTTCGAAGACATTTTACATTTGAAGCACAAACCATACATAATAGAAATAAGCAAATTTTTAGTTTTCACAAGTTCACCATTACGTCAAGTTGAAAATAATCAATTCTACTTGGGTTAGGTTACGGGATTCACCCCAATTCAAACTTAGCTTCATTTACCGGAAGCACGGCGTATCCGAATACCATTTAACATGACTCTGCAGAGTTGCTCAGCTTTACCCACAAGATATCTACGACCGTTATGCCACGTACGAATTACATGCAACTTAAATGCATGCGGCCAGGCCGAGACCATCAAAGCTTTTCGTTGAACTACCCCTCTTTAGCACTTATCCGGTAGTTTCAAAACCACACAATCCTCGGGACCCCCACGGGCCACGGTGGGAGGCGCAGTCCGATTTTGTAGGTATCTACCGTTGTGGATAGGCGACACCATCGGTCAACCTCTATTCCACCCCATTCTTTCCGCGGGCATACTGGTCAACGCCCACAGTATGGAACCTCTTGCCTATAAGTATTCCAAGGGGAAGTTCAAGTACCGAGCTAGGTTGGATCGAGTCAACGAGGTCAACCGACCCAACTTGTGGTTGAGCGGGATCTAAGTTATTTACTTTACCCAAGGTTGTGATTACTTAAAATTATACCCAAGACTTAGCCAATTCCAAACCAACAATCCACATCACACATTGGCCTCGTCAACGGTCGAGGTTCGGGCACGTAGCCATCTAGTGGTTTGCCCGCCAAAATCCTCTCACCGTAGCACATTTTTGAAACATAGTCTACATCAAGCTTCCCGCTTGATGGTTTTATTTTAATACACAAATCTTTTTTTTGATGTTCAACTAATTAATAACTACTAGCATACGAGGTTCAATAGCTACGCCTAGGGTTTTTCAACGGAAATATGGCATAATAACACAAAGTGGGTCTTTAATCAAGCTAGGTACTACCTAGGTCATCATGGCATTCTAAAATAAATATTTCTAGCATTTAACATACTAACATAATGCGATAGGGAAATAATTAATATTACAATAGTATCATGGGTTCAACATGTTCAAGGAGTGCGGCTTGCCTTGCGAGGCGAGGGGAAGTCCTAAGTCGTTGGTGTAGTCGATCACGGTGCCGATCACGTCCGGCTCCTTCTTCGGCTCCTCGTATTGCTCCGGGATGGGCTCCACGGTCGGATCTAGCGTACAAGAAGCAAGCAATAAATAAACGAGTAAATCAACAAGAAAAGAAAAAAGAAAAACAAGAAAAAGGAAAAACGGAAAGAGGAACTGAGAGAGAAGAGGGCCGGAGAGGGTTTCGAGGGCACTTTGGGCATTTTAGAATTTTGTGGACTTCAAACGGCCAAACGGAGAGCGTATTTGGACTCAGTGGCTCGAAACGATGGGAACGGTGTATTTTGGCTATTTGTGGAGGTTCCGGGATTTTTCTCGGATTTTTGGAGTATTTAGTGGATTTTTGGATTATTCAAAATCCAAAAAGAAAAAGAAAAAGTGAAAATGAAAGTCGCGCTTAGGCATAGCCCACTGGCCGTTTGGCCCACGGCCACGCTACAAGACGAGGCAAGATCGGGCTTGCCACATGAGGCGGAGGCCTCGACGCGGGCCCTGCGGGCAGAGGCGCGGCTGGCCGGGTGGCCCCGGCGAGACGCCGACGGTGGGTCCGGTGCGGCGACAAAACAGATCGATTGATTCGTTCGATCCAGAGGGAGACAGAGAGGAGAGGGAGCTAGGGTTCAGGGGGGCATGGCGGCGGCGGCACGCGAGGCAAGGCGAGGGCGGCGGGGGGCTGGGGCCAGGGGAGATGGGTGGGGTGGTGGCGAGGTCTGGTGGTGGGGGGGGAAGAGGGTTAGGGTTTTGGGGACGGCGGCGCCTGAGGGAGGCGGGGCGAGCGAGGCGACGAGCGACGCCGGGGGTGGAGAGGACGAGAGGAGGCGGGGGCGGAGCTTACCAAGAGGGGAGGGAGAGCGAGCACGGGGGAAGGGCGGTCGTGGCGGGGCTTTTATAGCTGCGCACGGCAGGGGAGCGAGTACGGGCACGGAGTGGGGGCGACGGGAGTTGGCGGAGGTGACGGTGTGAGGCGACGGGGCAGACGTCGCCGAGTTCCAAGGAGGCGACGAAGCATGATGCTGGCGGAGGCGACGACACAGGAGCAGATGGAGGCGACGGGAGCAGGTGGTGGCGGCACCCAAGGCGCTGACCGGCGCGAGGAGGCGACGGCACGGGCGGCGTGCGAGGTGAGGATTAGGAAGGGTGACGCGGGCGCGGCAGGAGATGGCGGTGACGTCCGCGCGGAGGCGACGGGAGCTGGTGGCGACGTGACGCAGCGAAGACCAACGGCCACGAGCGGAGGACCGACGGGCGCGGGCGAAGGACCGGGGGTCCGAGCGGGAGTCCAGGTAAGCGTTGCAACCACTCCCCATCCAATCTCCTCAGGAATCCAAGAATGGAAACAAGGACGGGATTAAGAGCTTAAGAACACGATTAAGATTCGATTAACCACGAATTAGGGTTGCAATTAGGTTTTGGGTTTTTGAAATTTTTGGGGCATTTCAACTACGGTCGCCCAAACTCTAGAGGATCCTATACACCACACCAGTCCGTGTAAAGACTAGAGATATCTCCATTGTATCAAGGGAAAATTTGATTAAATAAACTACAGTTAAAACGAAATTTAAAAAATAACCCACAGTAAATAGAAATATGTTGAATGGACCTCGTTTCCACCGGTTGGTGTGGCTTCCGCCGTATGAGATGGTGGAAGGAGGGTTTCCGCCGTGTGAGATGGCTTAAGCCACACCGCGTGGCGGAAAGGGGGGGTTTCGGCCACCTGAGGTGGCGGAAGCCACACGAGGTGGCGGAAAGGCCGGTCGCGGAAATCGAGGCACATGGGTTGCCGTCTCACCCGTGAATGCGCACCGAAAGTTTCTTGTCCTATTGTTTTCCGTGCCAGGTGGTTTCCACCGTGTGGCATGGAGGAAGCCACACGGGGTGGCGGAAGCCCCTCCTTTCCGCCGTGTGGCATGGAGGAAGCCACACGGTGTGGCGGAAACCCGGTTTCCTCCATGCCGTCTTGTGAGCGCCGCTTCCTCCTTCCCATGCGGCGGAAGCCACTTCGGCTGGCGGAAGCCGCTGCCATTCAACGCATTTCCATTTACTGCAGGTTATTTTCTTAATTTCTATTTAGCAGTGAGTTATTTGCTCAATTTTTCCTGTATCAAGTTAGTAGGTGTTTTAAGGATGGTATCGTCTTACTTCTAATTACATGTTTAAGCATCTTTTGCATTTGAGAGATGGATGCATTCAGCACCACTGCACCAGCAACTCGGGTGTAAAATGGCTAGCACTGGCTTAGGAGAAGAATCTTTTGAAAAGAAAAAAAAAGCACTCCTTTACACTAAGACGTGAAGTCCATGCTCATTTGACCCAAAAAAAAAAAAACATTGAGATGAAGGTGAACGAGAAAATAAAAGCAAATTAGACCCAACATGTTAATATGTTCAATTTGTTGATATTTCTAGTTGAAATCAAATTTCCATACAGTGTTATGGGTATATTTAGATATGTACTTATGAGAAAGTATCTATTATAATATTAAAATGATAGAAAAACTATCGCATTTGCTTTAAAGGGTAAAAATTACCACATTTTTAAATGATAGAAAAGGAAGCTACCACGTTCAATTTCCTTGTAGGTAGGCATGTAAACAAGCTGAGCTCGAGTGAGCTTGGGCTACTAGGCTCGGTCTCGATAAAAACTCGAGTCGAGTTCGAGTTAGGATCCAAGCTCGAAGCCAGGCTTGAGCTCGGCTCGGTCCGGTCTAAGTTTGAGTAGGCTCTAGCTTGGTTTGAATAAGCTTGGTAAAATTAAACAATTCAATATGGATTATTTTTCAACAATAAAAAATATTCAAACTCGAGTTCGGCTCGAGTAAACTCAATAAGAATTAATATATAGTAAAATTTAATAAATAATTTGTAAATTTACTATGATAAAAAATTATTCGAACTCGGTTCAGTGAAGCTCATGATCTCGGCTCGGTTAAAACTCAAAGCGAGCTTAGACCAAAATGAGTTCGAGCTTTTCTTACCACTCTAGGCCTGTACCAGCAAGCTAGGCTCAAGACAAGCCCTTTGCTCGCATGGAGGATCATGCTTAGCAACTCTGCCATCCAACGATATTATTGTTACTAGGAAGGCTAGCGCGGTGTACGCCACGCACGTGACCGGTTAATTGACGCGGGAAAATGCAACTCTTTTTATGAACAGAAAAACGGGGAAAACGCATTTTTCTGGATCTTTTAAGTTTTTTTTTCGCTTTTTTGGGCCGTCCGGAGCAAATTTTTTTTGGGAGGGGGGAAGCTTTTCTGATAAAAATGGATCGGAATGGGCAAAATGGACCAAAATACAAATTTTCAGATTTTTTAAATATTTTCTTGCATTTTTTCGAGCCACTTTTCCGGTAAGAAGGTCTTTTTTGCAAAAAAAACAGGAGCCATATGCAATTTCTAAAATTCGCAAGGACTTTTCGGCAAAAAAAACTCGTCGGCACGCGCTGCGCCCGCGTGCCTGCGCGCGGCCGCATAGCCCCGCCACGCGTCACGCCGAAAAAAAGCGCAGCGCGCGGGGCTCAAACACGCAACGCCCGCGTTGCGAAGCAACGGCGTTACCGTTGCGCTACGGCGCCCGCTCGGGCAAGGATGCAGCGCGCGATCGTCTTTTATGGTCTCGTTCGGAGCGAGGCGACGTGGCACGATCTCGGTCGTCCGACGATGCGATCGGACGGCCTCGAAAACTAAGGTGACGTGGAGGGTCTTCGGAGCTCTCAAACCTCCGGATCTTAATATAGTTATAATTCCATTGGTTTATGTGTGATTATAAGCACCTAGCTAATATTTGTTTTTGTGTAAGTCGAAATTTATAGCTGTTAGATGCTTTTGGCCTACGTATGCTCGATCGTTTTTTTTTTTCAAAACATAGCATGTCTCAATTATTATTTGTTGCTCTACTATATGAAAATTGGCCTATATCTAAAAGAACTAACTGAACTGAATATCCGGGCAATTATGTGGCTAGGTATTATAATATTTAAAAATATATTTGTATTTATAGTTGTATATATTTTTTATACAACTACAACAACACTAATTAATATATATCACATTAATTTTTATCTATCAAAATAAATGGTATAGATCTCTTTTTTTCTGATTAAGATGGGAATTCCTTGTTATTAAGAATGAACATAGACGACGCTTCTTTTAAACTTTGTTTATAACCGTAGATTGATCAATCGCTCCGTGTATGTTAGGGCATGTACAATGGTTATATTTAGCTGTCTATAAGAGATGACACGTAGGATTTTAAATGATGTGGAGGAGAGAGAAGAAGGAGATAGAAGACTGCTGTCTACTATTTAATAGACAGCTTTACATTTTGTGTACCATTGTATAGACAGTTTGTTAATTGAATGAGAGACCACTACAGACAACTCTATAGACGATTCATTGTATGAATTATTTTTAGTGCTGTCTGTAGATGATGTGGAGCTACATTATAGACAGCTGCCATCTATACTATTGTACATGCGCATCTCTCCAGAAAATATAAGTTGCGGTATTTACGGGGGTTGTTGTAATTTTTCTCCACGTAGATAGACTGTAGCTGTAGATAGTTGAGCAATTCAACACGCAAATCTAGAGTCCAGCCACTCCATTGGTCTTCGCCGAGAGCCCTATTTTACAACCCGAAACGTACATGAAGTTGACCCAGCGAATCAAAAGAAAATGGCATCAGTGGCCGCCTCTTGTATCCTCCGCTTCCTGCCCCTCCTCCTCGCGGCCGCCGAGGCCGCCACCTTCAACATCACCAACCGATGCTCCTACACCGTGTGGGTGGCCGCTTTGCCGGTGGGCGGCGGCGAGCGGCTGGATCCGGGAGAGACGTGGGCCGTCGACGTGCCCGTCGGCACCGTTGGGCGCGTGTGGGCGCGCACGGGCTGCTCCTTCGACCGCAACGGCGGCAACCGGCGGGGCTACATATCTTGTACACATGCTCTATCACGTCTTGCGTATCGCGATAATTAAATCAGGCGTCAGGATCTCATCCGGCGGTGGCTCTGTCGAGTGGAAATTGCAAATTTGCAATTTCCACTCGATAGAGCCACCGGATGAGATCCTGACGGGCCGGATTTAATTATCGTGATACAAGACGGGATAGATATGTGCACAGGATATGCACCCAACGGGCGGTGCCAGACAGGCGACTGCGGCGGCGTGCTCGCCTGCACGGGGTACGGCCAGCCGCCCACAACGATCGCCGAGTTCGGGCTGAACAACCCGGACTACTTTGACATCTCCCTCGTCAACGGCTTCAACGTGCCGATGGAATTCCGGCCGGCCCGCGGCGGGGCGGCAGGGTGCAGCACCGGGCCGCGCTGCTCGGCCAACATCACGTCGCGGTGCCCGAGCCAGCTGCAGGCGCCGGGGGGTTGCAACCATGCGTGCACGGTGTTCAAGCAGGACCAGTACTGCTGCACCGGGACGGCGGGGAACACCTGCCGCCCCACCAGCTTCTCGGTGTTCTTCAAGAACCTTTGCCCGGACGCGTACAGCTACGCCATGGACGACGCGACCAGCACGTTCACTTGCCCGTCGGGGACCGACTACCAGGTCGTGTTCTGTCCCCACGACCCGACCGAACTAGGTTGAACTTTATTCGGCGAGATCATGGCAAATCTCTCTCTCTCTCTCTCTCTACACATATGGTTGTGGACACAGCTAGAGCTAAGTGATTAAAAATGTCTTTGATGGCCAGCGTATTGATTTCACCAGTCTACCACGCATATAGTGCTTCTGTTCATCCCACGACTGACCGAACGAAGTTGTGCTTTGAACTTTTGCATTTGAGGTGATCGCGCTCGCAATAAGAACATCTCTGGAATTAATAAGAGCATCTTCAACAGTTCCTAATATTTGGACTCCTAATATCCTTAGATTGGGACCTTCCCAAAAGCTTTTGGGCTTATAAAATACCCTGTTCTCCAACAATTTCCATATTTTCTCTCAAAAAAATCTTTAAATTGGTCCGGTGGGCCATCCTTCTTGCGCAATCTATTTTGTTCGGTGCCTATGCTGCCAGACAACGGACGTGGTCGCCGCCCTGCTGATTTTTTCACCTCCGCATCAATAGATTTCTGCTGAAGCTGCGCCCAAAGTGAGCTGCAGCCACACGTTTCTCCAGATTGATCAAATCACCAATGCATGTGCTTTGGTTGCAATTGATTCTTCCGATCCGTTTGATAATTCTTTGCCATGGTATTAGTCTAGTCGGTACTGATCGGTTTGACAATGCATATGCTTTGGTTTCTTCATAATCAATCAAGTGGGTGCTTTCATAATCAATCAAGTGGGTGCTATTAATCAAGATTACTTACTGCATGGTTATATGTTGATAAAAAGAGGGAAATTTGTGCATATGCCACTGTGACTATTTGCTTATTTTGAAACTACCATTAATGTTTACCTTATTTGGTGCTGTTTACCATCAGAAAGGTGAAACACTGCTGATTCATGTGATCCTTGTCAGCTTCATAAGGGTTTTCAACCGTTAAATGATGGCCAAAGCCACTGACTGTCAGTTTTTTTCACCAAAAGAGCATTAGATAAACTATCTTACAGCGCAAACTCGTAACAAACATGGAGGTTGATACGACAGATAAGCAAATAATATCTTGTTCCTGAATCCTGATTTAAACAATCATGAAAAGACAAAAAAAGACAGAGAATAGAGCAATCCAACGGAATACATGGAACTAACAATGCAGATGACCAGCCATTTAACAAATTGCAGAGAGCTTGTTCATCAATACAAAATTGTGCAAGTGCAAATAAAAAATAAGCCTCCTCGCTAAACTAAAGACTTGCTAAACAACTGAATCCTGCAATTCTCCTTTGTGGCTATCCACCAAACATTATATCGGACAAGGTAAACTGATGGGGGAAAATACCCTGCAGAGATGGTCAAATCGATATATATTGAACAAGGTAAACTAAGCTAAATTGCAATAGCCATAACTGTTATTATCAATAGATTTTTCGTGAGGAATTTATGAAATTGAAGACTCGCTAAACAAATGAATCCTGCAGTTCTCCTTTGTGGCTATCCATTTCATCAATATTGCTTATCTTGTTTTTGTCTGAATATGCAACAAAAAATATGTCTGACATGTTGGATCATATCTGTACAAATGGATCCTTGCAGAAGCTAAAAGCCTAAAACACCACCAAGCAAACTGCTGTTGGTCAGGCACAATTGCTGAGGCTGGAGAAGCAGATGAGCTCATTTTTGCAGATCACTAGATTTGGACAAGCCCGCTAGCTCGCGTTCGCCTCAGTACATGAGGTTTGAAGCCGACGGGCATCTCAGGCTGTACGAGTGGCAGGAAGGCTGGGCAATGGTGCAGGACGTCCTCGAAGTTGATGGAGGGGACTGTGGCTACCCAACTGTCTGCGGGGAATACGGTATTTGCTTGAGCGGGCAATGCACCTGCCCATTTGAAGCCAACACCAGCATCGCCTACTTCAGGCAGCTTGACAGCCGGAGGATTAATCTTGGATGCGAGCCAGTGACTGCAATCTCTTGCCAATCCATGAAGGATCACAAACTTCTTGCCTTTCCTAATGTTTCTTACTTCAATTACATTGATCGTGATGCCGCACAGCCCCAGCTGATCAACGAAGAGAGTTGCAAGCAGGCATGCTTGAGGAATTGCTCTTGCAAGGCTGCTCTGTTTATGTACTACGAAAACACTTCTGATGGATCTTGTTACTTGCCATTACAGCTCTTTTCACTGGATGTAATTGTTCCAGAAACAGTACGCTACTATTCTACATCTTACATTAAGGTGCAGATCACGCAACCGCCTCCAAGCCCTGCTACACCTGTCGAGCAAACATCGTCCTCCGCGGGGAGAAGAATTGTTGTGGTTTTAGGTTCTGTAGGAGGTTTCATTACATTTGTAGTACTGTTCATCATTCTCTTCGTATGCAAACAAAGAAAAATATACCAAGAGAAAGATGAAGAGGGAGAGCTTGGGGATATACCCGGAATGCCTACAAGGTTCTCATTTGAACAGCTAAAAGTAGCAACCGAGCAATTCAGAGAAAAGCTCGGGGAAGGAGGGTTTGTTTCTGTTTACATGGGACAGCTTCACGAGGAAAGAATTGCGGTAAAACGTTTGGATCGAGCTGGTCAAGGAAAGAAAGAATTTTTAACAGAAGTCCAGACAATCGGTGGCATTCATCATGTCAATCTGGTGAGATTGGTTGGATTCTGTGCAGAGAAATCACATAGGCTCCTGGTCTATGAGTATATGTCTAAAGGATCGTTGGATAGGTGGATCTACTACCGACATGATAATGCCCCTCTTGATTGGAACACACGGTATAGGATTATCAGTCACATCGCCAAGGGCCTATCTTATCTACATGAGGACTGCAGACAAAGAATTGCTCATCTGGATGTTAAACCACAAAATATCCTTTTAGATGACAACTTCAATGCAAAACTTTCTGATTTTGGACTTAGCCAAACTGATTGACAGGGATAAGAGTCAAGTCATAACTAGATTGAGGGGCACACCTGGATATTTAGCTCCGGAATGGTTGACATCACATATCACTGAAAAGGCAGATATCTATAGTTTTGGTGTAGTAGTCATGGAAGTCTTAGGTGGGAGAAAGAATCTTGATACTTCACAACCTGAAGAGAGCATTCATCTTATCAGCTTATTGCAAGAAAAGGTAAAGAATGATCAGCTGGTAGATTTGATTGACCAGAAAAGTGATGACATGCAAATGCACAAGGAGGAAGTAATTAAAATGATGAAGCTAGCAATGTGGTGTTTGCAGATTGATTGCACCAAGAGGCCTCAAATGTCAATTGTTGTCAAAGTTTTGGAAGGAACAATGGATGTGGAAACTGGCATAGATTACAACTTCGTATCTACAATTCCATATAACCTTGGTACTGCTGGAAAATTGGGCTCATCAACTCCACCTCTGGCCTCACATTTATCGAGTCCTAGGTGAAATGATGTAATTCTGAGCAGACACTGGAACTAGATCACATGCAGAAGATTTGTATGTCCAGAAGAACCAGTAATTTTGCACATAATATCATAATACTACAAAGCTTTCTGATGTACAACAGATGAATAATTTGTTAAGATTTTTTTGGTTGCCTCAGTTTCTCTATGTTACAATTGAAATTAATATTAACTTTCTTATCCTGAGAAGAATACATCATCAATGTCATATGGGAGAATCATATTCACAGAAAGAAATGCTAGACCCAATTAAGTGGGGTTGCAGGTGGTGAACCAAAAAGTTTACTATGAAAATTAAAGGTTGCCATGCAAACACAAGCATAAAAATCACGTTAGAGCTCTGCATGTGGTAGAATTTGTGATCTGTTTTTTTTTTCTTTCAAAAAGAGGACTAATGTGTGAACATGAGTTACATTAATCACAAAAGAATGTAGTTGAACATTGCATGGACTTGGAGAAGACACTTGCACATGTGAACATAGCTCTGAACTGTCACACCTGGGGGTCCCACATGTAGGAGAGAGAGAGAGAGAGAGAGAGAGAGAGAGAGAGAGAGAGAGAGTACTTAAGAGGGGAAACACCGGTTGTATTGGGGACAAGAAAAGAAAAGAAATGAACTGAATCTATTTTACCTTTGTCTACTTTTCCTCTCTTCTTCCTCTGAGTTCTTCTTCTTTTGCCCCAAGTTGCTTCTCCCTCCTTTCCATATGCAATATTTGCTCGTATTGTGTCGTTGAACAGGGCCGGTTCTTGACTCACCAGGCCCATTTGTTGCCTTAGCCCCCTCAGCTGAAACTTCTGTATGTCCACACCATCTAGGAGTACATGGCCTACGTCAGGATCATAAAACCTCTGAAGCAATGAAATGGCTGTTGATTTGCCACTGCCACTCTCTCCAACAAGTGCAACGGTCTTTCCGGAATGAATCGTCAAGCATAGGTCTCGGAAAATCTCAACATCCGGCCTGGTAGGATATCTGAAGCTGACATGCTGGAACTCGATCTTGCCACATAGTGTCTCGATAGTCACCCCTGCATTATCACTTGGGTCTATCCTAGATTTACGGTCCACTATTGCAAATATAGAAGATGCAGCTGATTGTGCTTTGGAAGAATCAGATGTAAGGGTACTTGATTGCGACACCCCAATTGCTGCCATAGCAAGAGCAAGAAAAACCTCCTTGTTTTTGACAGGGTTAGCCTCATTTTGTAGTATTGAACTTAGTAAAAGATAAACCACAGCAATAGGACCAATTGCTATATCCCTTGAACTTAAGTACTCTCTCTCTCTCCTACATGTGGGACCCCCAGGTGTGACATGAACCTATTCATATTGAATGATGTTCACTAAAGTAAAGGATTTGCAACAGGAACTGTGAGCAATAGATGGGGGCTTGTTCTGAGTGAGCACTGAGCAGTAGGCAGATAACAACTGGCTCAACGGTAATAGGAGCGTGGAGTTATGATATTATTCTGCAAATCAAGGTTACTCTATCTCTAGAAAAAATAATATCTGGATAGAAGATTCTTACTTGGATATACTTCTGAGAAACCATATCTATTTTCAACCCTGCAGCATGCACTTGCTGATGATCTTAAGAGTCACTGTATTGTACTTCACTTATCTGGCACCAAGGATTGTGCCTCAGCCTTGGCTTTGACTTCTGGCTAGAGTCAGTGAAACTGTGTGAGAACTGAGAAGTCTGTTGCTACCTTTAAACATTACATTCCATTTCATCAACAATGTTGGCCTTGGTACCAGATCGGAGTTGAACATGCCTGGCCAAAATTAATTGCTCGCTTTGTGAATTTTTCTAGAGTAGCGAGAATTAGCAAATCACTCTTCTGTTCATGATTGGATAGCCAATGCATTGATCAAGTGAGTGGCGGAACTAGAAAATTTTCATTAGGGGTGCACACTTCACAAGTACAATTCTATAGTTTTGTACAATGATTTCGTAACATTATAAATCCAACAAATATATTTGAAATTTACTAAAAGTACAATACAAATATTTCTAAGATCTTAAAAAATCCCAAACCACCAAAATCGAAACCAATTCAATCAACAAATTTGGTCCATCAAAGAGGTGTGATCTTATAGCACTTCTAAAATTTTTAGGGTACCCGGCACCACCTCAAGTCCCTGAAGATATTGGAGATCAAGCCAATTCGCTCTTGCTAGCTGGCACGGCACAAGCACTGACCCATCAAATCACATGTTTCTTCCCAATCCCCTCAAGAAACTTCACAGGACCCTCGTAGTTCAGCTTAAACCGTCTTAATACCATCTGTAATCTGTGCACTGCTAACATAAGAGAAAGACGGACACGATCAAGCAGCGCCCTTTCCAATAGCACATCCAAGAGGCAGTGCCCCAGGCTAGGCATATCCTCGACCACCTCATCTGCGTCACGAAACTCAGCACACCCTAGCAATTCATGGCATCCACCTAGTCCTAGATGTAGCAGAAGGCCAGGAGAAGGAAGATAACAGCCTTGCACGCACGCATGTTGTCTGACGAGCGAAGCGTCTCCCTTTTCTGTTAGCCCACAACGAGTATACGAGCATCAGTGCCGCACACGGCACACATACTGCAGATTGCAGAACCCGCTGCGACAACCCCATGATCCACTGCAATCCCCTCCTTTAGCTAACCATCACCTCCACAAGAAATCAGAAGCCATAGCGCCAGACTTCATGACTAGTTCGGGAACGTACCTCGCTGCGGCATTTCGCCGAACAGGTGGCCGGCAAGCCCCCCGCAAAGATTGGCGGCACGCCGAACGCGTCTTATGAGACGCAGGCCCCGGTCGCTGCAGAAGCACAAGGTGCGCGGCAATCGGAGTCGAGCAGCGCGCCAATGTAGCGGGCGGGCGCCAGCCGGCCGCGGCCGTTGCCGCGGGCAGAGCCAAGGCATGCCTGCGACGTCGCGTCGAGTGATGCTAGAGTGCTAGACTAACGCGTGGGCCCGCCACCACATGAAAAACCCTCTTGGGTACGAGAAATGTCTCGTACACGACTCGACACCAATGACAGAGATGGCCCCACCTGCCAGTGAAACAGACGGCGCGGCGCTGCGGCTGCGCGGGGCCGCCGCCGACAGGTGGGACCTAGCCACGGCACGGCCCGCGCCAAGAAAAGAGAGGCGGGAAATCGGCCACTTGGTTATTCTCCCCCAATGCAATCCCGCCCCGCCCCCTCTTCCTCCTCTTCCCTCCTCGCCTCCCCCGATTCGGAAACCCTAGCAGGGGTTCTAGAGCTTTCCGGAACGGGAGGTGAAGCCCATCCGATGGCGGCCGCCATCGACCAAGCGCTGCTTGACCTGCTACCCCAGATCCACGCCCTCTTCTCCGACCCGCTTCGCGTGGTAATGGAAACTATCCGAATCCCTGCGCTGATGATTCTCTCCCGCGATTTCGCGCCGTCTAGATATGTGGGGTTGTCCTACGTTGAGGGTTGGGGGACGCGATGCGATTTCTTGGGTTCCGTTGGTCATGTTATTCTTGTTGGTTCGGTCGGTTGGTGCAAGGACTCACTTGAGTTAGGGTTGTGATTCGTGTTATGTTCAACAAGTTTCTAAATGAAAAGGGAAACAAAACATCTATGCTAGTTCCTGGTGCATTCGTTGTTCCAGGTGGATTCATTTTCAGTTTCTTTATGGATTCTAGGATTCTTTTTTCGTTCATGCCCAATTTCTGTATGGATTCTAGGAAAAGTGATTCTTTTTTCTTGACGACTAGCTAAAATTTATTGTAATCCTCTCTGAGGATTATTAAACTTGTCGCTGTACTCTGCTGAGTTGTCATATTCGACAGTTTTGAACTGACTAAATTTATTCACCATGAATCACTCACCATAGGGATGAGGGAAAATCTCATCGAGTTTATTCACACGGGTGTAATTCAAGCTCCATACAATGAATCAATGATTTGTCTTGTCACTTGATTTTTGTTACTTGTTTAGTGGTTGCTCCATTGACCATTTGGTGAGTTCGTTGTGATTTTTTACCTGGTGGCTAACGTTTATGTGTGTTTTTCTAACAGATTTCGTACAAATGGCTCAGTCGGAACTTCTCTGTGTCATCAAATGATGCCAAGAGGTAATGGTTCACTTTCTACGGATATTTTCCTTGGATAACTGTAACATCATGACCTCAACTTACTTGTCACTACTTCTGTTTAGGTTGCTTCAGGAATTCGTCAACAAACATGGAACTGATCTCCAAGTGATTTACAGTGTGTCCGGGTGGTTAAAGATCAGTCCCAAAAATTATTGTGTAAAACTCACTTCAGGCCCTAAACTTGAAGGTAATGTGCGACAGTAGATTTTTTATGGGACAATTTCCCAATTACAGCATTTTCTTTCCGGTAAAATGTTTCTGGGAATTAGATTTAAAATGTAGTTTTTTTTTGTCTCCACTCTCCGGTGATATGTTGGTTCATAATGTCAACCTTCTTTGCTAAATAGTTGTTTTCTTTGTATGATGCAGAAGCAATGAAAGAATTTAAAGATTCTTGTTCAGTTCAGGTTTACAGTATCCAGGCTTGTATTCCAAAAGATACTGCTGTACTTTGGAATCCTGAATTTGTGCAGGCTGAGGAGCTTTTCAACCAGCCATTTGATGAAGCGAATTGTTTAAGAGATAATAGGTATTGCTCTTTTTCGTCCCTTTGCTTTGCCCCAAAAACCATATGTACAGTTGTACACATACTTACAAAGGAATTGTAAGAGAAGACATGATCAGATGAGGATAGATGAAATGGGTGAGGGAAGGAGGGATTTTATAGAAAACAGCAAAATATTAAAGTGTAGACAGAAGAGAACTGCCTGACGCAAATTTTGTATTTTCAAGCATGTCAATGTATGTCACTTATTTCCCTGTTCAAGATTCTGAATTTGGTAGCTTCTCAATTGTGGTGACCCGCGTAATTAGCCCAGGGTAACAACAGTAACACTGTCATTACATCGAGTTAATTACGCGAATCTCGACGTAGTATCTAACAAAATATCGGGCAACCTAATACTTTATTAGTTACTATACCATGTTCAGAGTGTTGCAACAAAGCAATAATTAGAGACTGAATGAAAATATATTACATTCCAAGCCACGTAGGGCTACATGTTCAGTACATAATTATACATCAGATCCAAGTAACAAAAATATATTACAACTTTCTAATTTACCCCGACGACCGTCCAAAACTGGAAGACGGTCTCCCAAAACCCCTATTCCTGGTGATGATAGTAGTAGTAGTAGTAATCCTTCTCCTGTAAATCCTTGTAAATCCGGGTCCTGCATATCACCCTCACCCTCACCCCTGCTTTGTAGGTGGATTCATAGGACTCATCTTCTAAGCAAAGGGAGGTTTAAACAAGAGTGAGTACAGTTGTACTCAGCAAGCATTAATAACAAATGCATGATATGAATTTGTCCTCTCATTTTCAACCAAAGCTCGCCTCCCCCCAAATTATAATTTTATTAAAAGTAGGTTTTTGGTTTTCTTTAATGGTTGAATATATTAGTTTAAAAAGAGACTACCAATACCCGTATATGAGGCAGATTTAGCTTCCGTAGCCTCCGATCCAGGAGACATGCATGAATTCATGATTTTGACCCCATACAGATTTGTATCATTTTACCCATAGTATCCCCATCCTGTGAGGTCCTAGAACGTTTATCACTAATCTAGTATTGGATCTCCAACCCTGTTACTCGAGTGGGGGATCCTATCCCAGGCCATCCCACCAGACTCATAGCTAACAATTGTACTCTACCATATGGCAGCAGTACTACCCCTTGGCTTCACATATAGCGCTATTATGGGTAACGTCAGTCACATGGCTGACTTCCCATTTCACATGGTTTCTCTGGGACTACCGGCATCCTCGGATTTTGTGCACTAGTAACCATCTAACCACCACGTGGAGATCACAATACTTTTATAAGACATTTTTTTTGCCGATTTCACACACTATGTTTGATACTGAAAATATAGCTCATTGCCTGAGTATAGTTTTTGTCCTTATATTCTAGCCAATGTAGAGGACCCTACCGGCAACAAACCTTCTCATCGGCGCCATTTATCCACCATAAATAATCATACGCCACATCCAAATATCATTTCCTCCATTCAATCCAATTATCAATTCCTCAATTCATTCATAAATCCATATTTCGATCTGTGTCCAATTTAAGATTTCCAATTTAAACATATATTTTCCAATGCATGAATGATATATTTATATATTGAAATCATTTAAAGGCATTTAATAAATTTGATCAAGGAAAACTTACCCGGTATAGAATTGAAAGGTACGGTTTAGCTCGAATTTTGGGGTGGATGGTCTGATAGGTTTAGATCGGGTTCTAACAATATAAAGTATTAATCTATGGCAATTAATTCATGACAAATATTTATGGTCTCCAACTTTTTCGGGAGAGCTAGAGGCAGCTAAAGTGCTGCTGCCCACTTAACTAAAAACCACTAATTTGACACCAAAATTCATTTTTGTGAGGCATTAAATTAGCAGATTCAATTACTACTAAATTTACAATTTTATATACTTATTGCCTATTTAATCACAGCGTTTAGAGTTCTTTTCAAAACTTTCTTACTACCAAGAGACGACTAATTTAATCTATGTGGTTCGCAGCGGTCTTCTTTTCTTTTCCCTGGCTGAAGCCTTTCTGGCCTTATTCTTCTCTCGGCTTCTCCTTTCCTCTGGCCGAACTCCTCCCCACTGACTCCTCCACTCCTATTCCCTACTCCGGCTGCTCCTCTCTCCGGTCGCCTCTACTCCAGCCTCTCTCTCTCTCTCTCTCTCTCTCTCTCATTCCCCCTCTCTACTTCTTCCTCTCTTCTCTACCCTACCTAGGGGTGAAAACGGGTCGGGTAATTCCCGAGCCGTATCCGTATTTTAAGGAAAAACTATCCGAAACAGACGGGTAATACCCGTACCGAAAATAAACGGGTATTATCCGCACTGCACTGCATCGGATGCATACTGCACGGGTAGGATACTGAGATGAGCAATACCCGATACTATCCAAGATAAAGCGAATTGAATGCGGGTGCACCGATCTTTTTTGCATTTTCGGGTACCCGATTATCTTTTTTGCTTTGGAAATAGAGGACATTCATGAGACTTAATATCTTGATGCATGCATGATGATCCTTGTTTTGTGTGTTCATTTATGTTAAGTAAACTATATTTGTCACTGTGTTGGACTATATGTGTAATTTTTAATCTATGTGTTGGACTATGTTGGACTCTATGCGTCTTTGTTGGACTCTATGCGTCTTGTTGGGTTATGTATTAATTGGACTCTATGCGTCTTGTTGAACTCTATGTTGCATTATATTTTACTTGGACTGCTATATGTTAAGCTACATGATTATTGAACTATATGTTTCATCACTTGTTCTCATTCTACCTATTTCGTGTACTATCCGACAAAATATCCGATACTCGTTTTTTACCCGCTCGTTAATACCCGGTATTCGTTGTTAACCCGTTCTGTAAATACTCGTATCCGTACCTGTACCCGTCCTGTATTTTCATTACCTGTACCCGTCCCGTATCCGAGAAAAAAATATTAGGGTAGGATATGGGATAACCTATTACCCGTCTGTATCCGACCCGTTTTCACCCCTAACCCTACCCGATCTGGGTCCTGGCTTGTCGGCTTGGCCTAGTGCCGCGCCCTTCTCCTCTACTACTGGCTTCAGCTCCGGCCAACTCCCTTCCCCTTCCCCTCTAATCTTCCCCCTCTCTACCCTACTGCCCCTAGCCTGCCGGCCTTCTTCTCTCTTCTCCCCCTTCCACTCCCTTTCTTTGGTCGACCCAGGCCTGCTGCCTCCTCCTACTGCCGACCTTTGGCCTGGCCGCACCTAGTCACAGGAAGGGACTTGGGTTGCTGTACAGACCTTATGGCTTGGTTAAGCATGGCAAGGTGAGCTCTTAAGTGGGATTTGCACTGATGATCTAAAGATGAGTATGGTCAATGATGGCTAAGGGGAGGTGCTCTAGGCTCGGACGACACCAGTGATGTCAGTACACCCTCGCATCCCTTAGGGCTCCTCTACTGAGACTACCATGAACACCCCCACCCCCCGCGCTCTCGATTTAGCAGCTACTCTACCCATCTAAGCACTCTACAAAGTACTACTACTACGGCTATTGTGCACCTGGTTTGTGGAAGGAGAAGCTGGGTCGGTGCGGTCGCCGGGGAGGAAGATGACGAGGTCGCCGATGTACTGGTGGGGTCCTCTTGCTTGGGGGTCTCCTCCTCCTTGCTGCGGTTCAGCCTCCCCTTCGGGCTCCTCTTCTTGCTCTGGCTTGAGTTCTTGCTCTTGGTTCTTGGACGTCGGTTTGGAGGTTGGAGTGGAGAAGAAGCTGGTTGTGCTTTCAGTTTCTTGGCTCTGGAATGGGGGCTTTCGACTGCGACTGAGGGAATGGGGGTGTGCTTGTTGCCTTCGGTTGCTTTGGCTAGGGTGGGAGAAGGGAGGGCTCACTGCCTGCTCTCCTCAGCGAAGGGCATGGCTTCTTGCTCTTGCCTTTGATCGCTGTGAGACCAGAGGGGATGCACTTGCTGGCCGGCTGGCTGTGTTGGCTGTGCAGGTCAAAATTACCCTCTACCCCTGGTCCTTTACTGTTTTACTAGGGCTGAAAATGCTATTGTGCTTCAAACGCTAAGGATACCCGCAAATCCTACCAGGTTTGTATTGATTGCCGCGTGATGAATCCCGAAACTAGCAAGTGGTGCCGACCTGGTTGGCTGGCTCCGAACGGGTCTGGTATCGGTGATTGATACTCTTGCCTGTAGGTCTGACGGCAATCCTCTAAACTAACTCTATTCGTTCTACTCGCAAACTAAATTTTTATATAAGCATAAACACTAATTGTTATACTAATTATTTGCTTAGTACTTTTATTTATCTATTAATAATCTAGGTTGTTTCATCAATTCTTGCACAGGTTTTGTGGTGTTTTGAGTTCTTTTGTTAAGCGAACTGTCAACGGGAAGCATGTGAGCTCATTGCCACCAAAGCCTATAAATAATGTTGCGGCAGCTGCACACTCAAAACCTAATAGTGCTCCAAAGGAGCAGTCTGTTACAGGTCGGCAGCAAGGTCTACCTGGACCTTCCAGTCCAAAGAAAGGAGCAAGCAGTAAGGCTGAGAAGGATAATTTCTCAGTCTTGGATAAAGCTGCTAATGATCCTGTTGTCAATGAACCATCAATTGCTGTGCATGCAAACAAAAACAAAGCTCAGAATGGAAAGGCCCTGCCCAGTAATGGTGGATCATTGGCTACCATGTGGGGCCGTGCATCAGCAAAACCCAAGACTCCAGATACCATTAATTCTACAGCTTTACCAAGTGTTGCTGGTATTGTCTCACAAAAGCTCATGTTTTAACCCCTGTTACTTTACTTTCTTGCATGTTAATTTCCAATGTATATCTAGTCGTGTAAAATCGCTCGAATTCTAACGTTGTTAATATTTTCAGTTACAGCTGATGCACAGATATGTGCAAAAGAAGAAGCAGGTGCTGATAGCAGTGATGATGAACAACATGTACACTACAAACGGGGCTCTAGTGGTGCAAATAACAGAACGAGAAGAGTGTTCTTTGATTTTTCAGATGATGATGAAGAGGACAATGTTGTAGCCATTGCATCTCCTGAGCCACCAGAACAGGGTGCCCCAAATCCTGTTACTGAAGCTGCTCTAGACAATAAACCAAAACAAAAGAACTTGGAAAATAAACAGGATAAAGCGAGCCATGTGAAAGGTTGCACTAGAGGGACAGATTCTGAGTTTACTTCTGAGTGTAAAACCAAAAGTGACAACCCTATCAACCATTCTGGAATTACCTTAAAAGAAAAGAGCAATGATCCACCGACCAATGATAATAAGCAGGATCATGCTGCTGAGACTGCTTCTAACTCACCGAAAAGAAGGAAAGTTGTGAAGACACGCATTGATGAACGGGGAAGAGAAGGTAGAGTTATACTTAGTCCATGAAACATGCTATGATGCCAATATTATTTGCTTATGCTTAATTGCTGCTGCAAAAGCAAACACTGAAAATGCAATGAAAACTTAAAATTCCCCTTATTGTGATTATACTGTGTTAAAGTGTTGATATCCACGCCAATATGGCCAAATGTAGTAGCTATCAACACAGTGAACATTTTGTATAAGCAATGTTATTTATGGTTGTTCCTCAAGTTGTTAGCTCAAGTAATATCGCGCATGGATAGTTGTTTTCCTGTATGTATTATTTTGGATGCATGTGTCATGTATATGAAATTCAGAAAATTTTTGAAGGTGCCACTGAACATGTGTTCTCATAGTATTGTTGTGCCTTGCATCTTAGCTTTGCAATCTTCTTTTTGCTTAATTCTCGTATCTTCTTTACGCCCACATGATTGTAAATCAATTGAAGCTTTGCTCTATTTCAGTAACTGAGGTTGTCTGGGAGGGTGAAGCCTCTCCATGTGATAAGGCAGAGAAGAACGTGACCAACACTGATGCTGCATGCAGGTAATGGACTATTTTTTTTATTCTGTATTGTGTGAAATTCTTTATAACTCATTATGTATATTTGCATTTTATAATTTGGCACCATCCGGTGGCAGTTGATTGTGATGCAAATATCATTGGACTGTTTTGCTACAAACCGTTCTTTTCTTGTCTAGTTCATCAGAGTAAATTATTTTTTTCATTATGCATCATAACTCATCAAGAAAATTAATCAGCTTTAAGGCATTGCCTATAATATGCTATTGACCTTTTATCATTTATGAATTATGATAGAAATAAAAACACATATATAGATTTCTGATAGAAGCTTTAGCTATCTAGTTTACCAGTGGGAAACATTAGTATATCTGAGGTCCCAATGGTGTATGTTTGAAGGCTTTTACATATCTAACGCTTTGCTTGGTTGATGACCCCAAATTACCTTAGAAAATCTGTTTAAGTATTGTCTCTTAATGTTAACAGAGTTTGCTTTGTCAAATAACCATAGCTGTTTTGAGGCTAAATGAGGAAAACTTAACCTAGAAACAGATGATGAAAGCCAGCGGAATATCTAGTAGGTGCTGCAAGAACCATTAAAACCCCATCAGACCACACCTGTGCTGCTAAATTTGCCTATCTGAATTCGGCTCTTTACGACCTCAGAATTTTCAAACGCTGAACCATGGGCTTTTCTGCATGACAAATGGTGGTTAACGGTTATTGCAAAATGGAAGAGTTTTTTAAAAAGTCAAGCTTTGCAATAACTTTGTTTGATACTGCAAGTAATCTGATATTTTTGTATTACTCTCCGTTGAGTCTAAAAGAACATGCTCCTGACTATATTTGTTCCCATCAGACAACTACTGAATTGTCAGGTCTTTTTCCAAAGTTACATAGGTTCATTTTCTTCAATTTGCCGATGTGCTGTACTGCTGTTGTACCTAGAAATAAGTCATCCGGCATGAAGCTGTAAAATATTATGTTACGGAGCTGGGGCTGTGGAGTAATAGGACCACCGGCGGAGCCAGGGCCCGGCAGGCCAGGGTTGTTGCCCGGGCTCAAAGCCTAATGACTATATACTAGGGCTAGCAAATGGTCCCCTGGCGGCTTATCTAGCAGGATTCAAGTCTAGGTTACATGGCAATTGGCAATAGGCACTCAAGCTCAGTCCAGATCGTAATTAAATTCGCCCAGGCTCTGACATTTTTCTAGCTCTGCCACTGAATAGGACCTGTTGCTTGGTACCTAAATCCTTTTCCATCCTAAACTGTACTTGCAGATTTGGCTATACCATCTTTCAGTCTGTTTTCCTGAGCTCTTTGTACTCCATTTAGTTTATACAATTTCTTAGTAGCTGTGTTGGGTACATTCAAGTAAGCCATATAGTTGAGATCAACATGTTTTCTTGACTTGATGTCTCATCTTGTGTAGTTGCTCATCAGACGAATAGACTACTTCAGCTATTGCATCATTAATTATTTAACTCCACCACGAATCAATTTATCTAATCCAACCGATCCCTGCTGATATTTCTCTCTCTCCTTTCATTTTCTGTCAGGCCAACTCTTCCAAGTAAGCCACAGCCAGCAGCAAACACTGACAGCGGCAAGGCTTCAAGTAAAGCAGCAGGCAACAAGAAACCTGCCAAGGCTGGTACCAAGCAAGGGAACATAATGTCATTCTTCAAGAAGATATAAGCCTGAACGCGTATCTGATGGACTTGCTGAGCAAACTGTCTGTTGTTGCGCTGTGGCTTCAGCTACTGAATCAAGCCCCCAGACAGCCTGAATTGGCTTTACCTGAATTTTTTCAGGTCGAACAAGGACTTCACCTCCATTATAGCATTTTGTCGTAGCAAGTAGTATTGATTGAATTAATAAATAGACAGCATGTTTCAAAATTCTTCGGAGGTTCTCTTGCTGTACATATCCTGTCTGTCTTTGTACTGGTACAAGTGTGAAGTGCTTGCACGATGTTGTTGGAAATCAAGGAGAAACGGTTTGACACGTCTCTGGTTCGTGGAGACTGTTGTAGCATGTGGAAACTATATGGCTTCTGAAAATTTAGGTAGGCGCATGCGTGCCGTTGTTGATTCACAGTATGATCAGGTTCAGATATGGGCAATACATGGGGAGGCCTCCCGTCGCCTGCTCTGTCTGACACAAGCACTGCACGACACCTGTTGCTGCATGTTCCATCGGTGGTTGGATTCACCTTAACTTCTGCACATGACTGACGTACCAAGTCAAACTCCGAAAATAAACAAGAAGATGTGAGTCAGCCTACCCTACTCAAATATTGGTGGCATCTGTTGGCCTGAGTAATAGCGAGAAGTAAAGGAGGTGCCACACAGGGAGAGGAGTGAAATGTAAGGAAAGCGATACTAAGCAGTATGATCCTGTCTTCTCGTACTTGCGTTTCTAAGCTTCACCGATCCGTGGGACCTTCCCTCCGCGTTCGTGTGGCGTTCCTTCCATTGCCATCGATGGTCATGCCGCACACGGCATGATTACGCCGCGCGCGCTAGCTACATATGCTAAGCTAAACACCATATCCTATCTCGCCGCGACGAACCAGACGAAACCGCCATCATCATTGAGGATGGCTTAAGATGACAGCAAGCGGCGGCAGAACAGCGCAAGGAAAGGGAGGGTCTTGCGAGAGATCGCGAAAGCTCCTCTCGCTAACTCTTCTAGCCGTGGATGAGTCAGGCTGCCGCTGGAGGCGACGTGAACGTGCCAACTCTACCGAATCCTTTTCTCGTTAAGAACAACAAAGTGAAAATTATATCGAGCTATAAGCAAGGCCTAATCCGATCAATCCTGGCGTCATTTACATGCAATCTTTTTTCTTTTTTTTTTTGGGCCAAGCTGTTCATTGTACAGCAAGCGGCCAGGTAAATTTCTACTATATAACTTCACGTGTTCCGAACAGAGCCTCGGTACAGGCACTCAAGTTGTACGTGCAGCAATTATACGTCATACAGCATAGCACTGAACAGGAACGGATAATCACTGTTTGAAGGACGATTAACTCTAATCGAGTCTACGATGACACGAGGAAGAGCGGCGGCGCACCGAATAAAAGCTCGACCAAAAAAGTACCAGCTGTAGCAAAAAAAATGACGGTTTTGTGTACAGTCGAAACCTGCACAGTGGGACCCGTAGCATCCGTCGATGTATCTATCTACCGGGGGAAGGAGATCGCCACACGTACGCCGCAGTTGTCAGGTTTGCTTGGGCCCGCAAAAGGGCCACGTCACCGTATCGTGCCGTGTAAGAAATCCTGTCTCCTCACGTCGGAGTTGATAGGAAGGTACTCACTACGGCTATCATCATTTAACACGACCTACTTGGGCCATGTTTGTTTCCTTCTTCAGCTTATATAATCCAGTTTTTTTGGTGTTGGATTATATAAGATGGATTATATAAGCTACTTTTAAATAAGCCGGTGGGTTGTTTGTTTTCCAGGATTATTACTGTGTTGGATTATTAGTTTGAGATTATATAAGCACCGTAATGGCTGCTTATAGATTATTATAATCTCATGCTTTAGATTATATAATCTAGATTATAATCTAGGCAGTTTGTTTCCCCATTAACTTATATAAGCTAGATTATATAATCCATAGGGCAAACAAACAGGACCTTGAAAGCTACGTAGTTACGTAGATATTAAAATACGGATAAAAAGTGAGGAGTGATTGTTTTTTTTTTCCCGTTATTTTAAAATTTATATAAATTATATTTTAAGGAAGATGAATAGAAACACTATCTCTTAATTTATCATTAGCTTATAATTATAGGTTAATTATTATTAATGGTACTAGTAGGATCCGTTTAGAATGCAGAGATTTTTCCTCGTTTTTTTAGCCAACCATGCTATGAAAGGGAAAAAAGACCATGGCTAGACTTTATTATTTAACATCAAAGAAGTACGATATTTGTAATGTATGAATTTCATAGATAACATCAACATCAACGGTGTGCCACCATAGCTCTATAGTTAACGAGCAATTCCGAGTGAGCCTCAGGAGTATTGCGCAAGTTAAGGCTCGTTCGTTTCATTTTCTGGATAACTTCTGTTTTAAAAAAAATGAATTATTTGTCGAATGAAAGGATTCTGGACAGCTTTTCTGAGAATCAGAAGCTGATTTTTATGTAGAATCAGAATCTGACTGAAACCTGATTCTAACTGATTTTTGCTGATTCTCGCCGGCTTAGTCTGGAACCTATAAGTTGTAGCCGGCTCGGTCCGATTCTTTCATAATCAGAAGTGACGAGTACCCATACCATGGGTACCCCCATCAGCCCGGAAGCACGAACGGGCTGACCTATCACGACGGAAGTCCGGCACCACCGAAAGGTACTTGGGCCGCAAAGAACGAGTCCCGAGCACATGCGGGGGCCGACCGGGCGGTCGGCGGACTCTGGTTCCAAGCGGTCGGCACACGCCGGCCGCCTAGTATCAGCTCAAGCTCATACGCACAAGTCAGCGGGGCCACGCCCGGATCTCGGTATTTGCCTTGTGCGCAGCGTCCCCTGACATCCGTGCCAGGGTAGGCGGCTCCTTCCCAAGGTTGTCAGAAGAGCCACCGAAGAAGTCAAACCCCCGTCCCGTCGCCTGGCATACCGCAGAGGAGTACGCCCGCTCCCGAGGCCTAAGCAAAGTCAAGCGCCATTAAAGTCACCAAGGCTGACAAGAGCACCACGCAACACGCCACCCTGACAAGATACGCAAGATCAGACGCCCAGAGCCACCAACCCTACCTCGGGACGAGCGAGGGTTGGCCAGGACAAGACAGAAACCAGACCTCAAGACATGCAGACCCCTCTCCTCGTAGTCTTCACAACTCCGTGTAAAGCTGCCTCCTCCGTCTATATAAGGAGGCGGGGCCAGAAGGAGGCGCGGAGAAAAAGGGAAAAGCAGATCTCGAGGTAGCCTCGACTCCTAGCGAAAACCTCAAGGGATCGGACGTGGCCGTCGCCTCGCTGTACACCCCTGTCTGTCTCCAAAAGATCAATACATTCACACCGCACGAATCGAGTAGGGACATTCGGCCCGAACGGTATACATCTTCGACTCCACGAGTCGACCATTCGAGAGAGGGCGCGCGACCCATCCGACCATAAAATCGTATTCTTGCCGGTGCCACGAAACACCGGCGGTTAAGCGCGCCCAGGTAGGGGTCTCGCGGCGTCTTCACCGACATCTTCATCTTGATTCCCATTCTCCTCCCTGATGGCTTCCTCCCACTACGTTTCGCCGGTATCGAGGGGCTGGATCCGCTTCGGCGCCCTCGATTTCATCGTCACCACGGCGGGGGAGCTTGTCCTCGTCCCTGCTGCTGTCCGGGACCGGGCGCCCTCCATAAGCTCTGGATGCGATCGGCGGCGTCCTCGGCAACCTCGGCCTCGAGACCCAGCGCAAGCGCAGCGGCGGGGCCGGCGTCTTGGCCGGCGTTACTCACAGCAACACCGCATGCGCCAGCGGCGGCGGAACCACCCTCCACGAGCTCACGACTTCGTGGCCATGGCGATTCTGCGGCTTCCCTCCACGACCTGGCGGATTCCTCTAGCCACGGCTCTAGCTCCGACAAGGAGTGTGCCCCTCGAAGGGCCTACGCCCGAGTGCAATATGACGGGTGCGGCGGAGCCATCCTCCACCGCTACCATCGGGACCCTCCTCCGTAGCGACGAAGCGGCGGGAGGAATCCCGGCGGAAGGCACGACGACAAGACCTGGCAACGCTGACCTCCGGCGGCAGCGAGCTAAAGCCGAAGGCCGAGCTCGATAAGGCCGAGCTGAGCGCCGTCGGCCTAGCCGCCACCACCTCGGCCTCCGCGCCCGTAGCGTCAGTGCATCGACAATTGGTGAGGAAGCGAACGGCCTTCCGTTCTTCCTCACGCCAACCGTAACATTGCCGCGGCAATGCCGCTCGAGGTCGCTGAGCCAGCGAACTGAAGCCAAGGCCACCTACCGTAACCTTCGGGGTGGTAGAGCGTCTTGTCGTTCGGCGCCCAAGGTTCTAGTTCGTGAGCGGGCGCCACCTCGGGCCGCTGGGCCACTCCCTCACAGGCGGCGGAGCCCGACCAAAACGGCCCGCCCACGAACTCCCCAGGCATCATACACCCGGTGCGCCATCGCCTGGGGGACAAGTATGATCTCCGCACCACCCTCGAGGCGCGAAGGAGAGCTACCGACGCGGCAGCACCCTCGCAGATCGCCGATAGCAGGCGACGCGACCATCCCGACCCAGGATTCGACGGTCCTGGGCGCGTCGTTCACCCGCCAGATCCATAACGCCGACTTCGGTCGGTTCAGCCCCGACCAACATAGCCAAGTACACGGGGCTACCAACCCGATGTGCGGTTAGAGGACTACCGGCTCGCTGTCGGTGGGGAGCGACAGACGACTCCTTCGTTATCCAATACCTCCCCATCTATCTTGCGGACTCGGCTCGAGCATGGCTCGAGTACCTGCCCGCAGATACCATCGGCAGCTGGGCCGACCTGACGAACCTTTTCGTCGGAAATTTCCAGGGCACATACAAACGCCCTGGCAACTCCTGGGACCTGAAAAGCTGCAAGCAGCAGCCGGGGGAGACCCTCCGGGACTACATCCGCCGCTTCTCCCAGCAGTGCGATGAGCTCCCCGACATCCGCGACGCCGACGTCGTCGGGGCGTTCATCTACGGCACCACGTGCGAGGCTCTGGTCCACAAGTTGGGCTGTCTGAAGCCCGGACCACCAAGGAGCTCCTTGACATCGCCACCAACCACGCCTCGGCGAGGCCGTGGGGGCCATCTTCGAAAGGAAGACGGCCCACAAGGCGGCCGACCTCGGGGCGGCGCCCCCTCAGGCCGCCGGACAAAAGAAAGCGGAAGGGGAAGCAGGGCGCGAAGGCGAATGGTCGCCCGGCTGCCGACCGACACCGCCAAGCAGCCAGGCTCGGCCAGGCGCGACCGATTCGAGAAGGCGATGGATAGTCCGTGCGAACCACGACTATCCCGTCAAGCACAAATGTCGGAGGCTGCGAAGTCCTGGCGGTTTCTCTCCGGAAACCCCACGACGTCGCGGGGTAAGGGAAGAAGCGCGACCGGCGCCCGACAGCGGGACAAAAGCGATGAGCGGTAAGCGAGTTCCCGCAACTCGGCGGGTACATCTCATGATCTTCGGAGGCGGAGTGCTCTGGCCCGACAAGCGGCAGTGGCTTCGCCCACCGAGAGGTCCACACGGCTACTCCCGCCGTGCCCACCTACTTGAGGTGGTCGAGTGCCCGATCGCCTTCGGCCGGACCGACCACCCCGACCACATCCCGCACCGGGGCGCTTATCCGCTCGTCGTCGACCCCATCGTGGGGACGGCGCTGACAAAAGGTACTCATGGGCGGCGGCGGCGATCTCAACATCATGTATATTGAGACCTTGGATGCCACTGGGGTCCTCGCTCCGCCCTCCGGCCGAGCAAGGCGCCCTTCCATGGCGTCGTGCCAGGCCAACAGGCCCACCCCTCGGGCAAGTCGGCCTGCCGTCACCTTTGGGAGCAGGACAACTTCCGCACCGAAACCTCACTTTCGAGGTTGTGGACTTCCCGGCTCCTACCACGCCATTTTGGGACGACCATGCTACGCGAAGTTCATGGCGGTCCCCAATTACACCTACCTCAAGCTGAAGATGCCAGGGCCGCATGAGTCATCATCGTGGCCACATCTTTCCGGCTCGCCTACAAGCTAACGGCCCAGCGGCGAGGCGGCCTCGGCGGTCCTCGCCTGCCGAGCTCGCCCGGCTCCAGGATAAGGCCCGGATCCACCCGACTCCGGCAAATCGGGGACTAGCTCTTTCAAGTCCGCGGAGGACACGAAGGAGGTCATTTGTTGATCCCGAGGATCCCGCCAAGACCGTGCGGATCGGGGCGCCCTCGCACCAAATAGGAAGGCGCGCTCGTCGACTTCCTCCAAGCAAACCGAGATGTCTTCGCTTGGAGACCCTCGGACATGCCAGAGTCCCGAAGAGGGTCGCCGAAAGCACTCCCTGAACATTCGACCGGGATCCGGACCGATCGCCCGGCGCTGCGCCCGTTCGACGAAGAGAAGCGGCGGGCCATTGGGAAGAGATCGCCAAACTTTTGGCGCCCGGTTTTGTAAGGGAGGTGCGTCACCCCAGTGGCTCGCCAATCCCGTCCTTGTAAAGAAAAAGTCGGGGCAATGGAGAATGTGCGTTGACTACACGAGCCTCAACAAGGCCTGTCCGAAAGATCCATTCCCATTGCCTCGCATCGACCGGTCGTGGACTCCACCGGGTGTGAGTCCCTTTCCTTTGGATGCCTACTCGGGCTATCACGGATTGTGATGAAGGAGTCCGATCAGCTCGCGACCTCCTTCATCACCCCGTATGGCTCATCTTTGTTACGTCCACGATGCCTTTTGGTCTAAAAACGCAGCGCCACGTACGGCCCGATGTATGCTGGCGTGTTTTCGGACCAAATTGGCGTAACATCGAAGCCTCGTCGGCGACATCGTTGTCAAGACCAGGAGGGCCGATGACCTCATCACCGACTGGAGGAGACTTTTACGAACCTCCGACGATTTCGATAAAGCTCAACCCGAGAAGTGCGTCTTGGGTCCCCAAGGGCAAGTTCTTTGGGATTCATCGTCTCCGAGAGCTACATCGAAGCCAACCCAGAAAACAACTCCGCTAACGCAAGGAAGGCGCCAAGAAACGATCTGAAGGGAGTTCAAAGGCTGAAGGGATGCCTCGCTGCACTAAGTCGCTTCGTATCCCGCCTCTCGTGACGAGGATGCCACTCTACAAGGTGATGAAGAAGTCAGGCCGCTTTTCTGGACCAACGGCTCGGAAGCCTTTAGTCGACTAAAAGCCTTTCGACCTCACCTCCGGTCTGGTCGCCCGGGCCGCAGGAGCCTTTGCTCCTCTACATCGCCGCCACGACTCGGTCGTCGGTAGCGGCACTTGTTGTGGAACGAGCGGAGGAAGGCCGCGTTCTCAAGGTGCAAAGGCCGGTCTACTTCGTCAGCGAGGTGCTCTCCGATACAAAGGTCCGATATCCCCAGATACAGAAGTTGCTATACTCGGTGCTCATCGCCAAGAGGAAGCTTGCCCATTACTTCGATCGGCACCCCATCTCCGTGGTAACCTCCTCGCCGCTCGGAGAAGTCGTCCACAACCGCGACGCTACCGGAAGAATCGCCAAATGGGCTCTCGAGCTCAACGGCCTCGACATATCGTACGTCCCCAGGACGGCGATCAAGTCCCAGGTCTTGGCGGACTTTGTCGCCGAGTGGACCGAGGCGCAAGTCCCTGCGGCGGTCGAAGACCCGGAGTACTGGACGATGTACTTCGATGGGTCTTACACCAAGAACGGGGCTGGCGCGGGGGTCGTCATCATCTCCCCACTCGGCAACAAACTCCGGTACGCCATACGACTACTCTTCGACGCCACCAACAATGTCGCCGAGTACGAAGCCCTCGTCAACGGCCTGCGAATCGCCGCCGACACAGGCGCCTGACGTCTCAACGTTCGCGGCGACTCCAAGCTGGTCGTCGATCAAGTGATGAAAGCCACCGAGCCCCGCGACGCTCGGATGGCCGCCTACTGCCTGGAGGTCCGCAAGCTTGAGGAAAAGTTCAAGGGTTTCGAGCTCCATCATAGCTACCGACGCTATAACGGTGAAGCCGACTCCTCGCCAACCTCGCCTCGGGAAGGGCGGTTCCCCAGGAATCTTCGTCTCCGACCTCAGCAGCCCATCAATCGGTTGGATCCGAATGCTGAGGGCGCCGCCGACCCCCCAAAGGCGGGTGGCCCCACTGATCTTCGGTCAGATGCCCCCCGCCTGGGTCGGACTTGGGCGTCCTGAGCATCGAAACCGACTGGAGGCGACCGTTTGTCGATCGATTGACAAACGGGTCGCTCCCCGCCGATACCACCGAGGCTCGGCGCCTCGCTCGATGGGCTAAGTCATTCGTCCCGATCGAGGGCGCCCTCTACAAGAGGAGCCCGTCGGAATCCTTCGAAGTGCGTTAGGCGATCAAGGGAAGCACCTTGCAGGACATCCATGACGGGGTGTGCGGGCACCATGCGCGCCATGATCCCTGGTAGGAAAGGCCTTCCGAGCAAGGTTTCTCTTGGCCGATCGCCGTAGCGGATGCGACCAGTTGTCCGCACTGCGAAGGATGCCAATTCTTCGCCAGACAGACGCATCTTCTGCGCCAAGCCACTGCAGGCGATCCCCATCACATGGCCCTTCGCGGTTTGGGGACTCGACCTGGTCGGACCCTTGAAAAGCGCCGGGGCTTCACTCACTTGCTTGTCGCCGTAGACAAGTTCACAAAGTGGATTGAAGCAAAGCCATTGCAAAAGATCACATCGTAGCAGCGGCAAGTTTCTTCCGCGACATTGTCTACCGGTTTGGGGTGCCCAACTCCATCATCACCGACAACGGGGCGCGATTCCACGGGAAGGAGTTCCTCGAATTCTGCGACAACTTCAACATCCGAGTCGATCGGGCGGCGTGCACACCGAGCCAGCGGACGGGCCGAGCGAGCCAACGGCATGATCCTCCAGGACTCAAGCGCGAATCTTCACCGGCATTGAAGAAATTCGCGGGGCGCTGGGCCGCCGAGCGACCGCCCGTGCTGTGGCGTCTGCGAACCCCGCCAACCCGGTCGACCGGGTTCACTCCTTTTTCTTGGTGTTGGGCGGAAGGCTGTCCTCCCGACCGACCTTGAGTCTGGCGCACCAAAGTGCGAGAACTACAACAACGCCGCGGCGATCGAGGAACAACAAGATAACCTCGACCAACTCGGCCGAAGCTCGAGGCGTCGCGATCCCTGATCGGCAAAGTATCGGCCAGCTGCGTCGCTACCACGGCCGACGGAGTCGCGACCGCTCGTTCGAAATCGGCGACTTAGTGCTACGCCAAGTCCGATCCGCGAAGGACAGGCACAAGCTCTCCCACCTTGGGAGGGCCCTTTCACCATCGCGGAAGTCCTCAGGCCGGCACTTTCCACCTCAAAGACACCGAAGGGAATCTCGTGACAAGCGCTGGAACATAGAGAAGGCGAGAAGGTTCTATCCATAGTCGGCCTCTCTCCTCTCTTTGTACCATACGAAAAACACTCGAGCAAAGAAAGGCTGCAGCGATCGGACGGCCAGACCAAGTGGTTTTTTCTCTCTCGAACCTCTCTCGTTTTGCTGATCATGAGCACTGCGACCCCCGCCCCGAAAGCAGAGGTCCCGAAGCTGTCCTCCTTCGATCACGTGCGAAAGAACGAGGGCTAGATCTCAACACAAAAAGAGAAGGAGCGAAACGAAAAGGGAAACCCGAACACTTTATTTATTTATGGAGGAACATCGCCCCAACCAAGAGCGAACCGCCCATTGCGATCTTGGTGCGCGCCCTGCCAGCCGAGCTCCGCACGGCGTGCCTCTACCACCGCCCGCAATAGTGGCGCCCTCACTTCTCGAAGCCGAGGAACGCCGACGACGAGGACGCCGACTCGCCGCACGTCCTCACGAACAGCCGCGGCTTCAGCATCCGCCACCTCCCGCAACCAGGCCTGATGGGCAACCACCTCCTCGCGAAGCTGAGCATTGTGGTCCGCCATGGCGCATGGAGCAACAGGCGCCTTGGCGCCTCTCCTTTTATAACCCGCGGCGCGGAAGATACCGCGCCCCAAAGTCGCCAAGGCAATACGAGAGGAAGCGAGAAGGCAAGCGCCTTGGGTCACGCGACGGCTTGAAGACAGCGCCAGCGTCGGCTCAAAATCAGCGGTCCTCAAGGCGAGTTAATCCACCCTTATCTCCGAAAGCAGAAATTTCCTTTTCGGAAAAAATCGCACACCCACCACGAACTCAAGCGGCGCGTGGCGACTGCACCCTCAGTCCCCACGCACCACTCGGGGGCTGCATGACCTCGGGGGCCGGCGACTTAAATCGATAACCAGTTACCACTCGACCGAGCTCCTCCTACAGTAACCTCCTCAAAACAAAAATGATACGGCCCACGCACCAGCGGATATGTTTCAGAAGTAGCACTTTGTTCAAAAATGAGGCTACCTGAGCGAAGAGGCGGCGGTCGGATGGAGCTTTTCGATATAGGTTGGCGAATGCTACGACTTACGCCGCCCAACCCGACCATCATTTAAAAAGCGTGCGGGTCGCTAACCTAAGCCGCTCCGACCGACCGAGCTATTTACCTCGCGACTATTTCCCTCGGCTCAAAGTACTACGGCCTACGCCCCCGCGGCTACGGCTTCGAAGTAGCACTCTGCGGAGGGAAACAAGCCCCCCGAGCAAGAAACACTACGAGCGGTGGAGCACCCCACTTAGGTTAGATTTCAACCCGCCAAAGCTTCGCGAAGGAGGTGGTTCGACTCAACACCTCCTTCACCAAGCAATCGCTCGAGGCAGCTCGCCCTCCCCCATGTCCTCTTCGCATGAATCTGGTGCAACGCCTACGCTCTCAGGGCACCCCTGTGGACCCCCGTAGCTACGGTTGATAAATTGCCCAAATTCATAAAAGAAACACGGGATAGACGGGCAGAGTAACTTAAAAACAGCCCGGCGTCGAGCTCGACTAGGGCAATTCTGTTCATCACATACATTGCCAAAAAAGCAAACGGAAGAAAAAACTAATCCTCCTCCCCCTTTCGACGGAGAATTTCGCGCGGCGAGATTCGGCCGGCAATCTCTTGGGCACACGGATCGACCCGGGCCATGAACGCGTCAACCTCTTCATCGCTTCGGTCAGCAGCGACGCCGCTCCCGACCGCCTCAAGGTCGACGCCGTCGTAATAAGAGACGGTGTTGACCAGGGCCGAAGAAGCGCCAAGCACCGCCGCTTCCCGCACCGACGCCTCGACGCGCTCAGGGATCCACCCAAGCATGGCGGGGATGGCGCTGGGGCCCGGAGTAAGCCCGAACAGCCGGTCACAGACAGCCTGGACGCCCACGTGGAGGATCGTCGGTGGCCGTCGTGTCGGCGCGTCGTCTCCGCCCGGCCACCGCTTACTCAAAAGGGCCGAAGTCGCGTGACTCGACCGCCGCGTCTCGTGCCTCCATCGCCGCCCTTCGCGACTCCGGTAGCGTCGGTAGGTTTTTTCGCGGTCTGCGAGGGCGAAAACAACGTCGAGGGGCGCTTCGCCGCGATGACCCGGAAGACTAAGCTACTCACCAGCCACGGAAGCCTCCTTGGCGCGAAGTTCCTCCTCGGCCTTGGCACGCGCTTCCCGGTCGGCCGTAGCGCGGTCGGCAAGCTCCTTCATCGTCACGAGCTCACCCGGCGAGATCCTTCGGCCTTGCGGCGATCGGCCTCCTGTGGTCGACTCGCATTCCTCCCGATAGAGGACGGCCTCACGCCGGGCGGTGACGCCGCGGCTGCGGAAGTCTTGGCCGCCGGCATCCGCCAGGACGACCTGGCCCTCTCTCCCTCGGTGGCCGCGACTCCGCCGTCGGCGAGCCTCCCGCAAGGCTTCAATGACCTCCCACCCGGCCCGACCCGCCGAGGCGACCCTTCCTTGCTTTCGGCAAGCGCCCTCCGGCGTCGGCGGCTCTGCCCTATGGCACTCCCCCGGCTGTGCAAATGCCGGAGGAACTTTGACTTGCCCACCGCTCGGGATGTCAAGCGCTGCAGGTACCCGCCCGGTCAGTCTCCTTTTCCCGGTCAAGAGGATGCACAAGAAAAATCCCCGTCAAACTTACCAGTCTGGCCGAGCGGGACTCCTCAGCAATGGACTTCCTCGCCTTGGACGCGGCGTCAACGACAAGGGTAAGTTCGGCGTGGATCCTTCCCATGTCATCCTCCAGAGCGTCCCAATCCGCACGTTCTGCGTCGTAAATCGTCGAAACGTCTGGGGCCCCGGCCGGTCGGGGCCGGGCCAAGTCGGCGGCGATCGGCGGCATACGACTTGATTTCCCCGCCGACGGGCGCTGCGGCGGCGGTCGGTTGTCTTGCCATCGGCGACACTCGGACCCGCCGGCGGCGGCGGCCGGCGGCGAGGTGGCGGATCTCGTCCGCCCGGCGTTGCAAGCGACGCGAATCGATGTTTCCGACAGCGAACTCGCTCGACCTCCACGGGCGGCGGCACGGGGAAAGCGGGACGGCGAACTCCGCCCGGCCTCAGCGGTCGGCAACGCGGCGAAGCTTACGCCCGGCAGAGCTTCGCGCCAGCGCTCACATCCGGCGGCCCGGCCAGATCGTCCCCTCGGGCGGCGTCCCTCGCCAGCAGGCCCTACGCGGGGAGCGCATCCGAACGATCCCCCCTCCCGACAACCACCACGCGCCCCGCGGACAGGACCGGGAGGGGGCGATTCCTCACCACCGAAGTAGGGCTCAGCGCCCTCCCAGCACTGGTGAGGCCCCTGCGTACGGCGGTCGGTCAGGAATTGCAGAAGAAGTCAGCACCAGAGGAATTGCGCAAGTCGCTTACCGGGAGGAGCGAACAACCGGCACTTGACGTGCCCTCTTTGCCGGACCCCCGCGAGGAGGCGACCGGGACCCGCGCTTCCGCAGGATAAAACCTGCGCCCGCGGTCTCTTCGGAGGAGCCGCGGTCGCCGGCCCCGCGACTAGGACCCGCGTCGCGGCCGCCAGAATCGCCCCCGGCAACTTCTCCCCCGCTCGACAACGACTCCTCGTCACCCTCACTCGAGGTCTCTTCCGAGGTCTCCTCCGAGACCTCCTCGCCACGCGCTGACTCGGTCGCGCGCTCTTTCCTCTTCCGTCTTGGTGGCCTCTTTTTCCGCTAGCAGGGCGGCGTCCTGCTTCTCCTTTTCCAGGCGCACGGCCGCCCTCAACTCCTTTTCCCCCGGCAGCAAGGGACGGGAGATCAGTCCACCGAGCCCCTACGGGAGCACGCTCGGGTAAGGAGGCGAGGAAGCGAGCAAAGCAAAGCGAGCGAGGCCGTCGGGCGTACCGAGTTCTGCGGATTACTGCGAAAACAGCGCGAGCGCCTCGCCCGGGTTCGGTGTCTCCGTGATGGAGATCGCGGACACGCGCGAGATCTCCGACGAGGAAGCTCGCTCCGGCGACCTTGCGAGTCGGTCGGCCCCATGTACTCAAACATGGCGCAACCGTCCTTGAAGGGTTGGATGCGCCTCTCCATGAACGTCTTGAGGACCACCTTGCACGCCAGGCCCGCCGCTTCAGGTCGCGAGCTTCTCAAGGATCGCGTCCACCTTCTTCCGGTCCTTCTTGTCGGGACCCCGTGTCCAACAAGGATGCGACTTGGAAGATTCCCACCAAGGCCGAGAACGCATTCTTTGAGGTTCGGACATAGAACCACTCGCTATGCCACCCCGGTTGGGCGTCGGCGACTTCAAGTCGGCGTAGAACGGCTGCGGTGGTTGCGCAGATTGAATCATCGAGCTCGAGGAGGCCGGTGTCCGATGACGACCTCGCGAAGAAGAAGTGGCGCCAGAGCCCCGGTGGGGTTCGATCCCAGGAAGGCCTCACACAGCGTCATGAAGACCGCAATGTGGAGGACTCCATTCGGGTTCGAGATGATGAACCTCCCCGTAATAGTGCAGCAACCCCGGACGAGCGGGTGGAGTGGAAGTCCAAGCCCGTTCGTAGAAGGACGCCAACGAGACTATCTCGCCGTCCCCAAGTTCGGGGTCCCCGGCCCGATCGTGAACTTCGCCAGCCGGACTCAGCCGCGGAGGAAGGAACTCCTTCCTCTCCAGGCCAGAGATAGCGACCGCCACGGCCGAATGCGGTACAGCGACATCTCCAATTGCGAAGAAGCGAGGGACGACGCGGCGGAGCAGGAGACTCCTCTTCTTCCCTCGTTTTCGTCCTCCCTTTTTCCTTTTTTGCAGAGCGCACGAACGGAAGGCTTGGCGCCTACCGCGCCACCCACTCCTTCCTTTATAAGGCTCCAGGCGGGAACAGACGCGCCTCCGCGCCGAAATCGACGCCTCCTCGCGCGAATCAACGCGATGCAAAGCCGTCACTTTGCCGCCTCGTCCGTTTCCCCGGTAACGTGCCGCAGTCCATTTAAATCCCACTGCGCATTAACTACTCCGACAGGATGGCCGCCTCGCGCCCGCGCATCTGACATCGCGAGCCTCGCCGGTTACGATGGGCCAAGGCGCCCCGCGCCGGGAAAGGTATGCAAACGGCCCACTGGGCCGCCCGGCCTCGGGAGAGTAAGCCGCCTATAGGCTCGCACCCGAGGCCCGGCACCGTCTTTGTGGTTACGAAGGCCGAATCCGGCCGAACAACCGCCGCCAAAGACGTAAAAAGAGCGAGGCGAGTCGCAGTGAGCCCCCGAGGGCCTCCGGTTGGGTCGGCGGACGAACCAATCAACGTGACTCGCGTCCGAGACCATACCTCACACTCTCCCGCGGAACTCATCGATGAGTAGCGGCCGGTACGCCCGGGTCGGCGGACGACCGGCGATCGACACGGGATCGAGTAAGGAAAGGTTTTTATGGAACGCCCCGCCGGTCGGACGCCACGCCGAGCTACGTCGGCTTGGAAACGAACCCTCGAGGGGATCGCCAAGGTTCCACTCGGATCACCCGATAGTAGCTTCGCACGAGCACGGCGTTCAAACCGACGAAGGTAAACGCGTCGCTCACCTGATTCTAAGGACCCACGTGCCGTGGCCTGCCAGAATCCGGCCAAGGTAAAACCCGACCGGCTCGACCGGCTCGGGAGCTCATGCCGGTGCGCTCGCCTGGGCTCTTTGGGCAGGCTTGGCCGACAAGCGGCGGCCCGACCAAAGCGTCGCCGCCCTCGGGATCCGCGGCCACTTTTCGACCAGGAAACCCCGACCGGCTCACGACCGCTCGGGGCTCGGCTACACCACCGGCTCGCCTTGCCGGGCTCTTTCAGTGGCGCGACTCCCAAGCGATCCGCCGACCTAGACACCGCCGACCTCGGTCGACGACCACCATGGCCGGGTAAACCCCGACCGGCTCCCCGACCTTCGGGGGCTCAACTCGCCCACGGGTGCCATTCAAGACCGGGCTCTTTGACGGGCTTGACCGACAGCGGCGGCCCGACCAAAGGCGTCGCCGACCTCGTGGTCCGTGGCCACTTTTCGATCGGTAAACCCCGACCGGCTCCACGACCGCTCGGGGCTCGGGGCTACACCACCGGTGCGCTCGCCTACCGGGCTCTTTCTAAGTGGCGCGGCTCCCAGGCAGCCACCGACCTCCGGTCGGCCAGTTATCGCCGCCAGTTAAACCCCGGCGGCTCTCCGAGGCCATTTCCGGGGCTCTGGCTCTTGGCGAGTACCCATACCATGGGTACCCCATCACCGGAAGCACGAGCGGGCCGACCTATCACGACAGTCCGGCACCACCGAAAGGTACTTGGGCCAAAGAACGAGTCCCGATCAGGCGGGCCGACTCAGGTCGGCGGACTTACGGATTGTTCAAGCGGTCAGACACGCCGCCGCTTAGTATCGGCTCAAGCTCGCCCACGCACAAGTCGGCAGGCTCACGCCCGATGTCGGTACCGCCTTGTGCGCAGCGTCCTCGACATCCGTACCAGGTGGCGGCTCCTTCCCAAGGTTGTCGGAAGAGCCACCGAAGAAGTCAAACCCGATCCGTCGCCTGGCACACCGCAGAGGAGTACGCCCACTCCCGAGGCCTAAGCAAAGTCAGCGCCATTAAAGTCACCAAGGGTGACAAGAGCACCACGCAACACGCCACCCTGACAAGATACGCAAGATCAGACGCCACAGAGCCACCAACCCTACCTCGGGACAGCGAGGGTTGGCCAGGACAAGACAGAAACTGACCTCAAGACATGCAGACCCCTCTCCTCGTAGTCTTCACAACTCCGTGTAAGCTGCCTCCTCCGTCTATATAAGGAGAGGCGGGGCCGAGAAGGAGGCGCGGAGAAAAAGGGAAAGCAGTCTCGAGGTAGCCTCGACTCCTAGCGAAAACCTCAAGGGGATCGGACGGTAGGCCGTCAGCCTACTGTACACCCACTGTCTGTCTCCAAAAGATCAATACATTCACACCGCACTGATCGAGTAGGGACATTCGGCCCGAACCAGTATACATCTTCTGACTCCACGAGTCGACCATTCGGGGAGAGGGAGCGCGCGACCCCATCCGACCATAAAATCGTATTGCCGGTGCACGAAACACCGACAAGAAGCAACTTTCATAATTCAAAAGCTGAAAGAACTGGACCTAATAATCCACGTTCTTAAGAAAAATTTCAGTAATAATAATTAATATAATACATAAAATCCAGAAGCACGTATTGCCGGTTGCCCCTCTGGTCCTTTCACATCCCACTGACAGGCGGGTCACACCAAAATACCGAAAATTCAGAAGCACGTATTACAGTGTGCTACTCTGGCCCTTTCACATCCCACTGACAGGTGGGGTACACCTAAATTACGAAAAGTCAGAAGCACGTGTTACTGTGTGCCCCTGGCCCTTTCACATCCCACTGACAGGCGGGGCAGAAACGCACGTGGGTCCCCCCATGTAATATTGTCACTTAGCTGGATCATTAGAGTGTTGGGGTGGGAGCGCTGGCCCATGACTAGGCGGCCCCACGGTTCAGGCCCACACGTGATGGCTCGGATTGAAGCAGGGGCACATGGGTCTAGTGCCGCCAGGAGGTCAGAGCGTGGGCCCTGCGCCTCATAAAGAGACAAGCACGTAGCCGTTGGGTTACAAAAACCTCGGATTCGGGAGATGTGTCCATTTTGACTCCATTTCTCTTCCTGGTTTTGTTAACCTCGCTAATTTGACGAGGACAGCCTCTTAACATGTGAACTTATGAAGCATCCTACTGAAGGTTTTAAATTTCGTCTTTAGACTATATCTCAGAGAAAACTGAAATAAAAAAATCTCGATGAGATTTGAATATTTCAAATAAAATCAGAACGAAATTCAAAAAATAAAATTTAAATCCTTTTTTTACCGAGATTTTCGAGATCTCGCCGTAATTTATCGAAATCTCGGTAATTTTTAACCATACAAAAATTAGTACAAACACATTAAATTAATTTTTTTAAAAAAAAAATTGTATGGCCCTGACTATCACTAATGTTTTCATAAAAATGTGAGATGATAATTAAGAATGAATATTTTTAAAAAAATTCGGATAGTGCAAAATATTGTAAAATAATATCCGGTGGCTTAACAAAATGGGGAAATTTTTTTAAAAAAAATTATGAAAGAATTTATGTATATTTCCTATCTATTTGAATGCAAAATACTAAATATCTCCACATAAAATACCCTACACTTAGAATTTTTTTTGCCTGAGAGCAAAAATCTGTTTGTATCAAATAAGGTTTAGTACACTATGCTTCGTGGAGAATTCTTTTTCCAAAGGCTCTTGCTTAAGTATCCAAGTGACCAATTCCTGAATTAGCTATGGCATTTTGTTTTTCCTGATATACTCTTATGAAAGCTGCATACTTCTTTCAAAAGGAAGACCAATCTTAAAGCAGACATGGCCTCCCAATCTCAGTCTGAGATGCAACCTCCTCACCTTAAAAGTAGTGGTATGTTTACAACTTCTAAAGCAGTAGCTCACCTTAAAAGTAAATAACAAGACTAGCTTTAATCTGTAATCACAACGGTGGAGTATCACCTTGTCAATGATCAGTTCTCTAGCCATACTACCATTATGGGCTCATCCGCTCATGTACTATTAGTAATGTAGTTAAATGAACATGCCTTTAACGTTGAAATTACATACGTATGTAACTTCAAATATTTGTGTTAAATTGTACATTTAAATTTTTCCCACAAGTAGTTAATTATTAGTACATTGTATATGTGATCGCTACTGACCAAGCATGCAAGTATGGGCATATGTATTAGTATTTGATTACTTGTCATAGACAAGCACATGCATGAGCACTTCTTGGAATGGCTTCTTCCGAGGCTGTAAAAACTTGCCGCACCTCTTATTTGATAGGGAAGCTAGGACAGAAGCTAGGATGGCTCAGTGGTAAAGCGTTGTGTTCTCCTCTCCATAGGTCATGGTTTAAATCCTACTCTTCACATTATTTTACTTTTATTTTGGATGCCTTTGCACTGTAGCAAAAAATGTTGCTTTCAATCGGAATCGAACCTTGACCTCCCGCATGTCAAGCAAATGCACTAACAACTGAGCAACAACCCATGGTGTCTTGTTATACTTGCACAATCTTATAACCTTACCCCTGATATAGAAAAAATTTCGCCACCACGATTTAAACCCGGGTCTCTTGGCTAAGGGATATCTCTCGGGTGTGTTTGGTTGCCTGCATGGTGTCTGAATCGCATGAGTGGATGCAACTGTATCTGTTAGACACATGTTTGGTTTCCTATTCATCCTGGCCAGGTAGATGCAATTGCACCCACTCATACAGGATGGAGGAAACACAGAAATTGGACTTCTCTCTAATGCAGGCCCGTGAGATGCACAAACAAGCAACCAAACAGCTTAACTTGCATCCACTTAGTCAGGCTAAGGCTAGCCTGGATAGCTCATACAAAACAAGCTAGGATGGTACAGGTAACCAAACACACCCTTAGTTCATACTGCAATCCGGTTCAAATCCTGTCCATTTAGTATCAATTTTAGTCCATCTGGCCGAAATCTCGCCGATATTTTTGAAGTTACTATAGCATTTTAAAATTTGTGAATTTTTTCATTTATCCAGGATTTAGAATCTCATCTGTGGCCGAGATTTGAGATTTCACCGAGATCATTTTATTACTTGATCTTACTTCTTCCGTTTCTCTTTCCACTCAAATATTCTCTGATAGCGATACTCAACGGTATCACCTTTATTCTACTTTCCTCTCATTCTTTGTCCTTGAAACTAAAAATGATTTTATTTTGAAATTTTCCCTTGTGTTTTTATACAAAATATTTTTTTAACTATTTTTAAATCACAAGTTTTTAAACTAGAAGTTTTTTGAACCAAAAGTCTTTTAGTCGAAGGTTTCTGAACCAAAAGTTTACGGTTAAATTCATATGAAAGTTTCGAATCAAATTTTTTATGTTAGAGGAGAACATACAGGGGAAGAAAAGGATGAGGGAATAGAGTAGTGCCATGTGACAACATCTGGATATATCCTCGTCAAACAATTGGTAAGGCTTAACACTAAATTAGGAATCATGCGCGCGGCGGCACGCCGCGCGAGCGAAAAAATAGAGAAAAATTGGGTATGGGAAGCATTTTTTTATATTTTTTTTGGTGAAAAGGCGAGCTTAAAAAAGGATAAAAAACCTTTTTTGGGCAAAAAAATCGGGCCAGAACGTATTTTTTAATTTTTTGGGCAAAAACCCGCCTGCCACGCGCGGTTGACACGCGTCGCCCGCGAAAAAACCGAGTGCGCGTGCGGTTGGGCGCACTCGAACCCGCGTCGCGGGCGTGGAGGCGAATGGCGCTACCACTGCACCACGCGCCCCGTGCGGCCGAAGGAGCCGAGGGAGGAATACTTTTAATGTGATCTCCTGGGAGGAACGATCTGGACCGTTGGAAGGCGCGATCGGATGACCAGGGCACAACCCGTGCCACGTGTCGGGCGGGGAGTGGACAGCGGTGCTTGAAGTGCGGAGAGCGCTCGAAACCTCTGGACTTTGTTTATAGGAGTAATAGTAGTACTCTTCTCTCCCTACCACGTCGGCTCCATCACACGAGTCACATTGTTAGAGTTCGCATGCACACGAGGATTTGCAAATGATTTTTGGTAGGTTCTTACACTGTCTTATGCGAAATCTCCAGTTAAAAACAATTTTTGCTGTCGATTCTGTTCTATGAAATGTTATTACTCAGCAATTTTTACTAGTTTTATGGACCTTGTTTAAGCATGACAAGATCGTGTAATTATCACAAACCAAACCATGCATGTAATCGTAGCTAGATCAATGGATCAATTGCATGGGGCAGTGCATGCCGATCTGGATGGAGTGAACAAGGGTGTATGCGAATTTTGGTTTGTGATAGCCCGCTATATTTATATGCAAAGGAGAAAACCTAAGAGGAATTGACAGAAGCCATCTTTTCAGAACACATTTCTCCTTCTCCCATAGCTTGTTTGGACCATCCTTTCATGATTGATGACTCAAACATGGCTATTTTTTTAAAAAAAATAACTGGTGAAAGGATCTAACTGTAATTTTAGAATTTGGTGGAAGGACTTAAACATAATTTAAAAATTTACAAAGGATTTTTTCCCAAAAAAATCGCCTCATAGCCCTTCTAGTTGGCCTCCAACTCTAAACTGTATATATTATAGTATATTATATATGTATATATATAGTGAGAGATTGGATTCCTGGCGTTTTTTGCTTCTTTTTTTGGGTGTGTTTCCGCTAGCTGGTCATGAGTGCTAGAGGCCGCCTGAAAGGTAAAGTACCACATTTTGCATGGCCAACAAATAGGTCGTCATGCTGGGGTTCCTTCTCTTTTTTGTTATTCTCCATTCGCCTTTAAGTTCGATTGGCCACAAAGACAACAAAGCTAGAGCAGGCCTAGCAGGTGAGCACCCCAGCTAGGCTACCTTTTGATTTGGAGCAAGCTACTCACTCATCAAAAGGTGACCATGCAAGTGTTATGCCATGTCGGATCAGTTCAGTACGGGTCTATCATGTCTCAGAGTGTTAATTGTGCTAGATCGCGATGGCCCATCGTGTCCGTCGTACCGTGCTGTGCTGGCTTAGCTCGCCTTCAGCAAGCCCAAGCATGCCATATATGTGCTTTGTGCTTGCTTCGTGCCATGCCGGTCCAAGTCTGGCCCATTTGCACTATTGCGACGAGACGAAAAGACTCGAAGACGCACGGAACTGAGGTAATGGACACAAATATTAGGAAAATAAGAAGTAAATTTTATTTAATCTTGAATATGTACAAAGTTACTGCCTCGTTAAAAACCTTACACCCCGGTATAGGGTACCCCCGGTAAGAAAAAGAGTACAATAACTACATATATATACATTAATACATAGACTACACGAGGCCAAGATTGTCAAAGTCAGCTACCGCGTCCGTGATCTCAAGATCCTCAGGCTAATGTCGTGTCATGTCATCTGCACGCTCCCAGTCTTTGAGGCATGTAATTGCCTCAACCGTCTCAGGTCTGAGGGACGACCTCCTCGGCTTAAGTACCATCCCCACCAAATTGAAAATGGCTTCTGACGAGACAGTGGACATCGGAACCGTAAGTACGTTCCGTGCAAAATGGGATAGTACGGGGTAAATACATTTGTTATTCTTCCACCACATGAGCAAGTTGAGTTGATTTTCCTCGTTCATGTCAAGGTCGGTCTCCACGAAAGACGTGTCGAGATAGTGGTTGGCCTCTACTCGTGGATTCCATGTCAACCTGCTCGACGATTAGGAAGACGAGCCAGACGCCTTACCTTTCAGCTTCTTCCATATGTTTGTGAAAGTGCATCTAGGCACTTATGTTGTTTTGGTGATTAATGATAAACGATTAATGACAAACGCATGTAATGTCAATCAATGTAATTGTACAAATGCTTAACTTAATGCTTAACAAAAGACAAACCTCTAATATATTTATATTGTTATGAGACTAACATGTTTATTGCCTAGTTGAATATTAGTCTCATCTATTTTAGAGGAAAATCAATTGGGATGGTTAAGCAAAAACGAGGTATACAATCTCGGTATTCCTTCCATATTTGTCATTGCATTCCTCTTTAGCAAATGCATATTGAACTCTAAGTAACTTGTTGATTTCATATGTGCACATTGATTCATGTCATAATTGCTTGTGCATATATATATTCATTTGAGTTCATTATGTGCTTTGTTTTTAATATGCTTGTGTTAACTAGAGTTAAACTTCATTGCTTCATATTGACTTGGTGCATACATGTCTTAGTTGTGTATCTTCTAATGCACCTCTCTTAGTGAAGTTTAATCTAGAATTGGATCACATTATTTACTCTCATTTCAAATATTGTTTGCACATGTGTACTTCGTGTATATTCTATCATGTGCTTCTTTTAAGCAAAGTCTGTGGTCCTTGCCATGATTTAATTGATTCTTCATATTGGCAATTATCTCTCTAGTGCAGTTAGATCAATCATATATTCATCATGATGCACGTAGCAGAGAATATTTCTTTTGTCAAGTGTTTCCATTCATATTGTGCTTCTTGATATGAAACACTTGTTATTATCAATTTATTCAATATATCTTTTAAGCTTGTGGGACTAATATGTTTGCTGAGTACTTTGATAAGAGTTAGGTCCCAAAGCTGTGTGTATGATGACCAAGATGGTTTGAAGGATGACAAACGAGTCAAAGTTAAATAAGACGGCGGTGTCACCAAGAGCTGAGGACTATGTCAAGAACGACTTGGCGTGAAGATCGTTTTGGTGATGATCGAGGTCAAGGTCGGAGAGGACGAGAGTCTCATGAGGTGAATCGCGTCGAGGTTGACAAGACGAAGGGCGTCATCAATCTTTGTGAAAGCGTCATCATGCACCGTGCATCCGGAAGAAGTCGGCATGTAAGCTTAGTGTGAGACTTAGATTTTATGTTAAATTTGAGTCTAAGGATTGCCGTACTATTAAGAGGGATGCAATCGTTGAAATCACTTAGACAAGTCTCAAGTGCTCAAAGTGGTCTATCCTTGTCTAAGATTGAGAAACCCAAGTCACACTTTGTTCACCTAGGTGTAGGTGGGTTGGTGTGAGGGTTAGAAGTGTTGTTTGTATCGGAAAGTGAGAATTGGAGGTCTCCTTGTGGATTCTTTGTGAAATCTGATTTTATCCTTTGAGATTTGGGTAGTGATACCTTGTTAGTTGTGTAGCCCTCGTTCTTAGCTTTCCGAAAAGTCCGAATTCGTCGAAATCGGAGTCCGGGATCAAAAGTTATGCCCGTTTTCGTCCGGCTGCTGCGTGCTGCCTAGGAGATCCGGAGTATCCGGATTAATTGTCCGGAGACTCTCCGGACTAATTATCCGGAATATCCGGGTTGCCCAGTTCGGTCCAAACGGCTAGTTTTTTGGGTTCCTCTATTTAAAGCCCCCTTCTTGCCCCCTTCAAAGTAGCCGTTGAGGGATGTTTTGCTGGGTATTAGAGGTGTTCTTTGTGAGTGTTTGAGCCCCCAATACTCCTCCTTACTCCTTAGATCTTAGTGATCCCCTTTTGTGAAGGGTTGGATAGTGGAGAGATGTGTTTGGATTGAGGATTGATTTGAGGAGTGGAGCTGGTTCCTTGGTGCTTTGAGGTGTTCTTCTTAGTGATCTTGAGCTCCCAAAAGCCCCTCTAACCCTAGATCTTAGTGATCCCTTTTGAGTGAAGGTTTGGGTGTGAGAGTGGGTAGTGATCGGATTGAGTGTGATTAGTGTGTTGAGCACTTGAGCTGGACTCTAAGTGAGTTCTTCGGGAGCATTTGTTGCTCTTGGAGGTTGAGGTCTCCTAGACGGCTAGGAGTTGCCGGTGAGCTTCCAAGCTTTGTGTGGAAGGCCACCGAAGGTTTGTGAAGGTCCGATTCCGCCTCCGCAAGGAAAGGAATCAAAGAAGTGAAGATCGGCGAGTGCATTGTGCAACACCGGGAGGAAGAGGGTTGAAAGAGACCCCGGCTCAAGTGTGACCGAGCCGCTTCAACGGAGACGTAGGATCCCCTCAAGGATCCGAACTTCGGGATAAAATCTTCGTGTCTCCTTCCTTACTTCGGTTTCCTCTTTTGCTCATCCACTTAATTTGCTTTCGATTCTTGTGATTAGATCAATTAGATTGTGTCTACTGCATCTATTCTTGCTTGTATCCTTACTTTGTTGCAGTAGAGTAATTTGTAACTCTTGAATCGAAGAAGTAATTAATTTTGTTGCGCTCTCTCTGTTTTGACCGAAACAGGCAACCCGGAGTATCCGGTGTATTGATCCGGAGTATCCGGACATACCGGAGTATCCGGACTAAAAATCCGGAGTCTCCGAGTTGACTGTCTCGGGCTGAATTGTTTAAGTTGCAAAACTTAATTATCCCAATTGCTTCCGCATTATCTCTGTTAGATTAATTTAAATTGGGTATAATTTTGTAATCGCCTATTCACCCCCCCTCTAGGCCGACATCCCGGTCCTTTCAGTTTGAAGCAGTCGAACTGCCTCGTGCTTGTTGCGTTATTGAGGTAGATCTTCTTGCTTCATTTCTGGTGTCAAACTTCTCATAATATTTGTCAAAAACTCTGAAGAACTTGTTATAAACATGAGTATAGGCCTTAAAGAATTCAAGATCGAATGCCTCACCTATTTCGTTGAAGGCGCCCTGCAAGTCAGATAACTTTCTCCGAGGATCCAAAATAGTAGCAAAACAGTTGTCGGCATTTTCCACCGGCAGGATTTTTCTTGGAACGGAGAATAAGTTCGGTAGAGGGTGCTTTCGCGGTCGGACACCCGATGGTCCTCACTCGGGGGATCCCGGGGGTCTGCAAATCAGAGAACATACCGAGAACACACCGATGTACCCAGGTTCGGGCCCCTGATGCGGGTAACAGCCCTACGTCCAGCTAGATCGTTGTTGATGTATATAGAACTGGTTACAATGCTTTTCTTCCTATTTGTGTTTGTCGTCCGTCGTCTCGTCCCCTTTCTCCCATGCACAGAGCTCCCTCATATAGATGGGGCTGGCTCGGGCAGGTGTGAAGGCGACGTTATACTGATCTATGACTCATTAATTACACCCGTCACTACAATCTTTCCTGCGCCTCATTCTCTGTACTGTAGTATGGCTCCACACGGTCCGCCCGGTATGTGTCTTTCCTGCGTCGGGTTAGGTGTGAGGCGTCAAAGGGATGGGCTATCATCACGTCGACAGCATAGCTCTTCACAATCAATTGCTCTGACACGGCGTGTCAGGGGGAGGAGACTTTGGGGCGAAGCCTCCTTCTCATCCTTTTGGTTGCTCGGCCGCCCGGCGAGTGGGGCCTGAGCGCCCGCCTGCTCGCCAGGCCGCCGTGTGGCCCGACCGCCCAGCGAGTGGGGCCTGAACGCCAGCCTGCTCGCCAGGCCGTCTTACTCCTCTGCGGTGGAGAGGGTACCCTGGCGTAAAGCATGCTGACAACAGTAAAGATGTGGAATAGCTTGAAAATATTTTAAATTTTTTTTATTGGTTCTATAATGGGATGTAAAATATGATCATCTCTATTTTCTTTAAAAGCATTAGCAATAGTCCAAAGCCACTCTATGACTAAGAAACAAGTTGGGTAGTACACACCGGATAAATCTTTAGTTGCATTGAAAAATTTTCTAAAAAATTACAAAAATAACTGGTAATTTGCCAATCTACTTCAATAACCAACAGCTTACCATTATTGTAGTTGACGAAGACAGTGATAATATGCTCGTAGTCCTTGCACCGCTCGAGCATAGTATACGTTTAGTTCCATCTAACCTTCATATCAAGGTTGAATATTCTTACTTCCTTATTGTTGGCCATGCAGTACTCTGAAAACTGTGCAAACCTTACAGGTGAAATTGTAACAAACTCGATAGCTCTACATATGTTATCCAAACTAGATGTCATTGTAATCAAACATGTCCGCACAATCAGACTAATAATGTGTCATACACATCTCTGGTGGAGTACAAAACCGTCAACACAAGTCTCCAGATGCAGTGAGAGATAATCCATTGCTGTCATGTTAGCTGATGCATTGTCAAGAGTGATGGAAATAATACTATTTTCTATTTTAAAATCAGTAATAACCTCAAGTATACTGTTAACGATAACCTCTTCGGTGTGTGACTCGAAGATTGGTATAAACCCTATGACTCTTTTGTTTAGTACGTAGTTATCGTCTAAGTAATGGGCAACAACATTAATATATGCTGTTTTTTGATGTGAGGAAGTTCATATATATGATGTTAAGGCAAAGGAAAAACTAACTATTATCAAAGTTTTTTTTTAACATTTTTAGTTTATTTGTAAACATTTTATAAAAGTCACGTGTAGTTATTCTTCTACTAACATGTTGGTATTGTGGGCAAAAATCACGTTGCACCATTCTTTGAAAATTAGAGCTCTCACTCATTCTAAGTGGAAGATCCTTCGTAACTATATAACATGCAAATTCGTCTCTAGTTACATCGGCGTTGTATCAAAGTTTCAAATTTTATTTTCGGTATAAATCTCGAGAGTGGCTGAAAAGCGAAATTTAAACGAGATCTTGGAGTTTCGGGCGAAATACAAAAACAAAATTTGAATTCTGTTTTTTTAGCCGAGATTTCTGAGATTTCGAACGAAATAAGCAAGATTTCGCCCGAAATATCCGAAATCTCGTCTCAATTAAAAAAATTTAAATTTTTTTTGGGTGATTATGATGCACTAATAATATTCCCATAAAATTTTGAGATGATGATCAAGCTTATGGAATTTTAAAAAATTGTGCAAGCGGTAATGTTGTGATAAAAGCCTTATGTAAATTCTGTTTTTATTTTTTTTCAAATGTAACAAATGAAGTTTAAGTCATTTGGAAAATTTTCTATATGTTCCAACATATAAAATATTTTAACAAAAAAGATTGCATGGTTAGAAATTCGGCAGCATTTTGACTATTTTTCGGATTATGACGGTGGCTATCGGCAACAATCATTGATATATATTGTCATGACAAATGATATACTTGAAATAAAATTAAGTCATGTAACAATTCATCACATATAGCAAGAAGAAGTAAAAGAATAATTACAAGAAGGGCTATGAATATGTTTTACAAGAAGGGTTATGAATATGTTTTACAACAAGAGGCATAATCAAAAGGAGTACGAACATGTAAAGCATGGAAAAGTACGCATCGCCATACGGCCCATACCTACAAGTAGTAGTATGATACTGGTGAAAACTGGTCCTTCACGTTATTGACAATGATCTCGCCATGCTTTCTCTAGTGTTGTTGCGTGTACTCTTCCTAGCTTATGTCCCGTGGCAGTCAGGCGGACTTCCAATGTTCATAATACGACATCCATGTCGAAGAATTCTCTAACTGGTATAGGTATCTGATAGCCGTGTGTTGTGCGTACGGATCGGCATAGGGATCAGTGTAGTCGAACAATGATGATATGCTCCATCCGCCGTATGATGAATTTCTGTTACTGTACCCACCCAGATCCCCTTCGTAGACCATCGAGCCGTCCCCTAACATAGGGTACCCAGGTTGCTCACTGGCGAAGCCCCAATGGCTAGAAGACTGGCTACTAGACCATGAGTCCATGTCATCTTGGGTCTGTCCTGCCTGCCACCCACCCCCACCACTCGTTGCGCTACGGGTTTGCCTCTGTGAGACCTTCCTCGGGGCACTTCCCCCCTGTTGCAATCCTACCAGTGAGTGTGGTTGTGAACGGGGTCAGAGGGTGTATCAGCCGTCGTCGCCTCCAGAGTCTATCATCGAGCTGCTATCGATGTTCACCTTCTGGGGCGTGCCTCGGTGTCGCTGTCGCTGCCCACATTCGGCTCCTCATTGCTTTTGACCTTTGCATATGCCTTCCCACGCTGAGAAATGTATTCCTCTTGATAAGATTTAGACTTGAGTGGCTATTTTGGAGTTTTTTCCTTAATATCTTAAAAAAAGGTGAAAAATGTATTCCTCTTGATAAGATTTCCATAGAGTCCAAGATCACCTAAATCGAACTTCAGAGTAAAAAGTTATGGCTATTTTAGTCTGAAAATTGTGGCACCACCGCCCCTGAAGAGAGGTAGTGCCGCCCGAGCCCAGAATTACCGTTGTTTATATGTCGGTAGTGCCAAGAAACTAGTCGTTGCCGACCGTTGGAGGTCAAGGCCGGCACTGCTAAGGCTAGGAGGCCGGTAGTGCCGGATTTGGCTAAAAGGTGGCAGTTTTGCTCCCAACGACTAGATTTTGTGTGGGGCTATAAAATGACCCCTTGGGGGGCATTTGCTTGTTGTTGCTGGTTCTCTTGAGTGTGTGGGAGGCTTGTGCATGTGTTGCGCTCCTCAATTTGGTTCTTGACCTCAAGAGTGAGACTTATTGCATGTGTTGCAATTAGGAGTGGATTGAGAGCCTCATTGTGCATTGTTGCACTTGAGGAGGATCCTAGTGCATGTGTTGCACTTAAGAGATCATCAGAAGCACATGTGTTGCGCTAGATGAAGCTCGAGAGAAGACTAAGCTTATTACTCTTGGAGGTTGCCGTCTCCTAGACGGAGTAGAGCGTCGTGCGCGGGAGCTCTCGACGGAGTTATGAGAAACCCCGGCAAAGTTTGTGAAGGTTCGAGTTGAGCCTACCGAAAGGGATGAAAAATTCCTACTAGTGAATTCGAGACGGATGCTCAAGTACAGAGCCGGTCCAAAATGAGCTGGACTTGCCTTAACGTGGATTAGGGGAGACCGATAAGTCTTCGAACACCACGGTTAAAAGTCGGTGTGTCTCTTGGTTTACATTCTTGCAAATTTTGTTCATATTGTTTATTTGTTTAGAATTGCTTATTCTTGATTAAAGACATAATTTAATTAGTGCACCAGTGAGCCTAGTTGATTTAGGTTTTAATTGTCAAAAACTTAGTTTATCGCTTCTGCATTATTATTTATTAGGTTTCGACATAAGGGTTGATTAGAGCATATTCGTAATCACCGAGTAGAATTTTTAAAGACGCTTATTCATCCCCTCCTAGTCGTATCCTTGACCCTACAAATGGTGATCGGGATGTTGTCGTGGAATTGGTAGAGGTGGAGGTCCTTCGGGATAAACTCAGTGAACTGCACCCTGTGTCAAACGAAACATCACACCAAAACCAAACCAGAATGTGTCATATCGCGAGCTCCAAAACCGTGGAGGGAGAGGATGTATGATCACCGAGAGGACTGACCTCGTGGGCACCTACGACGACAGCTGCACCTGGGATTCATCTGGATGCCAAAGGTGGAGGAGAGCATCGGTGAGGTGGATCCCGCCGATGGGAAGGGGATCTAGAGGCAACGAGAATGGGTGGGATCTGGAGGCGGGAGGCCAGGGGATGGGCAGATTCGGTGGCAACGGCGCGAATGACTGATTTGGGGGAGGTGGCCGCCGGTTGGGCCGATCTCATCATCCACGACGACTTCCCCACCGGATTGTAGCCATTTCTAGGGAGACAACCTCCCCGTTCAGTGCAAGGGCGAGGAGGAGATCTGGGGTGCTTCAGGGCCTCGCATGCGGCCTCGAAGGCCGCGGAATTGCTAGTGGACCCCGGAGCGGAGAAGGGAGACGGGTGAACCTTGCCTCGGCGAAGCATTTAGTGAAAGCGATGTGCATGGAGGGCTCCGAAAGAACGAAAGCCACGACACAGAAAGATTTTTCGCCTGGCCACGCGATCCCAATCGGAGCGCAGACAGACACGTGTCACCGAACAGTTGGCTTCTGGCGAGCGAAGCTCGAAGAAAGCTAGAATTCTTGATAAATCCCTGCGATTATAAAAAAAGCAATAAATTTCTGCGAATTTTTTTGACCAAATCCTTGCCTGTTCCACCGGACCATCGTTGAGTTTTTAGCCTTTTTTTTGCTCTGCTCATTCTTTTCAAGTTTGGTATTTAACGGAAGGAAATTGCAGATCTAGTAACATATTTAACCTCGAAAGGATCGACAAACGATATATCATATACTGTAGTAAATCACTTGCCGTGGTGTAGGACCAGCAGATTCACCTGTAGCGGTTGAAGAGCACGAAAGTGTTTATAGTCATATAGAAGCACGGTAATTACATATTGCGATTGAGAAAGAGCCATATTTGCAACTTTTTTACCACGAAGACCAAACTTAACAAAAATTGAGCGACATAAAAAAAATTGCTTCCCACCCGCTGGCCTGCCACGTGGCGCGAGCGGGAAAGGCCGTAAGTGGCGTTTTCGGCAGATCACGAATAAATGGAGGTGGGGATTTGAGAAGATGGTGGAAATATACTAACTTTTTTTATTGCCTCGATAACGCGTTGTCTCTCCCCCACATATCTCTCGCGTTGCTGCGCCCGCCTCTTCCGATGCTCCTTTGGCCCGGACGAGACGGCGACAAGTTGGCGTCGGAGGAGTGGAGGGGAGGGGTGCCGACCTGACGTCGACTTTTGCGATCCTGGTTTGACGCTGAAGGGAAGGACGGGAGAGCAGAGGGCCAGACGGGGACTCCAGCCTCCAGGAGAGTTACTAGCGAGTGATTCGCAATACCTCCTCCTCCTCCTCCTCCTCCTCCTTCGTCTTCTTGCTTCATCATCTGGTGAGTTATTCTTCGTCAGTGATTTCTATGTTCTTTGATTGCTTTATTATCTCTTTCTCGCTTGTTTGTTTGGAAATTGGGATCGAAGTTGTGAACTTGTGATGCTATGTTAGTAGGGTCTAGCTCGTGTGTTCTTGACTTCTTGTGTAGTGTCTCTTGTTTTGGTAGGAAAGGCTGTCTTTGTTTCCGCGTCTTAGGCTTCCCCAATCTGAAACTACTGACCTTCGATTTATGAATACTTGCATAGTTGCATGCTGCTCCTTGGCTTCTCCGGTTTTGCAACGGAGTTCCAAGTCAGGTGCTCAATAAAATTTTACCTTTTTTCTTGGCATAGGTTCTCCTCTCTTCTTCTTCTTCTTTTATTTCTTGGACGTGATATGTCAGGTTACCTTGTTTTGTTTAAATGGATGCACATGAGGGGAAATTTTTTTGGGTAAGTAAAAATAAAAACATTAGTATGCATGTGCAACACCCTAGTCTAAATTTTACTCATGATCTAATTTATCGTAAAACGGATCCATATATATATATATATACACTATTATATATAAAAAATATAAAAAATATGGGACTAACTTTTCTATCGCTCTATATGCACCGTAAGAACATTCGCGGACCAGGTATTACAGTATGTTGGTGATGTGCCCTTTGTTAATTTCTTTGCTAAAACTAGAGTTTGCTGACGATGCATTTGGTCCTACTCTGAGTCAACATGTTTCATGCAGGTCGCGACGTCCCTGTATTCCCAAAACACACCCTTGAATCACACACTTACCTAGTGACCTTAATTAAAAAAATAATAAACAGTCGCACAAATTACCAGTGGTAACTGACAATAGAACAGCATTTAGCCAGGTGCAATTAAACGTCGGTTTAATGAGTTTGTAAATAACCACGGCGTAAAAAAAAGGACCTTTTTTAAGTGCACGATTGGTCCTTGCGTTGTGCGTGCCACGATTGGACCATGGTACACGCACTTTTACCTCGTCTAGGGTATGTACAATGTACCACGGTCTGGTACGTCGTAGTTGACTTCACTAGTGCGCTGCTGCCTCTAGCTCGAACAGGACAAATGGCTTGGCCCCACCTGTCAGTCACGCTGCTGCCAGGCGTAGTTGACCTGCTAGTTTTTGCAGCACTTTATTGCCACCAGAGATTAACCTGAGCTTCGGGGACCTCGTGCCACTTAACTTTTGTCTCGATAACTGTCGGTAGGTTTGTTGTACACTTGTACTAGGAGTACTGGATTAGTGAAAGTTGAAACATGGTTAACTTAGTGGGCACCAGTGGTGTGCAAGGTTCGGATCACGTCTCAAAAGTGTCCGAAATCTGAAATTTTAATTTGATTTTGAAATTTTGACCAAAATTTAAAAATTAAATTTAAAATCTGGTATTTTGAGGCCAGTAAAACCAAAATTTCGGTCCTTTAAACCCCTTGTGAAATGATTATCTGAGGTTAGAAAAAATTGGAAAAAGAAAGAAAAAAAACAGGCAAACTCCGCTAAATCATACCACTCAATCGAGTTCTAGGTGGAGGGGCAGCCGGGGATGAGCGGCGCTTGAAGGCAAGGGACGCCAGAGAGAGAGAGAGAGAGAGAGAGAGAGAGAGAGAGAGAGAGAGAGAGAGAGAGAGAGGTGCCTTGGGGAAGAGAGGCGAGGAAGGTGGCGCTCGGGGAAGATTAGGCTGAGGGGAAGGAGGGGATGTCGGCTGGGCTAAGTGGGCCCGTGAATCCGTTTCTCAAAATACCAATAACCGGTCTAAACAGTGATTATTTCGGTCTAAATACCCAAAATTTCACCAAAATTCACCGAAATCAAAGTAGCAATATGAAAATTTTCAAATCTTTTTTTTATCCCGATGAGATTTGAAATCTCGGGATTCTTGGTCTCGACTGAAAACCAAAATTTTGGACGAGATTTTCGAAATCTCGGTGAAATTGCACGCCTGCCCATTTGTAAGCAGAGCCATTGCAAGGTGCGATATCGTTCGGAGACCCTGAGAGGTGTTGGGGGGGTGAATTGGATGCCAAAATGAGATTGCTTTTTATTTGAATAGTTCTATTGTTGCCCTATCAATAACCTCTTAGTCGGGGATATTTACAGGGCTCCTGCTGGCTCGAGGCGAACTTACTATCATATCCCTACAAAGTCCATAGGGTGCTAAGGGCTTGGCGGTATTTCTCCCCGCGCTAGCTAGGACGTAGGTGTCATGATGCTCTTCATGCGTGTTCTTCCCCAAAGGTAGTTGATCCTTAGGCATAGCCCCTTCGGTCGGGCCTAGTGACGCTGCTCGAAGGTGAGAGTGTGACCTTCTCAGGCTCCGCCGAAGCCTCCATCCTAAGCCCCGGAGGCTTCGCTGCCACTTTCTGACCCTTCGTCTCTTTTGCCAAAGGCCTCTGAGGCTCGACCCTTCGGCGATATGCCAAAGGGAGATGCTTTTATCGAAGGTTCTTTGTTGGGTTGCAGGGGCGGTGGCCTCCATTACAACACCTAGTTAGATATTCTAAAAATTATTATGAGTCAAAATTTTAGCAGTCAAAACCAATAGTGACATTCATTTAGGAACCGGAGGTGGTGATAGGATTAGGCTTGCACCAGATATGATCAAGAAAACACTGCAATTAAGCCTCCACATGTTCTCGGTTTTGGCATATTCAGCTTCTGTTTGGACAGAGGAATTTGGAGCCAAATCCTTTTCGATCCCAACGTTTTCCAAAGCTATCCCTACGGCCTACGCATCCAAACACCCTGAATGAAAGAAATTTATCCACGCTTTTAGTAGTGCACATTTGGTGTAACCAGCTGGCCGTCCTGGGTACTGTACTCACTAACTGATATACAGTCAGGAGTCAGTGACAGACAGATATACACAGTCAGGGGTCAGGATCCAGGAAGACTACCAAGGCTTCAAAGGTTTCATCTCGGCAAGTCCGAAATATGAAATTTCGGCGAAATCTTTTTTTTTCGGACGAAATTGGAACGAAATACAAAAAGAAAAATTTGAATCCCGTAATTTTTGAACCGAAATTTTCGAGATTTCAATTCAAAATACTGAAAATTCGGTCCAAAATGCCAAGATCTCGGCGAAATTTTAGGTGCTATAACCTTTTGAATTTTTTAGGTTTTTTTAATTTCGTCGGAATCGTAATCTACCGACTATCCCACACGGAAAACGACGTGAGGAATCCAATCTGATTAAAATCCGATTAAGTTTTGTTCAAATCTCGGTCAAATTTACCGACATTTCAGTCAAATATAATGAGATCTTATCAAGATTTTAGATTACTGTAGCACTTTAAATTTTTCTAAGGTTTTCTTAGTTTTGCCGGGATTATGAAATTCGGAGGGGTTCGAGATCCAAAATTTCACCAGGATTTCGCAGAATCTCGACGAGATTTCATTGCCGCTACCATAGCGACGTCTCCCAAAACATATTTACCGCTGGGATTAATGTATTAACCATGTATGCTCTTGGATTCGACCGGACTGCAAACAGCCCTGTGAAGAAGCAGCAAGCCATCGAAACTGACAATTACAGCGACGTGACCAACAGGCAGTGTCTTCATGTTCAGAAACGGCGTAGCAAAGTATTAGCATCAGCAGTGATGGCCGTATTTGGTTCGTCGAATCTATTCCCTACTTGCCAATTGCAGCTCACCGAATAACTAATCCGACGCGCTTTAAGTTGGCGCGTAGAATCATTAGTATTCATTTGTTGCATGTGGCGCAGTATCATACTATCGTCAGGGGGGAAAGTGGCAGGGACATTAGGCAAAGTGGAGATATATATTTTAGTACCGAACAACGAAATTATGGTACATAAACTGGGGTTAATTGGAAGCAACGTTCCTTCTTACCACTAGGTAAATTTGTGTGGATTAATCCGTTCCTCATCGCATTTTTCTTCTCGCCTCGGATGTAACTTCGCCGGGGGAAAAAAATTAGTATGTAACTCATTCTGCGGTTGCACGTGAGCTCTGATGGTCTTCCGTGGAATTACAGTTCCAATTAGTCATAGTCTAGCGCATCTTTTTGTACCATTCGGGAATTCTTTATTGGCAAGTTTCAGTTAACTCCCTGACTCGTTTCTGAATTCCAGTGTTCTACCAGTTTGGTAGGGGGATTTCACTGGGTTTCTTCTCTACAAATCCAGATTCTTGAATTCCAAAATGTGATGGTCGTCATTTGTTCTGAAATACCCCCAAAATCCTCAATTTGGTTTAAAATAGGCTTTATTTGCTTTTTTCGATTTTTTTTGATTTTTTTCGAATTTTTCCGTATTTATTTGGTTTGGATTTGGTTTCTTTCCGTTTTTGGAATTTGTCGCCGATTTGGCGCTTTCCTCTTTCGGCGTTTACGCCTCCCGCTTCCTCTCGCGCCCGCCCCACTTGGCCGCCTTCCGCTTCGCCACGCTGTCGCGCCACAAGACGCGCCGCGCTTCGCCGAACTCCGCCGCCCGTCGTCGTCCCCGTGAGCTCTGCCATGGCAGAGCTCTGCTCCCACGTCCCCTCGCCGCCCCTAGCCCGTAGGGCACTCAACGCCCCGCCGCGCTAGCGCTAGCCCGCTCCGAGCCCCACGCCGCCGCTCGCTTCGCCCCGCCGCCACGCCGCTCTTCCCCGCCGCCATGATTGGGGCCGACGACCCGAGCTCCTCCGCGGCAATTTAAGCCCTCTCGACCGCCATTATTGGGCCACCAAGATCGCATCGACCTCCTCTCTCGATTCCCCTCCTCTCCTCACTCTCGTGCCTACCGTGGCAGCCCCACGGTCATCTTCTTTCACTCCGACGGCCCGCTCGCCACTCTCTCCGCCGCCCTTGGACTTCCCGAGCCGAGCCCTAGGGACCAGAGTGAGCTCCCTCTCTCTTTCCTCGCCCACTCATGTCCGTGCCCTAGGACGGGGATTGTACCTGCCTCCCCGACTCGGTGGCTGGCCACGGGCCCGCCCTCCCGGCCACGCCACTCCACCGCCCGCCACGCGGCCCCACGCACCACCCTCGCTCCTCTCCCACTGCCAGCCGGTCCCCACCCGTCAGCCTCTCTCTTTCCCCCACGCCCACGGCCCCACCCGCCAGTCGCCTCCCCCTCTCTCTCTCTCTCCCGCGGTCGCTGAGCCCGGGCCCCACCTGTCAGGGTGGCCTGGCCGTAAGGTTGGGCCGGCCCAGTGGCCTCCCTCGCGCGCGCTAAGCTCTGGGCCGAATCCGGTTTGGGACGGCCCAATGGAAACAGTGCCATTTTCATTTTTGTATTCGGATTTTAATTCCAAAAATCCTTTTTAAATCATTTTAAATACCCAAAATACTCCAAAAATACCCAAAAATCCCAGAAAATCCAAACATAGCCCAAAATACATATTCCGAACCGTTTCGACCCACTGAGTCCAAAAATGCCCTCCGTTCCTCAATCCGGAGTCTCCAAAATTCCCAAAATGCCCAAATCGCCCTTCCTTTCTCTCTCTCGGCCGGTTCCGATTTCCGTTTCTGTTTTCGTTTCGGTTTCTTTTCGTTTTTCGTTTCTTTATTGTCGTTCGATCTTTTCGCGTTAGATCCGGACGTTGGACGATTCCAGGAGCCGCCGGTTCCGGAGCAGACCGGACCGACAAAGAGCCGATTTCAACCGCATCAACGACACTTCGTCCGATCCGACCGCCAAAGAAGGCAAGCCGTACACCTTTGAACATGTTGAACCTATTCATGCCTTATTATAGTTAATTATTATTTTCTACCGCATTACTTTCTTTGTATGTTGAAATATCACAAATCTAGTATGTTCGAATGACATGATACTTAGTTAATGCCAATTTGCTCATGAGACTTCCTTGAAAAATATTGAACCTAATTATATCCTTGTAACCTTAGGTTACTTAATATTCCTGTATTAATTATTATTATCCTGTTAGTTTAGTCAAATGCTTTTGATAATGGAAATGAAAGGTCGCCGAACGCTTGGTTCGGTCCTGCTTGGAAAAGTGCTACGGTTTGGGGGACACTGGATAAATCCGGAGTGGATGAGTTCCAATCCCGGTGATGATTGATGCCTTGGGTTTGTCTGGTGGCCGTCACGGATACCTGGGAAGGGGTTGTGGATCGGAAAAGGCTTGGTCTTTGGCAATATAAGGATAATAATCCCTTGAGCAAAGTAAATAACTTAAGAACTCGTCCAACCACAGGTTGGGCAGTCAACTTCGCGTTGGCGTGACCCAACATAGCTCGGTACATTGTACTTTCCCTCTAATACCTATAGGAGCAGTGGTTACCTTCCCAGTGTGGGAGATGGTCCAATGATTATGGGAGTGAAACGAAAGTGTGCACGAGGAAAGCTGTGGCATTTCGGGTTCACAACGGTAGGTGCCACAAGAAGCGGGACCAAGCACTCCACACCGGCCAAGTGGGGACCCGGATAATGTGGAGCAAAACTCTCTGGGATAGGGATCAAGAGGGAAATGTCCAACGAAAAGCTATGATAACCTCGATCCGCCAAGACGCATTTAAGTTGCGTGTTAAACTCGAGTTGGCATTAACGATCGTGGAATCTTGTGGGTAAAGTCAACACCTCTGCAGAGTGATTAAATGGTATTCGAATACGCCAGTGCTTCCAGGTAAATGAAGCTAAGTTTAATTGGGGTGAATCCAGTAACCTAGCTCAAGTAGATCTTGGTGCATGTTTTGAGAATGTGGTTTAATGGTGATGTGGTTTAATGGTGATGACTTTGTGAATGGAACCCCTGGATTACTATTAGTATGGATTGTGTTTTAACATGTAAAATGATGTTACAAATAAAATCGCATCCACAAATACTTTAACCTTGTACCAATATTGTGCTACACCCTTGCATGTAATATTCAAGTGTTTTCAGACGACTTGTTGAGTACTCCCAGTATTCACCCTTGCAACCCCGACTTCTCTCGTAGTTTAAAGAAGCTGGAGCGTTCAGAGTGCGTAGATGGCAATTTGGTTTTGAGGTCTTAGTCTTTTGCTCAGGCTGCTGTGCGGTGTTTTGTTTGTAAGTTATTCGGCCTCGCCGCGCCTCTTCTCGTAAAAACCCCAGTCGTTAGGCCTTATATTGAATAAAAATGTTGGAATTTGACTTTTGCCTGGCAATAATATGCTTGGTTCTCGCAGCCTAATCATCCTGAAATTGCCGGCGTCTGCACGGATCTGCCTAAAAGGCGGGCCGTCACATGTTCCTCTCCCCATCTCGCTTTGGTGTTTCACCAAACAAGCACTAGTACCATGTTTCAAAAGACGTAAATTTTCCGGTAAAGAGGCACGTGAGGTCACCTACTGCATACCGGTAGTACCGCGACGACACAAAGATTGCTCTGAGCTCTACTAAGTGGCAGGAATCATTGTAAGTAAAGTAGGCGCTTAGTGCTACAGCACGATACAAGCCTGCAATGTGCTGTGAATCGCCGGCCAACGTTTCGTTCTTTTTTTCCCTTCTCGTGTCTGGTTTGGTAACTCGCGATAGTGTCGTGGAGACAGACAAACAGTGAGAAGAGGTTGGTTGGCTCATCCGAAAGAAATTAACCATGGGCACCACGTTTGACTTATCATCGGATTCCGGGCTTAAACTGGGTTAAGATGCTAGCGTACATATGTCGGGTCGCTTTTGTTCACGATAATAGAAATATTGGAGCAAGTAGACCAGTACTAGCTACTACTCCCTCCGTTTCTTTTTATAAGGCTTATTTGGTTTCGTTAGGACAAGGTTTTGACCAACAATTACTCTATTACATATAATTTTTATGAGACAAAATTGATATTAGCAGATTTGTATTCAAAAGTACTTATATATAATTATGATTTTGTATTGCATAAATGATATATTAATGAAGTAATCGTTGGTCAAAGTCTTGTCCTAACGAAACCAAATACGCCTTATAAAAAGAAACGGAGGGAGTAAGTTTTAAGGACCCCGGGAATCGGGTCCTCTAGAGTTGTTCTAAATTTCATCCGTCAGTGGATTTTGCGTGATCTCCTCCATTTGTCTTTGGTTCGACGTTCAAATCAGAAGCTCAGAACACACTTCCAAAGGCAATGTTCCTAGTTTTGAATGAATCTCTTGCGTATTTTAGTACCACACGTTTTATAGACTATCTCCAGCAATTTCACTTCATTCCATTCCCTTCTCCATATTCATTCCCTTTATTTCCTGCTGGATCCCCTCAAGGGATTTGTCAAAGGATTGGAGAGAGATTCACTGTTTAAATTCATTCCGAAGGGAATCGTGAAGGGAATCCACTGGAGCACTTAGGATCTGTTCGCGAAGGGATTTGGAGGGGAAGGGAAGCTGCTGGAAATAGTCTCAGACCCTTGGTTATGCATACATAGCCTCCTCTTGGATTTAGCACAGTAGTAGTAACAAAACTCCAAAGCGAACAGTTGCTATCAACGAAAAGCCTTCCCCTTTATTAGGTTCATGCCACGTGTGAACCCCCCGGTAGCCAACAACAACTGGTCATGAGCATTACTCTTGTTTTCCACATGAGCATTACTAGGTTAAGATTGGCTTAGACCGCCGCTGTTGCTGTTGTCGAGTGCACCATGTTCATACCACCGATGGAATGCACCGAGGCAGTAGTAGTGAACAGCCGGTTAAAGCCTGGAATGATCGGCAAAAGCGATGTGATTTGCGCCTGTGTGGCCTGGGTGTGTTGGCCGGTTCAAGCTCGTGTCAATGGTGACTCAGTGACAGGGATCATTTAGAGAGAGAGAGAGAGAGAGAGAGAGAGAGAGAGATGTTGGTATGTTGCCACATCTAGGGTGAAAGGGCCGACCCTCCAACCCAACCCGAGCTAAATTGATTTCGAATCATTTCGAAGGAACCAGAGATCGATTGAGCCGTTTATTTAGGTGTTTAGTGAGAGATTCAATTCAATCTTTGCTGATTTAGGTTAGGTGCTTTGGTATGTTTTGGCCACATGTGGTTGGGATTCAATTCAATCTTTGCTGATTTGAAACTTGCCGAGATGTCACCAAATTCTCAATTTTTAAACATCCAGCGCAATCTCTCTCTCTCTCTCTCTCTCCTGTCTTGGTATCAGAAGTGCCGAATTGATTGTCAATTGTTTCTCTGAAAAGAAATGGATTATGAATTGTGCCCCTCAGCATTTACACAAATACTACACCGGTAGCCCAACCACACACGCGCACACTGTACGCGTAGCCCTGCACACCGCGCTCGCCCTAATTACTTTACAGTATCCCCCAAAACTTCCTGCAAAAATTAATCCCACTCCCCCATTCCTCCGCAGGGCAAAGCCAAGAAGAAACGCCGCAAGAGGAGAGGAAGCTGGAGAGGGGGAGGAGGAAGCGGCGGTGAGAGCGCAACCCAATGGAGGAGCAAATGGTGGCCGCGCGGCCATCGCCGCAGCAGCAACAGAAGGCGGCGAACCTGGCGCACACCTTCACGAAGCTGCTCCGACGGAAGCGCGCTGACGCGCCGGAGGCGGGAGTGCCGGAAGCGCCGGCGTCCGTCGCCGCAGACGAGTACGACGGCTCCATGGACACCTCCATCCCGTCGTTGAACAAGCTGAAGTTGTCGGGGAACCTCGCCGCGGCGTATTCCCTGGATGCCTTCTTCCGGAACGCCGCCGAGAAGAAGGCTGCGGCGGTGGCGGCGGCGAATGGGACGCACCCGTCACCGCCGCTCACGCCGGATGCCGCCGCGGACTCCCTGCTCGCCAATCTTTTCGCCGGCGTCTCGGCGGTGAAGGCAGCGTATGCGCAGCTGCAGCTCGCGCAGTTCCCCTACGACGCGCAGACGATACAGTCCGCGGACGCCGCCGTGGTCGCGGAGCTCACCAGGCTGTCCAACACCAAGCGAAGGTACCTCAAGGACCCCGCCGCCGCGGCCAAGAACGCGGCGGCCGCGGGCCACACTGCCCTCGCCGCACACGCGGAGGAGCGGCGCCACCTCCTCAAGACGTACCAGATCACGGCGCGCAAGCTGGAGGCGGAGTTCCGCGCCAAGGACGCTGAGCTCGACCGCGCCAAGGACTCCCTCGCCGCGGAGCTCCGCGCCGAGCGGGCCCTGGAGGCGCGCCTCCACCCGGGGCGCACCCTTGCTTCGCTGGACGAGCTCCACGTCTCCGGCCTCAATCCCACCCACTTCCTCACCGCCCTGCGGCACACCGTGAAGTCGATCCGGTCCTTCTCTAAGTCAATGCTGAACTCGATGCAGTCCGCCGGGTGGGATCTCGCCGCTGCTGCCTTCGCTGTCCACCCGGGCATCCCGCTCCGCCGCTCCGGGGACACCAAGTTCGTCTTCGAATCCTACGTCGCCATGAAGATGTTCGCCAATTTCCATAGGAGAGACTTCAACTTCAGCTTCTTGGACGAGCGGGAGTTCTACGGCCGGCGCCGGTTCTTCGACGAGTTCACGGAGCTCAAGGCGGCACCGGCCAGCGTCTTCCTTGACGTGAGGAACGTCCGGTGGGGCGGATTCGGCAAGTTCTTGCGAGCCAAGTACCTGTCGCTGGTGCACGCGAGGATGGAGACGGCCTTCTTCGGGAGGCTGGAGCAGCGTGGCATCGTGAGCAGCGGGCCGGGGTTCCCGGAGAGCCCGTGGTTCGGCGAGTTCTCCGAGATGGCGCGCCGCGTCTGGCTGCTGCATTGTCTGTTCTTCGCGTTCGACGGCGGCGCCGAGGAGGACGGCGCGTCCATCTTCCAGGTGCGTACCGGGGCGCGGTTCTCCGAGGTGTACATGGAGAGTGCCAACGACGGGCGCGTGGAGGATGCCGCCGCCGAGGACCGCGTTGTCGGGTTCACCGTAGTACCGGGGTTTAGAATCGGCCGGACAATGATCCAATGCCGTGTGTATCTGTCACGGGCGGGACGGCGGCCGTGATGGTTGTGACAAAACCGTCGTTGTTTGCGTCCGGCGGATGATGGGGAAGGAATGCCCATTTTGGGGCGGCCGTCGTGGTCTCCCGCCGGCTGGGATGGTAGTGGTGGACTGGTGGGTGGTTGGGTGGGGGTATGTATCTATTAAGGGATGTAGAGCGACGTGATCATAATATAAGTGGCATTTTGAGTTTGGATTCATGATGCAATGTTCTTGCAGTGTACAATTTTCTTACTTGCATGTCATGCTTATGAGACGGATCGATGATCCAGTTCGTGAGCCTACTATTGTGTTGGGTGGTAAGTACATTCTTGCTCCAATTTTCTGCTCAATTTGGTCATATAGGTTGAATCACGCATGCTGATCTGATCAGTGTGTTCTGAATTCTGGAATGGTGTTTTTGGTTGGTAGGAAGGAGGAAACAACAACAATAATAATACAAAAAAGTTTTTGGATGTTTGTTGATTTGCCCTTGGTATGTTAGAACTTGTGATTAGCTATTTTGCAGTTTGGCTCCTTTTGGTGGTTCAAGTTCTAAAAGTATCCGCTTATGGGCATGAGCTTGAACTAGTTAAACTTGCCGGCCTCTTTAAGCGGCCAGTTTGCTAATACATGAGAGCAAGGGAAACAAATGTAATTTAGAGTTATCCACAAATATCATTTGGTTTTTATTGATCCATTTTGTTGTCTCTGTAAGATATCGTGAACAACGTTTTTTTTTTTTGTGGAGAAAAAGAACTGCCAGTGTATTTCTTTCTTGCCACTAAGCCCTTTTGCTTCTGCTTTTATATTTTTAAACAACAAGATTAACCTCACTTTGGTCTGAAAATATCGATGTGCATTTGTTGTCAGTCCAAAAGTACAGCTAAGTGGCACTAACCAGCAGCAAAGAAAAGATTGAGATATGGAAATAATCGCCTTTTCTCACTTTAGAGCTGAGCTGATTGCTTTCTCTTCTTTCCGACAGTGTTAATTGGACACGGGCACTGCAGTTAGAATCTGAGTCGGATTCAGAAGTCCGATTCGTTAAAAAAAATTTGAACACGGGTCATAGGTACCAGAATCCGACTCAGATTCGACTCAGATTCGAGGTGTTCTATTCGATAAATTTTTGTTGGGTGGGTGTTGGAGTAACACTGCTTTCTGGGGATATCCCAACTGTTCTTGTGATCTTGCCATCCTTTTGTCGATGCAATCAGGCCCAGATCAAATTGGACATTTTTTTGTACACTTGGCCCATGGGCTAATTGATGGATAGATCTGGTACCATGGCGTTTCTTCAGTTGTTTTCCTCTTTTGACCGTGTTGTTTATCTGCATATTTTCTACCTGTACTTTTCTCACGGTTGTTGGCTTTTTGCACAGCAACTCTAGCTACTTTGTTCTAGCGGCAGATACCAATTCTATGTATCTTCGGTACCTATTACATTGGACTTGCGTTCCAATTGTTTATTTGAGCTATGATTTGCATTGCTTAGCGTAAAAAATCTAAGCTAATCAACATCAGGTTTAGCGTTAGATGGGAGTGCATGAAAGCCGACAATCCATGTATCAGGATCATGAATTAACATGGAAGGTTTAGAGGTTTTATTGATGTTAATTGACATTTTTTTTCAAGTCTAACCCAACTTATTTAGGGCAAAGGGTTTGGTTATTATTGTTGTAATCAGCACCATATTTGCCTGTTCTCGGAAAAATTAGCAAGAGATTTCATGGGCTGAGCGTTTACAGCTTAAGTTCAGGCAATGGAAGGTTAGAAGGCAAACGAGGACTTGAGAATGGCATTCATAATTTCATACATGCCGCATGCGCCAATTTTCTCCTCTTTCTCCAACCAATCCAAGCACATGTTACGCAGTGCATACTACAGATTACAGGGTGGAGCTTGATAGTCCAGCCACTTAATCACGCCAAGACGACAGGAAATGTCACGTGGCGATGCCAAGCTAACTGTCAAACATTCCAATTCCGTACCTGTCTTCTTTCAGGCCATGGTCCATGGAGCCCTCCCAAGAATTAATGACAGTTGATACAGGAAAAAAAAAAACTTGACCTATGGCCCACTTTCGCAGGCAGTAGGCTTGCTCATGTGCCCTCCTTCTTTAGCACAAAGAACAGTGTTTTTTGCTTTTTCCCTCTTAAATACAAGATGTACAAATTCCACTTTAATAGTTTTAGTTGAACACATGAATTTCACAGAAAATAACACAATTCAGTTTTTTGGAGCACATAAATCTCACAGGAAAAAACTCAATTCCTGCAGAATTCACCGAAAATAACACCATTCGTCTTTTTGGAACAAGGCTAAGCATATCATGCTCCACAACAAAACATGCAAGGTTCAGGAGGGAGCGTATCCTCTGACGTTGAGTCACTGACATGTGGGCCCCACGTGTTATTGGGCCCACATATTAGTGACTTAACATCTGATGATCGACGTCAGAGGTTCTCAATTCGGTTCAGGATGGCTATACGTACCGCTATGGCCATGTTTGGATCCCTGGACTAATTGTTAGCTGGCTAAAAATTAGTCCCAGTCTATCCAAACAGGAAGACTAATAGGTGGGCTAATTTTTAGCCAACCCCTCAGCTAACAATTAGTCCATTAGCTGATGGAAGGGAGCTAATTTGGGCTAATAGTAGGTAACACGCTGAAAAAGTCTAAAATACCCTCGCGCTGGCCTTATCCTCACTTCCTCACCTGTGCGTTCACTCCCCAGTCCGTTATGATGGGCAAACATGACTTTTCTAAGAAATTAGCCCAACCATTAGCCATGTATCCAAACAGTCCTAAGCTAATTTTAGATGAACTAATTATTAGCTGACTAACAATTAGCTCTAGCTATTAGTCAACTAACAATTAGTTTTAGTCCATCCAATTAGTACGCAGGGCAACCGGACATCGTTGTTGATCTGTCTGCAGATTTGTTGTGCATATTTCCTCGTGTTGCACAATTGTGGGATAAGAATACGCAAACAAGTACTATAACGAGGGTAACTTTATGCCAAGCAATTTGCACCTGTCTAGATTCTCCTGGACTCGTCTCTCCTTATTTGAAAACCCAATCCACATGCCGCACAATCAAACAATGCATCACCTCTATATCTAATCTATGTCCAAATTAGACCATGCGTGCAAAGATGAAACACAAACTTGTCAGAGATAAAGACGTAGAGTTATCACTAAACCCGGCCCTTATCATCATCAAAATAATAGCACATATCCGGCCAGCCATGCCTCTTCCTGCAGCTTGCCCGCAGATTCACTCATTCACTCACGAATCCTTGTTCCGTTACAGCGGCAGCATTGGGTGGCGACGTGCCAGCACGGGCATCGGCGACGCCGTCGTCGCTCGTGCCCGGTCACGGCGAAGATCGGTGGGCATCGACGGCCCGCGTCGTCCCCAAGTCGCGGCGGTCGTTGCCGCCGTCCGGCCCGAGCGACGGCGGGCACATGTAGCATCGCCGCTGAAGTTTAAGACGGTGATTACAGGAAGGTGACCAGGGATACGGTTATGTATCATGCATGTATGTACATGGGTTGATGATCAATGCTTCTCTTATACTCTCTTCGATCACAAATAGCTATAATATTTTCGATACAGAACTTTTAAAACTTTAACTATCAATATCTTTTTAATATATTTAATTTGGATACATGAAAATCATATATGTGTTTTTAATATAGATGTGGTCAAACTTTTAAAGCTTTAACTCTCAATTTTTTTTTAAATTATTTAATTTGGATACATGAAAATCATATATTTAATTTGGATATATGAAAATCATAATAGATTTATCTCGAAAAATACTTTCATATATACTATTATAATTTTATTAGGTTTTATAAATACATTATAATAAAAATTAGTAGCCAAAGTTGTGTTTTAGAGACCTTATCAATGTCAAAAACGGCAACTATTTATGAGCAGAGGGAGTATTTCCAATCGGTATATATTATCAGTTATGTGTATCATGTAATACCTTAGTGTGTTATGACTTATGAGGTCGTTTACAATACCATTATATACATTAATAAAAAAATAATCATTGACTCCAGCAGTCTATTTGATTGGTAACCTTGTCAGTCTTTTCACACTAAAAGTCAGACGGTATGTGATATTGGGTTCTGGGATCAGAAGGATATATATATATATATATATAGGAAGCCTTTTCCGTACTCTTGGGAGTACGTACTCCCACCTCCAGTATACCACTTAAACGAATACGTTATACTCCTTTATCACTTTCAGTATACTCTAATAATAATTCTAAGATACTACAATGCGATATTGTTGAAAAAAATTGATCAGAGCCCTTTATTTTTTAGCTATATACTCCTTTTCATATGTAAAAAGAGTATATAAACAAATTATGCTATAAAGGGTGGACTTTAATGAAATTTTTCGTAGAATTCACTTTGCAGTATCTTATAATCAGTATTAGAGTATACTTAAAAGGATAAAGAGGTATATCAACATCATTTAAGCGGTATACTGAGAATGGGAGTACGTACTCCCAGGGGTATGGATCCATTTTCCTAGGAAAATGGTTCCATACCCTTGGGAGTACGTACTCCCACTCTCAAAATACTGCATAAATGATATTGTTATACTTCTTTATCTATTTGAGTATACTCTAATACTAATTATAAGATACTCCAAAGTGAATTCCACGAAAAATTTCATTAAAATCCACCATTTATAACATAATTTGTTTATATACTCTTTTTACACATGAAAAACGGTATATAACAAAAAATAAATAGCTCCCATGAATTTTTTTCATTCATGCCGTATTGTAGTATCTTAGAATTATTATTGGAGTATACTGAAAGTGATAAAGGAGTATAATACATTCATTTAAGTGGTATACTAGGGGTGGGAGTACATACTCTCAAGAGTACAGAAAAGGCTTCATATATATATATATATATCATGAATTAGGAGTTAATTAGCACGCATGCACGTTCTTCTCCAAATTAATCCAAGCGTTTCACGTTTAGTTGTACATCTTATTGCTCCACCGGCCAGCTAGTTCGCCGAATCCACTCTGTTGCAAAGAAGAGAAGGGCCGGCCGGCCGGGTCAATGATTGATCGGTAGCTGTCAGATTCAGAGCACACGCATTATGCATAGACACCATACCCCAACACAGTCAGGTCGATCGCCGTACCCTCGACGTTGTTAGTGTTTACAATACCTCCGTGGCATTGACAATTTGGCATCAGCAAGGCTGGACTGGATCGTCGTTGTTTTCTCCGGTGAAACCGCTCCAGACCCGGCCGGCCCACGTCGCGATGTGCAAGCGGTGGTGGCGGTGACGAGGCAGCAAGGCTGGATGAGCAATCTAGTCTTTCGACAGGGCTAACGGATGCCAGAGATGGAAAATGCGACGGGCGTGTTTTTTCGCAACAAACCACATCTTTGGAGTGTTACTGCTATGATACGATAGAATATCAGTTTAAATATAGAAAGACTTTACTTATTGATAAATGAATTTTTGAATCTATCTACAGTTAGATTATGCTATATATTAGGTATCCATTTATACAGGAAAAATCAATCCAATAAAGAGGGAACTTTGTTCCTACTTTATATGTGCTATATAATTTTGTTCTTGTGATTTTATTAGTGTGTTGTTGATCGATTGTGGGTGAACGACTATGTTTTACAACACGTTATTAGCACGATGTTCTACCGAGTCCAATTGAGATCGTCAACCTGCATCGAGATTGTCCTACGACATGCGATTAAAATCAACCACAAGCCCTACGGAAGTGCTTCTACGCAAATTTCAATCCTGCAGATCATCTTATTATATTTGCAGATTAAGTACATAAGCTAATTGCAATCAAGAGTATGCATAATAATTACTGTTCATAAAAAAATTGCCGGCCTCGATGGCCGCACGCTGGCGACCAACTCCACGGCGGCCTGTGCCCAAAGCGCGCGGCGGCGCGTTGCCTCGGCTTCCGCGCCCATTCGCTCGGCGATGGCGACTCACCGCATGCGTGCGCCACTGTGCCCAAAGCACCACCTCGGCTTTCGCGCTCATTCGCTCAGCGACGGCGACTCATCGGGTGCGCTTGCCATCGAGCTTAAAGCGCCAGCGGCTTCCGCGCTCGCTCGCCGGAGTCTGCTTCAACTTCCGGGCCCGAGTCCGTGCCACCACACCAAAAATTCGTGCAAGAAGCGCCGCCTCGGCTTCCGACACCTTGGCACACCACCTCAGCTCCTACGCCGGAGGCCACACCTCTGCGCCCGAAGTGCCGCCTTGATTCCTACTCCAGTGGCCGCACCTCCGCGCTCGAAGCATCGTCTCGACTCCCACTCCCGGCCGCCGTGATGCCTTAGCTCCCGCGGTTGGTGATGCCTCACCTTCCTGTGTCCCAAAGAACGTGCCTGTGACTCCTCGGCTCCTGTGCCCGTGAGGTCGGTGGGGGTGGCGGCGACGCTCTTGCGCGTGAAGCAAGAAGGCATCTAGGGTTTCGAAACCCTAGCCGTTGCCTTTAATGTGGTCATTTGGGCCCTGTGGGTCCAATGGGCCGTGCGGCCCATTGGGCCGAACCAACTAACTTGATTTTTCAAAAAAGAAAAAGAAAAAGAGAAACTTTACATTTTTACCCCTGTAAATTTTAGTATTTTTGAAAATTGATTAATAAATCCTAAAAATTTGTTTTAAATCCTAAATTAGGTTTTTAGGAATATGAACATCCATACAATTTAGTAAAATTAATATTTAGCACATATTGGAAGTTCCATACCACTGGGATTATTTTTCTGGTATTATTCTGTGTTTAATATGTAATTAAATTTATTGTTCTATTACTTTGTAATTCCAAAAATTGCTTGGTAATTAATAGAAAATTATGAAAAATATTAGAAAATTATGGAGAAATATAGATGACAAAGTGACAGCGTCATACCTCTAGACTTATTTTTCCTTAGCATTATTCCATATTAATATGTGTTATAATTTAATTTTTTTGTTATTTGGTAATTCTAAATTATTAGCAAAAAATTATGAAAAATGCTAAAAAAAATTCTAGATATTATATTGGAAGCTTCATGTCTTTGTATTTATTTTCTTAGTATTATTCCATGGTTAATATATGCTATAATTATTTTTTCTATTATTTGATCATTCTAAAAATTGCACTTCTTAAGTCACCATATTCATACGGACCTAAAGGCTGAATATTTTATGGAAGAGGACTAGTTGGTACTTTTAAATTCACTGACAAAAAAATATAATTAGCAAAGATCTGTCCTGTTGCGAGAAGCACAGCACAAATGGAAACTTCTGTGCTTTCAGGATTTTTAAAGACTGTGGTAGCATATAACTCATGTACAAGCTTATCGCTAAACTAACATTCAGTAACCAGAAAGTTACTGATGCTAAAATGATCGACAAGATATTATAAACCTTCCACCCTAATATGAAGATACTGATGTAATAGTATCGTCATGCCAAGTACCAGAAGTACTCTGAGTCTTTATGCATTCTACTAGAAGCAGAAAAACATGGTGAACTCCAGATGAAGAATCGTCGCGCACTTCCTAATGGGAGTCTTGCGATGCCCAAGCATATGCAAATGCTCAACAGGCTAATAATAGCCATGGCCGTAGTAAGGGCCAAAGGCATAAAAGGGATAAATGAAATAATGTCATATTAGATAAGGCAAGAGGCAAGCCATTCTGGATAAATAATGGTAAAGGGCCAGAATGTTTCTAGAAGTAAGACTCGGCTAAATAAGGCTGTAAACCCTACATAACCCTTTTGGATGCACTAGTCATTGGTCATGCAATTATCGTATCCCAAAGCATGTGGTAGACTTTTACATACAATCCACTGGAAAAGTCAATATACCCAGGAAACAATGTTGAGTCGTACTTCACCGTTCAACCTGTTGTTGACACGAGTGCTGAGAAGTGTGATGATATGGTTCTCGAAATTATTAAGTTCAAGGAGTCTCAGGAGGACACCTACAACTCATATGGAGACCTAGATTAATCTCCTAAGTATTCATTCACTTTGCAAGTCGATGTCACATATTCCTTATAAGTCTCCTTATCAATTTAGCCCTAGTTCCTGAATGAGCATTTGGTCTACGCTTTTGTTGAGCGATTATCATTTAAAATTGAATAAATAACTATTTCACAGATATTTGATTCATTATGCTATGTTTGTTCTATATTCTATAATTTGTTTTTGATACAACAATTGTTTTATTGTTAAATCATACTTCTAATATAGAACAAAGTATAATCTAATGGCGGATGAGGAAATTTGTCTAGAAGACAGTTGTAGTAAACTAAGTGAATTGGAAATATTATGACTATCGTCGGAAGCGATACTCTCATAATTGGCACCGGAAAAATGCCATATTATAGCCTGAGTCTAGTCGTGCTCTCTTAAGTTTTAACGACATTGGTCTGAATCGTTTCTATATAGAGACAGAGAACGAGGATGGTATATTACACCTACTCATGACTAAGTTTAATGAGTGTAATAAATATGTGATTGAAAAACTTCCTTCGTTTTCCTACGGGTTATACCGTACACATATAAAACCTGAAGTTTGTGTTATGATGAAAACCCATAAATATTTAAGATCTAGCAGATCAACTGTGTTATCCTGAGTTGATTATGAATGAGAAGAATAAATAATAATTCTGCTTGCCATAGCATAAAGACTTTCCTAGATCTCAAGATTTCTTATGCCTTGTTTATGCTATAGGAAAGCTCATAGTTAGATCTCTTGCCTAAAAGTTAGGGGGAAATCACTTAATTTCTGGAGAAAATTCAATGTGATATCTGCGGACCCATTCAACCCCTATTGGGCTCTTATAGATACTTTATAGTATTGATAGATGCTTCTACTAGAAGGTGCCACGTATGTTTCTTATCTACGCACTATGAACTATGCTTTTGCTAAATTAATTTTCCAAATTATTAAGAGCATCCTTTCCAGAAGAAAAGATCAAGTCTATTCAATTGAACAATGCTAACGAGTTTACCTCAAAAGCATTTAATGATTATTGTGTGAGTTTGGGAATTAATGTTGAGCATTTCGTACCTCAAGCCCACACTCGAAATGGTCTTGCAGATTCGTTAATTAAAAGAATAAAACTTATTTCTTGGCAACTCTTGCAGAATAGTAGGCTTCCCACTAGTTATTGGGGCCACGTGGTGTTGTATGCTGCTGTATTAATTCAACTTAAACCAATTGCCTATCAAATAGTTCCCATATACGAAAATTTGATTGTGTTGTATACGTGCCTATCTCTCCACCTGAATGTTCCACCATTGGGCTTCATCGGAAGTTAGGGATCTATATAGGTTGTGAATCTTTATCAGTTATTAAATACCTGGAGCCTATAACAGGGGATCTGTACACAACTCGGTACGCTGATTGTACTAAGAACATTTTTTCGGCATTAGGGGAGATAAGTACCACATTAAAGAATGTCGAGTCCGTAGACCCACACACTAAAGAGACAAAACTTGAAGTTTGAATGATAATAAATTTGAAACAAATAAGCTAATAATCTGCTAAATGTTTTCACTGATTATAAGGGAATGAAAAAATCTCATATACCTGTAGTATATACACATGAAAGAGTGAAAAATACCCCAGAAGGTTATTGAACACACTCTTGCCCCTCAAGATAAAAAGAAGGGAGGCCTCGAGGTGCACGGAACTCAATTTCATGGAGACGTCCGCATAAGTAGAGAACCGAATAAATGAGAACACTACCCGTGACAATGGAAGAAGCTCAACCTGATTTTGAGAAAATTTCTGAAGTGAGCCATCTTTTAGATGGTAACATCCCTAAAGTGATCCATCATGAAGATGACAACCGCAACATATATTTGCACGCACAATCTAATGCTAGGAAGTCGGAACACCCAAGCTCTATCGTTATGGGAAATCATGAGGAGCTGGAAGAAATTAATGAAGAGATATCTCTGAAGTGATGCAAGAGAATTGTATAAAAGAAAGACTACAATTGTCGACATATATTTTGTCTCTAAAATCGCTAATAGCTGGATCCAGAACCAAAGTCCATGGCAGAGTGCCAAAAGCGCTCAGATAGGGTCAAATAAAAAGAAACAATTGAGGCAACACTCGCTTAATAAGAGAATTTTTTTTTGTCCCATTGACCGAACACCTCCTAAAGTGTTCTCTGTAGGATCAAAATGGGTTTCCATCATGAACAGAAATGAAAATTACCAGGTGGTGAGATATAAAGCGAGGCTTATAGCACAAGGGTTCACGCAAAGACCTGACATCGATTACCTATTCTCTTATAATGTGTGAAATAACGTTCCAAAATTTAATATTAATGGCAGCAAGCTTAAACTTATCAATGCAATTCATGAATGTAGTGACTGCATATTTATATGGGTCATTGGATATATATATTTATATGAGAATCTCTGAAGAAGTAAAAATTCCGGATCCTAATAATCTTAATATTTTTAGTGTCAAACTGCAGAGATCACTACACGATTAAAACAACCGTGGAGAATGTGGTACAACAGACTAGTGAGTTCCTCCTGAAGAAGGGATACTCAAATAATAATGATTATTCATATGTGTTCATAAAGAAATCCCATAATGGATTCTGTATCATCTCTGTATATGTCAATAATTTGAATATCACTAGAACCACAGAGGAGATAAGGAAAGCAAATGCTTACCTCACGACGGAGTTTGAGATGAAAGATTTGGGTAAAACCAAATATTGCTTAGGCCTGTAGCTAGAGTATTTTCTAAAAAAAAAATTTGTACACCAGTCTATCTATACCAAAAAGATATTGAAAAGATTTAATATGGATAAATCTCATCCTTTAAAAAACCCCAGGGCTATAAGATCACTTGAAGTGGATAAAGACCCTGTTTCAGATCGAGAATGTAAAATGAGAAAGTCTTCGGATCTGAAGTCCCAAGCTTATGTATCTTGTGAATTGCATAAGGCATGGCATTGCATTTGCATTTAATTTGCTAGCAAGACATAGTGTAGCCCCAACCAGAAGACATTGGGCTGGTGTCAAGATTTTACTCATATACCTCCAAGGTACTCAAGATCTTGGATTGTTTTACCGGAAGGACCAACACTTAGCCATGCTGGGATATATGGATGTTGGGTATTTGTTTGATCCCCACAACGCCAAATCTCAGAGTGCTTTAGTGTTTTTCTGAGGTGGTTCAACCATTTCTTGACGGTCTTTTAAGTAGACCTTGATAGCTACTTATACCAATTACTCCGAGATTATAGCTTTATATGAAACCCTATATGATTGTGCTTTGCTAAGACGTGTGATTAACTATATCCAGAAGTAATATGGTCAGGCCCGGCCCTGGGGCAGGGCGAGCGGGCCGCCCGCCCCGGGCCCCCAAATTTCTGGGGCCTCTCTATTAGATAAATTTGTTTGTTTTACGGTTTGGTCAATTAGTCAGTTTCGTTTTGCTTCTAAAGTCTCAAAGTCTGTTGAATATTGTCTTTTCAATTGATACATGGTAGTATAAATTTTTTTTGATGCTTATGTTAGGAGGGCCTCCGTTTATAATTTTGCCCTGGGCCTCTAAAAATTCAAAACCAACCCTGAATATGGTCTTAATACCATCAAAACTCCTACGATTATCTACGAAGATAATATTACTTGTATTGCATAAATGCAAATGGGTTATGTAAAGAGCAATATCATGAAACATATTGCCCCTAAATTTTTCTATCCTCACAAACCCCAGAAGAGTGGTGAGGTAAAGATATTACAAACTAAGTCATGTGAAAATATAGTAGATTTGTTTAGTAAGTCCTTGCCAAAATCTATTTTTCAAAGATGTGTTAATGGCATTGGAATTAGACGACTTAAAGATTTGCAGAATTCGGAGGGAATACATCCTTGAACCATGACCCTTTTTGCATGATCTGAAGATCATATTTTATATTCTAAAGATTATAACTTGTGCTCCTTTTCCTTTATTGAGTTTTCCTGAAGTTTCTCACATGAAGGTTTTAAATGGGACAACTAATGTAACACGGAGTGCGAGTCCAATGTACTCTTTTTTCCCATTGAGTTTTTGAGAGGAGTTTTTAACAAGACATGTGCATTACGCAGTATTCATCCAAGAGGGAGTGTTATGATATAGATATAATCTCAGTCCAAATATGGAAGGACTATATCTATTGGAGGGCGAATTCGAATCTATCTACAGTTAACTTATGCTATATATTGGGTATCCCTTATACAGAAAAATCAATCTAATAAAAAGAGAGAACTTTATTTCTTACTTTATGTGTGCTATATACTTTTATTCTTATGATTTTATTGACATGCTGTTGATCAATTATTATAGATGAACGATTACGTTTTACAACCCTAATAATGTAGACATGCATGAATGCAGTGTTATCCATCTAAATACGCACTGTTGGAATGACATTGATGATTGAGCAAGCAAATTTTCCCAAAGAAAATGGGAACAACACGTCACGTCAAGAGTCAGCTGACCAACACCGCGAAAAAACTCGATCCAAACTCAAAAGTCTCACAGGGTCCTAATTAACCAACCCGAGGCAGACCGACCCAGTTGTGTTTGGATCTGCATGCACACCACTCTGCGGTCACTCTGCATCCCGGTGGACAACGGACTGAAGCAAGTCAACACACGTCCATTTGAGCAGCGCACCACCTCGAGTGCGGCCATGCATGCCACTGTTGGATTATTTGGGCCAAACCCATTTGATTGAGACAATAAATCCTAGAAAATCTCAAAGGCCCACCTCATGAAGAGCATGTGCACTAGCAATAGTACCACATTGCTAGCCTAAAGTGGTGAGCACTAGTTTAAATAGTGGAGTGTGCTACACCATGGTAGAACCATGTGGAGAAAGGGAGAAAGAATACACACGCACACGCTCGCCTCGCCGGGCCGGGCACGGGCACGGGGCGGGGGGGCGTGCGGCACCTGCGTGAATGGTCCGCCGAATTCCGGTCCAGGGCTTTGCGTAGGCGCAGCCTCCTTTTGCAGATTACTCTTTTGCTACTCGGAATCGCGGTTGTAGTATGAGATAAGGACACCGCAACAGATCCCGTAATGGACTCCGATCGTGGGACGTCCTCGAGTCGTGTTCGGTTACGGACTGTTACCAGGGCTCCTTTATATACTGCGTCGCCGTCATCTGGGTAAAATAGAGTTTTCTGCGCCCTAGCGTTTTGCCGCTTCTCGCTGCGCCGCCATCAAGTTCGCTTCAGCCCGTGACGCCGGCGTGCACCAAATAACGGAAAGCGTGTCTCGAAACCGCCCGTCCTCGCGTTCTTGCACCGGAGAGGACGAATCAGGTTTTTGGGAAGCACTCGGCGCGATCGCTTCCACGCCACCGCCACGGCGCGTCTTCCTCGACGCTCAGAGCGGCCGCTAGGCATCGCGCTGATCGCGCGCGCTTCTCGTCCTCAAGATCAGACGCGCTTACAACGCTTCATCGCTCCATCTGCACACGAACAGTACGTTACAATGTTTCTACTGTTTATTTTCAATCTATTGATTGTGAGCACATTAGATGGATATATGTGTAGTCTTCTAGCATATGCATCTATGGTATGCTCCTGTTATTCGTTACTGATAGTCAATCACATGTTGTTCATGATTTACTTTTGGATTAAATTAAACCTAGATGTGCCTTTAATTCTAACAGCCACATCGTGCTCAAAAGTCCAAACACAGAAATTGGGATCATTGGTTTAAGCCTGCATCTTCGTAGAAAAGAGAGGGGGTGACTCATCGTCTTTCTGGTACAAATTTGTCACTACGATCTGAGAGTTGAAAGTAGCCTGAAGCTCAAAAAATGCACTGTTTGATGCACTGCCTTTACTTTTCAAGATGACAACAGCTTGATATGATGGACAAAAAGGACCACGCATGCATGTACCACAGTGGAGTTTCCACCACAAGCGCGTCTGTGGAGGGTTGACATGAAACCAAACAACACGCGCCCCTGATCGACCATTGCGGAAAAATAACAGGATTTTCTCTTTGTTTTTGTCACCACATGATTCAATTGGCTTAACGCTGAGTTATCGCCAATATAGTTTTGAGTTATTTCCAAGTTATGATTGACTCCTGCAGATATTTAGGTAATTCTACCTAATTCTAACCACATCACATACACACACATACATACACATCTAAACAACTAGTGAAAAAAATGATCCTTAAATTTAAAAAATAAAAATATAGAAATTCTATCATTCATCGAGAGAAAAAGAGAGGAAGTAACTAGATAACGGTGTACCGTTGCAACTGTATAGCAACAGATTTCATCAAGTTTCAGAGATTTCATTAAAATATTTGAAAAAGTTTTAGGTTTCAACGAATTCTCACATTTACAGAAGATTCCAAAAAAGTTCAAGACCAAGTTTCAACAAATTTTGAGATTATTGAACTCAATTTTCAACAAATTTAGCTAATAGTTCTAAGAAGTTTCAATATGTTTCATCAACTTTCAACCCAAAAAATTCCAAGAAGATTCATCAAGTTTCAACCCAAAAGTTTCAATAAATTTCAACAGGTTTTTATCAGGTTTCATCATAAAGCCAAGCAAAAGAGCAACAATCCCCATCATGCGCACATGTGGCTGCTACCCCGTCCTTGCCACTCGCCAGCACCACCGTCTCCTCCCTATGCTCGCCCAAGGAGTGAAGCCAGAGTTCGAAGTCACCCCTTCATGCGTGCGGTGGCGAAGTGGAGTCACGAGATGATATGTGCAGAGTCATTATTGGACCACTCTGTGATCCAGATGAGGAGGTATGCATGGGTCTCAGGATCTGGAGGATCCCGTCGTTGGCAACAAGGAAAACGATCGGATTCAATGGATCCCATTGTCGGCAATAAGGAAGACGACTAGATGCGATTGATCCCGTTGTCAACGTCCTCCTTCCACCATGCCGCCTCCGCCTTGTTGCTCCTAATCATGCACTCCCACGCAGCCTGCACCATCAGACACTCACATCTATGCTCATCCATGCTGTTGGGCCGTCGTGAGCCCTCCATCGCTCGCCTTCCTACGCTTTCCCTAACCACTGTCACTCAATGTTGCGAATGGAGAGGGGAGAGAGACTCTAATGAGGATGGAGACTTGGGAGGCTTCGTTGGGGACTAGTTTGAGAGGCTTCCATGGGATGGGTTGGATGAAGGATCGAACGTCACGACGATACAGAGATAGGCAATCAGATTGCTCTCGCCTATCTAGTGAAAATTGATCCTAGGTAGGATACTTTTTTTTTCAAAGGAAACACCCACATTGTTTATCTAGTATTCTAGTGCAATTTTATTATAACGACGTAGAGTGATCAAGGCCCCGTTCGTTTCAGGTTCTAGATAGCTTCTGCTTTAGAAAAAGCGGATTATTTGCTGAACGGGAGGATTCTGAACAGCTTCTCTGAGAATCAGAAGCTGATTTCTGTATAGAATCAGAATCTGACTGAAACCTAATTCTCACTGATTCTTGTTGATTCTAGTCGGCTCGGTCCGAAACCTAGAAGTTGTAGCCGGCTCGGCCCGATTCTCTCATAATCAGAAGCAGCTTCTCCCATAATCCAGAAGCTGAAACGAACTGGGCCCAAATATATACTTTAGATGTTACGGTTGCGTAGCAAATATAAGTTTTATAGGTTTTAGAAAACTATATGCTTCTTGTATAAACTATCAGAAAACTATATGTTTTAGTTTTTATTTTACAAAACTACAAATTTTATGAGAACTTATGTTATAAAACTACATGTTTTAGAATTGATCATTTTTGTAACAGGTTTGATAGTGTAAACTCACATGGCAGCCTCACGCACGAACCAAACAAGAAATAGAGGTGTGTGAGGCTACCATATAGGCTCACACTGTTATACCCGTTACAAGGAACGATATATTCTAAAACCTATAGTTTTGTAATACAAGTTCTCCTAAAATATGTAGTTTTATGAAACATGAGCTAAAACATGTAGTTTTATTCACTACTAGAGAAAGAGCTTTTAGTACCGGTTGGTGAGAGCCTTCAGTACCGGTTTTTTGAACCGGTACAAGCCATCCGAGACGGATGTGATGCTTCAAAATATGAGAGAAGTGGGACTCGAACGCGCAACCTCGTGATTCCACCCTCACACTTCTAACCAACCCACCCACTATCGCGTACTGATATACATAGAATATGCACTCCTTTTGAACTTTCCTGAAACGAGGCATCAGTACCGGTTTGTAACACCAACCGGTACTAAATGCCAGCAAGAGCCCTGTAGCCAATGAACCGGTACTGATGTCACTATTAGTACCTGTTCAAATTCAATCGTTATTGATGTGCCGGTAGGAAAGCCTAGTTTTCTAGTAGTGATTGTTTGTACAAGAAAATTGCAGTGTAGTAAAATTTACTCTAGATTTTAAGGTTGTACAGTTAGCACAACTATATTATATTTGCAAGCCATGCACTGTAGCATATAGCCGCGCAATTGCCTTAAACCTATTTTGGAAATTTTAGGAGCCATCCAATCTCAAGTCTCAACAAAGCAGTCGAGACCTGGAGCCCAACCCTGATTCAAGTTTCATGAATCTTATTGTACATCACAGCAAAATAGGTACATGCAGGCATCAGCCCTTACTATTGTGTTACAGCCGTTGTTAACGCTGTAGTGGACGGGCATTAATATCTCGCGCAGAAGTTCGAAAGGGCAAAAAGGCCAAAAGGCACGTACAAAACACACTTTGCATTTTTGCATAGTAGCAAAGCGAGGTCGGTATCAAACGCGGCATTAACCAATTTTGCCTGAATGAGATTGGATAGAAGATGATTATCTAGATTAGATAGGATGGAGCTATTCATGTGACTGTTTGGTTGGATGGATAGGAATAAGCTATTTTTTTAGTTGGATGGATGAAGATGAATGGGATGAGCCAATTTTTATTTGGTTAGATGTATGAGGATGGATGGGCTAGTTTTGTAATCAAAGTTCCGAATTTTGGTTTGAAAATTTTGATCAAAATTTGAATTTGATCGAGTACACTGACAAAATTTGAATTTGAACGAATTTACCTCTTCATGCAGCAAGAGCAAACTAGATGAGCTCATCCGGTCTTTTTTGGACTTGCTCTATCCAGCATCTTGAGGGACTATATATCCTAGAAAACTGGATGACCATATTCTATACACTCATTCAAATAATTAGATGACCTTAAATCCAAAAATAATTATATTCTATCTATTCTCATCCACACAACTAAAGGCCACCTTAGATGGCTCGAATTGGTGTGAACTGCGACGATTGTTGGTGTGCACATCTGTCCCGGGGAGACCTCGAATCCTCGATAGTCCGACAGGTCGTACATAACTGGATTTTGGCTATTTCGGTGTTGGAGAATTGGCAGGGGGACGTGGTGTTCCTACCACTACGCTTCCACTTCAACCCTTGGTACGTAGCCACACTCATTTGTAACAGAAATTAGGCGGCGTTGCAGTGTGCCAATTATCGCTTCTGTTTGGTTGCTCGCACGTACGAAGCGATTTTTACAAGGGTTGACATAATAATTGAACAGAATGAGATTTCAGGGTGGTGTTTAATTAATTGGCTAAGTGTGTATGAGACTGCTGTACAGATATGAAACTCTATGTAAGCATCGTCTCCGTTGATTTTACTTGAATACTTCTACGCTTAGCTAGCTAGTAAAGTTTCGCTAAGAGAGAAGATACCAACCAAAAATTGCTATAGGCAGCTAGGGTTTGTCAGACTTCAGCGGTTTTCCTTTAGACCTTGGTCCTCAGAAAATTGCTACTTAGACCATCTTCAACCGTGTCCCCTTCTCCTCTCCCTTTCCCTCCGCGAAGGGATTCCCATTCCCTTCAGTGCTCCAACAGATTCCTTTCAGCATTCCCTTCGTGAAGGGATTCTCTCTCCCATTCCCTCTAGCAAGGGATTCTCTCTCCTTTCACTATACAATTCCCTTCAAAGGGAATCTGTTGGAGATGAGGTCAAATAAAGGGAATGGGAATGAGGAAAGAGAACAGGAAAGGGAATGAAATGAAGGAAATATGGTTGGAGATGGTCTATCTCCAACCATGTCCTTTCCCCTCTCCCTTTCCCTTCGCAAAGGGATTCCCATTCCCTTCAGCGCTCCAACGGATTCCCTTCAGCATTCCCTTCGTGAAGGAATTCTCTCTCCCTTCCCTATACAATTCCCTTTAAAGGGAATCTGTTGGAGATGAGGGCAAATAAAGGGAATGAGAATGAGGAAGGGAACAGGGAAGGGAATGAAATGAAGGGAATATGGTTGGAGATGGTCGAATCCCTTCCCAGAGGGAATGGGAGATAGAATCTTTCACGAAGGGAATGCTGAAAGGAATTCGTTGGAGCGATGAAGGGAATGAGAATCCCTTCGCAGATTGAAAGGGAGAAGAGAAGAGACACGGTTGAACATAGTCTTACAGGTCACGGACACGTACTTTCCCACTGAACATGTACATGTGTTCTCCTAAAAATCTTGGTGGGCTAGATGCACACCCGCTCGCCTTACCATCTGACCACGTGCCAGCTTCCGTGTATGCATCCATGCATATTGATTCCATATATCCATGCCATGCATATATCTTGTACTCCCCATCTCTTCGTAATACCGAAGAAGCTAAAGCATCACTTCGCCATTGCAGCAGGTCAATGACTACAAGCACATGGAGAGCATTGCACTGCACGCAATTAACGGGAGTCGATGCAAGCCAAGTAACCTATGTAACGAAGTATAAGTAAGTGATGCTTTGGCGCGTCGACGTGGGAAAAAAAATTCAACACAGGCATCCAATCAGGTCGTTTTGCTCCAAACTCGAAGCTAGCTAGGGACTTGCGCCAAGTGAAACAGCAATGAATCACGAGCTAAACATTCCAGCCACATCGATATCAACTCAGATAGAATATATTCAACGGAATAATATATCAGTTTATCATATATCAACTCGTTACAAACTCCACATATATCCTTACTAGCCAGATGTGGAAACTAACCTCTTATATATCTTGAAAACCTAAAGATTTATAAGCATATGCATGATTAGTAAGTACTAGTGACTTGGGATGATCCCATTCCCATCGGTTATACGATCCCTCTCGGTTGAGCACATGCAGCATCCTCCTATATATATATATATATATATATATATATATATATATATATATATATATATATATATATATATATATATATATAGTTGTAGACGAAAATTAAGCCTAGCTAGTGGCCAATGCCGGGGCTCGGCACCGACCCAAGCATCCGGCTGCTGCGGCGCTCGGCAACGGCGGCCGCCGTCGGAGGTGACAGCAGCGGGGGGCGTCTCTGTGTAGAAGAGCCCATCATCTTGCCATACACTTGTAGTTCCCGATCATCACGTGGCATCATCCTGGCTTGCGGAAGAGAAGGCGACGACGCCAAGATGAGTAGCAACATGAAGGCTATCGCAATCGTGCGTGGAGACGCCATGGCATGCAGTCGTCAAGGTCTGGATTTCTTCTCTCTTTTCTGCGAGGGATCAAGGCGGTGGATTTAGGCCAGGCTAGGCTCTTGATCTTGTATGTGGTTTTCTGCAAGGAGAATGTGATCTCGCGACATTGCAGTATTTATAGGCCGCGAGGAGAAGCTATAAGCCTGTAAAGCACTTGGAATAACTGGAGACAAGAAGCCGTAAGGCGTGTGGAGGCCATCGAATTAGCTACAACCACATCGCTCCTATTCACGCCCTCCATCGACCTCGCCTTCTCGGTTGTAGTAATTATACTGTAATAATTAAGCCGGATTCCTAATTGCTCTCCCGAAAATTAGGCTGCAAACGTACGTCCATGTGGAGTTCAAGTACCGGTAATGTACTGCGTCTCTTTAATTTATTGTTAATTTCGTCCAAACTCTGGCTTAATCTGACGATCGAGGCGTACGTGTGCGACAGAGGCTTTGATGGCGCCGCGACGATGCCCCGTGGAATAAGGGAGGCGAGTCAAACAAGGCGTAAGTACGTACGTAGTAGTACTAGCTTAGCATGCATTGGCATGTCAGAACAAAGAAAAGGAAAACGTGGAGCTAGCCGCCGGCGACGACGAGTCAAGCGGCAGCAGCTGCGAAGCTTCGTGCTCCCGAGCACAATGGATAGAAATATAGTTTTCGAAAGCATAGCTACGTAATTGTGCGAAGCTAAGTTCAACAAAGATTTAGGAGCCATCAAATTTCAGAAAATTACCAGCTGAGGCCAATAACCACCTTGATAAAAGTTCCATGAATTATCATTGTAGAGCACAAAATATGTACATACTTGCAGGCAGTGGCGGAACCAGAAAATTTTTTATGGGTGCACTTCACACGTACAATTTTATAATCATGTACAATAATTTCGTAACATCATAAATCTAATACATATATTTGTTCTAAGATATCAAAAATCTCAAACCATCAAAATCGAAACTAATTTAATTAAAAAAATTTGCCTATTAAAATACTAAATTTATAGTATTTCTTAAATTTTTAGAAGTACTGAAACATTCTGGCACCCAAGATCTGCCCCTACCGGCAGCATGAGCCGTCACTGATACTGTGTTGCAGTCCCAGTTAGGACTGTAGTGGATCGGCACTACTATCTAGCACAGGCGCTCAAAAGTGCAGAAGGCCAAAGTCTTAACTATTATAAGAATGAGTTGGTGGTGATGGTGAGTCTGCCAGACTATTTTTGGGCCAGAACAGTATAGGCCTAAGGCCCAGTAGATGAGAAATTCTGTAGCTATTTGCTGTTTGTCTAACCTTATTTGCATTTCATTGTATTCCCTTGTTCAGTTATTCTTCAGTGACGGATCTCAAATAAGTGATAGCTCAAGTTTTAAATTCTCGTTTTTTTGTTTTTAAGAGTTTATAACTTGTGGTGTCATCATTTATTTGGGATCTGTTGCAACGCACAGGCACTTTACTAGTAAGCATACAAAACGCACTTTACATAGTATCAGCCGCGGCAGTAACCAAGTTGGATGGTTCGAATTGGTCGTGAATTGTGACAAATTTTGATATGGACATCTCATGGGAGACCCGGCAATTAGATATTCCAACAAGTCCTACATTATTGGTATCACCTTGGCAACCTTTTGTAGTACTAGTTATTACTTCTTACCATGTTTATCCACTCAGGATTGGCCATTTCCGTGTTGGAAAATTGGGGATGCGTAAGGTCCACATTTTTTATACAAAATATTAATAATAGGTTCTCTGTGTATATTATGCTAGTCCCACGATCAAGAACTAGCAGCATATTTATAAAATTAAAATTACATCCACACACAATCAAACCTATTAGAGATGAGAGCTTTGGAGCTCCACCAAGGTGTCCACATGTTGTCCCACCGGTTTAGCAAAAAAATGCCTCTGTTTCTTTTAAAATACGGATAGATCCCGGCAAATTACAAATCGGTCCTTCGTGATTTTTTTGTGATGGTAAGAAAAACGCTTCCAAATAGCGTTTAGGTCCCTCGCTCATTACTTTACGGAAAGAACCTTCCGTTAGATACAAATCTCGAACGAGCCATTTTCTAATTTTTCAGGGTAGCGCTCAGTTCCAAAAAAATTACAAACAGGTCCAAAAAAATTACAAACAAGTCCTTTCTTCGAAAAAACACAAATTCATTTTTCGTTCACGCGCGCTACATGCACGACGCGCTTATTGGCCTAGTATATTACATATGATGGAGGAAGCATTTATACAATATGACCGGTAAAATCGATTAGAATACAACGAAAGAGTCAGAGGTCTTGTAGTGTGTTACATAACCATCAGGCAATTGACAAGGTATAAATCCTAGAAAGCTCGTCAATAGATACCCCGTATCCCGCGGTATAGAAAGTATCGCTGGGGTTTCCTGTCTAAAAATAACAATAATATGTGAGACCCCGGATCAGCTATCCAGAATCTCCTGTGCATTTCCGTACTAGTCCCAGATCAGTAGCTAGTACACACAGTCACAGTGATACTTCATTGCCGAACAAAACGAAATTGTATCATAAATATTCAAGTACGGGCCACAAGGCCATTATTACAATACTCGGTCAAAAGACCGGAAACAAAGCAGCGGAAACCAAAGCGAAACGGGCAGACGCCAAAACGCCACAGGCGACGACTAGGAACGCGACTAGTCCTCCTGGCAGCCTTCCTCGTACTCCTCCGCGTAGAATTCGCCCTCCTCAGTCGCATCTTGATAATTTTCTGATGATGACATGTTGGTGTAGCACGTGAGTACAAACGTACTCCGCAAGTCTGGGAAAGTATGCTTATGTGGGCTTTCCAAAGGAAGCTTAGTAGGGTTCATTTGCATAAAGCCAAATTTTATTAAACCATACTTAGGTAATAGCATTTCACAAAGCAACTTGTCGCAATTCTTTTTAATCATTGAATTATGTAATATTGTAGTGAGGTTCTATCCACCATCACCGATATAAAAGGCTCTATCCGCCAGATTTTAAAGAATCAGGGTTAATCATGTGACTCCATCCGTCAAATATAAACACAGGTTCTTTCCACCTGGTTGGCTCTATCCGCCAAATCACATCCGAGAGTTCGAACCACTCCCGAACCCCAAAACAAAACACTTTTCAGTTTTCGACACCAAAACCAAAATATACCAATATGAAAGCATTCCTTGCTTTGCCTTTGACCGTAGGCACGGCTATTCGAATAGTTTTAACTCTGCAGAGGTGTACAACTTTACCCACACGACACGATCATCTCCTAATGCCAAGCTATTAGCACACTTCCTTTGGTGTGCCGGCAGAGAGATCGTGACAAGGCCGTTACAATGTTTCTACCTAGCTAGACCCACCCGCTGAGGTTTCACCGCTGTTAGGGTTCTCTCCACCCAGTACAGAAGCCCCCTCTTGCGCCGTGTGAGAAAAACAACAACCACAACAATGCCTCCTTCCGGCTCTCACACAACAACCGAGTGGTGAGTCTAAACTAGGCTTCTACAAATTAGTGGGCCAGGTCGTACCATTATAGACATGTGGTAGTACGGTATTGCTTAAAATGGCAATCATAAGCGTCGGTCCTTATATGACTTGGGGCGGTACTTGCACAATAGGATCAAGACTCGATCCGCTCCCACCCGACATTCCATGCCGCCCAAGTCGAAATTATTTTCCCTTTTCTTTTTATTTTAGAAAACAATACTATAATCATAGTAATAACCTTCAAATCACATTTGATAACATTCTTTTTGAATAATCCCACCCATGGGTTGTTTTCATCGGAAACGATCCTAAGCAAATCTACCGAACTAGATCGCAAAGGATACCGTATAAGCATAAGCACGGTATAAACAATGTTCTAGGGTTACAAGTAACATGGATATCAATCTCAAAGGAGGAATATTGCAAATGGGAGTAACTAAATACTTATACTTGAAATATGATCCAAGATAGCATGCAATTGTATAAGACATTTAAAACAAGTTCAAAATCTTGGGATCAAGATGCATCAAAGAGACTTGCCTTCTGTCGCGAGTAGGTCGTCGTACGCAGCAGAACCGGCGGCGGGGTCGGCGGTCGCGTCGGCGCTCTCGACTACGCGCAAAACGAGGCAATAAATAAATAACAGAAAATAAATAAAATAAAAAAATACAAAAATAATACTGGCAGGTAGATCTTGATTTTAGATGAATTTAGAAATTTGAATGGGATCCATCGGAGTTCAGATGAGAAAGTTATGAGCTTCCGAAGTTTGAATTTCGAATAAATCGGAAAACCGGGAATATTCCCGGAATATTCCGTTTTGACCGAGTCAATCGTTTGACTGCGCTTTGACCGGACTTTGACTGGCCAAGAGAGTATGACATGTGGGACCCAAGTGTCATAGAGAGAGGAGAAGCTTCTCCAAGAAGCTTTCCAAACTCCCATGCAGGAGAGAGAGAGAGAGAGAGAGAGACGCCATGGGGCCTCGGCCACGGCGCAAGGGCTGGCGCTGGCATCGGCAAGGCGCTGGCGCCAAGTGGCAGCCGGCAGCGGGGCGGCATGCGCTACATGGCGGCGGCGGCGAGGCTCGCCGGCGGCAAGGCGGCCGGCCGGCCACACACATGCACACACGCACACAGAGAGCCCAAAAATTTGAAAAAGAGCACATCTCCTCCAAAATTCGGATTTTGAGCCCATTTTTGCATCAAATTGACCCAAACAAAAGGCTAGATCCTCTAGATAACATCCTTAGCAACCTATAACCGGAAGGAATTGAACTAAAACTCACCGGAGTGGATGAATTTGGTGATGAACGGAGCTTCGGCCGAAATCGGTAAAACACGAAATTCGTCGCCAATTCTTGATCAAACCTAAAATCGACGCTTGGGTTAGATGCTAGACCTCCTCACGGTCACAAGGAACCTAAGAACTCGAAGAATGGCTCACCGGAGAAGAAGAACCAACGACGAACGCGAAGAACACCGAAAAAGTGACCCGTGCTCGGTTTTCTTGAGCTAGAGATTGAATGGAGGGGAGCTGCCAAAGGAGGATCATATCACCGGGAAGAGGGCTTTTATACGGTGAGATTGGAAGTGGTGGCGCGGCGTTTGGACGAGAAACGGCCGAGTTATGAGCAATTAAAGCCATGAGGGCCATTTTCGGTTTTTGGGCGCCCGTGCGAATTCCGGCGAGGGGTGGTGGGGAATGCGAAGAGGACGACGCTATGGATTCAACGGAACCGACGGCTTGTCGTTTGGTGTGGCGTGGAGGAAGTTATGAGCAATTAAAGAAGAGGTAGCCATTGATGGAGCTTGGAGCTTCCTCTCCCACCATGCATGGCTAGAGGTTGAAGATGACACTAATCATGTGCCACGTGTCACTCCCTCATTGGTCCTCTTTTACGCAAACGTTCCGCCCTAGAGAAAAATTAGGAAAAATGGCCTAAAAATTCCGGAAAAATTCCTAGAGCCATTTTAGAATATTTGGAACTCAATGGAATTAGGTTGATTGAATTTGGACGAAATTTGTGGAATTTAATATTCCGGAGCGAATTACGGGCATTTAACAAAAGCCGCGCGAGATAAAATAGGAACGGAGGTCCAAAAATTCGGGGATAAATTCTTAAAATCATTTAGGAATATTTGGAACATTTTAGAAGTGGTTTGGAGATTTTTGGAGCATTTCTGGACTCGGGTGAATTTTCGGGTACCGGCGGGACTGGAAAATCCGATTTTTCGACCGGAAGGGAATTGAATCGCGATTTTGGGTTGGATTGGATGCCAGGTTAATATAAACACCAATGAAACTCCAACTTTTGAATTACTTTATTTAAATTAGGTTTTTCTTCCAGAAGGCGAAAATGAGGATGTTACAAACCTACCCCCCTTAGAGAGAATCTCGTCCCCGAGATTCCGGAGAAGAAAGAAAGAGGTCTGGAAACTCTGCTCGAAGATCTTCTTCTTGCTCCTAGGTTGCTTCTTTCTCTGAATGATTGCTCCACTGAACCTTGCAAAACTTGATCACCCTGGCCGAGTTCGGCTCCGCTTCATCCAAAATTCTCGACAGAAACTCGATAAGACAGATCTTCCTTCAATTCCAACTCTTCAACCGGCAGTGATGCTCTGAACTCGAGACACTTCTTCAACTGCGATACATGAAAAACATCATGTACTCCTGACAACTGAGACGGCAGTTCCAACTCTTATAAGCAATCCCCCTCTCTGGGCAACCACTCGGAAGGGTCCATATAGCGGGGCGCTAACTTCCCACTAACTCGGAAACGCTTCATTCCTTTTAAAGGTGACACTTTCAAGTACACATGATCACCAGGTGCAAAGCTCAATTCTCGATTTACGATTGTCTCGCATAGCTTTTCTCTGTCTTGATAGCCGTCTTGATTCTCACGAATTACCCTCGACTTGCTCTTCGGCTTCTTTCAGATATCAGTCCAATGATCTGACCACCTTTTGTTTCTTTCCAATATAAAGGTGTCCTGCACCTTCTTCCGCATAAAGCTTCAAACGGTGCCATCTTCAGATCGCTTGATAACTCATGTTGTAAGCAAACTCGCATAAGGCAAATTCTGATCCCAAGAACCTTTATACGCCAAAGCACAAGCTCGGAGCATATCTTCCGTAATTTGATTCACCCTTTCCGTCGACCGTCTGCCTGGGATGGTACGCTGTGCTAAAATTCAGATTTGTGCCCATCACCTCATGCAATCTCTGCCAAAACCTTGAGGTAAACTGGGAACCTCGATCGGACACAATCTTCTTGGGCACACCGTGCAAACATACTATCTTGGCCATATAAAGCTCTGCTAACTTATCACCAGCATAAGTTGTCTTCACAGGAATGAAATGAGCCACCTTAGTTAATCTGTCCACAATCACCCAAATGGAATCATAACCGGATTTAGTTTTGGGTAACCCAGTTATAAAATCCATCCCAATTTCTTCCCATTTCCAAACAGGCACTTGCAAGGGCTGCAACAGACCGGCTGGTCTTTGATGTTCTGCTTTCACCAACTGACACACATCACATCGGGCCACGAAGTCTACAACTTCTTTCTTCATATTAGACCACCAATATTTCTCCTTCAGATCCGCATACATCTTGGTACCTCCAGGGTGAATGGAGTATACCGAATCATGTGCTTCCTTCAGAACCACACTCTTGATCTCTTCTTGGTTAGGGACTACTATTCTTTTTTTCGAACCAAACCGTACCCTGGTCATCCACAGAAAATCCGGGGTGTTTTCCTTTCTTCAGACCTTCTTTCAGATCCGCAATGCCCTTATCATCTTTCTGAGCCGCTCGGATCTGATCCTCAAGGGTCGATTTCACTTCCAAGTTGTAGATGCATCCTTCCTTTACCAACTCCAGGTTAAGACGCCGAAATTCCTCACTAAGCGCTGGCTGGCCTTCCTGCCCCATCACATTATTGCAGTGAACCTTCCTGCTTAGTGCATCCGCAACTACATTTGCCTTTCCGGGGTGGTAGTGAATTCCAACATTGTAATCCTTCACCAACTCCAACCATCTTCTCTGTCTCAGGTTGAGGTCAGGTTGAGTGAAGATATACTTCAGGCTCTTATGATCCGTATAGATCTCACATCTGTTGCCGATCAAATAATGCCTCCATATCTTGAGCGCATGTACAACTGCGGCCAACTCCAAGTCATGAATGGGATAATTTTCTTCATGAGGTCGCAGTTGTCTTGAAGCATAAGCTATTACCTTTCCTTCTTGCATCAAAACACATCCAAGCCCTTGTTTTGAAGCATCACAATACACCTCAAAGTTCTTGTGAATATCCGGCAACACAAGCACTGGGGCTGAGGTTAATCTCTTTTTCAACTCCTGAAAACTCTGCTCGCAAGCTTTAGTCCATTCAAACTTCTTTTCCTTCTTCGTGAGTAAGAGGTCCGCTATCTTCGAGAAACCTTCAATGAATCTTCGATAATAACCAGCTAATCCAAGAAAACTCCTGATTTCTGGGACTGATTTCGGCCGTTGCCAATCCAAAACATCTCTCACTTTGGCGGGATCTACTGCTACTCCTGCAGCAGAAATGATATGACCCAGGAAAGATACTTCTTTCAACCAGAAGTCACACTTACTAAACTTGGCATACAACTGATGCTCTCTCAACGTCTCGAGGACGATCCGCAGATGGTCTTCATGCTCTTTTCTGCTCTTGGAATAGACAAGAATGTCGTCGATAAAGACTACGACGAACTTGTCTAAATATTCCATAAACACCTTGTTCATCAGATTCATGAAGTATGAAGGGGCATTGGTTAACCCAAAAGACATGACTGTGAACTCGTACAGTCCATATCGGGTGGTGAAGGCTGTTTTCGGAATATCCTCCTTTCTTATTTTCAACTGATGATACCCCGATCTCAAATCTATCTTGGAGAATACTTGAGCTCCCTTCAACTGATCAAACAGGTCATCTATCCTCGGCAACGGGTACTTATTCTTGATGGTGACCTCATTTAAGGACCTGTAGTCTATGCACATCCTCAGACTACCATCTTTCTTCGAGACGAAGATCACTGGCGATCCCCACGGCGACGAGCTGGGCCTGATGAATCCTTTCTCTTGCAACTCTTCAATCTGTTTCTTCATCTCAACCAACTCATTGGACGGCAGTCGGTAAGGCCTCTTCGAGATTGGAGCGGTACCTGGTACGAGCTCAATCACAAACTCCACATCTCGCTCCGGTGGCATACCCGGCAAATCATCCGGGAAGACATCCGGGTACTCATTCACTATGGGCACAGCCTCCAATGACGTCCCTTTCAACCGGTTCAGGGTGCTACCCCCCTTAGAGGAAAACTCCACTTTAACTCCCTCAGGGCTGGTAAGCAAGATAGATCGACTAGCACAGTCTATCCGACCCTTATACTTGGTTAGCCAATCCATCCCAAGGATGACTTCTATACCCTTAGTATCCAATAATATTAAATTCGCTAGGAACTTTACCCCTTTTATTATTATATCCATCTTAGGACACACAGCAGTTGTTTTCATTTCTTTTCCAGGGGATTGCACTAACAAAGGGTTTCGTAACTGTATTGTATTCCAGTTATGCTTTCTAACCAAGTACTCCGAAATAAATGAATGAGTTGCACCAGAATCAAACAGAATCAAGCAGTAATCGAGTTGACAATCGAACGCATCAGTAAACCACTTCTGGTGCCTCCTGAGCCTCCTCGGTAGTGATGTGGTTCACGCGACCTCTTCCAGCTGTCCTTGGGGTGCGTGGGGTCTGCGGAGTGCCTCTCCCTGGAGCCGGCGCTGGCGCACGGGCCGGAGTGGATCCTGCATTAAACCTCACCGGGTCACCGGTTGACGCTTCTGAGGGCAGTTGTTGGCATAGTGCCCCATTTCCCTGCAGTTGAAGCACTGCACTCCTGCCATAGCCGTGTTGCTCTTCTGAGCTTGAGCTCCTACATTGCCGGTAGGGGCTGGTCCAGTTGGACGAGGGGCGGACATTGGGGTCCTTGGCGGATTGGCGGCTGCTGGCCTGCTGGGCTGCTGTTGGAAGGTACGAGGTCTTGAGCTGCTAGCACCCCGTTGATTCTGGAACATCATCTTCCTCTTCCTGGTCTCGAAGAGCTGGCGCTGGGCATCCTTTTGGATCAGTGCTTTATTAACCATGTGTTGAAACGACGGGAAGTCATTCGACACCAGCTGAACCTTGATACTGGGATCAAGGCCTTCCATGAAGCGCCATATCTTGGCCTCATCAGTCGCCACATCAACGGCAAAGATACCGACAGGTGAGTGAACCGGCTCGGATACTCACATCGACAAGTTCCTCACGAAGCTTGTGAAACTCACGCCTTTTCATCTCCATAATCCCTTGGGAATATGGGTAGCTCAAAACTTCAACAAACTCATCCCACCAATATTACGAGGGTTGGCGTGGGCGACAAGAGTTCTCCCACCAGCTTGCTGCGGTCCCCTTAAGCTGGTGAGACGCACACCTGACACTCTCAAAGTCATCACACTGTGCCAGGTGAAGCTTCCTCTCTACTTCCTTCAGCCAGTCATCCGCCTCCAGCGGATCAATAGCTCCCGCAAACGTGGGAGGTCTCGTTCTCATGAATTCCCCAAACTTTGACTGGGGCTGCTCGGCGGCGGCTGGTGCAGCTTGAGGCTGGTTCATCAAGTTCTGAGCCAGAGCCTGCAAGATCTGGAGCTGCATCGCCATCATCTGCTCCACATTAGGCGGCTGCGCGGCGGTGGAGGTGGGGGTGGGTCCTGCTGAGCTGCGGGCTGCTGAACGTGTTCTGCTCCCAGCTGCTGAGGTGGCTCCACAAACGCTTCTTCCTGAAAGTGCACCTGTCCTCGGGCACGTCCACGGCCTCTGCCACGGCCTGCTGGCCTTCCACGGCCACGACCACGACCAGGGTTCTCCATCTGCACAAGGCAGTCAAGCAATAGGAAAGAGGGAAAAGCATAGTTAAGCAACAGGGGATTAAACCACATCCTCCACAGCAAGAGCACAACCACAAAAGCACCCCACAGAAGAGAAAACCAACTGAACTTCCATTAAAACAAAATAGTTTTGGGGCTGGCTGTATCACAACTGCCTAAGGGCACGATACAGTTCAACAAACACTTATTTATCGTTCTAATACGATCACAGAACAAAGTAAAAGGTCCTTCAGGCTAGACAACTAGTCACTCTCGTCACTCGCAGCGCCACGCGGGGACGGATCCTCCTCCTCCTCCTCGCTCCTGCTGCGGGAAGGCGTAGCAGCTGCCGAAGGTCCTGCTCCTCCGGAAGCGGTCAAGAACCCCAACGGCGACTGGGGACGGACTGACTTGCACGCCTGGCAACGAAGCCTCAGACCCTGATGACGCTTGGCGGGCGGAGCATCCATCGGTATGTCGCGGATCGGCGGGTACTGTGGAACCAGGGCTGTTGGCGGAGGCGGGGCGTCCTGCCTCTCCTCCTCGAGCTGACAGATCCTCTCCCTCGCGGCCGTCAGGTCCCAACGCTGCCTCTGCATCTCGTCGGTCAACCGCACGTAGGCGTTGTCCAGAGCCTGGATGAGTGACCCCTGGTGCACCACGGTCGGGTCAGCCTCCTGATCCAAACTCCGAAACAGGCTGTACATCCCCCCGAACTGGAAACGGGGAAACAAGCGGTACGGGGTGTCCTCCAAGCGATCGCGGTAGCTATGCCCCAACATGAGGATAGCCTTTCTGGCCGCGTCCTGCAAAGCGTACGCCAGAATCGACCGCTCGGCTGTGAAGTAGAAGGGTCGGTCCTCCTCGTGAACCCTGCTTCTCGCGAAGACCAGCAGGCGGACCTGCCACAAGTCCTGGCTAAGACCAGTAATAAACTGGTACCGATACTCAGGACGATGGGGAAACCCCAACTCCTGCAGCATCAGCGATAGCTCCTGGCAGAAGCCTCCAGTCTGAGCGGCAAAGGTGGTGGTAACCGGCATCTACAAATTTTGAAAACAAGGTGGGATTAGTAACAAATTTTAACAAAGGACAAAACAAGAGTAAGACACTAAGACAGGAGAGATAGAAGCAAAGGAACTTAACTTTTTGTAAATACATTTTTATAAAAATATAAGTCCTTAAGGCTTTGCCATGCTAACTAGGTCACGTCCTATGGTCGTCCAGGCTCTGATACCACCGCTGTGAGACCCCGGATCAGCTATCCAGAATCTCCTGTGTATTTCCGTACTAGTCCCAGATCAGTAGCTAGTACACACAGTCACAGTGATACTTCATTGCCGAACAAAACGAAATTGTATCATAAATATTCAAGTACGGGCCACAAGGCCATTATTACAATACTCGGTCAAAAGACCGGAAACAAAGCAGCGGAAACCAAAGCGAAACGGGCAGACGCCAAAACGCCACAGGCGACGACTAGGAACGCGACTAGTCCTCCTGGCAGCCTTCCTCGTACTCCTCCGCGTAGAATTCGCCCTCCTCAGTCGCATCTTGATAATTTTCTGATGATGACATGTTGGTGTAGCACGTGAGTACAAACGTACTCCGCAAGTCTGGGAAAGTATGCTTATGTGGGCTTTCCAAAGGAAGCTTAGTAGGGTTCATTTGCATAAAGCCAAATTTTATTAAACCATACTTAGGTAATAGCATTTCACAAAGCAACTTGTCGCAATTCTTTTTAATCATTGAATTATGTAATATTGTAGTGAGGTTCTATCCACCATCACCGATATAAAAGGCTCTATCCGCCAGATTTTAAAGAATCAGGGTTAATCATGTGACTCCATCCGTCAAATACAAACACAGGTTCTTTCCACCTGGTTGGCTCTATCCGCCAAATCACATCCGAGAGTTCGAACCACTCCCGAACCCCAAAACAAAACACTTTTCAGTTTTCGACACCAAAACCAAAATATACCAATATGAAAGCATTCCTTGCTTTGCCTTTGACCGTAGGCACGGCTATTCGAATAGTTTTAACTCTGCAGAGGTGTACAACTTTACCCACACGACACGATCATCTCCTAATGCCAAGCTATTAGCACACTTCCTTTGGTGTGCCGACAGAGAGATCGTGACAAGGCCGTTACAATGTTTCTACCTAGCTAGACCCACCTCCGAGGTTTCACCATTAGGGTTCTCTCCACCCAGATGTGAAGCCCCTCTTGCGCCGTGTGAGAAAAACAACAACCACAACAATGCCTCCTTCCGCTCTCACACAACAACCGAGTGGTGAGTCTAAACTAGGCTTCTACAAATTAGTGGGCCAGTCGTACCATTATAGACATGTGGTAGTACGGTATTGCTTAAAATGGCAATCATAAGCGTCGGTCCTTATATGACTTGGGGCGGTACTTGCACAATAGGATCAAGACTCGATCCGCTCCCACCCGACATTCCATGCCGCCCAAGTCGAAATTATTTTCCCTTTTCTTTTTATTTTAGAAAACAATACTATAATCATAGTAATAACCTTCAAATCAAATTTGATAACATTCTTTTTTAATAATACCACCCATGGGTTGTTTTCATCGGAAACGATCCTAAGCAAATCTACCGAACTAGATCGCAAAGGATACCGTATAAGCATAAGCACGGTATAAACAATGTTCTAGGGTTACAAGTAACATGGATATCAATCTCAAAGGAGGAATATTGCAAATGGGAGTAACTAAATACTTATACTTGAAATATGATCCAAGATAGCATGCAATTGTATAAGACATTTAAAACAAGTTCAAAATCTTGGGATCAAGATGCATCAAAGAGACTTGCCTTCTGTCGCGAGTAGGTCGTCGTACGCAGCAGAACCGGCGGCGGGGTCGGCGGTCGCGTCGGCGCTCTCGACTACGCGCAAAACGAGGCAATAAATAAATAACAGAAAATAAATAAAATCAAAAAAATACAAAAATAATACTGGCAGGTAGATCTTGATTTTAGATGAATTTAGAAATTTGAATGGGATCCATCGGAGTTCAGATGAGAAAGTTATGAGCTTCCGAAGTTTGAATTTCGAATAAATCGGAAAACCGGGAATATTCCCGGAATATTCCGTTTTGACCGAGTCAATCGTTTGACTGCGCTTTGACCGGACTTTGACTGGCCAAGAGAGTATGACATGTGGGACCCATGTGTCATAGAGAGAGGAGAAGCTTCTCCAAGAAGCTTTCCAAACTCCCATGCAGGAGAGAGAGAGAGAGAGAGAGAGAGAGACGCCGGTGGGGGGCTCGCCACGGCCGTGAGGGCGGCGCTGGCGGGCGCCGGGCGATGACGGCGGCAGCCGGCCGTAGTGGGCGGCACATGGGTGCGCCATGGCAAAGGGCGGCGTGGTAAGGGCGGCGGCAAGGCGACGGCGAGGCTCGGGCTGGCGAGATGGCGGCCGGCCACACACATGCACACACGCACACAGAGCCCAAAATTTGAAAAAGTGCACATCTCCTCCAAAATTCAGATTTTGAGCCCATTTTTGCATCAAATTGACCCAAACAAAAGGGTAGATCCTCTAGATAACATCCTTAGCAACCTATAACCTAAGGAATTGAACTAAAACTCACCTGAGTGGATGAATTTGGTGATGAACTGAGCTTCGGCCGAAATCGGTAAAACACGAAATTGCCGCCAATTCTTGATCAAACCTAAAATCGACGCTGGGTTAGATGCTAGACCTCCTCATGGTCACAAGGAACCTAAGAACTCAAGAATGGCTCACCGAAGAAGAAGAACCAACGATTTAACGCGAAGAACACCGAAAAAGTGACCCGTGCTCGGTTTTCTTGAGCTAGAGATTGAATGGAGGGAGCTGCCAAAGGAGGATCATATCACCGGAAGAGGGCTTTTATACGGTGAGATTGGAAGTGGTGGCGCGGCGTTTGGACGAAACGGCCGAGTTATGAGCAATTAAAGCCATAAGGGCCGTTTCGGTTTTGGGCGCCCGTCACGGTCGGCGAGCTCTCCAAATGAGGGGTGGTGGGGAATGCGAAGAGGACGACGCTACGGATTCAACGGAACCGACGGCTTGTCGTTTGGTGTGGCGTGGAGGAAGTTATGAGCAATTAAAGAAGAGGTAGCCATTGATGGAGCTTGGAGCTTCCTCTCCCACCATGCATGGCTAGAGGTTGAAGATGACACTAATCATGTGCCACGTGTCACTCCCTCATTGGTCCTCTTTTACGCAAACGTTCCGCCTTAGAGAAAAATTAGGAAAAATGGCCTAAAAATTCCGGAAAAATTCCTAGAGCCATTTTAGAATATTTGGAACTCAATGGAATTGGTTTGATTGAATTTGGACGAAATTTGTGGAATTTAATATTCGGAGCGAATTGCGGGCATTTAACAAAAGTCGCGCGAGATAAAATAGGAACGGAGGTCCAAAAATTCGGGGATAAATTCCTAAAATCATTTAGGAATATTTGGAACATTTTAGAAGTGGTTTGGAGATTTTTGGAGCATTTCTGGACTCGGGTGAATTTTCGGGTACCGGCGGGACTGGAAAATCCGATTTTTCGACCAGAAGGGAATTGAATCGCGATTTTGGGTTGGATTGGATGCTAGGTTAATATAAACACCAATGAAACTCCAACTTTTGAATTACTTTATTTAAATTAGGTTTTTCTTCCAGAAGGCGAAAATGAGGATGTTACATAATAGCAATGTTGAGTACATTGCATACTCCGCAAAACTTGAAGTGTTTGCAAATCTATAAAAATGCTGGCTGTATCGAGAGAAAGGTTACTACGGTTAATTTGCATAAAGCCAAATTGAATTGTAAATACTGAATAATAGATTGAAAGCGAAATTTTGTAAAAATAATTTATCAAGTATATAAAATAACAAGTAATTAAGAATAACATAAATATAAGTAACTCACAGTCCTTCGTGAGCACACTCACATCCCTTCGTGAACAATAAAGTGTCCAATGCCAACACACGGCATAATTAAAACATATTATAATCATGATTAACCAGTATGATTCCACTTTATATCATTCTTTCTTTTTTACAAAATATGAAAACATCTAACTATGTGATGATTTTACCAAGTTCTCATGATCACGAGCGCAATCGATTAGTTTTAACTCTGCAGAGGTGTACTGCTTCGATAACCCACAAGATATGTCCTCTCTTTTTGCAATGTATATTTAACACACTTCCTTTGGTGTGCCGCAAAGAGTCCATAACAGAACTGTTATATTACTTAGCCCTAGCTTTGCACCAGTCCGGTGATGACAAACCCCTACTATGGCGGCAGAAACAAACTTTCATATAAATAATAGGAATCTTGAGCTCAATTGAATCAATAACAGTTTCTCCCAATAGCAAGGCGTACAGCGTTGTACCGATATGCATTTACTCATACGTCAGTGTGGAAGACCCTTACAAGCAAGCCTACCTGGGATGCTTGTGCTACTCCAGCCTTTCAATGTGCAAAGCTGGTTCTAAATAACTTAATAGGTTAAGGATATCCCATACCAGCACTTGTGGTTGTACGGTTATCTTGGTCTGAAAATAACATAATAGTTCGGTCCTTAATGTGACCCAGGCGAGAAAATCTCCCCTATCTACGTGCGAGTTAACGCTCGCACAACCGACTATTGCCAATAACTTGTCATCGTCAAAACCATAGTTTTATTTTTATTTTTTTAGTAAAAATACCATTGATCATATAATCCATCATGTCCAATATTCATTCCCAATGTGTTAAATGTTTAAATTCATTACGAACAGTAAAACCATCTGTTCGTATCCCAATCTAAAGCATACTAAGCAAATGCATGTATTAATCGAATATACCCATTTTGACATCATCAAAGGTCTATCCACAAGCTAACGTTATCAAGGTTCATATGTCAACAATTATCAAGAAAAACCATCCATGAGGGTTATATCTACCGATACCCACAAAATAACAATGCTTAATAAACATAGTGTATGCATGATAACATTTAATAAAACATTTCAAAAATGCTGGAGTCAATATGATCAAGGGGGTGCTTGCCTTGCTATTTATTGTTATTCGACAGAGTCAAAGTCGTAGCTTGGTATTGATGATGACGGTGTTGGAAACGTCGGTGTCAACACGTCATTTAGCGAGAAACCAAGCAAATAGCAAATAATAACTTTTCAATAAGGGCAAAAATATATCATATGGAAAATAAAATAGAAACCTACTACATAAAACATATATGGTTTAGGGTTTGGCTAGGGTTTCATTCTGTCGTTTTATTCTTATTTTACGAATTCAAGAAGCTAAGATTGTCCAGATTAATATTGATAAGACATAAGTCATTTTATGGCAAGTCATGTGCATCTGATATTTAACCCTAAATATTTGTGTATCTATTTACATAGGGGAGAGGTTTCAAGATTCTAGTTTGTTTAAATATATAATTCCTAATGCTTAAGTTCATTTATTTGTATTATGAATTATAGGGTTTATAACACACAGGGTTATGCTTTTAATAGGATTCAGATGCAAAGTATTTTATAATAGAATGGTTTCTACAAAATAAGATAGTCTTGCTTTAGGGAGTATTCTTAAGTTGGTTCTATAGGTATTAGTACTTATCGGTGACGTTCTAATCATTTTCTAATCTTATGTATTTCTAAAGTTTACATTGAAAAAGCCGAATTTTGTTTTAGGTTTGCGAATGTCCCTCCTTGCATGGTGCTGGTGGCGGACATTAACCCAGCATGCCTGTCAGTGATGAGGCATACGTTCGGGCGGTCTTTGACAACAGCTTGCTTCACATTTGCTAGGAACCACAATCAGCTCTCCGTGTTCTCACTTTCCACGATTGCATAGGCCACCAGGAGTAGCTAGTCGTTGGTGTCTGCCGCGACCGCCATCAGTATGGTGCCCTTGTACTTACCGAACAGCAAAGTACCATCCATTGTCAGCACAGGCCGGCAGTACTTGAAGCCCTGAATAGCTGGTCCGAATGCCCAAAACACATGGTCAAGGATGAAACAGTTGGGACCCTTCGTGGAGTGTGGCCTATCCATCTTGTTGATGTAGGTCCCAGGATTGGTTTCAGCAATCTGGTGAAGTATGCGAGGAACAAGATTGTACCCCTCTTCATACGTGACGTACATCATCTCCATAACTTTCTTCTTCGCTCGCCACACCTTGCCATAGCTAACAGGATATCCTACTATGTTAATCATGTCGGCCATCAGTATTTTTTGGTGAAATGGTCACGTCCGCCGTGACCAAGTGAGAAATCAGGCTGGCCACATATGAGGACGTGACATTTATGTGCTTCTGCAGTGGCTCAGCAAGCACACAAATGTGGTCCGTCAGGACGGTTATCCTGAAGCCCAAACCCGCGCCCTTGAACTTTTGGGCATGAATCTTGCCGAGACACTCAGGATCCATGCACTTCATAATGTAGGTATCCTGGTTTGACCTATACACCCGGTATGTGCGGCTGATATTCACCGCATATCTAGCAATTGCCTGTTGAGCGGCACTCTTCGTAGGTAAGCGTTACCCTACCAGTAGAGTGTCCTGATCGAAGGTCCATTCAGTGTTGGCTTCATCTGGCAGCACGAGAGATGTCATCGCCAGATCGTCCAACCGAAAAGACATGTACTCCACATCAGTGGACAGAATGCCACCGATTGGAGCTGCATCGTCATCTCCGCTGCTATCCGTGTCAACTTCCTCGTCTTCATCGGATATTGCTTCGTTTGCCATACCTTCCAGGTGCTCGTGGCAGTCAATGCGAGCGGACCACCACCGCCCGATGTCTTCATTCGTTCGAAAGTCATCCGTACCGATGGCCCCAGATGATTCTTCGACGACGACGCCACTTCCACCGCCACCGCCACCGAGGGGACTAGAGGTTTGGCCTCTGTCCACGAAGCGCACATACACCATCCGCTGATGGTGTATCAGCGCTTCAAGGTTCATCGCAATTTGCATGTATCCACCCACATTGTGCTTCCAACAATCTTGCATAGCTCCCACACGTAGTTGGTGGAACCTCCCACAACTCTAGCATGTACCGCCTCGATTACGAGCTTCTTTCGGATAGTCTCTAGATCGAATGCGCTTCTCACGCACGTACGGAGGTCGGTCAGACTCATCTCCGTTAGACTCGGAGCTCGGATCATCTTCTTCCTTTCGCAGTTCGAAAGGTCCACCCCATATGAACCCTCTCGAACAACGTCGTCACCATAAAACACGCACAAATCTGAAATTTCTGCCATTTAGTACCTACCATAGTGAAAGACAGAAGCACGCGCATTAAACACCACATTTGAATTTGAATCAAATTTGCACATTTGATTTGAAGCTGAAATTACCTAAATACCTATTTAGTGACAATTAAGTTTTTGCATGTCTCAAAGTGCCCAACTCGCTTATCATATTATTTTAGGATTTATAAATTTTACTTTGCGATTTTTAAGGCTTTACTCGATTTTATATGGTCGCGCTTTATTAAAAGGCAAAATATCCGGTGCAACCACCGTGCAACCCTACTAAAAAAAGTTTCAAAAAATTCTGAAAAAAATCATGGATGTACATCTCAACTTACTCCATGTACGTATAAAATTTCATGATCAAATACATCCTATGCTAGAAGTTACAAAAAAACAAATTTTGTGATGTCTACTGTAGCAAGATTCCAAGCGAAAATTTGTCTTTTTTGTAACTTCTAGCATAGGACGTATTTGATCATGAAATTTTATACGTAGATGGAGTAAGTTGAGATGTACATCCATGATTTTTTTCAAAATTTTTTGAAACTTTTTTTAGTAGGGTTGCACGGTGGTTGCACGAAAACGGTGGTTGCACCGGATATTTTGCCTTATTAAAATGATCGATCGGCTGCACTTCGCATTTTTAACCTATTTGAATTATCCTGACTGATTCTGGAAGTTTCACATAGACTAAAATTTATAGTTTCCAATAATCTGCCTAATTAAATGTTTTTCTCTTTTCTTTTCTCTTCTTTTCTTTCTTTTATTCTTTTTCATGAATCAAGGAATTACGGTTTACTGTAGTTGTATCAGGGTTTCAAATACAACAAACATAAACCAATATGAGGTATCATATAAAAGTTCAATGGTACCACTCAATTTGAAATAATTTTACTAATCCCATAAATGTTGTTGTAATATTACACTAACATTATTGAAGTTGTCCATATATCGCAATAATATTACACTAGCATAAAGTATCATTCATTCATACTTCTGGTTTTACAATATTATACTAATACTACGCTAATATTTGAATAATATGGAGCCATTATCTACTGTACATTACACTAATGTGTTCATTCGTATACTACTAGTATACTACTGTCATTTCATCTTCTACTTATTATACATTTACCATGTTTATTTCTACTAAGCATGTGTAACTAGTAGTACTCATATTTACACTAACCTTCTTGAAGCTCAACCGATAATTGCAACAGCCGGAGTAACATTCAAATTAACCTCTGCTTACTCTCCTTAAGATTAAATATCCAGATAGATGTACAAACTAGCCGTTCTGAAGAATACCTGCAAAATACAGATCCCTCATCAACTCATTCAAAATACAAACTATAACCAAATTTCTACAAAATATGAATATCGCACAAATTCCTCCTCAAATACACTTCCAAATTTTCTTGAAAACCGCTTTTTTCCACTTTGTTTTTCCCTCCTCTCCTCTCTTTTTCCTCTGCCCGAACTCCCTCGCTGAAATGAACTTCTTCTCACCTTCAATGCGAGCGCAGAGGGGAACTTCCTTCGCATGCAGGTGGGATTTATATCGCGCGAAGGGAGTGGAGCTTTCTGCGCAAAGACAGACGCGGACACAATTATGGAAGCACTTTAATTACGTGAAATCCGCCGAGCACACTGTCATTTAGTCATTCCACAGTCATTCAGTCATTTGATTGTCAATTCTTCCTATCACTTCGGCCATTTGGCGGTCATTAGGAAAAAAGCAGCGGACATCGCGACGATTCCACCGGCCTGGGTGCATGTAAAAGTAAAAAAAAAAAAGATTCCAGCGGTCGATGCTGCATGCAAAAGTAAAAAAATTATAGATTCCAGCGGTCTGCATTGAGGGACCGCTTAAAAATTAAAAATAAGTGAATCCAGCGGTCGCGCAGAGCTGGAAATAAAAAAATCAATTTTTTTTTTAAAAAATCTAGCGGTCAGGGACCGCGAAAAATTAAAAAAATTCGACTTTTTTTTAAAAAAAATCGAACGGTCGGGGACCGCGGAAATTAAAAATCAAGCGGTGGGAACCGCTTGATTTATTTTAAAAAAATTAAGCGGTCGAAGACCGTTGAATTTTTTAAAAAAATTCAGCTCACGAGAACCGCGGTATTTCACTATTACGGGGCTATTTTTGAAAAAATTTCGGATGAATGGCTAGATAAAAAAAAAGAATTATCAAAGGGGCTAGAACAGTAAAAAATTACACTTTATGCGAATAATATGAAACTAATTCTATCACCACTTCATATAAATCTTCACATTAACAGACCGGTGTACTACACTAAGTGTGTAAGAGGATTTACCGATATGAAACTGTACGCAAGAATCTTACATCTTCTGTCGATTTCACGTAGCTGTGTGCTCCTATGCCTAGCTAGCTATTGGACTTTTGATACACCCATGTATCTTGTACTCCTCCCTTCATAATTACCAAGGAAGCATCACTCTGCAATTGCACGTCAATCAGCACAAAGTACAAACACATCGAGAGCAATGCACGCAATTGACGGGAGCCGATGCAAGGCAAGCAACACATTACAGCGAAGTCTAAGCAGGCGATGCCTTGGCGCGACGTGGAAAAACCCAACACAGGCATCCATCCAATCGGGTCGTTTTGCTCCAACTCGAAGCTAGGGACGTACGTACGCCAACTGAAACAGCAATGAATTTATAACGTCACGAGCTAAACATTCCAGCCACATCGATACCAACTCAGATAGAATAGAATAGATTGAACAGAATAATCAGTTTATGATGTATAGAACAACTCTCGTTTACAAACTCCGCATACGTAGTTAGATGCGGAAATTAACCGCTTATGTTAAAAACCTACATATCATTGATAATTAAGGATGATATCATCATTGATAATTTGATATGATCTCCATTCTCGATCCACCGATCGAGCACAGCCTCCTCGTAGCTTAATTGGCACTTCGAAAGACGAAAAGCCTAGTGGCCAACGCCGGGGCTCGGCACCGACCCGAGCATCCGGCTGCTGCGGCGCCCGGCAACGGCAGCCGCCGGCGGCGGCGACTGCAGCAGCAGGGGGGGTCGTCTTTCTTGAAGCACATGTTGCAAAGACGAGACGACAATAGAAGCACCAGTACCAAGTGCGGAAGAGCCCGTCTTGCCATGCACTTGTAGTAGTTCCTGATCATCATCCGGCATCATCCTGGCTTGCAGAAGAGAAAGCGACGAAGCCAAGATTAGTAGGAACACGAAGGCGGTTGCAACCGCGCGCGGAGAAGCCATGGCACGCAGTCGTCAAGGTCTGGATTTTTTTTTTTCTTGGCGAGGAAAGTCTGTGGATCTTGCTAGCTCGGCTCTTAATTCGACCGCGTATGGGATTTTTTTTTGGAGAGGCGAATGCAATCAACGTTGGAGTATTTATAGGCCGAGGAGAATCTCTTGGAATAATTGCAGACAAGAAGCCGTGAGGCCGGCGTGGTGTGGAGAAGATCGAACTTGATAGTACGAGTCTGCTGCTGGAAACTAATCAAGATTAACAATCATAATACAATAGACAATCAGATCAATCGATTAGTTTTCTTAGTTAAACTTACATGTTTAGAGTTTGCCTTAGTTACCAAGTTGATTAGGTGGTCCGCTCACTATATAAGGATATGTATCATGTAAGTTTGAGAATAAGCAAAAGTGAAGAAAAGCAAGAATAAGACAAGAGAAAATTGCCACAAAATTTTATTGTGTTTTGTCCCAACAATTGGTATTAGAGCTTCGGGTTCAAAACCTAGCCGCTACTCTCGAGAGGAGATTCCCGGGGGCGGGGAACCGGGTGACCATCCGTGCGTCACCGGTGGTAATGCTAGCAAAAAGAAGACAGAACTCCTTGGAGATGTGTTCACTGTCTTGTGTCGAGTAAGAGTTGACTAGTCTTGGTCAGAGGGGATTGTTGGAAACTAATCAAGATTGGCCAAATATCGTTGATTTACCGTGTTATGAAAGGCAAACAATCATGATATAATAGGCAATCAGATAAATCAGTTAGTTCTCTTAGTTAGACTTTCTACGTTTAGAGTTTACCTTGGTTACTAAGTTGGTTAGGTGGTCCGCCTACTATATAACGGTATGTATCCCGTAAGGAGAATAAGCAAAAGCGAAGAAAAACGCAAGAATAAGACGAGAAAATTGTCACAAATTTGTGTGTGTGTTTTGTTCCAACATCTGCCAAACTGATGTGCCACATCGCTCCCACTGTAGTATCCAACACTTCTCGGTTGCAGTAATAATTAAGCTGGACTCCTCGTTCCTCTCCCAAAATTAAGATGGAGTTCAAGTACTAGCAATGTGTACTGTGTCTCTTTGATTTATTGTTAGTTTGGTCCAAACTACGGGTTAATCTGGCGGTCGAGGCGTACGTGTGCAAGACTTTGATCGCGCCGCGACAATGCGCCCCGTGGAAGAAGGCAGGCGAGTCAGACAACACGTACCGCGTAGTAGCATTGGCATGTCGCAAAAAAAGAAAAGGAAAACGTGAAGCTAGCTAGCTTCGCTCTCCCAAGCAACTCTGCAGCTGGGAATTAGAATTCTGCTGGTCCAGGGTGAGATTATTTTGACTTTATAGTTTGAATGATTTTGTTTAGAACTATAAGGTTTGTATGTACCTTTTTTTTAATTATCCTTCAACAATGTGCATTTATTCATTATCACAAACTCAAAAGCATTATCTTTTATCTTCTGAGACAATTAAATAGAGTATCTAAATCATTCTCTTGTAATTTTCTCGATTTTACTATAATTTTGATCCTTATATAAAATCAAAATACGTCTTACATTTTAAAAAAGAGCGATTACCACTTACTGTCTTATCTGATTGTTGCTTTCAGAATCCAAGTCCTTTCGGACTACCAGTTCGGCCGGCAATAGGAATTCTGTTTCCAACGGCTGATTCAACGTCATAATATCAATGCAAGAAGTTGACCAGAATTTCAATTCCCTCTAAATTAATAGATCGAACATGACTGCCTTGGATCTAGGCTTGCAATTTTGCATGCATGGCTGCATCCCAGCCAGTGGTTAATTTAGTGTGGTGCAATTGCGCCTTGGAGTCACATCTAGCACTTTTGCATTATTGGCCCGCTAAGCTAAGAAGAGCTGTTAAAGGTGCCAACGCATTATATTGGAGGTAAAGTCATCTTCTCAACATGCTTCAAGAAAGTGAAATTTTACGGTGTATTATACTGGTAGTATAGAGCAAATAGTAGAAATTAGATCTAGTCATTGATTTGTTAAGGGTATTTCTATTACTCTATTACCAGAGGAAGTATAAATAAATTGTAGCTAATATGATCCATTAAATCAACAAGAATGAACGATTCATATTAAATTTAGTATGCCGTAAAAGAACTCTCGAGAAAATGATTGTACGACGTATCACTACCGCCTCATATACCGTGACCTATATAGTATTGTTCTGGGCAAATAAATCAACTACAAGGCTCTATCGGCTAATTAGTCCGTCACCAAATGAATTGGCGACAAAGGTTGTCGATCAATTGAACGAGGTGGGCTAAATAAGTTGACGGCAAGATTTCTATCGGACAATTGAGTTGTCACCAAATGAATTGGCGACATGTCCTATTGCCAAATGAATTGATGGTAGGGGCTGCCATATTAGCTTATCGTCGATTCATTTGGTGACAGAAGCCTGTCACAAATTTATTTGATGGCAAAAGTTTCTTTCTGTGAATTCCTTTTTTGCTATTTATTTTTGTAACATTAATAAAAATGTATTATTTAAAAAAATCGCTAGTATATGGCGTATGACTATGTGTTGACCTATTTATGCATATTCGACCAAAATTAATCTTTTCTCGGTATGGCATGAAGAAAAAGAGCTCCCATTATAAATAAAATGTTCAGAGTTTGCCGTGTTCAATCCAAAATGGGCAATACAAATGTTAGGGTAGTACGTACTGAACAGACGATCGACGACTATATGAAATTAAACTACTTAGATTGATTGATTAATAAGTTGAATTGATGTATATAATAAGATGATAAAGCTAATGATGTCTTTCCTAATCACCTGCATCCTGGGGTTTGTCCGATCCTTGTCAAGGGGAAAAGTAGTGGCTCTCGGGCGGTAATAAAAAGTTCAAGCTCGGTTCGATCTAGACTTGATTTGAATTTGATTTGAGCTCCAAATAAATTGAACTCGAGATCGATTTCGAACCCGCGAGTTTAACCGAACCGAGCTCGAATAACTCGTGAGCCTACTCGAGCTTTGACCGAGTGTTCTTGAGCCGAGCTCAAGCCTGGGTCAAGACTCGAACCTCAACTCGAGCTCGGCTTGAGCTCAGCTCGAGCAGTTGAGCTTTACTGAGATCGCGCCTGAGAACCTAAGCTCGTTTGAACTTATATGTTATTAAAATAATATAAAAGGATTTCTGATGGCTTTAGTGATATTATTTTCAGTGATAAATCTAAATACTTCTTTGAATATTAGTGATTAAAATTTTTAAAAGTTGATGGTACGTATTCTAAAATGATATCCAAAAATAACGAAGGGAGTACTTTCTCACGACAATTCATGCAGTTGTAGTGGCTTGGGTTGGTGCATATTGGAGAGATTCTGTGGCTTGTTTGCTAACCTGTACACGCACACTCTTGGAAGAAATCCTCCTCGTAATTAGAGGTGGATATCGTGCCATGTCAGGCCGGTCTGGTACGGGTTTATCGTGCTTCGTGCCTAAACCATACCGGCCCATTGTGCCTACCGTGTCGGCCCGGCTCACCTTCGGCAAGCCTAGGCACGGCTCATTTGCGCTTCGTGTCTGTTCGTGCAGTGCCGGCCCAGCCCTGGCCCATTTACACTATTGCGACGAGAGGAAAGGAGACGGAGACACACGATGCTCAATTTCTTTCAGTTCTCTCTCGCCCGTTGCTCCCTCTCGCAGCTCTCTCTCTCTATCTCTCTCATCCATCTCTCTCAATCTCTCTCACCCGTTGCTCCCTCTCTCGGCTCTCTCCCTCTCTCTCGATCGTGTGAAATCATGTGTTGAAAAATTGGCTTAGAATTGAATTTGCAAAATGTGTTTATACATGTGTTTGTCAAATTGACAAGAAACAGTGTGTCTCTTTTGCGCCGGACCAAAGTTCCAAGAAACAGTAAGTTTTCACTCTTACGCCGTACCATTGCGCCGGGTCAAACTTTAGTCCGTCGTGAATGAGCTTTTGAGACCTGATTTTGCATCTACGCCGGACCAAATTTTCGGTCCGTCGTCAACGCATTTTTGAGTGTTGACTTTCGCATGTACGCCGGACCAAATTTTCGATCCGGCGTGAACTGATTTTTTTAGGGTTTTGAGACATGTGTGCGCCGGACCAAATGATTGGTCCGGCGTGAACGGTTTTTTGCTCGAGATTGATTTTTTGTGATTTTGAAAATTATTTGGTGATTGATCTGTGGTTATGAAATTTGTTTGAATTTTATAATACATGTTTTGAACTTATGCAATGCTATTTGCATAGACTAATGTTGAGTCAAGTTGCAGACTTGTGCTCAGAATCGTTTTGTGGTTTATTCATGTGCAGGTGTTGCTCGAGGGCGAATGTGGTCGATGACAGGACCGGAACTAGATTCATAGAGGAACTGAGGTTCGAGACTAGATTCAGGGAGGAATCGAAGTCTTAGTGGTCAAAGATGTCATGCAGGACGTTCGGGCTAGAGAACGGTGCTCATGATGAATGGTTAGTCACGTGAGTATGGCATGGTGGCCATACGCGTGTAAGAGTTGTTGTCACGTGAGTATGGCTGGGTTGCCATACGCGTGCAAGGGCTGTATTTGGCCAGGTTGGGCCAAGTGGAGTTGTGTTGAATACATACTCTTTCTAGGATTAGGAGTAGGAATTGTATTCAGGACTCTATGTGTTTGCTCTGTATAAATAGAGGGAGGCGCTTCATTTTTATGCAATCTAGATATTGAGAGCTTAGAGCTTTGTTTTAGGGTTGTACTTTTTTTTTGAGTACTTTAGAAAAAAAGAAATAAATATCAATTCTTCCAGATCCTTGCGTGCTACAGTAACCATGTTGCTACAGTGTTCTCTGTTTTGTTCTTGTTTGCATACTTGTTCTGGTTCTAGATTGATTTTTGTTCCTTAGTTTGATCTTGATTTGATCCATAAAAAACCTTTCTAGGGTATTGATTTAGGGTTTCTCAAAGTTTAGTTGATTAATCTTTTGTCGTTCTTGTTTAATCTTGAAGTTTTGGTTAGATTAATTATCGTCATCTTCTGTTACAGTAAGCTTGCGAGGTTCATAACTTTTGATCCGTAAGTCCGATCGAGCTGATTCTTTTTGGGTTCGATTCGTATTGGAATCTAGTTTCTTGTGTACAAAATTCAGATCGATCCTACGGTTGGATCTCCAGGAATTCACGTTTTACCGAACGTCTATCAATCTATTTTTGTCGAATACGAGGCAATTATTTGGTTCCGTTTTGGGGTGAATTTTTAATATATCAAAAATTTGATTTTAGCTTTCGCACAATCATTCACCCCTCTCTGATTGCTATATCCGTATAATTCGATCCTACAGATCGTTTCTCTCAATCTCTCTCTCGCCTGTTGCCTTTCTCTCTCTCACTCATTGGCAAATGATTCTCGAGAGGACCAATTCTATTTCTTAAATCTTTTTTTTGTTTGCTACTCAAGCACTGACTAACAGATGGGCTCTGCTGATAGACTGAATATGTGGCATTATTTTTCACGCCTCATGGAGTGTTTCTTTTTCCTTTTATGTGTGTTGTTGTATACGTGCAGTAACATGAGCTAGTCACCGCATTGTTGAACCTTTATGGTTGTGTTTTTCAAAAGTAGATTTTAAAAACCTAGAAGTTTTTTTTAAAATTATCAGAAAGCTACATATTTTTGTTTTATTTTACAAAATTACATATTTTATGAGAATTTGTCACAAAATTACATATTTTAGAATTGACTGTTTCTTATAACATACTTGATAGTTTAGGCTACATGGCAGCCTCACGCACCCCCTATTTTTCATTTCACTCACACGTAAGATTATCATGTGTGCCCACACTGCCAGATTCGTTTTATTATACAAATTCTCCTAAAATCTATAGTTTTATAAAATAAAAGTTAAAACATGTAGTTTTTTCATAGTTTATATAAAAAATATGTAATTCTATAAAATTTACTATGTTTTTTTACAACCTTCTTTCTTTCTCTCTTTAATGGACAACGTGCATAGCTTTTGCATGCTTTTAAAAAAAACTTAATTTCAAGAGAGGATATTGCGATTGCAAATGTTTATTGGTTTCTTCTTTTTCATTATCTGATTTCACGAAAGAGATGGGAAGGAAGTATATTCTGAACATATCACTGTTAGATTTTCCCCCAATAACAATGAAACGACTCAAGGGTTGTGCTTCAGTTTAAAACCCAAAACTCCACCAAACATATAGCAAATCTACAGCTAAAGCACCCCCAAAAGATACAACAGGGGGGAGGTGCTTCCGGCTGTGACTTCGCTCGGTCGTCTCCCTCCCCGCGTCGGTCGGTCGCTTTCCTCGGCTCCTCCATTTGACACCTCCTCCGCTCCTTCTGGTCCCCGCCTGGCCAACTCCCCCGTCGTTCGCCTTCTCTGCTCCTCCCAATCCCTGCCCATCGACTCCCCTGTCGCCCGCCTCTTTCGCTCCTCTCGGTCGCCGTCCTCGACGACTTCATCCCTTCTGGTCGCCCTCACTGCCTCTGCTCCTTCTAATCGCCCTCCTTGCTGCCTTCATCCCTCCCAATCACCTCCTTCCTGGCCCTGCCCCTCCCGACCGTTCCGTCCCCACCTCCCCGGTTGTCCTCCCCGCTTCGCCCCTCACCGTCGCCTCGGTCCCCGCCTCTCCGATCGGCCTCCCGACTAGGCCGTTTCCTCTCTGTTCGGTTGTCACCTTTGCATCTCCCATGAAGAAAAACAACAACCAACAAGTCAGTTTGCCAAACAGATTCTTAAAAAAGCCACAATCGGTAGCTACAGTTGATTTATAGCCTAATAGATTTAAAATAGCTTTTCAGCGCAGCCACAACCCCTTAAACAGAGCCTCGTTCTGTCATGCTACCCTGGACAGAAAGGTTTCCTTGGAATGTTTGTTCCGAGCGGTAGCCATCGATTCGAGCATTTAAGTGTCCGAGATATCGAAATGTCATGTGATTGTGATGATATCTATCTCAGTCTGAACTCTGAAGTAGTAGCAGCCGGTGAAGGGCACTGTGGCTTTTATTCATTTACTCGGCCAATAGCCTCCTCTGCTGATTGGCTTGGAAGGAGGAACAAGTCCGACCTACAACACCTTCTTCGAATTCTTCAATGTGCAGTCTTTTTATTTTACGTGTGCGTGTGCGAATTCACATGTGCACACCTCATGAAAAATAACTTGAAACAACACTCAAAAATTCAAAACAAATTTAAAGTTTGGAGTTCATTTGCTTTTATTTGATTTTGATTTTGGAAATCGAATTTGATTTTCGTTTGCCGTTTTGGGCCAAATCTCCTCCGCGATGGGGTCGTTCGGCCTGTTCATTTTTCGCCTGCGGCGCCACTCCCAGCCAGCCTGCTGGCCGATCGCGCCGTGGCTCGCCGCCCACGGCCCCGCCTCGTCACACACCCGACCACACTGCACTTCATGCGCCAGCGCCGCCCGCCCACCGCTTGCTCTTGCTCCCTGCCTTCCGATCGCCTGGCCACAAATAAGATCGCCGCCACCATTTCCGGCGCTTTGCCGCCCGCCTCGCCCCTCCACCTCGCCTATAAAAAGCTAGCCTCCACTTCGTTTCCAACTTGCCCCAACCCCTTCCTCGACCTCCCGGGCCAAGACCGACCTGCAGCTGGCCAATAACCCCACCGCCAAATTTCTAACCCTAACTCTCTCCTCGCACTCGTCAGTCGCCCAAATACAATAAGGCCGGCCCACCACCACCCGCCCCGCCAAGCCCTTCCCCACATGGGCCAAGCCTTTCGGCCTAGCATTGTGCTGGCCGAATTTCATTTTCCGGATTTTTAATTCTTTTAATAATTCGAAAAGTCGTTTTAAACTCCAAAAATACCCAGAAAATTCCCGAAAAATTTCGGAAATCCCAGAGACACACCAAATACATATTCCGAACCGTTTCGCGCTACCGAGTCCAAAAATGCCCTCTGCTCTGCAATCCGAAGCTCCCAAAATACCCAAATTGCCCTCCGTTCTCTCCCAGCCCGGTTTTTGGTTTCCGTTTCAATTTCCGTTTTTGTTGTTTGTTTACTTATGTTTATTCATCTCTTCCGTGCTAGATACGATTGTCGAGCTACCGTTGGAGCAGGAGCAGTACCCCGAGCAGGATCTGGACTAGACGGACGCCGGGAACAACTACTTCCTCTATGATTCAGCCGATCCAGCCGCCGAGCAAGGCAAGCTATACCCCATTGATCATGTTGAACCAGTCATGCCATGCTATAATTAGTAATTATTTTCTATCGTATTATTTTACTGTATGTTGAAATATTAAAAATATTACTTTGGAATGACACGATACCTAGATAATGCCGAATTGCTCATGGAACTTCCTTGAAAAATATTGAACCATATTAAATCCTTATAACCCTAGATTATTAACTATTGCCATGTCAGTTAAGTTTATTAAATCCTGTTAGTTAGTTCAAATGCTTTTAAAATGGAAAAGAAATGCTGTTGAGCCGTTGGCTCGAATATTTATAAAAGTGCTACAGTCAGGGGGACAGTATTAGGCTATCCACGAGGTGGAGTTGAGTTCGATCCCCGGCTGATGATTAATGTCATGGTTGGAATGGTGGCTGGTAAAGTTGGTACCAGATGGGCTTGTGAATGCTTTTAAGACTTAATCTGTGGCAATGTAAGGATGAACCCCCTTGAGCAAAGTAAATAACTTAAGTTTCCGCTCAACTGCAAGTCGAACTGGTCAGTGGGACCTGTTTCCGACATAGCTTAGTAAATTAGTCATTTCCTAGAAAATTTAATAACTGGTGGTACTATTCTCCGTGGAGAATAGGAATCGGGCTCCCTGGCAGGGGAGTATACCGAAGGGGTGGAACGGAAATGGACTGTAGTGTCATTTGCCGGTTCTCACAACGGTAGGTGCTAGTTGGAACAATTTGGGTTCCAAAGTAGCGTTCAGGCCTATCGGTAAATAACTGAATCCAGAAATGATTAAACGAAATGCTGTGATAATCTCGACCCGGCCGCATGCATTTAAGTTGCATGTTAACTCGTACATTGGCATTAACGGTCGTAAATATCTTGTGGGTAAAGCTGAGCACCTCTGCAGAGTTAATCAAATGGTAATTGATTACATCGTACTTCCGGTAAATGAAGTTGAGTTTGAATTGGGGTGATTACCCGTAACCTAGCTCAAGTAATGTATTGGAATTTTGGATAAAATGATAAATTTTGATTACTGGAAACCCCCCTTTATTACTTAATTATGGTTTGTGCTTCAAATGTAAACTGTTGGTATAAATAAAACTGCATCCAGATACTTACAACCCTATTGTCATCCTTTGATTATCCCATACATATAGTATTCAACACTTCCCCGTGCGACTTGTTGAGTACTCCCGTACTCACCCTTGCAACCCCAACCATTTCAGAATTTGAAAAAGCTGGAGCCTATCAAGAATTCGTAAATGGCGATCTTATTTGGTTTTAGGTCTCTGTCTCTCGCTCAGGCCCTGCCTATGGAGTACTTTTGGTATTGTAATACTTGAAGCTTATGACTCTTCCCTTTGTAAAAAAAACTCCAGCCGTTAGGCCCTATATTGAATAAAAAGAACTGATTTGATTTTGGTCTGACAAAATACTCTTGTCTTTTCTAAGAGTTAGTCTTTCTGGGTAACTGTTGTGAGTTTCCGACTTGCCCTAAAAAGATGGTCCGTCACATAATTGGCGGAAAAGAATCATTCTAGCTGTCGGCAACGTTTTATGATATACTCCCTCCAGTTTGATAATAGATGTCGTTTTGGATATAGTGATGGTCAAACTTCTAAAACTTTGACTATCGACATATTTTTAAATATTTAAATTGGATATATGAAAATTATATGTGTAGACTTGTCTCGAGAAGTACTTTCATAATATTATAATTTTATTGGATTTTATAAATATATTATAATAAAAAATAGCGGTCAAAGTTGTGTTTTAGGGGCTGTTTGGTTTGAAGCCAAAATTGCCAAGTTCAACCTTGCCAAAAATTGGCTAGCCAAAAATTTGGTGCTCAAATTGGTGTCCAAAGTTTGGCCAACTATTGGCAAGAAAATGGACTAGAAAAATTTGGCATGTGCATGGAGAAAAGAATCAAGCCAAAGTTTGGTTGCAAACTAAATGCTTGCCAAATTTAGTCAACACTACCAATATTTGGCATGGCAAGTATTGGCAAGCATTGGTAACTGTCAGGGATTGGACTATTTTCTATAAGGACCATTCTGCCCCGACGGCCGAGCAACTCCCAACCATGAGCTCGGATGCGATACCCGAGCGCGAGCCCCAAGCATTCTCAAGCTGTCGGGGATTGACTATCTGATAAAAGACCGTTGTACCCCGTAAGATCCTGGCTACCGACCGCACAAAGACTAGCAGAAGATGCTCGAAACCATCCGAGCAACATAACTCCCGAGCATGTGTGTCTACCCATTCGCCTATGACTATATCGGACGATCACGAGCAACCATGCTCGTGAAGGCCACGCCATACCCGGTGGATGGTCGGGACCCGGCCATGCCACTAGAAAGGAAGATGGCAATCAATCCACCACAAATTCAAATTAATTGCGCAGATCAAGGGCCCGGATCGTGGGCACTACGATTATGGAAACGTGGCGTAAATCTAGGGGTGGTTACCTTGTGTACAGCGTGAGGCTCAGCATTTAATCCCCGAAAACACACGTGAAGGGGGATCCCGGTGAGATCCATGTATTTGTATCCATCATTTCAATAGAGAAAACGCCACCAGCGATCGATGTAGGGCTATTATCTCGATCATGAGAGGCCTGAACCAGGATAAAATCCTTGTGTTCACTCTGCATTCTAACGGACCATCTTCCGCGTCTTCGATGCTACAACGCTTTGGCGTAAAGGGCTTTGGTTGATCCTCGCTCAACAAGTAAGCTCGGCGGAGCCCGTTCTCCAATCGTCGGCAATTGGCGCCGTCGTGGGGACCGACGTATTCTTTGCCAAAGGAATCCCAAGACGCTATCTTCCACATCGATGACCGAGCATCGCACAACTTATGATAAGGTAAGATGCGTAAAAAAGAAAAGTTCGTTACCTCAAGCAAACAGTGCTTAGGCGAGTCGTTTCTGTTTCGCGCCGAGCAAGTTCTTCGCTCGGGCGCAAATTTCATCCTCTTGCCCAAGCAGGCTTTTCGCTCGAATCTGCACTGAGTAAATTTTTAGTTCGGACGTGTGTTTCTTCACATCGGACGGGCATTGCACTCGGGAATTGATCTTGTTATATCTCGAAAATCGCTCTTATTCCTCCGAGCACGCGTTTCGCTCGGGGACTAGTCGTGTTCCGCGCCGAGCACGTACTTCGCTCGGGCGCGAGTCTCTCCCTCCGAGCACGCGTTTCGCTCGGGGACTGTTCCGCCGGCACGTCGCTCGGGCGCGAGTCTCTCCCTCCGAGCACGCGTTTCGCTCGGGGACTAGTCGTGTTCCGCGCCGAGCACGTACTTCGCTCGGGCGCGAGTCTCTCCCTCCGAGCACGCGTTTCGCTCGGGGACTGTTCCTGTTCCGCGCCGGGCACGTACTTCGCTCGGGCGCGAGTCTCTCCCTCCGAGCACGCGTTTCGCTCGGGGACTAGTCGTGTTCCGCGCCGAAACGCGCCGGCTCGGCGCGAGTCTCTCCTCCGAGCACGCGTTTCGCTGGGATCGTTCTGTTCAGCGCCGGAGCACGTGCCGGCTCGGGCGCGCGTCTCTCCCTCCGAAACGCACGCGTTTCGGCTCGGGGACTAGTCGTGTTCAGCGCCCGAGCACGCCGCCGCTTCGCCGCGCGAGTCTCTCCTCCGAGCACGCGTTTCGCTCGGGGACTAGTCGTGTTCGCGCCGAGCACGTGCCGGCTCGAGGCGCGAGTCTCTCCCTCCGAGCACGCTGCGTTTCGCTCGGGAATCGTTCTGTTCGCGCCGGGCACGTGGGACTAGTCGTGTTCGCGCCGAGCACGTGCCGGCTCGGGCGCGAAGTCTCTCCTCCGAGCACGCAGCGTTTCGGCTCGGAATCGTTCTGTTCGCGCCGAGCACGTGCCGGCTCGGCGCGAGTCTCTCCTCCGAGCACGCGTTTCGCTCGGGGCTGTTCTGTTCAGCGCCGAGCACGCACGGCTCGAGCGCGAAGTCTCTCCTCCGAGCACGCTGCTTTCGCTGGGGACTAGTCGTGTTCGCGCCGAGCACGCACTTCGCCGGGCGCGAAGTCTCTCCTCCGAGCACGCTGCTTTCGCTCGGGGACTAGTCGTGTTCGCGCCGAGCACGTGCCGGCTCGGCGCGAAGTCTCTCCCTCCGAGCACGCTGCGTTTCGCTCGGGGGATCTGTTCGCGCCCGAGCACGCACGCCGCCGCTCTGGCGCGAGTCTCTCCCTCCGAGCACGCGTTTCGCTCGGGGGATCGTTCGTTCCGCCGGCACGCATCGCGCGCCGGGCGCGAGTCTGTTCCTCCGAGCACGCGTTACGCTCGGAGGCGGTTTGTGTTCTGCGCCGAGCATGCTAGGCGTTTGAGCACAGGTCGTCACAGTTTATTTCCCTGGACGCCTGGTCCATGTCCAGGATGCGGCAGCTCGAGCCTGGCTCGTCTGTCAGTTCCTCGAGCATTAGACCCATGCTCGGGATGTGGCAATGTGAGTCCGCCGCACCGCTAGTAGCCTAGGCGCCTGATCCATGCCTAGTTCCCTGTGCATCCGATCCATGCATGGGATGCGGCGAGATGTGTTTTTTCACGATCTGCTAGTTACATTTCCCACTGGGCGTCACGGTCCATGTCCAGGATCTCGACGGCTTCGAGCACTGGCTCGTCGCATCGATTCCTCGAGCATTAGACCCATGCTTGGGATGCGGCAACATGTGTTTTTTCACAGTCTGCTAGTTACCTTTCCTGTGCATCTGATACATGCATGGGATGCGGCAGCATGTGTTTTTCACGATGCGCTAGTTACCTTTCCCATGTGCATCCGATCCATGCATGGGATGCGGCGGATGTGTTTTTTCACGATCACGCTAGTTACCTTTCCCCTGTGCATCCGATCCATGCATGGGATGCGGCAAAGATGTGTTTTTCACGATCGCTAGTTACCTTTCCCATGTGCATCTGATCCATGCATGGGATGCGGCAGCATGTGTTTTTTCACAGTCTGCTAGTTACCTTTTCCCTGGGCATCTGATCCATACTCGGGACGAGGTTCGATCGCGGTTTATTTTCCCTCTCGGTGCAGCTTGTGCCGACCTTTTTCCCCGAGCAGGATTCGCCGATGTGATAGCGTGGGCTGCCTCATCTGTCAAATCTTTTCCTGGTCATTTCATGCCCAGATCTTTGAGGTAGGTGCTTCACCATCAAGAATTCAATCCTCCTTGGACTTCTCGGTCTCAAGGAGATAACCCATCTCACTTGAGCCTCGGGGACTAGCTGGCCGAGGATTGGACTATTTTCTATAAGGACCATTCTCGCCTCGACTACGAGCAACTCCCAACCATGAGCTCGGATGCGATACTCCGAGCGCGAGCCCCAAGCATTCTCAAGCCGCCGGGGATTGACTATCTGATAAAAGACCGTTGTACCCCGAGAAGATCCACGGTTACCGACCGTGACAAAGACTGGCAGAAGATGCTCGAAACCATCCGAGCAACATAACTCCCGAGCATGTGTGTCTATCCATTCGCCTATGACTATATCGACGATCACGAGCAACCATGCTCGTGAATGCCACGCCGTTACCCGGGTGGATGGTCGGGGACCCGGTCATGCCACTAGAAAGGAAGATGGCAATCAATCCACCACAATTTCAAATTAATTGCGCAGATCAAGGGCCCCGGATCGTGGGCACTACGGTGAGGGAAACGGGGCGTAAATCTAGGGGTGGTTACCTTGTGTACAGCGTGAGGCTCAGATTTAATCCCCGAAAACACACGTGAAGGGGATCCCGGTGAGATCCATGTATTTGTATCCATCATTTCAATAGAGAAAACGCCACCAGCGATCGGATGTAGGGCTATTATCTCGATCATGAGAGGCCTGAACCAGGATAAAATCCTTGTGTTCCTGTCTGTTCTAACGGACCATCTTCCGCGTCTTCGATGCTACAACCTTTGGCAGAAAGGGGCTTTGGTTGATCCCTCGTTCAACAAGTAAGCTCGGTGGGAGCCCGTTCTCCAATCGTCGACAGTAACAAACCAAACAGCCCCTTAAAGACCGTGTCGATGTCCAAAACGACATCTATTATCAAACTGGAGGGAGTAACAATTTATTGCCAATTGGAACAAAATGCTAAATCACACTTACCACGTGGGTGCATATACTATCTTAGCCCTCCAAAGTATCTCACGATTTGGAAAAGAGGTATGGCAATGGTTAATTGTGTGTTTGGTTAGTGGGATGGAGTGGAATGGAACCATCTAATCCCACCAAGTCTAGTGTTTGGTTGGAGAGCCGAGGATGACTTGATTCCAGAAAAGAGAATATTCTCTCTAGATTCGGGACGGCCAGGTTCTACAAATTTTCTGGAACGCAGCCATCCCATTTGGAACGTGAGAGTGACAGTGGGCCATGTTTGAGAATCTGGGATGAAACCATCCCATCCCTGAAATCTGGGATGGAACCATTCCATTCCACCTCACTCTCCAACCAAACACAATAAAAGATGGGTTGGTGGTTTGAACTTCGAAGGTTTACATCAATCTGGAGGCATATTCGATGACGTTAATAGTATATGTAATCACGTGTACACGTAGAAAAGCTATATTCCAGCTAGAACTTTAGTTTGCAGCTAGTCTCATGTTCGAAGCTATATCAGGTTTGCTTTAATAAAGCTTTTACTTGTTGTAACTACTATCGTGTTTGCTGAACTGTTGTGGGTAATATTAAACTTGGGATGCCATCAAACCATTAATAAAGCACCAAATCGCATCAAAATCTACTATTTGAGTTTTCATCTTGATTAGTCCAGTCGAGTGTCTAATCAAGTTAGGAGACTCATTTGGAAGTTGGAACAGAGAAATTTGACGCAAATGTTTGGGTAGTCCGTTTGAATTCTACCAATTTTTTTTTAAAAAAAAATTGGTTAAAGCACTATCATTCATTAAAAGAGGACAATAGCCAAGGTATAAACACACATCCACACACTCTCAGCTCTCATGAGCACCCATATCAAGCAGCATTTGAACACGAACGGAGCGTGCGTGCACCTGGGGCACGCGCCAACCGAGCAACGCTCGGCCCTCTCTAGGGTTCAAAAAATCGCCCGTATCGACGGGGTACGATATCTAAAACCGCTCGATAAACCGGTGAAATTCAAATACAAATTAAAAAATTTGAAATTTTTTTTATGAAGACGTGTTAAAAATTTGAAGTCCTGAGGCAATGCTAATGATACTATAAAATTTTCATATCATTATCAGACATGTGTATTTTTAAAAAATTCTAGCAATGCTACTATCTTTGTATATACTCTTTTATTTTGGATTTTCTAGAAGCACTAAATGAAGTCTAATATTTCTTAAAAATTTTGCGTGAGGTCTTGAGGAAATAATAATGATAATGTAAAATTTTTAGATGATGATATGATATTTGTATTTTTTTTAAATTTTAACAGTTCTACTGTCTTTGTATATGCTATTTTGTTTTTGATCTTCTAGGGGTACTAAATGAAATATAATATTTATAAAAATTTTAGTACATGATCATTGAGACTATTTATGATACCATTAAAATTTTAGATTATGCTCAATCTTGCAGTTATTTATAAAAATCTGACAATATCTCTGTTTCTTTTCATTAATTACTGTTTTCAATTTTCTACAAACACCAAATGGATTAAACAATTATTAAAATTTCTCTGAGGGGTTTTACAGATTAATTGGGGTTTATTTTGACTTGTTGCAAATTTTTTTTTGTAATTTTTTGAATTTTTTCAATTTTCATTGAGTGTGCTTAAAATCGTTGAGGAAGCTAACGTCGCTTAGTTTACTGAATAGTTAAAAATCAGCAAAATCGATCGATTTTTGATTTTTTATCACTAAATTCAAATTAATTGATTTTGATTTTTTTTTTTGTGATTTCTAACTATTTTTGCTCGGAAATCCATAAAAATCAGTGCTGCCAGCAGGGTTTGACTTTTCGTTGAAATCCGAACGAAATTCGCGAATTTTGACTATACCGCCCAAAGCCGAAAAGGAAAACCATTTTGAATTTCGCTCAAATTCAAATTTAAACTCAAAACAATTGAAAATTTTATCCAATATTTCTCCATAATTAGTATTAACAGCCTTATGATCTCTGATGTGAATATTATTTAAAAAAGTGAAGTTTGAAAACATTTTTGAGCCATTCAATTTATTTAGTAGCAATATTTGTTGAATTATTATATTTAGTAGCAATATTTGTTGAAGTATATTTAGTATAAATATTTGTTGAAGTATATTTAGTAATCATATTTATTGAAGTATATGTACCAATATTTCCTTGTAAAAACCGGCAACGTGAGGCAAGAATGGCACTATCCATAAAATCATGACTTATATTCAGAAAGTACATTTGAATTTTTCTTAAAATCACATGTAAACTGTTAAGAGATCATTAGATTAAATCAAAATCCCCAGTTTAATTTGTCAACAATCAATATAGAATTATATGAGACCTCTAGTGATAAACCGTATATCATTTTTTTCTATTATTTTGAGAAAGAGCCATATCATAACTAAATATTCAACACGAATGCAAGTATTAAACAATCATCTGTAGTGCATAAAAAATAAATGGATATACATTGTTACAGGATCTGCTACAGCTTACAAAAATCATAGTTGATCAAATAAGTGCAACATTTGAATCAGAATTTTAGACTACACCTCCATAACACACTACATATTTCAATATTTATTCAATTATATTTAGTAGCAGCATTTGTTGAAGTAATTCTTCAAATATCATTTTTGGTATTTAATGGCTTTTTTCAAATTTTACAATAATTTTTTTTACAATTTTCTTAATTTTTCTATATTTCCCCCTATTTTTTTCAAGTGCCATCGGTTTTTTGAGCTTTTCGAGCGAATTTTGAGTCTTTTCGAGCGGTTTTCGAATCTAATGGTTTTTCAAGCTTTTCGTTTGAAAACGGTGAATTTCGTTTGGAGGTTTCGAGCCTTTTTTACTAGATTTTAAATTTATTTAACTTTTAAATCGAACGATTTGGAACGAAATTTTATGAATTTTGATACCACCGAAATATCGAAATTTGACTTCTAGACGAAAGAGTGAAATCCTCGCCAGCCGGCGATTTTCGGCCAGCACCTGGCTCTCCCCACCAAATTTTAGACAGCTCGATTTTGCAAATATGTTCAACCTACGCCATCAAGCCTTTGATCAGACGGTTAAGAACCCGGCAGCAGATCTCTTCCCCATTTCAGCTACAAAACCCTAAACCCATGGCACTCTCAGCCACTCGCCGGCTCTCCGCCGCCGCCTCGCCGGCGACAACACTCTCCTCCCTCTTCACGCCTCGACGCAGTTCGAAGCCTCACCCGCAGCCGGCGGAGTTCGGCGATGAGCCGCGGCGGCGGAAGCCGAGGCCGAAGCCAAGGCGGCCGTGGGGGGAGGAGGCGGCGGCGCTGCTCCGGCGGCTTCACGATGGTGGCTTCCTGCCGGGACCCGATCTCTCGGTGGCACCGCATGTCTTATCCCCCGACGTCGTCAAGGCCGCCGCCGAACGCTTCGGCCACAATCATCAGGTGGTCGCCAAGTAAGTGCCGCCTCTCGTATTGCTTGTAACCTTAGTGTTCTACAGCATCTTAGTATGATTCAGTTAGGTCAGATGGATTTAGAGTAAGTATAATAATATCATCTCAGCTTTTACTATTAGCAATTACACTTCAGCTTTGTCCTATACTCCCTCTGTCCCACAAAGAGTGCATTTCTAGGTTTTTCAAGACAGATTAGTGTGCAAGGTAAATGACTAATGTGATCCTCATTACTCCATACATAAGCATACTGGTGCTTTGGTTTTCACATGCACTTAAATGAGCATGCATACACTTACAGCTGGGCCCTACGGACTAAAGATGCACTTTTTGTGGGACAAATTTTGAACATTAGAAATGCACACTTTGTGGGACAGAGGGAGTATGTACATGGAAGAATGATAAAAGAGGAGAGAGAAGAGAACCAGCTCTTATTTAGTAGCAAGCATCGCACGGACAAATCGACAAATAGCTGCTATCGGTGTTGGAGCCGGTGTGAGCGATTCTTAGTGTTGAAGTTAGTGTTTTGCCGATAGCCACAAAGATGAAATTAGTATTAAATGCTAAAATTAAATGCTTTAGTGTTTCTCTAGAGACAACCTTTAGGGATGATTATTGCACAAGCTGGCTTTATTGCTTACTCTAGATGACATGGATGAGAATGTGATAAGTAGTGGGCTTTGTTATTGTACTTGCTCTTAAGTGCCAATGAAAACTGACAGTTTTAAGAGTTTAATTGGAATGGTTGTGGTCCAAGGGTAGTAGGTTTGGCCTGTAATAGTGGATGAATTCATTACGTTGCTGATTTCATTAGCCTGGAGAACTAGTATCCTAAGGGGGGAAATAGCTTGTGGAAGTAGCAGTGTGTAGCTTTACATGAATCGGAAATGGGATGTTCGTTTATGGCAATGAGTTTTATTTTGTGAATTCCGTGTTTCTTCCTTCGTTTCAGACATGGACTTTGCTGAGTGTGCTATGCATAATTGCATAGTGCTGATTTTTTGCAATGGATTCTAGGAATGAATTGCATTGTTTTGCTCTGGAATGATTGAAATAATTGAAATCGATTAGTTGCAACTTGCAATTTGGGGGCATCTCTTGAGAGCAGATGCTTGCAAGCAATTAGACTAATCAGAAATAGTGCAAGAGCAAAATTCTTACTCTTGTAGGTTTAAAATGCCACCTATATGCTTGAGAGTAACCCTTGGTCCCTTGTGCCTGCACTGGAGGAGAACACACATGTTTCTACTTCGTCAGATTACATTTGTTCTGTTGATTCGGAAGTCAGAACTCCTGTGTTCAATTTTCTGTGCTTGAATGCTACCATGGCAAGGTTAATGATTGTTCCAGGCATAATACATATTTGCAGACAGTGTTGATCGTGTGCCCCACATATGCTACCTCGGAGTTGAATTTCTGTGTAATGCGGAAAAGGCACCATGACACTGGCCAAGTATCAATAGTTCACAATTAACAAGTCTGAATAGTTTTTTATTTTTTTGTGTGAACTTAAGTATTCTCTATTAGACAAAGGGGTTAGAAATGAAATACCATGGCAAACCTATTGGTTGCCAGTTATCACTCAATTCAACTGTTATTGAACCTTTTGCCTATCACTGCAGATGGCTGTCAGGGAGTGACTTGAAGAAGGTTGCCTTATTTGGCTGTCCGTCTGTTGAGCGAAGAACAGTTTTTGCATCAAAAAGATTACGAGCTTTCTTTAACATCCGGGAAGATAAAGTAAGTAACCTGTAATTGTCAACTGAATTGCATGATAGAACTACTGCTCTTGACAATCAACTGCTCGAGATTAATTTTTTACATGTTGTCCTCTTACAGATATGCAGCTCTTGTAAGCTGAGAAGTTCGTGCAAGTTTGTTAACCAGGAAGTAGCTAGGCATGATAAAGTGATTCTGTCGGATACTATGAGAATTCTTACTTTGTTTGTGCTGGATGCTTGTCCTCAACAACTCCAGGTTACTGCTGAATTAAAAGCTACCATTTGCAAGCTGCTTAAGGACACCATAAATCTAAGCAATTAATTTCTGAGCAGGTATATTGTAATCCCTGGACGTAATTTGTATATGTCAGATAGGCTTAAGTTCATGCATCCTACTCTTTTTGTATCTGAACCTATGTATCAAGATCTGAAATAAAACTGCAACAGGTTTTCTGGTGTTTTTAATAGAGTGGTGTCCACACTTATTTGGAGCAGACAGCTGAGGCCCATGTCTCATTCACAAACACTACCTGAAGGTTAGACTGCTGACCTCATTGATTTTTCTTGGTTGTATTCCTGTGTGTAATTTTTATGAAGATAAGGTATGTACCTAATTTCCGAAGCATATTGTTCTAGCTCTTTTGACATAGTGTAAATATATTCGGTCTTCACCTGGTTGCTAAAATTTAACAAAGTTGTTATATCAAAACACAGGAACATTATCTTAAAATTTGGACTTTTCATCTTTTTTGGCATTAAATAGTCATTTTCCTTTGTCAGGGCTTCTGTTTAAACAGTGACATCCAAATTTAATTGATTAGTCTTTGAAATTGTTAGTTCTGGGTTTCCGATGAGTCATGACAATGTCAGCACGTGGCAATTTGGATAAGTGTTGCGGCACATGTTTGCCTCATGTTGACAAGGTTAATATGGCTGCATAGACATGCCTCATGATGTATAGGGAACTTGACTGGCTGTTGACAATGACCATGATATCAAACAATTCCATTACGCAGCAGTTCACTCCCCTTAGTCAGCTCTGCATATTTGTCAAGTTTCTTGTCTCTGAAGCATCTTATGTTTGACAATGCTAATATATGATAACGATTCTTCTTTGATATTGTTTATTTTTAGAAGCCATTGTACACATAACAATGTGTTCAGGACCTTGTATCAAAGAAAATTAAAGGATATGGTTTCCTATTTGCTGTGATTTATTCATTATTTGCTTCACCCGTCTGTATTATTTAACATAGCTCCGTAATACCGTGCTATTCCATATTTTACTCTCCAACACTTCTGAAACAACCTAGATCATTAAATAAATGAATAAAAGTGCTAAGCAGGTAATTAGGGTAGTAATCAATGTGTTTGCAGTAAAAATAAATAAATAAATTGCGAATAGAACGAATAGAGTTAATTAGGGGATTGCCGTCAGACCTGCAGGCGAGGGTATCAATCACCAAGATACCAGACCCGTCCGGCGCCATATCAGCACCTCACGCTAGCTTTGAGGTTCATCATCTGGCAACCGCGACTTTCCTGGGAAGGATCGCGGGTATTCTTAGCATTTCAAACTCTTACCTTGTCCCTTGTGGTAGAATGGTAAAAGGGAAGTGTGCATAGTAAAATTGACCAGCCACCACAAGCCAACCGGAGGTGCATTGCCCCAGTGCAGCACGTCGAGCGAGGCAGCCATGCCCATTTGCATCCCGATCACAAGGAGGTAAAGCAACCAGCTAAGCATTCAAGGCAACCCACCCTCTCCTTTTTAACCGAGAGAGCCAGGGCTCGAGATCAGCAACCAAGACAACACCAAGAGCCAAGAGAGGAGCAAGAGGAAGCCAGTCGGAGCAAGGAGGAGAAGGTGAACCACAAGCCAGGAGGAGGAGTTCCCCAGCAAGGAGCAAGAACACTCCAGGAGGGAACCTCGACCACCTCTTCTTCCTCTACATCAACAAGAACCACACCGACAGCCACAACCGAACCCTCAAACCTGACCATCAGGTGCACAGCCTCAGTACAACATCACTAGTAGTAGTAGCAGTAATGCCTGTAGACTGCTTAATGGATGGATCGAGTAGGGTTCTTGGTCTCAGCAGAATGAACTCTAGGGTTGCATAGCTAGTTGCCATGCCGTCCCTCTAGAATCCATACATATTGACCTTTTATTGCAAATTAAGAACATAAGCAAAGAGTAAAATGTGCAAGACACTTTACGAGACCCAGGGAGATTAGATCGAGCGCCCTCTGTTCTTGTCCATAACAGTAGAGGAGGGAGGGGGGGGGTCGGCCATTAGAGCAAAGAGGAGTAGCTGAGCTAGGGTTCGGTCAGGAGAGAGGGGAGGGAGTAGAGGCAGCCGGGCCGGTGGCCGGCTCAAGAGGCGACGCTAGGTCGGGAGAGCAGAGGAAGCCGAGAGGAGAGAAGAGAAGAGAGGGAGGGGGGAAGGAGAGTAGAGGGGGAGCCGTAGGCCGGCGACGGTCGGTGGCCGAGGAGCCGGAGGCGCCGAGGGGAGGAAGCAACGAGGCGATGGAGGCGACGGCTTCGTGAAGGAGCCAGGAAGGAGCTTCGGCCAGAAGAGAAGGAAAGAAGGGAGGGGGAAAAAGAAAAAGGGAAGATGGAAAAAAAGAGAAGAAAGAAGAAAAGAAAAGAGGATAAAAAGAAGAAAAGAGAAAGGAAGGGAAGAATTAGAAAAATGGTAGTCTCCATGCGTTGCACGTAGGTTAAAATACCGTTTCGTGATTGCATGAAAAATTTATTTTGAGTTTCTAAAAAGCCGCGATAAAATAGGTACGAAATGTTTAAAACTGCAAAAGTTGAATTAATTAAAATTGCTGTTTGGATTATTGTTACAATCTTGAAAATTGGGGTCAAGTAAGGTACTTTAGTTAAAGGGATAGAACCCTCTTTATTTGCCTGTAGCTTTCCCGTAGAAATTTTGGGCGTTGTAAAAGTTGTTGTAGATTTATTACCGTAGTGTAATACTTTGTATTTATCAGGACCTGAATTGAATCCCTCAAAAGACCACCTTCAGACTCCGGGTGAGGCCGAGTATTACAACCCTATTGCAGGCAATATTCTTTTGATCATAATTGCAAAATTCTTTTCAAATACTTTCAGATATACTTATCATATCATTCGATGCATAAGAAAATATCTTATTTTTGAAAACCTCAAATTGGGTGTGGTTGGAAGGAGTGTTGTCTTATCTTAATTTGTGAAGAGGAATTTGAAGATTGAAATGGATGGTGAAAGAGTCGGCAAGTCCAACTGATAGAGCAGTTGGCTTGTTCTTATATTGATATGGTGGGTAGAGGATGCCGATGAGAAGGATATAGGCTGGCGGGGTCCTCTACATAGGCTATGATATAAGGATAACCAACTACACTCGGGCAATGAGCCATATTTTCAGTATCAACCATAGTGTGTGGAATCGGCTAGAAAAGATTGTTCTAGGCAGGTATTATGATCTCCACGTTGGGTAAGATTAGATAACTACGCGTGTGAAGCTGGGTATGCCGGAAGGCCCAATGAGGAACACAGAAAATCAGCTGCGGTTGATTCTTTCAGGCTATATATTCATAAAGCCTTGGGTTGAGTATCAGTAGTGCTGCTGCGGTAGCCAGATACAACTGTTAGCTGTGAGTCTGGTGGGGCGATCTGGGTAGGCGTCCCCGATTCGAGTAATAGGGTTGGAGATTTAATACTAGACTAGCGATAAACATTCTGGGACCTCTCGTGTGGGGGTCTCCTGGATTGGAGGCTACGGAAGCTAAGTTTGCCTCATATACGAGTGCTAGTAGCAATTTCAAGAATTAAAAATTGAAACCACGTTGTTCCTAATAAAACCTATTTTTCCTGAAAATGGATTTGAGAGAGAGAGAGATGGATATGTGGTGTGAGTGTTGGAAAAACGCATAATATGCATTTGGCTATTAATGCTTACTGAGTACTTTTGTACTCACTCTGGTTAAATCTCCCCTTGCTAGATATGGGCACTGGTGGTCAGGCTTCTGTTTGTGGCGAGGCAGCTGCGAACTATCAACAGAAGTAGAGTGATGGATAGACTGTACTCTATAGCTTTTGTTGGCTGTTGGATAGTTAGAACTTCTGTAATATATTTTTATTATACTTAGATCCTATGTAAGTAATGGACATGTAGCCCTGCGTGGCTTGGGAATGTATTATATTTTCAATTCAGTCTCTAATTATTGTTCTGTTATAACACCTGAACACGGTATAGTAGCCGATAAAGTACTGGGGCGTCCGATATTTTGTTAGCCACTATTTTGTTAGCCATGTTGGAAGTTGGGGTGACCCGCTTCCAACATGGCTACCAGATTTCTTTTGATTTACTGATTTTTGCAGTGAAATAACTCACTAAACCTGATTGTCGTGCAGAAGCGGAAGTCCTGAAGGCAAGTTCAGTGGCTCACCCAGAAATAATCCAGCATCAGTCAGACCTCCATGTGATGTTGTTCACCTACCTGCAGGCCATTTAGTTTGGACAAGGTAGTACCCCTATCAGTCACAGGCCATTTCTCACATCTCAATCTTCAACTCTTTCTTTAACAATCTGTTTCCTTCATGAATTAAAAAGTTTGGCCTGATGTATGCCATTAGCCGGCAATGCCGTCTAGCTATAGTGAACATTTTATATCTGAAGCACTGCGTTCATGTGCTCCTGAAGCTCCAATTGGCATGGATCCCCTTATCCGATCTGCACATGCTGACTTGTTAACTGGAGCCAGTAAAAAGGTGAAGGCCCTTTTCAGGCCAATGCGACAATGATAATGCACAGTCACAGGCACATGCTGATTGGAAGACCGGACCTTTGATACTGTTATGCAGGGATCAACAGCAGCAGCTTGGTTTCAGCCTCGCTTGTTTCTCTGTATGTATGCTACCTCTTCAGTAGCTTACCAGAATAGTTGCTGCTCATGAAGTCGCTGCATATAAACTGTGTCGCGTTCTCTGGGTCTCCCATTCCCGCGTGAGGAACACTGGAGCTTCCTGTTCTTCTACAGCAAGTGATGCTCTCTTTTCTTCTTCTTCCCATCCTTTTGCCCGGTTCTGTTTCTGTTGATTTCTTCTGATCTCATGTTGCAGTCTTCTCGTGCTAATGGTTCCTTGATTTCTTGTGCTGCTGAAACCTGAAGCCCTTTTTTTTTGGGACGTACAGAAGCCCTTTTTCCTTTCTCAGTAGTGCTTGCTCTCCTTCCCTCGTGGGGAGAAAGTTGCGAAGCATGTGCCTCCCTCCCTCCCCTGTTTGCTGCTTGTTTGCCCAGTAGTTCCTGCCCATGAATCGATCACTGTTGTAGCCTCTTTATTATTATTGTTTTTGTAAAAATACCTTTGTGCCAAATAAAATTGTAAAAATAGCCCTCTAGCTCACTCCTACTATGGTGGGGTAGCGTAGAAGTCACCTTTTGGGATGGGGTAGTGCAGAAAGTTACTTATGCGCTCCTTGGCCGCAGCAGCACGCGCGCTCGAGCGAGCGCCAGGCGTCAGCCTGGGCCCACCGCGGCGCCACACACTCGCGTCTGGGCTTTCCTCGTGTAGTCGCCATATGCCCACTCTCGCCTTCGCGTGCGTGGGAACACTCGTCTGCCTGCAAGCCCATTGGGTTTTTCTGTTAAGCAACCTCGCTACCGAAGTAGTCCGGGGTTCTCAAACAAATCTAAACTGAAAAACAGAGAGAGAGATAGTATGTGGAGGAATCAATCTATTATTCTAATTGTATGTACATTGGGGGGAACCACTTGCCTCCTATTTATAGTCTACAATTAGGGTTTCGGCAAGCAGGGCCGTCTCCAGAAATTTGGGGCCCCGGAGCGAAATGCAAATTGAGGTTTTAAAATTTGAAAAATTCATGTGTACTATAAATAAGACATACTTTTAGACAATTATATAGATTTAATATGTGCTTTTTCTTACAAAATTTAGGAACATATCAAATATCATTGTTAAAAGAGTCAAGATAGTACTGGCATCATGTTCTACTAAAAAACATCATCTGCCTAGTATTTCTTGAAATAAAATCTTCAATTATATCTTCATAATTAATCTTCTCGAAAACATCATTTTTAAGTGATATCATTGCCAACCCATTGAGTCTTTCTTGTGTCTTTCAAGTGCTATCATTTTCAAGTACTAAGCGAGCAAACAAACTAATCATGGTGGATCAGATTACGGGCGTTGCTAATGGTCTTGATCTCTGATTTAGGGGCCCTAGTAATTTTGGGGGCCTTGTGCCAGTGCCTAGGTGGCACATGGCCATCAACGGGCCTGTCGGCAAGGGACCATATTGAGCCTTCGTGGGCAAGATGGTTTCCCAATATTTTCCTCCGTTATCTCAAGTCTAAACCCCCAACTAATCCAGCTTCTAACCCTTCTGTGCATTAGCTCATTCTTTGTTGAACCATTGTGGTCAACCAAGATTGACAAAAAAGAGAGGAAAAATTGGCATGCAATGTTGTTCCTGTGGTTTGTGCATGCCAAGGCAGCGTTATCTTTTGGCAAAAGTGCTCGGAAAATTAGTCACGACTCACGTACAAATGCGTGCGATCCCAGCTGCCCGGTTTTCTGCCCATCTGTTGGTGTCATCTGAGTCGATTGGACGTCATACGGTCCGCATGGCATGGCTTGCTATGGTCTGTAGGGACGGCAGGCAAACGATCGACATGGCACAAATATCACGTAACTCAATAATTTCAGGTAAGCATGGTTGTAATTGATAGGCAGCCTGTACTGGTGTCAGCCTCAGGCAGTGAACAGATAGTACCGACGGGATCCGATGCAGTTCGTGAGGACTGTAACTTAAGCAGTCTTCGTGGGACCATCCGATCGAAAATGAATGGTTTGGATCGGCTAAAGTTACTGTACAGATTATTTTAATGTGTGAAAACATTGTTCATGACAATGTAGAAAAACATGGCTTAAGTTGCAGTCTCTACAGGGACTGCAACGGATCCCAATCCAGATACTACTGGCACCAAGCTGCTCTCGCTGTATGTACCACGCTTTTCGCCGCTGCAAGTGGTCACTCGTAATTATTTTTTGAGGGTGTAAGCGGACTTGTACAACTCGTGTACATCTGTATCTATTTTTAATTATTCTGGTAAGCGCATGAGAATTTCGATCCCTCTAGTGGCTGGAGAGTTAGGGTGCTTTTAGTTGAATGAATAAGGGTAAATAGAATGAGATAAGATAAAATAGAATGAGATGATACAGGAATTTTTTTTTTTTTGCTTAAATAGATTGGTACGAAATTAACCGAGATGATGTTTGGTAGGAGGGATGATGTTGGTATTCACTTTTCGCTCTCTTCTCTATAGGTTACTATTTAGCACTATAAGATTTTGTTTGCTTGATTTTTTTTTCGAAGTTGAACACCGGTGCAGTGGTAGTTTTTGTTTGCGCGCTGATGGGTGGCGATACCAACCCAACGTTTGTCGTTTTGCTCCGGTCTGCGCCAAAACCTATCTACGTGTACATACATAGCGTAGAATACCATGATATGTACTAATACTGCCTTTTTATTTTCTTTAGTCCTGTCTCATCAATCGTACTTACGAAAGTTGACAAGTGCGCCCGTAAGCTTTGTTCGGTATTACGGCGGCCCTTAAAATATCCCTCGTCTGTTCATGTTCATTTTTATAAAAACTTATTTTTTAAATAATCTTATTTATAAATATAAAAATTATATATAGATCTAAGAGACCTTTTCTTTTATATCTTTATTTATTCTCTCTCAACCATATATACTTATTCATTACCACTTACATAAAATATATCCTTTATCTTCTAAGACAATTAAGTGAGGACATCTAAATCATTTTCTTTTATGTTTTTCTCAATTTTAATACAATCTTAATCTTTACGCAAAGTCAAGATATGTCATAAAAATAAATGGAGGGAATATTTTTCCCCTTGTTTCCCACATGGCAATTGGTTGAAATTAAGGGCCGTAAAAACGTGATCTTGACAAGTGTGCCGGTAAACTAATTGGATCCATAGCACGCTACCGCAGCCGCAGACTAACACTTACAAGCGAAGCCTTTTTTGTTGTAAAACGAGTAGTTCACCCACGTCGAACACCGGCAATCAACGAGAACACAAGAACACAAGAACAAGAGACACAAGATATAGGGTGGAGCTCTCTCTTCTTTATTGATCAATGTGTGTAAATACAATGGGAGGCACCCGGTATATATATAGCAATCCCCTCAAGGAGAGTTCGGATTCGCCCACATATTAAGAGATAGACTCCTAACCGAATACGGTTAGGAGGTTATCTCATAACACTTCCCCTTGGGCGAATTCCGCGTAATGCATCTGTCTCATGAACAACTCCACGCACACCCCCAGGGGGAAAACAGAGAGGGAGAAAAGAGTACATCACACTCGCTCTCTATGTTGCATTTGTTGCCTCATTAAAAACCTTTATGTGAGAAACATCAGGAAAACTCACAAAGGAAAAAAGAGTACAACTTATGATCTTCAGGATCATGCAAAGGGATTATTGTTCAGGGGTTTACTTCCCCTGAACTATGCAAATCTCTAAGCCGCCTCATTCCAATGCCATTAACATACCTTGGAAGGGGAATTTTGGCAAGGATTTTGTGAATAAATCTGCTAGATTTTCACACGACTTAATTTGCATTATTTTTATCTCACCATTCTTCTGGAGTTTGTGGGGATAAAAGAACTTAGGAGCAATATGCTTCGTGATATTGCTCTTTACATAACCCAATTGCATTTGTGCAACACAAGCATCATTATCTTCATAGATAATAGTAGGGGAATTGACGGTATTCATACCATATAACTTCTGGACATGGTTGATTACCCGTCTTAGCCAAACATATTCCCGTGAGGCTTCCTTTATAATCTCTGAGTGACTGTACCACCACAGAGGAAAATAAAAATCCATTCGGGATTTCCTCATGAATGCACAGAACATTATTCCTTCAGGATCATATTTCCTTTTCAGGAGGAATCTACTTAGTCGATTGTACCACATCCTTATCGATCGTCTTTAATCCGTATTCAGTGACTCCAAATACATATGCGGTCACTACAATCATCAATCAGATCAAAAGTTTAAGCTTATCGCCATCAATATTAAATTTCTAACGCCATTCCACTCATTTCAGGAGAACAGATTTCATCGTGAATCGATGATGGGTCTCTGCTAAAACCCTTGTGCTACAAGCCTCGCTTTATATCTCACCACCAGGATATTTTCATATCTCTTCGTGATGAAAAATCCATTTGATCCTACAGGAATATTTCAGAAATGTTCATTAATAGGACCAAGAACTTTCCTCTCATTAAGCGAGCGCTACCTCAATTGCTTTTTCAGGTGAACCTAGATGAGCGCTTCTGGCACTCTGCCATGGACTTTGGTTCTGGATCCAGATTTTAGCAATTTTTAGAGGCAAAATATGTCGACAATTGTAGTCTTTCTTCATATATAATTCTCCTGCATCACTCCAGGGATGTCTCTTTATCAATTTCTTCCAGCTTCTCGTGATTTCCCACAACGATGAAGTCTGGGTGTTCCGACTTCCCAGCGTTGGATTGTGCGCACAAATATACGCTGGGGTTATATCTTCAGGATATATCACTTCAGGGATGTTACCATCTTCTAGATGGCTCACTTCAGGGATTTTCCCAACATCAGGTTGAGCTTCTTCCACTATTATTTGTAGTGTTCTCATTTATTTGGTTCTCCTTTTCTGCGGACGTCTCCGCGGAATTGAGTCCCGTGCACCTGGAGGCCTCCCCCTCATTTTATCATGAGGGTCAAGAGTGGGTTTAATATCCTTCTAGGATATTTCCACTCTTTCAGGTGCATATACTGCAGGTATATGAGATCTTTCCACTACCTTATGATCAGTGAAGGTATTTGGCAGATTCTTAGCTTACTTGTTGCAGATTTATTACTTTCCGAACTTCAAGTTTCGGTCTCTTTAGTGCGTGGATCTAAGGACTCGGCATTCTTTAATGTGGTACTTATCTTCCCCTAATGCCGAAATATGTCCTTAGTACAATCAGCGTATCGAACCATGCATGCACCTCAACTTCTGGTGAGGTCCCATGGCGGTATGCTGTGGTGGAGAGATTGGCATGTATACAACATAACCGAATTTTCGCAGATGGGAAATACTTAATTCTCTTCCATGCACTATCTGCAACGGGGAAATTCCATTATATACAGTTGATTTGAGTTGAATTAATATCGCAGTGTGCAAAGATCAAGTGGCCCCAACAACTGGTGGGTAGCCTACTATTCTGCAAAGTGGTCAAGCAATAAATTTTATTCCCTTAATAATGACTCTGCAGGGCCATTATATTATGTGGACATGAGGTATTAAAAGCTCTACATTAATTCCCAAAACCATATAATGCTTTTGAGGTAAACTCGTTAGCATTGTCCATTTGGATGGACTTGATTCTTTCTTCTGGAAAGGATGCTCACAAAAATTGGGCAATTAATTTAGGTAGAAGCATGGTTCCAACAGGGATCGAAAAGGTCCACATATATCACTTCGAATTTACTTCAAGAAATTTAGTGATTCTTCTACAAGTTAGATGATAAGAAATCTTCAGATCTAAGGAAGTCTTTATGCTATGACCATCAGAATTAGTAATTATTTTATCAAAATATTCAACTCAAGATTACCCAGTCAATTTACCAGATCTTTAAATACTTCTGGGTTTTTATCGTAATACCAACTTCAGGTTGCATAGTATAACAATCAAACAAGCATAGCACAAAATATTCTGGAAAACACTTTATTTAAATATCACTGATAATTGCTCAACAGGAGCATAGACCAAATGTTCATGCAGGAACATCATTATTCAAACTGATGAGGCTCTTAAGGAGGCTCAACTAATGGAAATGCGACATATAGCAAAAATGGTATAGGGAGACTATTCCAGATCTCCATATAAGTCAAGTTCCATCTCCTGGGAAACATTGCTATCATTCTCTCCACCTTCTTGCTCAACATCTGGTAGAGCAGTGTAGTGTGTCTCAACCTTCTTTTCTTGATTCTTCTGGAATCTCCCAGTGGATTTCATGTAAAGTTCTGCCAAATGCTTTGGAGTGCGACAATTGCGTGACCAATGGCCAACGCATCCACACTTAAAGCATGTTTGAGAGTCAGGTGCCTTATTGGCTGTACCTTGCTTCTGGAAGGTTCCTGTATCCGTCCCTTTACCTTTCCATTGGGATTTGCCTTTTCCCTTTTGATTTCTGCCATTCTTCCATTCATTCCCCTTGTACTTTTGGCCCTTTTCGCGGCCATGGCTACTACCAGCCTGCTGAGCGGTAGCATGTGCTTCAGGCACTGCTTGACTTCCATTAGTATTTGCATGATGATTCTTCATCAGGAGTTCATCATGTTTTTCTGCTTCTAGCAGAACACTAATAAGCTCAGAGTACTTCTTGTACTTTGCATGACGGTACTGTTGTTGTAGTATCATCATGTTGGGGTGGAAAGTGCACAAGGTTTTATCGATCTTCTCAGCTTCAGTAACTTTCTGGTTACAAAAGGTCAATTTAGCGACAAGTTTGTGCATTGCAGAATTATAAGCTGCCACAGATTTGAAGTCCTGAAAGCGTAGGAGGGTCCATTCGCGTTGTGCTTCTGGCAACAAAACGGATCTTTGTTGGTTGTAGCGTTCCTTCAGGGAATTCCACAATACCAGCGGGTCCTCCTCCATCAAATATTCGGCCTTCAGGTCCGAATGAAGATGGTGCCTTAGGAAATGTAAAGCGGCGCATTTTGAGGGTTCAGGCACATCGGATGCACCGGCTTCAGGCCGAGCAATAGCAGCTCCAAGTCCTCTAGCTGTTAGGTTGATTTTGGCATCCATTGCCCAGGTGAGGTAATTGCTGCCATCCAGGGCAAGCACAGCAAATTCCCTTTTTGCAATGCCAGACATAATCTGTATGCAAGCAATACGAGATTTTACTACAGGTAAAATATTATATTGCATGCATCTTCATTTAATTAATAAAGTTTTGGTCTATATCTATTCAGTAGATAATTATCACTCTTTTTCCAGAATTTCCTTAGCAATTAGCCATTTTCTGTTAATTATGTAATTCCAACATAAATTAAACATGGCATAAGTCTAATTTCAACTCATGTAATTCTTATTGGTTGGGAGCGAAAACGAGTAATGAATATCTCCGTCAATTTGACTCATGGCCAGGTTAACATGCCCCTAGGGCTCACATGAGGGAGGGAGCACTTCCCGTTTCCGGGCGCCAATTAAATAACCAAGCCTCATGTGTGTTTTCCTAGACACCAATTGTCTCATATCCGTTTATTCATTACCGAAATCAAATCCTAACCACACAGGTTCTCATAAACTATTGTATGAGAAATTCTGGAATTTTTCTAGCATTTTTCATAATTTTTTGCTAATTTCCAAGCAATTTTCAGAATTACTTTACAACAGGAAATTGAATTTCAGCAAACATTGCATGATGCTAGAAAAGTAAACCCAGAGGTATGGAACTTCCAATATGTGCTAAAACCAAATTCGTCAAAGTTTTGGAAAACCATAAACCTAACAATTTAATTTTCAAGGTATAATGTCAATTTTCTGAAATTTTCTTTTACTGTTTACGTGTGGGCCGTCCTTTAGGCCACATGATCTTCTAGCCCATGGCCAAAAATTAGCCCATCAAAAAAACCAGTGGCTAGGAAAACCCTAGCCACCTCATGACCGGGCCGCCGCCGCCGACTTTGCTTCTAGGCGAGCTCCAGGTGCGTGGAAACCGGCTTTGCTTCTAGCCGACGAGTGGCCAGGGCGACACGCGCGGCGCAGCCGAGCGCACGGTGGAAAATGTGAGGCGACGGCAAAGCCTTGTACATGTAGTTCACCACGTGCATGTGCCACCACAAGCATGCTTTATTGATTGAAGATAGTGCTGGCCAAGCAAGAATGCAAAGTTTGTGAACGTAGCTCACCCTCATGCATGTTTGATACGGCAAGTTGCATGGAAGGATGCATTTGCATGCTAGTTCGTTGACGTTGCCAGCGACATGCGGTACCAAGAATCACGCGACTGCTGGCCGCATGCTGGCGGGTGAGCACGTGGTTGCGCGGCTGCAGGCCGGCGACTACAAGCGCAAGGGTGTGACGCGCGCGGCAAAGAAAGCCGTGGGGCCGAAGCGGTTGGCTGTTGCTCACAAGCAAGGAACGGCGGCCGGACGGCGGCCAGACCGAGATGGCAGAGGCGGCTCCTGGGCATCGTGCCATCTTCCTTTTTTTTTTTTTAAGATAATCAACAGTAACGATCTAAACAGTAGATTAGATCTAATATCCATACAAACAACAGAGCGCTCTTGAAGCCGGATTAGATCTAACAGTAGATTAGATCTAACATATAGCGAAACAATCTGCAGGATTTTTCGACTTACTTTCTTGATGCCGGGAGTGTTGGCTATCGCGTAGGATAGAGTCGCGTAGGACTTTTTTCGGCAATCCGAGTGGATGCCGACGTGGTGACGAGTTGATTGCAGATCGGATCGGGCGATCAATCGCCGGTAGTAGTCGCTTGTTGTTGTCGATGATCCTTCGCTTCTTGCGATAGAGACTCGTGCTGATAACGTGTTGTAAAACGAGTAGTTCACCCACGTCGAACACCGGCAATCAACGAGAACACAAGAACACAAGAACAAGAGACACAAGATATAGGGTGGAGCTCTCTCTTCTTTATTGATCAATGTGTGTAAATACAATGGGAGGCACCCGGTATATATATAGCAATCCCCTCAAGGAGAGTTCGGATTCGCCCACATATTAAGAGATAGACTCCTAACCGAATACGGTTAGGAGGTTATCTCATAACATTTTTATCATCAGCCATGACCGAAGATCCGATCTGACATGTCAACGTGCACGTTTCACACCGCGGGTGCATAATGTGGAGAGAATAGCGCCACCGTTCCCTCCCGCCTCCGCCGCACGCGGCCGAACAGAACGACCTGCCCAAGCGCAGCGGCAGCGAGCCTCCTCCACCGCCAGGTGTCGACCGCACCTCGCGCTCCCGCGTTCGCTGCTCCGAGTCATGGTACTAGCGCTGTACTCATTCCCGTTACAAATAGTAATGTTTTGAATACTGACATGATCTCTAAAACTCAATTTTAACTGTTAATTTTTATTATAATATATTTTAAAAATCTAATAAAATTATAATATTATAAAAGTATGTTTCGAGACTAATTTACACGTATGATTTTCATAGATCCGATCTAAATATTTAAAAGGATATTGATAGCTAAAATTTCAAAAGCTTAACTCACGTATCACAAACTGACAAGTTTTTGTGAATCGGAGAGAGTACTACGGTAGTCCTACACTATTTTGCTGCTCTGCACGTCGAGGTGGGACTATAATTGTTTCTGTATCTCGTGTCCTAATACAAGTTTTATAAATCTCCAAGGAAAAAAAAAGCAAGTCATTCTTCATCCATAGGTTAATATTCATGTAACTTTTAAATATGAGTAAAATTTATAAAACTGTTGACATCAAGATCTGGCAGTTTCAACCGATTAGATGGGTATAACCGAATTGGAAAATTCTGGCCGATTTGGAAAAATGAATGGAGTTAACAGTTGGATTGAGTTTGCATCAATGTTGACACCAGAATTTGGCGCATGACCGATTTGGTAAGAATTGGTTTAATATGGTTGATTTGTTGTGGAAAGTATCGGGTTAAGAAAGGCATAACCCGATATGGAATGATCAGTCCATGTTTATCTCAAAAGAACAATATCGTCGGAAAAGCTGAGACCGATATGGATAATTTTGTGATGAGGTCAAGGAGAACACGATTGAACTTGATACTATAAAAGGAGGCAATGGGCGACATCAAAAGACATCGATCAACAACCAATCAACCATACAACTCGTTCTACTTTTACCGGGAGTAGTTTTTAACATTGTAATCTTTCCTCTATAATTCGCTCAATTAATAAAGTTGCGCATCGCCGATTATTAATTTTGTCGACTTAAGCCAACTCAGGTTTGCTTTTTCTTCGATTTTGCTGCGCATTGCCTTCTTCAGGAAAAGCAGCCTTTACCCCGTCTAGTCAACTCGATTAGGTTGATTAGATCTATCAGCTACCTTTGTCTAAATTGGCTCGAACAAGCCGATCGGACTAAATTGTTATTGAAATATTAGATCGGTTTTATAGCTGATTGAATCACATATTATCCTCTTGCCGATTGTAGGATCAAATCGAATGGCACGCCCGCACCCAAGATTAAACCCAGTGTTTGTGTATGCTGACAGCCGATAAACCCTTCGTCACATTTTTTGGCGTCAACACACTTTTAGCACGCCTGGTGGGACCTGATCGGATCACAGTATCTTCTACTGGTAAATCAATCTCTCCGTCCAATGTCAACTCCGAGGCAATAATCGTCCCAACATTGGATGATTTGACGCCAGAACAGCGGAAGGAAATTGAAGATTAGAAGACTGTGTTTGAGCAAATGATGCTCAACTGTTATCAGAAGATCCAACACGGCGTTACACTAAAGTCCGCATTGCCGATGGTCAACTTCGGCAGTAAGGAGTCTCCAAAATGTTGCTGAAAGAGCACATGTAAGCCTATATAAGCCTGTTCAGACGGAGCCATTGGATATGATTAGTTAATCTATACATTATGCTCTCGTTAACCAGTCATTGGCTTTAGTAACCACTCTTAGGCTGATGATAGCTAACAGCGTTAAGGAAGTTGCACAAGAACTTGTGTCGGCTGGTACTCTGTTGGACCCTGTGCAAGCTTTGCTGACATATCTAGTCTACTCTGTAGCCCAGAGTGCTCAAAACGTCAAGCCAGCGGTTGATCCAAAGCCGTCGGCTACTATCCCTACTATGGAACCAGCACAACCAACCGTTGTCTTGTCACGGGATCCTGGTGCAAGCGGGGTTACTCATTACCAGGCTTACATAGATTGCTCCAAATTAGGAAACCAACCTAGTTTACCACTGTCAGGTCTGTTTTATGTCTATCCTGGATCAGCTGCTCAGCCGATTGAGACCCGCGTATGTCCTCAGTACGTTGAGCCGATTCCTCCATGGGATCCGACCCCTTACAGGGTTGTATTGTACTCAAAGCCATTTATTCCGCTACTTGAACTGACATTTGCTTAGCAAAATGTCAGTTAAGAGCGACCATGCACATCGATACGACCCTTGGTACAACGCTGGCCTGAGTTTGCACTCGGGGGGCAGCATAGCAAATTCACCCCCAGTCGGCAAGTGCCTCATGCACAAGTAGTATCAGTCAGAGAAACCAATTGGGCCGAAGCTACTAGTGCCATTATGAGGGACCAATTTGGCATTCAGCCAAAGGGATGCACCATTTGGCTATAGAAAGTCGTATCCCGATTATATTGATTGGATTCCATATCCTAATGGCTATAGGGTTCCTGATTTTGCTAAGTTTTCGGGAGAAGACTCCACGACAACATTAGAGCACATCAGACATTTTGTGGCACAATGTGGAGAGGCTACACAATCTGATGGATTTAAGGTGAAGTTGTTTCTGTTATCCTTATCTGGGGTAGCTTTCATCTGGTTCACAACACTCTCTCCAAATTCAATTAATACTTGGACCGATAATTCGTCCGACGAGGATGAAGCCGAAGTAAACATAACCGAATGGGTTAAAAGGAAATAAGAAGTCCTTAGTCTGTTCATGGCTCAAGCCGACCAAGGCAAAGACAGGAATTAGATACTCTTTTGATGTGACAAAGTGTAATTGCATTTTTGATTTATTACTACAAGAAAAGGTTATACAGTTACCTAAAGGTTACATGATACCGTCGGCTGAAGAAATTAAGAAATGAAGGTATTGCAAGTGGCATCATTCTTTTTCACATAATACTAACGATTGTAATATCTTTTTCACATAATATTTATGTTGTATTTTAGAGTAGTTGCTAATAATTTATTAAGCATGTAACATGCATTTCTATTAATCCACTGACAACAACATAAATTATAAAGCAGAAACAAGCAAGCAAGAACAGTACAACAGCAGGAGCAGTAAGGAAAGCATCACACATCTATATATACATCCGTAACATCTAGCATTTCCCTACGTAAGAGGGTCATCAGGCTACCACGTCTATGTATACATGAGCCTCGAACAAAAGTACACCTGTCGCCCTATCTGTCCGCCAAACTGCTGCTACTCTATCGTACTATCCTAGCTACAATAACTCTGGGAGGGGTATCTACGGCTACACGACCTTGCCAGAGAGTGAATAAAGCAAAAGAACAATCTATACCTAACTAGCTAAGAGACTGGATGCGAGGGCACTTTGAGAGGTGTAGTAGTCTACTGTGCTGCTAAACAACCTTGTCAGAGTGTAAGTACAACCAAAAGCTCCCTACCAACATCTATCTAACTGTACTGACTCAATCCTCTCTCTCTCTCTCTCTCTCTCTCTCTCTCGTGCAGAGCTCGGTGCAGGCAAAGTCGTACTCGATGCAGACCTCAACACTGGCAAACTCAAAGTAGGCGGTGGCGCGCTTGGGTCTATGGCTGAGCTAAGGGGGTGCTCTGATGGAGTAGTGGACTTGAAACAGAAGTAACCTGAGGGTACAAGAGAGGGTGAAGCAAGGGAGTGCTCGAAAGGCTCCAACTCTGTGGTAAGGATAAACCTAGGGGAACTGCGAGTATAGTCTGGCGAAGGTGGAGTAGGCTGAATAGGTGGAGAGTGTGGTGGGGGCTGAGGAGTGTGCTCGGGTGAGCTAGGGGTGATGTCGAAGGGACTAGTGGTGACAACAGGAACTGCTACAGAAGTTGAACCGTCTGACGGACCGACTCTAGAGGTAGAATCGTCGGTGGCTAAGGAATTCTAGTCTATAGAGTAACCTACTCTGTCAGGGGAGAGAGAAGGAGAACTGTCTATCTGTGCAGGATTGAGGGCCATACCTGGGTGGGTATAATCCCTTAAAACGAAAGACAACTCACCATTCTCCTACTCAAGTAGGGAACAACGCCTCTCAAGGGTGCAAATCCTCTCCATCTGCTCATGAAGGATCGAGATGGCGATCAGAGGGCGGAGGGGGTGAATGATCCCAAATAAAAAATTTTCCCCACTCAAAATACTCCAAACAATCCCGCAAGGAAAATCTAAAAGACCCAAAGATTTTTCTTCAGATCGGTGCTCCTCAAATTTACCAACCCCCTAAAACCGGAACAACTAGATAACTATGTATATCTAGCTTGCATGGATGAGAACCATGAATCATGTGAGGAATTTTTCAATCACAATCCTGGTTGTCAAGTGTCCAAACAAAAAGGAATCAATTCAAATACTTCTTTTCTAAAAGAGATCAAGCCAAATCATCAAAGTCTCTTTTAAAAAAGCAAAAACAGATTTTTCAGAAATTGTCTTCACTTGGAGCAGATGGTTGGTGGATTTATATTGCTCTAAAATTTTTGGGAATTTTTCTCCCTGTGAACAAATGAGTCCTGATGCACTCCACCAAAGACCACCTCAAAAAGCCTTATAGAACAATCAAGAAAAATCAAACACCACAGATAGTCAGGAACTTCGAACAGAAAGTTTGGGGCTTGATATTCACCTCATAGTGCCCAAACGATGAAACCAGTGGACTCCCCAATTTTTCCATAGATGGATATATGAGTCACGCACCTTCTCCAACAAGAATCACCCAAAAAGGATTTTTCTAAAAATCGACGATTGACTGCTGCGCGAAGAACAAGTTAGAATAGATTTGCAACTTGATATAAACTTGATCTCTAGTCTATCCTAGGGTGCAATAGAGATATAAAACCAAATGAACACCCTCAAGACATCCTTGATCAACAACATTTATAAGGAGGGGAGGCAAATACAAATTACGAGAAAGTAAATGCTGAATTTAAATTGCGTAAAGTAAAGACATAATGTAAATGTGCAATTTAAATTCATAAGAATGGTAAAGAAAATCTTTGTATTTTCTAGATGAAAGGTTTACAAAGCCTCACTTCATGCGGGCAAAGCTTAAAGGAGCAACTCAAACCTTCAAGTGAGCGAGGGCACTTCTCCCCCTCTATTTATACTACTCTTGGACCACCTACCACCCTTGGATGGGTCCCTCAACCCTAGAGCACTCCACCAAGGACTAGGATTAACACCACTCACACAGCCATGCAAGGGCAATCCAAAACCCACACACATAATGGGTTTTCTTGCACAGTATTCAAAGCACACTAACTAGACCCGCTAACCTATCAACTAGACCACGATCCAAGGGCCCTCATCGATCCTCGCGGCATCTAGCTAGTATCATCGCCTTTCCTTGTCTTCTTGTCTTGCCCAGACTCCGTCTCCGATCATCTTCCAGCGATCTTCGACCGTCTGGACCTCCGACGCACCTCGCCTAGTCCCAGTCATCTTCTGCCTCACCATGACCTAGGACCGTCGTCCTGCAACCATCAAAGACAAGGAAAAACCATCACATAGCATTGTCCAATAATCATCACAAATGCTCACAATTAATCATGTCTCATTCATCAGTCGGTTCTACCGCCAGCCATAGGCTGGTAGTACCACAAGAAGCTAACACAACTCAAATCGCTTCCTTTTGAATTCCAATTCAAATCAAACTCAAATCTGAGCACACCTTGTTCAAATGAAGCCATACTCATCACAAACATGGATAGACCTCCACATGGTCCTTCAGCTCAATTACAAGCTGAGTGGGAGGAGTGGAGGTAGGGCAGTCATATAGGGTGAAGGAGCATGGTGAGGGTCTAGAAGAAGAACCTCTACATACTCTAAGAGTAGGGGTGCGTCCGGAAGGTGTAGCAGTGACTGTAGGATACAATGGAGGTGGTGTTGAGGTAAGGGTAGGTGGAGTAAAGACGGAGGTGGGCCTAGGGGGTAAAGGTGGGAGAAAAGTCACCCTAAGCGGTAAGGCTGGTGATGCAAAAGCTGGAAAAGAGGAATTTAGTGGGGGTTGCTTAGGAGCTCCCAGCCTCCTCCAAGTGGTGGGGCCACTGGCCCATGCCCACCTGGGTCAGCTAGGGTGGTAGGCGTGAAAAAGGAGTAGGGCGGCATCTCTAGCTGCCCCTTGGAGTGTAGAAAGAAGGTCGAAATGGGCTACACTATAAGTTGGTACCACCCCAAGACTCACTAACTCTGGTACGTGGGCTGTGACTACAAAGCCGGCCCCAAGCAGGTCCTCAACTACAGTGTATAAAGGAGTGGAAAGGACGCCTAAAGCTGCAAACAAGGTTAAAAGAAACAGAGCAAATCCCCCATACTCAAACCCTGATCCTGGTATCCTACCCTCCATCCTATATTTTTAAACAAGTTTTAACTAGCACATATTTTAAAATAGAAGGTACTGTAATATAAAGAAAAAGACTTTTATTCTTGTATTTAAGCTATCTAGTATTTAATGATTGCTTTTTATCTAATTATTTTGGTCTTACTCTTCCTTTTTTTTTGTTGATTTTAATGTTATTACATTTACATTCAGTATATTAATGATCTTTTTATTTAAGAAAGCACCAATATTTTTAGATGAGAGAGGCAATGTTTTGAGATAAGAAGAAGCAGGCCATTTGTGTCAGATGAGAAGAACAAATTCATATGAGGGAAAATATTTATCCTCTTTTAAAGAGGTGAGGAGAGAATCTTAGGCCATCTTGGGGCTGAATACATTCTCTACCTAAGGTACGTGTTTGTTTCCATAGCCTTGCTCTGATACCACCTTTAATCTGTGACAACCCCGCTTTGCCCGATCGGCCAGACACAGTGGAGGCCGTCGCAGAACAGAGTACACTAGGATCAGCTAAGGAAAACAACACATGCACAACTAGAAACTTCCACCGTATAGTACATGGTGATTCATTCTTAAAGTACTTATAGTACTATCTTAGGTCTGGCTACAGTGATTCCTACATCGCCCGTCTATTTATTACAAAATACTTTAAGGCCTCCCTCCTAAGAATCTTTTATTCGATCGAGTCTTGGTCATCTGGTCCCTCATATTTATAACCTTCCGCAACAACATCAGCATCTTGGTAAAAGTTCATTTCATCATGATTAACAATCTCTACTTCATCCGAGGTTGTAGACACAGCGAGCTCTGTAAACCAACAATGAAAACAAGATTGAGTACTCCAGTACTCAGCAAGCCGTGGAAAATTGATGCGTGCAATTTTTTATCCATATTTATGTACTCGCGGCTACCAAGCCGTATTTTCAAACTAGTTCTTTATCCAAGGTATCCATCCCTTTTACCCATTTGTTGAAAATATCAACTTTTAACTTATAAATCTACTAATGGCAGAGCAACGTGGGATATTACAACCTATGTTAGAGGAAAACCCACATGATGCACTTCTGTAAGTTCAAGCTCCATTTGGTTTTGGTGATTGGTTTAGATTAATGTTTAATCTTTGTTTAATGACAAATCTAATCTTATTGAGACTAACATGTTTATTGAGTTACATTCAATAGTCTCATATTTGGATGGAAAATGGAAAACCCAAGGTATGTATGCATATTCATTCTAAGTATTAATTGCATACTTTGGATTTAAGTTTAAGTTTGAATTCTCCATTGCATTAACCACAAAATGTGCATTATGTTTCCCAATCCATATATTACATGGATGCACATATTTAGGGGGAGTTCACACTTGAACTTGATATATCGATGTATTGATCTATTCTTCACTCCATATATAAAGGATCAATACATTGAACCATATCAATTTAAATGAATGTTTAAATTGAGTTCATTTGTCTTCTAATCATCAAAGAACATTTCATCATGTGTTGATGGTGTTCTTGTGATTGATTAAAGGCAAATGAAGAGTTCTTGAGCAGTATGAAGCATTAGTTGCATCATGTACTCAAGACACATATAAGTTCATTTGATTGATTTAGGTTGTGCTCAATTGATGTAAGTGGTATCCATTATGTGTTAATGGAGTACTTAGATGATTGAGACAACCATGCATCTTGAACTAACCATTTCTATAAGTGATGATTGAGCCAAAGTTAGTTCCAAAGGTTGAAAAGAAGAAGGTTCATCAAGAAGAGATGAACAAGATTATAGAGCTGGGTGACGATCTTGAAGATAAGATGATTGAAGATCTAAAGACTTCAAGAGACAGCCAGAGTGATGATCCCGGGGGTACAAGTCTATTAAAGATCATAAAGACCCCAAAAGGGGATTGCTTGCGGCGGCTAAGGTATAACTAGTTAGGCTAAGGACCTTCCTAGTCTTTGAGTCTAGTTTTTAGCGCCGTACTATTAAGAGGGGTTGAGTTCCTGCTTTAAGCTTTATCGTTGTTGGTGATCTCAATCCTGTAGTCACTCGAGCTCAAATCTTATTTGGATTTGGTTTTTTGCATAGAGCTATCCATTTGGCATGTGTTGCAAATGGGTGAAGCTCGTGCTTGGATTTTGCATAAGTTCTATTTGGCATTCGTTGCAAATAGGTCAAGCTTGTGCTTGGAGTTTTCGCATTGAGTTTTGATTTGCATTCGTTGCAAATAGGATAAGCTAATGCGTTGGCTTTTGCGTGAAGTTCATTTATTTGCATGTGTTGCAATAGATGAAGCTTCATGCTTTGTTTTTGTTTTCTAAACAAAAATCTTATTGCGTTTATTTGGTATTACTTGGAGCTATATTTGCACGGGTTGCAAACGGAGAAAGCTCAAGCAAGTGTTTAGTGCATGGTGCTAGAGAATTGCAGGAGTTGCAATTAGAGAGCTCATGCACTCTGATTCGATTCGATTTGATTTGGAGTTTTTGCTTGGAGCTATATTTGCACGGGTTGCAAACGGAGAGAGCTCAAGTATATGTTTGGTTTAGTGCATGGGGCTAGAGAATTGCAGGAGTTGCAATTAGAGAGCTCATGCACTCTGATTTGATTTAATTTGATTATGGGTTTCGATCCTGAGGTCATGTGATACTTGCACCGTGGTGTTTGCAAGTCCGTTTGGTCATGGTTTGACCATCACATGGCTAGGAGGATCAAACTCATAGACTCGTTGGTTATTTGCTTAATGGTTTTTGCAAATACGTCTTTGAGTTGTTTGCGAAAAGTATTTTCGCAAAGTGTTTGGAATTTGCTTGGAGCCAGGCTTTTTTGCATTTGTTGCAAACAGAGAATGCTCAAGCATATAGTGGTTTGATTGTTTATTTGCGAGTTCGTTGTGCGAATAAACGGGAGGTCTATAGGTTCCGGTCCTGAAAGCATGTGATACTTGCACCGTGGTTTTTGCAAGTCTGTTTGGTCGTGGTTTGACCATCACATGGCTAAGAGGATAAACCTTATAGACTCTGGGTTTTATTTGCTTAATACGTTCTTGCAAATATAATCTTTGATTAGTTGCGAAAGGAGTTTTCGCAAAGTGTTTGGAGTTTGGTTGAATTCTTTGAGCATGGTTTAGTGGTGTTGCAAAAGTGTTTTGCAACTAAGTGTGATCGTGGTTTGATCACCTTTTGGCTCAAAGGATTGTCGGTTTGAAGTCTTGGAGAAAAGTTTTTAGCGAAAAACTGGTTTTTCTCCTGTGGCCGGCACTACCGATGGTATTGGTGCGGTAGTACCGCTGAGGCCGGCAGTACCGCTTATGGGAGCGGTACTGCCGCTCAAAGCGGCACTACCGGGTGTATATCGTCGGTAGCTGTTTTCCAGTGAGCAGGTTGCTCGGTTTAGTTGGCCGGCACTACCGCCCATGTGGGGCCGGTACTGCCGGAAGTGCGGCGATCACGGGGTTGAACCCCCATTAGTTGTTTCTGAAGCAGGGTGTTCTGCGGTTGCCACCTGAGGCCGGCGATCACCGCCCAGTGGGGCGTCGTTGCCGCTCGGCACTACCTGGCGCTTACTGCGGTAGTACCGGGTAACTAGCCGTTGCCGACCGTTGGAGGTCAAGGCCGGCACTACCGGGGCTATGAGGCCGGTAGTGCCGGACTTGGCTGAAAAGTGGCAGTTTTGCCTCCAACAGCTAGTTTTCGTGTGTGGGGCTATATAAGACCCCCTTGGGGGGCATTAGCTGGTTGTTGCTACACTCTAAAATGTTCTTGAGCTAGGTTTGAGTTTGTGGGAGGGTTTTGATGGTTTTGCCTCTTCCAATTTGGTTTTGAGCTCAAGAGTGACCCTAATTGCATGAGTGGCAATTAGAGGGAGTGTGAGAGGATCCTAGTTGCATTGGTTGCACTAGGTGATCACCGGAATCACGGAGGTGTGATCGGTGAAGCTTGAGCGGGGTGCTCAACTCGTTACTCTTGGAGGTCGGTGCCTCCTAGACGGTGTCGGTGCGTCGTGCGCGGGAGCTCTCGAGGTTTGTGAGAAGCCCCGGCGAAAGTTTGTGAAGGTTGGTGCTTAGCCTACCCGGCGGGGTAAAAAGCAACCTTAGTGGATTCGAGGTGAAGGCTCAAATGAGTGGGCCGGTCCAAAGTGAGTTGGACTTCCTCAACGTGGAGTAGGAGGGTTTGCTCCGAACCACGGTAAAAAGTAAAGTGTTCCTTGTCTCTTTTACATTCAAGCATTTACTTTATTGCAATATTATCAATTGCTTGATTGTGAATAGAATTGCTTAGTGTAGCTTGCTTGATCAACCTAGCAATTCTAGCTTAGAAACATAACTTAGTTAGTGCACTAGTGAGCCTAGTTGATTTAGGCTTTAATTGTCGAAACCTTAATCTTCCGCTTGCGCATAATCTTTGTGTAGGTTTTGACATAGGGGTAATTAGAGGCGATCCTCAATTAGTGAGTAGAATTTTTTATAAACGCCTATTCACCCCCCTCTAGGCGCATCCTCGACCCTACAAGTGGTATCAGAGCCACGGTCACTCTCATTTTAGGCTTTACCGTCTAGAGAGTAAAAAGGATGGAGGCTAGAGATCTAGTGCACTCTCACGATTCACCCATGCTTATTGGTTCCAATTATGACTCATGGAAATGCTTTATGATTTCGCATTTTAAATCCATGAGCCCACAAATATGGTGGATCGTAGATGTAGGCTTTTCTCTTCGTCTAAACGAAGTTGCTCCAACTAAAGGAGAAGAGAAATGCTTACATCTCGACGCTCAAGCAACTAACGCTTTATTTAGCTTTGTGAGCGTAGATGTTTTCAATCAAATTTGCAATCTCAAGAGCGCTCATGAGATGTGGATCAAAATTCAAGAATTATATGATTCATCCACATCATCAATCGAAGATTGCATTGATGAAAGCATCCCGGTAGAAGAACTCTCAACTTCTACCTCAAGTGATGATGAGGACACCTCAACCTCCGCCTCAAGCGACGACGAATCCTCACTTACATCAAGAATTCGTTGCTTCATGGCGAAAGGTAAGAATGAGGTAAGTGATAGCGACGATGATGAAGGTGAGCCCTCTAATGATGAATTGTTCACAATGCTAGAGGAGCTCAATGAATTTCTTGGGAAGGAAAAACAAAAGTATAAACTTTTGAAGTTAGAGCATGACTCACTTCGAAAGGATTATGATTTCCTTAAAGAAAATCATGAAGAAGTTCTTCTCAAGGAACTCACTAAGCCTAAGGTGGACATAGATATGCCTAGCAATTCAATTGATGAAATGCCTTGCTCAATTTCCAATTCTTGCATTTCATCCAAAATTGATATGTCCACCTCATGTGATGATTTGCCTTGTTGCGCTAACAGTATTGCTTCTAGCTCTTCTACGTGTTTAGATGCTAATCTTGTTGAAGAAAATGAAAAGCTCAAGGCTAGAGTCATCAAGTTGGAAGATGACTTGAGGAGGTACGTTAAAGGAAAAGCCGTCCTCGACGAGATCTTGAGCACACAAGATCATCCTCAAGATGGAAGAGGACTAGGCTACAACTCCAAGAGGGAGAATAGCAAGACGAGGCACAATGGAAGACACTCAAACAAGGTCAAGTGCTTCGGCTGCAACAAGATGGGCCACTTCGCCTCCAAGTGCCCAAACAAAGTGGATAACAAGGCCACACCACCAACCGTGAGGAGGACCGGCAAGGAGCACAACAAAAAGGTGAAGAAAAGCCCATACCGCCAAACGTGCTTCAATTGCCGAGAAAAGGGACATATTGGTAAGGATTGTCCCATGGGTATGACTCCTAAGCCCATTATCCATGAAAATCATTATTTGCTTAGGAAAGACAAAAATGGCAATGTGTTTGCCAAGTTTGTCAATTCTCCTAAGTGCTTGAAAAATAATGATAATCATATGCCTAGGAGAAATATATCTAAAAATGGTTTTGCTAGAAATGCAAAATTTCCTAAACCTATGCAACACAATGAAAAATACGTGTTTAGGAAAAAATATGTATCGCAAACCATTTGCTAGATATACTTTGCCCCCTATGCCCGCTAAAAATGATTACACTCATTTGCATAGGAAGAGTAAATCTAGAAATGGATTTGCTAAAATTGTTAGGACTCCTAAGCCCACTCAAAGCAATTCCAATAATTTGCTTAGGAGAAATAACAATAGCAAACAATTTGCTAGATTTGCTAGATCCACTAAGCCAATGCATAATTTCAATTATCATATGCTTAGAAAGGATCAAACTAGAAATATGTTTGCTAAATATGTTTATCCTCCAAAGCCATCTCACTTCACTCCAAATATGTTGCCTAGGAGGAATAATATTATCAAACCTAATTCTAGTCGTATTAGTCAATTCGATAATGCTAAAGTTAGGACCATTTGGGTTCCTAAATCTATTGTGACTAATATTGTTGGACCCAACAAGGATTGGGTACCAAAAACCGCCTAAAAAGATTTTAGGTGGTACGAGATGGATTGGACGCTTGACCTCCATAAGAAGAAGGATGTCATCTCCTACAAGTGGTGTCAAGCATGAAGAACGACATGTCCATCATAAGCCAATGCCATCTCGGTAACAAGCATTTAAATTGATTACTTTTAAGCTTCTAGCCTTGTGTAGGTTTAGATGCATTAGTATCATGAAAATTCAATTTAATTGCTTGTTGATAGTTCTTGCTCTTGCTTGTTATTATTGTGCTTTAATTGCAAATCTTGAGCAAGTTTAGTAGTGGCACATTTAGGGGGAGTGCTAATTCATATTCATGTGTATCACATCCCTACGTGTGCCCATATTTATATAAGTGCATAATATAAATTTTCAAAATCAAACCTTTTAGCCAAAACTCAAAATTTGCTAATCTTTTAGTAATCTTTTGAAAAACTAGTTAAAAAATGTATAACAAATGCTTTCAAAATGTTTTTCAAAGGTTTTGGCTTCACAAAATCTATTTTACAAAGAAAATGAGATTTATACCCAAAATCTAGATAGAAGTATCTTGTTTTGGATTTAAATTTATAATTTTCATAGAATTAAAAGTTAAAGGATTTTGAAAATAATTTCAATGCAAAAATCCTAGAGTTGGTCATTCTTAACATTTCTCATGTTCAAAAGATTTCCAAAAGACCAACCAAGCAAAAGTTATTTGATTTTGAAACTCGCCCGAAAAACTAGTTTGACCTTTATAGGTCACAATATTGCACTTTGTGAGTTTCGCCATTTGGACTAGATTCTTTGCCTTATCTTTGTTCAAAATGGTATTTCAAAACTCATACATAAAGTTTCAAATCTCTAATTCTTATCCCATTCTCTTGATTCGACTCTTTGTGTTGATTGGATTTGACTTTGTTGGATTTCTATTTGGTTCTTCAAAAGAACCTTCTCTGGACAAAAGTCAAAATCATGTTTGAAAAGGCCTAAATTTGCTAAAAATCTTTGTAAAAACATTATACTGAGTATTTCAAATGCTCTACAAGCTTCCAAATTGAAAATCCTATGTTGAAAACTATTTTGACTGAAAATTATTGTTTTCAACCCAAAAGAGCCCAATATAAGATTTTGGCTTTCAAATCGGATTCCATTGTTTTTATAAGTGTTCATGGCTTCAAAAATGTATTTCATATCCTTCAAGCCATGAGGGTTCAATCGCCGATGAAATCCGAGTTGAAATTGCACTTTGAGGACTTTTCGAGTTTTGCATTCATTTTTATGCCTCAAAGCGCGTTTCGCCAAAATTGAGTTAAAATAAAATTTCTTTTAAAGAAAAAGTTATTTGAAAACCTTCAAAATAGTCCAATGTTGGTTTTCTGAAAATTTCAAATCATTTGGACTTCATTTCATTAAAATTTGACAAATTTGCAAAAAGTTCTGAAAAAGGTTTCAGTTCAGTCGTGCCAAAGTCGGCACTACCGCACCTGTATGGCGGTAGTACCGGAGGTCGGCACTACCGCACCTGAACGGCGGTAGTTCCGGACCCCGGCACTACCGGCGTTGTGTGCGCGGTAGTGCCGGTCTGGCAGATTGAACTCTGAAAAGTCTGAAAATTCTAGATTTTTAGATTTTGTTTTGGGATAACTTTAAATTGGTACTTCCTTTTTCAAGAATTCTTTTTGGAAAAGATTCTTACTATCCCAAAGCATCTCTTTGCAAAATTTCAAAATATTTGAAAATTATTTGAAGTGTTTTCTAGTGGTATCAGTTTTGAGCTAAATTTGATTGCAAAAGGGTTGATCTTTACAAGTGGTTTCTTTGCACCCCTTTGCTAGTTCTCAAAAGTTTTCAGCTCTGATACCTTTCGAAATCTTTGTGATTTAGATTTCTTCTGTATTTGCTTTTGCTCTGATACCTGTCAGCATTTATTGCTCTGATACCTTTCAAGCTTATCGTTTTTCTTTCAAGTGGTATCATTGGCTATTTGATCTCAACTAGTGGCATCATTCTTGATTGATGTCTACAAATGGTATCAAGCCAACAAGTGGTATCATTGAGGCTATTGTTTATTCCTTCAAGAGATATCTTTGTTTATTTGCAATTCAATTTCACAAGTGGTATCAATGTACTCTATTGTTTCCTACAAGTGGTATTCATTGCCCCTTTGTAGCATTGCTTCGATACCCACATTCTCTTTGTTTGGATTCTCCTTAAGCTTCAATTGTAAGTTCAATCGCTTAAGAATCCCCTGTGTGAGATTCTTTATGAATTGAAATACATATAAAGGAGATTTCCTTTTTGAGCATTGTTCTTCATTGAAATCTTTCGAATGCTCTTTATTGAAAGAAGATTTTAAAGCACAACACTTGAGATAGATTTTAAAATGATATCCTTTTCTCAAGTGACTTGTGTGATGGGTTTCTCATATTACCCAATTAGGCAAAATTCAAGATTCTTCAAGAGAATCATGTTGTTTATTGTAAAGCCTAATAAAATGAGGTTCGTTATTTGAATTAGTTTCAAATAACCCATGTGATACCCTTACTTGACTCTTTGAGCTTAATTTTACAAAGTGGTATCCAAACTCAAAATATGGCCTCTTTTAAAATTGCTTCGCTCTTTAAGGTCATATTTCAAAATTTGCAAACCTTCTTGACTTCGTGCAATTGGTATCAAGTTTTAAAATTGGTATCAATCTCAAGTTTGCAAAAATCTTTCATTGCATTTAAATCCTTCAATTCATTGCCAAGGTCATGTGATTTCTCGATAATCCTTTTATGACTTTCATTTGAAAAAGGGGGAGAATTGATTTATTTTCTACTTCCCTGGCACTCGTGTTTACATGTGGTATCTCCTTTTTGGATTGGTTTTCCATTTTTGGTGTTTAATGCCAAAAGAGGGAGAATTTGAGTGCTATTAATTCCCTCTTTGTTCTAAATAAAAGGGGATTGTGCCAAAAAGGGGGAGTAAAGGGATTAGGGGGAGTTGCCAAAAGGGGAGAACTTCTGCATCTTGTGCGAAAGTTCTTAAATTTGGTTAAAGTGGTATGAGAACCACCTCCCTATGTTAGTGGTATGAAAGCCACCTCCCTTGTGTTTAAAATTGGGGAGTTGCCAAAAGGGGAGAACTTCTGCATCTTGTGCGAAAGTTCTTAAATTTGGTTAAAGTGGTATGAGAACCACCTCCCTATGTTAGTGGTATGAAAGCCACCTCCCTTGTGTTTAAAATTGCTTTATCTTCAAAATGTGGTATGAGAGCCACATTCTTTGGTTTTGCAAATGGTAAAAGTTTTAAGTGGTTGAGAGCCACATTATTTGATTTTTCTTTGGTATAAGAGCCACCTTCTTCTTTGTGTTTAATTTGTTTTATTTGTCAAGAAGGAGTGTTTATTGCAAAAGGAAAATTTTTTCTTGCCTTAAAATTTAATTGCCTATTCGGATTTGATCTTCAAAACCTTTTGCATCGTTTTTCATCCAAATAGTGAATTAATAATGGATTTGTCATCAATCACCAAAAAGGGGGAGATTGTAAGTTCAAGCTCCATTTGGTTTTGGTGATTGGTTTAGATTAATGCTTAATCTTTGTTTAATGACAAATCTAATCTTATTGAGACTAACATGTTTATTGAGTTACATTCAATAGTCTCATATTTGGATGGAAAATGGAAAACCCAAGGTATGTATGCATATTCATTCTAAGTATTAATTGCATACTTTGGATTTAAGTTTAAGTTTGAATTCTCCATTGCATTAACCACAAAATGTGCATTATGTTTCCCAATCCATATATTACATGGATGCACATATTTAGGGGGAGTTCACACTTGAACTTGATATATCGATGTATTGATCTATTCTTCACTCCATATATAAAGGATCAATACATTGAACCATATCAATTTAAATGAATGTTTAAATTGAGTTCATTTGTCTTCTAATCATCAAAGAATATTTCATCATGTGTTGATGGTGTTCTTGTGATTGATTAAAGGCAAATGAAGAGTTCTTGAGCAGTATGAAGCATTAGTTGCATCATGTACTCAAGACACATATAAGTTCATTTGATTGATTTAGGTTGTGCTCAATTGATGTAAGTGGTATCCATTATGTGTTAATGGAGTACTTAGATGATTGAGACAACCATGCATCTTGGACTAACCATTTCTATAAGTGATGATTGAGCCAGGTTAGTTCCAAAGGTTGAAAAGAAGAAGGTTCATCAAGAAGAGATGAACAAGATTATAGAGCTGGGTGACGATCTTGAAGATAAGATGATTGAAGATCTAAAGACTTCAAGAGACAGCGAGAGTGATGATCCCGGGGGTACAAGTCTATTAAAGATCATAAAGACCCCAAAAGGGGATTGCTTGCGGCGGCTAAGGTATAACTAGTTAGGCTAAGGACCTTCCTAGTCTTTGAGTCTAGTTTTTAGCGCCGTACTATTAAGAGGGGTTGAGTTCCTGCTTTAAGCTTTATCGTTGTTGGTGATCTCAATCCTGTAGTCACTCGAGCTCAAATCTTATTTGGATTTGGTTTTTTGCATAGAGCTATCCATTTGGCATGTGTTGCAAATGGGTGAAGCTCGTGCTTGGATTTTGCATAAGTTCTATTTGGCATTCGTTGCAAATAGGTCAAGCTTGTGCTTGGAGTTTTCGCATTGAGCTTTGATTTGCATTCGTTGCAAATAGGATAAGCTAATGCGTTGGCTTTTGCGTGAAGTTCATTTATTTGCATGTGTTGCAATAGATGAAGCTTCATGCTTTGTTTTTGTTTTCTAAACAAAAATCTTATTGCGTTTATTTGGTATTGCTTGGAGCTATATTTGCACGGGTTGCAAACGGAGAAAGCTCAAGCAAGTGTTTAGTGCATGGTGCTAGAGAATTGCAGGAGTTGCAATTAGAGAGCTCATGCACTCTGATTCGGTCGATTTGATTTGGAGTTTTTGCTTGGAGCTATATTTACACGGGTTGCAAACGGAGAGAGCTCAAGCAAGTGTTTAGTGCATGGGGCTAGAGAATTGCAGGAGTTGCAATTAGAGATCTCATGCACTCTGATTTGATTTAATTTGTTTATGGGTTTCGATCTTGAGGTCATGTGATACTTGCACCGTGGTGTTTGCAAGTCCGTTTGGTCATGGTTTGACCATCACATGGCTAGGAGGATCAAACTCATAGACTCATTGGTTATTTGCTTAAATGGTTTTTGCAAATACGTCTTTGAGTTGATTGCGAAAAGTATTTCCGCAAAGTGTTTGGAATTTGCTTGGAGCCAGGCTTTCCTTTTGCATTTGTTGCAAACAGAGAATGCTCAAGCATATAGAGGTTTGATTGTTTATTTGCGAGTTCGTTGTGCGAATAAACGGGAGGTCTATAGGTTCCGGTCCTGAAAGCATGTGATACTTGCACCGTGGTTTTTGCAAGTCTGTTTGGTCGTGGTTTGACCATCACATTGCTAAGAGGATAAACCTTATAGACTCTGGGTTTTATTTGCTTAATACGTTCTTGCAAATATAATCTTTGATTAGTTGCGAAAGGAGTTTTCGCAAAGTGTTTGGAGTTTGGTTGAATTCTTTGAGCATGGTTTAGTGGTGTTGCAAAAGTGTTTTGCAACTAAGTGTGATCGTGGTTTGATCACCTTTTGGCTCAAAGGATTGTCGGTTTGAAGTCTTGGAGAAAAGTTTTTAGCGAAAAACTGGTTTTTCTCCTGTGGCCGGCACTACCGATGGTATTGGTGCGGTAGTACCGCTGAGGCCGGCAGTACCGCTTATGGGAGCGGTACTGCCGCTCAAAGCGGCACTACCGGGTGTATATCGTCGGTAGCTGTTTTCCAGTGAGCAGGTTGCTCGGTTTAGTTGGTCGGCACTACCGCCCATGTGGGGCCGGTACTGCCGGAGGTGCGGTAGTACCGGGGGTTGAACCCCGGTAGTTGTTTCTGAAGCAGGGTGTTCTGCGGTTGCCACAGGCGGCGATCGCCCATGGGGCGATCTTGCCGCTCGGCGGCACTACTGGCGATTTACTGCGGTAGTACCGGGTAACTAGCCGTTGCCGACCGTTGGAGGTCAAGGCCGGCACTACCGGGGCTATGAGGCCGGTAGTGCCGGACTTGGCTGAAAAGTGGCAGTTTTGCCTCCAACGGCTAGTTTTCGTGTGTGGGGCTATATAAGACCCCCTTGGGGGGCATTAGCTGGTTGTTGCTACACTCTAAAATGTTCTTGAGCTAGGTTTGAGTTTGTGGGAGGGTTTTGATGGTTTTGCCTCTTCCAATTTGGTTTTGAGCTCAAGAGTGACCCTAATTGCATGAGTGGCAATTAGAGGGAGTGTGAGAGGATCCTAGTTGCATTGGTTGCACTAGGTGATCACCGGAATCACGGAGGTGTGATCGGTGAAGCTTGAGCGGGGTGCTCAACTCGTTACTCTTGGAGGTCGGTGCCTCCTAGACGGCGTCGGTGCGTCGTGCGCGGGAGCTCTCGAGGTTTGTGAGAAGCCCCGGCGAAAGTTTTTGAAGGTTGGTGCTTAGCCTGCCGTGGGTAAAAAGCAACCTTAGTGGATTCGAGGTGAAGGCTCAAATGAGTGGGCCGGTCCAAAGTGAGTTGGACTTCCTCAACGTGGAGTAGGAGGGTTTGCTCCGAACCACGGTAAAAAGTAAAGTGTTCCTTGTCTCTTTTACATTCAAGCATTTACTTTATTGCAATATTATCAATTGCTTGATTGTGAATAGAATTGCTTAGTGTAGCTTGCTTGATCAACCTAGCAATTCTAGCTTAGAGACATAACTTAGTTAGTGCACTAGTGAGCCTAGTTGATTTAGGCTTTAATTGTCGAAACCTTAATCTTCCGCTTGCGCATAATCTTTGTGTAGGTTTTGACATAGGGGTAATTAGAGGCGATCCTCAATTAGTGAGTAGAATTTTTTATAAACGCCTATTCACCCCCCTCTAGGCGCATCCTCGACCCTACAACTTCCAAACCCGGAAGCTAGGAGTGATATCATATTTTTAACTCTGATCAGAGGTGTACTGCTTTGCCCATAGCATCACTTGGCTTATAATGTTCGACTAATGCACTACCTTTGGCGCACGACTAAGCTAAGAAAACAGAACCTTTGGTCAACCATACTCTGACCTCTGCCATACCACCTTGCCTCACGAAAGGCAAACGGGCGACTCCAAATCTAGTAGTCTCACCCTAGGGTGACTGCCCCATTCAAGCCATAGTTACCTTCTTACCCATGGCAGAGATAGCTACTTGTTGGTTACTTAATTTAGCCTGTCCCATTCCAGGTCTATGGTCAACATGGTTTGCACCACTTTTGAAGTAAGCCTCAGTTTGGTTATGTCCTTAAGTGATATTCGATGTAGAGGAGTTCTAACTCTCACAACAACCCTACCTGTGTTGTTCATACCTTGAACTCCTCTACCCACCAAATATCTCCACAACCCTACCTGGGTTATGGTTTTATCACTAGACCTCTCTGGTCCAGTCTCATCAAAATCACTCACTGAATCTGCATGATCTACTTGACATGTTTTAATTTATTTAGAAACCAACCTTTTGGTTCACATACAAAGATTTTAAAACAATCCACATCCCACAAAATCAGTTCATAAGATATGGTCGAAGGGCATCTTGCTTGCAGTTGCTCCCAACAATTGATCTGCAGCAGGAACAGACCCTATATACTCTAGGTTGATCCCAAAACAATCTCCTATTGACAAAGTAGAGACTTCTAAAATTTTTAAAATTTTATTAGCCATGAGAGAAAATCTAAATTTTTTTAAGCGTGGCAACTATTGTTTGCCTTAAGGTCTTATGTGAAATTTTTGGTTGTTTAAAGCTGAAGTTTTTATTTAAACATATGTGTTAATGATTAGGGTTTGAATTAATTTAGAGAAAAGAAAAGAGAAAAACAGAAGGGGAAAGAAAAACAAACAAGTTTAATTATGTTTTTATTATCTTCCTGTCTAATTTAATTTGGTATTTAATATAAATATTTTTATTATTGTTTTTTTCATGGTACATATATATTATTTTATTCTGTTATTCACTTATTTATTTAATTTCTCGGTCTAGGCCCATTACTTTAGTCCACTTGCCCCGACAACATCTCCAAACCCTAACCCTAATCTACCAAACCGTTACCTCTCCCCTCATTCGGCCGCCACCCCTCTCACTCCCTCCTCTATCTCTCGTGCTTGCTCCTCTCTCCCAACCGACCGTCGTCTCCCTCACACCTCTCTCTCTCTCTCTCTCTCTCTCTCTCTCTCTCTCACTCCCATGCACCGCCGCCCTAGCGTTGCCCGCGCTTCTCCTTCCCATCGCCAGCGTTCCCCCGCTGGTTCCCCTTCCTTTCCTTCCTTTCTCCAGTAGTCTTCTTCGGCCCCTCCCTCGTTGGATCCAATGGATCCACGACGGATCCACGGTGGATCCTGGGGTCTCTGGCCATGAACTTAATGCCAAAAGACTTTATACATGCAATTACTCTAGCAACCCTGCCCTTTTTCTTATTAGATCAATGGTGATGTCCACTAGGGTTTAGCTGATTCATTGAAGTTAATTGTTGGAAATTTTATGTTTTTAACTCATGTGATTGAGATGTGAATGATTGGCTTATAGATTTTAACTTGTATACCGCAGAACTACATATTTAGGAGAACTTGTGTTATAAAATTATATGTTTAAAAATCGATTATTTCTTGTAATAGGTCTAATAGTGTAGATCCAAATAACAGATATGATAGTATAGATCCATATCTAGTTTTATAATAGTATGTAAAAAAAACTCTTAGATTTACGAAATTTACTCTTTAATTGCGAAAAAACGTAATTGCGAAAATTAACATACGAAGGACTAGATTTGTAACATTTTTTGCATCCAGGTATCTATCGCTCCAATATGGGGCGATATTGGGGGCGACGGGTGTCTACTTTCGCAAAAAATTCATTTCGTTGATTATTTTTTGAATTTTTTTTTAAAATAAATATTAAATTAAAAAATCCCGTGAGCTGATACCTGGAAAACAGGCTCACGTGTCCCGCTGCTGGGCCCCACACCAAGGGCCATCCAGTCAGCTACAAGGGCCGTCCACACGAAATTTTTTTTAAATATATTATATTTTATTCCGAATTGCAGAAATAAATGTCTTTCGCAACGGGGATGGAACCGGGTGCTTTTAGTGCAAGCCTATGCCCGGGATGTAGCCCCCCAGCAGCAGCCGGACGGTGGGGAGTGTAGTCAGGCTCAAAATGAGTTAAGTTTTGGTGACACCGAAATTGGGGGATCTAGCCGTGGGCAGTACATCCAGGCAATGACGAGGACATTATTTGCGAAAGTGGCGAACAATCCGAATTTGGGGAGGGCGAAGCAAATGTTGGACAAGTAGCGGCTGGGAGTAGCGCATTTAAGGTGAGCAAATTGATGAAATAACAGTTAGGATGGAAGAGGAAGACCTTGAGTGCGGCATAGCGAAGTGGAAGACGGCGATGAGTCCGACGAGGAAGATGGAGGTGCGGAGCCGCTGTGCCGGTAAAGTGGAGCACACATCAATTTGATAGGTTGGTTGTTAATGAAACCAACGACATACGTTGGCGCATACTGACCCAACGAGGTTAGGCCTGACGGTATGTACGCCGACAAAGGAGGCTGTGCAGGATCTTTGTGAAAGATTGGGCCTTATCATTAAGAAGGACTTTCAGGGTTAAGAAATCCACGCCGACACCTTTCTGACGTGGTGTGTGAGATCCATGGCTGTCCGTGGAGAGTGCACGCATACAAGCCGAAGTGGGCCACCCATTGGTTATGCTCGAAGGTTGAGCGACCGCAATTTGTATGATTGAGGAAACAATGATGGCTCACAGGAACTCATCATCACGGGTTTGTCGCGAATCTCATGTACTCGAGAGATAGTGGAGAACCTGGCTTATGAGCCCCGTGCTATTATCCGAGCTCTCGAGAACAGATATCGATTACACAATTAGCTATGGGAAGGCTTGGAGGGCGAAACAGAAGGCCTTAGAAACGAGGTTTGGGAAGTTTGAAGACCCGTACCACAATCTGCCCGCACTGCTCAGTTTGCATTCAGGGAAGAATCCCGGCATTTACTATGATTATCAAGATTGTCCGTCAATCAAGTGGCCAACTAAAAGGCATCTGAGGAGAGTGTTCTTCGCATTCGAGCTTGCATTAAGGCGTTCTACCACTGCAGCGTCCATTGCTGTGCGTGGACGGCACATTCTTGACCGGAAATACAAAGGGCAAATTTTGACAAATTGTGGGTGTTGACGAAACAACCAGATTCTGCTGTTGCATTCGCCTTCGTAGAAAGTGAGAACTATGAGAGTTGGCTATGGTTCTGCGGAACTTGAAGATTGGGGTGGTCAAAACTTCGTCGGGATGTGTGCGTCTTTGCCACGACGAGCATCTTTGATGCCTTAGTGCGATCAACCACCGCAAACGAGGCGAAGGAGCCATTTCCATGGCCTGACTTGCGAGCCGATGGTGCATGAGGCATTTGGGCGCAAATTTCTACAAGCAATTCAGGAACAAGGAACTCATGAACATGTTCAAAAGACTATGTAAGCGAGAACCAGGAGAGCAAGTTCGGACTCTGTGGAAAAATATCGATGAGTGACAAGAAAACACAAAGAGGAGACGGCGAACAAGAGTATCGCCGAAGGCCACGATGAGGCGGAGCCTCTTCCCCACCGCCAACAGAAGATGACGCGACTAATCGTAAATCCGAAGGCAAAGGCCAATCAAATGTTTCTGACCGATCAAGCACGAACCGATGGAAAAGTGGGCATCGTTACATGACACACATGGTGCCGATACGGTGTGATGACCAAGAACTTTGCGTAAGTTTACAAGCGGGTAATGAGAGGGATGAGGTGTCTCCCATTGGTGGGAATTGTTGAGGAGTCTTTGCGGGGCACAACCAAGTACTTCGTCGACAGACATCAAGCTGCACAGATAGTGCTGAGAGATGAGAAGCTCCTGTACTCCTCCATGATCAGTAAATACATGGAAGAGAAGAGTCAGAAGGCGGCCAAGCATAGAGCTATTAAAGTTGGTGCACGAACACTGCGCTTCGAGGTGATATGTAAGGATAAAGGACGGCGTGGAACCAACCAGCGGGTTGTCATTCAGGAGTGCGTATTACAGGACATCTGCAAATGCTCGTGTAACAAGCCCAACCTTTTGCACAGGCCGTGTTCTCATGTGATAGCCGCATGTGCTTTATTTGGAATGCAACCTGGTACCTATCTATCTGAATATTTCAGGAAGGAAAGGGTGATGGCAACTTGGAGCGAGGAGCTGTATGGTTACGGTGTTGTGGGTTCTTTCACGGCAACTCCTAGTGCTGATGAAAGGTTCTGGGTCCCAGTTTTAATGCAGTAGATGGAAAGCGGGCGTCGGAAGACAAGACGTATCGAAATGACATGGATGAGTCGGAAGGCGGCAAGCGCGTGAAGAAATGTTCATTGTGCAAGCAAACAGACATACGTTCAAGAATTGCCACGCACAAAACGAAGGAGATGAAGGAGGAGATGGCAATCCGACGGTGGCGGGTGGATCGCCCTGCGGCGATTTAGTGCCGCAACGCCAACGTACCACATGAGAAGCAATTTAATCGCAATGTAATCGATGTGACGTGTGTTGTGTGAACCACTGTGTGGACCTTGTGTGTAAGCTTTGTTGCATGTGGCTATGAGTGTTGTGCAATCAAAATTATTGTAATCAAGCTTTCGAATATTTATGATGCTTGAACAATTTTACGTGAATGTTTGTTTGAACACATTGTTGTGAGAAACCTATAGTATTCGGACGATTTTCTTTTGATATGGTTTTGAAATGTAACTCACAATTTGTTATTTACAGTATGGTGACCGGCCAGAGATGACGAGTGGCCATTCGAGTTGCGGATCCGGTGGTCGACGGTAGTCACCGTGCCCGCTTCGCCACCGGTTTTCCAGCGGAGGGAGGCCAGGCGCACACGTTGGGCGTCCTTCGTCCGAGGACACCGCAGTACGGCTGGGATATCGATCCTCGTTGGGTCCCCAGGTAACATATTACAATTCAGATTTCTTTATATGTTTGAGGTATTGTTCTTACTGGTGTTGTACTGGAAAAAATAACATGTTTTTCCTTTCGTAGGCTTCGAGCTTCGTGGTTGCTCCCTTTCGGCCGGATGGTCTTTGGATGTGGGTCGGTGGTTTCCGCTCGACAGTCCTCGATCACCGCTCTGGTGGATCGGTGGAGGCCAGAGACCCACACCTTCCACCTACCGTCGGGAGATGGCGATCACCTTGCAGGGCGTGTCGTACCTGCCGGCCTCCCGATCGCCGGCGACGTATTTGTGGTGCCACACGACGTCGACCTGCGTGGCGCCCGCGGCTACTTCGCCAGGTTCATTGGTGTGCTTCGACACCAGGCTACGGGCCTTCACCGACACACGGTCCCTACGCGGTGGCCGGCTTCGATTCGTGGTACGCAACTACACTATGAAAAACAAGTACTCTTCAATTACAACTTACAACAACATGTAATATGTGATCTTCTATCTTGCGGCCTTCGCGGCTCGCCGAAGCGGGCGACTACAGTCGGTCACCGCCACTTGAGGCGTACTGCCGTGGTCGTTTCGGGCTGGTGCTTGTTCACGAGCTCCCATGGGGATAGCGTGGACAGCACCTCGTCGGTCGCGAGGAGATAGCGGGCGCCCCCTCGACGACGTGCGCGATACTCCTGGGGTCCATCCTCTGCGGCCGCGTCACGGGCCTCTGCGATGGGTGTACCAGGCCGGGCGCCGAGTCGACCTTCACCGATGCCCGATACGGTACAGTGGGCATCTGAAAAGGTTCCAGATCGGGCGCCCGCCATCGGCTGGAAGCGGGTTGACCCTACAGCGATGGCGGCGTGGGCGGTCGACCATGGCACCATCTCGTGCCACCGACGGTAAGATATTTGAACCGAAAGTTTGGTACTATTGCTTGTACATTTTTTAATACTAACGGTAACGTTTTGTTTCATCGCAGCCTCAGGTGGGCACACCAGACGGTGCGCCAGGGCTACCCGCAGTTCGTCGCGGCGTTCGACCACCTCACGGACGACCACGTGCGCTGGACACCGTACACTCAGGAGCAGGTACGGCTGCGTGTGACCGGCGCCGCCGTGTCGACCCTGTGCACGCGCGACGCGGCGTACTGGCTCACACGCCGGTTCCTGGTGTTCGACGTCCGTGTCGAGGCCTACGCCGCCCATCGAGTGATGAGGCGCTCGGCCTACGACAGAGTTCCCGATCGCCCGGGCCGTCTGCTTCCCACACGCCGCCCACGCCGTAAGTTCCCTCAATCGATGTTCCATAATTACTATCGTGTGTTGCCATCTAATATTTATACATTCATTTCTCATCCACGGCCCGGACTAGGAAGGGGTGCATGGGGCCACCACGGCACGCGTGCGGATGGCGCCATGGATCGAGGAGTGGGCCGGAGCCCTCGAGGACGTCCATGCTGACGATGCGCCATACGATCTGGAGACTTACCAGGCGTACCGACAGTGGTTCACCTCTCGCACACGTGTGCGCCTGGTACGCGTCGACCCGGATCCTCCAAGGCACGTCCCCGGCCCAGGAGACACGTATCCCGCCCATACGGACGCGGCTCTGCACGCTGCGGTACGTTGTATCCGATATACGTTTAACGATTTTCAAATCGGTGCTATCTAATTTGCGATGTATTTTCCAGACTGACATGCTAGGCCGCTTCTACGAGGAGTCGTCGAGGATGCTGTCGCGATTGACCAGCGGCCGGCGGGTGACCAGAGCGGACGTTGCCCGGCCCGCTCGGTAGGTTCCGAGATCGACTCACGCCGCTACCGGAGTTGGCCGGATCACCCTGCCTCGTGGTGTGGTCCCCGACGCACCGCCGCGCCACGAGGGGACCGGCGGTGGTGCAAAGCGAGACACCGAGTCGCTTCTTCTTCACAAAGACGGTGGAGGTGCAAAGCTTCCACACCGGAGGTGCCGCAGTGTGTGTTTTTCATGTTTTGCATTCACTTTTCATGCTTTGCACTCACCAAGTCACTGGTCTTAACATTTCTTCCCTTTCGTGCAGCTGCTGGAGGTCCTGCAGGTGTCAGCGCACCGTGGTTGCCGACTGCTCCTGATGACTACGACGGGCGGGGTGATGACCTTGACGACTACGAGGACGACACCGTGTGGAGGTACCTCGTTGATCCACCCGATTCGACTTGGTACCGCCTGGCAGAGTGGGCGCCACGGCAATCGACGCACTGGTCGTCGCGATGGGTGCCACCACCTCCACCGACCGGTGGGTAAATCGCGATGGGTGCCGCCACCTCCACCGACCCAGGTGGGTCGTCGCGATGGTGCCGCCACCTCCACCCACCCAGTCGGTTCGTCGCGATGGGTGCCGCCACCTCCACCGACCACCGCGATGGGTGTCGCCACCTCCACTTCCCAGCGGTGGGTGTCGCCACCTCCAGCCGACCCGGCACTGGTCATTGGTGCCGCCACCTCCAGCCGACGCGAGTTGCACCGACGCAGACCGTGACACCCCCACCACCACCGTGACAGCCGACCCGCTTTGGCACGCCACACCTCCAGCCGAGACCACGAGGGGCCCGCCACCGACGACCCGACGTACTCCCGAGGTCGATCCGGAGGAGGACTACACACCGGCCGAGGAGGCGACGCGAAGAGGGGCCAGACTAGTTTCTTTTATTTTTCAGGTGTTTGTAATTTTTTGTTTATTTTGGTTGGCGCTTTCGATTACGGTGATTGATGGTACTATGTTATGTAATACCATCTATTTTGTGTACTTTGTCATATTACGTGGTTCATTACATATTTACATCCGCTTTTCCGGCTTTTGTCATATCATCTTTTCACTTTTGTTAGATGACCTTTTGAAGCTTTTGTCATATCACCTTTACACTTTTGTCGACTTCCTCGTTTGAGCGAGAGAATACAGGATGCGAACATCGGGGACCAACAATGACAGCGGGCTGAAAATCGTTAGGGTTGTTGGGCGTTGTCGTGCGCGAGTATAATACTTAGGGTTGTTGGGCGTTGAGAATTTATATGCGAAGAGAGTTGTAATCGGAGATATTTTTACAGAATATGGTAGTCCGTATACCAAATAGCAAACCTGGTACCTCCGCCAAAAAAATAACTTCCAACATGCATCTCTACGGACGTAGAAAATCCTTCATCGTTATGGTTCGTGGCGCGAATGTAATACTTAGGGTAGTTGGTCGTTGAGAGTTCAAATGCGAAAAGAGTTGTAATCGAGATATTTTTACGTAATATGGCGGTCCGTATACCAAATAGCAAATCTGGTACCTCCGCCCAATAAATAACTTCCAACATGCATTTATGCGGGCGTAGAAAAACCTTCATCGTTAGGTTTGGTGCACGAATGTAATACTTAGCGTTGTTGAGCGTTGAGAGTTTAAATGCGAATAGAGTTGTAACTGAGATATTTTTACAGCTCTCTTCGCATATAAATCCTCAACGCCCAATAACCCTACGTTTTATAGTCGCGCACAAACCATGTAGTCATTTTCTTTCCTGTTGAGCCATGAAAGCCAGCCTAGATTGCATCCGCAGTGTGTACTCCACTGCCATGACCCGTCGATGTCATCTGCAATGATGTGTACTCCACTGCCATGACCCATCGATGTCATCTGTAAAGCTGTAAAAGCAGCATGCATCTGTCGATGTCAAGCACAGCCACAGCTGCAAGGGAATCCGATGCTCTTGGATTTTTCTTTCTTGTCGGGGACCGCGGAAATTCGAATTTCAAAATGAAAAAAAACCGCAACGGAAAGCCACGGTTTTGCGATGTTATCGCTCAGCCAGGCCCCCACCTCGCGCTTAATGCTCCGCTAACCTGGTTGCCACCGCAAGACTCCCCGAAGCGCACCGCAACGCCGCCACGCGTGCCGATTTTCTCGCCTTGGCCCTCGCCCATACGATGATGTGCCGCCACGGTATCTCGTTTCTACCTCGCTCCTGCCTATAAATTGCAAGGTCGCTTTGCACTTATATCGAGCAAAAGCGATACATTGCTCCGAGTTCATAAAGTTTGGATTGAGTTGAGAAAACCCAAAGCGCAAAGAGGAGAACTGGTAGTTTAGCTTTCCTTTTTTTTCCAAGATTTTATTTCGGCGTCTTGTTCCACAGGTATTATTTACAAAAGTTATTTTGTACGGTGAGTCACATTGTTGTGTTCTTGGTTCAGTACACATTGATTTGTACTTTTTATGCTTCTTATTGATGTTTTTGCTTCGTGTAGACACCGACTTAAGTGTTCGTCCGTTCTGTGAAAGCCATGTCGAAGGCGTCGAGCTCAGTGGTTGCCAATGCAGGGCGGGTAATTTTCCTAAGCGCCATGTGGATGCTCAAACCTTCTACATCAAGCGCCAAATAGCAGATGAGCGTTCTATAGATGCCCAAATTTCTTTGTACGTCTAAATGTATTTCGATATCTTCATATTTTGATGATTATTCTCTTGCTCCAGTTTTAAATAGCCATGCTCACACTGTCGTGTAGTCTACCGGATGCCAATATCAGCAGTGGGCAGACGGTATAAATACACCGACATCTTTAAACAGGACGCTTCCAATGGTAGAGCAGAGGACGGATCTCGCAGAACTTAACAAAGCAATCTGCATTTGAGAATTACCGCAAAGAGAGGAGTTCGGCCTGAACAAAAGAAAACCGTGAAGCGTATGATCGCTTACTTGAGCACGCCGTACAAGATAACCACGGTCGTAAGCCCTGATTTGGTTGTTCCTCTTGACGGCCCTAGCGTTGAAGACTACAAGCGTGACCGTTGGGAGTTTTTCGAAGAAGAGGGTGTTGAATTCTATGATAGTGATGATTACGGAAAGTTCTAAAGCCGCTCAACCTTGCATCCATTTGTATGTTAGTTCTTATTCACAAGAAATCTTTGTTGTAGTTGTTCTCCTATTGTACTTCGTAATATGAATGTCATGCTTCTTGGTAACTCAGATTTGTCATCGATTCGTTGCACACCAAACAATACAAGGAAGAACGAATTTTCAATTTTTAAAAACTGCGGTGATTATTATAAACAAACAATGACAACAAAACAAACAACAAACCGTAGCAAACGACGCTTACCATCGCAGTCATTATTATAAACAAACAATGATATTAGCACTTAGTCCATACACCATGAGTTTTCTCATCCCATTCGATTGTATTTTATAATCCAAGCAAAGGTCGCACAGTACGCCCCTGTGAAAGCATTGTCGGCAAAGCACTGCACGACATATCATGTCGATCGGCCTCTGTCCGAAATGTCATGTCAAATGCATGTGTGCCAGATATTGCCTGAAGTCGTCCCGTCAAAGCATAGCCGCAAAGCTTTACCGCACCTCCTCCAAGATACAAAGCTGCGTGCATATGTCGGTATCAAGCACAGCAGAGCCGCAAAGGAATCCGATGCTCGCGATTCCTTTTAAGCTTCAAGTCTGTCGCTCTATCTGGCTATTTAACCCCTTCATGCCTTCGCAGCGTTGCATCGACCAAACCATCGCTCCAATACAACAAAGAGAACCATCACCGCCAACCCAAACGAAAGCGGCACCAATGGAGTTCCTCGCCCCAAGGCACAACGTTGTCGAAACAATCCTCGAAGGCACGGAGGTCCCCATGTGCCTATGCGGGATCCTTGCCGCTTCGGCGATCAGACAACTCATACACTTACGGTATGAGGTCTGAGCCGCCGCAACCACGACTCAGAGCCAACGCTGGGATGCGGATGCGGAGAAGCCCTGTGATGTTCATACTCACATTTGGTCTTGCTCCCAATTCATACGTGTTGTAACACCGTGTGATGTGACTAATTGCAGCCTCCATCAGGCGAGTTCATCCGATTCTCTGACGCGAACAAACTCCCGAGATGGAGAGGAGGCGGAATCGGGAGTACTCGCATCGTAGGGCTATCGTGGAGCAAAGAATGGTGTGAGCAGGATGAGGAGGAGAAGCGCCAACAAAGATTTGGAACATATGCATGCACAGAGGGAGGCCGAACGACAGCGCCATGCAGCGGAGAGGAGGTGGCCGAGAGAAAGCGTGAGAGGCGGCTAGGGCGAGCGGCAGGAGGCGAAAACTTGCGTAAGGAAAATATCCTCGTTGCACTCGGTAAAGCCCAAGAGAAGGGCCCTTATTGCTGTTTCCTCTGCCTAAGGCATGTTACGTTTAGTCCCGTATACTCGGTAGAGTGTGCCGTACATGCCATTGTTGTTTAGCATTTCTAAGCCGTATGCAATTCAAGATTTTCTTATTGCTCCCCATCTATCGGCACGATTAAAGGTACCGCATATATATTTCACATCTTTGAAGATAACTACACGAAGTCTTCAAAAATAATTACGAGTTGACCGGAGTGAAGAAGGGCCACCTAAAAACGAATCTTGTATTTTCTCATGCTCGCATCGAAATGGCTTCTAAATCGACAGCTTTAAAGCGAAATTTGTTGCGATATTTATTTATGCAATTTGGAATAAAATATAATATATTTTTAAAAAAAATTCTCATAAAAACTAACAAAAATATCAAAAATGGTATATGTCGCTCGTCCATAGGGCGACATCAATAATGTCGCCCGTCCATCGGGGGATTTTTAATCTGTCGCCTGTTGATCGGGCGACAGAAGTCTGTCGCTCGTCTAACGGGCGACAGGCTTATATCGCCCGATGGACAGGCGACAGACGTATAAAAGTGTAATTTCTTGCGAAAGACATTTATTTCTGCAATTCGGAATAAAATATAATATATTTAAAAAAAAATTTCCCGTCCACACCCCCCTGGGGGCCCCGCAGCCCATAGGCTCCCACGTGCAGCGTCGTTGACGTGGACCGAGCCGGGTGGGCTGCCCCATGCGCCCACGCCACCCCACACCACACCTTGCTGCTGCCTGCCTGTGTGGTGATGTGCAGTTACCACTCTATCCCCACGGAAGAGATCACCTCCCTCCTCTTGCGCGTCGGTGGCAGGCCCGTAAATAGTGGGAAATCGAGGGGCAGTGGCGGGGGCGACCCGGAGCCGGAGCTGTTCAAAGCTCACGCCACCGCACCCCCGGCCACCCCCACCAACCCTTCTCTCTCCCCCTCCCCCCCCCCCCCCCACCCCCAAACCCGTGTGCCTTTTCCGTGTGATCTCTTCTCGCTGCTCCCTTCTTCCCCCCGCACGCCGAAAAGGCGACCTGGTCTTCTTCGAGTTCGGCGAGGATAGGGGACGTGGGGGTTTGACTTGGGTATGTCGGCGGCGGGAGAAGGAGGGTTTGGGGCGGCGGGAGAAGGAGGGTTTGGGGCGGCGGGGGTAGGAAGGATGCCGACGTGGAGGGAGAGGGAGAACAACAAGCGGAGGGAGCGGCGGCGGCGGGCGATCGCCGCCAAGATATTCGCCGGCCTGCGGACGCACGGCGGCTACAAGCTCCCCAAGCACTGCGACAACAACGAGGTGCTCAAGGCGCTCTGCAACGAGGCCGGATGGGTCGTCGAGCCCGACGGCACCGCCTACCGCAAGGTACGCTACGCATCGCGCGCGCACAGATCTCCGAGCGATCTATTTCCCTTTCCTCTCCCCTCTTCCGTGGGAGGTGTGGCAAATAATCAAATCTCCCTTTTAATTGGCGGGTCGCCGGCTGTTGCACGTGGTGGCGATGGGCAAATCTGGGAGTTGCCAGTCTGGAGTCTGGACCGCGCACGGGTGTGGCCGTGGCGGAGTGGAGTACTGGAGTGGGTGGGCCGGGCGCGTTCGTGGGATTTCGCGTCGTCGAGGAATTGCTGCAAAGAAAAAATGCTCGATTCTTTAGGGTTCGGGGTGAGATGTGTCCTGGGAGGCATCGGTGAATTGGGCATCGTTGTTGTTCTGCTTCACTGCAATTCCCACTGCTATGCTAGCATTTCTTGGATCCGGATTCCTGTTTGGACATTACGATCTGTTCGCATTGCTACTCTCTAGTCTCTACTTGATGATAAGATGCCATAGCCCACACCATTGCTTTAAACTAGCAGTCCTGGTCACATGTCTAGTGGGATGCAGAGTATAGGCTGACGGTCACTGTTCGAGGCTGTTGTTGACCATCTTGTACTTGCTTGGCCTTGCTGGTGATGTTCTTTTAGCTTAGGGAGACATATGGGTCGAATTTTAGCAAGTGACTATCTGTAGCGGTGTGTGTTCATCTAGATTATAGATTAATATTTGCATCTTATTGCTAAAGTAATCCTTGCCATGTTTGTTGCATGAGGATCATACGGTAATTATCCATGAGTACTAGTATTTGTAAGTGGCAAGGGCTGATTTATTTGCCTTCTCGATGTGACATTTCTTTTTGGCTGCGGTCTCTGTTTATGTTCTAGTTCCGGATGTCCTGATGCAGAATAGAGTGACTCTGTACTTAAATTGCACATTGGACTTGCGTATCACTCCAAATTCATGAATTGCTGCTGTTGCTGGGAGATTGTGTTGTTAGTTCACTCAGCCAGTCAGCCTGTAGCTGTAATAAAATGCAGTTGCTGGATACCACATTTCTAGGGAAAAAAATGCATCTGATTTACTTTCAGCTACCTGCGGACAACATAATGAGTCTAGTTATATACAAACTAATCATGTGTTCATTTTTCTCACAGGGAGGCAAGCCTCCAGAACGCATGGATGTGATTGGATGCTCCGTATCACCAAGTCCTTGTTCCTCATATCAACCAAGTCCGCAGGCATCATACAATGCAAGCCCTACTTCCTCTTCATTCCCCAGCGGCGCATCTTCCCCCTTCCTCCCATATTATAACAACATGGTCAATGGTGTTGATGGCAATCCTATCCTGCCATGGCTCAAAACGTTCTCCAATTCTACACCATCAAAGAAGCATCCGCAGCTCCCCCCACTTTTGATTCACGGTGGTTCCATTAGTGCCCCAGTAACTCCTCCACTAAGTTCACCGAGTGCCCGCACTCCTCGTATGAAAACAGATTGGGACGAGTCGACTGTCCAGCCTCCATGGCACGGTTCAAACAGTCCCTGTGTGGTGAACTCCACCCCACCCAGCCCAGGGCGCTCAATGGTTCCTGAACCGGTATGGTTAGATGGTATCCAAATCTCTTCAACAAGCCCGTCATCGCCTACCTTTAGTCTTGTGTCCTCTAATCCATTTAGTGTCTTTAAAGAAGCAATTCCACAGGGCAGTTCATCGAGGATGTGCACACCAGGGCAGAGCGGCACATGCTCCCCTGTAATCCCTGGCATGCCACGGCACCCAGATGTTCACATGATGGATGTGGTTTCTGATGAGTTTGCATTTGGAAGCAGCAGCAACGGTGGTCAGCTGGCAGCTGGAATGGTGAGGGCATGGGAAGGCGAGAGGATTCATGAGGAATCTGGATCAGATGACCTAGAGCTTACTCTTGGAAGCTCAAGGACAAGAGCTGGTGCTTAACAAACCTAACTCGGAGGAATTATTGTTTGTAGCTTGTTGCATCCTGTTAATTAGTTTCTGAAAGAGAGACCAATCGTGTGGTTCCTTCAGATAGCTTCACTTATTCCAATGACAATTGTGTTATTTATGCAAAAACAAGAGCTAGAGGGGAAAGGCTTAATTCGGCCAAAATCAGCTGACATGATGCCGCCACAGCTGGTGACGCCGGTTGGCTGTAATGTAAGCTCCTTGTGTTGTTGTGGCAAATGTAAATTGATGTGAGAAACCATGCAAAATTTTTATGAAGCTTTCAGCTCAACGATCCCATGGGCATCAAATATGCGATGTCCATGAGGTTCATCACTCATGCCGTCATGCACCCAACATAGCGGGTGGGCGCGGTCGCTCACAGCGCTCTGTTCATCGCTCGAGCATAAACGATGCTTGCCGCTCGCCGTCGTCCTCGAGTGCCGTGGCGAGGAAGGCGGCTTCAAATTCCTTAGCCGCCCTCGGGATCAACACGGGGTTTTGGTCGACGGAGTCGACGGTGTCGCGCCGTGGTCCAAGGAGGAGGCCCGCCAAGTTGCCCGGAGCTATCGGTGAAGATGGTCTCCTGGCTGACCATTCTCTATACCCTTGCCAACTCGTGGCTGCACCGGCAGTCGTTCTCTCTCTCTTAATCCATCGTATCGTACCAAGTCAACAAACTTAGAGGCAAGTTGTTTGCCAAACTTGCGCGAGATTTCAGTCACACGTGTTTTAAGTGGGTCTTGATTGAAAGCAATGTGCAAGGCGAGGTGTATCTAAACTTGTGGTATTATGGAAAAGCCGTTATTGGGCCTAAGAACAGAACATTGAGTACAAGTTAAGTAGCGCAACACATACTAGAAAGGAATTTAGTAATGCAGTTGTCTTCAGTCCATAACCCAAGCAAAAGATGCAAATCTTTTTTCTCTTTTTGTAGGGATGTTACATGGAAGTAGATTCGTTGAGCTTTTTGCATGGATGGGTTCTTGAGTTTTGAGGGAACAATGATACCTGAAATATCCAAAAGTTTCGAGTTGAGCATGGGAAGAATTTAGTTAAGTGAGAAAAACGTACCAGCAAGTGTACATAAATCCTGATTGAAAAATTTATGTTTAGCCTTAGTTAGTTCAGTTTGGTTTCGTTTTTGCACACATCAGCACTGATGTAGAGTAGGTGGTCAAACCAATAAGATGACATCTTAGGGGATATGGTTTACACCCGCAAAATGGTATTAAATACTACCTGAAACAGCTCCAGAAAAAGCATGTTCTTGTTTCCATCCGTGATAGGCCCTTGCAGAGGAACAGCTCAAGATCTTGGATTGAATGTGATATGATCAGAAACTCTGTAGACTACCCGGAAAAAAAAAGTTCTTTTCGGTGTATTGCCAACTACCAGGTGCTTCTAATCTTCTATGGCAGTGGCAATGTTTGCAGGTGCCATCCTATGTCCTAGTTCAGGTGTTAGGATCAACCCTAGCTAGCTTGACTCTGCGCCTGATGTTCGGAGGCGCACACGAGCACTTCTTTGGGACGTCGCCGTCCGGTTCGAGCACGCAGGCGGTCGTGCTCGAGTTCATCAATCTTCATCTCCTTCTACCTAATGTTCATCAATCTTCATCTCCTTAAGAGCATGGCTGGCTCGGCCCCTGCTGCTGAACGTGCTCTTTAATTGCCAGGTACAGCCAATTTTCCAATCACCTCACAAGTCATAACAACTAAAGTAAACTGGGATCATGCTCTTAACCTCTGAAGGCTGCATTCTTCTTCGTGCTTGTGTCGGCTTGATGTAAAGGCCAACAACAGGGGCGTCCATGAACCCTGCGAGAAGCCTTGGGCCGGTTATCGTCGCCGGCCGGTACAGGGGCATTTGGGTGTACATCGTCGGCCTGATCTGCGGCACGGTGGCGGGCGCGTGGGCATGCAACCTCATCCGTTTCACCGACAAGCCGTTGCGGGAGATCACCAAGAGCTAGCGGGTCCTTCCTCAAGAGCACGCGGAGGGGTTGAAACGTAGAAGACAAAAGTCACTATTGGCTCTTGCCTTATCTTGCTGATGCAGACTCCGAAGATCAATCGTACGATTGCTCTCTACACGTGAATTTAAATAAGATTGGATGCAAGTTTAATTTTTCTTTTTCCTGGTTTGTGCCGTGGTTCTTGCCTTCTTTGTGACCCTATGAATCCGAGCCAGGGGTGAAAACGGGTTTGTCGGATTCGGAGTCGGATATGGATAGACCGGATACGGATACGAATTCGGAGTAGTCCGGATTCGGACACGGGACGGATAGATGACGGATACGGATCGAAAACGGATAATATAGTCGGATAGTATGCAAGGCAAAAAAATGAATGAACCATACGACATTCATATGAACCAATTAACTTTTCAACACAAGTACATACATAACATAGCTCTCACACGATAACACACATACATGATCACATCGACATAACCATAATTCATACATAAGTCCAACATAACTGATTCATAAATAAGTTTTGACTTCCTTGATTTATTCGCTAGGATATGTTGAAGCGTCTCAATCCTCGTCATTGGCTATTTCTTATTCTTCTTCTTCCTCCTACAATTTGTGTAATGTATGATAGCAACATTTCAATGAATTAGCAAGTAGTAACTAGGGTTTCCAAGACAACCGAATGTAGTGAGATTTTGTGTACATCGTACAAAGCAAGCTAATTGAATGAAGTTGGTCGGACAATATCCTTAATCAGTGTACCACAAAGCATCTAATTCATCAGTGTACCACAAAGCAAGCAAATGGAATGAAGTAGATAATGATAAGTACATATTGTCATACTTATACCTGAGCAACCATATTATGTTTGTATATCCATGCATGTTTGTATATCCAGAACAGTACCACAAGATATTAGTAAACTAGCTAGAACTAAGCATACTTATGTGCGTATTGTTAACCATATTCTAGGCTGTGCTAGCTTTTGATTAGGAAGGCTAACTGAACTAAGTAGTTCTATGAACGCACAATCTTGCCCTTCCCAATTTTTGGATCCCTCAATAAGACACGTGCTGATTCGGTTCGTCTACTCAAGTATCATTTTATAATTGTGTAGTTTGCATGAGAATTCCTACAGGACAAAAGGATACACACGAACACTTCATACTAGGACTGAATATATCACACTAAACTACGTTTGATTTTGAGAGTTCAGACTTTACGTATTGGATTTCATAAGCGCATAAGTACGAAAGTTTACGACTCAAAGATCTGCTTTGAGAGCTTTTTACGTCGCTACTGGACCTTGGTCAGTTAAATTTTCAAGCATATATGCGGCTGGCCCCACCTGTCATAAGGTCAAAAGGGACTAATAAACTCATATTGCTACTGCACAGTTGAATGAACTACAAAGCATAGGCCATAGGACAACCTTCAGAAAGGAAGCAGAGCACCGAGTCCACGATGGTGCCATGGTAGAGCATCGCCGGTAGCAAGACAGAACTGGAGCTGGCCAGCCGGCGGTCAGAGGAGCTGGAGGGAACTGGGGAAAAACCGAAGGAGAGCTCAGCCGAAGCCGAGATGGTCCAAGGCGGTGGTGCGGCAGAGCTGGACGATGACGGTAACAGGGCTCCGCGGCGGCGACTCACCGGCAATCGAGAGTCCAAATCGAGCAGGGAACTGCGGTTGATGAGGGGTAAAGGATGCTCTGGGTAAGTTTAATTTGAGAATAGAGCAGAGGCTAGGGATTTGGATTGTGGTGACAGTGGTGGAAGATTGAGCTCACGGCCTTTCTCTGGTCCTGGGAACGATCGGCGTCGTCTCCCCCAGCTGTTCCCGACCGGCTCTGAACACTGCAAACTGCTCGGTGATTTGGAGGAGAGATGTGCCGTGGTCGGCAATACAGTCCGAACGTGCCCAGGCGTTGGCCGGTGAGGTGTATCCCTCGCAGTCTTCTTCAGCGACCCTGTACGGGAAAGCAGGCAGAGAGATCGGGAAAGAAAGAAGGAAGAAGAAGGCTGCTAGGTGGAGCAGGGGACCATTGACAGAGAAACAGATACAGAGAGAAGGAGATAGAGAATGGCAAGGTGCCAAACTGGCTCCGTGCAAAAGGGCTCCAAGTGTAAGTAATTGTGTGTTTGGTTGGAGAGTGAGGTGTAATAGAATGGTTCCATCTCAGATCTCAGGGATGGAATGGCTTCATCCTAGATTTCAGGGATGGAATGATTCCATCTTAGATTCTCAAACAAGGCTTACTGTCACTCTCACATTCTAAATGGGATGGCTGTGTTCCAAAAAATTTGTAGAACCTGGCCGTCCCGAATCTAAAGAGAATATTCTCTTTTCTGAAACCAAGTCATCCTCAGTTCTCCAACCAAACACTAGATTTGGTGGGATGGAATGGTTCCATTCCACTCCATCCCACTAACCAAACACTAGCTAAGGGAAGCGGGCTCCCCTCAAACTCTCAGACGGTGCCAACATAGGATGTATAAGACTTTTATATACTAACTCAATTTCACTAATCTATATCAATTCCGACAATGCAATCCGCCTAAGAAAATTTATTTCAGGAGAATGATTTGTTTAAGGGTTAAATTGTCATATAAGTTTTTGTAACTCTTCTATAAAGTTAATAATTACATTAAGAGTCTTCCACAAAGATTTCCCATTTCATGTCCAAGTATTGTTTTACCATAGTTCTTTTACTTGAATTTTCATAATTACAGACTTGGAACAATTATATGGAATTTAATAAGATATGCTCCCATTAATTAATTTTTTTTAAAAAAAAATTTAAGGATAAAGGTAAAGATAAGATGAACTTATTATAGAAATTTTAATTCCTGTAAAGCTATTAAATGTTTTACAAAAAATTTTTTGTTTCTAGTCTCCATAATAATGATTACTCATTCTTCATAACAAATAATCCACCAAAACACTTAGAAATTCATGAAATGCATTAATAATTCACAATAGTAACGTAATAAATGATTTTACCTTTTTATTAAATTTTTGGGATGTTACACTTTGGGTCTCATCTTACATACAAAAAGTAACTGCCAATATATACTTTATATACTTTGAAGTCGGTATATAAAAATATCCGTATATCACATGAACACATAACATGATGCACGGTAATTATTTCTCCGTCCAAGTTTACAAGATGTATTTTTTTCTTGGCACATTGACAAAGAAGATATGGAAAAGAACTAGATTACCCCTAACTATTATTACTAAGCATTATATTCAATGTATGCATATAGAGATTATAAAGTAAAGATGAATATTTATTAGGGGTATAAAGGAAACATTACACTAATTTTACGTTACAATATGAAATACGTCATATATTGATGAAAAGGATCATTCAAAAATACATCTTACAAACTTATAGTACTACTTTTTGTTTTAGCATTGGGCCACGAGAATCATAGCTAGCCCTGGTCCACGCATTCGTACGTACGTAGCAATCGTCATCACGTCGTCGTACGTGACGCTAGCTAGCTTACGTATCCCGCTCGATCTCCGCTAGTTTAAGTAAAGAAGGTACATGTGCTGATCATCGGTCGATCAGTGGTTACTGGTTATATAGCTAGGCCGGCGGTGGCGCCTGTAACGGCGGGAAGAAGCGTCGGCCGCCGGTGCCGCCCTCGGGCTGGCAGGTGAAGAAGGCGGCGGCGACGGGGGCGCCGAGGCTGTGGTGGGCGGTGAAGTTGCGGGTGCAGAAGTTGTGGCGGAGCAACGGCGGCTGGTTCACGGTGCCGCGCGCCATCTGCTGGAACAGCACCAGCACCACCCGGTGGATCCCCGCCGGCGGCCGAGGGCCCTCGTAGCACATCACCTCGCGACCTGCATGCATGCAAAGCCAAAACATCATCCACATAGCCAACGTGCCGCGCGCGTGTCACCATCGCTGGTCACTAGACTTATGGCATGTATTTGCAATAGAAATACAATCGAGTTGACAGCATGCATGGTATTCTTTTCGTACACATGCATGCCATTATCACGTACAAGATAGGGGGAATAAGGCACCAAAGATTCAGAAATTGCAAAGACAGATCGAGACATCAGGACAGAAAACGAGCTCACCGGGAAACAACTATAAAGTTGGTTGTGACACGCACGTACTTGCGATAAGATGTTAACGACCTGCTGTAAATTCGCAAGCTGATCCTAAGGATATTCCCAATATAAAGTGTCATACTCCAATACCCAAGAATGCTACATAGGATGAAAAGTATGATACTGCATTGAAGAAACACTCTCTACAATGCATAGTATCATACTTATATATTTAAAATAATTAATTGGTGTGATGTTGTGTCTATGAAAGTAGACCCAGAGCATTAGATTCTGTGCCATGGCCTAAGATATTGTGCCAAAGATGTATCTTGCTCAAGATACAGCTTTCTTCTCCCTCCTATTTATTGTTTTGCCACATCAGCAAAAAATCCTATGTGACATCTAATTAATGAGTATGATACCACCCATTGAGAATAGCCTAAGAATTATTGTTGTTCATTGGATTCCTCCGAAATCTAGTCGTTTTGAAGTTTTGACATCTATTCTAAACATGAGATAAAAAAAAATCAATAATGCATCATCAATGATTGGATATAAATATATAATGGAGTGTTATTTAAGTCGTTTGTATAAAAATTAATGATCGAACTGCATAAGCACGTATATATACTAATATATTGTAACATCTCAAAAATTCAAAAATAAATAAAATAAAATAAATTCATTTGGCATTGTGTTTAATCTGATTTATTACTCTTTTCTTCATTTTCTTGCATTTTGGCCTCCCTAGAAATTGTTTTTAGCAGTAGATTTTTAAGATAAATAAATGTAAATAAAAACTTATAACAACAAAATCTAAAAAAATATATTTAAATATAGGAAATCTCTAGAACACCGTTGCTACATTGAAAAAGCTATATGAACATATTTATTAGTGAAAAAAAAGTGAAATAGTCTCTATGAATAGTGATCTTGTCAAATTAAATTAAAAATACACTGACCTTATCTCGTGCTGAAAATTTTACCATATCTTCTGAAAGGATAGGTCCATATTCAGTAAAAATAAAAATAAAATCATATTTGATGCCTTTAAAAACTTGTACAAATAGATTCCATATCAAATGCAATCCGTTCCTATATATGTGTCACTAGGACAGTAATCTACCTAGATACACAAAAATAATTAGGGTGAAATGCTAGTTTAAATATGACACACTACATGGTGATATTATGTCTTAATTTTAATAAAACAAATAATTTTAGCCTATTGAAATTGTAAATATACAAATGCATATATATATAATTTTAGCCTCTTGAATTTGAAAAAAATAAGAATGATCAATCTACAGAAACCAGATATCATGTCGTAAGATTAACCTGGAGCTTATTCATGCTTAAATGCCACTAAAAATAAGTTAGACTAAAAGACAAAATGAAACACGTACATAAAATCGTGAAATCCTAACCCAAAGCCACGCCTATATTCTATAGCAAGTTTTAATTCAAGTTTTCATCAGAAATCTGTTTGCCCTTATTGAAACTTATTATTTATTATTTGTAGTGTTCCCCATTAAACGATGCATAGACACCGACGCTTCTAACACCGTCGTCGACGCCGCCAACTACAACTTCGATTTCATCGAATACAACAATCAGCAAGGCAAGTATCCCCTTTGATCATGTTGATCCCAGCATTTCAAATTTGTTTTATCAAAACTTTTATGCATTTGCTGTGTTTCATAAACATTGCTATATTGTGGGTACTAGTAGAAGTATTCCTTAGTTTATGGGATTTATCTTGACATGTGAACCTTGATAACCCTAGATTATGAATGGACACATAATGATGTCAAAATGGGTATACATGAATATTATATGTATTTGCTTAGTATGCTTTAGAAATGGGTACACGAACGACTATTATACTTTTCGTGATGGAATTGGAACTTTGGATATGATGAAAAACGTGGTTATTGTAACTTTGTGGTTTTGACGCGGGTGAGTATTTGCAATAGCCGATGTACATGGACTTGCACATAGATAAGGGAAGATTTCTCAGCTGGGTCGGATTAAGGACCGAACGTAGTATTCATTAAATCCAAGAATAATTGTACCACCACAAGGCTGGTATGGGACAACCTTAACTTATTAAGTTTCTTGGAACTAGCTTTGCACATTGAAAGACTGTAGTGGTACGGGTATTCCGATGTAGGTTTGCTCGTAGGGGTGTCCATACAAAGGTGTGGATCAAACATATACCAATGCAACGATGTACGCCTTGTTATGTGGGGAAAAGGATACGATGGGATATAAACCATAGTTAGTATTGTGTGTACGAGTCTAGATTTTTACCATCATAATAAGGGTTTGTCGTCACTAGGCTAGTGCAAAGTTAGAACTTGGTAATGTAATTGTTATATTATAAACTCTCTGCGGCACACCAAAGGAAGTGTGCTAATGATATGCAAAAAAGAGGACATATCTTATGGGTAAAACTGTATAACTCTGCAGAGTGAAAATGTTTTTGAAAAGCCATTCCAGTGGTCATGAGAGTCTTGGTACACCATCACTAGTTAGATGATTTTGATATTTTCATAAAAATAGAATGGAATTGAGAAATTGGTATTGGAAAGTTTACCTTTCAGATGATTCAATACTTTGCCATGTGTTGGCAAGGATTGGTTTCAGCTGTTGTGTCATGTGTTGGCAAAGACTAGTTTTATGCTATGTGTTGGCAAGGAATGGACGAATTGGTGCTCACGTCATATAGGACTGTGAGTTGATATATTTATGCTTACATACTTATTATTTTATATACCTGTCCAATTGTTTTTTTACAAAATTTTGCTTTCAATCTATTATTCAGTATTTACAATTCAAATTGACTTTATGCAAAATAATCATGGAAGCCTTTCCTATTATACAGCCTGTGTATATTATAGGTTTGAAAAAATCTTGCGGAGTACTCTATGTACTCAACCTTGTTATTATTATTGTTTTTAGGTGAAGGAACAGAAAACCCTGATGATACTTTCTATACAGCAGGATATAGGGAATATTATGATGAGCTTTTCTATTGTTTATACCTTGTCAGTTGCCTGAGGGTTATGTGGCACACTATAAGACTTTTGAATTTTCGTTGTAGTTTATTTTGTCTTTTAAGATCATATTATATAAATGTGACGAGTACTCATACCATGGGTACCCCCAGCGGCTCGGGACAACGAATGGGCTGCCCCAAGCCCAGCTCTGGCCAAAGGCCCCGCTAGGCCACAAAGGACACTCGTCCCCGACCAAACTAACCAGGGGGTGGTCCGACCCCCGCCACGGGTCGGACACCCGTAAGCTCCGACCAAGCTAAGGCGATCTCCGTCCAGGGATCGGGCGCCAGACCGTCATCGGTCGTTGGCCACCTGCCCCACGGACATGATGGCTCAGAATGATCGTGCGAAGGCAGGTAGCTCCTTCCCAAGGCAGCAGGGAAGATTGCCGAAGTCAAAAGCACAAGTCTCATCGTCCAGCCACGCACAGTGGGAGGGTACGCTCCCTCCTGAGACGACACCAAAGTCAAGCACTACGACGTCAGCACCTGGCGAGTGCGCAGAGGGCATGTGCGCAACTTCCCGGCGAAACAGAAGACGATTCTGCTCAGTGTATCTACCGACCCGGCATGGGGTGAGAAGACACTGGTCAATCGCTAGGCCCGAAGACCAGGACTCCTAGGCGTAGGGCACCCCATCCTTCTTTTTCCAACTTCCCATGTAACCTGACACCTTCGTCTATATAAAGGGAGGTAGGACCCTCAGGGAAAAAGGCGGTTCTCTTTACGAGTAGATGTAGTTCTCGGGGCCTTTTCCTCAGTCCTCACTTGTAACACCGTGCAATCATCTGCACCCAAAGCAATACGAACCCACCATACGAACTGGAGTAGGGACATTCGGTCCGAACCAGTATACTTCTTGGGCTCCCTGAGTCTAACCATTCAAGGAGAGGGAACGCGCGACCCCTTGACTAAAATTCACAAGCCGGTATTCGAAACACCGACAAAATGCTTCCGCTATTATATGTAATATATTTTGTATGGATGTGATCTCAACTTTGAAAATATGCGTACTAGCCACTGATCGTGGGACAAGTACTATGTAAGAATGGAACCCATTGTTGATATTTATTGCCAAAAATAGGGGGCTCACATACAACAAGAAAATTAGTCCTAAAAACTTTTAGGAAATCACAACAAAAAGTGAAACATGTAAATTATTTAAATAGAACCACTTTTTATTTAACTGTATTGCATTTGGCAATCTTATGCTTAAATATTTACTTCGAGTTCTCTTCACAATTAAGTTATTCTCACCTCCCAAAACAAAGTCGGGTGTACAGAATTGATTTGGCTAACTATACATTAATTTGTGCTTACCATAGTTTACATCAGTTGTCCCAGGTATATCCGTCACCAACCTGCAAATGTTTAAATGGTAAGATTCAAACCATACCTTCAAAATTCAAACATGCACCATGTATACACTAAATTAAAACGATCCATCACCAGTGCAAGTACTCCCTCAAGGTCGGATTGCTTGGGTTTGGAGCATCTGGATCCACCATAATCTTTTGAAAAGCCATTCATGCGGTCGAATGAGCATAAGAACCGACCTGTTAGTTTGGCATCAAGAACAGGGGGAAACAAAAGGAGAGGACATGCATATACAAGAACCCACAAGTGTGTAGGAGAGCCGGAGATCGTCCCCTCCGACCTCGACGCGGGGCCTCGCCAACACCGCCGACGGCCTGAGGTCGGCGCCGTTCGTGATCCGGCGGCCGTTGTACGAGACCCGGAGAGCCACCGTCGGCGAGAACTGGTCCACCACGTCGCCGATCACCCGGCCGAGCACCAGGCTGTCCCTTGACATCGACATGTATGACGATTCTTCCCCCAAAAGTTGGAGGGTTAAATTAACTGCAACGACAGCACCAGCTATCCACCGTGGGGCTAACAAGTTGGTTAGGTCGTGTGAAAGATCTTGGCTATAGCGAGCTCGGCTGGTGAGCGCTTTGTAGGTCCGTACGCAGTTGTGGACAAGACTACAAGAGTCCTAGATAGCAGATATAGATAGTCCCTCGAGAAAAAAAAAAAAAAAAAAAAGGAATCTCATTCGAGTTTTAAAAGTCTTCCACGGCCATAGATGGGATGAAACAATACAATCCCTACGAAGAATATCTTAATTTGGTAGTCAGCAGTTTCTTCAATATACCATGTAGGATTAACTTTTAGGTGGAGAGAATATTAAAGAAGAGAGATAGAAGATATTTCTTGTAGGAGAAACAGCTTAGACATACAAACTAAAGGAAGATACAACAAAAATATGCATGAGGAGGAGGGTTTATCCGACTACATTCTATGCCTTGCATGATATTTATTTCATGTTCTCTAGGTATTTGTGTCAAGATACAAATAATTGGAGGGATAGTATCTAGTACTATTTATTGATGATGTGGATATTTTTAGATACGACTATAGAAACCATGCATTAGGAGTGCACTCCACGAGGAAAAAAAAAAGTAGTATGACCATCATCACAGTTTACGTACACTCTTATATTTGATTGTATTGATCTTAGTAATTAATTGTAAATAATATTTTAACACCTGCCACTTTAATTCATAATTTTTTTTATCATCATGCTCCCTTCGGTCACAAAAGAGACATTTTTTATATCGACATGGCCCACAAAACACTACATGATCAGTAATTTCTTTTGTAATGTTGCTGCATGCACCGCATGGATAAGGCCAGAGTCTGTCCGCACTAAACCTTTTTTGTTACATATATTTTGTTCTCGTGATCAGGATCTATTTTCCTTGGCGAAAAATCAAGTCTCTATCCTTCAGTCCATTCAGATTTTGAGTACAGTTTACTCCCTCCGGTTTGGTAATATCTGTCGTTTTAGACATAGTGATGGTCAAACTTCCGAAACTTTGACTATCGATATATTTTTAAATATTTAAATTGGATACATAAAAATTATATGTGTAGACTTGTCTCAAGAAGTACTTTCATAATATTATAATTTTATTGGGTTTTATAAATATATTATAATAAAAATTAGCGGTCAAATTTGCTTTTTGAAGACCGTGTCGATGTCCAAAACAACAGATATTACCAAACCGAAGGAAGTATAAGAAAGAAGAAGAAGAAGAAAAGAACAGTACGTATATAGCGTTCCTCTTGGGGAAGTCGCGTGTCGGCACACTGCGACGATATATGTGTCGGCCTTTATGGCGCCTCGGCTTCCTCTGAATCTGCTTTGCACTGAATTCCCGACGATAATGCACGATCGAGCTAGGTGAATCTTGCAATGTGCACCACGGATAACAAGTGAATCCAGGAAAGCAATATGCATGGATTTCATTCCTTGTTCCCGCCGAAACGGCCTTCCTAGACCACACAACTACACAAGGATACGGCTACCATCTTTCTTTGTTTTGTTTATGTTTTCCTTTTTCTTTTTATTTCGACTAAGGAAGAAGGGCAAGTCATGATCAGGCTAGGCATTGGAACATACGATGCTTCCATTGGCTAATTGATTTTGATCTGACAATTGTCGACAAGACCGCGGCACGTTGGGATTAGGGAATGCACAGTGCACAACAGCACCTCGTACCTGCAAAAAAGAAAAGGAGAAGGAAAGGTAATGCATCCTCGGGATCGAGAGATGCACAGTTTAATTCGCAATGATCTGTCGTTTTGTAAAACCATATATAGAATGCAAAACATGCATAGAGCGTGTGCCTGCCCAATCGTGTGCCACCGACCAGATGAAACGCTGCTGCGTGCAGTGAGATATAATTGGCCAGACGTCTAATCATTCACGTGGGGAAAAAGATGCTGGAAAAATGACGCAGATAGAGAGAGGCAAATTTTCTTGTGTAAAGAAAAAGGCAAATTAAGGTCGCTTTCTTAAAAGAGAAGTATCGGTTTCAGAACCGCATTCCGCCATTGGCACATTACATTGCAAGCTCCTGGAAAAGTAACATACAGAATAGAGGTGGCCACGTAGGCTGATCCGAGATTCATCACTGTAGGTATGACTTAAGACACAGCACGGTCTGACAATAAACAAGCTAGATCGTGGTTGGACCGATACAATACCATCCGATATGGCCATTTCAACATGTTTAGGGTGCATGACCCGTTTTCTAATTTACATATATTTTTCAAAAATAAAATTCCATGTCCTTTTTAGTTTTTCTAATTATTCTAGATTTTTTTTCAATTTTTTTATTTTTTTCAAGCTTTTATGATTTTGTTATTTTTCTACTTTTACAAAATTTTCCGATTTTTTTGAACTTTTTGACACCAAACAAGCCGTACACGTCGGCAGAACCCAACCCACAAAGAGTCAATGGGTTGTGCTTAGGTTAAGGGGCTGTTTGATTGCCTTCTCTCATGAGCCTAGTCTGTTCGACTCAACCAGACTGATGAGATACGGAATGTACAGATGCAAAGACGGTGTTTGGTTAAGTGTTTAGTAGACAGGTATTTTGAAATTTATATAGCAAGTGTGGTCTAGTTTTATTCGAAAAAATGTCAGAAACTCATTTTTGAAATCGGTTTGGTAATCGGAGATGCTAATCAAAAGATATAAAGAAAAAAGAAAACTTACATACCCACATGGCACCGCATGCATAGTTTGCTATTGTGGCTGACAGTGACAGTGGCCACTTGCGTAGAACCCGAGACTGCATCTAGAAATATGCCCATTTTCTATGTATCTCTAGAGCCAGACTGCATGAAGAATCTTGCATCCATAGAGTCAGGCTCAAAACTAGATGCATGCAATCAAACACAAGAAAAAAAAAACAAGATTCTACATCTGTAAATGCAAATATCTGTACATACAAGCAACCAAACAGCCCCTAAAGGATCCGGCACATGCACTAGCAAGGCACGGCGGCACGTTTATTAACCATGCCTAAACAGGCCAGGCCACACGATAAGTGGACCGTGCCATGTCGGCCGCCCGTTTAGACACCTATTGCCGACAGATGATACTCACCTTTATTGTCGAAGTACAAGTAATCACAGGCCACCACATGCTGCGGATAACATTTTCCGTATGAAATGATACTGCAAAGTTATACACCACACAAAATGTACATCACAAACAATTCACACAACAAATTGTCATGAGCGAAAAGGCATGATTCCTCAGGTGTCAGCACCATAAAAGGCGAATAAAGGGACAGAATCCAGTTGAACGAGAGCGAATAAAGGGACAGAATCCAGTTGAACGAATGCACTGGAGATATAAAGGGAATCAGAGAGGCAATGGAATCCAGTTGAACAATTGTACAGCTACACAGGCATCTAAATCACTGTCTGCTAGTTTTGTTAGTGAAAGGTTGAATGATTTAAGGGTACCGATAATTTAACAAAGGGAGATGGACCACAGCATCATGCAGAAAACTGTTTTAGCAACATATGTTCTGTTTAAGGCAGGACTTGATTGAGAACTTGGTATATGAGCAGTGCAGGGACAAGTTTAGCACATCAAAATTGGCCAGACAAAGAGGTACTGTCTGCTGCTATTGGAAAAGCCGGAGGAAATTGTTCGCATAGGCCATAGGCTTGACATCAGGGTGTGGCTGCAACAATCAAGAAAAGCGTAATCAATCTTCTAATATTAGCTCAGGAAGTAATCAAGTCTCTGTTAAGGGTAAATAAAATAATTGACCAAAAATAAATGACTAGTGTGTAAGCTGTAAAGATGTGCTTGACGAAGATATCTGTAACTTTAATTCAAACTATATATTGCATCTAAGTCAAGTACAACTACAGCTCAACATGCTCAAGCTATGCTGCTAGGCATCTTCTCCAACAGCAGACCACACTATAGTGAGTACCGACAAGAATCAACCCAATTCGAAAAAATGACAACTCAGTAAACCTCATATAAAGCAATCTATTTGCGAAAAAAATTCAATGCTAAAAAGACAAAAAAGGGCATACCATTGCTGAGAAAGTAACAATATCCGGCTTTAAGTCTGGAGCAGTGAACCGAATAAATGCACCTTTGTTGCCCATCTGCATTAGTTAGAATTGCATTGTGCACTCAGTATCCTTAGTTATGCATCCATATTTTGGTGAGGACTATAGACATAGCTTGCCAAAACCAAAGATGGAGAGAAAAATTCAAGATATTCAAGCAATGTAGTTCCTTTTTCTGAGAAGTAAGCAAATTGAGGTCATCCATTGATGCAAATGCCAACTGATACAAGCATAGAAGATGGTTAGCATCATTTAGCATACCTGGTCACAATAATTAGGTGCAGAGAAAACCGTTATAAGCTTTCCATCATGCTCAATTTCATGTCCTTCATCTTTAACTTCATGGGATCGGACAACAAGGCCTGGCAGACCATCAAGAAGATAAAAAGAAAACATACAAGAAAAGAATGTTACTGGAAATAACAAAAAAAGCTTCAACAAGTATAAGGAAAGTACAACTAGTTTTTTAAAACAAACGAGAATGGCAATTTGTGATGTGACCTACTCAAATTGTTTTCTTCTAAAAACCTCTTTGTCACATCTGCGCCAAAGGAAAGACCTACACCTCGTTTGCTTGGACCTCTCCCAAGCTGAGGCTGAGGGTCACTCCATAGAATTTCACACATTAAACCTGTAACCAAAAGGCCAGGAGTTACATTTCTTAATAACCAAAACAAATATAAGAATAAAATACATCTCTGACAACAAGCTTTGTTAACATGTAAATGTTTTTGTACAGCATTGCAACGATTCACAAAGTCAGAATTACAGGGCTAGCATATAGCAGTTAAATATATAATGTTTGCAATCCCGGAGGCATAGCTTACACAAAATTACATCAAACCCGTGACGCAAGTGTTAAATACACCTGAAAATCAGTTTCTAGAAATTAGATGCAACAAATGGTGTAACTTAGGTCATTTGCTTGAGCAATAGAACTGGAATATGATGATATCCTAACAATATAAGAAGAAAATCAACGAAATGGACAACGGTAACTAAAATTGGGGAAATACCTTCTTCAGGAGGCTCACGGAAACGATCAATGGCCTTAATGTCAGATAACTTCACTCCATCAACACTAAAAAGACCCCCATGAACTACAAAGACCTTGTTGTTGATTACATGAGCAAGAGGCAAGCAACAAAACACCTCAGCAAACAACTCAACAAACGTATCACTCAATTTGGACTTCACTTCTCCCTCAAAACCATATATTTTATTCATGCTCTTGCTTTCATGGTTTCCTCTTGCTAGGTACATACCTGAATCATTGAAAAATCCATCCACACATAAACTATACCATTGAAGTAAAACCCATCTTTTGATTTAACGAAAGCTGAACTAGCAGCAGGATGTAAATGTAATAAGAACCCGAGACAATTACCAGCTGGGTAGAGGCACTTGAATGCAAAAAGTGTAAGTATGACTTCGAGAGAAAATGATCCTCTGTCCACAAAGTCTCCATTGAAAAGGTAAGGGTTTTCTTCAGAGGGAAGTCCGTTGAGCTCAAATATATTTAACAGATCAAAGTACTGCAAATAAAACAGCAGGAGATTAGTCCACCCAATAACCACCACAAAAAAAACCTCACATTCTAATGTTATGAAGGCTACCAAGTGAAATGGGTCTTATTCTAAACTTTAAATGATAAATGTAAACCACTCTGTTACCACTTGCACAGGATTAAAATACTTTCAAAGTGCATATGCAAAATGGTTATATAGAGAGCTATATCTAGAAAACTTTTGATTTGTTAAGGTAAATACCTGCCCATGAACATCACCGCAAACCGTAAAATGACAACCATGTTGAACATTCACATCAACGAGGGAAGGCATTGATCGCAATAATTCCCAAGCTTGTAACACAATCTGGAATGCATACCTATGCCAATTTGCTAGCAATTTATAGCTTATCACAAATGTACAAGAAAACAGATACAAAAGGAAAATAGTTCAGAATTGCCCCTTGGCAATTGCAAACTGCACCTTTTATGTATACATTTTTGCTTTTTGAAATCATCCAACATCTGCTTGATGAAATCTAAAGTTATTGCATCCCCATCAATTCTTGCTCCAGTATACTGTGGCTCCACTTCTGCAATATGAACAGAGTTTGTATAACTCAACTATAGTTTAGAATGCAACAGCTATAGATTTAACTAAGCTTCCAGTCACTATAAGAACCTAATGTTAGTGACACATTGCAATGACAATAACTTCTACAAAATATTACCAACAGAAGTGCAACACCCAACTTGCACAAATCAGGTTGAAAATTCTAATATAAAAATCAGATAATAGGTTTTTCTTCATGATAGGACAACTAGTCACATGATATGGGATGCACATAACCTACCCTGAGTGAAGGCTAGGTTATCCACAATCCAGAGCATCTCTTACTCATCATTGCAATGTGTCACTAACATCAAAGGTAAATTAGAGATTCACACAAACTATCCTGAGCTTGAGGCTAGGCTATCCACAATCAAAAGCAAATTACATAGCATCCAAAAACAAATTAAACGGGTTCCACCTATTAATTATACTTCTCTCTGTTCCATTATCAGGTACACAGAGAAAATGCAATATGCACTTGCAATCAGTGAAGCACAGAGCCACAGACACTCAACAAGGATTGTTTTTTTTTTTTTACAAACTAATCTAAGTTGGATGGCTAATTTGTTTCTCATAGTCATATAGCTATTAGCTAATCAAAGAGCTTTCCACACACCATATGTTATTTAAACTATTTCAACCTATCATCAAGAACTATGTTGATTTACACTTTAAATTTCATGCGTAATATGGTAAGCACAAGGAACACTGAAAAAACTATAAAATCAAAGATAAGCAAAATATAGATGAAACTATAAACCAATCCAAGATATCATGAATATAATTTAATATATTTATCATGAAAAACATATTAATAGAATTTAAAAAATGAACAGTATACAATGTTAATTTCTACCACAATAACATACTACATGGAGGCTGGAGCAAGTAGAGTGCCAGGAATGTGAAAATTAAAACAGCAGATACCTATTATATGATAGTCAATAGAATCTGCTATAGAGCGCCTTTCGGTATCCCCTACAGAAATTGCTTCTTCGAATCGTATTTTTTGGACAGCTTTCTCACACTCTTTCAACTTTCTTGTAGCATCTGGATCATTAGGACAGATTCTTTTCACCTAATAACAAAGGAGATTTGTTTATATTCATTTAAATACAAAGAAAGCCATCAAGATTGCACTAGCACATAATGATTAAGAAAATTCGAAATACGTATTGAATTAAATAAAATGAATGTGACTCGTTTATCAGGATGACAAAGTATGTCAATATTCATGTTTAAAAAAATGTAATCCACACTAGCAGAAGACAAGAAAGAAATGACCAACAATATCCAGTAGTCATAATTCAGAACATTTGTCAAACAATCTGACACACATACCTGCTGAAAATCTTTCAGGGCTTCCTTGAATTTTCCCATAGCAAGATATGCCGCACCTCGTCTATAATAACCCTACAGGCACAAAGTTTCACTAAATGTAAAAACCTACAAAGTTATGCCAGCAGCGTTATATGAATATTCACCTTCGAATATTTAGGATCAATTTCAATAGCTTTTGTGGCATCCTGGACAGCACTTCCATATTCCTCCAGCTTTGTATGTGCAAATGCACGATTTGCCCAATAAACCGCATTTGAACTATTTAGCTCAATAGCTTGACTATAGAGATCTATAGCCTGAGAAAACTTGTTTGCTGGAGGGAAGACACAGTAATAGTTAGGAAATAATAACAGCAAGAAAATCTTAACATTAAGGGGTCCCGGTACGCTTCAGTTAAATATCAGCATAGTGTTGTCGACTTGTCGAAAGAGGATGTGCACCCAACTTCAATTTACCACCATAGGACATCTGAAACTTGGTATGGTTCTAATTTATTTGATTAAAGAAAATATCTCGATTTCAAAGTTTAGTTGATAAGTTACGAATTTAGTCAATTTACAATCAGTATCCCTATAGAGTGGGTCTTTAAATTAAGTGTTATGCCAAGAAGGTAGCAAAGAAACATGTAAATATCAGTGTACTCCATGTTGCACTTTGAGGGAAAAGGAAAAACATGTAGTATTTGCACTAGGAACTATTTTTTTAAGGACTTTGCAGTTCCAATGCAATGGCAAGGTCCCTTTAACAACAATGACAATAAAATAGAATTTAACAACAATGACAATAAAATAGAACTGCTCTACCTACAGATAAAGAGGAAAGAGAATACAAAACATACCCTTGAAGGCATAGTTTGCCCTAAGTTTGAATTCTTCGGCCTTTTGCACATTTGAATTTGAACTATCGTCCATGATAGTTGTTGGGATCACTTCATACACAGATTTCAAGTTCCCTATTCGCCTATCGCATTTAAATATGAAAACATATAAGCAAGAAAAGTACAGGCAACCATATCATGCAGTGGTTTCACAAAAGAATGGGTCAGCCCAGTTATGGTAGAAAATTGATAAATTCCAATAGTTGATGCGCATGAGTAGCACTGTATGACGCAGAGTACATATACCAAAGTTCTATCATCCGTTGTGCCAGAGTAACTAACAGGCCAAATTTGGTCATGTCCCCCAACTTTCCCGCTACCCCTATCGATTTTAATTTAAGCTTAGAAGCATTGAATTACTTCTGCTCTGAGCACTGCTTGACGTACGGACACACCACTTACGATCTACCTACAAAAGGCTGCTGACAAGTGGGCCCATCACCTGGAGTAACCAGCTGTCAGTCAATATTTCATACATGGCTGTCCACACATGTGATTCTTCCGCTCCTGTTCTTTTGGGCCTTTTTTTCCATCAAGACAATAGAAGTATTTGCAGGTCCAGTTAGAGCTAATGGTTAACATCCCGACAAGGCCTGGCTGTGGCTGAGTGCATATTTGGATCATCTGCTTGCTTTTATTGGGCAGTATCCAACTTCCACACGATAAAAAGAGAGTAAACCGATCAACTCAATGTCTGCTCCCATCCCCCCAACCTGTTCCTCACTGAAGTACCCAGTGAGTTCGCCAGAAATGGTCGCTCCAATGGCTTGCTTACTACAAATTCGCTAAATTACGGCACCAGGCACCTTCCCTAATCGATTTCCTCTGCAGCTGCGCTGCCAAAGAATCATGGGTCATGATCGAAGTAACTTGGTAGCTATCTCGGCTCAAGCTTGGCGCCTCATTAAACCCTGCTCAAGCCCCACCACAGATTACCCGCTACCCACAACGAACAAACACCGCGTGCTAATCCGAATAATAGTGGAGCCAGACGGCACCCCCCCCCCCCCAAATCTCGCAGGTAGCTTCGCTTGCTCGCAACTCAAGAGCCGCAAACTACGGAAGGCGAAACCAACCGAGGCTAGGGCTTACCGACGAGGGAACTACCACTCCTGGCGGATCTCCGGCCGCGGGGCGAAGAAGGCGTAGGTGGAGTGGCGTGGCCCCGAATGGATGAGCCAGAGGATGGCAGCCGGCGATGGCAAAGGAGGGCACTCCCCGCAGGAGGCCGCCGGCGAAGAGCGGCGGGAGGCGGCGCCCGCGCGGTTGGGGTTTCCACAGTTCGGAGGAACTGAAGAGGAAGCAAGCGTCTTGACTAGACCGGTTAATATCTACTACCTTCCTTCCGTAGACACCTCTTCGGGCGCAGGCCGGGCCGGAAGTGGCCCACTTTTATCAGACGGGCTGGCCACACTGCGGCCTAGCTAGCCCGGTCCGACGATAAAAGGCTTGGCCAGAACACGAAGTCTAGTGGTATCGTTGATCCTTGATCTCACGCTTAGCGTCATAGCGTGGATGTCCTCGCATCATACGAGTACACATGCTTACTTGTTTAGTAGAAAAGTGTCGTAAAATATACTCGCTCATTCGCATTAATCAACAACACATCAACAAAAACATATAAATAAAAATAAAAGTATATACAAAAATATAGGACAATATTCTCTCTTTATTAAATTGATCTTTATGTAAAAGGCAATGTCTAATATATAGTAAAAACATCTGAAAATAAGTTTGGATACGCCAACTAATAAATAGAGTCCTTCCAAATATAGATCAGGATTCTATCTATATCACAACACTCACCCTTGGGCGAATATTGTGTAATGCATATGTCTGATTAAAAACTCCTCTAAAAAACCCAGTGAAAAAAAAGATGAAGAAAAAAATATATTGCATTCGCACTACGTGTTACACTTAGTTGCCTCATAAAAAACATTCATGTGACAAACTGTAACACCCCAGCTTTTACTAAGCCCAGAATGTCACCAAACATAGACCCTAACACATTTAATACCATAATTTAAGGTAAATTACAGCAAGTAATCATTTGGAATAATTGGAAATTTTGGCAGCATCTCCTTTGTTTTTGCATGAAACTTAACAGCATAGCATCATATCAATATGTAAGACAAACGAGATATCCATACGCAGCGATAAGGATAGCTAAACATCAACTAAAACATCAATAAGCATCGATAGCAAAATAATAAGCATCAATTTAAATCTAGGAAGTTAAAACAACTCCCTCCATAGCCCCACATGATACACATGAGGGAGACAACCAAACATACAGACCATACACTAAAGATTATTGTAATGCTTATTGTCATGTCTCCACAACAGGTGAATTTGCTAGATTATGATACTACGTGGAGTAGTGTAGCTAAAACCCTTTCCCGCCAATGATTTCATGGTACCTAAAGAAAACAAACAACGAAAATACAAGCGTGAGTTCATAACTCAGCGAAGTGTAATACAATGGAAAACAGAGTGCAAGACAACAAACCATCAACTTCAATCTTCATAAGCATTACATATCACATCATTACCATTCTCACGCATACCTGACATGGTAAAAACATCATAATCATCTCTTGATCAATATGGTGTTCGTCTCATGAACTCATGAACAATTCAACAACATTCTCATTCATAGTTTCATTCATGCAATGCAATGCACATGTCTTCCGGAATACTCATACCGGTATGGTTGAGTGCACACCCGTCGGCATGCACCCTTTTCCCCTTCCATCCCGAAGATGGAGGGTGCCTATCACTCGCTTCCAGTCACCTCGGTGATGGAATCACGAGGTAGGACTTACTCAAACGAATGACCCGGACTAGTCATAACGGTTCTCACCGCCCCTACCTAATAGTTATGACTTAACTCACCGCCAGCCATGAAAATATGCCATGCATGCAAAATGGACAGTAACGTATTCATAAATAGAATATTGCATATCAACGTATGGCCTCTCAACATGTAAGACCGTGATCAACAATCAACGGTAACCTTTCAAAGACATGGCATGAATCCTTTATCAACAACAAGCATTTTAATCATAGCATGAGGACCCCATATCATCGACATTATTTCAATCATGGCCTAAGGACATCCTATCCATTATAACATGTAATTCCATGGCATGGCAAGACAACATGTTAACTATTCCAAATACCATCAATCAATTCTAGCAAAGCACGTATAACATAAAAACCACGCCAAAACACTTGCCTTCACCCACGAGTAACGGAGTGACGAGAGGTTGAGGGCACTCCGAGGCACACCACCTGCAAACACGTGCCACTCACTCAAATTGGGTCCACAATACAGTACACAAATAAATCCCACTACCCGACTTACGCATACAACTCCTAAAATCAGAAAACAGCAAATCTGTCCCTTCGGGACAGCGGACTTCCAATGGGCATAACTTCTGTTCTAGGACTCCAAATTGAATAAACAAGTACATCCTCGCATAGCTTAGGAAATTTCCCAACTTTTTCTAGTTATAGGGAAAGACTAATTCGGACTCTAATGTTGTTTAATCTAACGTTGAACACGAACTGTCCCAATCTCGTCACAGATTTGACAGCGCTCGGTAAAACAGCCATAACTTCTAAACGGCTGGGCGGAATTTTAATTTCTTTATATGCACGGAAAGATAAGGAAATTATCTACAACTTCCTAAAAGTCCGTACGGTCAGATTCAAACTCGAAATTGGCGAAAACGCCTGCCCTAGTTCGGGTTCCCAATCTGCCCGAACCAGAACATAAACACAACTCTAGATTTCATCAATCCTACCCCATGGCAGCACCTCCCTTGATCTAAAAACATGAAATTCATCCCTATAACAGTACCTAGACCCAAACCCAAGGATCACCCATGCCTTACCTCCTCCCGACGAGCAGCGAACGCCGAGATCTATCCACCCGAGCCTCCCGAACGCCCCCTCCTCGCGCTAGAATCGCCGGATCTCCTCGTCGCGGGGCTTCCCGTTGGAGGGGACAGCGAGGTTGTGTGGTGGGGGATCTCCTCTTTGCAGCAAAGGAGGTGGAGAGGAGGAATTGGGGGCGCACCCATGGGGGAGGGGAGGAGGCGCCCAAGAGGGAGAGGAGGAGGCACCCAAGAGAGTTGGGGTTTGGGGGTGGGGCGGCTAGGGCAGGGAGGGACGCCCCTAGCCCCCAAAATTCTGCCTCTTCTCCCTCATGGGCCCTAACTCTCTCCCACCAAGGCCCACGACTCACCCCCCTAAGGCCCAAACTCCTCCGGGAAGGCCCAAACTTCCGAAATCGGCCCGGAAACGCGATTAAACTGCATAACGTAAAGTTTTAATCTCCGATTTCATACTTTATAAGGTCACATTCACTAATTCACATTTGTATACTGTGTCTCGGCATTCCGTGGTGTCACATTCTCCCCTTAAACAGGATTCAGGCCTCGAATCCGAACGAACGCTAAGAACCACAACAAAGCCCCTACAGACAAAAACTTCAGGCAAATGTAAGGCAACCACACAACACTCAAACCGAATCATCGACAAGCAACCTACCAAACCAACACTTAACGAGAAAGAGTTGACTTAGCCCAGCTAAGTACAACCTCTCACGGTTCCACCTTTCCTTCCAATTATTTGACCCCTTTTTCGCAAGGAATCAAAAATTTACTAATGTCATCTTCGCTCATAGCCTACATCGACCATACTTTCCTTTCGACTGCCAACCACATTACACTTTTCATTCTATCCTCTCCCAGGCATAACGCACACCCAGGGACGTCTAGCTAAGACAATAACCACGAGAAAGCATTTTACATCACAATTTCTATAACATTCGCTTCCACCCAATGATACTTTCAACCAAATTCAAACCACGACGCCAACAACCTCCATCATCATCCACCCTCATACCACTAATGTCCATCACCTAGCCCCAGCTAGGATCGTAACTCACTACTAACTCTCAATTGGCACTTTTCCCCAAGAGGATGTCGCCCTCACAACCAAATCACACAAACAACGAGGACCACGAGTATAGCTCTTAGATTATGCTCAACAATAATCTGAGGCCCTTCTTATTCTCGCTCCTATCAATAGTGCAAAAGAAGTACAATTCTTTTGAATCCAAGTAGACCACATACAACAACTCGAACCTCAAAGCGCCACAAATCACTTTGGAAAGAACCCGATAACATTGAAAGACCACCCTTTTTGCTTTTCCTAAATCAAGCAAAGAAAGAAAAACTCAAATCTCCAATCAACGCGATACAATTCGCATTGGGAGCACTCAAACAAATAGAGACTCCACACAATTCTCTTGTGAAGTTCTCAACAACTAGAGACAACTCGACTCGCTTTCACCACACCCAAACTTTTCACTTTAACCAAAATCAACATCTTGGAAGAGAATCGCCACAAAAACTCTCAAGAGAAAGAGAAACTCAAATCCCTTGCATAACATAGCCAAAATGCCAAGATTTATCCATTCATTCCTTTTCATGCTAGAGAGCAATGAAAATCTCGATTCATAACACGAATGCGAATTCTTCAAGAGCACTCCGGATTAGTCATATATCTCTATATGACTTTCTCACCGCCCTGGCTCAACAACTCTTTTATGCTTATAAAAAGCGATGTCATGAATCTTTTTCACCATTTATTCGTCATGTAACCACGATACCCATTAACCATTCACAAAGAGACTTCATTCTCTTTGTCACATGATTGACACCCAACAACATCGATGGTTGCTCAAATTCGCATAAACTACGACGGCGTTAGCAGAAAAAAATACCATATCGCATCACAACCCAACAACCATCAGCACGCAATGCGTGCAAAACATCGCATTTTAACCCAAGCCAATAATGTAAGATAGCATCAACTCTCAAATCAAACGTCTCGCCTAATAACCGCTACCAATTCTCTTAAAGAGAAAGGAAACACATTCCCAAAGCAGGAACACCTTACCAACAAAATCACTTATGAAACAATCATAAGATTCACCTTTTGAAACGCCGCAAACACCACACACGCTTTCCCAAATAAATCCAACTCTAGTCACGATAGAATTACAATTTAAGCGCTTAACACCGGGGTTACCAAAGATAAATCAGCTTGAACGCTAAAGAGAGCGTCCCACCCCAACGCTTTGGGTGTTAAACCATACTCATAGCATAGACTAAACAGATTAGCCCAAAACCAAAGATTGGCATGGTTCAATACCACACCACATTTGGAACCCATAAGCCATACTTCAAATACTACTCTTTCATCCATATTTCCAATCATCTGAGTCAAGTTTGTAACTTGACAAAATGCCACTTAATCAGGGAGATTTTATTGCACCCTAATCAAGACGCCTAAACAAAGAGGCAGGTACTCCCAGAAAATTTATACATTCATTTGAATCTGTAAACCTTCAAAAGAAAGTTCGACTCAAATCCCACCATTACTCGCATTCCAATACTCTTAGCCAATACGGATGTCATAATCACCCAAATCCCGAGAAGTCAAACAATGTTGCACACAAGCTACAACATCTGCTCTTAATAAAATCACTTTTCACCTGCTCATATAACCACAATTGATTATATTACCAACGAACCATAGACCATATCTACCGTATGACAATTAACAAGGAGAACCACGTTCTCACAACTCCAAAGACAATTATCTTATCAGTTAATCCAACATAAGACGCATATCAACAACTTCTTTTGGTCTACTAACCATGACGAACCATTATTCATGCAACTTATTATCCCCAAGCGTAGCACACATCTCTTTACAATTATTCCGGCGTAATCAACAATTACCACAGGTATAACCCCTAAGTCACATATTCCATATCACCGATTCATTCCACCAATAATTAATACTAACCACGCGACACGATCTCCACTAGACATCCCTCATAAATACGGATCCCTGCATGGACATCATCAAGAATAATTCAACCTTTCCTACAATCATTCCATATATCCTCATTAATTGATTACACGCAATTTTAAGTCATATTGTCGACTCCACAATACTAACTGACCCACCAGCTACAATAGGCGTACTTTCACACCCTCTTCTTGCTATAACAAGTTCATCAACCGAGACATTCTATGCTAACTAATCTCAAACATCCATTAGATTCCATAACCCGCATCACTTTGCACACACCACTAATCAACTTTCACTTTGGATCACCCGACGCCTCGCTTAATCATCTCTTATCAACACAATATTTTAGTTTATCTTTAAACAAACAACAAGTTTACTTTAACCGACCACTAGCTCATATCAACCGAAAACTCTAACTTCTCGTCATACACTTAACTTCTTAAACATCCGCGTGAATCACGCACCCAACTCTTAAGGAAACCATAATTGCTCCAGAAAAGAACAACACCCAAAACACCTTTCCCTCCGGAAAGCTCAACCATAAATCACAAGAGAAGTCAACTCTTAAATTCCCAAATGCCGACACGCAACTACTTCACAACTCTCGAGATCAACAACTTCCGCGAAGGAAAATGGTTGCAAGAGGGAAAACCAAGCGATTAACCAAATCTTTTTTTTTCAGATAAGGCCATAACCCCAAACTTCAAACTTTCACGAAACAAACGGTTTTTTTTTTTTCAAAGATGAATTCCCAAGCAAGTCATCATTGCAATCAAACACCACTTAGGCCCCAACAACAAGATCCGCACAACACCGCAATAAATCTTTTAAACCTTTGATAAAGACAAACACAAAAATAAATTGAAAACAAATCCATTCTGACAAAACCTTTACACCTAAATCCATTAGACTTAGATTTTTTTTTCCATCTGAACTTCAATAACTTCCTTTCAAATTGGAGAATGGTAACCCAAGAATCAATCTATAAGTTTCTCTATAAGGCAAACAACAAATCTGCGTCAAAGTGGCAAGGCGACCAAAAGAGGCGCAACCCTAAATTCTTCTCTTGTCTTCAACAAAAGAAGACAAAACCAAAACCACCAAAAGAACTATTGGTGAGTATCCAAAACCGAACACTTTTTCTTTTATTTCAACCAACCAAAACCGCTCGTCAAAGCGGCAAAAGAAATTCTGAGGGTCAATCCACAACTCTACTACTCGACTCCAACCAACTACCCAATCTACGACAGAAAGGATAAGCACTCTCCCAACAGGAGGTTAAAGTCCATCGGTGATGGCACTAACCGCCACACCGTCAAACCCAACAATACTACAAACAATGTAAGGTGACCGAAACCCCTTTCGGCACCACAACCCACAAAATCGCAAATGTATCAACACAATCGATTCTTTCATAAACATAGCAACATATATTACCAAATGTAACATTCCACATAAAAGCTTAAATACAACATTTAAGCGTAAAGCAACGGTACCCATACCCATTCCTACTGTGCAACAGAGTGTGTCAAGTTTTAAATTAGTTATTCCACTTACACAAGTTTTAATGTTGCTATCCTATGGCAAAGTTTTAAGTAAAACCTAAGCCATGTTTCTAGGTTATACCACTTCATATTTTAGTTGAACCTATAGTATGACACTAAATACACATTTCAGGGACCTACAGCTCACGATACCAATCAGAATAACACCTCACTTTTACTAAGCCTGAATGTCACCAAACATAGACCCTAACACATTTAATACCATAATTTAAGGTAAATTACAGCAAGTAATCATTTGGAATAATTGGAAATTTTGGCAGCATCTCCTTTGTTTTTGCATGAAACTTAACAAAGATAGCATCATATCAATATGTAAGACAAACGAGATATCCATACGCAGCGATAAGGATAGCTAAACATCAACTAAAACATCAATAAGCATCGATAGCAAAATAATAAGCATCAATTTAAATCTAGGAAGTTAAAACAACTCCTCCATAGCCCCACATGATACACATGAGGGAGACAACCAAACATACAGACCATACACTAAAGATTATTGTAATGCTTATTGTCATGTCTCCACAACAGTGAATTTGCTAGATTATGATACTACGTGGAGTAGTGTAGCTAAAACCCTTTCCGCGCCCGATTTCATGGTACCTAAAGAAAACAAACAACGAAAATACAAGCGTGAGTTCATAACTCAGTGAAGTGTAATACAATGGAAAACAGAGTGCAAGACAACAAACCATCAACTTCAATCTTCATAAGCATTACATATCACATCATTACCATTCTCACGCATACCGACATGGTAAAAACATCATAATCATCTCTTGATCAATATGGTGTTCGTCTCATGAACTCATGAACAATTCAACAACATTCTCATTCATAGTTTCATTCATGCAATGCAATGCACATGTCTTCCGGAATACTCATACCGGTATGGTTGAGTGCACACCCGTCGGCATGCACCCTTTTCCCTTCCATCCCGAAGATGGAGGGTGCCTATCACTCGCTTCCAGCCACCTCGGTGATGGAATCACGAGGTAGGACTTACTCAAACGAATGACCCCGGACTAGTCATAACGGTTCTCACCGCCTCTACCGAATAGTTATGACTTAACTCACCGACCAGCCATGAAAATATGCCATGCATGCAAAATGGACAGTAACGTATTCATAAATAGAATATTGCATATCAACGTATGGCCTCTCAACATGTAAGACCGTGATCAACAATCAACGGTAACCTTTCAAAGACATGGCATGAATCCTTTATCAACAACAAGCATTTTAATCATAGCATGAGGACCCCATATCATCGACATTATTTCAATCATGGCCTAAGGACATCCTATCCATTATAACATGTAATTCCATGGCATGGCAAGACAACATGTTAACTATTCCAAATACCATCAATCAATTCTAGCAAAGACGTATAACATAAAAACCACGCCAAAACACTTGCCTTCACCCACGAGTAACGGAGTGACGAGAGGTTGAGGGCACTCCCGGAGGCACACCACCTGCAAACACGTGCCACTCACTCAAATTGGGTCCACAATACAGTACACAAATAAATCCCACTACCCGACTTCTCGCATACAACTCCTAAAATCAGAAAACAGCAAATCTGTCCCTTCGGGACAGCGGACTTCCAATGGGCATAACTTCTGTTCTAGGACTCCAAATTGAATAAACAAGTACATCCTCGCATAGCTTAGGAAATTTCCCAACTTTTTCTAGTTATAGGGAAAGACTAATTCGGACTCTAATGTTGTTTAATCTAACGTTGAACACGAACTGTCCCAATCTCGTCACAGATTTGACAGCGCTCGGTAAAACAGCCATAACTTCTAAACGGCTGGGCGGAATTTCAATTTCTTTATATGCACGGAAAGATAAGGAAATTATCTACAACTTCCTAAAAGTCCGTACGGTCAGATTCAAACTCGAAATTGGCGAAAACGCCTGCCCTAGTTCGGGTTCCCAATCTGCCCGAACCAGAACATAAACACAACTCTAGATTTCATCAATCCTACCCCATGGCAGCACCTCCCTTGATCTAAAAACATGAAATTCATCCCTATAACAGTACCTAGACCCAAACCCAAGGATCACCCATGCCTTACCTCCTCCCGACGAGCAGCCGAACGCCGAGATCTATCCACCCGAGCCTCCCGAACGTCCTCCTCGCGCTAGAATCGCCGGATCTCCTCGTCGCGGGGCTTCCCGTTGGAGGGGACAGCGAGGTTGTGTGGTGGGGGATCTCCTCTTTGCAGCAAAGGAGGTGGAGAGGAGGAATTGGGGCGCACTCCATGGGGGAGGGAGGAGGCGCCCAAGAGGGAGAGGAGGAGGCACCCAAGAGAGATGGGGATTGGGGGAGGGGCGGCTAGGGCAGGGAGGGACGCCCCTAGCCCCCAAAATTCTGCCTCTTCTCCCTCATGGGCCCTAACTCTCTCCCACCAAGGCCCACGACTCACCCCCCTAAGGCCCAAACTCCTCTGGGAAGGCCCAAACTTCCGAAATCGGCCCGGAAACGCGATTAAACTGCATAACGTAAAGTTTTAATCTCCGATTTCATACTTTATAAGGTCACATTCACTAATTCACATTTGTTTACGGTGTCTCGGCATTCCGTGGTGTCACACAAACTTTAGAAAAACTGACAAAAAAGAAAAAGAGCATAACTTATAATCTTCATAATATAAATATGATCTTCATAATCATACAAAATGGGTCATGGTTCAGGGATTTACTCCCCTAAACTTTGCAAATCTCTAAGTCGTCTCATTCGAATGCTATTGACGTACTTTTTGGAAAGTAGACTTTGGTAAAGATTTTGTGAATAAATCTGCTAGATTTTCACATAACTTGTTTGCATTATTTTTACCTCACCATTCTTTTGGAGTTTGTAAGGATAGAAAAATTTAATGAAAATATGCTTCATGATATTGCTCTTTACATAACATATTTGTATTTGTGCAACACAAGCAGTATTATCTTCATAGATAATGGTGGGGATATCGACGGTATTAAGACCACATGACTTCTGGATATGTTAATACCACGTCTCAGCCAAACACACTCACGTGAGGCTTCATATAAAACTTTAATCTTTGCATGTTGGTAGAAATAGCTACCAAGATATGCTTAAAAGACAGCCAAGAAATGACTAAACCACCACAGAGAAACACAAAACAAGTCTAAAATTTTGCACTATGGGGATCAGACAGATAGCCAACATCCGTATATCCCACCATGGTTAGGTCTTGGTTCTTACGGTAAAACAAACCAAGATCTTGGGTACCTTCGAGGTATCAAAGTAAAGTCTTGACATCGGCCCAATGTCTTCTCATTGGGGCTGCACTGTGTCTTGCTAACAAATTTACTGTGAATGCAATATCAGGCCTTGTACAATCTGTAAGATACATAAGTGCACCAATAGTACTTAAGTATGGGACTTCAGGTCCTAAGACTTCCTTATTTTCCATCTTTGGTTTAAATGGATCTTTATCTGTTTCAAGGGATCGGGGGTTTTTAAAGGATAAGATTTATTCATGTTAAATCTTTCTAATACCTTCTTGGTATAAGCAGACTGGTGTACAAATATTTCTTCTGAGAAACGTTCAACCTGCATGTCTAAGCAAAATTTGGTTTTACCCAAATCTTTCATCTCAAACTCTGTCGTGAGGTGAGCATTTGCTTCATTTACCTCCTATGTGGTTCCGATGATATTTAGATCATCGACATATATCGAGATTATACAGAATATATTATGGGATTTCTTTATGAACACACAGGGATAATCATCATTATTTGGATATCCTTTCTTCAGGAGGAATTCACTAAGTCGGTTGTACCACATTATTCTCTACTATTTTAAATTTTTAATCCTTATAGCGATCTCTGCAATTTGACACTATACATATTGCGGTTATTAGGATCCTAAACTTTAACTCTTTCAGGGACTCATATAAATATTCGTATCTAATGACCCATATAAAATGTTGTCACTACATCCATCAACTGTATTGTTAAATTTATGCTTGCTGCCATTAATATTAAATATCGGAACATTATTCCACTCATTACAGAAGAATATGTTTCATCATAATCGATATCGGCTCTCTACTTGAACCCTTGTGCTAGAAGCCTCGCTTTCACTACTGCACAAACTCGTCTACAGATAATTCACAAACCTTATCACATACGGTTTTGTAAACCATCTGTAACAAACTGTCAGTGATATAAGAGCACATCACTGATGGTTTTCGAACTGTCTGTGAAAAGAGACATCACTGACGATTCTTGTTTAGAATCACATGTGATGTGTAGTCGTCACAGACTGTTCTTGTTTAGATGAATAGTAGTCTAATAATCTATTCATATTAATTACTAAGGATAATTCATAATAACTAACAGTTCCTAGCCACATAATGATTTTTCATGTCAAAACTCAACAAGTAGTTTAAATTTGAACCAAAGTTTAAGTTCCTTCTAACAAATTAAAGTGTGCTTTTTAGCCATAGCACATGATCAGCATCATTTTTTGAACTTTGCACAAGCCTTACTCCTTCCTAGATGTGATCAAAACATGCACAAATCATTTACACACAAAAACATTAGCAAAAACATGCACAGATCATTTGCATTGCAATTGTAAGGTTGTATTCAGCAATTTGTGAAAATTGTATAAAGATGAGTGGCAAAGCTGATATAGTAGGCATCAGAGCCGCGAACACCATTGACTGCCCTATGACGCACAAGCACACGCATGATCCAGAATCTAAACAACATAGGAAATGCAATTAGTTTAGGAGGAACAAAGGATTAAAATGTAGAGAGAGGAGAAAATTCAGCAGGGCTCGATGTGACCTGCTTTGTGTACTCTGTTTTTGGGAGTCACAATAATCCATAGACCTACGATCACCTGAGAATACAAAGAAAAATAGCATGCACGTTAGTTAGCAGACAATCAAGAAAATGAATAACATTAAGCACAGCTAGGTTGAAGAGACAGGCAACATACAATTAGGAATTTCTTTAGGTCATGGCCATGTCCAATCTCCCTCAAGGCAGTGAAGCCCCTGTTGATCCCATCTCTGTGAGAGTACAATGTTTACAGTCATGTCCTCTGGAATTTTCACCTCAAAAATGTTTGGGGGAGACCTAGAAAAGCATCAATACCATGAACTATCACCACATGTTAAACATAGCAAATTGACTCCAACCACCACAACCAACAATCCCAAGCCTACAATGAACTCGATCAATTTCAACTGAGTGAAGGACTGTAGAAGCTCACCTGTCGATGAAAGTGGAGGCATTGCACCAGGGAAGGAGGATGACCAGTGTGAGGATGAGGTAGTGGCACACCAAAGTGAGGAGATGGTACTCCATGTCCTCGAACAGGAGCCAGATGGCCGTGGTGCCAGCGAGCACCCCACTGGAGTTCTGCTTGTTCTTCCACAGGACGAGATCGACAGCTGCGAGCACATTTGTGTAAGGATAACAACATCAAACCACACACCTAGATAAACAAATGAGGTAAAAAAAGAATGAACCATGGTGCCATATATAATCTATCACATACCTCCATGCGATAAAAATAAATGGACAGTCTACCCAAGCCCTTTCTTAGTAGCATGGTGCAATGTGGTCCCAGCATGTGATCATGCAAATAAAATAAGGGAGTCATCACAAATGTGCTAACAAAATTGTAACTCCATTAAGCATGCATTCAGGGATGATCCTAAGGACCATACATCACTCTGCTAGCAACTCGTAAGGATTTTATTCACATAAAACAACACATTTTTCAAAAAAAGAAAAAATAAACACAATGTGTGCCAATACTATGATGTTACAGGCCACATGATTCAATTTTGCATAAAAGAAAATACTAATTTCTATCTAATTGTATCTCGAAGCAAATACTTTCTTAGTCACTGATAATCTACCCTGTTTGTCTATTTGATTCAGCAGATTCAGCCCTACTCAACTTCCAAGGTGCTGCTTTTTGTTGCAATGTATGCTCAATTTTACATCCCGTGCTGTTTCCAAATTAACTCACCTTTGCATAAAACAGCCCAACAAATTAACCTCAGGTAATGCATAGAACCAAACTGAAAATAATGACTTGCTAACCACTTCAGCAGTGCAAAACGGTAAATCCCTTTCTATGTATTATAGGAATAACAGTGGTAATCTAAGGTCAACTCAGACTGTAATGATACATGAGAAAAATAATCATAGCAGGCCGGTAAGCATGCACATTTGCGCTCAATTCAAACAGCACTTTGTCCACATTCTGCAGATCGAGCCACATGCTAGCGACCATTAAAATAACAACTTGCTAACTACTCCTATAGTGCAAAATAACAAATATCCTTTTATGTATTATAGGAATATCAGTGATAATCTGAGGCCAACTAAAACTGTAAAGATACATGAGGGGAAAAACACACCAGACCGGTAAGCATGCACACTTGCAGCCAATTCAATCAACACTCCGTCCACATTCTACAGATCGGACCGCATGCTCGCGACCATTAGAAGGGTCTTCCCTTCCCTGACAATCCACTGCAACCAGCATTCACCCCATCATTAGAAAGTAACATGGCAAATCCCCTAGCATATAACAGGTTATGCTTCGTAAAGGTTAGAAACGTGAGAAGGGGAATTGTTATCCTTGCCTCACGGCTGGCGCCACACAGTTGGAAGGTCTGAATCTTATTAATGTTGCCGTAGTTGGCACCTTCTATTACAACATCTCCTCCTTTGTTCGCTACAGCCCCATTTGGGACTCACCAAACAGCTCAAGATTGGTGAAGAATAGCAGTCTGCTCATACAATAAATGGACTTTTGCCAATCTAACAGAGGGTTCCAATGGGAAATCGCTCCAAGATTGGGTAGAAACCCCCCAAAGAATAAAGATATCACTCCAAGAGTAGCACAAGTGAGGTGCAAAAATCAAAACATCCTGGTGAACGCGGGCAGAAAAACCCAATGAAAACAAAAAAAGAAAACAATAAACTAATCAAACCACCATGGAATCGGAGATCAAAGGTCCTCTACTCCCGTGTCACAGCCAAAACTAAGAGCACAAGCTTATAATAGGCTACTGAAAAGATCATCTAACCGGGGAAATCCATAGGGAAATCGACAAAAATCACCCAAAAAATCCAAACTCGAAGAACCCCCATCGCAGCCAAATCTTTGGCGCAAGACGATGAACTGGCAAGCTAGGGTTCGGGTTTTGTCGAGATAACAAAGGGTTCTCAAGGGAAATCGCTCCAATATTGGGCAAAAAAACCCTAAGAATTAAGATATCGCTCCAAGAGTAGCACAAGCGAGGTGCAAGAACCGAACATTCCAACGGATCTAGGCAAAAAACCAATGAAAACAAAAAAAACAAGAAACTGATCAAACCACCAGAGAATCGAAGAAGCCGTGGCCGACGTGGAATAGGAGGGCCAACGGATTCAAGGCTGTGACCACATCATGCCGTTTGCTTTGCCTCGATCACCTCCTTGAGGCGGTCGATGGTTTGTGCTGGAGGAGGAAGCATCGAGGTTGATCCGAGGAGGAGCAAGCCGACAGCAGGAGGGCGATGACGATGGGACGATCATGGGCTCATGCTCGAGTAGCGCGTTGGACACTCGCTGCTAGTGCGAGGGCAAGGAGGAGGGCACTGAGAGGAGGTGGCTCTGGCCACGACAGCATAGGGAGGAGCTGAGAGGTGGGAAGCGGGGGGGGACAGAGAGAAGGGGTGGAGGTAGAGGTGGGGAGGAGGCGGTGGGCGAGAGGCCATGACTAGAGTGGACAGCGAAGAGTGGTGGTGGGAGAGGTGAGAGAGAGAGAGGGGAATTGGATAAGAGAGTCATCTCAGACGGCTATGGACTTGAACCGTCTGTGATGTTTCCCTCATCACAGACAGTTTTAGCCAAAAATACCATATGTGATGTGCCCGAGACTCATCACTGATGATTTTTATAATAAACAGTTAGTGATGATGTGTCTAATATAACCTCTTTTGTAGTAGTGTTTATATCTCACCACCTGGTTGTTTTTCATTTATCTTCAGGATGAAAACCCATTTTGATCCTACAAGGAACCCTTTATGAGATGTTCGGTTAACAGGACCAAAAACTTTCCTCTTTTTAAGCGAGCATAATTATGTCTCAATTGCTTCTTTTTATTTGACCCAATTTGAGTGCTTCTGGCACTCTCCCATGGACTATGGTTCTGGATTCAGTTCAAGAGTTTTAGCAAATTTGGAGGTAAAATAAATATCGATAACTGTAGTCTTTCTTTTATACAATTCTCCTGAATCCACATAATTGGTGGATATTTTTTTCATTTATTTATTTTAGCTCCTCATGATTTCCCATAATGATTGGGTTTGGGTGTTCCGACTTCCCAGCATTAGATTGTGTGCGCAAATTTACGTTGGGATTATCATCTTCAGCCTATTTCACTCCAAGGACATTACCATCTCAAGGATTGCTCACTTCAGGGATTTTATCAACATCAGGTTGAGCTTCTTCCACTGTCACGGGTAGTGATATCATTTGATCAATCCTCTATTTCTGCAGACGTCTCTGCGAAATTGAGTCCCGTGCAACTGGAGGCTTCACCCTCTTCTTATCATGAGGGACAAGAGTGGGCTCAATATCCTTCATGGGTGTTTTCACTTTTTCAGGTGTATTTACTACAGGTATATGAGATTTTATAGCTTCCTTATGATCAGTGAGGGCATCTGGCAGATTATTAGTTATTTGTTGCAGATTTATTATCCTCCGAACTTCAAGTTCGGTTTGTTTAGTACGTGGATCTAAGGACTGAATGCAATGACATTCTAATCAATTTTTTGGTATTCTTTAATATGGTACTTATCTCCCCCTAATGCCGAAAAATTGTCCTCATCAAAAATACAATCAACGTATTGAACCGTGTACAGATCCCGTGTCATAGGCTCAAGATATTTAATTATTGACAGATATTCATAACCTACATAAATTCCCAACTTTCGGTGATGCTCCACAGTAGTACGCTGTGGTGGAGAGATTGGCACGTATACAACACAACCAAATTTCCGTAAATAAAAAATAATTGGTTCTTTCCCACGCACTATCTACAAAGGAAAATTTTATGATATGTAGTTTGTCTCAGTTGAATTTATGCTGAAGCGTGTAGCTCTGTATGGCTCCAACAACTGGTGGGTAGCCTATAATTCTACAAAAGTGGCCAGCAATAAGTTTTATTCTTTTAATTAATAACTCTATAAGGCCATTTTCAGCGTCGATATGTGGTAAAGAATGCTCTATATTAATGCCCAGAGCCATACAATAATCATTAAATGCTTTTGAGGTAAACTCACTAGCATTGTCTATTCGAATAGACTTGATCATTTCTTCTAGAAAGGAAGCTCTCAACTTAATAATTTGGGCAATTAATTTAGCAAAATCACGGTTTCTAGTAGATAAGCGACATACGTTTGACCATCTAGTAGAAGCATCTATAAGTACCATGAAATATCTAAAGGGGTCCGACAGGGGGCTGAATAGGTCCACAGATATCACCTTGAATTCTCTCCAAAAAATTTAGAGATTCATGCCTAACCTTTAGGTAAGAAGGTATAACTATGAGCTTTCCTTAACACAAGCAGGGCATACAAAATCTTGGGTTTAGAAAAGTTTATAGTTTTTATGCTATAGCTAGCAGAATTGTTAATTATTCTTCTCATCATGTTCAACTCAAGATAACCCAGTTTATGATGCTAAATTTTAAATATTTCTAGGTCTTCAAGGATGGTTTTTATTGTAACATAAACTTCAGGTTTTATATATGTATAATATAACCCGGAGGAGAAGGAAGGAAGTTTTTTAACCACATGTTTATTGCACCCATTTAACTTAGCCATGAGAAGGTATTCGGTACCATTCTCATTGTCAATCTTCATGTGGAAACCATTAATACAAATATTTTTAAAACTTAACATAATACAACTGGACTCAAGATATAATAGGGTATTTTCAATTATTATATGAGTGCTCATAGAGAGAACTACAATAGTTCTTTTAGTGCCAACTATGAGTGCATCGCTTCTAGCGATGTTCATAATATTTTCAGTTTTCTTAGTACGTCAAAGTCTGAAAATATTTAGTCTCCCTAATAATAGAATATGATGCAACTATCTACAAGACATATTTTCTCCTCCGTCATTGGATTATATAATTTCTCTATATTAAAGAAATAAATTCAATCAATTCAATTGTTGCAATAGGAACATATTAAAAATATAGAATACGTATAGCATAGATGTAACATCCTCGTTTTGGCTTTCTGGAGAAAAACCTAATTAAAATAAAGTAAATTCAAAATTGGAGTTTCTTTGGTGTTTATATTAACCTGGCATCCTTTCTCCTTCGAAATCGGGAATTAATTCCCTCCCGGGCGAAAAATCGGGTTTTCCCGTTACCGCCGGTACCCGAAAATTCACCCGAGTCCAAAAATGCTCCAAAAATCTCCAAACCACTTCTAAAATGTTCCAAATATTCCGAAATGATTTTAGGAATCATTCCCCGGATTTTTGGACAACCGTTCCTATTTTATCTCGCGCGGCTTTTGTTTAATGCCTGCGATCCGCGCCCGAATATCCAATTCCACAAAAATCCTCCAAATTCAACCAAACCACTTCCATTGAGTTCCAAATAATCTAAAATGGCTCTAGGAATTTTTCCGGAATTTTTAGGCCATTTTTCCTAATTTTTCTCTAGGGTGGCACGTTTACGTAAAAGAGAGCCAATAGGAAAGTGACACGTGGCAGCCACTATTCATCATCTTCAACCTCTTGCCATGCATGAACTTTGGAGCTCCAAGCAAGTAAAAATGGTGGAAGCCCTCTTTAAATCCATCTAGCTCATCCAATACAACTCCAAATCGCGAACGGCCGGATCCGTTGGACTCACAACGGACTCCTCTTCCTATCCATGGGGATAATACCCCCGAAATCTCGCTAATTTTTGAACGGTTGCGTGGGAACCGAAACCGACTCTTTTGGAGATTGCGCGTCGCCTTAGTCCGTTTCGCGTGATCCCGCCTTCATCTCTCCGTATAAGAGTCCTCTTTCCGTTGGTGTCACCCTTCTTTAGCCTCTCAAACCCAATCGGCCAAGAAGATCAAGAACACCGACGAACTCTTGTGTTCTTCACGTTCTTCGTGTTCTTGCTCATATCTTCCACTCCGGTGGATCTTTCTTCCTCCCGTTCGTTTCTTTGTGTTAGCATGGAAGTCTAGATCCTAATCCATCCATCAATTTCAGGGTTCATCAAGTTTCCTCGACGAATTTCGCGTTTTGCTCGTTTCGGCCGAACTCGTGTTCATCGTCGAATTCATCTTGCTCGGTGAGTTTTGGTTCAATTCTTTCCGGTTCTAGGTTCCTAAGGATGTTATCTAGAGGTTCTAGCTTTTTGTTTGGATCAAATCCGTGCAAAATTGGGCTAAAAATCGGATTTTTGGTGAAAAAGAGCTTCTCTGTTTTGTGTTTGGACTCCACTGCAGGCGTGGTGGCGGCGTGCTCGCCTCGCCGCCTTCGCCGGCCGGGCCGCCATGGCCTCAAGACGCACGCTGCGCGCCACCGCCATCGCCCGCCGCCGGCAGCCGCCGCCACGGCTGAAGCTCGCCAGCGCCCATGGCCGGCCGCCGCCTTCCTCTCTCTCTCCTTCCTTTTCTATCTCTCTCTCTCCATGGATGGCATGCAAGCTTCCAGGAAGCTTCCTCTCTTCCTCTCTCTATGACAAGGTGGGCCCCACTGTCATAGACCCACTCCTAACCAGCCCAGTCAAAGTCAAAGTCTGCGGTCAAACTTTGACCCAGTCAAACCCGAAGGGAATATTCCCGGAATATTCCCGGTTTTCGATTTATTCAAAATCCGAACTTCGGAAGCTCATAACTTTCTCATCCGAACTCCGTTTAACCCCATTCAAATTCCTAAATTCATCTAAAATCAAGACCTTCCTGCCAGTACTAATTTTATAATTTTTGGATTTTATTTATTTTCTGTTATTTATTTGTTGCCTCGTTTTGCGTGTAGTCGATTTATCCCGCCACATCAGCCGATTTCGCCGTCGAGCCTTCCGAGTTCGACACCGCTGCCGCAACTGAAGGCAAGTCTCCTTGATGCACTTTGCTCCTATGTTTGCGAAAGGATTTAAAACTGTTTATAAAGTTGCATGGCTATATTTAATTAAATATGTCAAATATAAGAGCTAGTTATTCCGAACTTGTTGTTTCCTCCATGACATTGTTAATCATATCCATTGTAACCCTAGAACATTGTTTATACCATGCCTATGTTTATATGGTATCCGTTGCTATGTAGTACGGTAGAATTGCTTAGGACTTTTTCCGACAAAAATAACCCATGGGTGGGATTATTCAAAAAGAATGTTATTAAATGTGACTTGAAGGTTATTATTATGATTTTGGTCCTGTTTTCTAAAATAAAAGGAAAGGAAAATGTTTTGACTTGGGCGGCCTGGAATGTCGGGTGGAAGCGGATCAAGTCTTGATCCTTTTGTGCAAGTACCGCCCCAAGTCATATAAGGACCGACGCTTATGATTGCCATTTTAAGCATAACCGTACTACCACATGTCTATAATGGTACGACCTGGCTCACTAATTTGTAGAAGCCTGGTTTAGACTCACCACTCGGTTGTTGTGTGAGAGCCGGACGGAGGCATTGTTGTGGTTGTTGTTTTGCTCACACTGCCAAGAGAGGGGCTTCAGATCGGTGGAGGGAACCCTAACAATGGTGAAACCTCGGGGTGGGTCTAGCTAGGTAGATACATTGTAACGGCCTTGTCAAGATATCCTGCGGCACACCTAAGGAAGTGTGTTAATTGCATGGCAACAAGGGTCTATCTTGTCTTGTGGGTAAAGTTGTACACCTCTGCAGAGTATAAACTATTCGAATAGCCGTGCCTACTGGCCAAAGGCAAAGCGAAGAATGCTTTCATATTGGTAGACTTTGATTTTGATTTTAAAACCGAAAAGTGTTTTGTTTTGGGGTTCGGGAGTGGTTAGAACTCTCGAATGTTGTTTGGCGGAAAGAGCCAACCAGGTGGATAGAACCTGTTTACCTTTGACTGATGGAGTCACATGATTAACTTTGATCCTTTAAACTGTTGGCGGATAGAGCCTTTATGTTAGTGATGGTGGATAGAACCTCACTACAATAATAAATAATTCAATTATTACAAAAGAGTTGTAAAATATGCTTTGTGAAATTTATTACTTAAGTATGATTTAATCAAATGTGGCTTTATGCAAATAAACCCTATTAAGCTTCCTTTGGAAAGCCCCTCATGATCATAATTCCCGACTTGCTGAGTACTTTTGTACTCACGTGCTACACCAACATTGTAATCATCGTAAATTTATCAAGATGCCGAGGAAGAAGAGGAGTTCTTCGAGGAGGATTGCCAGGAGGACTAGTTATGCGTTCCTAGTCGCCGCTGTGGCGTTGTGGCGTTCGCTCGTTGCTTTCTTTTTGCTTCCGCTGTTTTGAGTGTCCGGTCGTTGGACCGAGTATTGTAATAAGTGGCCATGTGGCCCATACTTGAATATTTACATTACAAGTTTCGTTATGTTCGGCAATGATGTATCACTGTGACTGTGTGTACTAGCTACTGATCTGGGACTAGTACGGAAATACACAGGAGATTCTGGATAGCTGATCCGGGGTCTCACAATAGATGAGCAAATATTCTAGGAAAGGACACTTTATTGAGTTACAACTAATAGTCGCTCAACAGGAGCGTAGACCAAATGTTCATGCAGGAACATAAATACTAAACTGATAAAATGAGACTCTTAAGGAGACTCAACTAAGGAAAATATGACATAAATTTAACAAACTAAAAAGGGGTGATAGGAAGACTACTGCAGTTCTCCATATAAATCACGTTTCTCCTCCTAAGGAACATCAGTATTCTTCTGGAATTCCTCAAGTTCGGCACCAAGAAGATCATCTTTATCCATGGGCGAGTTCCCATATACGATAAGGCTCTCTTTGAACTCGTAGGATCAGAGATAATAACATCATTTTTCTCATCTTCTTGCCCATCAATTGGTTGAGCGGTGAAATGTGCCTCAACCTTATTTTCTTGATTCTTTTGGAATCTCCTAGTGGATTTTATATAAAGCTCCACCAAATACTTTGGGGTGCGACAAGTACGCGACCAATGGCCGACACATCATCACCAGCCTTGTTGGCCTGACCTTGCTTCTGGAAAGTTACTTAACCCTTTCTTTTACCTTTCCACTAGGGCTTGTCCTTTTCTTTATTGTTTTTGTCATTCTTCCATTTTCCCCATTTATTCATTTGGCCCTTTCTGCAGCCTCGGCTATTGTTAGCCTGCTGAGCGTTAGCATGTGCTTCAAACCAATACTTGACTTCTATTAGAAAATACATGATGATTCTTTATCATGAGTTCATCATGTTTTTTTGCTTCTAGCAGGACATAAATAAGCTCATAATACTCCTGGTACTTTGCATGACGGTATTGTTGCTACAGTATCCTCATGTTGGGGTGGAAGGTGCACAACGTTTTGTCGATAATCTCAACATCAATAACTTTTTTGTTACAAAATATTAATTTTGCGATAAGTTTGTGCATAGAAGAATTATATGTTGTTACATTTTTTAAGTTCTGAAAACGTAGGAGGGTTCATTTGCATTGTGATTCTGATAACAATACAGATCTTTGCTGGTTGTATCACTCCTTTAGGAAATTTCACAATGCCTGTGGGTCTTCCATCATGTATTAGGCCTTCGTGTCTAGATGGAGATGGTGCCTCAGGAATTGCAAAGCAGCACATTTTATGGGTTCGAGAATAGTAGGGGGACTAGCTTCAAGCTATGTAATAGCAGCTCCAAGTACACAAACTATTAGGATGATCTTGGCATCCATTGCCCAAGTGAGTTAATTGTTGCCATCTAGGGCAAACTCAGCAAAATCCCCTTAAGCGATGTCTAACATATCCTATGTGCAAGCAATATTGAATTTTACTACTGGTAAAACATGAAATTGCTTGTATCTCATTAAATTAGTAAAGTTTGATCTATATCTTATTCAGTAGATAATTATCTAAATTTTTCTCAGAATTCTCTTAGCATTTTTCATAATATTATGTTAATCATTAAACAATTTTCAGCATTACTAAATAACATAAAAATAAATTCTAATATAAATTAAACATGAAATAATGCTAAGAAAATTAATCAAGAGACATGAAGCTCATAATATGCTATTTGAAATTTTTTAGAATTTTCCTAACATTTTTCATGATTCACTGTTAATTACCAAGCAATTTTCAAAATTACTTATCAATAGAAAAATAAATTCTAGCATATATAAATATGAAATAATGCTAAGGAAAATAAAATTAGAGACATGATATCATCAGTGTGTCATAAATTTTTTTTCAGAATTTTCTAGCTTTTTTCGCTAATTATTATGCAATTTTTAGAACTACTTAAATAACATAAAATAAATTCCAATGTAAATTTAAAATATAATAATGCTATAAAAATAAACCCAAGGTATGGAACTTTCAATGTGTGCTAAATATTAATTTTTCAAATTTTACAGATGTCCATATATATAAATCTAATTTCTAGTATTTACAATAATTTCCAGAATTTATTTATCAATTCCGGGAATCACTGAAAAACCTAAGGGTATAACTGTAAAATTTCCCCCTTTTTCTAAAAAGATCAATTAGGCAATTTCCCAGTTCGACCCAATGGGTTGTACGACCCATTTAGCCCGATCGGCCTTATCCGGCTATATTCAAGGGCGGTGACTGGGGCTTGGAAACCCTAGCCGCCATTTGCTCCTTCCCCGCAAGATTTGCCGCCATTGGCTCAAGGGCTACCGCCACCGACCACAAACTCCGCCACCAGTAGCCACGAGCGTCGCCACCACCATCCCCAACCACGAGCACTACCACGACCAGCCACGAGCATCGCCACAAGGGTGCTCCGTGGGCATTTGATGGCCGTTGCCGGGATTTCGCCATCAGGACGCCGCTTCCGACAAGGATTCTGCTGGAGCCCGCGGGCTCCTACGTGTCCTTTGGGGACTATCTTCGGCTGCCGTCGGACACGCACCCAGGCGTCACCTCCGTCCGCTGCTCGAGCACGCGCAAGCATCGCCTCTGGCTGTCGGCTCGGGAGATGAAGGGGAGTGGGTGTGGTGCTTCAGGCATCATCGGCTCAGTTTCTGCGCGCGGCGCATTTGGGCTCTACTGCCTTGTGTTCTGTGCGCAGCACGTTCGAGCGCCACCGACGACGTGGCCGTGGGGTGTGGCCTTTGGGGCTAGTGGTTAATTTTTTTGTTGTGATGGTGAACAATAATGCTCCATAAACATTAAATAGTGTGTAGTTACTCATTTAGGTTAGACAATCAATCTACATCTTTGATGTGATAATCTGCAGGATTAAAACATGTATAGATGCAATTTGTCTTATGCAGATTGAACTTACGTAGAGCTTGTGGCAGTGTGATTGCTGTCGCGGGGCGAACTCGGTGCAGTGTTGATCGATGCAGGTAGACAATGCTGTGTAGACGATCATGATCGGACACAGTAAAATGTTAATTCAATGTAGATTGATGTCGTGTAGATGTGAAAGCATCTAGGCCCCCTAATTTTTTAGTAATATTTTTATAGCGTTTTCGTGTTGATGATCAAGTCAATTATCCCTTGTGATGAGAAGAAGTCTTGGAATGAAGGACAAAGATTAAGGACCCTTGTTACTATTTTTGGGCTTAGGAGTTGGTTCAAGCCAAGTAGTTAGGGTAGTTATAGATTGGTCGTGCTACAAAGGGCTTGGGAGTTGGTTCAAGTCAAGCTTTCCATGGTTATTACTCAGTCCAGCACCTTCTCAGCAAAATTCTGTTCACACCAGACCTTGTTGTTTTGGTCCAGCGCTAAAAATTATGTATTCAAGAATCAAACAAAGCCTAAACCGTTTACGACATACTCACTTTCGTTGAACTCAAAATTCAGTCCGATGTCAAACTCGTGTGTACGCCGGACCAACTTTTCTCAGTCCGACGCAAGTGCGTTTCTCTCTGGAAAACAATCTCTAATACCCGATAGTCCGCTGAACCAAGCTCATTGTGTTTTCCCTTCTGCGGTGGACCAACTTTTTCGGTCAGCACAAACTACCTTTTTGATAAAGCTCTTAAGAAATCTATTGCTAGCTTGAATGATAGAAATGATTTGCTTGCCTCTAAACTTAAGATCTTTGAATCAAATTATGATGTCTTGCAAGATAAATTCGATAAATTTGAAGCTAGTTATGATGATCTTGTTGTGAAACATGAAAAATCTAGTCATGCTCATGATAACTTGGTTAATGATCATGCTTTGCTAGCAAAATCTCATGATTCCTTAAATGCCGAACATGCCTTGCTTGTCAATAAACATGATGATTTGCTTAATAAACTTTGTGAGCTCGAAATAAATAATGAGATGCTTGCTACCAAATCAAAAGCTGTTTCTTCGAATAATATATCCATTGCTTGCGATTTGCTTAGTGATAAAAATATAGTCTCTAGCACTTTTACTGTTTCTAGCTCCTTTAGCTCATGTAACGAAACTTGCAAACATGCTGACGAGTACACGTACCATGGGTACCCCCAGCAGCCCGGGGCAGTGAACGAGCTGCCTTTGAGGCCCAGTTCGGACCAAGGGCCCGTGGGCCACGAAGGGATCTTGTCCCCGGCCAAACACAAATGCAGACGCGCTCCGACCCCCGAGGGTCGGGGTGCCCGGCTCACTCCGACCCCTTGGGTCAGAGCGGGCAGCTGCTCCTTCAAAGCGTTTGGACACCTGCCCTACCGGCGTGATGTCCCAAGATGTCCGCACCAGGGTAGGTGGCTCCTTACCAAGGTGTCACGGAGGTCGCCTAAGAAGTCAAGCTCCGGTCCCGTCATCCTGACACGCAACAGAAGGGAGCGCCCCCTCCCGAGGCCACGCTGAGGTCAAATGCTATTAATGCCGGCGCCTGACGATCGTACAGAGCAGTGCGTCACTTCTCCAACCCGGCCAAGGACCCCCGCCGCAGGACTACCAACCCGGCATGGGGGGGGACAGAGCCCGGTCGGACGACAAGACAGGAGACCAGAATCCAAGGCATATAGTACCCCTTCTTTTTTCTCTCCAAACTCCCATGTAACCCGCCACCTCTGAGTCTATAAGGAGAGGCAGGACGCCAGGGGCGAGGGGAGATCGATCGATAAAAAAAACTAGAAACCGGTCGAACACAAGAGGGAACTCTCCCTCGTTTGTAACACCTGGGCGATCATTCGCCTTGAGAGACAATACACACCAACAGCACGAACTGGAGTAGGGACATTTAGCCCGAACCAGTATAAACCCCTGGTCTCTTGAGTCAACCATTCGGGGAGAGGGAGCGCGCGAACCCCCCTCCAACCAAAAATTCGTATTGCCGGTGCACGAAACACCGACACATGCTTTGTGTGCTAAGGAGCTCTTGATTGAAAATTGTGAGCTAAAATCCAAGGTAGCCAAATTTGATAAAGGGCTAGAAAAGTGCTTCCTTGGTAATGCCACTCTTGACAAAATTCTTGGGGAGCAAAGGGTCGTCTTGGGCAAGAAAGGTTTAGGCTATATGCCTAAGGATGTGCCCAAGAAAGGTGGATGGATAAGACCCAAACTTAATTTTGTCAAGAAAGGCACTCAATGTCATTATTGTCATAAGTTCAATCATGCTTCAAAGGATTGCTTCTTTGCTAATACCCCGCGTGCTAGTGTAAAAAAGGGTTGCTTGGTTGATTCTCACTACATGCTGTTTAAGAACTTTAGGGGCAAAATGAATGTAAAATATGTTGGCCGATCTAATCTTGATAGAAAGCTTAAAACTATTTGGGTACCTAAGTCTTTACTTACAAATCCTTTTTGTCCCAAAATTGTTGAAACTAACATCAAAGGACCCAAAAGTATTTGAGTACCTAAAATCAAGAAATAAACTTCATTGTCTAGGTGAACTACAAGAGTGGTGGCCGGCATTGGGTGATTGACAGTGGATGCATTCTACACATGACCACCTAAGTTGAAAAAGAAAGTGACCCTAACCACAAAATTACATTTGGAGATAATAGCAAAAGAAGGGTAAATGATAATGATAAGATTGCCATCTCCAACGATCACTCCATTGAAAATATGCTACTTGTAGATTCTTTAAATTTCAATCTACTTTCGGTTGCTCAACTGTGTGATCTCGGATTCCATTGTGCCTTCTCTATTGATGAAGTAACCATTTTTGATAAAAATGAAAAGCTTATCTTTAAAGGTTTTAGATTTTAAAATCTCTATCTTGTTGATTTTTACTCTAACTCCTCATGCATCTTGACCTGTCTGTTGGCTAAAGCCTCACTCGGGTGGCTTTGGCATAGGCGGCTTGGGCATGTAGGTATGTCTAACCTCAAAAAGCTTTTCAAAAATGAGTTAGTGGTGGGCTTGAAAGATGTTAAATTTGAGAAGGACAAACTTTGTAGTGCCTATCAAGCTGGCAAGCAAGTTGCTAAATCTCATCCCACCAAAAACATCTTGTCCACCACTAGACCCCTAGAGCTCTTGCATATGGATGTGTTCAGTCCCACTGCATATGCAAGTATAGGCGGCAATTCCTATTGTTTAGTAATAGTTGATGATTTCTCTCGTTTTACTTGGGTGTTCTTTTTGCCAAACAAAAATGAAGTTGCAAAAACTTTCAAAACTTTTGCAAAAAGGGCCCAAAATGAATTCGATTACCCCATCAAAAGAATAAGAAGTGACAATGGAACCGAATTTGTTAATACTAAAATTATTGAGGCCCCGTTTGGCAACTTGGAACTGAGCTGTTTCTACTAGAATCTGGGAGAAACCCAGCCAAACGGGCTAAAACTCGGAACGATTCTACTCGGAATGTTTCTTCTTTTTGCACACCGTGGTTGAATCACCCTCAACCCCGTTTCACTAGTTTCTACTAGAATCTGGAACTGTACCAAACGGTTTGCAGAAAGTGATTCTGATTCTACCTGAAACGTTTCTACTAAGAATCTGGAACCGTTTCCGTTTCTACTAGAATCTGGAGCAGTACCAAACGGGGCCTGAATACTGTGATGAGTTAGGTATAAAGCATTAACTTTCGGCCACATACACTCCTCAACAAAATGGTGTGGTTGGACGGAAGAATAGAACACTCATCGAGATGGCAAGGACAATGTTAGATGAGTATGGCACTCCCGACGCTTTTTGGGCTGAAGCCGTCAACACGGCATGTTATGCCATCAACCGCCTCTACCTTCATCGACTTCTCAAGAAAACTTCATATGAGCTATTGGTAGGGAGGAGACCCAACATCACTTACTTTCGTGTGTTCGGATGCAAGGTGTACATCTTCAAAAAGAGGACACACCTAGGTAAATTCCAAAAAAAGGTGTAATATTGGTATAATGATAGGTTATTCCTCTAAATATAAAGCTTATAGAGTATTTAACAATTCAACTAGTTTAGTGGAAGAAACCTATAATATGAAATTCGATGAATCTAATGGCTCACAAGGTGAGCAAGAGAATCTAGCTGATGTAGGTGAAGAAGCATTGATGGAAGCCATGAAGATGGAGGTTGGTGATGTCAAGCCTAAAGAAGACAAAAATGAACCACCAACACCATCGATGGAGCCACAGGATGGAACACAACAAGAAGAAGAGAAAAAATATCAGGAAGAATCAAAATTTATAAAGAGCCATCACAATATTGCCAAGGATCACCCCGTGGACCAAATCATTAGTGAATTTAGTAAGAGTGTTCAAACTCGCTCTAGACAAGCTTTTTTGTTAACATTAATCATTTGTTTCTTGTGTTGAGCCCAAAACAGTGGAAGAAGCATTAGGAGATGCTGACTGGATATTGGCTATGGAGGAAAAGCTCAACAACTTCAAAAGAAACAAAGTATGGAATTTGATGGAACGCCCTAAAGACCACAATGTCATTGGGACAAAGTGGGTGTTCCGGAACAAACAAGATGAGAATGGAGTGCTCAAGGATTCACTCAAATAGAAGGATTGGACTATGGGGAGATATATGCCCCCCGTAGCTCGTCTTGAAGCCATAGTTCCTTCTAGCCTTTGCTTGTTATTTTAATATCACTCTATTTCAAATGGATGTGAAAAGTGTGTTTCGTAATGGAATTATTGAAGAAACTGTCTTTATTGAACAACCACCCGGTTTTGAAGAATTGAAATTTTCAAACCATGTTTATAAATTGTCTTAGGCACTCTATGGTCTAAAACAAGCCCAGGGCATGGTATGAGCATCTTAGGGACTGTCTCTTAGAAAAGAACTTCAAAATTAAGAAGGTTGATCCAACATTATTCTTAAAAGAAATCAATGGTGCATTAATGATTTGCCAAATATATGTTGACGATATTATTTTTGGGTGCACTAATCTTTCATTTTGCAAGGAATTCAGTGATTTAATAGCCAAGGAGTTTGAGATGTCAATGATAGGGGAGCTCATATTCTTCCTTGGATTTGAAGTCAAGCAATTGAAGGAGGGTACATTTATATCACAAGAAACGTACACCAAGGACCTCCTCAAGTGCTTTAATAATGCAAGCCACTCAAGACACCTATGGCAACAAATACACATCTTGATCAAGATGTGGGAGGTAAGTCTGTTGACCAAAAACTCTTTAGGTCCATGATAGGGTCTCTACTTTATTTAACAGCATTTAGATCTGATATCATGTTTAGTGTTTGCATGTGTGCTAGATTTCAACTTGCTCCTAAAGAAGTTCATCTTAGTGCCATAAAAAGAATCTTTAGGTATCTAAAGCACACTCTTTGCGTTGGTTTGTGGTACCCAAAAGGTGCTCCATTTGAACTTCTTGGCTATTCGGAATCCGATTATGCAGGTTGCAAAATTGATCGAAAGAGCACCTCGGGGGATTGCCATTTGCTTGGAAGGTCTTTAGTATCTTGGTATTCTAAGAAGCAAAATTCAGTAGCACTTTCCACTGCTGAGGCTGAATATGTGGCTGCAGGCAGTTGTTGTGCTCAAATTTTATTTATTAAACAAACCTTCTTGGACTACGGCATTAAGTTTAAAAATGTGCATCTCTTGTGCGATAATGAAAGTGCAGAGAAAATAGCAAACAATCTGGTCCAACATTCACAAACTAAGCATATTAAATTCCGACATCATTTCATTCGTGATCATGTTGCTAAGGGTGACATTATGCTTAGTCATGTTAGAACTGAGGACCAATTGGCTGATATTTTCACTAAACTTCTTGATGAGGCCAGGTTTTCTAAATTAAGAAATGAATTAAATATTCTTTCCTTCTCAAGTATTGCTTGATTTTTGTTTGGAATGTCACATTAAGGGGGAGCCAAGCTTGCTTGCTATGCATTTCTTGCTACCCACTGTGTGAACAAAAAAATTCTAAGTGCTAGTGGGATAAGACTACCTTTTAAATAAAAGGAAAATTCTAGAACTAAAACTGCTAAACTGTTGCTAGAATCCTCTCCTTTCTTTGCTCCTATCTTATCATATCTCAATCATAGCAAATAGGCAAAATATTTGATCTCAAAAATTTATTTGCAAAACTACTAAGTGTTGACCACTTAGCACATGAGTCCTATTCATTGAGCTTGAGTTGCCCATACTCATCATGCTCATTTAAAAGTAGGGCTCATACAATTCCAAAGGATTCAAAAATCCTTCTTTATTTGGTATATTGTTTGATCTAAGATTTTTCTAAGATCCTTCCTTCAGCTTTATTTCATTTTTCTAAAAGGATCTGTGAAAATCTCTGAATCCGGTTACTTCTTATTTTGCCTAAGCAGAAAACTGCACCTATATGACGGACCAAAAATCCTAAGACATGTTGAGGAACAGAGATTTTCCCATATCAGCAGTCTGGCGTATACATGCAGTTATCTGTTTCTAAGTCTCTTATCAAATTCAAAAGTGTTGATTCTTTTTTAAAATTGCTCATCTCACTTTTTCAAAAAAAAAATCAAAAATCTTATCTATATTTAGGACTTATTCTTGCTACCTATCCTTTGATTTTGAGACCCAAATTAAGCTAGCCATTGGATTCTACCTTTGGGTTTCACCAACCAAAATAAAGAGGTATCAGACAAACTCTAAACTGTTCTTCTTAAAGACGCTTCTTCTCAAGAAAGTCTACTCTCTTGTGCCTCTCTCTTTCTTTCGTCAGTTACCTTAGCCCAAAATCCCCAAATCACTTGTGCATTCTCTCAAGCCAAAAGATCTCCTTCTCACCGAAGTAAACCCTAATTGGGTGTAGTCGACGGCGCTCAAAGCCCCCTGTTCGAAGTGCTTCTTCTAGGGTTTGGTAAGTCCACCCCGGGCTCTTTTTTTCTTTGTGCAAAATCAAACCCTAGATCTTGAAATCTCTTAGTCTAAGGACTCCTTTTCTTTTCTTTGTTTAGCTAGGTTAATTCATGTGCTTGAAAAGGAGACAGTGAGTAGATTTGAGAGCAGAATCCCTTGTCAGAATGCCTAGGACAAAGAACACAAAAAAGAGGGGTATGCTTGAGAAACTAGTTGATAAGGTTAAAGGAAAGAAACAGAAAACAACTAGTCCTACTCAGTCAAGAAATGTTTCACTGTCACGACAGTCTCAAGGGCATGTTTTTCTTCAAGACACTCATGCACCTGGCAGGATCATTAGGAAGACAGTAACCTCCAAGCCTCAAAACAAAGACAAACAGCCTGTTCAGACTGAGTCATCCTCATTTGAGGATAGTGATTATGAGCCTAGTGCCAAACCCACTTCAAAGGAAGAGGAAATGAGTGATGAGGTTGATATGCTTGAATATGACACATTGACTGCACTAGGAGGGAAAAAGCTAAGATCAATTAGACTTGTGAATGAAAAAAAATTGGTTTCCATTCACTAGGCCTCCACTAAATGAGAATTTCATCACTACTCTGCAAAAGAACATCTTCATTGGTTACAGTAGGAGTCATAAAAATGGAAAACTTCTTTCAGCTTTGTGAAACCACCAATATATTAACTGGAATCAAGTAAATGCGGTGGTGGGATCAAATAGGCTATATGACTGTGTTAGATCAACTCCAAGACTAGCAAACTTATCAAATATAGCTACCTCTTGGAGTGAGAATATAATCCTAGAGTTATATGCTTCTCTTTTGGTAAATAAGAAAAGGCATTACATTATGTTTACCATAGATGGAAGGATTAGAAAAGTGAGGTCGCCTCACTTTGAAGCTGCAATAGGTGCATCAAGTCCTCTGTTCAATAGGATTAGGGTTTATGACAGAATGTTTCCAAGACAGAGATGGAGGAAAGTGAGAGACATGCCAAACCTTCAGTTATCAGCACACATTTATAGGGATATCAACGAAGCAAATTTATGTCCAAATAGAGTGCACTGTCGTTCTGCAGAGACCAAGGTTCTATTATTGTTGCTAAGACACACAATGTTCCCAAAAAAAGAATACAAAGGTGTCACCCCACTTTTGCTTGGCTGCTACACTTGATACTGTCAAGGTAGCCGATTGACTTAGTGGATTACATTTTTGGGGAGATGGAAGAAGCTATTTACAGAAAAAATGGGTAGTCCACTTCCTTTTGCTCAATAGATCACTCATATGTTCTTACACCAAGGAATTATTTCACAAGTAGAGCTAACTAGGGATTTCAAGTGTTTCCCAAAGAAGTATACTATGAAAATGGCAACATGGGAAGCTCTTAGAGGGACAAAGTTGCCTACTCCTCCTCTAGTGGTGCAAGAACAAGAGTTTGAACAAGTGCATCAAATTGACAATTCTGAAACCGAGTCTAAAACTGAGGAAGAAGATGAGCCAAGTATTCACAATGGAAATGAAAATGATGATGATGACAGTGGAGGAGATGGACCCATGTCCAGTTATGCTGCACCCCAGTACAGTCACAGCTATGGGCATCCATCTCCAGTTACAAGCATTCCAGCAACACCCTTGATGGAACAATCAGTATCTAGGAAATTATAACAACATGATGAACCAACTGAAGTGATAGCTTGCAGTCCTCTCAATGTGACACTACAGGATGTCAAAACATTATAAAAATATGAAATCAGAGGTTAAAACTTTATGCTATGAGTTTTAATCGCGTTTTCGGGTCGATTTCGGGAGCTTGGGCCTTTCCGGGGCTAGTTGGGCCTTAGGGGGGGACCCCTCGTTGGCCAAAAGTGGGGCTCTCTAGCCCATGAGGGGAGAGGGGGGCAGCAAGGGGCCTTTGGTGCGCCCCCCCATGCTGCCTTAGCAGCCCTCCCACTTCTCCCCCTTGGTAACCGCCACCCCCCCTCTCTTCCTTGGTGCGCCCCCTTCTCCTTCCCCCTTGCGCCCCTCCCCTCCCCTCTCCTGTCCACCATCCTTGCTGCCCTAAGGGAGCTCTCCATCGCGCCACCCCACTGTTCCATCCATCGGAAGGCCCCGCGATGAGGAGATCCGACGGTTCCGGTGCGAGGAGGACGATCGGGGAGCCCGGGAGGAAGGATTTCGGCGTTCATCGTTCGTCGGGCGAAGATATGGCATGGGGAATCCTTGGGGTTGGTCTAGGAGCTGTGCTAGAGGGTATTTGAATGCTTTTAGATCAAGTGGTGGTGCTTTGATTGGGTATATTAGATGAAAACTAGAGTATGCCACGTTCTCTGCTTCGGGCAGATTGTGCAGTCGACCTAGGGTTTGAGTTTTCACGACCTTAGAGTCGGATTTTGGTCGGCCGCCTGTTGTGGAAGTTTTAGGTAACTTCAATACCTTTCAGTGGACATAAAGAATGTCCAATTCTGCCCAGCCGTTTGAAAGTTATGCTCGATTTACCGAACGTGTTCAAATCTGTGATGTAGCTGGGACAGAACGTAGTGTTTTGTAGATTAAACAACTTTAGATTCCGAATCAGCTTTTCCATATACTTAGAAAAAGTTAGGAAATTTCCTAAGATACGAGAGGATGTACTCGTTTAATTGATTCGGAGTCCTAGATCTAAAGTTATGATAGTTTGAAGTCTGTTGTCCCGGGGGGGGACAGATTCTCTGTTTTTCGTTTTCGGGGGTAGTTTGCGATATCGGGGTAGATGGGCAATGGCGTACTATTTTATGGGCACGTTGTGATTGTGTGGCATCTATGTGTAGGTGGTGTGACCCCGAGAGTGCCCTCCTCATCCCGCCAATCCGTCGCCCGAGGTTAAGGCAAGTGTATTGGGATATGTAGCATGTGGCTTATTTGCTTGTCTTGACTAGATGCAATTGTTTCCATGTTATGCTATCTTGCCATGCTTAGTATTTGCCATGATATGATAAAAAGGGTATGTTAAGATGCTATGCAATGGTTTATGGTTAATGATTATGGCATATGTTGCATATATGGCATGAAACTTGGCCCGGTCGGTGAGAACGTCATAACTATTCCGGTAAGGTTGGTGAGAAAGTTATGACTAATCCGGAGCGCCATGGATGTAAGACCTACCTCGTGATTCCACCCACGCGGTGAGTGGAAGCGAGGAGTAGGCACTCTCCATCTACGGGATGGAAGGGGGACGTGGGTGCACGCCGACGGGTGTGCACTCGGCAATACCGGTATTTGCGTCGAGGAGACATATGCATTGCATTGCATTGCATGCATGATGATGATGATGATGAAATGATTTCAATGAGGTTGAGATATGAATATGATGTTGCATATGAAGTATGACTTAATCATGATGCTAAGTTTGTTATGTAGTGATGATGATATTGAATTGTTCTGTATGACCCATTGCACTGTACTTGCTAAGTGATGAATTCACGCTTGTGTTTTATGTTGTTTTAGGTACCATGACACCGGCATGTGGGAAGGGGCAATAGCTACACATCTTCACGTAGTTCCAGTCACATTTACCAATTTGAGTCATGATCATAATAAGTGCCATGAACTTGGTGTATGGAATAGTTTAGTGTGCTTGTGATCCTTATTTGCTTAGCTATAGATTATGGAGTGGTTAGATTCGGTTTTATTGGTTTATGTTGATGCTTTATCCATTGATATTGATGTTTTAGATGTCTTATGCTATGATATAACTTGCTATGTGATTGCTATTGCTTCAATTCATGTTAAAACAAAGGAGATGCTGTCGAAATTTCGGTTTTAGCATTTGTGCCTTTGATGTAATTTATCTTTATTTATGGTATTTAGATGATGTTTAGTCTATGTTTGGTAGCATTCGGACATACTAGATGCCGGGGTGTTACACTCAATACTAGACAACTATCATTTGAAGAAGATGCAGGCACTCACATCATTTCAAGCTCCCAGTCTCAAACCAAAGGAGAGGATCAAGAGATTCATAGGCTTTAAGAGCTTGCTGCAGTTGCAAGGTTCGTTGATGATCAAAGTTTTCAGCCTGGAGCTCATGATCATGAAGCCGGAGAGTCAGGTTTTCTACAAGGATATGCTTCATCTCATCACTCTCCACCACCTGAAGCTCAAAATGATCAACCATCTTCATGGTACACTCAGCCTGCCTGGTTCCATTCCTTTGAGCAACAATACAATACTGATATGAGAAATGCTCAAGAAAGATTTGAAGAAGAACAAAAGTTGGCAACTTTGAGACATGGTCAACAAATAACTGCTATGTAGCAGTACCATGAGCAGACTCAAGAAATGCTTAGTAAAATGTACCAAGAACAAACCTTGTTCAGAAATGAAAACTTCAAAAGGTTTGATATGTTTAGAAGCAATAAATGGGGCATGAGGAATTGGATTGGAGAGATCAAGAATAATCAGGGTATCCTCAAGGACAGACTGTATGACATCAACAAGAAGCAAAATGCACAAGAAACCAACTTTGATCAGTTTGCCCAAAATATTCACAGCAAGATTGATGCTCATGGAGGTTGCTTGGACTGGTTGGGCAATTCATTAGGGGGCTGTTTGGTTGCCTTCTCTTGCGAGCCTGGCCCGTTCGACTCAGCCAGGCTGATGGGATACGAGATACACAGATGCAGAGATGGTGTTTGGTTTAGTGTTTAATAGGCATGTATTTTGAAATTTAAATATTTTAAAATTTATATAGCAAGTGTGGTCTGGTTTTGTTCAAAAAAATATCAGAAACCCATTTTTGAAATCGGTTCAGTAATCAGAGATGCTAATCAAAAGATATAAACAAAAAAAGGAAAAGGAAACTTTTACATACCCATGTGGCACCGCATGCATGGTTTGCTATTATGGCCGACAGTGGTCCCTTGCGCAGAACACGATGCTGCATCCAGAGATACGCCAATTTTCTACATCTCTCCAGAGCCAAGCTGCATGGAGAATCTTGCATCCAAAGAGCCAGGCTCAAAACTAGATGCAGGCAACCGAACACGAGAAAAAGTAAGATTCTGCATCTGTAGATGCAAATCTCTATGTATACAGGCAACTAAACAGCCCCTAGAAGATCACATAAATTACACTGAAAAGGCAAACAGCTATGTGGTCAATGCACAAGATCAGCTTGGAAGAAATCTTGATGGACAACTTCTGGAAATAAATGAGTCCCTAAAATAGCTATAAGAAGATTTTCATAATTGGACTGTGAGTCCTCAGCCCGGAGAGCTAGGTTATCCTAGCTAGCATGAACAAGCTATGGGTTCACATCAAGCTGAGTCAGAGGAAGAACAGAGTTTAGAAGCCCATATGTCTCCTCCAAGAAAGAGTTCAAGCTCAAAGCTCTTCGGTCTGCTCAAAAGGATTTTCTCCAAGCGCAAAAAGTGACCTTTTTGGCAATTGATGCCAAAGGGGGAGAAGTAGGAATTAGCTTTTAGGGAAAGTGGGAAAGTTCTAGTGTAAACTTGTTTATTAAGACTGGTTTATCTTTTATGTGTTCAGTGCTATCTTAATGATTTGTGTTTATTGGAGTCGTTGGATTTGATTTGTTCTAATTGTTTATGCTCTGTTGGGAAAGTTCCATTTCTCTGTTCATGAACAAAGCTAAGGCTTATGTTTTGTCTCCCTGTGCTTGTGTTGAAAATATTTGTGCTTTTGGTTCTCAATGCTTTTTAATTTTAAGCATATATTTAGGGGGGGCATAAATTGTTCTACTTACATATGCAAATATTAATATATTATGTCAGACTAACATCTCTTTGCAGAAAAATGTAAGTTATCATCAACAAAATTAAGGGTATTGTCATCAATCACCAAAAAATGGGAGATTGAAAGCATCTAGGCCCCCTAATTTTTTAGTAATATTTTTTTTATGGGGTTTTGGTGTTGATGATCAAATCAATTATCCCTTGTGATGAGAAGAAGTCTTGCAATGAAGGACAAAGGTTAAGGACCCTTGTTACTATTTTCAGGCTTGGGAGTTGGTTCAAGCTAAGTAGTTAGGGTAGTTATAGATTGGTGGTACTACAAAGGGGGGTTATGTACAAGTAAGTACTTTGGTTCATAGGTCAAATCATTAAGATTACTTGGAGTTAAGGTCACATCTTTTATTTCCCCACAGAACTCAGTCCTTCACCTAAATAGACAAAATCCCATTCACGCTGGACCAAGCTTTCCTTGGTTATTACTCAGTTCGGCGCCTTCTCAGCAAAATTCCGTTCACAACGAACCTTGTCGTTTTGGTCCGGCGCTGAAAACTACGTATTCAAGAATCAAACAGAGCCTACACCGTTTACGACGGGCTCACTTCCGCTGAACTCAAAATTCAGTCCGGCGTCAAACTCGTGTGTACGCCAGACCAACTTTTCTCAGTCCGACGCAAATGTGTTTCTCTCTGGAAAACAATCTCTAATACTCAATAGTCCACCGGACCAAACTCATTGTGTTTTCCCTTCTACAGTGGACCAACTTTTTCGGTCAGGTGCAAACTACCTTTTTGATATTTCACGGCGAACTCAATATTTATCCAAAACCTGTGTACGACGAACCTTGCTAGCTCAGTCCAGCGCAAATGACTTTTTCAATTTTAATGGTCCGCAGTACACTAAACAAATTGTGAAGCTTATCAAAGTAAGTCCGGAGCATATTTTCTTAGCCAATTTTTGACAGTCTGACACATCCAACGGCTCTTGAACAGTATAACGGCTATATCCTGTTCAGTTGACTATATAAGCTGTGCCAGGGCAGTATTGCATTTACTTTTTGATCTCCTTGATATGTTAGCATACTAGAGCATTCAAGCAATTAAGGAGACCAAGTTTCATCTCTGAAACCAAAAATTCAACTTTCTAGTGATCTTACTCCAAGCTTAGTCTAGTTAGTGCTTTGCTAGTGAACCAAGAGACAGGACTTCTGGATAGTCTATTACTCTTGGAACTAGGTGCTCCTAGACGGCTCGGAGGAGATTTGGTGTGACCTGTCCCATTGAGATTGTGGAAGGAAGGCCACCATTGTTGGATACCAAAGCTACTGCGACTAGCTTTTGGTGGAGCTATACTTCATTTGAAGTGCTCTAACGGGGACGTAGGAGTTTATCTCTGAACCTGAGTAAAAAAAATCTCTTGTCACTTCCTTGTTGTCGGTCTTTACGTGCATTATTTACTCTTTGCTGTTGTATTCTGTTTTAGTTATGTTGAAATATTTTTTCATGTATTAGATGCTTTTCTTTTAGAGATCTTGGCTTAATTGTTTTTGAGCAAATTAGATTTACTCTTATTAAGTGCCTACAATTCTGATCTTTAATTGTTTCTTTTTCAGAAAAAGAAAAAGGTTACATATTCATCTCCCTCTAAGCCAACCCGATCTTTTCAAGATGATGCGGTGTAGACGATCACAATCGGCCATGATAGAACGTCGATGTAATGTAAATTGACGCCATGTAGACGATGCAGTGTAGACCACACTAGAACATCGTGCTGATAACATGTTGTAAAACATAGTCGTTCACCCGTACCAATTAACAGCACGCCAACAAGAACGCACGAACAAAATTAGAAGCACACACAAAAGTATGGGACAATGTTCTCTCTGCATTAGATTGATCTTTCTATAGAAGACAATGTCCAATATATAGTAGAAATATCTGGAGATAAATTCGGATTCGCTCACCAATAAATAGAGTTCTTCTTTTTACAGATATAGACTAGAATTCTATCTGCATCATGACACAAAAAACACATGTGCCAGCTATGTGAGACCTTAAATACTTTTGATAAATTCAGTGTGTGTGCAGGAGATACATGTATATATAAGTGAGTGGTACACGCGTGATGTGTTAAGTGTGTCTGTTCGTCTTGCGCGCGCGCGCTCTCAGCTAGTAGGAATTTTTGCTTCGAAGTCTAGTCAGTGTACAACTACAACTACAGGCACTGCTGATAAATCACATAATATCATAGCACGTGGCGCCGCTTGCAGAGCCCAATGACCAAGTGCCACTAGTATTTGCTTCAATCACAGCGCTAATCCAATGTGTAGTACTTGCCTTTACTTGCAAAGTAAGAGCAATTGTCGCCGCAAACAAAAGAAAGAAAAAACAGAGCAATTAGTGCCAAACAGAGCTCAACGCCTCAACTAACAACAACAATTAGCAAGGGAACGCACAGCTTTTTTAGGTCGGGGTGACCCATCACATAATTATCATCGTGACAGCCCAACAGATCACGGCGAAAAGAACATCCGTAGCAAAAACAAAGCAAAGCAAAGCAAACGTCCGCCCAAATGCCATGTCATTAATTTTCACCGTAATATATTTTCCCCCCTTTTTACTACTTTTTTTTTTTTTGTTTCAACAGCCTGAGGAGCTAACACAATTACACAAGCAACGTTACGCAAACCCCCTAATTAATCAGACCCAAGAGCTAGTGCAGTATGGATCTAGTGCTAAGGGGGTGTTTGGCAGAGCTCCAACTCCACCAAATTCTTAGAGTTGGTGGAGCTAGGTATTCCTAGCTCCACCAAATTCGTGGAGTTGGAGCTGTGGGTGTATTAAGAATGTTTAGGTGAGTCATCTTGTTTATATTTTAGAATAAAATTATAAACTTAAGTCACTTTATTTCGGTCTACAAGTTTCAGCTCTGAGGTGGAGTTGGGATCTGGAGCTCTGCCAAACAGGACCTAAGTACTAACCATCTAGTAGTAGCATTTGCTTCGGTCTTCTGCAAGCTAGTCTCAACTCTCAAGCGCAACCTGCCTAGCTAGTACTACAAGTACTGTGGTACACATACCAAGTTAACGTTGGTACGAGTCTCTTGCAAGCCTGCACGACTCAAATCACTTTCGTGCTGGAACGATCTGATCCATGGCAAACGGTTTCTTCTCTTTGTTGCCGTTGTCAACATCTCCTGCGGCGCTTCAGGTGCGCCGGCTGCAGCTGGCCGGCCGTGGGGAAGCACCGGAAGGGGTTCTCCGGGGAGCATATGTCCGGCACGAACACCGCGGTGTCGGTGGTGGCGGCGGCGGCGGCGCCGTAATGCGGGTCCCCCTGCCAGTGGAGGCCTGAGGCGGTGGGCGGCGATGGGAGCTCCGGCACGGACCAGTGGACCTCCGGCACCTGGCCGACGAAGTCTTGGGCGTTCTGGGTGGCGACGCCGTCGGAGGAGGAGGAACGGCGGTTCGGCGAGCCGTCGGCGCTCCCAAGCTTCGCGCTGTCGGCCTGCAAATCAATGGATGTGCCGCTGTTAGATGACTGGACAAGCTAGCTACAGGAGTAAGCTGTTCAGAGATTGATCATTCGGCTACATTTTTTGGTGATCAGAAACATGTCAATTGTCAAACGCCTTGTGTGGTGTTGTCTCACTTTGTGGAAACTTACCGGTTAAATGAAGCTTACTGCATTACAAACTGGTGATAAACCTGGACTTTCTTCGTAACAAGGTTAACTCTACAAGATTAACTTTGTCACTTTCTGTGAAACCTTACAGCATGCAGATCATCTAAATTGCTTCTTTTGATACTGATCACCAAAATTACTGATCAATGTTCCAAACATGTACTAATCTAGCTAAAAAAACCAAAATTACTAACAGAAGGTGTGTGCTACTGCTAGGACACCTATCTATTACTATCACCGTGCAGTATTGCCAGTTAATCTAGTTTTTTAAGGAAAAAAATCAATTCAAAGTACCAATTTTACCAGTTCAACAAGACACCAAATTTTGTGAACTGCGGTGCGCAGGATGAGAAATTGATACTAACCTTGGAGGTGCCATTCTCGGTGAACCCGAAGCCGGCGTTGAACTCGGCAAAGCCGAAGAACTCGTCCAGCGGCCAGTCGGTCATGCTCCCGGCGAAGGCACCCAGGCCGCCGAACACCGCCGCGCTCCCGGCCGTGATGGGCCCGCGGGGGCTCCGCTTCGGCGGGGTTTTGCTTACCACCGGCTCCGCTGGCCTCAACGCCGGGGAGCTGAACTGCTCGTCGACGACCGACCAGTCGGGCAAGTTCCCGGTGATGCCATCGTCCGAGCCGGCTGCCCAATCGATGTCGTCGTGGCTGTAGAGCGGCGTAGGGCTGCTCTTCTTGGGGCACGGCGGCAGTTGCAGGGGAGCTGCTGCTGAGGCGTTGGGCGGCTGCGGCGGCTCCGGTTCCTGGTCGTCGGGCTCGAGGCCTACCTGGACGCCGGTGAGGAGGAACCTCCGGTGCGCGGAGACGAAGGCGTTGGCGGTGTGCACGGCGACGTCGCAGCTCCGGCATAGCAGCGCGCGGTCCTCGACGCAGAAGAAGTAGGCGTGGCACTCCTGGCGGGCGGGAAGAAGAAGAAGAAGAAGAGCCAGGAACAGAGGACGCGTCAGATCACCCGGGAAAAGAAAATTCCTCCTCAGCAAGATTTCCGAGAGGCGACACCAACTAAACCAAGCATAATAATACCTGGCATATGTCGCACTTTGGCGCCGACACGGTGGTCGCGGCGGAGGCAGGGGAGAGGAGGGGCAGGCGGTGGTGCTTGCCGGCGAGGCGGTTGGCGGCGTGCACGTCGCGGTCGCAGCGCGCGCAGAGGGCGGCCTCGTCGGCGCAGCAGAGCACGCGCGCCTCGGCCGCCTCGCACGAGGAGCAGAGCACCTTCATCGATCGATCGATCCGGCGGGAAACCCCCAACGAGCGATCACCTCTCGCTCACCACACGGTCATCACCGTACCGCCGGGGAGGACGAAGGAGAAGACGAGAGGATGGGATTGGGATGGCGTTATGGACAGAACGAAAGGGGGGAACGAGGAGCCGGTGCGGTTTTGTCGGGCGCCGGCAGGTTGGTGACGCGCAAAGGCACAGCTAGCTACAAACAGGGGGGCGCCGTGCGGCACAGTGTCGCGTGGCGCGCGCGGTTGGGAAGTGAGGTGGGACTGTGCAAGATATTATTAGAGTATGTACAGTAGTAGTACAGACGTTACTATTTATAATATATTTATATATTGTCTATAGATATAGGGATGATAATTTTATCCATAGATTTAGTTACCTGATACGATAAAGGTGGATACAAGTAGCACTTTAGACCATGATTTTTCGGATTTAGGTATCCGATAGGTCATAGGATGAACATGAATGTTAATTTGTACCCGTGAGTACCCAATGGGTATCCTATGATATACGGCCCCACTTTTATGAGATGTATATTAGAAAATCGAAACCCTAACTCAAATTTACTCCCAGCCTCCGCGTCGCAATTCCCCGATGCCCCCAATCTACTCATCTCCTCCCTCCCGCGCGGCTGCACCCCTCCCTCTCCCTCTCGCCGCCCTCCGCCTCCCACCGACTACCACCGCCTCCATCTCCCTCGGCGCCATCGCCCCGCTTCCCCTCCGACCACATCTGCAGCAAGCAGCGTGTGCTCCGACCTCTTTAAACAGCGTCATTGTCTCCGCTTCCCCACTGGCCCCATCTGCCACCCTTTGTCTCCTTGGCCCCCATCGCCGTCACCTCGGCGGCTCGGCCCTGTCAGCTCCCTCCCTCCACCTCCTCCTTCGGCCCCATCACCTCGGCCTCCCCCTCCGGTCCCATCCTCCCTCGTTCTCATCCCCACATCGGCCTCGAGTTCCTCCGCGATGGCCACCTCCCTTGGTCTCCGGCGTGGCACACGGGTGGGAGCATGTGGCGTAGGAGCATCCTGCAACCGTGGCGCCCCCTTCCCTCTGTGGCCAGATACACGTCACCGTCCCCTTCCCCCTCCGGCCCTCTGGCCATGTGCCCATAACTTTGATTACTACTCCCTCCGTTTCTTTTTATAAGGCGTATTTGGTTTCGTTAGGACAAGACTTTAACCAACGATTACTTCATTAATATATCATTTATGCAATACAAAATCATAATTATATATAAGTACTTTTGAATACAAATCTGCTAATATGAATTTTGTGTCATAAAAATTATATGTAATAGAGTAATTGTTGATCAAAGCCTTGTCCTAACGAAACCAAATAGGCCTTATAAAAAGAAACGGAGGGAGTAATTTTTATTATAATATATTTACAAAACTCAATAAAATTATAATATTATGAAAGTAACAAGTTTACATATATATAATTTTTATATATCCTATTTAAATATTTAAAAATATATCAATAATTAAAAATTTAAGAATTTAATGTTTAAAACATTAACTTTTTAAAACTAAAGGAAGTATTATATATATGCTCTTGTGGACGGCGCGGGGAGGAAAACGAGATATGCATGTGGCATGGCGTGCCAGTGCGAGTGGGAATATAAATATAAACTCTTATTATACGCTGACAGATTGAAGGCCAACCGCACTATCCATGTGTCCCCCTTGGCCCATTCGCGTAAAAACCCCTACGTTTCTTCCAATTACGGATTGGTTCCTGTAAATTACAAATAGGTCCTTCATGTTTTTTTGTGAGGGAAAGATAATTTTTCTAAATCGCGTTCGGGTCCGTCGTGCGCTGTTTTGCGAAAAAAGGCTCCCGTTAAATTCAAATTGCGAGCAAGCCATTTTCTAATTTTTCAGGATAGTGAACAGGTCCAAAAATGTAATAAACAGGTCATTGCTTCTTACGTCTTGGTCCTTTCTCCGTTTTTTTTTTTCGGAAACAAGTTTTTCGTCAACAGAAATATGTGTGTAGCTCTATCTCTAGACTTTTTTTCCAGCTCGATTTTTCAACTCGATCTCCAATATTTTTCAAAGCATATATTATTACCCGGTGAACGCGAAGTGTTAAACTCAACAAAAGAAGGTTGTTATCTCTAATGATTTTTTGCCTTTTTTTCTCTAGAATTTTTTCCCAGCTTGGTTTTCCAACACAATCTCCAATATTTTCCAAAACATGTATTATTACTCGGTGAACACAAATAGTGATAAACTCGACAAAGAAAGGTTGTCATCTCTAAAATTTTTTTCTCCATTTTTCCCTGAAAAAATGTCTTCGTCAACAGAGATATGTGTGCAGCTCTACCTCTGGACTTTTTTCCCAACTCGATCTCTAATATTTTTCTAAACATGTATTATTACTTGGTGAGCGCATAGTGTTAAACTCGACAAAAGAAGGTTGACCGGGTAATGATAGAATGTTAACCAAATTCGTCAAAAGAGATGTTTGTGCAGCTCTATCTCTCTATTTTTTTGTAACTTGATTTCTAATATTTTCCGGAGTGAGAAATATTTGTACAGTTGTATCTTTATGGGTTTTTTTCAACTTGATCTATAGTATTTTTTGAAGCATGTATTATTGACGGGTGAACGTATAGAGTGCTAAATTCGGCACAAGAATATCTTTTCTCCGTTTTTCCCGAGAAAATATATACTATGTATTAAAGTTGAGAGGTTTGAGGACCTTAGAGAGTGTCCAAGTGCCACCGCAAAAAAAATCCTCCAAAGATTTTGGAACTACACCTGTCTATTTTGGGTACTGGTCCATTTTTCGCCAAAAAAAAAGGTTGAAAAGATTCTACGAAAATTTAAAAAAAGACATCTTGTTCTATTTCCCCAGAATAAAAACCGAAAGATCCTCAAAAAAGTTAGAAAATATATCTCGATCTATTTTTTCTCAAAAAAATACAAATTCGTTTTTCGTTCACGCGCGCGACGTACGCCGCGCTTGTCTTCCTAGTTGGAATTGACCGGCGGAGGAGAGGAGCGGAGAAGCGAAGGGCGACGTCGCGGGCTCCCATTCGCCCAGACGCAGCGGCCACCGCTGGACTCCCGCCGCGCGCTGGTTAACGTCAGGTCTTCAGTTTTTCTTCAAAGCAAGACTTGCGCTAACTGTCATAGCAAAACACTACTCCCACAGTTTCCGAATACATTTCTTCCTAACGTCCAAAATGTTGTTTCTAAATGCATATTATTTTATAATTTTAATACGAATTTTTATTATTTTTATTTTATTTTTTCTCAACTATTTCTAATGCCATTTGCTACTATAGTTTTAATTTTTATTTCTAAATACATGCTATTTTATAATTTCGATACGACTTTTTACATTTTTTTCTTTTGGTATTTTTTCTTTGCTATTTTTAATGCCATATAATACTGTAGACTAGAGTGAGACATATCATTCAAAGATATAATAAAGTTTTGTATAGATGTGCGTTGATAGAAGCGGAAAAATCTAAAATGTCAACCACTCGCAAACAAAGAATTTTTATTTATTTATTTTGGCGAGGGATAGCAAAACAATATTAGACTACAGATATAAGTCCCCCGTGCTCATGCTCCATTCTACCTGCTTTCTATTTCAAATTCCAACCCCATCCTACACAGTGGTGTATCTACGATTTTGAGTATGGGTGGTCCAACTTGGCAGTGGTCACAGTAGAGTCGAACCGACGCCGTTCACAGGAGAGGTTCTTTTTTCTTTCTAATTCTAAACTTTGAACTGAGAGTTTTTTGGATAGGCCTCGGTCCACCGACACCACCCTCTAGATACGCCGCTGATCCTACATAAATCCAAGAAAACTATCGCAACTCAAACAGGACCGTACGCAGAACGTGGGCAGGACTGGAGTACTTGCTATTAGTAGCGTCCAACACCACTTTTCGAGGGCAACCGATGAAATACTAATACGTGTAGCGTTCGTATAAATTCTAGCTGGACGCCGGCCGGGAAAACGATCCCTATGGTTGGTGCACCGGCAGGCAGCAGGGGTGACCACACCACTGGTTATCCAGATAACGGTCGGTCCTTCGCTTTTGGCGCAGCAAGGGCAGCCACAATTCAATTATGCAAATGCAAATTCCTTTCTTCCCCTTCGATCCGAGAGTGTGCTCAGCTTTTGCAATTTGCCGTTCCTGATGCATCGATCTTGCGATATTTTTTTCCTTTTGTCGGCAAATCACATGGACTCGCCTTTTCAAGACCCTTTTTCTTTTCACAAGATATGGGGGTCACTTTACGAAAGAAGAGTGGCCTTGCAAGGCCGCACGTAAACCAACGAACAAAAAATAAAGAGTATAAATTCTGTCTGATCTCGTGGCATGGTGTTCGATAGTAAGATTTTTTATTTTTTTTTGTTCGCCTGCTTGGAGATTAACTAGCACGTCTGGGAATTTTCACAGACAAATCAGTAGCTTCGAGAAATCCAATTACAAATGGCATGCTCCCGTTAATTCGTTGTGTCAAAAAGATATACCCGATCTTCGTCGATAGAGATTGGTACGGATTTAGGGTCTTTAACGACCTCTAGGTTCTGGAGTTTCGACTTCAGATCCAAAGTCAAGGCGATATTATACACCTAAGTATATAATAGTTATTTTACGTGCGCGCTAAAATTATCGTACGTACGACCATTTTTTATGTTGACTAAACTTATTAGTTACGTAGCGAATCAACTAATAAATTCGGTTCTTCTTTGTACTATAATATATATATTTTTTTGATTTAGCGATAATTTATTATTGGTAGCTCTGATTCATGAATGGTTTTCATCTGCAGCTTACTACGAGATAAACAGAATGATATATCTCGCAAAAAAAATGTCAGCTGAATGGGATTTTACTACCAAATGCATTTTAATTTACTGGATGTGTTGACATTTATTTGCGAGATTTATATCATTTTGTTCCTCTCGTCGCTAGTAAACTACTAGCGAAAACCGTTCGTTTATAAATCGAAGCTGCCAATAAAAATTTATGACTAAATTAAAGAGAAAAAAGTTCTAGTATAAACAAGGAACCGTATTTATTAATTGATTAACTACGTTACTTGTTGACTTAGTAAACACACAAAGTGGATGTGCATGGAGTGGTTTTGATGCACTCGTTTGGCTGATGCGTAGAATAACTATTCTACACTCCGGGTGAAGATTAGTATACATATATATATATAGAGAGAGAGAAGAGGCCTTAACAAAAGATATGTTTCACCTGCTTTAACGTGATTAGACCATCTCCAACTATATTCCCTTCATTTCATTCCCTTCCCTGTTCTCTTTCCTCATTCCCATTCCCTTTATTTGCCCTCATCTCCAACAGATTCCCTTTAAAGAGAATTGTATAGGGAAAGGAGAGAGAATCCCTTGCTAGAGGGAATGGGAGAGATAATCCCTTCACGAAGGGAATGCTGAAGGGAATCCGTTGGAGCGCTGAAGGGAATGGGAATCCCTTCGCGGAGGGAAAGGGAGAGGGGAAGGGACACGGTTGGAGATGGTCTTATGGACCATACCATGTTTAATTAGTTTGTACCGTGCGCATTCTAAGTATTGCGAACAACTCTTTACACAATAATTAACTGTATTAACTAGTACCATCATTCTTAACTCAATTTTGTTTGTACGTATGTACGTACGTATAGCGAAGCAACTCATAGAAAGATCCGATCGATCCTAGCTCGCAAGATATCTGTCGATCGCATGCACACACTGCACATGCATCTAATCCATCGATCTATCTATCTATCTATCTACCTATCCGCTGGAAGAATGTAGAAATAACAATCCAGAATTAAGCACGTCGCCGTCGCGATGCTGATTGCATCATTGCATGTGGGTGGTCAAGGTAGAAGTGAAGCCAGCGAACTACTGCATCCGCAGAGCCGACCTGGAGGCGGACGTACGACAAACCTGACAAGCCGCGAGACGGACGACAGATCGATTCCCCCGGCAAGTCGTCACCGCTGACGCGCCCCTCGCGTGTGCGAGCGCGTCGCCTGAATCTCGAAAAGGACGGAGGAATCCTTGTATGTTCCCACCTAGCCAGCCAGCTTCGTGTTCCTTCCTTCGTTTTCGCCAACGCATATATGCAGCAAATTAAGAGAACTAATACGGGATCTGAAAGGGAATTTCGAAGCAAGTTAATTGTAATATGCTGTTTTGGCTTAGCTGCTTGTCAATTAATTCATGGAGATAGAAGTTTGCATGTAGGTGGGATCTGTAAATCGAGTAGATGAATGCAAAAGAAGGATTAGTAGCTAGGGAATTGTTTAGTTCGCTTCCGATCGACTACTTATTCAATGTTGTTGTTCTTGTTTACGAGGAACCCTACCTACCCATGTTGTTGGACGAGATTTGATTACATTGATCGGTATCAGGTGGCTAGTGTTTGGTTCACGGCTGAAATTAGCTAGGGTTCTTGGTAGAACCGTCTGTGCTTAGTTTAAACTAATTTACAAGTAAACCTAGATACGCTTCATACTTCATACCCCTAATCAATCTTGTATTTTATTTTAATTTCTATTAAAAGCTGAAAAGTGGATTATAAATTCATTTTTGCTTTTGGAGCGATCGGGTCGTACTAGAAAATCGTTCGTGCGTGTGTAACTTTTCCCGATAGTGACTTTTCAGTACAAGGTTGGGTCTTGGGTAGGTAAGTAGGTAGCAGGCAGCAGCAGCACAATATCAGTTTATGAACTCCAAAAACACAAAGGGCCGACCTCGTTTGGTTTAGTCATGGGCCAGCCCAGCAGAGGAAAGTAGTTTCAGCCTACCATACTGGCCGGAAATTCGTTCTTTCGAGGCTCTGAGCTCGCCAAGTTGGCAACCAATTTATGAACCGCACATTGTAACTTTGTAAGAACTGGATGAAACTTTCGTCCAGTGGGACTAGTACGTAATGCATTTAATGTTGCAATTGATCGACAATTGATTGAGTTAGAAAAACGATTTAGTTCTCAAGCAACCGAGCTTCTATCCCTCTGTGCCTCTTTGGATCCAAGAATCGAGTCATTCGACATCACAAAGGTATGTTGTCTAGTGAAATAATACTATCCAGCTGATTTCTCAAGTCAAGAAAGGGCTCAACTGGAGTGCCAACTACCACATTTTCAACTTGATGTATGCAATCATCCAGACCTAAAAATATTACCATCACTTGCTGACCTAACGGGTGGACTAATTAAGCTGAGTAAAGATTCTTCTTATCCAATTGTGGACAGGTTGTTAAGATTAGTCGTAACTCTTTCAATATCAACTGCAACCACCGAGAGAACCTTTTCAGCAATGAAACTTGTGAAGACGCGTCTTCGGAATAAAATGGGAGATGCCTTTATGTGAGATTACCTAGTAGTTTATATTGAAAAGGAATTGGCAGTGAAGTTTAGTTCTGATGATATTATCAAGTCGTTTGATCTAGCTGGTAGTCGTAAATCTAATTTCAAGTTAATAGATGTGTAACTACTATATTGCAAAACAAATGCTACCTTCTTTTGTTATTCAAGTTATGTTAGAGCTAGATAAAAGACCTTTAACTTTATTTTGTATCTCAACATATGTTGGTCGTTATGTACTTATGTTTGTTTGTTGCGATGGATCCTATATTATATTATAATATATATGTGTGTGTGTGTTAAAAACATTGATATGTTATACTTTTTTCTAATTGTTGTCGACATTAGTCTCCTCTGTATCCAAATCCTGGCATGCCCTGCTTTCGTCGGTTAGTATGCAGCCTACCTACTTACCTTGCTCATCGATCGTTATGCATGATCGTGCATGTAATGGCATGATCCATGTGTGATTGTGTGAAGTGCTGGTGTGCATCAAACTATATTAAAAGAACTAATTGAACAAGCGGACAGCTAGCCATTAGTGGTACTAGTACGTAATGCATTTGTTTAGTCCGGTAACTAGCTACATGTCGTGCCAAAATGATTATAATTGGTCTGACTCTGTGCACGCTATGTCTTGCTAATCATTGTAGTAACTTGTTGGCTACCTATTGTCATCTGGCTACTTATTAGTGTACTGCATATATTCGGTCCAAAATGGACGTTCTTTCAACAAACATGTCATTTTGTTTTTTTTTTTCTTTCTAAACAACATTTTCTATCAAATGCATCTATTAATTAATACTAATTATCACTAGTAGCACTATTTGGAGAGATAAACTCACACACCTACGAAGAAAACATGTAAAAATCAAAGTCATCAACACTTTTCTTGTTCGACATGTATTTTGGAGTACTGAAGGTAGTATCTAATTAATTGTATATAATAACTTTCTAGCAGCTTGTCTTCATAGTTCATACAGCCCTTAGATACTACTACTGTATATATGCAGCATACTAGAACAAATTAAAGAGTCGTCACGTCACCATTTTTGCGGAAAGGCACCAACGAATTCCGTAATTACATCGAGTCTCTCTCACCGGTTATTTTACAAAAAAGAACTTATGGTCCCACAAATTCACGCCCAGCTCCCAGACGAGCACTTTTCCACAACAATCCTTGTGTGGTTCCGTAAAATTGTGTGCCCACCCGGGTAGAGCTCTTTTGCAAAAAAAATGTGGTTCCGAAAAATTACATCCCCGTTTAAAAAAAAACAAAAAAAAACATAAATTTCCTAACATCTACCCTGGGTTGTTCTTGCCATATGAGCGATCACTACTATAAAAAGGCTTATATTAGATCCCTCATCACTGACGGTAGCCAAAAACCGTTTGTGATAACCCTTGGTACACGGGTAGTCATTACTAACGATTTTTAATTAAAAGGGTCAATAATGAGACCATCATCACAAACGGTTTTACATAAAAACCATCAGTGATAATTACTATATATATCCTACGAATCGTCTGTAATATGTATCAATCACGAACGGTTCTAACTACGAACAATCTATGATATGAAGAGACCACTATATAGGCATACCGATAGAGGTTCATTGCGTAAACCTTGGTAGTTGTCAGCTCGTTTCACCTTCTCCAAACCCCAGCCCCCCGGCATCCTCCTCTTGGACGAACTCCTCCCCCCGACCTCCTCCTCGACTACCTCCTCCCTCCTCCCCGGCGACCTCCTCCTTGCCCCCCCCCCCCCCCGCGGATGATGACTACACCCAAGAGGAAGAGGATGACGTGGAGGCCTCAGCGGCCATCGAGGAGGGGGACAATGGCTCAGCCGTGTGGGTGTGCAGTGGATTCTTGGTTTGGTCGGTTGCATATGTCGGTTCTATTCTTTGTGACTTTCAGGCACTGTTCAGCATCTTCATCCCCTTTGGTGGGGGGTGCTGGTTCTGAGGTTTTGAGCAGTGTTAACTTCATCTCGAGCCTCGTGATGGTTTGCCACATCTGGAGACTACAGCTTTGTATCTCTGGAACGATTGCCGGTGATTTCTGCAGCATTGCAGCGGTAATATCGTTTTCTTGGACAATGTCTTTAACGTGCCTAGCCGGCTACACTAACTTTTCAGTTGGTGCTTTGTGAGTATTCTTGAACTACTGTGATTACTCGCTTTCTTTATATTGCAAAGGGGCCGATTAATTAACTTGGGGATCTTGCATGTGGAGAGACAATTGTTCTATGAGGATTTGGGTTAAGGTAGACCGTTTGTGACAACAAAATTAGCTTTTATACAGTGCAATACTTGGTTAGATCATTTGATTACCTACTATGACTTGTGACATATATATATATATATATATATATATATATATATATATATATATATATATATATATATATAGGAAGCCTTTTTTCTACTCCCGGGAGTAATTACTCCCTATGCCGTATCTCACAACTTAGGGAGTATTTCGCACAACGGAGAGTATGTACGTGTAGTATGTAAGTATATAAGATCATCTAGGTGGTATTTACATTTTTTTAGAGGTGGTATGTACACTTTTTAGACATACTCCTTTTTATATACGTATATGAAGGTATTTGCAAAATAGGCTAAAAACTATGTACTCCCTTGCAATTTTTTCATGTGGATCTCATTGGAATATCTTATAATTAGTATATGAGTGTATCCAAAATGATAAAGGAGTATTTCAAGTTCGTTTGGGTGGTATTTCAGAGATGGGAGTAATTACTCCCGGGAGTACAAAGTGTTTTTCCTATATATATATATATATATATATATATATATATATATAGGAAGCCTCTTTTCTACTCCCGGGAGTAATTACTCCCTATGCCGTATCGCACAACGTATGGAGTATTTCGCGCAACGGAGAGTATGTACGTGTAGTATATAAGTATATAAGATCATCTAGGTGGTATTTACATTTTTTCAGAGGTGGTATGTACACTTTTTAGACATACTTTTTTTTATATGCATATATGAAGGTATTTGCAAAATATGCTAAAAACTATGTACTCCCTTGCAATTTTTTCATGTGGATCTCATTGGAATATCTTATAATTAGTATATGAGTATATCCAAACTGATAAAGGAGTATTTCAAGTACGTTTGGGTGGTATTTCAGATATGGGAGTAATTACTCCCGGGAGTACAAAGTATTTTTCCTATATATGTGTGTGTGTGTGTGTGTGTGTGTGTGTGTGTGTGTGTGTGTGTGTGTGTGTGTGATAGTTTGCGCACTGTTCAATAACCTTTATTGCCGTATTGATTACTCCCTGTAATCACTGATACTATTCATATATGCTATTATCTACTCTATTTGTCCAGTAAGCTACTTCAAGTTAGTTTATCCCTATATACATGTTTACATTGTTTTAGATGATCAATTGATTAAGTTCTTAAACTACCAAGTATTGAAATTGTTAATTTGAGGTAAGGTTATCACAAACAAGTCTATATTTTATCCCTGATGAGCAAGGGCTTTTTAAAGTAACCCGACATATGAGAACAATCTAAATTCAATTTGAGCTTATTGCTAGTTGTATGTCTCTTTTATTGTTCATATTATTGTTATACATTTGCTTAAATACTTGATTACGGGTTTACATGCTTTGATATTGTTAAATATCATGTGTAAGTATTTTTGCTCATGCTTTGTTAACAATGATTTGTCATGGTTATTTAATATGATTAAAATTATAATCATGATAAATTTGCTAATGCCACAATCTTACAACATAGAGGTAAGAGACTAGTCTTTAGCAGTCCTACACTTAGTGGCAAGAAGTTCATAAGTTTGTTAGTATCACGATGTGTATCGTACGAGCTTACGACCCTAATTAATGCTGTATAGTAGGATTTAGCAGCTGTCTCCTCTCATCCTATTCCAATTCTTCAGCATGCTACTATCGTATGTTGCCATTGAATGCCAATCCACACCTGATTTCTAAATTAATAACATCTGGCAATTTTATATCAACTAACACTATATTTGCTCATCTTGAATACAATAACTTAAGTTATAGTGTAGAGTTGATTAATTTATCATATATAGTTGATTAATTCATGAAATAGACTCTATAGGATGACTTAATCAACTCTGTACGATGAGTTAATCAGCTCTATAATTCAAGAAGCTAGGCTGCATGTGACCAATCCATCTGTGATATGTTGTTATATCACTGACATATGGTCGTAGACGGTTCGAAAAACCGTCTGTGATGACGATTTCAAACCGTCTGTGATGTTATTATCTGTAGTATTGGATCTAAAAATATTCATCCGGTGCAGCATAGCATGTGGCTCTACCTAGTATAGTTTAATTATAAATAGATCCCCCGCATGTATGTTCTAGTCAATTAATCCCTCCAAGTCACACACACACATATCGTTTTGGCACACGTGCAGTCAAATTTTCAAAACTTTAGCTGTCAATATCTTTTAAAATATTTACATTAGATACAAGAAAATCACATGTGCATTTTTTTCTCAAAAAAGTATTTCCATGATATTAATTATAATGTTATTGTATGTTATAATTATATTACAATAGAAACTAGTGATCAAAATTGTGTTTTGATGATCATATTTTAATGTCCAAAATAATATGCATTTACGAACGGAGGGGTCAAATACATTAGCAGTTGATCACTTGCATTTTCTATACCTAACCACGTACTCCAAATTGCTGTAATTAGTTCCTCGAAAAGAATTGCTGTAATTAGTAGTAACTCGTATATATTGTCAAACTAAGCACACAGCTGCACGGTTAGATCAATGGAGAATTTAGTTGGGGATGCGCCCATTTTTGTTGTTGGTGCAGCCGCGTGCCACGGTAGTACGTGCGTAGGTACGTGCAACTCTTTGTTTTGCGCGTACGTATTCGCGCGTGGCGGCAACGTCGACGTGCGATCGCTGTCCCCACCATGCCACCGGCGCGATTTGATCAGATCAGCTGCCCGCCCTGTCAATTTTGTCGTGGTGTACGTACGAACCCTGCCTATCGCGCATTTATTTATTTATTTTCTCATTTGAACGATTAAATTTGAGGTACTGCCGTACTGCTCCGTCCACGTATAGTCTTTGTTGGTATTTACTATTTATAGGACATATTTTATGTCTCAGTGTAAAAATACGCGTGATGTTTCCTTTATACCTCTCATAAATACTTAGATTTACTTAATATTCTCTCTCTATATATTAAATATAGTAATTAAAGATAATAATTAAGGATATTCTAGCTATTTTTAATAATTTTTTCGTTTATGTACCAAAATATAAATTTGGACGGAAGGAGGGAGTACTTTGTTTTCGCTTTGTGCAGCTATTGTCCTTCCGAGGAATCGCACTGTGCCCAAGTATATGCTTACGTATAAAAAACATGCCTTTAATCCTTGCTGACTAGTGTCATTGTGAGCGTTTCGCATGTTGCGCGGTTTAAAAAGGCTAGTAAGTAGTAGTATTATCTTATAACTGGATTATATAAGGATCAGTTTGCACAGCTCCTGAGCTACCAAGGGACAGATGTTTGTTGACGGCAGGTAATTTTCTTGGCTGGCCCGCTACCAATCGTCAGAAATAATAATTATGCCTAAAGGCTAATTGAATGAATTGAGGTTTAGTAATGGCCAATCGATTGATCAGAAAGGAAAACAAAACCTGTAATGTATTGAACTTCTACTTTTGATTGCCGGTGGGCATTAGGCCGATCAGATTTTAGATGATCTGCTAAATTAAGCTCGCCGTCTCGTCCTATTCCATTCTTTTTTCTTTAAAGGGAGCCTTAACACTTTAGCCAGTTAGCCCTTCGGCGTTATTTCAACTTGGACATGAATTTTTAGCACATTTTGATGTTATTATATTAACATAAGCATTAAACACTGATGCTCGAAAAACTTGCTTACCTTATCGAGCTAGCTTACTAAGCTAAGCGCGAAGGAATTTTTTCTAAGATAGCAGAGCTAACCAGATGGCAGCCTAGCTTGCTTCTAGAAGATTCTACAGTGATCACTAGAATCAGCTTCAGGTGACGCGACGTGTTCGTAACGCCGTCAGAAGAAAAAAAAAACTATTTGCGAACATTTACATAAATTGTGTTGTTAATTATGGCTCAAAAAAGATATGCTTTATCACACACTTATCTTAAAAAAAAATTAGTCCAGTAGCATTAACATAGCACTGCGTCAATTAGTTCAGACTTAACAATCGATCGATAGTACTTCATTAGTGCTATCACACAAATATGCAGGAAATCTCATGGTGAGTAAGATTTCTCTTGATATTTCTGGCTGCAATTAATGCAGTGCAAATAGTCAATGCTAACTACCCCCTCGATCGGGAAAGAAAACGATAACACCGGAGCTCAAAAATAGTACTGGTAGTTCGTATCTGGTGCCAAAAGTTGGCACGTTGAAATTTGTCGTGCCAAATGTGACACGCCATAAAAAAAATAGCTGTGACTCAAAAAAAATGTCAAATTTAATAGTTGATTGTCAAAGAGTACGTGGCAATTAAGGTGTGAGGCCCAGAAGCTTAGCGTAGAATGATGGTTTGATTCATCAGCCGAATATGTGCGTGGCACATATATGAACTGCATTGCAGGTTTGGCAACAGATCATTAATGCCAAACATGTCAAAATGACAAAATTCGTGAATTTTGCTGGCCAGCTAAAACATCTACGGGAACTTAAAACCATGGTATGTATAGCTATAGGAAGCTGTCATCAGTGCAAGACCATTCTAAATAGATACCATAGGTCCACTTAGCATGGCTGTAGTTTGTTTGAAAAGTTGCTTTCAGTTGGGTTATGTGACTAAAGGGTTGCATAGCAAAACAATTGAGTTGAAAAGATTTAGTGTTTGATGGTCTGTCTTTTAGCTATAATGGCAAAATTAGAATTTCAATCCATCAAAGCTAGCTGTAGGAAGCTACCCTAAGCTAGCATTTTGCTTTCAGCTTCTTGTAGGTCTTGTGGGACGGCTTCAGCTTCGGCTTCTCCTCTCTGGAAGCTTGAAGACAAAAGCCAGTAGCCTATTTGTATAGATGAAGCCAAAAGCCAAAAGCTGATCTGGGGTAGATTTCCATGGCTTCAGTGGGTTAGGACTCTAATTTTGATACTAAAGTTGAAGAAAACTACCCTCTTTTACCAAGTACAAAACCCCAAACCCCACCCATTTCACCTCCATTCTCACCCGCACTCCTCACACCTAAAAGCCAGCTTGTCAAATTTCAAATCTTTTTAACCTAGTCGTGCAGTCGTTCAGCCATGTAGTCCAGCCAAAAGGTTCAATAATACCAGAGAGGATCAACCTTTAGCTTCTAGCTATGGAGAAATCATCTGTTTGGGACAGTTTTTAACTTCGAGTCCCAAACAGACCTATAAATACGCGTCTGAACTCTTAGCCTTATAATGTAGAACCGGCAATTTAGCTCTGCAAAATGGCAGTAATTAATCAATACTATGTGTAATTAATGTAAGTTTCAGCAACTTCAATTAAATGCTTTCTTACTATCCATAAGAAATCCCTTCTTTGATCGGTCTCCAGTTCCAGTCTCACGTTGGGACTAGCCAGCAGGTGATGTCATAGCTAGCTTGCGATGATAGATTGATGGTCGCTGTTTCGATGCGGCGGTGCATGCTGCCGGGTGGGTCTACACGGAGGAGGAGCCACCCAAGGCCTGCCTGCCCAAAAGCTAAGGTCACCGGACAAAGCGGCACTATTTGTGTAGTTCCTATACCTCTGGGGTGTAACTTTTTGCAGTGATTGATTGATTGATGCGATAGGAAAGTTGAGAGTCGTGGGAGGAAAGGGATTCTTTCTCCTCCTCTTTCTCCCTCCCCTCCCTCCTGCCAGTGGTTTTGCCTTTTGCTTACGGTGCTCATCGACATGCACTAGCCCTAGCTTGCCATGCCGTAGATTATGTTTGTACACGACGGCATCGGTCTGTTTGGTTGTTTTTTATTTTATTTTAATTTGGCACACACGTGTATACTACTATACAGGGGTTGTTTGGTTTGATGACGAATTTGCGAAACTAAATCTTATGAAAATTAGTATACTAAAATATTTTGGTTATCAAATTGGTTGTCAATGTTTTGACCAAAGATTAGCCAAAAAAAAATAAATCAGAGTGCTAATCGAGAAGAGAATCTTGCAAAATTTGATTGCAAACCAAATGTTTACCAAATTTGACAAAAATTCAGTAAGACTGGTAACCATTGGAATCAAACCAAACCAAACATGTCTACATCTCAAGTTCTCTTTTTTTTTCTGTCGATATCTATGGGTATTGTTTGTGTAAGGGTTGCTAGATGACGGGTGTTTAATGTGACGGATCGCCTTTTTAGGGGCAGTGCGAAACTCACAACAGTTACCCAGGAAGACTAACTGTTGTAAAACAAGAGTAAAATTACCTGGCCAAAAGCCAATTCAACACTTTTTATTCAATATAGTTGGTCTAACGACCGGTTTTACAAGAGAAGCATCCAAGCTTCTAAACTTACACTAACAAAAGAGAGAAACCACATGCAGGGCCTGAGCGAAGACAAAGACCTAAAACCAGACTAAATCGCCATCTACGATCTCCTGGAAGGCGCCAACGTCTTCGAACTCTGAAAGGGGCGGGGTTTTGCAAGGGTGAGTACGGGAGTACTCAACAAGTCGTACGGAACCGCTGAATACTATATGTAGGGGTAATCAAGGGGTGGCAATAGGGTTTAGTATCTGGATGCAGTTTTATTTCACAATTCATTTTACATTTGAAGCACAAACTAATAAATAAGTAATTTGAATTTCACAAGTTCAACAACACTTAACCACAATTATCCAAATTCCAAACAGTAACTTGAGCTTAGTTACGGGTATCAACCCCGATTCCAACTTAACTTCATTTACCGGAAGTACGGCGTAATCGATTACAATTGAGATTAACTCTGCAGAGCGGCTCACCTTACCCACAAGATATCTATAACCTTTATGCCAATCGCGAGTTTCATGCAACTTAAATGCATGTGGCCCGCTTTAGATTATCACAAAGATTTCGCTTAATCATTCCTGTCCTTTAGTTGTTTACCGATAGTACCGCTTACCTTGGACGCAGTGGTCCCCATTAGCGTCTACCGCTGTGAGAACCAAGAATGTCACTCTGGACCATTCCTGCTCCACCCCTCCGGTCCATTTCCTGCCGGAAAGCCCGGTCCCCATTCTCTCCAGAGAATGGTAGCCACCAAGACAGTCCAATTATTATCTCAGAATGATTAACTTAATGAGCCGTGTCGATACAGTCCACCGACCAGTCCGACCTGTGGTTGAGCGGGAACTAAGTTATTTACTTTGCTCAAGGGGATTATTAACCTTACACTTTTGCCAAAGACCAAGCCTTCATCCACAAACCCATTCCGGTACTCGCAGTACCGGCCACCAGACCAACCAAGGCATTAATCACCGGTAGGGATCGAATCTCATCCACTCCGGATTAATCCGACATCGTCCCCTGATCGCAAAGACTTTTATAAACAATCGAATCGGAGATTCGGCAAGATTTTCTTTAAATCCAGGTTTTGAACTAACCTAGCAGTATAATCTAACCTATTCATGGCAATAAGCAGTTAACTAGGGTTCCAAAGGATTAACAGGGTTCAAATATTTCAAGGAGGTTTCATGAGCAATTCGGTATTACCTATTTATCATGTCATTCTAAAATACTGGATTTCATTAATTCAAATACAGTAAAATAATGCGATATAAAATAATTACTACTATAGCATGGCATGATAGGATCAATATGATCAAAGGGTGTACGGCTTGCCTTGCGCGGCAGCTGGATCGGACGAGTCGTCGGGGAAGTAGTCGTCTTTGCGCTCCGTCTGTCCGACGCCTGGCTCCGAATCGCTCCGACTCCAGGGACTGCTCCGGCTCCACGGGCGTCTCAACGGTCGAATCTAGCGCGGAAAGACAACCAACATAAATAAACGATAAAACAATAACCGAAAATGAAAACGGAAACTGAAACGGAAACCGGAACCGAGTCGGAAGAGAACGGAGGGCGAAACTGGGATTTGGAGAATTTCTGGGGTTCGGATCTGGGAACGGATAGCATTTCTGGACTCAGGGGATCGAAACGGTTCGGGAAAAGTATTTGGTGGAGCTATGGGATTTTTCTGGATTTTCTGGGCTATTTTTGGAATTAAAAACGATATTTCGGAATTTAATAATTAAATTAAAAACCGATTTTCGTTTTTACTGTTTTGGGCTGGCGCTCGGCGCGGGAATGGGCCGCGGCCCACGGGGCGCCAAGGAGGAGGTCGGCTGGCCGGCCGGCCAAAGACGGCGGCGAGAGAGGAGAGGGCCACTCGGCAGGAACGGGAGGAGAGAGAGACCGACGGGCGAGGCCCGCAGGCAGCGGACGGGGCGGCTAGGGTTCGGAACAGGGAGGGCGACGGGAAAGCGGCGGCGGCGGGCTGGCGCGCGGCGACGGAGGCGAGGCGAGAGCCGAGGAGGAGGGGAGCTCACCACCGAGGAGGAGGCGGGCGAGGTGAGAGCGAGGGGAGGCGGTTTTATAGCCGGGCCGCGAGGCAAAGCGGCCGGCTCGACGGCTGGCGGCGCTGGCGGGCGCGAGAGCCGGGCGACGGCTGTTTGCGCAGCAAGGCTGGGGAGGCAGCGGCGGGCACGGCGGCATGGCCGGCGACCACTCGAAGCGTCTGTGCGCGCGGCGGCGCCAGCGGCGGCGCGGCGGCGCGCGCACGGAGCGCACCGCGCCGAGGCGAGGAGGCGAGGGCTGGCCACGGGCGGCAAGAGGCCACGGCTAAGCTGGGCCGGGCGGAGCTGGGCCGGGCGGAGGCAGGCCGATGGGCCGAACAGGAGCAGGCCGCATGGGCCAAGAGCAAAGGAGAAACGGCCCAACAAGGTTAGGGATTCAAACTCGAATTTCGAATTTCCAAATTCAAATCCAAATGCAAATTCAAACAAACTCAAACAAATTCATTTTGAATTTTTGAGGGTTGTTTCAACCTACCCCACTTAAAATGGAATCTCGTCCCCGAGATTCATTTCGCCTGGGAAAATAGGTTGGGAAAATTCTGCTGCAATTCCGATTCCTTCTCCCAAGTAGTTTCTTCGAGTGTATGATTCTTCCATAGCACTCGGCAGATCCTGACATTCTTGAACTTGAGTTCCCTTTCCATAGTCTCCACAATCTCGACCGTTCCTCACGGTATGTCAAATCTTCTTTCAAGTCTATCCCTTTCAACTGCACTTGCTCTGACGGCTGACGGAGACATTTCCTTAACTGGGACACATGAAAGACATTGTGTACCCTTGACAACTCTGGACTTAACTGTAACTTGTAGGCTACTTCTCCGATTCTGTCGGTCACGGGGTATGGTCCAACATACCTCGGAGCTAACTTCCCTTTTATCTGAAAACGGCGAACAGGCTTGAAGGGTGTCACTTTCAGATAAACGAAGTCTCCAATCTGATAACTTATATCCTTCCTTCTTGTATCTGCATAACTCTTCTGCCGGACTTGGGCTGTTCTCAGATTCTTCCTTATGATCCTCACATGAGCTTCGGCATCATGTACCAACTGAGGCCCAAAAGTCGCTTTCTTTCCGGTCTCGGTCCAATTTAACGGGGTTCTGCACTTCCTTCCATACAAGGCTTCAAACGGTGACATATCCAGACTGGCCTGGTAACTGTTATTGTACGAGAACTCCGCAAACGGCAAACACTTGGCCCACGAGGCTCCATATGCTAGAGCGCAGGCTCTCAACATATCCTCCAGTATCTGGTTAACTCTTTCTGTCTGACCATCTGTCTGAGGGTGATAGGTCAGATCTTGAAATTCAGATCCGTACTCCATCGCTTCATGCACTCTTCCGTAACTTTGAAGTAAATCGGCTCCACGATCCGACACGATCTTCTTAGGTATTCCATGCAATCGGACGATCTGGTCGTACAACTCTGCCAACTTGTCTCTTCCAACAGTCTGCTTTATAGGGATGAAATGGGCTACTTTGGTCAGTCTATCAATGATTACCCAGATAGCATCATGTCCTTGCTGAGTCTTGGGAAAACCAGTGATAAAGTCCATTCCAATCTCTTCCCACTTCCATTCTGGCACTGGAAGGGGTTGCAGCAATCCTGCCGTCTTTTGGTGGTCTATCTTGATTTTCCGACACACGTCACAACATACCACGTGCTCGGCTACTTCTTTCTTCATTCCATTCCACCAGTACTCCTTCTTCAAGTCTTGGTACATCTTCGTACTGCCAGGATGTATTGAGAATTGTGACGAGTGAGCCTCTGTCAAAATCAATCCTCTTATATCCTTGTCCTTCGGAATGCATATACGATCGCGGAATCGTAGTATGCCTTGCTTGTCTTCCGAGAACTCTGAGGGACTAACTTCCTTCATCAACTTTCAGATTCCAAAGTATATCTTCATCTGCTTGTCGAGCCGCTTTGATCTCGCTTAAGATCTGATCAGATCTCTAGGAAATGCACTGATCCTTCTGACACTATCTGCAGGTTCAACTCCTGTACTTCTGACTTCAGCTGGGGAGAGATAGTCTCAACTTGAGCTAAATAATGGCAGGCTTTTCTGCTCAAAGCGTCTGCTACCACATTAGCTTTTCCTGGATGATAAAGGATTTCTAGATCATAATCCTTAATCAATTCCAACCATCTTCTCTGTCTCATGTTCAGATTGGGCTGGGTGAACACGTACTTCAGGCTCTTGTGGTCTGAAAACACTTCACAGCGGTTCCCCAACAGGTAATGTCTCCAAATCTTCAACGCGTGCACTACTGAGGCTAGCTCCAGGTCATGGGTCGGGTAATTCTCCTCATGCGGTCTGAGTTGTCGCGATGCATACGCAACCACTTTTCCTTCTTGCATTAACACACATCCCAATCCTCTCGTCGAAGCGTCACAGTAGATCTGGAAATCTTTATCCGGGTCTGGGAGAGTGAGAACTGGGTCTGAGGTTAACTTGGTCTTCAACTCTTGGAAACTTTTCTCACACTTCTCAGTCCAAACGTAGGGGCTGTCCTTTTTGAGAAGCTGAGTCATCGGTTTAGCTATCTTGGAGAATCCTTCGATGAATCTTCTGTAGTATCCTGCCAAACCGAGAAAACTTCTGACTTCTGGCACTGACACAGGCCGTTTCCATTCCAACACTGTCCTGATCTTCTCGGGATCCATCTTCACGCCATCCTTGGTGATGATGTGTCCTAGGAAAGCGATTTCATCCAACCAGAAATCACACTTAGAGAATTTTGCATATAGCTGATGTTCTCTAAGCCTTCCCAGAATTAAGTGCAGATGCTTCTGGTGATCTTCTTCTGTCTTGGAGTAAATGAGTATGTCGTCTATGAACACTACGATGAACTTGTCCAAGAACTCCATGCATACTTGGTTCATCAGGTTCATAAAGTAAGCCGGGGCATTTGTGAGACCAAATGGCACCACGGTGAACTCATATAATCCGTACCGAGTAGCAAATGCTGTCTTCTCTCTGTCTTGTTCTCTGACCTTCAACTGATGATATCCTGTCCTCAGGTCTATCTTCGAAAAGATCTTGGCTCCTTTCAACTGATCGAACAGGTCATCTATCCGGGGTAACGGGTACTTGTTCTTGATGGTTGCATCATTCAGAGCTCTGTAGTCTATACAGAGTCTCTTACTTCCGTCTTTCTTTCTGGCAAATACTACTTGCGCGGACCAAGGGGAGATACTTGGCCGTACAAATCCTTTATCCAGCAATTCATCCAATTGCTTCTTCAGTTCTTTTAACTCCAAAGGCGACATTGGACGTGATCGCTTATGGATAGGAGCTGTTCCCGGAACTAACTCTATTGCCAGTTCTATGCCTCTGTTCGGAGGTTTTCCTGGTAACTCTTCTGGAAAGACTTCAGGGTACTCCCGAACTACGGGTATCTTTATCTAATCCACGAACAGCGCATTGATGATGTTCGACTTCTCTTGATCAACCTTGGATCATTCTCGAATCGCCACTTTCGACCATAACCATTCCTCGAAAGTGTCATCAAGTTTTCACAAGACAATCCAACTGAGCATGGTGTCTAGATAACCAGTTCATTCCCAATATGATATCTAGACCATCCATTTCTAACAACAACAGGTTGGCTCTGAACTCAACTCCTCGGATTTCTATCCTCAGACATCGCAAGAATCTTGCCATCAACCGACTTCCGGTGTGGAAAACACATGGAGAGGGCAAGGGAGAATAGGGCAACCCACTTTTGCAAGCAAAAGCCAAGGAAATGAACGAATGGGTTGCACCTGGATCAAAGAGGGTTAAGGCCAACTTGGTTTGGACGGGAAACTTACCAACGATAACATCCGTTGCTTCGGCTGCTTCTGCTGCTGACACATGGTTGATTCTGCCTTGAGGGTTCCTGGGCGGGTTGGTTCCGCGGTTGTTGGAATATCCCTCGGTCTTGACTGGTGCCCTCAAATAACCTTGATGGGGCGGCTGAGGCTGACGGGGCGCTGGCTGTCTGTTGGCGGAAGCTGACGCTTGAGCTTTTGCCACATCACTCGGCAAGTCCTTCTTCGGGCACTGCTGCCTGAAGTGTCCGGGCTGTCCGCAATGGAAGCAAGCTGAACCTTTCTTGGGACACACATTAGAGTAATGGTTCCCGTTGCAGGTAAAGCATCGAACATTCCCGGGCTGAGCATTGGGCGGAACAGGTCGGGATCCTCCCACTGCTTGTCTCTTGTTTGGAACATTGGGGTTGAAGGTATAGGTCCTTCCCTTGAACTGACTTGCTGCTGACATCCTCTGTTGCTGTGCCTTTCTCTTTCTAGTATCCTCCAGGTCATTCCTTGTCTCTTCTGACACAATCAGCCTATCTACCATGGCTGAGAAATCCTTGAACTCCACTGATGAGATATGGAACTTGAGGTTCTTCTGCAGTCCTTCATAGAATCTTTCTATCTTCTTTTCCTCTCGTGTCTACTTCTCTGGGTGCATAGCGAGAAAGGTTGTTGAAGTGGTGCAGGTATTCCATCACGATCCTTCCTCCTTGATGGAGAGAGACGTAAATTCCCTCCGCTTGGAGGCCATCAATCCTCTTTGGAATGTGAGTCTTCCTAAAGCTTCTTCAACATCCGCCACGAAATCTCTTGTCCTGTCTTGAGTCTGAAAGTTGACCCACCATGTCGCCGCTTGTCCTTGCAAATGGTGAGAGGCATAGAGCACTTTCTCCTTCTCGATTACCGCACGGTATCCGGCTTCATTTGGATAACCGTGAGCCAATCATCTGCTGATAACGGCTCAGTTGACATGGAGAAAATAGGGGGCCGGGTCTTTTGGAAGTCAGACCAGTGTGACCCACCTAATAACCCATCATGTCCAAAGTTGTTTCCTTGGGGATTCATCTGGGTCTTGCGGCAAAGCTGTGCCATCATCATCTCAATCATCCGATTACGCCTGCTCGATCGTATCTGTTCCTTTCTATATCTGCCAAGATTTGAGCTATGTTAATCGGATTTCCTGGCCGGGTCTCGCCTCATTCCCGTAACCTTGGTGTTGTGATCCTTCACCTTGATCCATACCGACTATCTTTTAGGTCTTGCTGCAGGTTTTGGGCAAAGCGTAAGATAAGTAAGATTTAGACATGGGGCGTAGAGAGATTGAATAGGTGAGAGGCGAGACGAAATGGGAAAGAATTAGTGGAATTAGGCCGAAGGTATAAGGATAATAGAGCAAACAACATACAGAGATAAGAAACTTAATTTTACTGATACATAGATTGTTTACAATACCGTCATACTAAGGTAAGAAACAACCTATTTTACATTACAAAAGACTACTCCAAAAGGGTAAAGCCAACTTCTAGGACTAACGCCCTATTCTAAGACTGGAATCTTCAATCGTAAGTCGGAGATGTAGATGATGCGCTCCTCGATCTTCCTCCACATCTTACGCCATGGGACAGTCGATCCACAAATGACGGACCATCCACGGACATCTCTTCTCCGGCTCGTCATCGGGCCGCAAATGGTCTATCTCTTCACGAAGCTCGCCGATCTCCATCCAGGCATTGCTCAACTGCCGCCGCAGATCATCTCGCTCGATGAGAAGGGAGGTGTACAGAAATCCTTGTTGACAAGGAGTTCTGCAGCCTTCATCGACACGCGGATCTGCTTCGCCCTCCCGAATGTAGACGATCATCGTCGGGCATCCCCTTCATGGGGATCAATCAAATCGATCGCGTGGTCGAACTCGGTAGCGAAGAGACGACGCAGTGCTTCATCGCCTGACGGGCAGAGTCCTGGATAGCGTCGACTCGTGGACGCGGTGCCCTTGGAAGTGACGCGAATATCTGGATTATTTGGCGGGGATCCAGATTGAACCAGGCTCTCCACTCAACGCGACGACACCCTGGAAAAGCTCCTCCGTGTGAAAAACGGGATCTCAATCGATCACTCCAACATGTCAGAGCATTCTCCACAAAGAGCCTGCCTCATCCTTCGAACCTCGGGAAGTGGGTAGACGTGGTGCACCATCTGCCAAAACGAGAATCTTTTTAAGTCAGATGAGCGGAAAGGTTTTAAGTGAATTTTAAAGGAGAGAAGTGAATTTTTAAGGAAAAGGTGGGAAACAGAGAGAGGAGAGAAACAGGATTATAAGGATAATACTTACAGTTTTCGAAACTCATTTTGTAGTTTGAAATAATCTTTTGAAAAAGACTCCTTAAGCCAACTTAGGTCTCAGTCTACGGTCAAGCCTAGGCTCGATACCACTTGTGACGGACCGCCTTTTAGGGGCAAGCAGGAAACTCACAACAGCTTACTCCAGAAGACTAACTGCTGTAAAACAAGAGTAAAATTACCTGGCCAAAAGCCAATTCAACACTTTTTATTCAATATAGTTGGTCTAACGACCGGTTTTACAAGAGAAGCATCCAAGCTTCTAAACTTACACTAACAAAAGAGAGAAACCACAGGCAGGGCCTGAGCGAAGACAAAGACCTAAAACCAGACTAAATCGCCATCTACGATCTCCTGGAAGGCGCCAACGTCTTCGAACTCGAAGGGGCGGGTTTTGCAAGGGTGAGTACGGGAGTACTCAACAAGTCGTACGGAACCGCTGAATACTATATGTAGGGGTAATCAAGGGGTGGCAATAGGGTTTAGTATCTGGATGCAGTTTTATTTCACAATTCATTTTACATTTGAAGCACAAACTAATAAATAAGTAATTTGAATTTCACAAGTTCAACAACACTTAACCACAATTATCCAAATTCCAAACAGTAACTTGAGCTTAGTTACGGGTATCAACCCCGATTCCAACTTAACTTCATTTACCGGAAGTACGGCGTAATCGATTACAATTGAGATTAACTCTGCAGAGCGGCTCAGCTTTACCCACAAGATATCTATAACCTTTATGCCAATCGCGAGTTTCATGCAACTTAAATGCATGTGGCCCAGTTTAGATTATCACAGCATTTCGTTTAATCATTCCTGTCCTTTAGTTGTTTACCGATAGTACCGCTACCTTGGACGCAGGGTCCCCATTAGCGTCTACCGTTGTGAGAACCAAGAATGTCACTCGACCATTCCTGCTCCACCCTCCTGGTCCATTTCCTCGCCGGAAAGCCCGGTCCCCATTCTCTCCAGAGAATGGTAGCCACCAAGACAAATTCCAATTATTATCTCAGAATGATTAACTTAATGAGCCGTGTCGGATCTGTGTCCACCGACCTCCGACTGTGGTTGAGCGAACTAAGTTATTTACTTTGCTCAAGGGGATTATTAACCTTACACTTTTGCCAAAGACCAAGCCTTCATCCACAAACCCATTCCAGATTTCGCAGATCGCCACCGCACTCAACCAAGGCATTAATCACCACGGTAGGGGATCGAATCTCATCCACTCCGGATTAATCCGACATCGCCCCCTGATCGCAAAGACTTTTATAAACAATCCGAATCGGAGATTCGCGGCATTTTCTTTAAATCCAGGTTTTGAACTAACCTAGCAGATAATCTAACCTATTCATGGCAATAAGCGCTAACTAGGGTTCCAAAGGATTAACAGGTTCAAATATTTCAAGGAGGTTTCATGAGCAATTCGGTATTACCTATTTATCATGTCATTCTAAAATACTGGATTTCATTAATTCAAATACAGTAAAATAATGCGATATAAAATAATTACTACTATAGCATGGCATGATAGGATCAATATGATCAAAGGGTGTATACGGCTTGCCTTGCGGTTGGATCGGACGAGTCGTCGGGAAGTAGTCGTCTTTGCGCTCCTGCAGTCCGACGTCTGCTCGAATCGCTCGACTCCAGGGGCTGCTCGGCTCCACGGGCGTCTCAGCGGTCGAATCTAGCGCGAAAGACAACCAACATAAATAAACGATAAAACAATAACCAAAATGAAAACGGAATCGAACGGAAACCGAATCCGAGCTCGGAAGAGAACGGAGGGCTAAATCGGGATTTGGAGAATTTCTCGGGTTCGGATCTGGGAACGGATAGCATTTCGACTCGAGGATCGAAACGGTTCGAAAAGTATTTGGTGGAGCTATGGGATTTTTCTGGATTTTCTGGGCTATTTTTGGAATTAAAAACGATATTTCGGAATTTAATAATTAAATTAAAAACCGATTTTCGCTTTTATCGCTTTTGGTCAGCGCACGGAATGGGCCATGCGCCCACTGGCGCGCTACATGGAGGTCGGTCAGCCCAAAGACACGCGCAGCGAGAGAGAGAGGGCCACTCAGGGGAACGGGAGGAGAGAGAGACCGACGGGGCTGACTGCAGGCGCCGGACGGGGCCTGGGTTCGAAACAGGAGGGCGACGGAAAGCGGCGGGCGCTACTGGCATGTGGCCGACGGAGGCGAGGCGAGAGCCGAGGAGGAGGGGAGCTCACCACCGAGAGGAGGCGGGCGAGGTGAGAGCGAGGAGGCGGCCTTTATAGCCGCTGCGGAGGCAGCGCCAAGCTCGACGGCTGGCGGGCGCGGCGGCAAGGCGAAGCGGCGGGCGACGCATTGGCCAGCAAGGGCGCGAGGCGGCAGGGCGGCGGGCACCTGGCTGGCGACCACGCTGAGAGCGTAGGGCGGCGGCGCCAACAGGCGGGCTGGGCGGAAGCGAGGGCCGGCAGACGGAGCGCACCGGCCGAGGCGAGGAGGCGAGGGCTGGCCACTGGCGAGCAGCCGGCCGGCTGCCGGGCCGGCGAGCTGGCCGGCGAGGCAGCCGATGGGCCGAACAGGAGCAGGCCGCATGGGCCAAGAGCAAAGGAGAAACGGCCCAACAAGGTTAGGGATTCAAACTCGAATTTCGAATTTCCAAATTCAAATCCAAATGCAAATTCAAACAAACTCAAACAAATTCATTTTGAATTTTTGAGGGTTGTTTCATTTAAGTATTGTGGCTACGTACGCTGACAGATCAAGGAAAATAAAACGAGAGATGTATGCCGAACAAGCAGGAGTGTTCAAGTATTTTCTGACGGCGTACTCTACTCAACATTTAAGCATGTCGTCAGGTGCAAACTGCTCATGTCCGCAGATAGCAACAAAAAGTGGGCACCAACTGCTTCGCTGTCCAAGATTTGGAAAATGTGATGCCAGATAATGAATGCTTACCACAGATCTATAGATCAAGTCGTCGTTCCCAGAGCTGAAGCAGGCCGGCGATGGTAGCAGTAATTTACTGCCGCTGCATGCATCTAGTACTCCAGGAGTAAGTATACAAACAACTGGTGGGGGCCGGGCCGGCCGGGTATATACAGTACGTATGATTTAAAGCAAGTATATATGCAGCTTATCAAGGTAACTACGTACACAAACTTTATTGCCTATCAAGCATTTCATGCTTGCATGAGGCAAGCATATACGTGCCTTAAGTTCCTAAAAAAAAGTATACATTTATGCATGTGCAATAGAGATATGATCTAGTAGTTTTTTTTTTCTTTATTTCCACTTCCGATATGTTCAAGGCTGACAAATATGGAGAATTAATGGAACGGTTTGTGAATCTTTGTTTGGCCGTACGTACGTGCGTCGAGGACTACGTCCGCATGCGGTTCAAGATACGTACGTAGCTAGTGCTCCATTCGAAAGTAATTCGTACGCACTCACCGGGGGAAGCATATATATATATATATACGTACAGGAGGGATTTTGGAAGCAAATTAACAATTAGTTTATCTCCTATTAATTCAAAGTCCTAATCGAAGCGACACGTACTTTAATTATCTCCCGTTCAGAGTCCGGCAGAACAAATTTTGGGTGTAAAAAGGCGCATGCGTTAATTGGTTATGCCGCAATGGTATCAACTGCGTGAAACTGCAAGGCGGTGCAATTCTTTGCAGCCTCACTGCTAGCTTCCAAATTAATAGTTTGATCATATGTACCAAATTAAGATGTCTAGAGTTCAGTAACCTATGATTTGCGAAGGACGTACGTACCTGTTATGTCGAAGCGCATAGAAAACTAAATCAATGTAGATGTCTGATCGATTGTCCCTGACAATAATATATGTCTACACGATAGCGTAATGTATAAAAGGTTTTCCCGTTCTTTCCCCCTTAATAATGTTGCTAGAATTCTAAAAAAATACTGTAGCTATACTATACGAGCAAGGAATAATACCCCATCACATTAATTAATTCTCACAAAATTAACCTAGTTAGCTCTTGCACATTTATGACATACTGTATAGTACTACTACGCCTGTTTCGATCCACTCTCCCTTAATTAGATAGGAGCAGTACTATATTAATTAAACCGATATACATATAGTTGTCCACTGTCCATTTATTTTAGTTGTCTAGTGTCCAGCACCGCAGAGATCCTTAATTCTTCGTGGGTAATATGTTGCACAACTTTTAGTATCAATTCTTCTCATTTTGTAATTTCTTTGCAATATATATTTGTGCCTCTATTCTCAACTACTTGCCGAATTAAGTTTTATAAATCGACAGGATCTATGACCATTAATTTTTTTAATTATATTTTAGCAAATAATTATTTAAAATATGATTATATAGAAGTAAATCCACATTTGTCGTTTCCAATAGAACAGGTAAGCTACCCCTAATATACAATTATACACACAAGACAGCACTGCATCAATTATCTGCGTCAAATGCATTATGCATGTACTCTCTCCAGTTCGAAACACATATCATTTTGGATATCCACACATCTCTAAAATATATCTTTGATCAATAATTACCATTAGAATAATTTATAAAAACCCATTAAAATTATAATATTACGGAAGTACTTTTTGAAACTAATCTATATGTATAATTTTTATATATCAAATATAAATATTTTAAAGATATAGATAGCCAAAGTTTTAAAATTTTAACCCCGACATTTTTTTTGAACTGGGGGAGTATATACGAGTATACAGTGCTCTCTCGTTCGTGTGTATATTTACCGATGTTTGCTAGCTGGTTCGGTTATCCGATGATATTGATCACCTTTTTAGAGATTTATCATGACGATGTGTAATACTCCTCTTTTCTTTTTTAGTTGACGCCATAAAATTCGTGCTGTCAAAATTTGTAAATTTGACTACCAATATATTTTAAGCTACCTAGAATGGGTAATATGGAACCTATACTATTAGATTTGTTATTAAAAATACCTTCGTAATATTGCGATTTTATCATTAGTATAAAGTACGGATCAAAGGACACATCTTAATTGGAACCGCGAAAAGTTAAGAACGCCAAATAAAAAAGAATAGAGTGAGAGTAGTACATTAAACTAGCATGCATCACTGCTACAGAATCGCGCTTCACAAGCGGTTGAAAACCACCTCCAGAAGCGGTTTTACAACCGCTTCTAAGCAACCGCGAGTGATACCCCGAGAGATATCACAAGCGGTTCCTAGGAACCGCTTGTGGTGGTGCGACACCAAGTGGTAAAATGCGGTAATAATATCGTGGGAATGGGATTCGAACTCACGACCAGCACTCCATCCTCGTGACCCGCCTCATCCATCTAGCCAACCCACCCACGCGTGCTCTCTGATAGAATAGGGCACGCATTCTGAAGGGGGTCTTTAGAAGCGGTTCGTGGCACGAACCCCTTTTAAAGCTTTAGAAGCGGTTGGGGACACAAACCGCTTGTAAAGATCTTTAGAAGGGGTTCGTGCCACGAACCCCTTCTACACGAACCGGTTCTAGAGATCCCCTCCGGCCTGTTGCCACGAACCGCTTCTGGTGCGAGCATTACAACCGGTTCGTACCAAACCGTTTCTAATAGACCGGTTGTGATGCCCGGTTTTGTAGTAGCGCATAATACTAGATTTCGCATAAGATAACTGTGTCAAATTAATCGGCTTTGTACGTACAGCCGCCTTGATTTGCAGTTGTTATATTGTACACTGGCCAGCAAATACGTACAGCGAGCGGCCGGGGTGGTGGCAAGGTGGAGCTGGGACGAGTAGAGCAGCAGGCCGCTGTCGCGCACATCATTCCACGGCTCGGCTCCCCTCCCCAGCCGCTAGCTTTTTCTGGCGCCTTGCTTATATGGTACAGTGATGCCCATTCGCGGGGTGGTAGTGGTACTGGCAATGGCAAGTACTGGTGCCATGTAGATATGGGCTTCACAGTCTAGTCAGTTCATCGGGTAGTGCTGTGTCAATTCGATTTATCTATGATGAATTCAAGCATGGTTTATTGACACCATGTGTCACGTTCGTATCGTACCAGTTAAGATCTAATTTATTTACACTATTGCAATGAAAATAAAGCAGCGGAAGACGCATATAATCAAAGCAGTGGATGTTAAAATCGTGTCATACCTGTGTTGTACGCGTCGACCCTGTAGCGTGCCGTGTCGACCTAAACACGACCTTTCTGGACTTGCCATGAAGTGCCGTTTATCGTGCCCGCCGTCAGTCAGGCCGCCCGATACAACCATAGCAATGGTGCCACACCGGTCCAACCTTAGGGATACGTACTGTGCCTGGCTATTGCGCCACAAATTGATAAAAAAAAAACCCGGTCGGATACCCCCGTCTAGTACTCTAGTGCCATGCCATCCCTCCCAGTCAGTTGTCAACCCAAGCAGTGGGCCCGCTGCCCCTCTTGCCCCCCTACGTACGCGCGCGCGGGATCGACCGTAATTAATGTTGCCTACTTACTCATTTTCCACGCCCCTTGGTTTGTGGGAATGCTATTCGCCAAGGAATGGATCGGAGCAAAGCTCGTGTATTACAGTTGGTAAAACACAAGGAAATATATATATATATTATGTTTTTATCGGTGAAGTTATATTTTCTATTGTAGATTATAGAAGATTTGTTTGTTAATTTTATTCAGTTGATCGAACACGAAAGCCCCTCGCTCAGCTTAATTTCTACTAGCATGCTATAGTTTGAGCTTATGTAACTGACTATGCTTGACCCAATTAGTATTTTAAGCCCAAGCTATTCTGTCCTTCATCTCCGTAAATTTAAAGCGAATATTTAATGTCTTAAGTATGTTGTATCAAACATGTGATTTCTCGTTTTCATGAGCCATGCTTGGATAAGCCCATCTAGCTTCAAATTGTACGTGGATGGGCCGAGATTAACTCTGATCCTAGCCCATCCAAACGAGGATCGACATGGAAGGATTTTTATCATCTTGTATGTCTTTTTCCTCTCTTGGATCTACAATGCTGAGTTGATATATCCAAGATATTTGCATTTATTGAGGGAACTCATAAGTCATAACCTTGCCACAGAGGTAGTGCCAGCCAGGCTCGTAAAGTTGAAGAGAGCACAGTAATAGGCAGGAGGAACCACCTACATTTGATTTAAAGAAAGAGAGAGCAGGGACTTGAATGCAAGATATCAACAACCAAAACTTTGTGCTTTACCACTAGACCAGATGGGTGTCTCCCTGAGCAGGGGCGGATCCAGAAAAATAGATCATTGGGGTCATTACAATAACTTATAGCATATATATGCTTATATGCTAATAGAATATAATTAAATTTACATGTGATTTTGGTAAAATCATTGGGGTCATTTGACCCCACTAATTACATGCTAGATCCGCCACTGTCCCTGAGATTGAAACAGGTCTAAAAAAAGATCGAAATATGGTAGCACATAAACTTTGCACAATACGCAAAATCTCATACAGTTTTGACTGGCCAAGTTCCTAGTGTAGAACAACATATGTGCTCGTCGACGATTGTAATTTCAGTCCAACATAACCTCTCCTCGCAAAGAAAAGAAAGGATAGCCTAAGGCGTTGGCAGATCTGAACTTGATACATTTTATTTCCCTTGCAAGCCCATCTAGTTCCCAATGAACATTCTAATCTTACATGGAATCAAACTCAACCTGATGCTAATTAGTTCCTAGATAGCTAGAGAAAAAACAAACATGCATAATCTAATTAGTCAACAATTAATGGAAAGTGCACAAAGCGTATAGTCCGTGAAGTGTACCGCCATGGGGAACCTCTCACGTGTGTGTATATAGAGAGAGAGTGAGAGAATAGCTAGCGTGAACTCGAGTGCACGGATCTTTTCGTGAACTCAATAGGTTTATGAAATCTAGCACTTTTTAGATCGATCCAAATTGTTCATCTTGTTCGTCTCATCAAAATCAATCTAGTGACCAAATTTCGTATTTTTTTTTGAATTTTTTTAGTATTTGTTTTGTATTTTTGAAAAAATTCAAAAAAATACAAAATTTGATTACTAGATTGATTTTAATGAGACGAACAAGATGAACGGTTTGGATCGATCTAAAAAGTGCTATATTTCATAAACCCGTCGAGTTCACGGGAGTGATCCGTGCACTCGAGTTCACGCTAGCCATTCTCTCTCTATATATATATACACTTGATCATCTGACAAAAAAAGTGTTGTACGATCACGCTGTTCACCGTATAAATATTCTTGTTTCGTCGTCACAAGGGACACTGTCCACTTACGTACAAGCACAGCGTGAACCTAGAAATATATGCACGTACGGTTAACAAACGACGATCCACGCTCAATTTATTCCCGGTTGGTCGTGCCCGGTAGAAAAGCTTGAAGTTTGTGGGCTGTTTGAACTTGACTCGTAAAATAGATAGATCAGTTGAGTTATCTTTCCAGCTCGATATCTTAACGAATCGAGTTTGAGCTAACTTACGAGCTGCTCGGTAAGATTCGGTAACTAAATATTCACTATAATAATTTTTTATATGAAATATTTTTAATTAATTGAATATTTAAATTGATGTATGTTAATGTGAATATGTTAGGTTGTATTGAAATTATTAGGATTGCCAATCGACTCCTATCTGATTACCTATATTTCACTTGTATGTTAGATAATTAGCTACGGTTTTATTTCTGTAGTCCTTATGTCACATGTATGTGTTAGAGCGTGGCATGTGCTCACGATGAGACTTGGCTTAGCTCATGATTAATTATCTTAGCTCACATGATTTAGCTTAGTTCAACTCATCATGGGTGACGTGGCTCGTGAGTTGCTCGCGAGCAGCTCGAGTTTTTTTTTGGCTCGAGTTGATTTTTCAGGTTGTTTGCTAAACAAGCTGAGCTGAATCGAGCTATTTGTTTTAGTGAGCTTGTATGAGCTGAGCCGAGCCGGTTCACACGCGTTATCGTATAGAGCTACACACCATAGGAAGAATTGTATGGAATGGTGATTTTTAAAATTTCCCGCATTTAGTTTCTCTGTAGTTTAATTAAATATAGGAGTATACTGAATTACATAGTAGAAAGTCAATTAGTTAAGATAACTGTAACACGTGGTCTATACATATACATACGTGTGCATATGAGTCCTGTATATACAATGATGCAAACGGTAGTTGTATAATACACCTCCATATTATCTATAAATAGGATTAAAGATAACTCATATAATAAATTGTCTACATAGTTTTCTATTATAGTATAACTAATAAATTGTCTATACCATGGTTAACAATTTCGTCGAAAAACTCAGATTTCGTGAATTTCGCTTGTACCGTTCCGATTCGGAAAAGAAAACTGTTCGGTTTACCGCTCAAGTTGAAATCTAAATTAAAAAAAATATCCAAAATTTTCCTAAAATTAATATTAATAGCTTTATGTCCTCTTGTGTAATTTTTTTGAAAAAAAAACAAAGTTTGGAGATGTTTTTGAACCATTCAAAATGTAAATAATAGAAAAGCAAAACAAAAAAAAGGACAGCCCGCAGGCTTGAGTATATAAGTTGTACTATGTACCATTAGTTATATTCTATACTTATTTTGTTCTATAGCTTGCAATTTGACACAAGCAATTTATGTATGTAAATTGCATGCATACTTACTTCTTATTGTTTTCTATTAGCAGATGGTCGAACATGGTATATACTAGTTACATGCCCGTGCTTTGCTACGAAAAACAAAATTGATAACGAAAAATAAAGATTAAAAAATAAAAATAAAATATTTCACAAGATCAAACATCTATCTTTAATGCTTCGTTTCTTGCGAAAGCTGGCTAATTAAAGCAACGCTTCGTTTCTTGCGTAGGGCAATTAAGCAGGGCAATTAAGTAGAGCAATTAAGCAGCAATTAATGACGTGGGTAGAATGGACCACTGCCACCAAGTGCTGCTTTAGAATAGTAGAGATATGACAATGGAAGGATAACAAGGTTATGTCTACTTCACAACTTCAAATGAAATGTAAATGCTATTGATATATGAATGGTATTGGTATGTGATTATGTGAATGCCTATTTTTGCACTTATTTGATTGGTATGTCAGTAGTATTGAAATGAAAGATTATTTGTTGACATATTATTGCTAAATACCTACATTACAACTTGCAATTGTCTAAAATATAGCAAAGGTCACACCAATTTTTTTCCATATATAGGAAAGATCATGCCAAAAAATTTCATGTTTTTTTCATGTATTTATATATATATTTCTAACATTTTCCCTATTTTTTTGGGCCTTTAATGTTTTTTTTTTTTACAAATTTTACAACATGTTTTTTTTTGGGCAAATTTTCCTTTTTTACATTTCCCCCCAATGTTTTTCAACCTGCTGATTTTTGAGAAAACCTCTCAAAATTTGATCTCCTCTTTTCGAGTGGTTTTTAACCATTTCGTTCGAATGTCGCTCCGCTGTTTGACTAAATTTCAAATTCACTTGACTTTTGAAAATGTTCTTTTTTTTATTTCGTTCGATTTTTCGTGAATTTCGGTACTACTGGCTTGTCGAAAACTGAGTCAAAACGGTATTGTTAACCCTGGTCTATACAATAGTAAACACCATATAAAACCATCTATAAGACCGTCTGTTAAATAATAGACAGCATCTTTCTCTCTTCTCCACATCATCCAAAATTCTATATGGTATATGCTTACAAACAACTGACATGTACCACTGTACATACCCTAAGGTAGGAGGGGTCGTTTGTAACACCTTAGCCCAATTTGGAGGGAGCAATGGCCCATTATATTGCAGTGGTGGATAGTCGCGCGTTAGAAGTTATGGGTGACACTAGATGGAATGCGTATTGTCTCAAACATAATAACTTCAGGTTCACTTTATTAGGCGAAGCGAGAGCGAAAGCCTATGAGTCTATTGATAAACTAGAAAGGTCAGCGCGGCGCACGCCGTGCACGCGATCGGTTATAATTTCGGGGTTTTTTGGAGAGGTTTTTTGTGAGTTTTTTTTCGAAGGGAAAATGTACCGAAATCTATTATCTAAATCTTCGGAGAGTCATTTGGAGCGGCCTTTTTTAATAAGAAAAAAAATTTTGGAGGGAAAACGGGCTGGAACAGAAAAATGGACCAACGTGCATGCTTTTCGGATTTTTTGAGTTTTTTTTTTTTTTTTGCAATCTTTCGGAGGGCCATGACCCTATTTTTTTTAGGGTTACTTTTTTTGTTTTTTAATAAAAAATATTTTTTAAAAGGGAAAATGGATCGGAGCTAGAAAATAGACCCATCCATATTTTTTTTGGATTTTTCCGAGAATCTTTTGCATTTTTTCGGAGGGTTTTTGCGCGAAGAAAGGGCTTTTTCGCAAAAAAATAGGACCTACATGCAATTTTGAAAACCCACATGACTTTTATAATTTTGGTTTTTTTTTAGAGAGGTTTTTCGTGAGTTTTTTTTTTGAGAAAAAATGTACCGAAACATATTCTCTAAATCTTCGGAGAGTCTTTTGAAGCGACCTTTTTTAATAAGAAAAGTTTTTTTGGGGGGGAAATGGGCCGGAACGAAAAAATGTACCACTGTGCATGCTTTTCGGATTTTCTGAATATTGTTGCAATTTTTCGGAGGGGCATGACCCTTTATTTTTGGAGGGCTACTTTTCTGTTTTTTAATAAAAAACGTTTTTTTAAGGGAAAATAGATCGGAGCGAGAAAATAGACCAAGCCATATTTTTTTCGGATTTTTTCGGGGCTCTATTGCATTTTTTTGAGGGCTTTTTGCGCTAAGAAAGGTCCTTTTCGCAAAAAAAACAGGACTTACATGCATTTTTGAAAACTCACATGACTTTTCGGCAAAAAACCGGCGACGCCACGTGTCGCATGGGAAAAATCGCTCGTGCGCAAGCACGCAGGGTTCGAACCCACGCCAACGGGGCGGTAACGAACGGCGTTACCGTTGGGCCAAGCGGCCCGCTTCGGCGAGCAAAGAGCACGCGGCCCCGTTTTATGCTATGGTTCAGCGCTGGATGACGTGGAGCGATCTCGCCGCTCGCTCGCGCGGTTGGATGGCCAGGAAATCGGGACGACGTGGCCACGGTACGCTTTGAGGAAACCTTCAGGAAGTGTTTTATCGAAGATGTGGCTATGCATGCCTATCCCGCGCATGAGCTGGTCTCTTAACGGATTTTGGGCCCATGTATTACAACAGCTATTTAGCACAAATTTGATAAACTTTGACATACTACGATGGCTTTCTTTAAATTTTTAAGATTTAGGAGGATGAATCACTACTACAAAACTGCACATAGGAGACGCCTATCAGTGGCGGTTTGTTTGGAACCGCCACTAATAGGAATATCAGTGGCGGTTTTTTAGCTCAAACCGGTGCCAGGATCATCAGTGGCGGTTTTTATTTCGAACCGCCATAGATAACCGAGTATCAGTGGCGGTTTTTGGTTAGAACCGCCACTGATACTTCGAGCACTATCAGTGGCGGTTCTAACCACAAACCGCCACTGATACTCGGTTATCTGTGGCGGTTCAATGTAAAAACCGTCACTGATAATGGGTGTATTTGTGGCGGTTTTATGTTAGAACCGTCGCAGATACTGTTATCTGTGGCGGTTTTTTGATAGAACCGCCACTGATAACTATAGTTACCTAATTTGAGTGCTCTAAATTTCAACTAAGTGCTTGATTTTACCATGACATGGGTACTTCAAATTTCAACTAAGTACTTGATTTTACCGTGACATAGATACTTCAAACTTCAACTAAGTGCTTGATTTTACGATGAAATGGGTGCTCCCAATTTCAACTAAGTGCTTGATTTTACGATGACATGGATACTTCAAACTTCAACTAAGTGCTTGATTTTACCATGACAAATTCAGAGTATGAGAATACTAAAATTAGTGTTCGGGTCCTTTGTGGGGTTAAGGGGAGGGGGACACGTTATATTTCAAATGTGATCATGCCAACACTACGGTACTAGATCACATAAGAACTCTGAAGTTAAGCGTGCTTGGGCTGGAGTAGTACTAGGATGGGTGACCTCTCGAGAAGTGCTTGTATTTGCATTAAAATCGGTGGTAGAACTCATTAGTTAAGCGTGCTTAGGTGAGAGTATTACTAATTAGGATGGGTGAGGGGTGACCTCCTAGAAAATATCTTCATTTTGTGTTAAAACTGCCGGAATATTAAATATAATTATTTGTGGTGGTTTTTCTTCAGAACCGCCACAAATAATGCATTATCAGTGACGGTTTTTCTTCAGAACCGCCACAAATAATGCATTATCAGTGACGATTTTTCTTTGGAACCGCCACTGATAATATTATCAGTGGCGGTTCAAAACCGCCACTGATAATCTTCGATTATCAGTGGCACTATATCAGTGGCGGTTCAAAAAACCGCCACTGATGGCAGTTACGAACCGCCACTGATGTCTATTTTTCTAGCAGTGAATGTACATGCTTTGCTTGAAGCTCATTTTCATCCTCGCATGTACAGATCTTATTTAACACTATTCCAAAGTGATGATAAGAAAAGCTAGCTAGCTAAAACATGAGATGAAATCCACACAGATACAAGATATGATTAATTACCAGATCGACAATGTGTGTATGTAAAAGTCAAAATGATTTCGTAATACGCAAGGGTCAAACACATTATCAGCTGTTCAATGGTTGCAGGCTTGCAGGCATGTCCACCAACTACTAACTAAAAAGCATGAAATAACAAATATCAAGCGGGACTATACGCTTCCACTCTTTTTCGCTGTAGCTTCCAAACATTTCATCAACAAAAACACGGTAACCCGCGCCTTTGCTAGGGGAAGGCAGCAAGGGAAAACTACTTGAGGGGCGGAGGCTACCGACAGGCAGGACCAGCATGTCAGTGAAGGAATAGGGCTGATGCGTGGCCCCCAAGATGACAGCGAGACAAGGGAATTGATTTTGAAATTTGATTTTGGGTCAGAGACCTCTTTCGAATTGTTAGACATGACAATACGGTTTCAAAATTTTTGAATTTTTTTTGGAAGGACCTGACGAGGTACTAATGTTTGTGTAAATTTCTCAGAATTTTAGCTATTCTGATTTTTTTTTCAAATATTCATTTATAGCCTCAGCTTTAATGCAAACTTCAATATTTTATTTTTCAGAAGCATCAAATCAACTCCAAAATTCATAAATTATTTTGAAACCTTGTAATTTGAAGTTTAATAATCAGAACAATAACTAGGTCTTTGGAAAGGTATTTTTAAATGCCAAAAATCTGAAAAATCCTAAAATTCTTTGAAAATTCAGTATAAATTTATAAAAAACTTGGCAACTCTCATATTTTAGTTTGGTGCAAATTTGGAATGTTACAGCGAGGAGCGGTAGCACTGGGATATGGTGCCTATATGTTTGTCGGTTTTCTTTGGTTTTTTTAGAGCAAGTTTTCCAGGGAATGTGTGGGTGTGATGTGTGGATAGGAGGAGCGCGTTGAATGCTTGAGGGGAGGTGAGGAGGATGGACTAACCCCGGATGTCGGGTGAAAAGATTGTTTGCTGCATAAAGGTAAACTCATTATTTTATTACTTAAGATATAAGATATCTTGTCTATCAGCATTATCCTTCCTGTATTGTTGGATAGCTAACTAATCACCATCTGCCTCCTTCGTATCAATACATTTGGATTTCTCTGCAAGTATAATGAGTGCCAAACGGCAATATGATTCAGTAACTTGGCACAACATTCCGAAGTATGAAACAACCCCAAATTCAAAATGAAATTAAATTTGGTTTTTCATTGGATTTTTGGTTTTTGAATTGGTTTTGGTTTCGGGCCAAATCTCAATTTCGTTTGGGCCGTCCGGCCCATATCTTTTTCGGCCCGTTCGGCCTCGACCTAGCCGCCGACCATTGTCTCCTCCGTGGCCGCGCCAGCGCCAGGCTTGCTTGTACCCTTCACCGCATGCGCTGACGCTCACCGGCGCTCCCACGCGTTTGCCGCAAGCCACGCATGGCCGCCGCCCTCGCCCTGCGTGCGACGTGGCCATGCACGTTGCACGCACGCCCTGGTCGCCTCAAGCGCGCCTATAAAAGCCGCTCGCCTGCCTCGCTGCCCTCCTCGCCCCGTCTCACCTTCCCCGGCTTTGGCTGCCGTGCCACCCAGCTCCGCCGCCGCGCCCTAGCCCCCAAACCCTAGCCGTCGCCCCCTGCTGCTCGAGCGATCGGGCGCTCGCCGCTTCGACCTTCCTTCCCCACGCGATGGGCGGCCAATGAGCCTCGCCGCCAAGGCGTCGTTTGGTCCGGATCGGCCACTTGGGCCGCGCCCACTATTGGCTCGACCACTGTTCAGTCGTTTTTCGATTTTTAATCATTTTATTAATCTAAAAAATCATTTTAATATAGAAAATAGCCCAGAAATACCCAGAAAATTCCGATAACCCCAGAAACCCCACCAATATGCTTTTCCGAACTGTTTTGATCCACTGAGTCTAAAAATGACCTCCGATCTGAAATTCGAAGTCTCCAAAATTCCAAAATGACCATTTTGCCCTCTGTTCTCTCTCTCGGCTTGGTTCCAGTTTTCGTTTCCATTTTTGTTTCGTTTTCCATTTGTTTATCGTCGTTCGTCCTTTTCGCGCTAGATCTAGTCGTTGGACAGTTCGAGGAGCATCCGCAGTACCCGGAGCAGGAGCCGGACCCATAGAAGCCATGTACTACTACGTCGACTACGGTTCAGCCAATCCAATCGCCGAGCAAGGCAAGCCGTACACCATTGATCATGTTGAACCTATTCATGCCATGTTATACTTAGTAATTATTTTATATCGCATTATTTTGTTGTACGTTGAAGTATTGAAAACTGTTATTTTGGAATGCCATGATACCTAGATAATGCCGAATTGCTAATGGAACTTCCTTGAAAAATATTGGACTTTATTAAATCCTTTATAACCCTAGATGATAACTTATACCAGGTTAAAGATAGTTACTATTATTCCTGTTGGTTAGTTCAAATACTTTTAAAATGGAAATAAAATGCCGTCGAGCCGCTGGCTCGGATGTTTATAAAAGTGCTACAGTCTGGGGGACAGTATTGGATTAATCCTAGAGTGGATGAGGATCCGATCCCCGACTGATGAGTAAGCCTTTGGTTTGTCTGGTGGCCGGTACCGTGAGTACCAGAATGGATTTGTGGATTGAAAGTCTTGGTCTTTGGCATTGTAAGGTTAATAACCCCTTGAGCAAAGTAAATAACTTAAGTTCCCGCTCAACCATAAGTCGGACTGGTCAGTAGACATGTATTCGACATAGCACGGTAACTTAATCATTCCTGAAATGAAATTGATTTAATTTGGTGGTACTATTCCCAGAGTGGAATAGGGATTGGCCTCCCTGGCAGGGGAGTATACCGAAGGGGTGGAACAGGAATGGACCGGAGTGTCATTCGCTACTTCTCACAACGATAGGTGCCAATTGGGTCTGTGAACCCAAGATGGCGGTAGGCCTATCGGTTAACAACTAAACACGTGAATGATTTAACGAAATGATGTGATAGTCTCGGTCTGGCCACATGCATTTAAGTTGCATGTAATTCAGCGCTTGGCATTAATGGCCGTAGATAACTTGTGGGTAAAGCTGAGCACCTCTGCAGAGTTAATCATGATGGTATTCGAATACGTCGTACTTCCGGTTAATGAAGTTAAGTTTAAACTGGGATGATTACCCGTAACCTAGCTCAAGTAACATTTGGATTTTGAATAAGTTGGTTAAGTTGAACTTTGGAAACCCCTTACTATTATTTTATGGTTTGTGCTTCAAATGTAAAATGGGTTGGAAAATAAAACTTGCATCCATAATACTTAAACCTATTCCCTCCAATTGACTAAATCCCTTGCATATAGTATTCAGTATTTCCCTGTACGACTTGTTGAGTACTCCCGTACTCACCCTTGCAAACCCCCGACTCTTTCAAAATATGAAGAAGCTGGAGCGTATCAGGAATACGTAGATGACGATATTGTTTGGTTTTAAGGTCTTAGTCTTTTGCTCAGGCCCTGCCTGTGCAATATTTTGGTTGTATTATATTCGGGCCCTGCTGCGCCCTCTCTTGTAAAAACTTAGCCTTAGGCCTTATATTGAATAAAAAGAGTTGAATTCGGTTTTGTCTAGCAAGATACTATTGTCTTTTTCAACAGCTAGTCTTCCTGTGTAGCTGTTGTGATGTTCTGACTTGCCTTAAAAAGACGGGTCATCACAAAGTACACAGAGCACATCCGTCAAAATGCTCAAGGAGAAACATGGCAACTTATAAGTAAATTGTGTGAAAGTAAAATTTTATAATTTTTATATTTATATTGTTTATTAACGAGAAGTAATTTATTGTATATTTTGGGCATAACTGATTGTATATTGTGTAATAATTATCTATATAAAAATATTCGAATTAGAAATTAAAGGGATTGCTTTGGCTGTGTCAATTGCATGTGTAATAATTATCTATATAAAAATATTCGAATTAGAAATTAAAGGGATTGCTTTGGCTGTGTCAATTGCCCTTCTGCTAACATCGAAGTTTAAACAATGCGAGTACAAAACACCTGGCATTATAACTTTCTTATATGTCGTAGTAATCAACATTCTTTGAGGGAAGATGTAACCTTTTGTCCCATGGACCATGAGCAGACTTGCCATACAAAGTTACAAACCAATTTTGCTGCCTAACATAGGTTCGTTTAAAAGATTATATATTCTTGATTATGAAAGAAGCTGTTTCTGATTATGGGAGAATCGGGTCGAGTCGGCTGCTATTTCTAGGTTCCGAACTGGGTCAGTGAGAATCAACAAGAATCAGTGAGAATCATGTTTTCAGCCAGATCTGATTCTATGTAGAAGACAATTTCTAATTATCAGAGAAGCTATCCAGAATTCTTCCGTTCGGCAAATAGTTTGCCTTTTCTTAAAGCAGAAGCTGAAACGAACGGAGCCATAGTCTAGACACAAACAACTACAAGCACAGAATGTTTGTCAAGCTAAAATTACGTGTATTGTTATATTTCGATTCGTATATTATGCAATATTTTGAAATTGCCTTCGGACAAACCAACCAATTGAAATTTTAATGCATAATCGAGATAAAGGTTCCAATCGAAAAGTGTGTCAAGTTGCCCTGTCAAATGGTTACTTCCGTAAATATTATCTCTATTTTGTAGACAAAGATAAAATAATCAGCACATAAAAATACATTTGTTTTAACCAATATACACACACATTTAAAAACTGTTCACATATACTTACGTATGCTACGCTTTGTTTCAAACCTTCTTCGCAAACTTGTTTATTATATGAACAAAAATAACAGAATAGCCTCGTACAGTTTGCAAAAACTTTTTTATATGACCTGAATTGACGATGCCATTGCTTCCGTGTATTATACTCCGTGTACCGTGCTGTGTGGATGTAGCGAAAGCGACGAGGACGAGATGCAGGCGTACGTGCGTGGGGGAGGACTGCCGTGTGTGCCCACCAATTCAAACCCAGCCCACCGCCTAACGGTCGCCGTCACATGATGCCACCCGGCCAACCAACGCGCCTGATCGTTCCACGTCACCCATAACACGTATTAAAAAAACCCAATTCAGCCGCTGTCCATCACACGTCGCTGTCTGCGGCAGTAAATGGGGCGCTGGGCCCCGCTGGCACGACACCGTGACCAGCCAAGCAATTAAACAATTAATATACGCAAATTAAAGTAGATAAAAAGGGCGGGAAAGAGTAAATAATTCCCCCGGAAGCAATCAAAATCCCTCCCAATTTTTATTTCTCTTCGAAATTGATGTGCCCTTTAAATACTGCTCTCCTTTCCAGCACTTCCCCTTCTCCCCTTCTGGTCTCCTCCCCAAAGCTCCCGACTCCTCACAAAATCGCAAGCAGATTTGCGCCGCGGGAGCGCGTCGGCATCGCATCCATGGAGGCCGCCGCGTTCTCCATTAGGTTTGTGTGGAAGCGCCGCTTCGTATCGTCGATTGTTTTGGTGGTTTTATCTTTGGGGGTATTTTTTTGTTGTTGTTTTCTGATCTGTGTGCGATTTTCTGTGAAGGGGGTACGCGGCGAGCATGAGGGGCGCCGCCGCGGGGGCGGGCCGGCGGCCGTTCGGCATCGAGGATCTGCCGCCGATGGAGGCGCCGAGGTTCCGGTGGTGGGCGGACAGGCTGGCCTCCGCCTTGGCGGCGGCGGAGCCACCGAGTAGGTCGCCGGGGAAGGCGAAAGCGCCGAAGAAGCGGTCCATCACCGACCTCTTCGCCGCGGTGCCCCCCTTGGACGTGCCCCCGGTCGGCGCGACGAGCGGCGGCTACGAGGGGGCGGAGGTGGACGAGGACGAGGCGCTGTCCGCGATCATCAGGCGGGCCAAGGAGAAGAAGAGGAAGCGGAGATTGGAGGCGGCGGAGAGGACCGGAGTGCGTGAGGCCGAGGGGAATTTCGCCAGAAAGGTAAGTGGTCCAGCCCAGCCCAACCCAACCCAACTCTGCCCTGTATGTCAATGCCATGATATCATCTGGTCTTATTCCAATGTTTTTTCCCCTGGTTTTAATCTTCTAGATAGAATTACCTGATATTTTTTTTGATCGGTTTGGAATGGATGGATGGCACATATATTGGTTCGGATTTTGATTGGCTAGCTGGACAGTATCAGGATGATTATATGCTTACTTTAGTTTCTAGCTCCTTCAGATCGAGCAGTCGAAAAAATATATGTGCTGCTCCACCTCCATGTCGTATCAGGTTGTTGTCACTAGTATTAGCGGCTGATTTGGTTGGTATTTGTGTGTGTATATGCTTATTATGGGGGGGCCAATTGGTTGTTGCTTTATATGGGGACCCGGCGCGGCGCAGGATATTTTATGTAAGGATTGTGCATGCGTACCGTGCCGAACCCAATCTGAACCAGGTTAATTAGTTCGTCAACAAGGGTCTGTGATTGATCCGTCTGCGGGTACACGATGATTGCTTGCGGGTACACGATAGCTTGTTGGTCAAAGCTATGTTAAAGCTCGATCTATCATTGTGTTTTCTTTCGTGGGCATCATTACATTTGCTAGCTCATGCATGACTGTTTGGTGTGCGCGCGGATATTGTTATTTCATGCTGGAAATTTATTGCCTGTTATTATTCGGCCCGTGTTTCACGGACATGGGCGGTTACGAGGATTTGTGTGATGTTGAGAGACCTTGGTGACGTATATAAGCAGCTACTCACGGAATTAATTAAGATCAATATGAATGGATGAAGATTAATCGGCCAGACGTATGGCCAGCAAAACTATTATTTGTACTTAAACCAGACTAGCTGGTGCTACAGCATGTTTACAATATATACAATGTGGTGTGTGTCTCGTGTTGCCTTTTCTCACACCACGGTAGCTAGCCATCTCCTGTGTGAATTGTGAGTTTCGTACTTGGTGTCTGGCCGGCACATTTCTTGGTCCGGACCCATACACTAGACTTTATCGTAGGAAACGGACGTGGTGCAGGCATTTACTAGATCGAGATCTTCTGCATTATTCTCTTGGAAACGGGATCTTCGTCACTGCTTACGTGATGTTCATTAGGTTGGGTCTAAAAAAATTGTTCGTTTCTGCGAATATATATACGTATAACTGGTCATGAAATGTGTCTTAGTCCACCGTCTGGCATGCATGAGCACAGTGGATGATGGTGGGGTTCCGTATATATTGCTGTCAAGCGGTCACCGTATGTACGATATGATGGTCTGCTGTTTGTACTGTTGTATATAGGAGTATTCCGATTAGCTACTTGACCAGATGAATAGAATAGGATTTTAATTAAGTTTCTATCCCGTGATAATAATTCAATGTAGTGGTAATAGTCGTAATATTGTCAGTCCCTTGTTATCGTTTCTCTTGCAAGAACATGTACAAGAGATAACCCACATCATCGTGTGTTGTAGTAGTCCTTGGAGATTTCTGACTCCATGGAGTCTGGTTTCTCTTGCAAGTACATGTACAAGAGATAACCCACATCATCGTGTGTTGTAGTAGTCCTTGGAGATTTCTGACTCCATGGAGTCTGAACCCTGAGGGCTGCATTTGGAACTTGATCTTAAAATGTTATATCACTTACATTCTTTATGCTTCACTAAAGTAAGTCGATGCATGTTAGACACATTCAGTCACCAGTAATTTTGTTAGGGATTTCATCAATTGGTTCTCCTTTTATGAGCAGCATGGTTTGGAAGTAGATAGAATTGTCTTGAATCAACATTTATAGTTTGGTGCTCAGATAATATTTCCGCATTGAAGGCTACCAACTAGCTTGCGAAGCCATAATGTTCTTTCTGTACATAATTTCTTTTAGTTTCTGTTCTTAGCTTAATGATATTGATTCTCGGTATGCATATGTATGTATGTACATATTTCTTTCTTGCACGTGCTTAGCAAAAGAAGTATCAACACTAATTGCAAATTTGGTATTGCATTGATTTCATTGAAGCTGGTTTGCTCTTTGCTGAACACCTAACTCATTTGTCACCATAATTCAGAAGTTAATTTGGTGCGTGATTCAGGATGCCATCATCATCAGTATATAAGATATTTGTTGAAAGGTTGACTTTTCCTTGGTACATTGAGGATGAAGACATCATTATAACAACCATGTGATCTTTTTGAACCAACAGATCAACCTGCATAACATGATGAGGGATGCATGCATAGGTGCATTACATGGATACATGGTTGCATATTCAATATGCATATGGAGGGGAGATGCATAATATTAACATTTTTGTTCAATACTTTGATGGGTGCTTTTAGGATATATATTGCATTCTTGCTAGTGTACACTTGTTTTTTTTTTTCATTCTTAGGCTAGGACAATAGCAAAAAAATTTAAACTAACTACTAACACAATCATCATAAAATGGTTCTACAAAATTTAGGTAATAATTGAAAAAGAAAAATAATTATGAATGGAAAAAGGGAAGGCATTGTTAATGAAAGTTTTTAATCTATGTTCTGTCTTTCCTTCTTATGAAAGAATGGGGACTAAATATCACTCCACATGTCCAGGAAATGTGTAGCTAGCACTAAGCATATTTTTCGTTGATCCTATATTTCTATTTACTTTTTAGTAATGGTTTGTTTGATACAATATTATTTATTTTTATATAAAAAAGAATTTTAGGAGAAGAATATCCTTTTGTGTCATTGCTAGCAAGATTCATACTACCCCACAAGCAAATGTTTTTGACATTTTTTGAATTTTCATGGCCTCTCCAAGCTGCATTTTTTACTATTCGTTTCTGTTACGATGTCATATAATGGTTGTACATGCGGTACTCGAGTACATGAGAATACATACTTCTGTGTGCTCCTTTAAACAGAAAATACACAAATAATCACAACTAGTTTAGTTTAGCAGTTTCATTAAAACTATGGTTCAATAATCTTGCATGCATGTTTCTGTTGTGTAAAGTGTAAACATAAGGAAAATATCAATTGAATTACAGAATCATGAGCGCTCGCGCCAGGGGGGGTGGGGATGGGTGGGTGGGTGCACTTCTGATGTGTAATTGAAAAAACAAAAACCAGAAAACTGCCGTTTTTCCAAACCCTGTTACCGATATTGTTTTCAAAATTTCTTTTACCATTTTCCTTTGGTATATATGGTCGTGTGCATATGTTTTCCTTTTTCTTTCTACCTGAATTGGTGATATAAACTGCTTCATATATACTACCCATTAAACTACGCATATGTTTGATTCATTAGTTCCATCAATTGGATTATGCATAATTTTCATACTTGGTTAAATGCAAGACACGATCCCGTTTTGCATATTATTTTCACTGTGGTGTTTGTCTTAGATTAAATGTAACGGTACTTGAATATGTAGAACAGTACAGTTTTAGATTGATGTGTAAAATAAGATGTCCACGACTGTATCTGGTACATCAGAAGATTTGCAATTTACATTGCATCATTACCTCCCACAATTCAATCCGTCAATGAAATAATCTTAGAGCTATTTGATCCCTACACCTAGAACATTTTCATGTACACTTCACTTATACTTCCACTAATTGATGTGTTTGTATGGCCAAATGATTAACATCATAATGGGTCTTCACGCTTCTCCAACATGTAACAGAAACATATCTGCATCAATCATTCCCATAACTAATCCTAGAGCCACATTAGGCATCAGGAAGTGTTAGCCTAGTATGTTATTAAAGCTACCTTTTTCCCCTTAACATTGATGATGGCAAACGAGACTGACGTGAACAATTCGATTTATTAATTACCATTGAACTTTTAGGTTTGTGAAATTTGCAATGGGTTTAAATGCATTGTTCACCTAGCTGCTGCGCTGCATCATTTGTGCACAATACATGTGTTAGATTTCCATAATCCTAAATCAAGGCACATAACAAATCAAGAATTAAATTGTGTTTCTTACAAGCTTTTACTGCTGGTCAGAATATTTTTCACTTATTTTGCAATGACTGTGATCTTAATTGAATTCATGCTTGAATTATATTTTTTTATTAAAAAAATTGGCCAGAAGCTTTAGCATTCATTATAGAAGAAGAACAACAGTCGGGTTACAAACACACACACACTATGCACGCACACGCGTTGCACCCTACCCGGGTGGGCTGCTCGCACTCCAACGTAGCTAGCCGACCGAGTCTTCATGCTTGAATTATCACCCTCTATAGTCCATATACAAGTCTCCAGCTGTTACCATCATTTCAAATTATATATATTCAACTACGTACTGCCCTTTCTGTAATGTATCCACTTTCCTGAGGTTTGTCAGGCAATCATATACATGTGGTAATTGTGATGTGTGTTGTTCACTTTTGTTTTATATACTGCGTTCACAGTTATATGTTGATTCACTAGTATTGCTCAATTCAGCAGGAAGCACTTGACAAGCTAAATTTGCCTGATGGACTAGATACTCCTCAGACATCAAAGAAGCTCGAAGGTGAACAACATCTCACGATAGACAAGGAAAATATATCAAACGTTAAGAGAAGGAATCATGGAAAGAAGAAGAAGACTGATAAACTAACATACATTGAGAGCAAAAAGGCTATCAAGGCGGGGAAACAACGAGACCTTAAAAAAATGCTCCCTTTGCACAGCATTCTGAAAAAATACACAACACACACATCCGTCAAAATGGTCAAGGAGAAACATGGCAATTCAAAAGGCACGGAAGTCATAGAACTCTGCCGCAAATCAGTGAGACGTGTCAAATTCTCAGAAGCGAATGATGTACTTGGCAGTGAGAAGCAAAGCTGCAAGCTACCCCAACTGCAAAGTCTGTGCGAACTGTTCTCGGATGCTATGGCTTCATCATCATCATCATCCACAGACATGTCTAGTGAAGGGGACAAATGCATAACTGCGGAAAGTAGTAGTTCTCATAGGCCTGAGAAAGCCTTGACTAAGACTAAAGATGCCAATAAGAACACAGATCATGAGGACTCTCCTGAGCTCAGTAACACAGAGTTGTCTTCTTGTTTGATTGATCTGAATAAGGCACTGCCGGAATCTACTGATCTAAACTACCCGTATGATTCAAATTCAGATATGCCATATCTTGAGCATACACATGATGAAACTTTAAATTCTGATGTACAAGTTCTTGATGGAAGAGAAAACCAGAAAGATTTGTATATTGATTCACGTGGACTGGAATGCCAACCACCTGCTACTGACTTGGAAAGAATTAGGAATTCAAGATCGACAGGTACATTGTTGTATGGTGAGGCGATCGAAGTTTCTGACACAGATATTGTTGGTCCTCCATTGAGCTCAAGAGAATCTCCTGAGACTCATTGTGATTGTAGTAAAACTTCAGTGAAAGATAATAGGATGAAGGGTAAGCCCTCTTGTGCATTGCCAGACCGTACAGTTCATGACTCATTTCAGCAGCACAAGAATTGGTTCTCCACCAATCTGAATCACGGTGGCTCCCAGCTTTGTGCTGGAGGGGAATTTCCTTCTCACCGATCTCAAGAATGTAATCTGTCTCGTAGCGAGAAGCTACATTTCCATTCTGAATTGAACGTGCAGCACGAGTGTAGTCCTGCTACAGGTCAAACTGTTCGTTTGATGGGTAAAGATGTTGCAGTCTCCACAACCAGAGGTGAATGTTTGGCTGAGACAGCACAGAAACATACAGGACCTTCTATCGAGGACCATCTTACGGCGAACGTTTTCTTAGAATTGCCACGACAAGGCCAGCCTTTTCTCACTTTACAAGCTCAAAATTTCCCCAATATTTCAGTAAACGCTGCAAGTACAAGTCATGTTTCAGCAAATTCGGCAAGCACAAGTCAGGCACATTTTGGATACAGAACTCCACATAATTTCGGCCACCCTTTCCCAACAGCTAATGTATTCTCCGTGGATCGATCACCATATGAAGATAGGTTCAGGGAATGTTCAGGCTCGCAGCCTCATCGAAATGTTCTATTGGGGTGTCCACCTCTTCCCAGCCATGGCAGTGCAGCATTGCATCATAATTCCTTGCCTGCTTGGCTTTATCAATCTAATCGTTTCCCTTTCGCTAGGAGAGATCCACCCTCAGCAACATTTCTGCCTACAACCACACGACATGGGACACCATCCTCAGTTTACCATGCCAATCTGCCTCAGCCATACGGTGTACATTCAGCAAGCTCGTCAGTTCTCCCTCATAACTTCGCGAGCTTTACATTTAGCCATCCAGGCCGGATAGTTCAAGAAGGTTCTGACAGCAGAAGAGATGCAGCCCTTCCATCGAGAAATACAAACAATGGAAAGGGAAGAGCTGTGCCTGACAACTGTAATACTTCATCTAGTGGCCAGTATATGCAAAGATCAGGCCCGATGAAGCTCACTCCTGGGGCGAAGCATATCCTTATGCCAAGTGATAGCACAGAGGACATCAATTCTTTACCGGTGTATTCCTGTGTTTCCTTCGGAAGTAGGAGCGGAAATGCTTCGGCGTCTCAGAATAAAGGAGCAGAGCTGTACAAGTTCTAGTCCAAATGCTGGAGCAATTTGCATCTTTCTTCTGAGCTTCTGCTGAGGAGTAACTTGTTGAAGCTACAGTTTGAAGGTATGCCTATTTTTCTCTGTTCTTTCTTTTGCCATTTTGTTTTGTGGTCTTTCAATATTCTCGGTTGCTTCGCTGCAGTTAATTTCAGTAAATTGTTTCCTCTAGGTGTAAAATATTTTTCCCCCCTTTCTGGCTTCATATTATGAAGTAGCATACATTTTGCTGCAAGTACAACCGTTTTTTATTTGATGCATCTACATTCCTTGGATTTCCCCCCCTTTGAAAATGTTAAAACAGTTGTACTTTTTTTTAACGAAAAGAAAAAATGTGTAACTTCCCTACAATGGTGTGAAGCATATACAATTTATTGATAAGTGAGCAATAAAAAGGATATATATTCTTAAAATTTACAGACTCTTTTGATCGTGACTATCTGTAGTAATCAGTGAGGTACAATCTCCACGGCCCAATTACCATATCCTGACTTTCACCGGTCGAATCACCACTAGTGGTGGGTAGGTTGGTAGAGTTGTTGTCAAACAAACATCTGCTTTGATCACGCGCACGACCAAACGTCGGAATCTGCCTGTCGATGCAGCATCTGCGTCTGCAAGCAGCTGTTCGCTGGACGTTTCTGCCTCCCTCTGCTGCTGCTGCTACGTCTGCTTTGCTTCTGCTTACATTTAGGTCCATAATGTACGTAGTATCTTCTATCTTGTCACTGTTGATGCTTTGGGCCGGGTCGTGCTGAATATTGGAGCTCACTCACACGATCCACACCAATCAACCAACCCTGAGGGTGGATTGGGGGGAAAACCATTGGTTGTGGCTGGAAAATGTTTTTTTTTTCTTTTCGAAATAGTGGCAGGAGCTCTGCCAATTCATTAAGTAGGAAAAAACAGTACAGAAAGTAAAACGGTACAGGAGGACCCCTGGAACAAACAAAAGAACACACCGGCCAAAAGGCTCAAAACAACCAGAACACTCATGAAAAGGACCCTAACAACAAAACCCTATGAGTCTTAATCTGACTTTCGTGCTAGGTGAAACGCGACGAAATCTTGGGTGATTTTCTGGACCACCTCAAGCCCCGTAGAATAAATCTCATTGAAGATACGGCCATTTCTTTCCTTCCAAATGTGCCAGAAGTAGAAAATGAGTAACCCATCCAAATCTCTACAAATCTGTTTCGGGAAAAGCACATGCAGCCTTTGCCACCATGAAGATATCGTACAATCTGAAACATGATTTTGGATTGGAAGTTGCAAGGAATTTAGCCTGTTCGAAAGTAACGCCCAAACCTGCTTTGTAAAAGGACACGAAATCATGAGGTGCTGTCCTGACTCCTCTTCTGAACCACAAAGACAACACATCAGCGAATAAGGCCATCCTCTCAATATAAGATTGTCTGCTGTGAGGATCCTGTTTTGCAAAATGTTTTTCCTGTGTTCTAAATTTGGCAATGTTGAATTAGTTGATAGTTCATTCTCAATTATTCTAGGAAAGATAATTAGCAACTCCAATTTTTAAAAAACATCTCACACATACTGGTTATTTATTATGTGTTTTATGAAAATCAACATCTTTTTCCCACTCGCTGTATTTGAAGGAGTTGAAGATGATGGGCCGAAGGCAATCGATGATGGTAATGGACAAGATGCACCGTACGTGCTATTTAGAGGAAAGCAAGAAACTGACCTCGTCGGAAACTGAGATGGTTTTGTGTCTTGGAAGACTTTTAGATCCCTACCTAAAAGTCTTCCAACATTTGATTCCTTTTTGTATAATAAATATGACAAATACATGCTAGAGTGTGTACTTCTAAAGCATATTTGGGAGTGTTTATCTAGTTATGGGTAATAAAATAGACTTCATGATGTGACCCAATAAAAAAGTCAGTCAGTAGTACAATTGGCGTGGTATCCGGGTTAGTATATGGCTAAGGGGAAGTTTACGAGGACTTTGGCATCTGATGATAGTTCACGTTAAGGTTCTGTCTCGTAGGAAACAGTTAAATTTTTGTTGGGATACGATGTTTTAAACGGGGTATAAATAAATTGTATCGTGTCTTCAAAATTGAATTAATAAACTGTATCGTCTCTCTCTTTTCAAAATCGAATTACAGAACCTAAAGAGAAAAAAAAAGGAAATTTTACGGTGTATTATATTGATAGTATATAATGTATTGTAGAAATTATATTTAGCGTTGATTTGTTAAGGGTGTTTTTACTATTCTACTCCCAGATGAAGTATAAATAAACTTTATTTAATCTGATCCGTTGGATAGAAAAGAATAAACAATTTATATTCAATTTAGTGTAATATAAAAGAGCTCAAAAAATAAACTTAAAACCAAATGACTTGAGACTGAGTGTTAGACGCGCTTGGGGGTGTGGACAGCCTTCATCCTTTAGCCCTATTTGGAACATAAGAATATTCCCTTGAGTTCATATAGACACTGAACCGTTTCTTTGAAATCCATGCATTTCAAACATGCCACACGGCCCACACATGCTAGGTCTAAGCCCAACTAATATTCTTCTAAAACAGTATTGAATTCACTAACCAAATTCTATATCGATACTGGTGGCCATCGATTTAGCTGAGCACTTGTCTAGTAGAATGTAAGTGCTCCATCTAAAAAAAAACTAAATTGATTGTGAATGCCCATCCTTTAGACAACAAGTTTGTACGTGCAATTGTGCATAAACACAGGGGCAGATCTAGAGTGTATGACTGAGGGTTAAGTGATACCGATCCTAGATCCGCCTCTGCATAAACGTGCTACACGTAAGGCCACCATGAATAATGACACATGTTTTGTGGTTAAAGGCCATGGTTTGAGTTACACTAATTACAGGTCATTTGGATTTTATTGTGTAGATTTACAGGGCTTGATCCTCTGAGCTATTGGTTGTTGAGTCTTAGGCCCCGTTTGGTACGGTTCCAGATTCGAGTAGAAACAGAAACGGTTCCAGATTCTTGGTAGAAACGTTTTAGGTAGAATCAAAATCGCTTTCTGCAAACCGTTTGGTACGGTTCCAGATTCTAGTAGAAACTAGTGAAACGGGGTTGAGGGTGATTCAACCACGGTGTGAAAAAGAAGAAACGTTCCGAGTAGAATCGTTCCGAGTTTTATCCCGTTTGGCTGGGTTTCTCCCAGATTCTAGTAGAAATAGCTCGGTTCCAAGTTGCCAAACAGAACCTTAATTAAAAGAGAATCGTGTGCACTAACTACTCCCCTTCCAAAAAAAAAAAAACACTTAGCTAGTTAATACTCAAGTCAAATAAGCAATTTGTACGGGGGATTTAAGTGTCAAATAGGCAAATTACGTATTTCAACCTTTCACGAATCAGGAAAGGAGGCGGGTTTTCTTTTTTAGACCAGGAAAAGAAGCAATTGGACATGATCTTCTTCACGCATAGCTTCGACAACACACGTCAAAATGTTCGTTTTGTTGTGTTTCCGTTCAAACCTACGAAATACACGCGTTAGTACACCAACTTTCAATCTACTTCTTTCGGCTTTCAGACCTAAATTTATGCAGAAAGAGATTCCTTTAATTTCACCATGTCAACTTCTTTAATTTCCAGGCTCAGATCTCTTTTGTATGCGTAATGATCAGTACCTTGCACCGTTATGTAGTCAGGAACCTACTGTGCGATAATTCTTCCAGTGAATGTATGGTATAAAAAAATTGATCGATATATTACACGGATACAACTTGAGTTGTGTCTAATCTTCAGTTACAAACGTAGATGTTCAGTGGTAAGTAATAACAACCAATATTTTTTCCTTGTCAAGAAATATTGGAGATGTAAGGTTATTTCAGAATTTGACACTCAATTCGTAAGCCTTTCAGAGCATTTGAATGACATGTGGGGCCAGGGTCTCAAATTCTGAAATGCGAATTTTAAAGTGTGCCAAATTCTGAAAACTCTCCAGTTTACACCCCTAGCTAACAACTTCAGACACTTGCATGAGTGTCAAAATTTGTTACTGTCATATGCATATTGCATGGCATTCGGCCGATTTAGTGATCATACATCGTTATCTGCATTCAGATGTGGTTCAACTAAAATTGCCGAGTCTGAAAGAACTCATTCCTGCAAGCAGATCTTCTCCCTTGCGTTTGTAACTCTCCAGGAAGCAGTGAAATATTTTGCCGGCCGGTGTCCGTGGTTTTTTTCTGCAAGGATTTTTCACGTTAAATCTCTATCTCTTATTTCTTTTTGATTTGATCTACTTCTTACTTTTGTGCGTGCCGATTTCAACGAAGTGGAGGCCATGCAGGCTTTTGGCCTGCTCACCTCGAGCTGAAAGGGGAAAGGAAACAAACATTGCAATGGACCACACATGGATCGACCGGCCTCACATATCTCCGGGATCCCTGTCATATAATGCATGCACCATGACAGGCTCAATGCATTCATTTTCGCCTCGCGTAAATTGCCGTGGTGAGAACGATGAGTTGCAGTCCACAGATTGCGCAATGATGGCGCAAAACGTTTGCCTACAAATTATACGCAGGATCAACTCCAAATGTGGCAGTGCAGATTGTTTCAAATGCGTGATGGTTAAGTGGACGGAGGAGTGGTGGTCTTCTTGCTTAAGCATCTCTCAACTGGACCGAACATTTGTGATCTTTCTGGACAAGCTGCAGGGTATCTTGCATGCTTTGCATCAATAAAACAGCATTTCCGAGCACCCTTTTCCCAACTACCTGAACATTTCTTGTAGAGGGTGTTGGGGGGTACAAATCTTACCTCAAATACTGAAGTATTAGTTGTCAAATTTGGGGATACTACTGTTATCTATAGAGTTCAGTACTTTCTGCAGTTTTTGCTATCCCAGCTATATATTTTGGTGAAAATCAAACGTTTGGTCAGGACTCAGCAGGTGGATCATGTCCTGTCACAGCATCAACATGTGAGGGCAGTTGTGTGTTTTGGAAAGTGTCACATTTCAGTATCTGTGTCATTATGCCAGTCCCTTTCAACCAGCATCACTATTGCTTAAGGGATGAAACCTCTGACAGATCATATAAATATCTTTTCCTTCATGTGGGAGCATCCTTTACTTATGGAAAACAATCAATGCTCTCACCTTGACATCTCCATAGCTTGTCCATTTGAGCCTCTCCCTTCATTTGCTGTGCATGTGATGCATGCATTGCACTCCTTTCCAGCACACATAAAGCCTTTGTTTAAAGTTTGATGGCTATGTTATCTGAACTTCTGAGTATCTGACCACTGCACTATGATGCTTGTCCTCTAATATGTGGATGGTAGCATTGATCTCTTCAGCAAATTAATCCACATTAATTATGTCCTCTGAACAGCTGGTTCTTCCAGTAACATCCAAATGTATGCATATATACATGTATTTATTTTCACTCTAGAAAGAAAAGCTTACTGTTAGGCCATTTTGCACACTAGTCTGCATCAATTCTGCTGTAATTCTCCATTGCAACCTTAAATTCCAACACAGTACTGTTCTCAGTAATGTACGAACGTGGCTTGATTGAAATCATTTTATGATGCTGCAGTGAACCCATGCCTTTCCAATCAGGAACTACCCCTGCGTTACCATCCGAAGAACACCATATTGTGCCTGGATCACCAGAGACTGGCACAGTTGGCCGAAAGCTGCGGTAGTGAGCCCAAGTGGGACTCCAAACCTGGAGATGACTTTCTCAACCATGAATGATGATTCATCACACAGGAGTACATCCATCCAGGATTACAATACCGTTTCGACTTGAAAAATCGCTGTGAGGCCCATCATTTTTTTGTATGTAATACCAACAATAGATTTCATATGCATACAGTGCTAGTCTCATGATCAGTGATTAGTACGCACATTTACAAATTGAAATCACAACTATACATAGTATTTATTACATATTACAGCGGAATCAGTTATACATAATATTCTTACAAACCAAAAAGTATTTGTAGTGGAAACATTTTTATCTTGTAGTTTGCCTTTTTAGCCCAAAGTTCCCTCAGGCAAGTAAATCCTACAAAAACTCATCACCGTGAGAATCGTAACCTGCGTCAAAATATGATTCCTCAGGGTATTATGTATCTTAACCTAAAAACAATAATAATAGCAAGGTTGAGTACATAAAGTACTCCACAAGATTTTTGCAAACCTATAATAAATGCAGGTTTATATCAAAAGAAAGGGTACTACGGTTATTTTGTATAAAACCAATTTGAATTGTAAATACTGAATAGTAGATTAAAAGTGAAATTTTGTGAAAGCAATTTGACAAGTATATAAAATAACAAGTATTTAAGCATAAATATAGCAACTCATAGCCCTCCATAACATGAGTAACAATTCATCCATTCCCTGCCAACACATGGCACAAAGTCAGTCTTTGCCAACACACGGCAAAGCATTGAATCATCATAAAGGTAACTTTCCAACATATGTATCCATTTTCAATTTTTAACCCATTTTACGAAAGTATGAAAATATCTAACTAGTGTCAGTTGACCAAGTCTCCAATGACCGCAGGCACGGTTTTTCAAAAAGATTTTCACTTCCCAGATGTGTAACATCCTAAAAAAATAGGAATGAACAGAATATGCATTTAAAAATGTGAATGAGCATAAAATCTAAATTTGTGGCTTCAATTCTTATTTTAGAGTTTATTCTAAAAAGATGCTTTTACCATGTGATTTTTAGACTGTTATCCACCTCTGGTAATGTCAATAAAAATGAATAATTAAATTTGATACTCTTTCCAAATTATTTATCCCAAATCTGAAAATCTGAAAATTGAAGTAAAAGATTTATTAGAAAATAAATATTTAAGATTTAAACTTGAAGTTTTTATTAACGTATCCTGACATCATTTTCTGAATTTAAATATTTGAATAGTCTCTAATTTTAGAATTTTAGTAAATAATATAACTAGTATTTTAATCTCAAATTTTTATAGTAGGTATAAATATTATTTATAATGTTAAATGAAAATTTTCAAAAATAATCATTATGGTTTGTACCCGAATTAATTGCCCCTTTAATGCCATGTCCTCCTGCATCAATTTGAAGCCAGCTTCATCTGACCGACATGTGGACCCCACGTATTATATGCCTCCACCAGCCTGCACAGAAGCCTCTCACTGACAGGTGGCCCCATTGCTAGCCGGCCCTGCAAGCAGCCACATCACTCCCTCTCTCCTCTCACGCGAGCCACTTTCATGTGGGCTTGACCCCACATGTCAGCTTCGGCTTCTTTATCGCCTCTCCGCCTTGTTTCTCTTCCATGCGCAGCTGCCGGAGAAAATCTCCTGAACCACCTCATCGTTGTCCTCACTCATGAGGCAATATCACGCGAATCGGTCACATCAGGCGCTCTGACAAGCAGCTGCCACAGGTGTTCTTCTGCCCAAACCCTGACATCCACGAATCCTGGTCTCAGCCGCCGTAAGCTCTCTCCCATTCAAATTCAATTCCAAACCATCTGTCTCATTTTTGTGAAAATAGAAAACATCTAACTAGTGTTAGTTCTCCAAGTTATACATGACCGTGGATATGGCTAATCGATTAGTTTTACACTCTGCAGAGGTGTACTGCTTTACTCATAAGGAATGATCATCTCTTTTCGCAAAGCTTATTTAACACACTTTCTTTGGTGTGTCACAAAGAGATCATACATAACTGTTATATTATTGTGGAGACCTTGGCTTTTACAGTACTGGGTACTCTAAAAGTCAGGTTCTTTGATATGCTTCCTGTACTGGTCCTTGGATCAGTAGCCAGCACACATATACACAAACGGAAGTCACAACCATACAACACAGATTATTATGACAATATAGCAGAAGTAGTTCATACACATAGTTAATACAAGTTCAAAAGTCCAGCTTTTCTATCCCGCAGTTTCCATCTACCCTTTTGCCCACAGGCAACTGACCAGGTAGACCCTTAGTTAGAGCCAAAGTCGTTAGGCCCGTAATCTGCCTCGTCGTAAGTTTCTTCGACAAAGTCTATTCCTGCATCTAAAAACAACAATATAGCAAGATTGAGTACATTGTGTACTCAGCAAAACTTGTGGTGTTTGCAAAGCCTGGAATATATGCAAGCTGAATAGAAAGTGGGTTTTTATGGTTGTTTTGCATAAAGCCAAATTGAATTTAAATACAAGATAGTAAATTGAAAGCAAAATTTAAATAAAACAACTTGACAAATATGTAAAATAATGAGGAAGTAAGTAACAAATGTCATCTCATGATTCCTCCATGAATGTGAGAAATGAAATATCACATGTCCTGAAAACATCGCCAATACATGGCACAATTTATCTTAATTGCCAACACAAGGCACGACAACTGAATTCAATCTTGCCAATGGATGTCAAGCATTGAATCATCTGTTGGGTAACTTCTATTACCAAATCCATTAGTTCTTGCCACTTTTAAGAAAAGTTTAAAAGCATCTAACTAGTGCAAGTTCACCAAGTGCTCATAACCGAGAGCGCAGCTAATCGATTAATTTTTAACTCTGCAGAGTTGTACATCTTTACCCACGAAGAATGATTATCCTTTTTTGCAATGCATATTTAACACACTTCCTTTGGTGTGCCGCGGAGATAATCATATATAGCATTTACATTACCTAACCCTGATTTTGCACCAGCTTGCTTTCAATGGAGCGAAGCCAATCATCTGCATCAAGCGGATCTGCTGAAGTTGAAAAGGTGGAAGGCCGAGTCTTTAAGAATTCGCCTAGCTTAGACTGGTGTGGCGCTTCTCCATTACCACCTCTAACAACATTGGCATTGAGGTTGGCAGTATTTTAGACAAGCGTTGGAGTAAGAGGGTGTTGGTTTGTCGTCCTTGCTCTATCATTGCAAGAAGTTGGGCCATAGTAGGAGGTCCAGGTAATTGTTCTTCTGGGACTGGTTCTTGATGAGCGGGAGGTGGTGGTGGAGTTTCATGACGATTTGCTTGTTGGAAAGTTGCGGCTCTGTTTGCTGGGTGCATGGGATTTGGTTGTGCGGGTGTAGGAAGAGTAGCTCGAGGAATCTGAGTTTCTGGAGCCTCTTCACTTTCCAGAAGTGCATTCAAGGATCTTGTAACCGGCATCCTGAAATATCGATCAGTAACATTCACATTTTTAAGATACATTTTCCTTAGGTTACAAGGCAACATTTCGTTCACTAAACCTCTCTGTTAAATCAAAAACCGAAACTAGGAAAAAGGAGCTTTAACTGTTGTCGGATTTTATAAAATAAATTACTTAATATTTTCACTTGGAAATTTTACAGCTCCGAGATAACTCTGTAAGGATCGTAGGATAAAAGTTTCAAAAATTCCGGAGTTGACATGACCGGTCATTTAATTGCCTTTCTGCCGCTGTCTGAAGAAAAGCCGATTTGCTTTAGACCCCGTCTCACTTACCTGTGGGACCAGCTGACGAGAGGAGACCACCGGCTAGTGTGGGACGCCTACCTCTCTGGCTCCCTCTGCGCGCGGGCCCAGGGCCCACTCCCCAGCCTCTACCCCTTTCCTGCTTCTCCCTCTTCCATCCCGGCGCAACAAGCCGAGAGCCACCGCCTGAGCTCGCCACCTTTTTCCCCGGTCGGCGCTGGCTTGTGGGAACTTGGAGCCACACCGTACATACCCTGGCATCGCCATGCCTCACCGCCGTGGACTCCCGTGCCATCGGTTAAACTTTCCTCGGCCGAAACGCAGTAGCTAGGTATTTAAGCCTTGCTCCCTGTTCTCTCCGCACCACCACAGCAAAAACACTTCATACTTCCTTTGCCTCTTCTGACCGAAAACCCAAACTGCCAAATCCATTCACCATCCACCATTACCAGTAAAGGAACTTCACGTCGGATTGTCGCCCGGGTGAGTTCTTGGTCAAGCCGTTGATCTTATCCTTGTGCTTCTCAGCAATCACCTGAGTCCCCTCTCATACTTGCATGCAGCTGCTGCTGATCAAAGACCACTGCAACCCATCTTCATTAACTCCGGCCGGCTGCTCAATACGGAAGAAACTGAGAAGCAAACAACCGATCGGTTCATTCCATCGCCGGCAATCCCGCACTGCTGCTGCACTTCTTTCGCTTGGGTGAGCTCATGATCAAGCTAGCATTATCTCTAAGTTTCCTTCAGCTATCTGAACCACCGTTCCCTCCATTCTATCGTCTGCAGCTGCCATTGTTCAAGTCACTGTAGCCGCTCCGACAAAGTTCAGCCGAATCGCACCGCGTGCAAGAAAACAGCAGGAAGGTGAGCTCAAATGGCACAACATGCATTCTTGTCGCAAGACACATCATAGCCTGGCGGTTTGGGTGCAGTACTTCGAACTGAAGTTCTGACATTCAAATCCCAGTTCAGCCAAACCAGGCGTATTTTTTCCTTTTGTTCCTCGTTGCCGCTGCTCACTACCTTAAGTGGATTATTTAGTTTCCTTGGCACAAGCAACATGTTAGTCCAGTGTTGAGCACCCTCTGTTACAGCACTACAGCCGCTAAGATGGCGAAATTTTTTTCTCGTTTTAGATGACAACCATTGTAGGTTACCTCAATTGGACTAATTAGCTTCAGCGTCACAAGCAACACCTAGGCGCGGTGGAAAGAGCTCTGTTTGTCAGCGAGCAGGTCCCGGAATCAATTCCCATGTCGGCCAAATAGATTTTTCCATTTTTGCTTTTCATTTCTTCTTTTTATATCTTTTGCTAGGAAGCTCCAAATTCAACCAAATAAATTTCTAAATTCATATTTTAACCTCTAGTTCCTGATTATGCAGAAAAATTGAATGTTTATACTCTGTTTGAAATTTAAATTTGAATGTAAAGAATAGAGTTGAAATATGCTTTAAAAGGAATTTAAACATTTGAACTCCGATTTGAATGAAATCAATTTTGTTAGAATCCATGTACTGTAAACAACTTAAATATGCAAAAAGATTTAGGTTTCTACTTGAGTCAGACTATTTCATAAATAGAAGCTTGTTGCTAGATAATAGTTTCCGTGCATGTATAAAGTACGACTATAAACTTTAAAATTTGGACAACCACTTTGAAAATAGCTCAAAAACCGTAGAGGATCAGTTAGGATCAAAATATTTAGGACACCATGAACGTTTTGTCCATTGCTACATTTAATAGTTAGTATCATATTCATAATTAACATAGATTTCTTTAGTTCACAATGAGGCATGAAATGATAAACTTAGAAACCATACTTGTTATGTATGTGACTTGCTACTTGATATATATTCGATCTGCATTAGTTGGTTCTTATTGGAGTTTTGTTATTTGTTATGTACCGCGATATGACGAGTAGATTCCGACGTAATTGATATTGCTACTAACGAATCCGACTTCATACTCGACGATGACAACAATCAGCAAGGAAGCATTTCAAAGAACCTGACTTTTAGAGTACCCAGTACTGTAAAAGTCAGGGTCTCCACAGATGGTATCAGAGCCATACTGACTGTAGGAAACCTTAGTTAGAATGGCCGTTAGAATAAATTTTAAACCTTTTAATAGACAATTTTATAATTAGGATGGTAAAATTTTCTATATCTGTTACTAACCTTTTCTGTTACACTCTCTGCTACTAATCCTTACCTTATCATGCATACATCCTTACCTCATCATGTACATATTTTAGTTATTGTACTATTTTACACTTAAACTGGAATACTGAATCTTTGTTAAAAGTACAGATGGCAGGTTATATTCCATACTTTGAATCAGATCAGTATGAAGCAAGTGGACTGATGGGCGTCCTAGCAGCTATGCTACAGTACGCTAGCTTTGAGGGCCATCCCCGCTATGTTGTCTTCCGAGCTTCCATTGGCCATCAAGTGACAGAGTATGGAGCCCGAGTTCACATCTCGCCAAGGGCCACTTTCGATGAAGGAGACAGATTTTTCGAAGGCTATGCGTCATCTATTACTATGGCAATGAATGAGGCTGCCTATGTTGCGATAGTACGCTTACATCATGCCTTACCAGAGTTAGGCACGATGTATCGTGCTTTCCCCTCGCGACCACCTGTGGGGGATACTTTCTACGCTGACCCTGCGAGCTTTCGCACAGACACACCCCGTAGCCTCGCGGACTTTTATCAGGGCATCCGATGAGTACCACCGTCTGGCGGTGGATGAGCTTCTTGAAGCTCACCGACGGGTAGCTTATCTGGAGAACCTGATAGCATCCTCTGTGACTATGGGCTTAGTGTCAAGGGCAGACTTAGAAGGAGGCCCCGCGCTGTTAATGTCGCCAGGGCAACATGATATCCTTGTTGCCGCCTCAGCCACTGCCACTAGAGGACGTGCACGCCAGGCACGCATGTCCTTAGGGGGCAGTCGCCCTCATTTTTCTGGCACTAGGGTCGAGCGGGAATCCCCTGGCACTCGTCGCCCGTGGATGGAGCAGGTGTAGGTTCTAATGCGCTTGCTGTGCTAGTCCTTGGATCAGTAGCTAGCACGCACATACAAATGGATATCACAACCATACAATATATTATTGCGTAAACTATAATATTACAAGTCAGAAATATACATCGGAAGAAATACATGTCTTGTAGTGTACCCATCCAATCCCTCAGGCAACTGACAAGGTATAATCCCTAGACAAAATCATCGTCATTATCCCGAAACCTGCATCAAGTACGATCTGTCGGGATATTCACCTAAAAACAACAACGATAGCAAGGGTGAGTACATTGCGTACTCAGCAAGACTTGAAGTGTTTGCAAATCCTATATATATGCAAGCTGATTCAAAGGAGGCTTCAACAGTTATTTGCACAAGGCGAAATTGAATTTAAATACTGAATGATAGATTGAAAGCGAACTTGAATAAAATCAACTGACTGATATGTAAAGTAATGAACCATATATAAACAGATAACCTCTCACAATTCCTCCATGAATGTGAGAAACGGAAGATCTAATGCCAATACATGGCATAAAACATTTTAATACCAGTACGTGATACAAATCCGCTATATTTGCCAACACAAGGCACAAACAGCTGAATTCAACCTTGCCAATAAATGCCAAGCGTTGAATCATCTGCGGGGTAATTTCTCTATTCCAAGTTTTATCTTTCCATTTTTATGAAAATTATCAAAACATCTAACTAGTGCAAGTTCACCAAGTGCTCATAACCGAGAGCGCGGTAATCGATTAGTTTTGACTCTGCAAAGCTGTACAGCTTTACCCACAAGATATGTTCTCCCATTTTGCAATCGATAGTTAACACACTTCCTTTGGTGTGCCGCTAAGAGTTCATAACGAAACCGTTCCATTATTTAAACCTAATTTTGCACCAGCTCGGTGACGTTACCCTTTGCTATGGCGGCAGAAACAACTCACCCAAGTCATAACACACATCTCATTCACACGGCAATATATCCCTGCCAAACCATTTCTCCCCATAGCAAAGCGTACACCGTTGCATTGGTATGTGTTTGACCCACACCTCTGTGTGGACACCCCTACGAGCAACTTAAATCCAGAAACCCATGCTACTACAGCCTTTTAATGCGCAAAGCTAGTTCCAAATAATTTAATAAGTTAAGGCTGTCCCATTCCAGCACTTGTGGTTGCACGGTATTTTTTGGATCATACAAAACTACGTTCGGTCCTTAATCTAACTCGGGCGATAATCTCCCCCTAACCACGTGCAAGTACACTCTCGCACATCCGGCTATTGCCAATAATCGCCTGCATCCAAATCATAGTTTTATTTTTATATTTACCAACATATCGGTATCCTTTATTGCCATATCCAATCTTTTTAAATCATATGAACACTTAAGTTAACCATTCTAAGCACAACTAAGCATGTGTCATTATAAAACGTTTATACCCATTTTTCATGTTCATGTGTCACTCCATAAGCTAGGGTTTCAATGGATCACATTGCAAAGTTGATTAAGGAAATCCATATTAAGGGTTTAACTACCATATCCCACAAGATAACAGTATAGAATATACAACATGCATGAAAACAGTTATGAAAACATTTTATGAAAACTGGGATCAATATGTTCAAGGAGGTGCTTGCCTTGCTATTCGTTGTTTACGATGAAAGTGAAGTCGCAGCTTGGAGTAGTCGGAGTCGTTGTTTCGGACTAGTTTAATGGTAGCGTCGGTTACATCAGGTGCTACTCGTAATACCGCGATACATAGCAAATAATAATAAACTCCAATAAAGGCAAAAAGAATACAGATAGAAAAACCAAATATAATTCCATCACATAAAGCAAGAGTGATTTAGGGTTAGAGTTTTTACGATTTTATGTGTATGTGTGTTATATTCTGTCTTCTCAGCTATAATTCTTACATTACCCACTTTTTATGAATTGTTTATTCCTATTTTACGAATTCAAGAAGATAAGATTGTTTAGATTAATTGAATTAAGACATTAGCTAACACACTTCTCGTTTTCCAGTAGTACCGACTCTCGGATCGCGGTATTACAACTTTCTGTAGTACCGTTCTCGAGTTCCAGTAGTACCGTCCTTAAGTTTTAGGAAGGCGTTTACTGGATTAGAGTTACCGAATGAACCTACATGGTTTTCAGATGATTCTTGCGACACGAGTTCTTACTAACTACGCTTAACTATTCATAACATGCGTTGCTGATAACCATAACACTTGGAGTCTTTGATCTAATAGGATTCAGATGCAGAGCAATATATAAATTAAATATTTTTCTAGAATATGGTAGTCTATATACTAGAGAGTAATTCTAAGCCATTCTTCTTAATATTTGCATTTAGACGAGATCTTTTTAGGGCTGCTGAGAAGGCCTAAGTGTTATTGAATTCTACACGATAGTAGTTCAGTTTTCATTTCAGGTTTGCGATTGTAATTTACATAGATAGGCAATTATTTTTATATCATTAGTAGGTCCTATCCTTAGAAGTGTTTAGAAGTGTCTTAAAACTGGTTTCACACATTTTAACTTTTATTTGTAAAGGTTATTAGTATTTTATTATGATCCTAATTTCAATTAGATCTTTATGTAGGTTAATAAGGTTTTGGCCCTAGGAATAGTTTTGAGATCAGTTTTACATGTTTTAACACTTACTCTTGACATTTTACATATATATTTGTTTATATCTTAAATCCTTAAATATATCTTCTACATGAAAACATGTGTTGATTAAGGGACTAAGGGTCTGTTTGTTTAGGCTTCTACTTAGGCTTATTTGGCTTCTAGGCCTTCATAAGTCACACGCCAAAACAAACAGTAATTTTTCAGCTAGTTGGAGAGGAGAAGCTTCAGCCCAATTTGCACTACATGAGAGAAGCAAGGAAAACGATGCTTCTCGGGCTGGCTGGAGCTTCTGAAAATCCCACTTCCCTGGTACCCTTGCAACTTGATCTTATTTACAAAAAATTGCCTGTAACATCCTCAAAATTTATAAAAAAGAAAAAAATCAAATATTAAAATGATAAATAATGTTCTCATACATTTATTGACTTTATGTGTATTTATTGAATTGTTGATATTTGTGATGCTTGCTTGGACTATAGAAAGAAAAGGGAAAAGAGAAAATATAAAATGGTAAGAAATGGAAATTACTATGGTAATTTCTTGGTTAACCATGCTAAACTCTAGAACCTGCCCTAGCTGGTCAAAAGCTCATGTGAAAGCATTTACGAGTAAAGAAAACAATTTAAAACACTAAACCTCACCTCTGTCCAGACCTTTGTCAGAATTATAGAGAAAAACGTGGAGTAATCTAGGCCTTGGAATTTTTACCATAAGACCTTAGACATATCACCTTCATCCACAAAAATTTGTGAAAATTATTAAGAAGGTTAGCTATTTATTTGCATTTAAATAAAGCAGATCTAAAATTTTGCAGGAAACAGTAAAAGAATTCTATAGAAATAGATAATGCGAATTTAGTGCTGAAATTTTTATGGTAAGTCCATTATATGGAATCACATCTTCAGTAAAAATATCAAAAATAAATATGTTGATTTAGTCCCTTAACCAATCTGAAAACCGAATGTAAATTTTAGTGTAGTCGGCAATGTCAGAATTATTAAGAAAAATTGGTAGATTGTTTTAACCTCAGATTTTTACTGAAGCTAGTCAACTTACCCAGCAACTTGCACAAAAAAGTTTCGTTATTTCTGGTGTCAGCCTGACCCGTGAATTAATTGTGGGTTGCGCTGTTAGAGGAAGCAACTGGAGTTCATCCTCCTCAGCCCTTACGTGTGGGTCCACGCGTCCAGCCAGCCGTGCGCTAGCACCGCTGCCGACGGGACCCGGAAATATCCCGGCCCACGCGTCATGTTCTCTCCCTTCCTCTCTTTCTCTCTTCTCTCTCTGTCTTGTGGACCCCGAAGGCCAGAGCCTTCTTCTCCTTCCTCCTTCTCCTCCCTCTGCTCTCTCTCGCTCTCTCTGCTGAACGCCTGCTGGAAGCAGCACCAAACCGCCTCCGGTCCTTGTCGTCTTCTAGCTGCAATTTCTTGAGTACCTCGAGGCCGCACGTCATCCCTCTGTTAGCCCTCACCTTGCACATGCCCCGAACGAGGAGAGCTCCAGAGAACCCCAGAACCGCCGCCACTTTACTTCTTCCGTTCAAATCCTGCTCACTACCGCCTCTTCTACCTATTTAAGCGGATGGATAGCACCTCCAAAACCAAGCTAAACTCCGAGCACTCACCCTCTGGCCCAAATCCAACCAAACCAAGCCCTTCTTCTTCGCTGTTGCTGCCGAATTTGGGGAAAACTTCGACCGCACAACCCTGAAGAGAACGTCCAAATTGATAGACTTTTAAGCATCCTTGGATACTTACGAAGCCTGTGCACCACTTGTCTCAGCACTGGAGTGCTCCAAGTTGTTCCCTTGCAGTGAGACCTCGTCCGCCATTAGCGGAGCAAGGTGAGAGCTTCACCCGACCATCCATTCCTTGGATTGAAAGTCTTAATAGAGTCCTTAGGACCTCCTAAAGCTTATACATGTGATCATTCAACCCGGTTTAGGTTGTAACGTCGCCACACCTTACCTCACCGTGGAGCGCCGCCGTCCAACGCCGAGAACTCGATTCCTCTGAGCACCACCCATAACCAAGCGCATCCCTAGGATCGTCTTGGTCCACTGAAGCTAGAGCTACCGGCCAAACTCGATCGACGTCGCCGGAGAGCCGCCGGCGAGGCCATCGGCCGCGTCCCCTGCTCCGGTTCACTGCCGTGCGGGCCATGTGCGCCAGCTTCACGCGCACAGCGCAAGGCACTGCCAAGCCGACCCCACGTCGGTGAGGTGCGCCTTGTGCTCTTAACGTGAAGCACCGGCCAGGTGGGCCCGAGTAGCGAGTCGCTGCCACTGCGGCCTCATTTGTCGATCGCGACCCGATTCAAAAGCCAGCCGCGCAAAACGTTGGAAATGCGCTTCTCTTTAAGGAAAACGTATTTCCTATTTTTCTGTTTTAACCAACCCGAATTGATTCAAATGGCTATAACTTTCAAACCATAAATCCAAATTAGGTGAGACAAGTTTCTAAATTCATAATAAATCATCTAGTTTCATTATATGCAAAAATAATTGAAATTTGTTTAATAGTTTAATACAGAATTTAAATTTAAAAGTATAGATTTCAAATAGGTTGCATGTACAACTTTTACGAATCTTGTCCGAATTGAATGAAACCAATTTTGTTGCAATCCTTATGTTATATACTATCTAAATATGCAATTAGATTTGAATTTGAAGTTAGTTTGAATTAATCTTCTTTTTAGTTTGATTTCAATGTGTGGAATATTCAAATTGCCATACCTTGTTTATTTTTCATCCAATTAAAATGAAACTTCTTCTGTTATATTAGTTAAACATTATAGAACTTGATTTCACAATAATACTTAGGGTGCATCATGCAATATTTAATTAAAATCAATCATGTTGCTTTATGTTCAATTATGATTAGTATAAACCATAGCTCTTGGAATCATAAAATGAATCCTAAAATGTTCCTAGGGTCATATAAACATTTCTAGGATATAAGAATATATCATGATTAGTTAAGATTGAATTAAGTTAATCAATAATCATACTTGTATGACATGAGCTTAGAATATGACGTTTAGATATAAGTAGTAATAAAACTTGTTTAGTATGATTCATAATACGGGACCATTTAATCTTACAAGAATGATTATGTTTAACCCTAACCAGGTTAGTTCTCATGTATAAATTAAACTTAATGTACTTTTGGCCCTTAGGTAACATATGTTTTCATATAATAAACGTGACATAATAGATGAAGTAACATATATAGCCCAAATGCTATAGAACTACTATTGAATTATTCTTAAAGGTCAAAGACTATTAATCTACAAGAATAATTGCATATCATGTTTAATCGCAAACTTAAGGTTAACTATCCACAACTTAAAGAATGACGTCCGATAAGTACTAGTATCTATAGAATCAGTTCTAAAGTGATTTCCTAAAGCTAGACTGTTTCATTATGTAGAAGTAATTCTATTATAATTTGCTTTGCATCTGAATCATATCAAAAACATAACCCTGTGTGATATAACCCTAAAGTCCATACATATGCATGCACTTAAGGAATTAGTAACTAAAATATTGTCACCATTAGGGATGGCAACGGGTATATACCCGTCGGGTATCACCACCCCGTACCCGTACCCGTGTTAGTAAAATTCACCCGCTACAATACCCATACCCGCACGCGGGTACAAAATTTACCCGCATTCGCACCAGATGGGTACCGGGCACCAGTAACCCACACCCGAAATCTAAGCTTTCAACCAAGCATAATAGCGAGAAATTGATAGAAATAACAGTTTGAATTTTAACTGAAGTGTCAAGTTTGCAGACTTGTTTAAAGAATAGTGAAACATACATATTTCCACTTGCCAGCAAGAGCTGTCCGTGGTCATTGTTTGTTAGCATAGTCAGTCTTGGAGATCCAGCCAGAAGAAATTGAAAGGGAAGCTAGCTAATTAAGGTACAATACCTTTCTTGTCGACGCAGTGGTCGTGGTCACGGCAGCAGGCGTCGAGGTCGTCGCATGGCTCCTCCCTATCGCAGCCGCTCCAGCCGATGCTGTAGTACTTGCCAAACCGAATCCCCACGGCTGCGCGGATGAATCGGTAGATCGGGCGGGTCAGACGAGGATGCATTCCATGGCAAGGGGACGGAGTTGAGGAAAAAGAAAGCGGTGGTCACGTACAGTCGTACTTGAGGGCGGCGCACGATCGGCTGCATGGCGGCGGAGGCGGAGAGGTAGCGGAGGCGAGGGCGACCGCGGCGAGGAGGAGGAGGAGGAGAAGCGGCGGCGGCGTCAACACTGCTTTGCGGGTGGTGGTGGCAGGGAAATTGGGAATTGGAAGGATCGGATCGGACTCTTCTACCCTCGCAAAAGGTTTGGCGGGCCGACTAATGCAGATGGGCCAAATTTTATACCCACGGGTAAATGGGTACGGGTAACAGTAGTACGGACCCATACCCGTTATACCCGCTGGGTAATAGTTTTTGCCCATTAATATACCCGCGGGTATGAAAAACGGTTCATACCCGTCCCCTAATAGAGTAAATACCCGTCGGGTTTCGGGTTTCGGGTCCCCGTTGCCATCTCTAGTCACCATTACCCTCCTAAAAGTCATGAACTTATAACTAGTACCTTAAATTGAGCCCTACATGCATTAGCGAGGGATTGATAATATATAGTAATCACTTAAGTTTAGTATGCAACTTAATACTTGCTTTCACCCCTGTTGTTTTATGTATTGATTTATAATAACATATACAATCTTAGCTTCTTGAATTCGTAAAATAAAATAGAATGAATCGTTAGGAATAGGTGTCGTGTGCGATACCGCCCTCAAACCATTAATCAGTAATAAAGACTATAAACGAAGAAATAATACAATTGCTTACGCAATCACAAAACCCTAACTACAACCATGCTTGTATTATGTAATGATTGCTTATTTGATTTTCCATCTGATTTCCTTTTGCCTCTATTGAAAGTGTTATTTGCTATTTGCTATCTTTTCCGCCTTACGACGTGTAGAGTACGACGTCTCGGACTTCATCGTCGACGACTTCAAGATCACGTCTTCGACTTCGTCACTGAAAACAACGGATAGCAAGGCAAGCACTCATGTAGATCCTATTTTTCCTTTAACAAGAAGAATCAAAATAAAATTTGCATGCATATGCTATATTTTGTATACACTGCTATATTATGGGAAAAATGGTAGATATAACCTTCATTGATGGTTTTCCTTAATCAGTAATGATAGATGAAACCCTAGATTGTTGTTGGATACGCAAATGGGTATATTCGACTATTACTTGCATATGCTTAGTCCTGCTTAGATTGGGAACACGAACGAATGGTTATACTGTTCGTGATGAACTAAAATTGTTGGACATAATGAATATTAATCTTGAATCTGTTGGAATAATGTGGTTATTGACACTTTCTTTTTCTGAAAATAAAACTATGATTTCGACGTGGGTGATTATTGGCAATAGCCGGATGTACATGTTTTAATGTGTACGTAGATAGGGGGAGTATCGCCCATGTCACTTTAAGGACCGAACGTAGTGTTGTATGATCCAAGTAAACCGTACATCCACAAGTACTGGAGTGGGACAGTCTTAACTTATTAAATTATTTGGGAATTAGCTTTGCACATTGGTAGGCAGTTGTAGCACGGGCATTCCGGATATAGGTTTGCTCGAGGGAGGTGTCATCACCGAGGTGTTGGCATCTGCCGTTGTAGCAGTGTCGCTGGCTATGAATTGGGGCTGTTGTTGTACCATTTGAGCCGCGGGCTCCTGAATACTATTGCTTCACCGCTTGTTTGCTTCCATCATAGTCGAGTAACGCCACCGGGCTAGTGCAAAGTTAAAGTTCAAGTAATCGAACGGTTTCGTTATGAACTCCTTGCGGGCACACCAAAGGAAGTGTGTCTTATATCGATTGCACAAGGGGAGAACATATCTTGTGGGTAAAGCTGTACAACTCTGCAGAGTCTAAAACTATTCGAATAGCCGTGTCCACGGTTATGGACGACTTTGCGAATTGACACTAGTTAGATGTTTATATAAAATGGTTTGGAGAGCTTACCATTACAGATGATTCAATACTTGACATTACGTTGGCAAGGTTGAATTCATTTGTTGTGCCTGTGTGGACAAAACTTTAATCTTGAGATAATATTTCATATGATGGACTGGACGTTTTATCACTCACGAAGGGTTGTGGGTATTTTGTTACATTTTATTCGCGAAGGGTCGTGAGTTATCTATCTCTTCGCATTACCTTTAAGTACATACTTGTTACTTTACTCATTTATTTACTTTTACAAATTTTCGCTTTCACTCTACTATTCAGTATTTATAATTCAATTTGGCTCTAAGCAAAAGTTAACCGTAGAAGCTTTACTCTAGGATCAGCCTGCATTCCAAACACACAACTCAAAGTCTTGCTGAGTACGAAATGTACTCACCCTTGCTATCATTATTGTTTTTAGGTGAAGATGCAGGTATGTACGATGAACTTTACTTTGACGCAGGATTGCGGGATTATTAACGACAGTTCTTTCTAAGGCTTTACCTTGTCAGTTGCCTGTGGATTATGTGGCAAACTACAAGTCATCTGATTCTTTCGTTATGTTTAGTCGACCTTATCGGTCATAATGTATCAATACTTCCGCTGTAATAAAATATGAAACTTTTGTATGGTTGTGATTCCAAATTGTGTTTTGTGCGTGCTAGCCACTGATCATGGGAATGGTACAGTATGCACATTAGAACCTTGCTTTTATGTTTGCACTGTAGCATAAAAGTGAGGGTCTTCTGATTTGGTATCGAGCCAGCCGTATTTATGAGCAAACCTTAGATAGAATGGTCGCTAGTCGAAACATAAAAATTTTGAAATAGACACTATATATTTAGGAATATGAGTTTTGCTATAGCTATAAATTAACCTTCCCTCATCTCACATTATTTGATATTAATTCTTTCCTTGTCACAATATATTTGTTACTACTCTTTCTTTATGAACATCTCCGTTAGCATCCTTTCCTTATTATATTATCTTTTATTAATCTTTCCTCGTCAATAAGTAACTTATCTGCCCTACATTTGATCTGGAATGATGATTCCTTATTAAATGTGCAGATGGAAGGTCATACCCCCTGTTACATATCTGCCCACCGAGAGAGTTACGGCATGATGGGAGTTCTTGCCCTAATGCTAGAAAATGCCCACTTTAATAACAATCCAAGATATACAGTGTTCCAAGTTCCAACTAGCCCGGTGTCAATGGAATATAGTGCTAGTGTGGAAATTCCTGCAAGAACCATATACGATGAAGAAGATCGATCTTTTGAAGGGTCTGGCACCTCCATTCAAGATGCGATGAGCGAAGCTGCGTATGCAGCTATCGTTCGTCTGCGTTATGCCTTGCCGGAGCTCGCCACATCTTATCGAAGACTTCCTTCGCGTACACCGGGTGGAGAGAACATCTATACAGATCTCACCATTATTCAAAACGGAGCCCTTCGAAATTTGGTGGGATTCGTTAATGCTTCCGATCAACATCATCGACGTGCGGTTGCCGAGCTTGGCGAAACCCGCCGTCGGGTGGCGTTTTTGGAAGACACCATAGCCCCTTACGTCTCCAGGGGAATTATATCTCGTTCAATTTTAGGAGACGGTCTGTCACAAGTACCAACGCAAGGAATGCCAGGTGTTACCCCTGCCACAATGCCAGTACCAACCAGACGCCCACAACAAGCCGTAATGATCATGGTGGCGCCGTCGCGCTCGATTCGCATCAATATCAACCTTAGTAATTACGGACCTCGCTGCTCACATGTGACTCAAGACCACCGTCGACGTAGAACTTCTTCTTCTACGTCTATGGAAAGCACTCCTTAAGATGGCAGTAACATCTTGAGGACTGTTTAGTTAAAAGTAACTAGAAATAAATTAGGCTGATAGGAATCCCCCTAGTATGTGGTAGTTATTCTAATAGTTGCACGGATGGTTGTACTTTTGCTGCAAATATTATATGGTTCGAATAAAACTTTTGTTGTATATTTGTGTGCTATGGTTTCTACTCGTGAATGTTTGATATTATAACTTTCAGGATGTTGTAACCAAATAAAAGTAACTTAACCAAAATGATGAAATGAATAGAAACATCCTGCTAAAATTCGTATGAACCTTTCTAATAAAATATATTGGATCTCAATAAATAGAAAGTTATCCTATAATTACCAAAACAGGACCTACATTCTTAATTTCTACCCTCTATTCCTTAACAATTTCTATTCTTCTTTCTCATCTATTAGCTCTTGTTCTCTATCTTATACTCTTCTTTGCAAGTTGTGCTTCTCAAATCTATCTAATCCTACTTCCCCCACTCAACCAAAGAAGACTATGATATTCATAATAAAAACTTTCTTGCTGCATATCCAAACTCCACCGCATTGACAGGAATACCATTCTCTTGTCCATATTACTCCCAGAACATCAAGAACTTTCCCAAAACTCAATTCTAGAGAAAACATACCATAGCTTCCACTATTACCCCTAGTCATACCCAAATAACACCGCTTATGGAAAAATCAAAATCAATATCTTGCCATACTGGTAAGCTCAGAAAGTACCTAAGATACTGTAAGCTAGTTGCTTTCCAACTTCTCCGCGTATAACGACCGGACATGCCACTTGTGACACCTCGGAGTGTCGTAACCTTATTATTGAGCATGATAAGGTTAAATACAGTATGAGATGTGGAAATAAGGTTAAGATCATAAGGATCGGGGGTTAATAACGTTTCCGGGCCGTTTCCAGGCCGTTTTCGGGGTTTTGGGCCTTCCCGGGGGAGTTTTGGGCCTTGGTGGGCTTTGGTGGGATGGATTAGGACTCCGTAACGGACTAGGATTGGGTTGAGGGCTGTTAAAAGGGGCTCCCCCTGCCCCCCTTGCGCCCCCATCTCAGCCCCTTGCGCCCCCACCTCCCCCTCTTGCGCCTCTCCTCCTCCCTCCTCCCTAAGCCCTAGCCCCCATAACCGTGCGCATCCCCCTCCCTTTCCTCCACCTCCACACCACCTCCCCTCCACCCCTTGCTGCCCTAGGGTGGTCTCCCCACCCCTGCACCTCGCGGAGTCATCCCGTGGAGCGAGGAGCGAGGAGCAAGGAGCGAGGAGCGAGGAACGTGGAGCGAGGAGCGATTCGCGAGGAGATTCGCGGAGATTGATTGGAGTTTTGCGCCGGGCAAAGGTATGATCTTGGGGATCCTTGGGGATGATCTAGGTACTGTTATTAGGGTGTTTATCAAGTTTTTAGATCAATTGGAGGCGCTGGTTTGAAGTAATTTGGGTTAGATCTAAACTTGTCCACGTTTCTGTTTTCGGGCAGATTGAGCAGTCGAACTAGGGTTCGAGTTTCCGTCGATTTAGAATCCGAATCAGACCGTACGGACTTCTAGGAAGTTGTAGATAATTTAATTATCTTTCCGTGGACGTAAAGCACGTTAATTTCCGATCAGCCGTTTGAAAGTTATGGCTGTTTTACCGAGCGCCTAAAAATCTGTGACGTAACTGGAACAGATTGTGGTAATCTGTAGATTAAACAATTTTAGAGTCCGAATCAGTCTTTCCCTATAACTAGAAAAAGTTGGGAAATTTCCTAAGCTTCGCGACGGTGTACTCGTTTATTCGATTTGGAGTCCCAGAACTCAAGTTATGCCTTTTGCAAGGCTGCTGTCCCGCCGACAGAACCTCTGTTTTTAGGTTTTGCGAGTAGTTGGCAATGTCGGGTTAGATGGGGCGTGTGTACTGTTTTGAGGTTATGATTGTGAGTGTGTGATGCCTATGTGCAGGTGGTGTGACCCGGGAGTTCCCTCTTCTTCCCGCCAATCCGTTGCACGTGGTTGAGGCAAGTGTGTTGTGATGGATAGCGAGTTGTAGGTTGCATGTTGAGATTAGATGGAATTGTTTACATGATATATGTCCACTTGCCATGTGTTAATGAATGATATGATATGATGAGCATGTTTAACATATTATGATGCCATGTGTTAATATGTGAATTAAATATGATAATTGGCATGGTTGCATGCATGTCATGAGATAGGGCGAGGCGGTGAGAAAGTCTTAACTAGTCCGGCAAGGTCGGTGAAAGTTATGACTAATCCGAACGCCATTGAGTAAGTCCTATGTCGTGATTCCATCCACGTGGTGTTTGGAAGCGAGTAGGCACCCTCCATCTTCGGGATGGAAGGGAGGAAAGGTGCACACCGGGTGTGTACTTCCCATACCGGTATGAGGTTCCAGAGGGTCGAGAGCAATGCATTACATCGCATACAAATTGATGATGATATTGATAAGTATTCATGAATGAGATGGTATACAGGCTGAAAGATGTTAGAGACTTGTTGTTATGCTTGTTGTCCAGTGCAGTATGCTGGCTGAGTTGTCGAACTCACCCTGGTGTTTTCTTGTTGTTTTAGGTAACAGGAGAACGGCAGGCGGGACAGGGAATAGTCACACGCTCACACGTTGCTTCACCTTAATGTTTCCCCAAGTCAATTCATTTAGTTGGATAATAAATTGCGTGTGATGGCCTTTAAATTAAGTCTTAGCTCGGTTAATGAGAGTTCTATTGTTTGTTTGACACTTGGAACTTTAAGAGCTTGATGTTAGTCTTTTATTGTCGTTAAGACTTTATTTATTGCTGTTTAGATGTTTCTCTTATTGCCATATAATGCTTTATTGTTGCCGTTTCTTAAATTCATGATAAAACAAAGGAGGTCTTTGCCGAAATCTCGGTTTTTAGTCTATGCACCTTTGCTGGAATTTGATGTTAAATGTGGTATTTAGATGTTGTTTAGCTTATGTTTGGTAACATTCAGGCATAGTAAATGCCGGTGTTATTCTGATTAGTATCGAGCGAGTAGGTCCTTGGAATGTGAATTTTTAGTGTCATGCTATAGGGTACAACTAAAATGTGATGTGGAATAACTTAGAAACATGGCTTAGGTTCTAACTAAAACCTTGTTATAGGATAGCAACGTTAAAACTTGTAAAAGTGGTATAACTAATCTAAAATCGACACACTTGGTTGCACAAGAGGATGGGTTTTGGTTCATCAATGCATCGCGCTTGATTATGTGATAAGGAATATGCTTATGATGCTTTGTTTGATCTATGATCTTGATTGTGTGCTTTGGTGTTTGGGTGGTTGTCTGTCTAGCGACCATGCCGAAGTAGAGGCCGTGGACGCCGTGGCCGTGGAGGCCAGGCGAGGCTCCCAGGAGTTGAGGAGTCTGCTTTGAGGGTAGCGTTTCGCTTAATGCTCGTGGGCCAGCTCGGGAGGAGCTTCCAGCTGTGCGGTCGGGGCGAAGTGCCCGCCGCCAATGAAGATTTAGTCCAGGCTCTGCAGAGGGAGATTCAGAGGCTGCGCCCGGCGGTGCGGGCAGCCCTGCCGTTGTGCCTCCCCTGCGATGGCCCCTGTTGTTGCCCCCACTGCACCGGAGCCGAGGATGAGTCTCCGGGAGTGGATGTCCCTCCGTCTTGACACTTTCGATGGAGCAGGCACGCCAATCCAGTCTGCAGATTGGCTGCGGTACATGGAGAGGCGATTTGAGGTCCTAGAGTTGACCTCGGTTCAGAGGACTCGCTTTGTGGCTTTTCAATTTGAAGGGCCAAGGCGATATCTGGTGGGAGGGTTACAGTGCTAGAACCCCGATCTGGGTCGATCACACAGGAGGACTTTGTGGCTCGCTTCCGAGCCAAGTTCCACCTGAGTCTTTCCTTGAGAGGATGGAGCTTACTCGACCACTCTTTCCCGAGGAAAGAGGTCGGGCAGAGTATGAGAAGGAGTTCAACAAATGGTGCGCTTGCTTCAGACTACTGTGGCAAACGATCGGGAGAAAGCTAGGAGGTTCCGTAGGGGCCTCAACCAGGAGTTCAGAGTTGTCATGGGGCGATCGCCCTCGTGACTTCTCGCTCTGTGGTGGAGCAAGCGAAGGGCATGGAGCTCGAGTTGGAGCTCTCCGGGACAAGCGAGAACCCGGAGGTTCAGGGTTCCTGCGGCCCCAGCGGGGCCGAAGAGGACCTTTGGTGGAGGAGGTGGGTCCTCTCGGCGTCCCACCTTCAAGAAGTTCAAGGGAGGACAGGGCTCCTCCTCGGGGGCTAAGATGGGTCGCCCGATGCGTCTTCTTCGCGAGCGGTTGTTAGTCCTGTGCAGGCGAGGGCATGAAGTGCTTCAAGTGCGGTGGCGAGCACCGTGCTTGAGTGTGGTTGGGTGGGAATTGCAACCACTGTGGCAAGCCCGGCCATATGGGGCGAGTCTGCCGGATGAACCCCTAGCATCATCAAGTGGGAGACGGTGCCTTCTCCTCCCACTCCGGTAGCGTCTTCTAGAGGATCGGTGCACATGATGGTCGCTCTGTTTCTCGGCCACCCTTTGCGTGGGCGCCACCGGTAGCGTCTTGGTGCCCGCGGCCGTCTGCTCCTCCTCGTTGCCTCCTCCGCCCCACCTTGATGGGGCATCACCGAGTCGGGCTCCTCTGTCCGGCGCCACCAGAGTGTACGCTTTGCCGACCGCCCGAGTCACCGGGCATCCAGAGGTGGTTTCGTACTCTGCTCGTGGATTCCGTTGATGCCTTTGTTCTATTTGATTAGGAGCATCCTACTCTTTTGTGTCGTCGGAGTTTGCTAGTAGAGCTAAGTTGGGAGTTCAGCGGATTTACGAGTCCGTGTTAGTCGATTCTCCTGGGGTTGATTGCTAGTTCTTTGGTTTGCCCTGGTTGCACCATTGCCATTGATGATGAGGTTTTCTTTGCCAATCTCATGGTGATCCAGTTGGCTCCTTTTGATGTCATTTTGGGCATGGGTGGCTGCATCGATGCCGTGCTAAGATCTGTTGTTTCGGAAGACAGTTGCCTTGCAGGCCCGTCCGTGAAGAGTTGACCTTTCAGGGTGGTATACCCTCGATTCCGTCTTTGCTTTGACTAGTTTGTTTTAGTCGGCGTTTGAGGCTATTGGGTTTCCTCATGACTTTGTCTCGAGAAGCCATCTTCCTCGATTCCCATTGAGGAGATATCTGTAGTGAAGGAGTTCGTTGATGAGTTCCCTGACGAGTTGCCTGGTCTACCACCAGTGAGGAATGAGGAGTTTCGTATTGATCTTGCTCCGGGCACTCGACCTATTTCTATCTCTCCATACCGCTTGGCTCGACCTTTTCAAGACGAGTTGAAGAAGCAGTTGGAGGATCTGTTGGCCAAAGGCTTCATTCGGCGTAGCGTATCGCCATGGGGAGCACCCGTCCTCTTCGTCTCGAAGAAGGATGGAAGTTGGCGTATGTGCATTGATTATCGTGCTCTTAACCAAGTGATAGTCAAAAACAAGTATCCTTTGCCTCGCATCGAGGATCTGTTTGACCAATCAAGGGAGCAAAGGTGTTCTCCAAAATTGATCTTGATCGAGTATAATCGTATCCGTGTGAGGAAGCAGGACATTGAGAAGACTGCTTTCTCCACTAGGTATGGGCATTATGAATTTAAAGTTATGTCTTTTGGACTAACTAATGCTCCTATTTGTCTTTATGGAGGCGATGAACAAGATGCTACACAAGTACCTTGATGAGTTTGTGGTAGTGTTCATCGATGACATTCGATTTACTCTAAATCGGAAGAGGAGCATGAGCGACACTTGAGGCTTGTCTTTGAGTACCACGAGGAGAATCAATTCTTTGCTAAGCTGAAAAAGTGCGAGTTCGGATTTCGAAGTGGGTTTTCTTGGCCACATCATCAATCCGGAGGGCGTATCGGTAGATCCTAGCAAAGTCTCGGCTTTGGATTGGAAGAGGCCTTCCAATGTCAAAGAGGTGCGTAGTTTCCTTGGGTTGGTGGATACTATCGGCGTTTTGTGCAGGATTTCTCTATCATTGCCAAGCCACTTTCACAACCGACTCGAAGGGGATGAAGTTCCAAGGATTGCAGAGTGTGAGCACAGCTTCTACACTTTGAAGGAGAAGTTAGTGATCGCTCTCGTTCTTACCCTTCCCGAACCGGGAAGCGTTTCACCGTTTATTCGATGCTTCTCGGTTGGGACTTGGGTGTGTGCTCATGCAAGAGGGCAAGGTGATTGCTTATGCTTGAGGCGCTTGAAAAAGCATGAGCGAGAATTATCCCACGCATGATCTTGAGCTAAGCCGTGGTGTTTGCATTGAAGATATGGAGGCATTACATGCGGTGAGTCTTGTGATATTTTCACGATCACAAGAGCCTCAAGTACATCTTTACTCGTAAAGATTTGAACTTGAGGCAGAGGAGGTGGCTAGAATTGATAAAGGATTATGACCTCACTATCCGGTATCATCCGGGAAGGCAAATGTGGTGGCCGACGCTCTCGATCATAAGACAATGCCCCTGTTGTTGATTGTCTTGTTGCTGATTTTGAGCGTTTGGGAGTCTCCCTCGCTTATGCGGGGACCGTGCAAGCTGAAACTCAATTGATTCTTGAGTCGGCGATTCCGAGCGTGTCTGGGAGGCACAAAGAAGATGATCGTTTGCTCCAAAGGTGAGGAAACGCCTGGAGGATGGCAAGTCGGGAGACTTTACCGTTGATGATGCGGGAGTTTTGAGGTTTCAGGGCCGTGCAGGCGTGCCCCGTAAATCTCAAGTGAAAGAAGACATTCTCGAGTGAAGCTCATCGCACCTCAGACACGGTCCATCCTGGAGAGACCAAGATGTACAGGGACTTGAAGAAGAATTTACGGTGGAAAAGGATGAGAGTGGATATTGCCAAGTATGTGGCGTCTTGTGGGATTTGCCGGAAGATCAAAGCTGAGCATAAAGCGTCCGGCCCGGCTGTTGCGACCATTGGAGGTTCTGTGTGGCCATGGGATGACATCTCCATGGATTTCGTGGTTGGTCTACCTCGTTCTCCACGAGGAAGGATGCTGTTTGGGTTGTGGTGGACCGTCTCGGCAAGTCGGCGCATTTCATTCCCATCCATACGACCAATTCAATGAGCGAGTTGGCTCCCATCTATGTGCGGGAGATTGTGAGATTGCATGGTGTACCCAAGACCATTATCTCTGATCGGGATGCGAAGTTCGTCTCCAAGTTAGGAGAGTTTGCAGAGTGCTTTGGAGTACGCACTGTGCCTTAGTACCGCTTTTCACCCTCAGACAGATGGGCGATCTGGCGTACCATCAAACTTTGGAGGACATGCTCGGGGCCTGTGTGATGGCTTGGAAGGGTAGCTGGGAAGACCATTTGCCCCTTGCGAGTTTGCTTACAATAACAGCTATCATTCCGGATCCTGGTCTGCTCCTTATGAGGTCTTTGTATGGCCGGAAGTGCAGATCGCCGCTTTGTTGGGATCTTTGTGGGCGAGAGAGCTATTCTTGGGCCGGATTGGGTTCAGCAGATCGTTGATCGCGTGTCGGAGGTTCGGCAAAACCTTCTCGCAGCCTGAAGCGACAGAAGAGCTATCTTTGATGTGGCGGCGAGATTTGGAGTTTGAGGTGGGCGATAGCGTACTCTTGCAGTATCTCCCACCAAGGGTGTGGTGCGTTTGGCACCAAAGGAAAGCTCGACCAAGGTATGTTGGGCCTTTTCCTATCCTCGCCGAGTTGGCGAGGTTGGCCTATCGCCTAGAGCTACGGAATCCATGCAAGGTGTGCATGATGTGTTCCATGTCTCGATGTTGAGGAAATACTTGCACGATCCGGAGTTGGTGGTTCCATTGGAACCATTAGTGCTTCAGCAGACCTCACCTTCGAGTCCCGTCTGTGGAAATTCCGGGGGCGTCGAGCGAGTGATGAAGAACAGGGCGCTTAAGTTTGTCAAGGTCCTGTGGTCACATCAGGCCAGAGAGAAGCGACTTGGGAGCTGGAATCTACTCGCATGCGCGAAGTATCCCGAGCTGTTCGCCTCGGGTATGTGATGTGAAAATTCGACCTTTTGGTTTCTTTGGGTTTCGTGTTGGTGCGTTTAGATTCGAGGTCGAATCCTGTTGAAGGGAAGAATGTGACACCTCGGAGTGTCGTAACCTTATTATTGAGCATGATAAGGTTAAATACAGTATGAGATGTGGAAATAAGGTTAAGATCATAAGGATCGGGGTTAATAACGCTTCCGGCCGTTTCGAGGCCGCTTTAGGTTTTGGGCCTTCCCGGGAGTTTTGGGCCTTGGTGGGCTTTGGTGGGATGGATTAGGACTCCGTAACGGACTAGGATTGGGTTGAGGGCTGTTAAAGGGGCTCCCCTGCCCCTTGCGCCCCCATCTCAGCCCCTTGCGCCCCCACCACCCCCCCATGCGCCCCTCTCCTCCTCCTCCCCTAAGCCCTAGCCCCCATAACCGTCGCATCCCCTCCCTTTCCTCCACCTCCACACCACCTCCCCTCCACCCCTTGCTGCCCTAGGGTGGTCTCCCCACCCCTGCACCTCGCGGAGTCATCCCGTGGAGCGAGGAGCGAGGAGCAAGGAGCGAGGAGCGAGGAACGTGGAGCGAGGAGCGATTCGCGAGGAGATTCGCGGAGATTGATTGGAGTTTTGCGCTTCGGGCAAAGGTATGATCTTGGGGATCCTTGGGGATGATCTAGGTACTGTTATTAGGGTGTTTATCAAGTTTTTAGATCAATTGGAGGCGCTGGTTTGAAGTAATTTGGGTTAGATCTAAACTTGTCCACGTTTCTGTTTTCGGGCAGATTGAGCAGTCGAACTAGGGTTCGAGTTTCCGTCGATTTAGAATCCGAATCAGACCGTACGGACTTCTAGGAAGTTGTAGATAATTTAATTATCTTTCCGTGGACGTAAAGCACGTTAATTTCCGATCAGCCGTTTGAAAGTTATGGCTGTTTTACCGAGCGCCTAAAAATCTGTGACGTAACTGGAACAGATTGTGGTAATCTGTAGATTAAACAATTTTAGAGTCCGAATCAGTCTTTCCCTATAACTAGAAAAAGTTGGGAAATTTCCTAAGCTTCGCGACGGTGTACTCGTTTATTCGATTTGGAGTCCCAGAACTCAAGTTATGCCTTTTGCAAGGCTGCTGTCCCGACGGGACAGAACCTCTGTTTTTAGGTTTTGCGAGTAGTTGGCAATGTCGGGTTAGATGGGGGCGTGTGTACTGTTTTGAGGTTATGATTGTGAGTGTGTGATGCCTATGTGCAGGTGGTGTGACCCCGGGAGTTCCCTCTTCTTCCCGCCAATCCGTTGCACGTGGTTGAGGCAAGTGTGTTGTGATGGATAGCGAGTTGTAGGTTGCATGTTGAGATTAGATGGAATTGTTTACATGATATATGTCCACTTGCCATGTGTTAATGAATGATATGATATGATGAGCATGTTTAACATATTATGATGCCATGTGTTAATATGTGAATTAAATATGATAATTGGCATGGTTGCATGCATGTCATGAGATAGGGCGAGGGCGGTGAGAAAGTCTTAACTAGTCCGGCAAGGTCGGTGAAAGTTATGACTAATCCGAACGCCATTGAGTAAGTCCTATGTCGTGATTCCATCCACGTGGTGTTTGGAAGCGAGTAGGCACCCTCCATCTTCGGGATGGAAGGGAGGAAAGGGTGCACACCGACGGGTGTGTACTTCCCATACCGGTATGAGGTTCCAGAGGGTCAGGAGCAATGCATTACATCGCATACAAATTGATGATGATATTGATAAGTATTCATGAATGAGATGTTATACATGCGTGAAAGATGTTATTGACTTGTTGTTATGCTTGTTGTCCATTGCGGTATGCTTGCTGAGTTTTCGAACTCACCCTTGTGTTTTCTTGTTGTTTTAGGTACCATGAGAACGGCATGCGGGAAAGGGAATAGTCACACGCTCACACGTTGCTTCACCTTAATGTTTCCCCAAGTCAATTCATTTAGTTGGATAATAAATTGCGTGTGATGGCCTTTAAATTAAGTCTTAGCTCGGTTAATGAGAGTTCTATTGTTTGTTTGACACTTGGAACTTTAAGAGCTTGATGTTAGTCTTTTATTGTCGTTAAGACTTTATTTATTGCTGTTTAGATGTTTCTCTTATTGCCATATAATGCTTTATTGTTGCTGTTTCTTAAATTCATGATAAAACAAAGGAGGTGCTGCCGAAATCTCGGTTTTTAGTCTATGCACCTTTGCTGGAATTTGATGTTAAATGTGGTATTTAGATGTTGTTTAGCTTATGTTTGGTAACATTCAGGCATAGTAAATGCCGGGGTGTTACACCACTGAACCAAAAAGATCATCTTATAGCCTTACCCTGGAATGAAATCACAACTTCAAGCAGCAAAACTTAATGTTGTTAGTTAAATAGAAGTGTTTGAAAATAGATTAACGATTGACAACCTAAATATTTCTTTGCATGTTAATTTTGACTGCAAACTTTTGTGTTATTATTCATTGTGATGAAACTCTGTGTAAGGATTGCTCTCGCGAATATTAAACCCTTGGGTTGAAAATTCACGACGAGACGATCTCAGTAAACAATGACAATGTTAACAAATGAAGAGTAGGCTCTAAATTAAGTCATTTCTTATGACTACCTCATCTCTTCTAAATTGTAGAAATTTTATTTAATAAAAAAAATTTTAGGGAACGAAATGTTGCCTGATAACCACACCAAATCTTGACTTATCCTTTCTATCCTGTCAACCTATTTGTTCTTTAATAACATTGAGAACAAACTTCTTGACCTTAGACACTCCCTACCTGTTTGCTAAATTAAAAAGCATAACAAGCAATTTTAGGCTATTCCAATCTGTGGATCAATTCTGCCTCCATCAATTACAAAAAATAGCATTACATATCTCAAATAGATTCGTGATCAGTATCATCCCTAATTTCAAAAGACTTAATCTCATCTTACCCCATTCTGCCTTTACCTAATCACCCTCCTTAGTAATTCTAGATCATGAATCTCGATCTTAGCTATTTCCGGTTCATCAATAACAATCGACAAACAACCTCCCGTTATTCCGAGATCGTTGATCAACATCATCTACCCGAGTAGATTCATACTCCACTTTGTCCTCGACATCTAAAGATCACGCGACAATCTCCCAAGTCATTTCAAAGGATATCAAGTTCTGAGACCAACCATGTCCAAAGCCAAATTCCAAACCCAGAATCTTGAACATGGTCACTTTCACCATACGATCGCTAGAAAAATACACATGCACTCGACATCTACATTAGTAATAAAACTTTCCGATCAATCTTCCATAAACCTTATCTGAATAAAAATAAGAATTTTGTTTCTAACTATTAAATCGATTATCTTATTATCTTGAGTAAAGATACAAATCACTTTAGTATCCAACTCCCACTCACCCTTTTAACCCTGCGAATCTCGGGGACGAGATTCCTGTTAAGGGGGGTAGTCTGTAACATCCTCAAAATTTATAAAAAAAAAATCAAATATTAAAATGATAAATAATGTTCTCATACATTTCTTGACTTTATGTGTATTTATTGAATTGTTGATATTTGTGATGCTTGCTTGGACTATAGAAAGAAAAGGGAAAAGAGAAAATATAAAATGGTAAGAAATGGAAATTACTATGGTAATTTCTTGGTTAACCATGCTAAACTCTAGAACCTGCCCTAGCTGGTCAAAAGCTCATGTGAAAGCATTTACGAGTAAAGAAAACAATTTAAAACACTAAACCTCACCTCTGTCCAGACCTTTGTCAGAATTATAGAGAAAAACGTGGAGTAATCTAGGCCTTGGAATTTTTACCATAAGACCTTAGACATATCACCTTCATCCACAAAATTTTGTGAAAATTATTAAGAAGGTTAGCTATTTATTTGCATTTAAATAAAGCAGATCTAAAATTTTGCAGGAAACAGTAAAAGAATTCTATAGAAATAGATAATGCGAATTTAGTGATGAAATTTTTATGGTAAGTCCATTATATGGAATCACATCTTCAGAAAAATATCAAAAATAAATATGTTGATTTAGTCCTTTAACCAATCTGAAAACCGAATGTAAATTTTAGTGTAGTCGGCAATGTCAGAATTATTAAGAAAAATTGGTAGATTGTTTTAACCTCAGATTTTTACTGAAGCTAGTCAACTTACCCAGCAACTTGCACAAAAAAGTTTCGTTATTTCGTGTCACCGACCCGTGAATTAATTGTGGGTTGCGCTGTTAGAGGAAGCAACTGGAGTTCATCCTCCTCAGCCCTTACGTGTGGGTCCACGCGTCCAGCCAGCCGTGCGCTAGCACCGTTGCCGACGGGACCCGGAAATATCCCAGCCCACGCGTCATGTTCTCTCCCTTCCTCTCTTTCTCTCTTCTCTCTCTGTCTTGTGGACTCCGAAGGCCAGAGCCTTCTTCTCCTTCCTCCTTCTCCTCCCTCTGCTCTCTCTCGCTCTCTCTGCTGAACGCCTGCTGGAAGCAGCACCAAACCGCCTCCGGTCCTTGTCGTCTTCTAGCCGCAATTTCTTGAGTACCTCGAGGCCGCACGTCATCCCTCTGTTAGCCCTCACCTTGCACATGCCCTGAACGAGGAGAGCTCCAGAGAACCCCAGAACCGCCGCCACTTTACTTCTTCCGTTCAAATCCTGCTCACTACCGCCTCTTCTACCTATTTAAGCGGATGGATAGCACCTCCAAAACCGAGCTAAACTCCGAGCACTCACCCTCTGGCCCAAATCCAACCAAACCAAGCCCTTCTTCTTCGTTGCCGGCGAAGCCGAATTTGGGGGAAAACTCGAATTCGCACAACCCGGTAAGAGAACGTCCAAATTGATAGACTTTTAAGCATCCTTGGATACTTACGAAGCCTGTGCACCACTTGTCTCAGCCTGGAGTGCTCCAAGTTGTTCCCAAGTGAGACCTCGTCCGCCATTAGCGAGCAAGGTGAGAGCTTCACCGAGCCATCCATTCCTTGGATTGAAAGTCTTAATAGAGTCCTTAGGACCTCCTAAAGCTTATACATGTGATCATTCAACCCGGTTTAGGTTGTAACGTCGCCACACCTTACCTCACCGTGGAGCGCCGCCGTCCAACGCCGAGAACTCGATTCCTCTGAGCACCACCCATAACCAAGCGCATCCCTAGGATCGTCTTGGTCCACTGAAGCTAGAGCTACCGGCCAAACTCGATCGACGTCGCCGGAGAGCCGCCGGCGAGGCCATCGGCCGCGTCCCCTGCTCCGGTTCACTGCCGTGCGGGCCATGTGGCGTCCAGCTTTCACGCGCCTGGCGCAAGGCACCGCTAAGCCGACCCACCGCCACCGAGGTGCGCCTTGTGCTCTTAACGTGAAGCACCGACAGGTGGGCCCGAGTAGCGAGTCGCTGCCCTGCGCCTCTCATCGCTGATCATGACCCGATTCAAAAGCCCAGCCGCGCAAAACATTGGAAATGCGCTTCTCTTTAAGGAAAACATATTTCCTATTTTTCTGTTTTAACCAACCCGAATTGATTCAAATGGCTATAACTTTCAAACCATAAATCCAAATTAGGTGAGACAAGTTTCTAAATTCATAATAAATCATCTAGTTTCATTATATGCAAAAATAATTGAAATTTGTTTAATAGTTTAATACAGAATTTAAATTTAAAAGTATAGATTTCAAATAGGTTGCATGTACAACTTTTACGAATCTTGTCCGAATTGAATGAAACCAATTTTGTTGCAATCCTTATGTTATATAATATCTAAATATGCAATTAGATTTGAATTTGAAGTTAGTTTGAATTAATTTTCTTTTTAGTTTGATTTCAATGTGTGGAATATTCAAATTGCCATACCTTGTTTATTTTTCATCCAATTAAAATGAAACTTCTTCTGTTATATTAGTTAAACATTATAGAACTTGATTTCAAAATAATACTTAGGGTGCATCATGCAATATTTAATTAAAATCAATCATGTTGCTTTATGTTCAATTATGATTAGTATAAACCATAGCTCTTGGAATCATAAAATGAATCCTAAAATGTTCCTAGGGTCATATAAACATTTCTAGGATATAAGAATATATCATGATTAGTTAAGATTGAATTAAGTTAATCAATAATCATACTTGTATGACATGAGCTTAGAATATGACGTTTAGATATAAGTAGTAATAAAACTTGTTTAGTATGATTCATAATACGGGACCATTTAATCTTACAAGAATGATTATGTTTAACCCTAACCAGGTTAGTTCTCATGTATAAATTAAACTTAATGTACTTTTGGCCCTTAGGTAACATATGTTTTCATATAATAAACGTGACATAATAGATGAAGTAACATATATAGCCCAAATGCTATAGAACTACTATTGAATTATTCTTAAAGGTCAAAGACTATTAATCTACAAGAATAATTGCATATCATGTTTAATCGCAAACTTAAGGTTAACTATCCACAACTTAAAGAATGACATCCGATAAGTACTAGTATCTATAGAATCAGTTCTAAAGTGATTTCCTAAAGCTAGACTGTTTCATTATGTAGAAGTAATTCTATTATAATTTGCTTTGCATCTGAATCATATCAAAAACATAACCCTGTGTGATATAACCCTAAAGTCCATACAGATGCATGCACTTAAGGAATTAGTAACTAAAATATTGTCACCATTACCCTCCTAAAAGTCATGAACTTATAACTAGTACCTTAAATTGAGCCCTACATGCATTAGCGAGGGATTGATAATATATAGTAATCACTTAAGTTTAGTATGCAACTTAATACTTGCTTTCACCCCTGTTGTTTTATGTATTGATTTATAATAACATATACAATCTTAGCTTCTTGAATTCGTAAAATAAAATAGAATGAATCGTTAGGAATAGGTGTCGTGTGCGATACCGCCCTCAAACCATTAATCAGTAATAAAGACTATAAACGAAGAAATAATACAATTGCTTACGCAATCACAAAACCCTAACTACAACCATGCTTGTATTATGTAATGATTGCTTATTTGATTTTTCATCTGATTTCCTTTTGCCTCTATTGAAAGTGTTATTTGTTATTTGCTATCTTTTCCGCCTTACGACGTGTAGAGTACGACGTCTCGGACTTCATCGTCGACGACTTCAAGATCACGTCTTCGACTTCGTCACTGAAAACAACGGATAGCAAGGCAAGCACTCATGTAGATCCTATTTTTCCTTTAACAAGAAGAATCAAAATAAAATTTGCATGCATATGCTATATTTTGTATACACTGCTATATTATGGGAAAAATGGTAGATATAACCTTCATTGATGGTTTTCCTTAATCAGTAATGATAGATGAAACCCTAGATTGTTGTTGGATACGGAAATGGGTATATTCGACTATTACTTGCATATGCTTAGTCCTGCTTAGATTGGGAACACGAACGGATGGTTATACTGTTCGTGATGAACTAAAATTGTTGGACATAATGAATATTAATCTTGAATCTGTTGGAATAATGTGGTTATTGACACTTTCTTTTTCTGAAAATAAAACTATGATTTCGACGTGGGTGATTATTGGCAATAGCCGGATGTACATGTTTTAATGTGTACGTAGATAGGGGGAGTATCGCCCATGTCACTTTAAGGACCGAACGTAGTGTTGCATGATCCAAGTAAACCGTACATCCACAAGTACTGGACTGGGACAGTCTTAACTTATTAAATTATTTGGGAATTAGCTTTGCACATTGGTAGGCAGTTGTAGCACGGGCATTCCGGATATAGGTTTGCTCGAGGGAGGTGTCATCACCGAGGTGTTGGCATCTGCCGTTGTAACGGTGTACGCCTGGCTATGAATTGGGGCTGTTGTTGTACCATTTGAGCCGCGGGCTCCTGAATACTATTGCTTCACCGTTTGTTTGCTTCCATCATAGTCAGGAGTAACGTCACTGGGCTAGTGCAAAGTTAAAGTTCAAGTAATCGAACGGTTTCGTTATGAACTCCTTGCGGGCACACCAAAGGAAGTGTGTCTTATATCGATTGCACAAGGGGAGAACATATCTTGTGGGTAAAGCTGTACAACTCTGCAGAGTCTAAAACTATTCGAATAGCCGTGTCCACGGTTATGGACGACTTGGCGAATTGACACTAGTTAGCTGTTTATATAAAATGTTTTGGTGAGCTTACCCTTACAGATGATTCAATACTTGACATTACGTTGGCAAGGTTGAATTCAGCTGTTGTGCCCTGTGTGGACAAAACTTTAATCTTCAGATAATATTTCATATGATGGGACTGGACGTTTTATCACTCACGAAGGGTTGTGGGTATTTTGTTACATTTTATTCGCGAAGGGCTGTGAGTTATCTATCTCTTCGCATTACCTTTAAGTACATACTTGTTACTTTACTCATTTATTTACTTTTACAAATTTTCGCTTTCACTCTACTATTCAGTATTTATAATTCAATTTGGCTCTAAGCAAAAGTTAATCGTAGAAGCTTTACTCTAGGATCAGCCTGCATTCCAAACACACAACTCAAAGTCTTGCTGAGTACGAAATGTACTCACCCTTGCTATCATTATTGTTTTTAGGTGAAGATGCAGGTATGTACGATGAACTTTACTTTGACGCAGGATTGCGGGATTATTAACGACAGTTCTTTCTAAGGCTTTACCTTGTCAGTTGCCTGTGGATTATGTGGCAAACTACAAGTCATCTGATTCTTTCGTTATGTTTAGTCGACCTTATCGGTCATAATGTATCAATACTTCCGCTGTAATAAAATATGAAACTTTTGTATGGTTGTGATTCCAAATTGTGTTTTGTGCGTGCCAGCCACTGATCATGGGAATGGTACAGTATGCACATTAGAACCTTGCTTTTATGTTTGCACTGTAGCATAAAAGTGAGGGTCTTACATTGCCATCCCCTTTATCAAGTCTCTTCCAGCTCCAGCCTCCAGCTCCAGCAGGCCAGCTAGCTTCTTCCAGCTCCAGCAGCTTCTCCTCCAGCACCAGCCTAAACAAACACAGCCTAAGTGCATTCTATGACTAATCATAATGGTCTTTACTGTATTAGATGGTTTTAACCTATAGAGCTTAAATCTCTGGTTTGCATTACATTAGCATACATTTATGCTTTATATACATATAAGGTTCATTTTTTTTTTTGTGCAGTTTAGAAAGATGGTTCCGGTGTAGTCCTTTCCTGAGCTTTCTATCTTGTTTATGATAAGGCTTAAAGTTGGCTTAAGATCCTGTTATTTGTGTTTGAAAGTTAATTAAAGAAATTGAGTTAGTTAGTTTCGGATAGACTATAGTCAAACTAACAGGTTATAACTTACTCCCTGCCTTTAAGTTTTTGGACTATCTAACTCATCTTATGACCTATTGGCCCACCTATCAAGGAGTAAGGAGGGTAAATTTAAATTGCTAACACTGGGAGTCATTGAGTTTGGGTGCAGTAAGAAGATTTGTTTCTTGACCACAAAAACCTCTTCTCATTCAAAGTCATCCTTGTTAACTAACCAGTTGTGCAGAATCTGTTTTGCTAATGAATTTCCAGAAGTATGGAGTTATTCTTTCCTCTTTGGTTTGCCGGACGAGTTACAGTGTTCTTTTGTCACATACTCTGATTGATTTTGATCCGTTTGTAATATATTAATATATATATATATATATATATATATATTAATTGGGTTAGTTATCCATATTTGATGTAATATTTATTTTATATCAAGGTAGGAGAATAAAAGGAAGGCTATGCAGGTTTTGGCAGCACATGTCTTTTCTCAGTTTTTGCCTTTTTCCTGTTCTACCAAAGTTCAGAGTCTCTGTTCTTGTTTTTCATATGACAAAACTTCAAAGTTCTAACATGAAGTATCTTGTTCCTGGTTAGCCAAATTCAGAGAAGAAACTTAACCCACTTCTTAGCAAATCCTAAAAAAAAGACCTACTTCAAGACAATCAATTCCCAACTCCCAGATTCAGGTAAACTACTGACCTTCCTAAGATCTCCTTACCTTTAGAAGGTGCAGTTCAGAGAAATGAGTTAAGTGTTGCACATTCCTAAAATTTCTTCTTACCTGGTCTAATCTTACTTGTCATAAGGATTATTTGTGTTGGAAACATGCGCAATATTTTAATTCCAGATTTTATATTGAGGCAAATACTACAGATAAATAGTGATGCACACAGAAAATCTAATAGCAGGCTACACATTGTACTTCCAAACATGTATATTTGAAGAATACGATCAAGTTGAACGATCGCTAATGACTTACAGTTGGGCTTGATGAAGAACTGGACGATGCGCAGAATAGGTCGTGGAAGTAGTCGACGTCGAGGAAGCAGCGCAGGAGCGGTCGCGATTCTGCGCCCGAAACCTTATTGCCGTCCCGTGCAGGTGATCTCTGCGGCAACGGCTCGGAGATACCGCTCACCCTCCTTCACGGTGCACGCCGAGGAGGAAGGCCGGCGAGGTCCAACAGCTCAACACCTCAGTATAGTTCTCACAGGAGGAAGGAAAGAATGGAATTGGAAAAACTCAGTGCCTTATCCTGGACGTCTCCAGGTCTTATATAGCCTCTCACCAGTAACTGCCTCCATTACTCACTGGTAACTGACAGCGTTAAGCACTTGTAATCGATCAATTAAATGTACTTAATGCACTGGTAACTGCCAATTCAAACACAAATAATGGTCATTATGCAGTCTCCTGACCAGTACAGAAAGTTAAGCAATTACATGATTAAGCAAAATAAAAGGTGAATTCGTAGTGCCAGGAGACACACTACGACGCGGCGCGGTCGCTCGTCGCAAGTCACAAGTCACGCGGATTTTCACGCGAAAATACGCGAATACGCGCGCGTGCGTGCGTACGTGCGCGCGTGTGTGTTTCTCCAAAGTCCTTCTCATACCATCCCTATGTCATGCTCCTCATAACTCAAGGAGTGGCAAGGACTCCACCTTATAAATTGCCTTCCTTCCACTTGCCTAAGCAATATGGTATTAACCATGCAATCTTTGGAATTATAGGAAGTGGGCCATACTAATGGGCCAATTCCAACAATCCCCCACCAATTCCAAAGCAAACACTAAAACAATATCAAACATCATTGTACTGAAATGTTGTTTATATACCAGTCATTTAGTATAAGTCCCGTACGGGTTGAACTTACACCTAGATTAGCAAGATTCATCTTCTCACAGCTGCTGAATGGACTATGCCTTGAATTCATAGCTTTTTGTGATCAGATTTCACTTTCAATCACAACTGATACAAGGTCACAATGAACCACGCCTATACGGAGCGTTATATGGTCATGCTCCCTTATCTGCTCATGAGCTTTCTAGAGAATGCCCCATCCTCGTGAACTGCGACCACACAGTTATGCTCAAGTAGGTGTATTCATTATAGGTATCCTGTAGGCCAATACCTTTTCTCTCATTTTGACACTAGAATACATTAAGGCTTTAAGCCAACCTTCCATACAAATGAGAGTACTTTGTCTATTAGGACACAGGTACAATTTAATAATATGTACTCTCTTGTTACAACATCAACTTGTTTTTCCCATTACCTAATTTACGGGATCTCCGATCAGGAAGGTATGGGTTACCATTGTGTTGTAACTCAAATGGGCCTCATACCCATGTCCATAGACGCAACGAAAATCGTTTTCCTTGCAAGTCCTTTTGTAAAAGGATCTGCTAGATTTTTCTCAGTGCGAATATAATTCACAGTAATTACTCCGGAGTTTCTCAATTTTCTGACAGATTTAAGCCTGCGCTTCACATGTCTGGAGGACTTCATGTTATCCTTAGTACTCATAACCTTAATCAACACTGTTTGGTTATCGCAGTACATTAGGATCGGCGGTACTGGTTTCTCAACCAATGGCAAGTCCAACAAAAGCTCTCTAAGCCATTCAGCCTCAACAGTGGCTGTATCAAGTGCTACAAGTTCAGCTTCCATGGTTGACCTCGTTAATATGGTCTGTTTGCAAGACCTCCATGAAACTGCAGCACCAGCTAAGGTAAAAACATAACCACTTGTTGCTTTGATCTCATCTGCATCGAGATCCAATTGGAATCACTATATCCTTCTAATACAGATGGATATCCAAAGATGGTGAATTCCGTAAGATGTTGTGCCTCTCAAGTAGCGCAACACTCTTTCAAGTGCCTCCCAATGATCATCTCCGGGTTAGATGTAAACCGGCTTAATTTGCTCACAAAGAAATGAGATATCAGTCTTGTGGCACCAGCTAAATACATAAGAGACCCAATAATTTGTGAATATCTCAATTGATCTTTCCCTAACCCTTGATTTTTCCAAGTTTAACACTCGGATCATATGGTGTTGGGGAAATTTTGCAATTCTCAAAGCCGCAGTGCTCAAAAATTTTTCGGCATAATGGGATTGATGCAAAATGATTCCATCCTCATTCTTGATCAATTTAATATTCAGAATAACATCTGCCTCTCCCAAATCTTTCATATCAAAGCATCGAGATAAGAAAGTTTTGACCTCACAATTACAAAGCAGTTGTTAGTCCCAAATATAAGTATGTCATCAACATACAAACACAAAATCACACCTTGACCCCACCATAACGATAATACACACAATTATCTCGCCTCATTAACAAAGAAACCAGCAGATGTCAAAGTTTTATCAAACTTTTCGTGCCATTGCTTAGGTGCTTGCTTTAGTCCATATAAGGATTTTAATAATTTGCACACTTTATTTTCCTGTCCAGTAATCACATAACCATCTGGTTGCTCCATATAGATTTCTTCCTCCAACTCTCCATTAAGGAAAGCTGTCTTTACATCCATTTGATGGACGTGTAGACCATGGGAAGCAGCTAAAGCAATGAGCACTCTAATGGTGGTTAATCTGGCAACAAGAGAATAAGTATCAAAATAATCCTCTCCTTCTTTCTGGGTATAACCCTTAGCTACAAGTCTTGCCTTGTACTTATCAACAGTACCATCATGCCTCATTTTCTTTTTGAAAACCACTTGCATCCAACAGGTTTGCACCCAGTAGGACGATCAGTGATCTCCCAAGTCCCATTAGCCATGATGGAATCCATCTCGCTACGGACTGCCTCTTTCCAATACTCAGCACACTACAAGGATCTTGCTCAGTGTCCTCGGCTTTTACCGACGACACAGATGCCAAAACCGCCGACACAGGGCTCTGTCGTCGGCCTCCCGACGACACAAGTCCCACGACACAGAGTCGACGACACAACCAACCTATGTCCACGGCCACAATAAATCCCGACGACACAAATGCCATTCGGGGCCGACCCGACACCCAGACATTTGTCGTCGGCGAACTTAAAGCTGCCGATACAGAGGAGACACTTCTGTCCTCGGCCTAATTAATGCTGCCGACACAGAGTGGACATCTGTGTCCTCGGCCTAATTAATGCTGCCGACACAGAGTGGACATCTGTGTCCTCGGCCTGGGCTATAGCCGACGACCACGCACCTTCCGGTGCCGGAACACAGGGCTATCTTGTGTCGTCGGCATGGTTAGAGCCGAGGACACAGGTTCAACTTTTATGTAATATTCTGACATTTTGAAACACAAAAACGAAGATATTTTCCAAGAGATCAACCCTCACCCATATCCTAGTTAGTACTACTCTCGCCTAAGCACGCTTAACTAATGAGTTCTACCACTGATTTTAATGCAAATGAGCACTTCCCATGAGGTCACCCATCCTAATACTACTCTCACCAAGCACGCTTAACTTCGTAATTCTTATATGATCTAGTACCCAGTGTTGGTATGATCACATTTGAAATATAACGTGTCCCCCTCCTCTTAACCTCACAAATGACCAAAACTCTAATTTTAGTATTCTTATATTTTGAATTTACCATGGCATGGATGCTTCAAATTTCAACTAAGTGTTCAATTTTACTATGATATGGGTGCTTCAAATTTTAACTAAGTGTCCAATTTTAATAGTTGGATCCAAGATCGAACTAGCTACCTACTAGCTACATCTGTGTCCTCGGCATGAGCTATAGCCAAGCGACCACAGACCCTCCGTGCCGTAACACAGGGCTATCTTGTGTCGTCGGCATGGTTAGAGCCGAGGACACAGGACATCTGTGTCCTCGGCCTGGGCTGTAGCCGACGACACAGACCCCTTCTGGTGCCAGAACCTGGGGCTATCTTGTGTCGTCGGCATGGTTAGAGCCGAGGACACAGGACATCTGTGTCCTCGGCCTGGTCATGGCCGACGACCACACCTTCCAGTGCGAGAACACAGGGCTATCTTGTGTCGTCGGCATGGTTATAGCCGAGGACACGGGACATCTGTGTCCTCGGCACTGGTCAGAGCCGACGACAGACCCTTTCCGTGCCGTAACACCGGCTATCTTGTGTCGTCGGCATGGTTAGAGCCGATGACACAGGTTCAACTTGTGTCGTCGGTAGCATTTTTTGCCGTGGACACAGACAGCACTCATGGGCCCACCGTCAGATACTGGGACACAGGTCGTGCTCGCTCTTCTTTCTCCCGAGATTTTTAAGGCCAGTTTAAGGTTTTTAGAACATGCACAACCTATTCCAGCTAATTGCTCGCTCTTCTTTCGCCCGGCATTTCATCGTCAGAACAAATTCTTCTGAAAACTCAAGGAGAGTAACAGAGTCGCCACCACCGTACGTTCTTTTCTTCGATACTTTTGTAGCCTACGACGGGTCAAACGAAACATTTCTGCGATGACTTAAAGGTTTTACAACATGCACAACCTATTCTAAGTCATTCCTCGCTCTTTCAATTGGTCTGCGTTGAATCGTCACAAGGTTCAACTCAAAGTACTCGAGGTAACGTTACGGAGACACATACACACAAATACAGTAACATACCAATTAATTAAATAATAAAAAATTACATGTCATATAGATGTATGTTGCCTAACAACTATTCTAAAGCTCTATTTCATTTTTCTTAATTTTAAAAACAAAAAAAACATTTTCAAATTGGTTTTCTGAATTAATCTGGAATTATTATTATAAATCGGCTAAAATAAAGCCGTGGACAAAATGTTCTCTGTGTAGTCGGCTAGCTTTGTCCCGTCGACATAGAAATGTTTGTGTCGTCGGCTGTTTCTTCCCCGACGACAAAGAGTCTTCTTGCCACTGGTCCGGCCTGAGCATCATGCATGTTGGTCCCACATGTCGGAGTGCCTGTGTCAGCGGGGTAGGTGGGCCGAGGACACAGCTCTGCATCTGTGTCGGCGGGGTATGTGGGCCGAGGACACAGCTTGTGTTGGCGGGATGTGAAATTCAAATTTCATCACGCGCCGATGTTCCCCGTCTGGGGTGGAGTGCCTGTGTCGGCGGGGTAGGTGGGCCGAGGACACAGCTCTGCATCTGTGTCGGCGGGGTATGTGGGCCGAGGACATAGCTTGTGTTGGCGGGATGTGAAATTCAAATTTCATCACGCGCCGATGTTCCCCGTCTGGGGTGGAGTTCCTGTGTCGGCGGGGTATGTGGGCTGAGGACACAGGTCTGCCTCTGTGTCGGCGGGGTAGGTAGGCGGAGGACACAGATCTCCCTCTGTGTCGGCGGGCTAGTTGGACCGAGGACACAGATCTCTCTCTGTATCGGCGGTTTAGGTGTTGCCGACGACATAGCTCTGCTTGGCGTGTATATGTCGTCGATTTTTATTGACGCCGTCGAGAGATGTAAAATTTTGTGTCGTCGGCAATTTTACTGACGATACAAATATTTCGGCCGAGGACACTGAGCTCGTTTCTTGTAGTGGCATCAGGTAATGCATAAGCTTCTGAAAGAGTTTTTGGCACATCATCTACGAGGTATACAATGAAGTCATCGCCAAAGGTTTTCTCAACCCTTTGTCTCTTGCTCCTACGAGGAGCTTCTGCGACTAAATTGTTATCCTCCTCAGTAATATCTTCTACTGGTAGTGTATCACTCATTGGTTCAAAAATAGTGGTAGGTTCAACATTAATATTTTCAGTTTGTGAAGTACTACCTGCTGGTTTCATAGGATAAATATCCTCAAAGAATGAAGCATCTCTGGACTCCATTATTGTGTTAGCAACAATCTCAGGAGTTTCTGATTTTATTACTAAAAATCTATAGGCCGTACTGTTATGTGCATATCCCAAAAATGCAATCGATCGCTTGAGTCCAAGCTTTCTCTTTTTCTGCAATGGTATATTGACTTTTGCCAAACACCCCCATGTTCGCAGAAAATTAACATTGGGCTTTCTCCCCTTCCATCCCTCATATGGAGTAATCTCACGCTTTTATTTACATACCCACATAATCTCCTGAGAACATTTAACAGACAAAATTTATCAAAGAATTGAGACATGAATAATAAGGACTGTATACATACCACGCATGTTGTTTTGAGAAACCATTTGGACAACTCTTGCATTGTGAGAGCGAGACCTTTTTGCTTTATTTCCTTCTCAGCTGAGCTGGGTTCTTCCATTCTTTTGGTCCAGTACCACCTCCTCCTCCTTATTATTCATGTCTCAATTCTTTGATAAATTTTGTCTGTTAAATGTTCTCAGGAGATTATGTAAGTATGTAAATAAATACTTAGATCTTATTCTTATGAAAATTTGAGTATTGTATTTTTAAAGGAGAAAATAATAATTAACCTAACTGATCTTTCCTGTAGATCGGAACTTAAGCGATAATCAGCTGAGATGAAAATTTAAAATCCAGATTATTTGTGAAACTTATTTTAATAGTTTGTTTGTTTTCAAAAGAATTTTAATATTGGGGTTATTCTTTATCCGAAATGAAGGAAAGTTAACAGATTTTACATTAAAACCTTGATTCCTGTTAAAACTTTTTATTCACTTTTGTTTTTAAGTTTTACATATTTATCTTTCCAAATTTTGAATTTTTGGATGTTACATAAGTACCAAAAACACGCTCTCTAGAATAAAGCTATTGACCTATTTGGCATGGTACTACCAGCCTCCGCAGGTAGTACCTATGATTACACAACGGTAGTACCGCCCTCGAAACTGAGGCGGTACCAGGGGAGTTCACCGGTGGCGAGGGACGGCCGGAGGTGGTCAACCGGGGGCAATGTGAGCTGGCGTGGTACTACCAGCCTCCGCAGGTAGTACCTATGATTACACAGCGGTAGTACCGCCCTCGGAACTGAGGCGGTACCAGGGGAGTTCACCGGTGGCGAGGGACGGCCGGAGGTGGTCAACCGGGGGCAATGTGAGCTAGAGGGGAGTGTCACTAACCTAGGAGAGTGATCGGTTGAAGCTAAACGACGATGAGTGGGCTTGGCGACGTGCGACCGGAGGCGAAGAAGATGATTGAAGCCGCAACGGCGATTTGGGCGGCATGAGCTAAAATAAAGGGAGGGGAAAGGGTTAGAGGTATGGATGGAACATTTTGGCGTGAATATATGGCAGAGAAGCTCACCGGGGCGGCGAATTGATTGGGGGGCGTTTGCCAGCTCAGTCCATGCTCGGCTTCTCTCGTGCGCACAGCGAGCTCGAGGCAACGAGAACAAGCGTGGGCGAGCAGGGGCATTAGGAGGGCTTCGACGACTTAAATGCAGCAGGTGGCATGCGCGCGGCGTGGCGCCGTGGCAAGGCAGGGAGGGGGAGGAGAGAGTGGAGGGAGCAGTGTGAGGCTACCAGTGGGGCTCTTCTGGTCAGCGTGGTCCGCTGGCAGTGGCGGGGTGATTTGAGCATTTCGCCAAGCACGTGATTATCACACTGTAGCAGGGCTATTAATGGCAGGTTGGTGTGACAGTTGGAGCTATCCAAAAATGGATCTAATGTCCTAAAAAATTCTACAAAAATCCATAGAGGTAGTCCAAGTAATGAATTTTCGAATGCCTTTGGTCTCACTCAAATTGGAGCTATAGATTTCAAATGAAAATTCTTGAAATTTGCTGTTTTAAGCTTTTGTTGAATTTTTAAGGCATTTGCATTTTGTGAAAAATTATGAAAAATTCATTTTTATTCATCTCATGTGTTATGGTATTTTTATAAATTTATTTCCTACATCGAGTTGTTTGGAATTTTCATGAGTTCCTTCAGAATGGTCAATTTTAAGGAAAAAGGATTTAGTTAAAGCATTTAAGCTCTAAATTAAATAAATTTAGAAGAAATTCTCAAAATGCATAATAATGCATGCCAAGTCACTTTATTATATTGTTGTATTATTTAGGGTGCTACAACTTCTCTTCGTGGCAGCACAAGGAGGAGGAGAGAACTCGTCGTGGCAAGCACTGGAGAAGCGGAGAGTCAAGCACATGCACAGGGGGCGCGTGGATTCTTCGTGTCACCGTGGCTTTGACTGGAAGGAAGAGCAGCGCAGAGGAAGGGGTGTGGGAACTTTGGCTGTGCCTGTGCGTGGAGAAGCAGAGAGAGGAGAGGATGAATGACAGGCGGGGCCAAGGAAGGAGTATGTCCCACTTGGCAGTGAAAGAAAAAGAAAAAAAATCAATTCATTTCTTTCCTGGACAGACATGGCTCAATTACTAATCCTAGTCAAGAATTTTTCAAAAAATTTATACATGATCTAGAGAAGATTTTTGGTTTACATACATTTTTTTTTCAGATTTTATTTCTTCATGGATTTTAAGTTTTGCATTTGTAATGAGAGAAAAATAATTAATATAAATGATTGTCTCAAAATCCAGGATTACAACAAAATTCAGGAAAGATTAATATAAAATCGTATTTCACACTCATTTCCATAGGTTGTTCATTTTGGAAGAAAGAGCTTTTAATATTGCAATGGTTCTTTTCTTAATACTAGAATTCTAGAAAAATAGAGAGAAAAGATGATATTTTAAATTAAAACCTTGATTCCAATTAAAATTTTTATTCACTTTCATTTTTAATTTTTGTTTTTCTCATTTTTGAAATGTTCGGATGTTACAGCAACCTTTTCTGATTTTATCAATACTTGCAGGTAATTACATTGATTTGATTCCACGTAGAATTATTTTATCATTTCCTTTTTCCACCCTGCCTTAATACAGATATTTTCTTGTGATTTGGACTCCAAGAACGTTTAAAAGTGTGTAAATCAATTTCAAATGCATAAACGTCCCCTTCTAAGGCTAAGTTTGTTTGGACCTTTCCACCGGCTTAAAAGCCAAAACGTAAAAGCCTAAACAAATAGATCTTTTTATCTGGCTTTTCTAAAAGCCATAAACCTACATATAGCTACAAGCTAAAAGCTGCCGGAGAGGTATTTTTTTGGTTTATTAAGGGTTGGTTTTAGACTAATGCCACTAAAATTAGATAAAATTACCCACTTTACCACGTATAAAAGCATAGCTTTTAAGCTATTTAAATCCAAAGCCTGGTTTTAAACTATAAGCTAAAAAAGTCTAAGTCCAAACAAACAGGGCTCATGGCTTTTCTGTTTATGCATACACAGAAAAGGTAAACAAGTCATGTTTAAAATATCGCAACATTTTCAACACAATTTCTTTCTTGCTCCATTAATTCTATAATAGGGGGGGGGGGGGGGGAGCACCTAATGTTAACTTTTGCAAGTGTCTAAGTAGTTAAAATCTACATCAAACTGTCCAACCATGGCTACAAGTTTGCGCATAGGCCATGCTCCACAGTAGTATGGAAAAAAAAAACTAGGGAAGTGCATGCACTTGGAAAGTCAGTACTGATCATTGTGTGGTAGTAGTATAAAACACACAAACTATGATGGCTCCATAACACCAACCTATCTTGAGAACCGCAACACCAACGTGACACCTCAAGGCTGCCGAAAACGGCGTGACGGATGCGCAAATTGCCCCGAATCTCGACAGGTAGAGAGGTAGATCATCGATCGGTCGGTCGATGGATCGATGGCAGTACGAACAATTTACAGAGAAGATCATGGCGCACCGCGGCGGCGGCCCAGGCCGGCGACGGAGATGGCCAATGGAGTGAGTGGAGGGGGTGGGGGTGGGCAGGAAGCACGACGCATCGCATAACGCGAGGAGGGTGGGGTTGGGCTAGCTAGGGCCCAATGACTCCATGAGGGCAACTGAAAGGAGTGCTGAATAAATAGGAGGTTGCTGCAGGAGAGTACTTAGCCATTGTTATCTCTGCATCTTATGTGACAAACAGAAATCGGACAGTGTTTGTGCGGTGTCACATGGGGATGGGGTATACATCGACTCATCTACACACGCCATCTTTTCACTCTAGTTAGTAAAAAAGAGCTAAATTATGGGTTACTACTTATTACCACACAACATGGGACAACTAATATGGTTAACTGGATTAGAAACTGCAAATCTATGTGGCAATTGAAATGAATAGAATTGATCGTGCTGACAGATCGATATGCAGAGAATTGAACAGATCACAGTCAAGAATTCCCAAAAAGAGCTGCAGCTTCCACAGGTGGCCCTGCTAAACAAGCTTAGCTTAGCATTGTTAAAGTGAAACCACCAAAGGGAAGAAAGCAAGAATGGGCTTGCTGCTCACATAACGGTTTGAGGGTATTAACAGTGTACTAATACAAACAAAGTAAGCCCCCATGTTACAGAGTTACAAATTTACATGCTGAGATAAATGGATATGGAGACATATCTGACAGTACTAGGACAAGAGATGAAATTAAGAGTAAAGAAGAGCTAGGGAAGGGGAGTTAGTAAATCAAAAAGGTTGTGGATGGAGTGAAATCAGAAGAAACAACAAGAGCTAGCCATAGGAATTGTCGAATTGGCCACTACAGCTACTGCTAACTGCACCTAGCTTACATATCTTCCCCTTCCGTCCCCACCTCTCTTTAATACCTCACTCTTCCTCTTCATCCTTCCTCCTTCCCCCCCCCCCCCCCCCCACACACACACACACCATTCTTTTCCTCTCTGGATCTCCTTCTCCAGTGCCCACAGAGGCCTACCATACCATCCATGTTGAGCATGATGGTAATTTGCTTCTTGTCTTGCTGTTGGAATTAGCTTCCTTCTCTGCACAATTTATATTGGAATTTAGCTAGAGAGGCGAGAAGAGGAAGATACATGGCTAAGATCTCTAATCTTTGAACAGCACCACAAAAGGCAAAGCACAGGAGTGGAAATTAATGGATCACACGGTTAATTTGTTTCCTTTTGAAATAGATCAAGAAAAGAATCATATTAATTAGTCAATAAGTAGCTAGCAACGTCAAGATCAAATCTGCATGCCTCCTTTCTCTTTGGCACTTCTTGATTTGTTAGTGCAGATTAATTTCCCATATATCTGTTTGCACTCCTTGATTTTGTTTTGTTTTCTTGTTCAGGCCGACTTGAGCTGTGGGGATTCCATGTTGAAAGAGCTGGCCGCCGCACCGGCCGGCTCGGCGGCGGCCGGGAAGATGGGGAGGGGCAAGATAGAGATCAAGCGCATCGAGAACACCACCAACCGGCAGGTCACCTTCTGCAAGCGCCGCAATGGCCTCCTCAAGAAGGCGTATGAACTCTCGGTGCTCTGCGACGCCGAGGTGGCTCTCATTGTCTTCTCCAGCAGCGGCCGCCTCTACGAGTATGCAAACAACAGGTGACGAAATGCGATCTCAAGTTACTTCAACTCCATACATGTATGTATACATGGCATATTTATAACACCAAGAAAGGCTATGCATATGCATACTCATACATACTTATCTTAGAGATCCTACTACTATACACATATGTGTTTTTTTTTCTTTTTTCTTTCAGTAGTTCTTGTCCAAATTGGAGCAAGTTTGCTCCTAGCTTTCTTGGGGAAAAGAATGGGGAGGGTCAAATGGGAGCTGCATCTTTTGTTACTTCTGTTATTTTGGTGTTTCTGAGGGGAATAACAAGGGGAAAGAAATTGCAACATTTTCTCTGTGTGTGTGTGTATTTCTTTGCTCCTTTGCTTTGTGCTCCTGCGAGGTGAGCTAGATGTTTACATAGATCTAGTACAGTGCTTGCTGTGTGTACGTAGTATGTGTACATGCCCTGAGCCATTTTTTCCTTGTGTGCATGAGAGCTTCTTTGGATTGGTGGTCCTGCTCTTTTCTTGCTGTATTTACGCTCTTTCCTTTCTCTCTGCCTGAGGATATATGTATGTGACTGTGTGTGTGTGGCAGAGCTGTAGAGAGAGAGAGAGAGAGGGGAAGCTTTAGTAGATCTCTCACACCTCATATATGATGCATATCAAGCACATATATATATTTGTACACAAAATATAAGGCATCCTTGGTTCCCTCCTTCCTCTTTTCCCTTTGTAGCTTTGCTTGTATGTGTAGAAGCAGATCTAATCGGCCAGGATTGTTTTGCTAGTAGTACATATATGTCTGTGTCCGTGTGAGTGTTTATGTGTTTCATGAGGTAATAAGCGAGAGAGAGAACTGACGTGTAGATCATTTTCCAGTGCTCCCAACGTACTTGACGTTACCCATGCTCCCATTGTTCGAAAAATAGCTCAAATAGCTAGTTATGAAAAACTCTGAAACAAATTACGTACATAGGGCATGATATGATCTACCGTACTGCAAAATTTCAAATCCAAATTCTCTCTATATATACATTGAGAAACAAAATGACAAATTTCAGTAAATAGTTGCTTTATCTTTTTCCTTTTTTATTTCGGATTTTATTTTCAGCAGATTTTGTCTTTTTTGCTCCTCAATGCGTACGCAGAACGAGTTTGGATTTGAAATTTTCTGGGATGTTGATCATATCATACTCTACCTATATATATAATTTCTTTGGAAATTTTCATATCTACTTGCACCGTTTGTCGAGCAATAGGAGCACAGGTAGCACCTGAAACATTCCAGATCGAACAGTCGTTCTCGCTCTTGTACGTTTCCGTTTCTTTTGCATCGTCTTCCTGCTGTTCCCAACCAATAAGTTGTTAGGGTTACGCTTTCATCCCATGTGCCTCTGCCTCTCTACAGTTCTTTCTCAACTAGATCACACACTCATCAGATCCATGCGTGTGTGAGGCACTGTAGCTGTGTTGTGCAAAGTTCAGCCCGAGCGCCTTCACGAGAGCAGTTGATGCCTGACACCACCACTGTACTTTCCGAGAGGAGCCAAAACAAAGAAGCAAACAGTAAAGAAGGAAAATTTTGCAGTAAAGGAGGGTACATGTGTGAATACTGCGTAAATTAAATCCCACAAGTTTTCGGCTTCCACTACGCTCCATGTTACTTTCCACCTCAACATGCAGCGTCGCCGGTTTGCTCAGCCTCTTACACGGTTCAAATATTTTTCTAGGAATTTTTTTTTTGGGTGATTCACAGAACTTCCGAGATTTCCTTTTCCCCTAAGATCTTTTCAAAAATACATATTAATATGCATTTTTTCACATAGTTTGCGAGATTTAACTTTTCCCTCAGATTTTCCCAAAAACATATTAGTCCAAGAGTTCGTATTTTTCCATGTGATCCACACATATTGCGATATTTCACTTTTTCCTCATATTTTTCAAAAAATACGTATTAGCCCGTGCTAGAAAATTACAAAAAAAAACTAAAATTATGTACAAACCACCGAAAATCGCATGAATTTTCCCCTCATCTAGTTTTGATTATTACTGAAAGAGTTTACACAAGGAAGACGATTCTAGCTTTTCCTTTGTATGCCTGTCTCGAAACAGAAAGAACATTTTTTTTACGTTGATACAGGTTCCTAGTGTTCATTTCTAAGTGAAGTGTTAAAGTTCACCAAAAAGAGCCTTTTACTGTAATCATACATTCTCAATAATACTACTATGCAAATATACCAGCTCTTTTTTTTTTTTTTTTTTTTTTTTTTGCAAAATGAGTTTCCTAGAAATCACTGTAATTGTATGTGTGGAACAAAACCAGCTAGTTTCTATTTCATGAAGTAAAAACAGGAAAACAAGCTTAATGAATTATACATACTTATGCCTAATGAACAGCTATGTAACTGAGTCTTATCAGTTACTATTTACATACAAAACCAAAGGAAATAAGGAAAATTTTAGTGTTTACCTTATGTAGCCAATGGAATAGACTATGCGTACGTAGTATGCAAAAAGCTCTCATGTGTAAAATATAAAAATAAGTAATTTTCTTCTCCAATCATCTTTTTTTTTAGATAATGGAAGAATATATTAGACTTCCGGCCTCTGCATACTGAGATGCACACAGCCAATTATTATTACATAGTTCAGAGTTTCAGCTAGGAAGATGCCAAGAAAAACTTAATAGTTTAAGAAAGAAGAAAGATTTGCAACAAGCACATAAATATTGAATCTCAATCTGCAGCAATCCTTCTTTGAAATCGCCAGCCATGCCCAATAAAGACATCTCTAGCCACAGCATGTAGACAATCGCATACTATTGACATCATCTCGCGGACCTCCTGACGCTGCAATACCAGCCATGAGCACAACCAATTGATGCACATAAAAATCACCTGCAACGGATTAGATAATTGTTTTTTTATCAAATACAACATCATTTCGACATAGCCAAATAGACCAACATAAGGCAGTCGCACCAATGAAACACTGATCCTTTGTATCCTTTTCCAATCCCAATAGCCAAGTTCCAAACATATGGGCTATGCTATCGGGAGGTGGCAGATTAAATGCCATTTGTACAATATGCCATGCAAAGCGAGTAAACGGACATCTAAAAAAGAGATGTTGAATAGTTTCGTCATTGTGACAAAAACAACAATTTTTGTTGCCAGTCCAATTTCTTTTACTTAGATTATCTTTTGTCAATATTACTCCTCGTCGTAAGTACCATAAAAAGATTTTAACCTTTAGAGGTACTTTAATCCGCCATAGTCGTCTATTTGTAATCGAATATTTTGATATGACAAAGCGCATATGTCGATTGAACAGAATAAAGTTCATTTTGATGAAGGTTCCATCTAAAAGTATCCCTTTCTGAGGATAACTGAATACCAATAATCCTTGTAAGAAGGTTATGCATGGCTAAAAGATTCGGTCCTACAATTGCCCGACGAAAAGATATATTAGGATATCCGAATTCATTACTTGACCACCGTGGTATGTTTTTTGAACAATATTAAATAAGCGGGGTATTGAATACTAGGAGGGTTGTTACCAATCCAAGTATCCTGCCAAAACCTTATTTGGGATCCATCATGAAGTTGAAAAGACCCAAACCTAAAAAAATGATGTTTTACCTTCATTAGACCTGACCAAAAATGTGAGTCTCCTGGCTTCTTTTCTACCTGAGTAAGAGTCTTACTTCCCAAATACTTCCGGGATAGGATTTGTTGCCAAACACCCTCCTCATTCAAAAGCTTGAAGAACCATTTACAAAGTAAACATATATTTTTGACATCAAGGTCCTGGATGCCCAAACCCCCCTGATCCTTAGGTTTGCAAAGAATAGTCCACTTAGCAAGTCTATATTTTTTCTTATGGTTGTCATTCTGCCAGAAAAAACGTGATCTGAAATAATCTAATTTTTTAAGAATCCCATGTGGTATCCTTAAAAAAGATAACATGAACATGGGTAAACTGCTAAGCACGGAATTAATCAGGACTAATCTTCCTCCAGCTGACAAATTTTTTCCTTTCCAGCTACTCAACCTCTTTTCAAAACGATCTTCTACTCCCTTCCAATCAATGTTTCTCAATTTACGATAATGAATTGGTATTCCAAGATATTTAAAAGGGAAACTACCTACCTCACAACTGAATAGTTGAGTGTATTGTAGTTCAACATCCTTAGCAGTACCAAAACAAAATATTTCGCTTTTATTGAAATTTATCTTAAGTCCAGACAATTGTTCAAAGGCGCTTAGCAGAAGTTTCATATTTTTTGCTTGCTCAATGTCATGATCCATAAAAATAATGGTATCATCGGCATACTGCAATATAGACAACCCATTATCCACCAAATGGGGAATTAAACCTTTTATTTGTCCATCGTCTTTTGCACGTTCTAAAATAATAGCTAGCATATCAGCCACAATATTAAATAAAATAGGAGATAGTGGATCACCCTGACGGAGTCCCTTTCTGGTCTGAAAGTAGGGACCAACATCACTATTAACCTTAATGCCTACACTCCCTCCAGATACAAAATTTTCAATCCACTTACACCATTGTGGCGAAAAACCTTTCATTCTAAGAGTTTGTTGGAGAAAAGACCAATTAACCTTATCATAGGCCTTTTCAAAGTCCACTTTGAAAATTACACCATTCAACTTTTTGTTGTGTAACTCGTGGATGGTTTCATGTAAAATTATGACACCATCCATAATATTTCGACCAGGCATGAATGCAGTTTGTGTCGGTCTAACCACATTTTCAGCGACACTGGAAATCCTATTAATACCAACTTTAGTGAAATTTTTTTTTCTCCAATCATCTATGGAAAACCTAAAAATGAATTGTGTATCTAACGAAAATATTACTGCATATATGTCGGTGTTTCGTGCACCGGCAATACGAATTTATGGTCGGATGGGGTCGCGCGCTCCCTCTCCCCGAATGGTCGACTCGTGGAGTCAGAAGATGTATACTGGTTGGGCGAATGTCCCTACTCCGATTCGTGCGGTGTGAATGTATTGATCTTTTGGAGACGGACAGGGTGTACAGCGAGGCGGACGGTCGGTACCGTCCGATCCCCTTGAGGTTTTCGCTAGGAGTCGGGGCTACCTTGAGACATTTTCCCTTTTTCCGCGCCCCTCCTCTCGGGCCTGCCTCTCCTTATATAGACGGAGGAGGCGGTTTACACGGAGTTGTGAAGACTACGAGGAGAGAGTGCATGTCTTGAGGTCTGGTTTCTGTCTTGTCCGCCAACCCCGCCTGTCCCGAGGTGGGGTTGGTGGCTCTGGCGTCTGATCTTGCGTATCTTGTCGAGGTGGCGTGTTGCGTGGTGCTCTTGTCGGCCTTGGTGACTTTAATGGCGCTTGACTTTGCTTAGGCCTCGGGAGTGGGCGTACTCCTCTGCGGTGTGCGAGCGGCGGGATGGGGTTTGACTTCTTGGTGCCTCTTCGACAACCTTGGGAAGGAGCCGCCTACCCTGCACGGATGTCGAGGGCCAGCTGCGCACAAAGCGGTACTGCGACCGGGCGTGGGCCTGCTGACTTGTGCGTGGCGGAGCTTGAGCCGATATTAAGCGGCCGGCGTGTCCGACCGCTTGGAACAGTCCGCCGACCGTCAAAGTCGGCCCGCATGGTCGGGGCTCGTTCTTTGCGGCCCAAGTACCTTCGGTGGTGCCGACTTAGTCGTGATAGGTCGGCCCGTTCGTGCTTAGGGTGATGGGGTACCCATGGTATGGGTACTCGTCGGTAACCCAGAGCCGGGCGGGTCGGAGAGCCGCTCGGGGGTTTACCCTGGCGGCGATAACCGTCGACCCGGAGGTCGGTGTGGCGGCCTGGGAGCCGCGCCACTAGAAAGAGCTCCGGGCAAGCGAAGACCCGCTGGTGTAGTTCTGAGCCCCGAGCGGGTCGAGAGCCGGTCGGGGTTTACCTGTCGAAAAGTGGCCACGGACCCTGAGGTCGGCGACGCTTTGGTCGGGGCCGCGCTGTCGGTCAAGCCGATCAAAGAGCCCGGTCTGTAAGCGCGCTGGCGTAAGTTTCGAGCCCCCGGGTCGGGAGCCGGTCGAGGGTTTACCCGGCCATGGTGGTCGTCGACCGAGGTCGGCGGTGTCTAGGTCGGCGGGATCGCTGGGAGTCGCGCCCGGCTGAAAGAGCAGTCTTGTGGCGCCCCGTGGAGTGTAACCAGAGCCCCGGCGGGTCGAGGAGCCGGTCGGGGTTTCCTGGTCGGAAAGTGGCGCGGACCACGAGGTCGGCGACGCTTTGGTCGGGCCGCCGCTTGTCGGTCAAGCCCGCCCAAAGAGCCGGTCTTGAAGACCCGGCTGGCGAGTTCGAGCCCCGGCGGGTCGGGAGCCGTCGAGGGTTTACCCGGTCGGATTCTGGCAGGCCACGGTGTCGTGGGTCCTTAGAATCAGTGGCGGGCCAGCGTTTACCTTCGTCGGTTTGAGCAGTGCTCGTGCGAGCTACTATCGGGTGATCCGAGTGGAACCTTGGCGATCCCCTCGAGGGGTTCGTTTCCAAGCGGGCGTAGCTCGGCGTGGGCGTCCGACTACGGGGCGTTCCATAAAAACCTTTCCTTACTCGATCCCGTGTGGATCGCCGGGTCGTCAGCCGACCGAGCGCTGGCCGCTACTCATCGATGAGTTCCGCGGGAGAGTGTGAGGTATGGTCTCGGACGCGAGTCACGATGATTGGTTCGTCCGCCGACCCAACTAGAGGCCCTGGGGGCTCACTGCGACTCGCCCTCGCTCTTTTTACGTCTTTGGCGGCTTTCGTTCGGTGGCCGGATCGGCCTTCGTAACCTGACGCAGTGCCGGGCCTCAGTGCGAGCCTATAGGCGGCTTACTCTCCGGGCGGCGGCCAGATGGGCCGTTGCATACCTTTCGGCGGGCGCCAGCCCATCGTAATCGGGCGAGGCTCGCGATCTTTGTCTTGGCCTTGCGAGGCGGCCATCCTGTCGGAGCAGTTAATGCGCAATGGGATTTAAATGGACTGCGGCACGTTACCAGGGAAACGGGCGAGGCGGCAGGCGGACGGTGTGCGACCGCGTTGATTTGCGTGAGGAGGCGTCGATTTCGGCGCGGAGGCGCTCTGTTCCGCCGAGCCTATAAAGGAAGGAGTGGGTGGCGTGGTAGGCGCCAAGCCTTCTGCTCAGGCGCTCTGCAAAAGGAAAAAGGAGGAAGAAAACGAGGAAGAAGAGGAGTCTCTGCTCGCGCGTCGTCCTCGCTTTCCTTCGCGCAGTGGAGATGTCATTTGTACCGCATTCGGTAGTGGCGGGTCGCTATCTCGATGCGGAGAGGAAGGAGTTCCTTCCTCCGCGGCTGAAGTCCGGTGGCGAGTTCAGCCGGCCGGGGCCGGACCCGAACTTGGGGACGGCGAGATAGTCTCGTTGGCGTCCTTCTACTGACGGGCTTGGACTTCCACTCCACCCGTTCGTCCGGGGTTCTTTGCACTATTACGGGGGGGAGGTTCATCATCTGAACCCGAATGGAGTCCTCCACATTGCGGTCTTCATGACGCTGTGTGAGGCCTTCCTGGGGATCGAACCCCACTGGGGGCTCTGGCGCCACTTCTTCTTCGCGAGGTCGTCATCGGACACCAGCCTCCTCGGAGCTCTGATGATTCAACTGCGCAACCACCATGGCCGTTCTACGTCGACTTGAAGCTGCCGACGTCCAACCGGGGGTGGCATAGCGAGTGGTTCTATGTCCGGAACCTCGGCAACAGTGCCCCGGCCTTCAGTGGGAATCTTCCGACGTCGCATCCTTGTTGGACCTGGGGCCCTGACAAGAAGGACCGGAAGAAGGTGGACGCGATCCTTGAGAAGCTCGCGGACCTGAAGCGGCGGGGCCTGACAGGCAAGGTGGTCCTCAGCACGTTCATGGAGAGGCGCATCCAACCCTTCAAGGACCGGTTGCGCCCCATGTTTGAGTACATGGGGCCGACCGACCCTGCGAGGTCGTCGGAGCGGGAGCTTCCCTCGTCGGAGATCCTCGCGGCGTGTCGCATCTCCATCACGGAGACAGAACCCGGTAGGCGGCGCCGCGCCGTTCTCGGCGCGAAATCCGCGAACACAGTACGTCGGCGGCTCCTGTTCGCTTTTGCTTTGCTCTGCTCCTCGCCTCCTTACCCGGCGTGCTCAGGTCTCGGTGGGTGATCTCCGTCCCTTGCTGCCGGGAAAGGAGTTGAGGCGGCCGTGCGCTGAAAAGGAGAAAGCAGGCCGCCATGCTAGCGGAAAAAGAGGCCACCAAGGCGGAAGAGGAAAGAAGCGCGCGGGCCAGAGCAGCGCGTGGCGAGAGGTCTCGGAGGAGACCTCGGAAGAGACCTCGAGTGAGGGTGACGAGGAGTCGTTGTCGGCGGGGAGAAGTTGCCGGGGGCGATTCTGGCGGCCGCGACGCGGGTCCTAGTCGCGGGGCCGGCGACCGCGGCTCCTCCGAAGAGACCGCGGGCGCAGGATTTATCCTGCGGAAGCGCGGGTCCCGGTCGCCTCCTCGCGGGGGTCCGGCAAAGAGGGCACGTCAAGTGCCGGTTGTTCGCTCCTCCGTGCGACTTGCGCGCAATTCCTCTGAGTCTTGACTTCTTCGCAATTCTGACCGACCGCCGTCTGCGAGGCCTCGCGATCTTTGGGAGGCCCGAGCCTCGCCGGTGGTGAGAATCGCCCCTCCGATCTGTCCGCGGGGCGCGTGGTGGTTGTCGGGAGGGGGGATCGTTCGGATGCGCTCCCCGCGGTAGGGCCCGTTGGCGAGGACGCCGAGGGACGATCTGGGCTGCCGGATGTGCCAGCGTGGCGAAGCCGTCGGGCGTGCCGCCCGTCTGCCGTCGACGATGAGGCCGGCGGAGTTCGCCGATCTGCCTTCCCCGTCTTTGCCGTCCAGTGGAGGTCAGCGCGAGCCCGATGCCGAACATCGATTCGCGTCGTTTACCGCCGGCGGCGAGATCTGCCACCCGCCGCGCCGGGCCGCCCGCCAGCCGGCGGTCCGAGTGTCGCCGATGGCGCGACAACCGCCGCATGACGTTCCGTCGGCGGGGAATCAAGTCGAAGCGATCGCCGATCGCCCGACTTGGCCCGATCTGACCGGCCGGGGCCAGCGTTCGTTACGGGCGGCGGCGAAACGTCGCGGATTGGGGCGCTACGGAGGATGACATGGGAAGGATCCACGCCGAACTTACCCTTGTCGTTGACCGCGTCCAAGGCGAGGAAGTCCATTCTTGAGGAGTCCCGCTCGGCGGTAGTAAGTTTGTGAGGATTTTTCTTGTGCATCCTCTTGGCCGGAAAAGGAGGCGGCCAGGCGGGTACCTGCAGCGCTTGACATCCCGGCGGTGGGCAAGTCAAAGTTCCTCCGGCATTTACCTGGGGAGTGCCATAGGGCGAGGAGCCGCTCGGCCTTTCGGAGGGCGCTTGCCGTGAGCAAGGAAGAGCTGCCTCGGCGGGTCGGGGTGAGGAGGTCGGCTGAAGCCTTGCGGGAGGCTCGGCGACGTCTTGAGTCGTTGGCCACCGAGGAGAGAGGGCAGTCGTCCCTGGCGGATCTTTGAAGCGGCCAAGGCTTCCGCGATCGATCTTGGCAGTCACGCCCGGGCGGAGGCCGTCCTCTATCGGGAGGAATGCGAGTCGACCCGCAGGGAGGCCGATCAGCTTCGCGCCGAGCGGGATCTCGCTCGGGGTGAGCTCGTGACGATGAAGGAGCTTGCCGACCGCGCTACGGCCGGCCAGGAAGCGCGTGCCAAGGCCGAGGAGGAACTTCGGCGCCAAGGAGGCTTCCGTGGTGGTGAGTAACAGTCCTCCGGGTCACTGCGGCGGCGTCCCCAGCGTTGTTTTCGTCCCCTGCAGATCTGCGAAAAAACCTTACCGACGCCTTGGAGTCGCGAAGGCGGCGATGGAGGCACGACGCGGCGGTCGAAGTCACGCGACTTCGGCCCTTTTGAGTAAGCGGTGGCGGAGGCGGACGCGGCCGACACGACGGCCCGGTGACGATCCTCCACGTGGGCGTCGGTATCTGTGGCCATTGACCGGGCTTACTCGGGCCCAGCGCCATCCCGCCATGCTTGGGTGGATCCTGGCGCGTCGGCGTCGGTGCGAAGCGGCGGTGCTTGGCGCTTCTTGACCCTGGTCAACACCGTCTCTTATTACGACGGCGTCGACCTTGAGGCGATCGGGAGCGGCGTCGGCTGCCGACCGAAGCGATGAAGAGGTCGACGCGTTCATGGCCCAGTCGATCCGTGTGCCCAAGAGATTGCCGGTAGAATCTCGCCGCGAAATTCTCCGTCGAAAGGGGAGGAGGATTAGTTTTTCTTCCGTTTGCTTTTTGGCAATGTATGTAATGAAACGAATTGCCTAGTCGAGCTCGGCCAGGCGCTTTTAAGTTACTCTGCCCGTCTATCCGTGTTTCTTTTTATGAATTTGGGCAATTTTTCGGCCGTAGCTACGGGGTCCACAGGGTGCCCTGAGGCGTGGCGTTGCACCGCATTCATGCGAAGAGGACATGGGGAGGCGAGCTGCCTCGGCGATTGCTTGGTGAAGGAGGTGTTGGAGTCGAACCACCTCCTTCGAAGCTTTGGCGGGTTGAAATCGAACCTAAGTGGGGTGCTCACCGCTCGTAGTGTTTCTTGCTCGGGGGGCTTGTTTCCCTCCGCAGAGTGCTACTTCGAAGCCGTGGCAGCGGGGCGTGGCCGTAGTATTTTGAGCCGAGGAAATAGTCGCGAGGTAGATAGCTCGATCGGTCGGAGTCGGCTTAGGTTAGCGACCATACGTTTTTAAAAGATGGTCGGGTTGGGCGGCTGAAGTATAAGTCGTAGCATTCGTCAACCTATATCGAAAGGCTCCATCCGACCGCCGCTCGGCCCTTCGCTGTGGTAGCCTCCTTTTTGCACACAGTGCTACTTTGGAACCGTAGCCGCGGGGGCGTAGGCCGTAGCATTTTGGTTTTGAGGAGGTTACTTTAGGAGGAGCTCGGTCGGAGTAACCGGTTATCGATTTAGGTCGCCGACCCCAGGTCATCTGACCCAGTGGTGCGTGGGGAGGTGCGATCGCCACGCCGCTTGAGTTAAGTGGTGGGTGTGCGATTTTTTTCCGAAAGGAATTTTACGCTTTCGGAGATAAGGGTGGATTAACTCGCCTTGAGGACCGCGCTGATTTTGGGCGACGCTGGCGCGCCGTCTTCTACGCCATCGCGTGACCCCAAAGCGCTTCGTCTTACTCCTCTCGTCTTGCCTTGGCGACTTAGGCGCTTTATCTTCGCTTGCGGTTATAAAGGAGGCGCCAAGGCGCTGTTGCTCCATGCGCCATGGCGGACCACAATGCTCACCAGCGAGGAGGTGGTTGCCCATCGAGCCTGGTTGCGGGAGGTGGCGGATCTTTGGCCGCGGTTACCGTGAGGACGCGCGGCGAAGTCGGCGTCCTCGTCGTCGGCGTTCCTCGGCCGAGAAGTGAGGCGCCACTATTGCGAAGCGGTGGTAGAGGCACGCCGTCTGAGCTTTCGGTGGCGAGCGCGCACCAAGATCGCAATGGGTGGTTCGCTCTTGGTTGGGGCGATGTTCCTCCATAAATAAATAAAGTGTTCGGGTTTCCCTTTTCGTTTCGCTCCTTCTCTTTTTGTGTTGAGATCTAGCCCTCGCTCTTTCGCCGCGTGATCGAAGGAGGACAGCCGGGACCTCTGCTTTGGGGCGAAGTCGCGGTGCTCATGATCGACAAAGCGAGAGAGGTTCGAGAGAGAGGAAAAACCGCTTGGTCGGTCGTCCGACCGCGGCTTTCTTTGCTCGAGTGTTTTTAGTATGGTATAAAGAGAGGAGAGAGGCCGACTATGGATAGAACCTTCTCGGCTTCTCTATGTTCGAGGCGTTTGTCACGAGATTCCCTTGGGTGTCTTTGAGGCGGAAAGTGCCGGTCGGAGGACTTCCGCGATGGTGAAAGGGCCCTCCCAAGGTGGGAGAGCTTGTGCCTGTCCTTCGCGAATTTGGACTTGGCGTAGCACTAAGTCGCCGACTTGAGCAATGGCCATGGACCGTCGGTAATGGTAGCGGCAGCGGCGCTGGCGATACTTTGCCGGCCGTAGGACGCGGCGTCTCGAGCCGTCGAGTCGGTCGAGGTTATCTTGTTGTTCCTCGATTGCCGTGCGTTGTTGTAGTTCTGCACCCTTGGTGCGCCGTACTCAAGGTCGGTCGGGAGGACGAGCCTCGCCCGAACACCAAGAAAAAGGAGTAAACCCGGTCGGCCAGGGTCGGCGTGGTTCGCGAGACTCCAAAGCAGGCGGTAGCTCGGCAGCCCATCGTCCGCGAATTTCTTGATCGGTGAAGATTCGCGGCTTGAGTCCTTGGAGGATCATGCCGTTGGCTCGCTCGGCTTTGTCCGTTGGCTCGAGGGTGTGCTCTTGCCGCTTGATCGACTCGGATGTTGAAGTTGTCGCAGAACTCGAGGAACTCCTTCGTGAAGCTGCGTCCGTTGTCGGTGATGATGGAGTTGGGCACCCCAAACCGGTAGACAATGTCGCGGAAGAAACTTGCCGCTGCTTGATGTGATCTTTTGCAATGGCTTTGCTTCAATCCACTTTGTGAACTTGTCTCTGGCGACAAGCAAGTGAGTGAAGCCCGGGCGCCTTTACGAAGGGTCAGGCAGTCGAGTCCCCAAACCGCGAAGGGCCATGTGATGGGGATCGTCTGCGAGGGCTTGCGAGGAAGATGCGTCTGTCTGGCGAAGAATTGGCATCCTTCACAGTGCGGACAATGGGTCGCATACGCTACTGATCGGCCGGTAGAAACCTTGTCGGAAGGCCTTTCCTACCAGGGGACGCGGCGCGTATGGTGCCCGCACACCGTCATGGATGTCTGCGAAGGTGCTTCCCAGTCGGTCGGAACGCGCACGAAGGATTCGGACGGGCTCCTCTTGTAGAGGCGCCCTCGATCGGGGCGAATGACTTAGCCCGCCGAAGCGAGGCGCCGAGCCTCGGTGGTATCGGCGAGGAAGCGACCCGTTTGTCAATAGATCGACAAACGGTCGCCTCCAGTCGGTTTCAACGCTTAGGACGCCCAAGTCCGACCAGGCGAGGCATCGGCCAGAAGATCGGTGGGGCCACCCGCCTTTGAAAATCGGCGGCGCCCTCAGCATTCGGATCCAACCGGATTGATGGGCTGCTGAGGTCGGAGACGAAGATTCCTGGGGGAACCGGCCCCTTCCCGGAGGCGAGGTTGGCGAGGGAGTCGGCTTCACTGTTATAGCGTCGGTAGCTATGATGGAGCTCGAAACCCTTGAACTTTTCCTCAAGCTTGCGGACCTCCAGGCAGTAGGCGGCCATCCGAGCGTCGCGGGGCTCGGTGGCTTTCATCACTTGATCGACGACCAGCTTGGAGTCGCCGCGAACGTTGAGACGTCGTGCGCCCAGGTCGGCGGCGATTCGAAGGCCGTTGACGAGGGCTTCGTACTCGGCGACATTGTTGGTGGCGTCGAAGAGTAGTCGTATGGCGTACCGGAGTTTGTTGCCGAGTGGGGAGATGATGACGACCCCCGCGCCGGCCCCGTTCTTGGTGTAAGACCCATCGAAGTACATCGTCCAGTACTCCGGGTCTTCGACCGCCGCAGGGACTTGCGCCTCGGTCCACTCGGCGACAAAGTCCGCCAAGACCTGGGACTTGATCGCCGTCCTGGGGACGTACGATATGTCGAGGCCGTTGAGCTCGAGAGCCCATTTGGCGATTCTTCCGGTAGCGTCGCGGTTGTGGACGACTTCTCAGATCGGCGAGGAGGCTACCACGGAGATGGGGTGCCGATCGAAGGAATGGGCAAGCTTCCTCTTGGCGATGAGCACCGAGTATAGCAACTTCGTACACTGGGATATCGGACCTTTGTATCGGAGAGCACCTCGGCCGAAGTAGACCGGCCTTTGCACCTTGAGAACGCGGCCTTCCTCCGCTCGTTCCACAACAAGTGCCGCCGGCGACCTGAGTCGTGGCGGCGATGTAGAGGAGCAAAGGCTCCTGCGGCTCGGGCGACCAGGCCGGAGGTGAGGTCGAAAGGCTTTTAGTCGACTAAAGGCTTCCTGAGCCGTTGGTCGAGAAAAGTGGTCGGACTTCTTCATCGGCTTGTAGAGTGGCATCCCTCGTTCGCGGCGAGATACAAAGCGACTTAGTGCCGCGAGGCATCCCATCGACCTTTGAACTCCCTTGGATCGTTGATTGGCCCCATCCTTGCGATAGCGGAGATCTTATCTCGGTTGGCCGATCTGGCGCTCGAGACGATGAATCCCGACAACTTGCCCTTGGGGACCCGAAGACGCACTTCGGGGTTGAGCTTTATCTTGAAATCGTCGGAGGTTCGCAAAAGTCTCCTCCAGTCGGTGATGAGGTCATCGGCCTTCCTGGTCTTGACAACGATGTAAATCGGCGTGAAGCTCGATGTTCACGGCCAATTTGGTCCGAAAAACGCGCTGCATACATCGGCCGTGCGTGGCGCGCGTTTTTAGACCAAAAGGCATCGTGGCGTAACGATATGAGCCATACGGGGTGATGAAGGAGGTCGCGAGCTGATCGGACTCCTTCATCACGATCTGGTGATAGCCCGAGTAGGCATCCAAAAGGAAAGGGACTCACACGGCGGTGGAGTCCACGACTGGTCGATCGAGGCAATGGGAATGGATCTTTCGGACAGGCCTTGTTGAGGCTCGTGTAGTCAACGCACATTCTCCATTGCCCGACTTTTTCTTTACAAGGGCGGGATTGGCGAGCCACTCGGGGTGGCGCACCTCCCTTACAAAACCGGCCAAAAGTTTGGCAATCTCTTCCCCAATGGCCCGTCGCTTCTCTTCGTCGAAGCAGCGCGGCGGCTGGCGATCGGTGCGGATCCAGTCGAATGTTCAGGAGTGCTCGGCGACCTCCTTCGGGACTCCTGGCATGTCAGGGTCTCCAAGCGAAGACATCTCGGTTTGCTTGGAGGAAGTCGACGAGCGCCTTCCTATTTGGTGGTGAGGCGGCCCCGATCCGCGACGGTCTTGGCGGGATCCTCGGGATCAACAGCGACCTCCTTCGTGTCCTCTGCGGACTTGAAAGAGCTAGTCCCGACTTGCTGAGTCGAGGGTGGATCAGGGGCCTTCTCCTGGAGCTGGCGAGCTCGGCGAAGCGAGGACCGCCGAGGCCGGCTTCGCTTGCCGCTTCCTTGATTGTAGGCGGCCGAAAGATGTGGTCACGATGATGACTCCTTGCGGCCCTGGCATCTTGACTTGAGGTAGGTGTAATTGGGGACCGCCATGAACTTCGCGTAGCATGGTCGTCCCAAAATGGCGTGGTAGGAGCCAGAAGTCCACAACCTCGAAAGTGAGGTTTTCGGTCGCGGAAGTTGTCAGGGCTCCCAAAGGTGACGGCAGGCCGACTTGCAGGGGGTGGGCTGTTGGCACAGTGCACGACGCCATGGAAGGGCGCCTTGCTCGGCCGGAGGCGGGCGAGGACCCAGGGCATCCAAGGTCTCAATATACATGATGTTGAGGCTAACCGCCGATCCATGAGTACCTTGGTCGCGCTTCGTCCCCACGATGGGGTCGACGACGGCGGATAAGCGTCCGGTGCGGGATGTGGTCGGGTGGTCGGTCCGGTCGAAGGCGATCGGGCACTCAGGCCACCTCAAGTAGGTGAGCACGGCGGGGTAGCCGTGTGGACCTCTCGGTGGCGAAGCCGGTAGTCGCTTGTCGGCGTAGCACTCGCCCCTCAGAAGATCATGAGGCGGTAGTCGAGTTGCGGGAACTCGTCGGTGGCTCATCGCCCTTTGTCCCGCGTCGGGCGCCGTCGCGCTTCTTCCCTTACCCCGCGACGTCGTGGGGTTTCGGAGAGAAACCGCCAGGACTTCGCGATCCGATACTTGTGCTTGACGGGATAGTCGTGGTTCGGGCACGGACTATCCATCGGCTTCTCGAATCGGTCGGCGTCTGCCGAGCTTTCTGTTTGGCGGTCGGTCGGCGGCGACCATTCGACCTTCGCGACCACTGCTTCCCCTTCCGCTTTCTTTGGTCCGGCGGTCGGAGGGGCGCCGCCCCGAGGTCGGGTCTTGTGGGCCGTCTTCCTTTCGAAGATGGCCCCACGGCCTCCTCGCCGGGCGTGGTTGGTGGCGATGTCAAGGAGCTCCTTGGTGGTCCGGCCCGCCTGACCCAACTTGTGGACGAGCCTCGCGACGTGGTGCCGTAGATGAAACGCCCAAACGACGTCGGCGTCGCGGATGTCGGGAGCTCATTGCCTTCTTTGGGAGAAGCGGCGGATGTAGTCGGAGGGTCTCACATTGCCGCTTGCGACTTTTCAGTCCCAGGAGTTGCCAGGGCGTTTGTATGTGCCCTGGAAATTTCCGACGAAAGGCTCGTCAGTCGGCCCGGTGCCGATGGTATCTGTGAAGGTACTCGAGCCATGCTCGAGCCGAGTCCGCAAGATAGATGGGAAGTCTTGGATAACGAAGGAGTCGTCTGTCGCTCCCCGGCTCGACAGCGAGCCGGTAGTCCTCTAACCGCACATCGGGTTGGTAGCCCCGTGTACTTGGCTATGTTGGTCGGGGCCGGAATCGGCCGAAGTCGGCGTTGCGAATCTGGCCGGGTGAAGCAGCGGCCAGGGCCGTCGAATCTGGGTCGGGATGGTCGCGTCGCCCATTCGGCGATCTGCGAGAGTCTTTGCCCGCGTCGGTAGCTCTTCTTCGCGCCTCGAGGGTGGTGCGGAGATCATACTTGTCCCCAGGCGATGGCGCACCGGGTGTATGATGCCTGGGAGTTCGTGGGGCGAGGCCGTCTTGGTGAGCTCACGCCGCCTGTGAGGAGTGGCCCAGGCGGCGAGGTGGCGCCCGTTCGCGGGAACTAGAACCTTGGGCGTCTTTGAGCGACAAGACGCTCTACCGATCCGAAGGTTACGGTAGGTGGCCTTGGCCAGGCTCCGTTGGCTCGAGCGACCCTCGGGCGGCATTGCCGCGCGGCAATGTTCGTTGGCGTGAGGAAGAACGGAAGGCCGTTCGCTTCCTCGGCCAATTCTTGATACACTGGCCTTGTGACGCTTGCCAGCCGGAAGGTCAGTGGTGAGCTAGTGACGGCGCTCGATTCGCCTGCGGCTTATCGAGCTCGGCCTTTCGGGCTTCTAGCTCCTCGCCGTCATTTGGAGGTCGTGAAGCGTTATGAAATCTTGTCGTCGTCTTCCGCCGGATTCCTCCCGCCCGCGCCGTCGCGCGGGAGGAGAATCCCGATAGTAGCGAAGTGGAGGATGGCTCCGCCGCGCACGTCATATTGCACTCATGGGCGTAGGCCCTTCGAGGGCACACTCCTTGTCGGAGCTAGAGCCGTGGCTAGAGGAATCCGTCGGCCAGGTCGTGGAGGGAAGCCGTATGCGTAAGCCATGGCCCACGAAGTTGTGAGCTTCGTGGAGGGTGGTTCCGCCGCTCGCCGCTGGCCAGCGTATCGCGGTGTTGCCGAGCAACGCCGGCGCCACGTCGGGCCGCCGTAGCGGCTTGCGCGGGGCCTCGAGGCCGAGGTTCTTGAGGCGTCGGCGATCGCATCCAGGCTTGCGGAGGGCGTCCCGGCCCCGACAAAGCGAGGGCGAGGACAAGCTCCCAGCCGTGGTGACGATGAAATCGAGGCGGCGGCGGATCCGACCCCTCGATCTGCGCGAAGCGTAGTGGGAGGAAGCCATCGAGGAGGAGAATGGGAATCCGAAGATGAAGATGTCGGTGAAGACGCGAGAGCCCCTACAGCGCGCCAGCTAATCGGTGTTCGTGCACCGCAATACGAATTTATGGTCGGATGGGTCGCGCGCTCCTCTCCCGAATGGTCGACTCGTGGAGTCGAAGATGTATCTTGGTTCGGGCCGAATGTCCCTACTCGATTCGTGCGGTGTGAATGTATTGATCTTTTGGAGACGGACGAGGGTGTACAGCGAGGCGGACGGTCGGTCCGATCCCCTTGAGGTTTTCGCTAGGAGTCGGGGCTACCTTGAGGCTATTTTCCCTTTTTCCGCGCCCCTCCTCTCGGGCCTGCCTCTCCTTATATAGACGGAGGAGGCGGTTTACACGGAGTTGTGAAGACTACGAGGAGAGAGTGCGCATGTCTTGAGGTCTGGTTTCTGTCTTGTCCGCCAACCCCACTGTCCGAGGTGGGGTTGGTGGCTCTGTGGCGTCTGATCTTGCGTATCTTGTCGAGGTGGCGTGTTGCGTGGTGCTCTTGTCGGCCTTGGTGACTTTAATGGCGCTTGACTTTGCTTAGGCCTCGGGAGTGGGCGTACTCCTCTGCGGTGTGCCAGGCGGCGGGATGGGGTTTGACTTCTTGGTGCCTCTTCGACAACCTTGGGAAGGAGCCGCCTACCCTGTGCGGATGTCGAGGGGCCACGCACAAGCGGTACGACAACGGCGTGGGCCTGCTGGCGACTTGTGCGTGGCGAGCTTGAGCCGATATTAAGCGGCCGGCGTGTGCCGACCGCTTGGAACAGTCCGCCGACCGTCAGAGTCGGCCCCGCACAGGTCGGGGCTCGTTCTTTGCGGCCCAAGTACCTTTCGGTGGTGCCGGACTTCCGTCGTGATAGGTCAGCCCGTTCGTGCTTCCGGGCTGATGGGGGTACCCATGGTATGGGTACTCGTCAATATATTAATGAAAATAGGAGAATAGTTTTTCTTCCAATAGTTCTTCCAAAAGGCAAGAGAGAAGAATAAAATTTTGGTTCCAGAACATGGAAGAAAGTACCTCTGTGGTATGAGTGACATTTGGCCATGCAGCCAATGCCACAACTCACAATAGATGAGGAAGTAAAGCAGAGCCCTTTTTTTTTTTTTTTTTTTTTGCTCAGGGGCCAATGGCATATGCAGTGCCGTAGCCCGCAAACTACTACTGTCTACTGGGCCTGTGTTGTGTTGGGAGCAAGGATTAAAATCTCGCCGAAATCCCACGAAATCTCAGATTTTGAACCCTTTCGAGTTTCATAATCACAGCAAAAATTGAAAAAAAAAATCAAAGTGCTGCAGTATCTTAAAATCTCACCGAGGTCTCGGTATATTTGACCGAAATTTGACCAAAAGTTGATTGGATTTGACCGGATTGGATTCTTCAAGTCATTTTCCATGTAGAACAGTCGGTAAATCATCCAGTTAGTCTATGTATGTTAATTCTCGTGGTCATTATTTAACCAAACATGCATAAGCTTAAATATAAAATCAAGGTCGGCATGTATTTTTAAGCTAAGCATGTAATCTTCTGTAAGCTAACAACCCAAGGAATTTGCTCAATAAAAAAATTGATGTAAGTACATAAGCTTTCATCAGAACAATAGCACTGTTAGATTTTTTTAAATTCCTCAGGCTTGATCATCATCTGAAAATTTTATGAGAACATTAGTTTTGTGTCAGAACCATCCAAAAAAAATTTAAATTTTTTTGACTTCGTTTGAACCATTTTTTATTCAGCTGAAATTTTGACAATTTCGAACGAAATTTCATTTTTTTATTGAAATCTCGATTCAAAAAATGCCAGATTTGAATTTCATCCTAATTTCATTCAAAATACAAGATTTCGTCGAGATTTTAGATTTCGAATGATCACAAGATTTGAACAGGAAACGAAATTTGGAAACTTTATTGGGAGACTACAAGAGCAGTGAAAAAAAAAAAGCTGGCGAGTTGGTCAGAATTGTTAAGTCCCTGCGAGTGGGTATTGGGTAAAAGCTATGCACTGGGCCCACTGTTATGTTGCGTTGCTGCCCTTGTTTGCCCATTGGTTAAAACAAGCTAACCGCTCCTACCCAAATCCCAATCATGTGAAATCCTGTGCCATCCAATAGCATTCTCGAGGATACTAAGGTTTCATTTCTCTGGTGAGAGAAAGATATGAATAGCTGTAGACTAGTAGTAGTTCATGGCAAGTCTTTGGTCCTTGTGATGTGGCGTGCTTCTTTGCTCAAGCATTTTTTTTGGCTTAATGGTCTTAATTTGGGACGTAGGGGATTGATACTAATACTTGATATGATTGTTGTTATTTTATGCGGCGATTCCACGTTCTGTTTTTGGGTAAAGAGAGTTCAAATAGGTGGTTAAAAGACATGAGCCCGCAGTCAATGTCCAGTAGCATGAGCAAAAAGATCTTTGAAGAATATCTCATGAGAAATTCTTGGGATATCTTTGGTATGCAGTGATCACTGCCTATTCCTAGTAGGTAGCATAGTGCATCTGTCTATTCTATTTCTATGGTAGAAAATTAAGCGTTTTTTCCTTGATACTCTTAATTCTATTAATGGGTTATTAGCTGGCTAGGTTCATCATTTGGAGATTGTTCTTTTGTAATATTTCTTTGTCCAGATGTATTTAATTGGGGTCTCCGCTTAAGAAACATAAATTACAGCAGGATTTTTTTTTCTTTCTGAAATTAAGTAATAACATTGGAGTTAGGTAATGAGTGGAATTGTGTATTTCTGTTCATTACTATTTGAAGTTAAGTGTAGCCTTGCCCGTGTTAGTTTGCCTCTTGTAAGCCCGTGTATTATATATGATGTTTTCCTTCCAATGCATGGAGAAACTTGATACTTATTAACACAAAGGTTAAAGCTTTTTAAAAAATTCTAAACAGGTTTGTCCCTCGTATGTTTGTGCTTAAACACTGGAAAAGATTCAAAGGATTAACAAATAAAATATGAGCAGTGCTTATATTCTTTCCCTGTCAACATAAATTGTATAAATCTTAAAGCAAACGAATGAGTAAGTAATCACTATCTACACTTCATTATACTTAATATTTGTACAACTTTAAAAAGGAAAAACATAGAAACACCTCTCATAAAATAGTGCATCACTTTCTCCCTTTTGCTGAAATTTTATTTTTTAGACAAAAATGTGTATATATGATTTGTAAATTGTTAAACGCATTGGCCTTTACCAAATTAAAGGTATCCATGCATACATCTCTCTTTGGAGAAGGCATGCAAGCTAGATAAGTTAAACATATATTGTGCGTGTCAGGAGGGCATGAGATTAGGCTCTGGGTTGACTTTGAATGAAATTCAAAATATTATAATTTATACTAGATATGCTACATATACAAACGACCTTTTAGACCTTTCTTTATGTATACTTCTTGGAACTTATCATGCACTTATTTACATATGTCAGAGTGCATAATTTCAAGTAGCCAGGCTAGCTAGCTTCTGTTCAACTAGCTCCAATATGATTTTGCATTTTTAGCATCTCTATAATACAATGCACATATCATTTTTTTTCTTGAGTCTCTGAAATTATGATAATCATGCTTGTATATACCAAATATAATAGGCGCTTTTCAATATGTAGAAATCATATCATATTAAGTTTTTTTATGAATTTTTTTTTTTTTACTGAAAGTGAGAATGATATTGCAGCTAATTAATATATACTAGAATTAAGGAAGAGCAATATGATTAACAGTAGTACTAGGATCATGATCACTACATGGTTAATGTTTTCTTACACTTGGCAACATTAGAGGGTGTTGACAAAGAAGAGGTAAATGGTGAAACTACTAAATTTCATCCATGCATATATTGAAATGTGCTGTAAAAATAGAAATAAACTGCTTTCAAAGAGTTCCAAAATTTAGGGAAAATGCACATATTGATCCTTAGACGGTTCTAAATAGTGTTACGTTTCTTGTTCCTTGATGTTCTAGTTATGATGATATATGTAAGTACCGAATTTCGGCACCCAGCATACGTCGTTCAGCCACTTATTGTTCACATGACTATATTTTGGGTTACATAAGAAGCAAAGGGTCACCTTTTTTTTTCTTCTCTTTTTCAAAGGATGAAAAATAAAACAACGGAACTTATCCATTTGTAAATACTCATCCATTATGTCAAACAACTTATGTAATTTATCGATTTATCATGAGTACAGTGTGGACATAATATATGCGGTACCAGAAAGCATATATGGATGACACAACACATCACTTCTGAAGTCGTCTCGTTTGGGCACGTAAATTAATTCCTATGCACGATGACAGGCAAAAACTCCTCGGTAAATGAGACTATTGTTGCTGACAGGCTAGCTTGCAGCTTGCTTAGTTCATGGGAGACCTGTGATAGCACAAGCTTCGGACCAATGTGTTTTATGCTGTGTAGCTCTGCTCCGAACTCTTGCTCAGTTGCTCTTGTGTAGGTCTAAATGGGCTTTTCATTGTACTCTTGAAAGCGTATATAACTATATAAGGACCTGCACAAAGACCAATAATTCTACTACAGTGCATTCTGAGTATTGGTGCTGGTCCTTTTAACAATAGTGAAGATACTGAACAACCTTGCGCGTACTGTTCTTTTTGTGTTTTTTTAGTAGAGCATCATTTAGACCTTTTCTCACACCCGTATGTGTCCTAGGTTTGCATATATTTTCGGCCAAACTTTTCTTTCCGTTGTGTCTAGAGTGTGACTAAATTATCATAATTGTAGTGTTGTGAAACAGGTGATGCATGCTAGCTTATGTACATGGGATTATATTTATATACACCTTTGTTTAATCTACTTCGACGTGCAGGCGTACTAACTCCAATAGTGAACACGATTAATTGCAGTGTGAAAGCCACCATTGAGAGGTACAAAAAGACCAACGATGACTCCTCCAATGCTGGTACAGTAACAGAAGTCAATGCCGAGGTAACATCATGTCATTCTTTCAGTCTACAGAAATTTTTTAATTTACTCCTAGTGTGAGTAGAGTCAACTTCAGAAGTGTAGTCTAGGCCTCTAGGGGCAATCTTTGAATGCAAGTGCTGTCAACATTCCTTTGTTACTGTTCTGCAAGGGCAAACTTGATTTTCTCTGAGCAAAATCTTCAGACAAGATATCCTGAGCAGAAAGCTATGGACATTACATAATGGTTATTGCCGTAAAGCAGTTTCAACTATCAAGGTCCTCAGTTTGGTCCAGCGGACCATGCATGCATAATTGTCCATTAGATCGATATCATAATTTCATGCTAGAAATGGGTAGGGATGGACAAATCTTAGACAAAACAAAGAAAATTTGTTCAATATTAACTGAGAAAAAACGATGTTACGGTCCTGTTTGGTAGAGCTCCAGATCCCAGCTCCACCTCAGATCTGAAATTTGTAGGCTAAAATAAAGCGAATTAAGTTTATATTTTTATTCTAAAATGTAAACAAGATAACCTACGTAAACACTCTTAATATACCAATAGCTTCAGCTTCACGGATCTGGTGAAATTAGAAATACCTAGATCTATAAATCTGGTGGAACTGAAATTCTGCCAAATAGGACCCACATGTGTTCTGCTTAGTCATGTTCTCTTGTGTTGATATAGGACACCACCAAAGCATCTAACATACAGCGAGTTTGTCCAACCCATTGAATATTCAAGGTCAACATGCTGAGTTTGACCAATGTTTTCTATGCAATATGCGGTATCACCACCCAGTTAGTTAAAATTTTAGTATGTGCATATATATAGAAGGTTAAACAAAACTCTAGCTGTGTAATTAAAGGTTTTCCTGGCTACACACAGTTTCTTGATAAAAAAAAAAACTGAGATAAATGAAGAACTGTCCGAATTAGTATCTGAATTTATGCATGCGTGTGATGATCATAGGCCAGCTTAGCTATCATAATTCTGATTCTTTCTTTAGTAAGCGTGAAGCTCGGACTGTAATGGCGTTCCTCTGCATACTGCTTACAGGGGAGTAATGTACATAATTTATTGGTGAGGAGTGCTTCTATGATTTTTCTTCTAATATAAATTGTATAAATCTTAAAGCAAACGAAAGGTAAAGTAATCACTATCTACCCTTCATTCATGTTTTAATATTTGTAAACTTTCAAAAAGAAAATTATAGAAACACCTCTCTTTATTGGTTTAAAAAACTTGGCAGTATAATTTCACACGAGGAAATGTTACAAATTATAAACTTACTTTTTGTAGAAGGCATAATTAATATAAAACACAATATAGAAACACATTTGATACATAAATGAAACACAATCTAGGCTCCAAAATTAATAGGAGCCTGTCTCCGCAACCGAGCTTTCAGTCACTTTGTTTGTTGTCAATTAGTTTCTTTGCAAATGATCAATTAGTAAAAGCTTTGTGTACTGATGAATGCTCACAAATTGTAAACTTACAGTACTACCAGCAGGAGTCCTCCAAGCTGCGCCATCTGATCAACAGCTTGCAGAACTCAAACAGGTAACATCTCTCCAATTAAACTATAATCTATATATATGCCAAATATGTCGTGTGTGCGCGCGCGCGTATTACAATCTAACATGTCTAAAAATCTAGTAGGAACTTAGTGGGGGATTCTATCGACACCATGAGCCTCAGGGATCTTAAGCAGCTAGAGGGCAGGCTGCAGAAAGGCATAGCCAAGATAAGATCTAAAAAGGTATAATGAAACTATAACCTTTGGTAGGGTGTGTACAACATTATATATATTTACTAAGTACATAATTAATTGAGCATATATGATTTTTGGATAGATGCAAATTAAGACACAACACACACACACATATACATATATATGAAAAATACTTTATACTCTCAGGAGTAGTTACTCTCATGTCCGCAATAGCACCTAAATAAACTTGAAATACTCCTTTATCACTTGGGTACACTCATATACTAATTATAAGATATTCCAATATGAACCGCATGAAAAAAATTGCAAAGGAGTACATAGTTTTTAGCGTATTTTGTAAATACCTTCATATACGCACATAAAAAGGAGTATGTCTGAAAAAATATGCATTCCACCTCTGAAAAAATGGAAGCCTTTTCTGTACTCCCGGCACATCAAATATACCACTTAAACGAGTGTATTACACTCCTTTATCAATTTTGGTATACTCCAATAATAATTCTAAGATATTTCAATGTGACATGGTTAAAATAATTAATTGGAACACTTTATTTTTTGCTATATACCTATTTACATTCGTAAAATGAGTATATAATTAAACAAATTATGCTATAAAGAGTGAACTTAATACACACACACATGCACACACACACTTACACACACACACACACACATAAATACAAACATGTATGTAATTACCTGTGACACTATGATCCTAAACGGGTATTTCTCCTATGTATCGTATGTGAAAAATTTTAAGATGTTGAGTTTATCTAGTTCAGACCAGTTTAATTGAAGTAAAGTTCAAAATAGAGTTTTCTTTTTTTATGATACTTTGATCGTGTGTATATATATGTATGTATGTATATATATATATGTGTGCGCGCGCGCGCTAATTTTATATATAAATAAGCAAAACATGTAATCTAAATTAACCCGTTGCTAGTTGCTCATCTAATGAACCATGCCTTCATGCGCGCAGAATGAGCTGTTATATGCTGAAGTTGAGTATATGCAAAAAAGGGTCAGTAAAATTTAGCATGCACTCCTCTTCTGGCAATAGTTTCTCTTTTTTCACATCAAATTACAGGTGACATTTTCTTGTCAGGAAATGGAGCTACAGAATGACAGCATGTACCTGAGGAGCAAGGTAAATACACCTACGCTGCTAGCTTGTCCGTCGATCAGAACAGACTCTACGTACGTATGACCAACATCTTTTTGAGCTGCGATCTCTAAGATTCAAGGTGACATCTGCAGGTTGCTGAGAATGAAAGGGGGCAGCAGCCAATGAACATGGTGAGTTCAGCATCAACAAGCGAATACGATCGCATGGTTCCGTACGATTTCAGAAACTTTCTGCAAGTGAACATCGTGCAGCAGCAACCTCAGCATTACTCTCATCAGCTGCAGCCAACAGCCGTTCAGCTCGGGTAAGGTTTACCCGTTATGCATGTTTGTGTGTATAATCTCATATTTAAGAGAGAGTTTGAGTTCTGAAAAAAAAAAAAAAAAACAGAAGAGCGGTATTGTACATGTGCGTGGTTTAGCCACCTATATATGTTTACTCGGTTTTCCTGTTTTTCGTTCTACTCTGCAGCCAGCAGACCTTCAATTAGTTTTGGTCTGGACACTCCTTATTGTACACGTTAGGTAAAGACACCAGCTGGACTCTACGAAGAGAAATACATACATACATACATACATAGGGATCGATATATTATCGATTGGTTTGGTGTGTTAAGTTGTCAGCTACATAAGCATCGACCTTAATAAAATCAGTATCCCTTCCTGTCTTTCTATCCTGCAGGTGAATTAATCTGAAGACGCCATGCACACGCGCAGCTAGCTATATCATGGTGTGTTCTGATGAACTCAAGCAATTCCACCTTAATTTGTACAATCATAATAACCAGTATTAATTGTTAGGCGTGATAATTGTATTGTATGTATGCTTATGGGTATGGCAAGCTAGCGTCTGCGAACATAGCTCAGCTCTCCAGCTAGCTCATCACAAATTCACAATCCACAAGAGACTTGTCATGCGTGCACCATCGCTCATGTTGTATGCAGCTATGTATTACCCCATTGCCGCAGTTTGTGTAGCTCGGTCGGCGTTGGTGGTTCGATCGGTCGGGTGCGGTGCGGGTGGTGGGCCGGGAGCGCACGAAAATTGACGGACCTAGCTTGGGCGTGCGCTTTGTTTGTATTAGACAACCTCGTTATCGAATAGTCCGGGGTTGCCTAATAGATCTAAACTGGAGAACAGAAATAGAGGGCGAGAGACACAATATGAGGAGGAACGGATCTGCTTTATTATTCTGTATGCTTGTGTACAATGGGGTGACCCCCTGCCTCCTATATATAGCGGTTCTGCTTAGAGATAAGGAAGAGTCCATATCGGATACGAATCCGGTTTCCTAACACTCCCCCTTGGACTCTTCACTGCGAGATGCATATGCCTCATTAAAACTCCATAAAAACCCAGTGGGAAAAATAATTGGAGAAAGAGTACATAGCACACGCTTGCTGTGTTGCACGGATTGCCTCATCAAAAACCTTATGTAAGAAAACTTCAATGAAAAACTTACTTAAGGAAAAGAGTACAATCCACCCAAACTTCAATGTTAATCTTCAAGATTTACGTTGGGTACTCAAACTTCATGTTTGAGATTTATGTAGGAGTATGTGAAAAATCTCCCCCTGAAATCTGCACTTCTCTAAGCCTCATCATCCTGATTCCTCTAATACATCTTTCAAAGGAAGATGCCGGGAGTGACTTAGTGAATAAATCTGCGAGATTTTCACACGACTTAGTATGCAGTATCTTTATCTCGTTCATCTTATGCATTTCATGAGCATAAAAGAACTTGGGGTTGATATGCTTTGTAAGGTTACTCTTCACATATCCCATTTGTACTTGTGCAACACAAGCTGCATTATCTTCATAGATAATAGTGGGGTTTGTTCCATGTTCGCACCACATGACTTCGGATGTGGTGAACCATTCTTCAAGCCATGCACATTCCCGAGAGGCTTCATACAATGCAATGATTTCTGAGTGGTTAGTCGACGTCGAGACAAGAGTCTGCTTAGACGACTTCCAAGAAATTGCTGTTCCACCGCAAAGGAAAACATACCCAGTTTGTGACTTGCCAGTATGCGGGTCCGATAGGTACCAAAGATCGGCGTAAGCCAACTAAATTCAATTCATTGTTTCTTACGTAAAACAAGCCGAGGTCTTTGCTTCCTTGAAGGTAACGGAAGATGTCCTTCACCCCTTTCCAATGCCTTTTGGTGGGTTCTCACCTTTGCATCTGCGCTAGCAAATTCACGGCGAACGCAATGTCCGGCCTAGTGCTATTCGCAAGGTACATGAGCGCTCCAATTGCACTCAAGTATGGGAATTCCGCTCCCAGGACTTCCTCCCTCTCTTCTTTAGGCCTGTACGGGTGTAGGTCTGCTTGGAGTGACCTTCCGACCATTGGGGTCTTTGCGGGGTATGCCTTTTCAAAGCCAAATCTCTCCAACACTTTCTGCGTGTAGGATGCTTGGTGTACCAAGATTCCGCCTTGGACATATTCAAGCTGCAAGCCTAAACAAAACTTGGTTTTACCCAAGTCTTTCATTTCAAATTCAGACTTCAAGTATGTGCATGCTTCTTCAATTTCCTCATCCGTCCCAATGATGTTCAAGTCATCTACATAGACGGAGATTATACAAAATCCATTCGTGGATCGTTGTATAAATACACATGGACAATCTTCGCTGTTCGTGTAGCCTTTCTTGCAAAGAAAGTCACTTAAGCGATTTTACCACATTCTTCCTGACTGCTTCAGCCCATACAGTAATTTTTCCAATTTCACACTGTATAGGTTTCTGTTTGCTCTGTCTTGGTTCGGGATGGGGATACCTTCCGGTACTTTCATATAAATCTCCGAATCCAAGTTTCCATACAAGTATGCTGTGACAACATCCATTAGCTTCATTCTCAACTTCAAGTTGACTACCATTGAGATTAAGTATCTAAAGGTAATTCCACCCATGACCGGAGAATAGGTTTCTTCATAATCAACCCTAGGACGTTGAGTGAAACCTTGAACAACAAGCCTTGCAATGGTTGTTGCTCTTTTCATAGATTCTCCTATTATTACAAAATTTATGGCCATTTCGTCATGGTGTGCTTCATGCACTTCTACTTGCTCTTCATTGCTATTTCCCATTCCAGGAGCAAGTTCATTTAGTTTTTCTCCGCCAATGTGTGCGCACACATTATTTCTGGCGGTTTCTTCCAATTGAAGATTCAAATCTGGAATTGCCTTTTCGACAGGCTTCTTTCCAGTGCTAGGTCTCAACTGGCTCCCCTTCTTGCTTTGGGGCACTTTTGTGATTGGCTGTGGTAAGTCCTCTTGTCCAGTTTTCCCCAGACGTCTCCGGGTACTTTGGGTTTGAGAAGCCAGATTTCCTGTTCTTTTTCTTTGAGGCCTCTGAACAGGATGAGGGATACCTTCTGCTTTCTTAGGTATTTCCACCCTCTCTGGTGCATTTCTTGCGGGTACATGCGACTTAACTACGCTCTTCAGATCACAAAAATGATCAGGCAGTTCATTTGCTAAATTCTGCAAATCAATTATCTTCTGGACTTCTTGATTTGCTTCATTAGTGCGAGGGTCATGTGCGGGGATCCCAGTGGAATGCCATATTATTTCCCGGTATTTTTCATCCAATGGTTGATTCTCTCCCCCTAATGACGGGAAACGGTCCTCGTCAAAGATACAGTCAGCGAATCGGGCTGTATGCAAGTCTCCAGTCATGGTTCCAAATACCTGATTATGGATGCACTCTCATAACCAACGTATATCCCAGACTTGCGGAGAGGGCCCATTGCAGTTCGCTGTGGGGGTGGTATAGGTACATATACCATACAACCAAAATTTCTAAGATGGGAAATCTTCGGGATGACCCCTTGCACTAGTTGCATAGGTGAATGGATGTTGTAGGCCGATGGTCTATAATTGATGAGTCTTTGCTTTGCGTGCAAGGCTGCGTGTCCCCAACAAGTGTTGGGCAAGTTACAACTCTGCAAGAGCTGATGCGGCAATAAACTTAATCCTCTTTATTAGTGCTTGACTAGCCCATTTTGCGTATGGACGTGCGATGCGTGCTCAACAGCTTATTCCGTTCTTTGTGCAATAATCATCAAATGCCTTGGAAGTGAATTCACCGGCATTGTCCATTCGAATGGACTTCACGTGATGATCGTGAAAAGCATTCTTAATTCGATGATCTGCGAGATCGGTTTTGCGAATGCATGATTCCTTGTTGACAAGAAACATGTATGCGACCATTTCGAGGAAGCATCAATAAGCACCATAAAGTATCGAAATGGCCCTGACAAGGGCTGAACTGGACCGCAAATATCCCCTGAATGCGTTCCAGGAATGCAGGGATTTCATGTTGCACTTTCATAACAGAGGGTCTAGTTATTAATTTCCCGGTGGCACATGCATGGCACACAAAATCTTCGTGATTCGGGAAATTCTTAACATTAATGCCATGACCTTGTGAGTTGTTAACTATATTTCTCATCAATCTAAGACCAGGATGACCTAATCTACAATGCCATAAAGCAAATAATTCAGAGCTTCTAAAGACAGTCTTCAAAGAAGTATACACTGCGTGTGCATTAATTTTCGTGTAGTACAACCCAGATTCATATGAGGGACATTTTTCTAGTACCATCTTTCCATATTCCGCGTGCTTCACAATGCACAAGTGTTCTTTGCCATTTTCTTCATTGGTTTCTACGTGAAACCCATTGGCGCGGATATCCTTGAAACTTAAGAGAGTGCGAGTTGATTCAGGGTACAAGAGGGCTTCTTCAATTACCAAAGTTGTACCCATTGGCAATATAATTGTGGCTCTTCCTGAGCCTATTATATGCGTATCGCTTCCTGCGATTGTCGTAATCCTTCCAGCGTTCTTCGTGATCGTCTGGAAATATTTCGACTCTCTTAAGATGGTATTTGTTGTGCCGCTATCAACAATGCATATTTCCTCCATTGGGTGCTACACGATTTCTAGATGAAAAGAAATATAATTCTAATCTGACAGTGGCAAAGTAATTCAAACATTGCTTGCAAGTAAAGAATACTGGAATAAAGAATAAATAACAATTCTTATTCATGAGAAAGTAAAAGTATGCTCTTCGAGAGCTTACAATTATTCAATATTAACTAATCAACCACAATCTAAAAGAAAGTGCTAACAATGTTATTCATGCACTAAACGGAATCTGTAAAGTATGCATTCATTTATGCTTCTATGTCATCCACAGAAGTGTTTTCTTCATTTGCCAAGGGCTTGGCTGCATCATTGATGTCTAGGCCGGGCTGCGAGGATGAAGCATGTGGGGTGTCAACTTCCATGACATCATCATTGCCTACTTCGGCAAAATGTGCCTCTGCCAGTGCATTTCCTTTGGCCTTCTTCTTGGCACGATATGCATTGATCACTTCTTTGGATTCGGCATATTTTTGACCAATGCCCCAAGTGCCGCATTTGAAGCACGTTTGGTTTCTTTGTCCATACGGCTTGCCTGCGGCTTTTCCTTGTCATTCTTCTTCTTTTGGGCTATGGACTTTCCTTTGGCCTGATGTTTCTCTTTTCCACCCTTCTTGACCCACTTCATGTGGGCGGGCTTTCACCTTATAGCCGTTGGCATTGATTTACGGTACAATGCCCCTTCCAGGAGTTGTGAGGCGAAGTTCTTTCGGAGAACTTCATCTTGTGACTCCATAACTTGCATAACATCAATCGATTCGCTATACTCCTTGTATGCGTCCTGACGATAGCGGGGCATTACGGATAGCATTGGGGTGAAAAGTGGAAAGAGTTTTCTCAATCTTCTCCTCTTGGTGATCTTCTTGCCACATAGGGAGAGATTAGTACAAATTACGTGCAAGGCGTATTGTACTCAAACCTTGTTTGTAGTCCGCAAACCTCAGACGCACCCAATCTTGCTGTGCTTGGGGTAAGATTGTGTATTTGAGCTTCTCGAATCGCTTCTGGAGTGCAGTCCATAGCTCAATTGCACTTTCTTCAGCCATATATTCATTTTTCAGGATGGCTGAGAGATGGTGCCTAAGGAAGTGCAATGCTTGATCGTTCTGCTCGGCATTAGGTGGTGCGTCCTTCGAGGACCCTAAGCCAATAGCAGCTCGGAGCTTCTTGCCGCCGAGTACGATCTTCACATCGGATGCCCAAGTGAGGTAGTTTTGACCATGCTGGGCCAATTCTTCAAACTCACGGTTCACAATGCCAGACATCTGCATTTTACAAGATTCCTACATTAGATTACTGCGTGTAATCTAATAAAGTGTGATTGCATAATTCGTAAAATGCGGAAAGTAAATTCTCATGAATTTCCAGAATTTTCTTAGTATTTGGCAATTTTCGTTAATTATACAAAGAATTTTCCAAAGATCACTTGATAACAGAAAATAAATTTCAACATGAATTAAACATGTCATAAGTCTAATTACAACTTATATAATTCTTGTTGGTCGAAACGAAACAGGTAATGAATATCTCTGTCAATTTGACTCTTGGCAGGTCAACTTTGCCCTAGGGCTCACATGAGGGAGGGAGCACTTCCGCTTCCGGTGCCAATTAAAGAACCAAGCCTCATGTGTGTTTTCCTAGACACCAATTGTCTCATATCTGTTTATTCATTACCAAAATCAAATCCCAACCACTCATGTTCTCATAAACTGTTGTATGAGAAATTCTGGAATTTTCCTAACACTTTTCATAATTTCTGCTAATTTCCAAGCAATTTTCAGAATTACTTTACAACAGGAAATTGAATTTCAGCAAATATCATCATGACATAATTCATAAATTCATAAATACGAAAATAAATTCTCAGGAATTTCCGATATTCTAAACAGGGCAATTATTGCAAAAAAAAATACATGCAAATATTCATTAATGCAGAAAATAAGGCTAAGAACAGATTAAAACAGAGCCAATAAATTTTCTGGATTTTTGTAGATATTTTTCATATTTTTCTGGCAATTTTCAGAACTTTTAATCAATTTTTCGAATTTCTTATTCATTTTCGGAAAAGAAAAAAAAAACAGAAAACATAAAATAGAACCGGGGGCAAGGGGGTAATTTCCCCCTCCCCTGTGCGTGACCACCGGATTCAATCCGGTTTGGGAGCTTCACGTGACCGCTGGAATAAAAAAAAACCAAATTGTATGAATGGACTTCATGTCCATGTGTGCTTAGGTAATGACCCAAAGCAAGGCAACAGGGATTGGATGGCTTCTTTTGCCCTCGTGCGTTGGATGGCTTCGAGCCTTGGTGGTTTCAAAACCCAATTGGAGTCCTGGAGTTCGTGTCCATGAACTGGACTTCAAGTCCCAGCCGATCGAGCAGGCTGCCGCGCGTTGGACTCAGGCCATTACGGCCGACTGCGGAAGTCCAAGCGTCACGGTCGCACGGAACGGCAGCTCGGTGGCTCGGCGGCTCTGCGCGCGGAAGCCGTGGGTGGCTGGCTGCTTCGAGTGCAACATGCTCTGCGGAGGGCCGAGCGGAGCCGCTTCGGTGGGCTAGTGCGACGGTCTGCCTGCCTTGGCGCGCGGCGAGCCCGGCGGCGTGGCTGTCTTGTCGACATCGCGCGACCAAGTCGGGCGGCGTCTTCAAGCGCCAGCCGAGAGGAACCAGCGGTACTTCAAGCCACGCGAGCGATGGTCTGCGAGTTCGGCGACCTCTCGCGGTAGGCGATGCCGTGCGTGTCGGCGACTTCAAGGCCCGTCACGGCGGTCGATCGGCCGTCGCCGATCGGCGCTTCATGTACTTTAGATGCAATTATAATATGTACTGAAAATCGAAAGAACATAATGCAGATTCGTAGCTTCGTGCCACGTAGATGCATTGGAACAAACGAGCGATTAGATTCAATCTCCCATTGCTCACCTTTTCAATCTATTTTTCGGTAGACTATCGCGTAGGATAGAGTCGCGTAGGACTTTTCTTTCGGCAATCCGAGTGGATGCCGGCTTGATGGCGAGTTGATTGCAGATCGGATCGGGCGATCAATCGCCGGTAGTAGACGTTAAATCGTCGTCGATGATCCTTCGCTTCTTGTCTTTTCTCACCTTTCAATCTTTCTCCGGTAGAGCTTCGTGCTGATAACGTGTTAGACAACCTCGCTATCGAATAGTCCGGGGTTGCCTAATAGATCTAAACTGGAGAACAGAAAGAGAGGGCGAGAGACACAATATGAGGAGGAACGGATCTGCTTTATTATTCTGTATGCTTGTGTACAATGGGGTAACCCCCTGCCTCCTATATATAGCGGTTCTGCTTAGAGATAAGGAAGAGTCCATATCGGATACGAATCCGGTTTCCTAACAGTTTGTACACCTACTTTACCTTATTAAATCTTGGCAATACCCACGAGATTTGGCTAGAATTTGGTTTGGCTCTAAATTTTGGCATTGCATTTAAAATCTTGGTGAAGCCAAAGTGTGCTAAGTTTCTGTTTGTCTGGCCTTAGGCTTTTTAGCTCATAGCTTAAGGCTAGTTTTAGGTTTAAATAGCTTAAAAATAATTGGCCTTTACACGTGGTAGATGTAGATAATTTGATCATAACTTTAGTAGATTAGTCTAAAACCAACCATCAATAAACTAAAAAAGCACCTCTCCAGTGCTTTTTGGCTTTTAGTTATACAGAGGCTTATATCTTTTTAAAAAGTCATCGATTTATTTAGGCTTTAGCTTTTTGGTTTTTAAACTGGTAAAAATGCCCAAACAAATAGGATCTAAGCCAAAATTCTAGGCAACTTGAGGGCGGCAAATTCATGCATGGCTTGCTGACATGGCATGCAGAGTTTGGTTGCATTAACACTGTATATGCAACAATTTTCGACGGATAGAAACATATATCCAACAGTTAAAAAAAACTCAATGATCACTTTGTTGTAAAATGTAGTTGTTCATCTGCAATCAATCAATAGTACGCCACATTATCATAAGAACACGAACAGGAAGAATACATAATATAGTAGGCAAAGTACTCTCTTTATTGGATTGGTTCGCTCTGTACAAGGTGTGCCCAATATATAGCAAGACCAACAGGAGATAGGTTCGAATTCGCCCACCAATAGATAGAGTCTTTCTAAACTTGGACCGGGATTCTATATATTATAACACTTCCCCTTGGACAAATACTGTGTAATGCATATGTCTCGTTAAAAACTCCTCCCAAAAACCCAATGGAAAAAAAGGATAAAGAAAATAGTACATTGCACTCATACTCCTTGTTACACTAGTTGCCTCATGAAAAACCTTCATGTGAGAAAACATCAGGAAAACTCACTAAGGGCAAAAAAAAAAAGCATAACTTATAATCTTCAGGATATAAAGTAAGATCTTTAGGATCATGTAAATGGTCATGATTCAAGGTTTTACTCTCCCTAAACTTTGCATATCTCCAAGTTATCTCATTCCAATGCCATTAACACATCCTTGAAAAATAGATTTTTGGCAAGGACTTATTGAACAAATCTGTTAGATTTTCAACTGACTTAGTTTGTAAAACCTTTACCTCATCATTCTCCTGGAGTTCATGAGGATAAAAAAATTTAAGGGCAATATGCTTCATGATATTTCTCTTTACATAACACATTTACATTTGTAACACAAGTAATATTATCTTCATGGATAATCATGGGGGTATTAACGGTATTAAGATCATATGATTTCTGCATATGGTTAATCACACATATAAGTCAAACACACTCACGCGAGTCGACTTCATATAAAGTTATAATCTCTGAGTGATTGGTAGAACTAGCTACCAATGTCTGTAAAGACCGTCAAGAAATGGCTGAATCACAACAGAGAAATACAAAACCAGTCTTAGATTTGGCACTATGGGGATCAGACAGATAGCCAACATCCGTATATCCTACCATGGTTAATTCTTGGTTCTTCTGAAAAAACAATCCTAGATCTTGAGTATCTTGGAGGTATATGAGTAAAGTCTTAACACTAGTCCAATATCTTCTAGTTGGGACTATACTGTTTTATGCTTGTAAATTTACTATGAATGCAATATCAGGCCTTGTGCAATTCGCAAGATACATGAGTATGGGACTTTATGTCCAAAGACTTTCTCATTTTTCATCCTTGGTCTGAAAGTGTTTTTATCTACTTCAAGGGATCTCACAAACATGGGGAGTCTTTAGAGGATGAAATTTATCTATATTAAATATTTCCAATACCTTCTTGATATAAATAGATCGGTGTACAAAAATTCCTTCTAAGAAATGTTTTAGCTGCAGGCTTAAGCATTATTTGGTTTTACCCAAATCTTTCATCTCCAACTCCGCCGTAAGGTAAGCACTTACTTTCTTTACTTCCTTTGTGGTTCTGATGACATTCAGTTCATTGACTTATATTATACTAAGATGATACAGAATTCATTTTGGGATTTTTTTTATGAACACACAAAGGTAATATTCCTTCTTTAGGAGGAACTCACTAAATCGGTTGTACCACATTCTCCCTGACTATTTTAATCCATATAGGGATGTCTTTAGTTTAACGTTATACACATGTTGCGATTATTAGGATACATAATTTTAACTTCTTCGGGGATTCTCATATAAATATTTGTATCCAATGGCCCATATAATGATGTGGCCACTACATTCATTAACTGCATTGATAAGTTTAAGCTTGCTGCATTAATATTAAATTTTGGAACAATATTCCACTCACTACAGGATAATAGGTTTCATCATAATCGATCACGAGTCTCTGCGTGAATCCTTGTGCTATAAGCCTCGCTTTATATCTCACCACCTGGATATTTTCATATCTCTTCTAGATGAAAAATCCATTTTGATCCTATAAGGAACACTTTAGGAGGTATTCGATCAACGGGACCAAAAAACTTCTCTTATTAAGCGAGCGCTACCTCAATTGCTTCTTTTCATTTTGACCCTATCCGAGCGCTTCTGCCACTCTGCCATGGACTTTGGTTCTGGATCCAACTTTTAACAATTCTTAGAGTCAAAATATGTCAACAATTGTAGCATTTCTTTTATAGAATTTCTGACCGTTTTTTCTCACCGGGAAAAAATACATGTGGGGGCTGTTTGGTTTGAAGCCAAATTTATCAAGCCAAAACTTGTCAAAAATTGGCTAGTTAAAATTTGGTGTCCAAATTGGTGGCCAAAATTTGGCCAACCATTGGCAAGAAAATGAACTAGAAAAATTTTGCATGGCAATGGAGAAGAGAATCTAGCCAAAGTTTGGTTGCAAACCAAATGCTTGCCAAATTTGGTCAACACTATCAAAATTTGGCATGGCAAGCATTGGTAACCAATGGACACAAACCAAACAGCCCCATGATGTTGTGTAATTGGTTGGTTGGTTCGATTATCACGCTTCAAACAACTATATCTTATATAACGAGTAGCCAATTGATGATACAATTGTTCTACTTTTGCCAATATTTTGATAACGCCCTGATTTTAATCGCGACCTGAAAGTGCATCTAGGCCCCTCATTTTATTTTGGTGATTAATGATGACACAATTAATGAGATCTAATGTTTCAACTAAGAATAATGCAGATCTCGAAATCACATCAAGCTCGGAATGACATTGGACGCTCCTACGCACTTCAATTTTCAAGAAAACGGCATCAAGACGAAGACTTGTAATTTTTATTTTGTTTTGAGTCTTAAGGATAGCCGTACTATCAAGAGGATGCGACGGAAAATCGGTTTTAGGATGTGCATGTGCTCAAGGTCAAAACTTGCATTCTTTATAGCACTCAAATACTTGCATTTTCCAAAAACAGGATTTCCAACCGAGCACGCCAACTCGGAGAGTCCGGACATTTTGTCCGGAGTATCCGGACTCAGTCCGGAGTATCCGGACTCAGTCCGGAGTATTCGGACATTTTGTCCGGAGTCTCCAGGTTAAAACCCCTTCGGCCAAAACTCGAGTTCCAGGTAGTCCGGAGTGTCCGGACATTTTTGTCCGGAGAGTCCGGACCATCCGGAGTATCCGGGTTAATTGTCCGGAGACTCCGGACAGTTCAAAACGTGGACAAACGGCTAGTTTTCAAAAAGTGTATTTAAAGCCTCTACTCCACCCCAACGGCAATAATCTCTATTGAGCTCATTCATAGCAGCATTCAAGCCATCTCTAACACTTTCCAAGCATTCAATAGAGCTCTCTCTTCCTCCCACCTCTAGATTTGTTGTTGATCTCTTTGGTGAGGAGAGGAAGAAGCAAAGTGCTAAGTGCATTCATTTCAAGTTCTTGAGCACTAGTTCATCCTCCAAGCGATTCTTCGTGGTGTTATTGCTCTTGGAGGTTGAAGGTCTCCTAGACGGCTAGGAGTCACCGGGAGCACCCGACGCGTGTGGTGTGCCCCGGTCGTTTGTGAAGGCGAGTCTCGCCTCCGAAAGGAAAGAGACAAGAAGTGAAGCCGGCGAGTGCATTTGTGCAACACCGGGAGGAAAGCGGGTTTAAAAAGACCCCGGCTCAAGTGTGACCGAGCCACCTCAACGGAGACGTAGGATTCCCTTCAAGAATCCGAACTTCGGTGAAAAATCACGTCTCTCTCATTCTCTTTTACTTCCTAGTCTAGCTTGTGTGGATTTGTCTTTGTAAAGCTCGGATCTATCTCTTTGCTTAGCTTTAATTCAAATCCATATTAGCTTTTGATCTAGGTTGCTCTTGCTATCTATTTATTGTAGTTTATTGTGCTTGTTAGAGTAATCTTAGTCGCGCTCCCGAGCCAGCTAACCCGGAGTATCCGGATAAAATACCGGACACTCCGGACAAGCTGGAGACTCCGGATAAAATACCCGGAGACTCCGGATTGACCAGTTCGGCCAGATTTAATTCCGCTGTGATTTTTTAATCCGCCTATTCACCCCCCCTCTAGGCGACATCGTTGGTCCTTTCACGACCAAAATTTTAAAATAACATGCATACACAAACCAAACAGCCCAGCACCCCGTGCCGAGCAGCGCCCGCGAGGCTGGGTCTCACCACGGGCCACAGGCCGTGCAGTTTAGCCCGCTAAATTGTTGGGCTACCTGTACGTGGGCTGCGCTTGGTTGTGGTTGACGATTGTGCTTTGTCACACAGATGCCTAACTTTTTTTTTTGAGGGGAAGGTAGGAGGTTTTATTAATCAACTGAAATATCCAGCATTACACGAGGGTTCAGAGTATCTACAATATTTGAGACGACTGTTGATTATGTATATTTTTTCGTGTCATCTATAGATAAAACTATCGATAATTATCTACAATGGATGACATCTTAGAGTTATTTATACAAGATCACATGATATTTTAATTATGATATGAAAAAGTATTTGTTATAGACAATCACATACAATGATGCCTTATGTTGTCTATATGGCTGTCTCTCCACGAAAAGACATCTACACTCTATCTCCTCCTCTCATCCATATCAACAAATATCTTATAGCCGCTGATGTCACACCATTGTACGTGATCTTGCAAACCACAAATGTCTTTCAGATTAAGAACAAGCAAATTTAGCTAGATTACAAGCTTCCCAATTACTCTACCTGTCCAAGTTTGTAGGTGTATTTCTTTTTAGAACATAAACCAAAATATATTAAAAATAACTAGATTACCTTTAATTATTATTACTAAGTACTAAAAATTATCACTAAGCATTGTATTTAATATATGCATGTAGAGAATCACTAAGCACTATACTTAATGCATGCATCTAAATAATATAAAGTAAAGATGGAGATTTATTAGAGGTATAAAAAATATTATACTAATTTTATATTAAAATATAAAGTATATACGAACAAGATCATTAAAAAATATTCTTTATAAACTGACGGATACGGTATATTCTAAATTACACGGACGGCCAACTGAGAGATAGTTTGCCATATGATGCCGACGGGAAAGGCTATGGCCCGTGCCTGTCTCATCTGTGGCCTACTGGACTGTGAGGTGTCCATCACTCCCTTGTATGGGCCTGCTCCAAAGATCATGGGTATTACGTACCACGCCAGGCCGTAATGGAAGTGATCATTTAGTTTCCGAGATTTGTTTTTTCAAATATAATCTCCTTTTGAAATAGCTTCCTCTCACCGCAAAATGTGTCTCACGCTTGCCAACCACGGCAGCCCCCTGCGCTTCCCTACCGCGGGGAGGCCACCTTCCGCGGCACGTCGTGCACAACGTTCACGGCAGGTTGGCCTGCTCCGCAGGCAACCGTGCTTTCCGCGGGCGAGGAAATGGGTTAGATTTATAATTTCGTTTGAAAGGATTTTTTTTTTTTTTTGCAAAACGGTAAGATCAGTGGGCTAGAGAAGCGTGCTCACTGTGGTCAGTCTTTACCGCTGCTCATGGACCAGATCAGATCTCCTGTCGGAGCTTGCACTGTCCCAAGGAAATTTACCAGGGGCATGCAGCACCAAGAACGAATCGGAAAGCAGATTTACTAACGCAAGACTGCAATTGAGCTTGCAAGTGAATCAACCGATACTCATACTACTACTGATCATAATATATTTTGCCTCCATCCGAAATCTCCGACTAGGGTACGTAGTAGTTTACTTCATTCATACACAACAAAATTTAAACAAGAGTCATTGCACCATAGATCGACGCCCACATAGACACAGACACAACCAAACCATCAAATCAAACAACCAAAAACAACGCCACGTACGGCTCAACGCATCCCGCCTAAACACATGCAAGCAGGCACGCCATGCCACAGATAGATAGAGCTCTCTCTCTCTCTCTCTCTCTCTCTCTCTCTCTCTCTCTCTCTCTCTCTCTCTCTACGCCTTCCCCTCGTTGGCCTTCTTGAACGCGGCCGCCTGCGTCGCCGCCGCGCTGTCCGAGCCTGCCGCCGCTGAGAACGCCTGTCTCACCCGCTCGGTGGTGTACGGGAAGCCCACACGGGTCATCGAGTTGAGCAGCGCGGCGGTGCCCTCGCGCAGAAGCGCGCCAGAGCCGTCGGCCCTAGTGTTCCCCAGCGCGTCCAGGACGCTCACGTCCGTCCCGCCGGAGGCTGAGCTCCCCGCCGTGCCGAAGAAGTGGCCCACCGAGCTCGGCCACCGCCCGATCGCCGACCATATCTCCATCGGGTGATTCCTCCAGTAGCTACAAAACACGCACGTACGACGTCATCAGTCCGCACGTCAGTGACTCATGTTGTTTGAAAAAATATGCTGTTCTAGTGCAGCATGTGTTAGTGTACGTGCAAAACTTACTCGCATGTCCCTGGGCTGTTGGGGTCTACGGGGATGAATGGCGTCGGCGTCGCCGTCCCGTGGCCGCCGTGCGACGGTGTCGTCGGGGAGCCACCGTACGACGGCGTCGTCCCGCCGTAGCCTCCGTGCGAAGGAGTCGGGGAGCTCCCGTAGGCGCCTCCGTGGGACGGCGTCGGAGAGCTCCCGGAGCCACCACCAGTGGACGGCGCAGTCGGCGACGTTCCAGATCCTCCGTGCGACGGCGTCGTCGGCGACGTTCCGTACCCACCGTGGGACGGGGAAGGAGTCGTCCCCTGTCCTCCATGCGACGGCGGCGCCGGGGTAGTACCGTACCCGCCGCCGTGGGACGGCGACGTGCCGGAGCCTCCGTGCGAAGGCGTCGTCCCGGAGCCTCCGTGCGAAGGCGTCGTCCCGGAGCCTCCATGCGACGGCAGCGGCGTGGTGGTGCCGCCGTGACCAGGGAACGTGTGCGGGTCGAGCCCCGGCACGCAGTCCGGCTTCTTGACGTCATCTGCAACTACAGATTTGCATGAAAAGCAAGTTAATTACGACATTGTTACAACCTACAAGCTGCATACGCATGCCATGCAAACAGCACAGGATTTTCAAACTTACCTTGGCCCGCCTTCTCCATGGGGCTGCTCCTGGCTGACTCAACCACAGTGACGAAGGGCTGAGAGGCCAACGCGGCGAGCAGGAAGCTCGCGAGGAGAACTCCATTCTTCCTCTTCACCTCCATGGCTAGTGCTGCTGCTACTGTAGTGGAGTGGACTGGAGTGGTGTAGTGAAGGACACGGCGAAGAGCAGAGCGGGTATAAATAGCGGGGAGCTGAAGCTACCAGACTGGCGCCATGGTAATTGATGGTGAGCGTAAATTGAGGTCGCAGATGACACAGCGAGTGGTTGGCGAGGGCATTCAATGCGTGCATCAAAGTCTCGACCGATCGATCGATCCGAATAGGTCTTGGTGCTCTGTGTTCATCTCCTTGTAGCAACTTGCAATAAGTTCCTTTCCCTCTTAAGGGTTTTGATTTTGTTTACTTGCTTCCAGCCATTAATCTGGAGATATATGCATGATTTCTTGAGTTACGGTCGAGCTGAAACCTATTATCGACCAAGCTAACCATCAGCCCATGGCCACTTTGTCTGATAAGCCAGCCAAATAAAAAATATCAAGAGATATCTGAATGTGCAACTGTAAAATCTGCAATTATGGACATCATAAAACAGCTAATGCTCACTATAAGTAGTAAGCAGCTGTCGTTTTGATTGCTTCTAGGATCCAATGTAATTATCTCATTTAAACAGAGGAAATAAAGGATATGATCGCCCAGGTCCAAGTAGTGTCATATACTACTGCAACAGAACTGAAAAGGCGGGGTTTAAGCAAATTAAGACTTTGGTTTTGAAGGTAGCATTGATCCTGAGGAGATCAATTGAAGTATGGCTTCAAGTTGGTCAGGATCGATCTTGACTTGGCGTCGCCATCGATCTGCCCTAGCTAGAAGAGCCATAGATGCTGGAATTAATAAAGGCTGTTCACTTGTTGCCTCTGGCTCTGCGTAGTCCGGTGTCGTGGTCCACACGTTGTGGTGTTGTCTTGAGGCATTTGTTTTCATTTGCAAGCTGGTCAGCCCAGCTGTTTTGGAACGATTGTGGTTACTAGCAGCACTGTGGATACAGGAATCCAGTTCATAGTATAAATTCTCTCCTCTTTTTTTTCTACCTTGTGTTTTTTTATTAGAGTTACATGTTTCAGATGAACATTTTAGAGTTACATGTGTTGTTCTACTGCTTTTAAGAGCCGTGCTTAGATGCTTTTCCTTTCAATACAAATTACACAAATTTTCAAGCAAGCGAATAGGTAAGTAATCGCTATCTACCCCTCATTCATGCTTTAATATTTGTGCAACTCTTAAAAAGAAAAGCATAGAAGCACCTTACATTAATGTTTTTTTTGGTTTTAGGACATGTTTGTTTTTTGCTTTTGATTCTTGATTCTGTCCTCAAAAAGCTGAATAAAAAACAAAAAAAAAAAACTCAATTTTAGAAGTCCATTCTCACAATTCAATCCACCCATATACACTAGAATCCACAATCAACTCCATATGTGCTTTTTAGATTCTAGCTTTTGGAGAATCAGATTTTCTACAACCACAATTTAGAATCAGCTTTTAGAGAATCTAAAGCAAAACAAACACTTGAGTGTTTTTTTGGTTTGTGAGCACTCAAATTTGTAGCCTTTGGATCTAGATCCATTGATCCAATCAATTTGCCATCTCTCCCCACCACCCTCCTCTTTATAGGCCCCAAATTGAGTGCTCACAAACCAAAAAAACACTCGAGTGTTACTTAGCCATCCTCAACAAATAAACCTTAGTTCTTAATCATGAACACACGCACATGATTGCGAGGAAGAACGCAATAACATACGAAGTTTTTTTTTTTTTTTTTGACGTCGTCATTGTTGGATACAATGCCCAGAATAAGAGTTCTTGACGGCGAGGGCGAACTGATCAGAACTCAATCAGGCATGCATGCACAACTTGATATGCATCACAAGTTGTATGCCTTGACATGCAAATGCTCGGTCATTCGGCTAGACGGCGACTAGTAGATGCTTCAACATGCAGAGGTGACGAGCACAAGAAGCACACGCAGACAGTTGCTTTGTTGTTCTGTTTGCCGCACACAACTCGTTTTTTTTTTCTGTATTGCATCGCTCTCATGTGTTTACATATTGCTCTTTCGCTGCTTATAAAGCCTGGCTATCCTCCGTTTTACACATGCACACGGACAACCCACCAAACAGGATATGGCTTTCCGTTTAGAGCTCTTTTACAGTGGATTATACTTATAGTATACTTCCTCCGTATAGAATACTATACAATATTAGTTCCAACAGTCATAACTTGACATCTTTTCTCTTTTTGTGTTGTTTTCTATTTTATGTTATTCTCAAAATACATGCCTTTTTATAATGAATAGACCATCTAATCAACTTGCTAACTAAATCAATAGCTAAACATGAAAAGCCTAAATAAAACAAACAAACTAAATGATTTGATCCGATTGCCTGTTGCATTATGATCTTTACTTGTTTTGCACAACACCGCAAATCAACAATTTTGGCAAATATTAATTACTTTCTTCAACCCAAGTTATATGACCTATGCTTTTTTTTTTTCTAGATCTTCTTTCGTGTAAAGCATCACTTAATTTGTTCAGTGAATCATTAACTGCAATTCAGTCACTAAAACTGCTTTAAACTCCATTATGAACATTAACATCAGAAATCATGCATTGAACCGAAGTTATTCTCAGTTATTACAGAAAAGCAGTTGATTAACTATGAGTCTAGGACCTAACAGGCTGTTATAGATCACAGTGCGTAATTGGCTCCGTGGGAACCACTATACGGTGGCAAAGTGCATTTGCTCTGAGCCTCTGAAAGAAAATTTTGGCAAACTGTAAGCCACATCCGTGTTAAGTAAGAGAAGCAAGCAAAGCTTCTAAGTACCGGTTGCCTGGTGAGAATTTGCCTGAAACCATTTCATCTCCTGTGAATTTTTACCCAAGAGCAAATTTATCTCTCTGTAATTAAGCTGTATGTATATATCTCCTCTGAAGCTGATCCTCTACAGCTGAAAAGAGAAATATATTGGAGGAGGATTAAATTGGGCGTGTGGGGGCATTTACAGTGGCTAGCCCATGAAGCTCTCCATGTGAGGTTCACATGCTGCGATTAACATAGTACCTTCGTGTGCAATTGCATGACCCCCTACAAGCATTTACCACCACGTCACACTCGCCAACCGATTTTTTTTTTTTTTTTTTTTTTGAAATTTGGTGAGAAGCTCAAGCATTCATTTAAAAAGAAAACAGTAGCCAAATCATAAGCGCATTAACATGGCCATTTCTATGTATCATCGTATCCAAGCTAGCTCAGACGCATTCATGGCAACGTCACAAAGCAGGAAAGAGGACGATTTGGTGAGAGCCGAGAGGCACTTACGCAGTAGATCGATAAGGATCGCAGGGTACGTAGAAGGTGATGGAAATTCGTCCAACTGAGGGAAAGGTTTTCTGAGCCATCCGATCACAGCTGCAAAGCGGAGATCAAGCGATCGAGGGAGCTGAGTTCGTTGGGTTAATCCCAATGATAAAGATGAGACAAGCGCCAGCTGCCGGGGCCTTCCTGCCATGCACATGACATCTGCCGTTGTCAAGATGAGATCGACGACAGGTGGTTCAATGAGAGATGCTTCTCCCCTGGTTAATTATTGTCCCATCAAAAAAAAAAAAAAAATACATCCATGCATACATACATACATACATACATACATACATACATATATATATATATATATATATATATACATACATATATATATCCTGTCTCTCGATCCATGCGGTCGACTCTGGGCCAGGTTCACTGAACCGTTTTCGTGATTTTTAAATAAACAGTAATTTTCAATAATTACAAAAATAGAGCTAAAAATTATCAAAAATCGCATAGTTTTAAAAACAAAAAAAATAGAACAAATTCAAACATCGACGATTTTCGCGAAAAATTGACCGATTTTCGTGGAAAATTGAAAGACTTGTTGAACTTTTTTGTAGTCGATTTTTGGAATGATTTTTGACAAAAAAATGACTGATTTTCATCGATTTTTGGAACTGGTTTTAGAAGCTGGACCCACATTGATACGGGCGAAAAATCGCAAAATTCGAGTGATTTTCGTCGATTTTGTGAACCATGCCCTAGATCAAGTTCATTGGATATATCGATCAAATTAAGAACACCTTGAACCGTATTGAAGAACCGAAATGACGATTAGAAGGGAAGTAAATGATTTTAAATAAAATTTTTTCTTACCTATTAGATAAGAAGAGTCTACTAAAAATTTAAAGAATTAGTCGAGATAAAACTTACTCTCGAAATTCGATATGCACCTCATTATGGATGTTAGGAATCTATTCCAACCTTCAATCACGAATATTGATGTCAAAGTTCCAATATCGTCCACATCAGAGGAGAAGTAAAAACCAAAATCTTGATTTTGGACTTGCTTATAGAGTTTTGATGATTAAGATGATCTTAAATATCCCCTACTTGTTACAGCAAGTAAGAACACAAGAAGCAAAATCCACAAACATGAACTACAATAATATCTTCGTTTTAAGCAAAAATATTGGTTTCTTGCAAAGTTCAAAAAGAAATGTGTCTAGATGATTATGATATGATCTGAAGAAGATTCATTCGACAATTATTCATCCTCGACATAAAATCCACAAACATTTAGAAGGAGTGGAGGCACATCTAAATGTGCGAAATGTAAATTGTGAGAATTTAAATTACAAAAATTAAATTACTTAAATTTAAATTACGGAATGTAAGTATTGAATTTAAAACATAATGTAAATGCTGAAAGTAAATTCAGAATAGTTAGAAAATAATAATTTTATTTCTTGGATGAAATGTTTACAAAGCCTCACAATAAGATGTACAAAGCTCAAAGGAGCACAAAAACCTTTAAGGGAGAGACACATTTCTCCTCCTCTATTTACAGCCTACTTGTGTCATCCTCTACCCTTAGATCAGTTGCTTCAATCCTAAGTAACCTTATCAAGGACTAGGATGAGCACACTCAACCCGCAACCCAATAGTATAACAGGTTTTACACGTTTCTCAAAGCTAGCTAACTTGACCGTCACTCTATCCTTTAAACCATGATCCAACGGATCTCCTTTGTTCGAGTAGCTCCAAACTAGCATCTCAACTGTTCCCTTGTCTTTTAGGCTCGCAGCGACTCCGTCTTGGGCCATCCTCCGGCGATCCTCGACCGTCTGGACTTCGGCATACCTAGCCTAGTCTCGATCATCCTCCGTCTCACCATGACCTAGTATCGTCGTCCTGCAACCATTAAAAGCAAGAAAATACATCACATAGTATTACACGATAAAATATGCAATTAATTAATCATAGCAAAAATCATAACTTGATTTACAGTAAAAATCTGATACCGCTCTAAAACTATCAGCGCATCAAATTACTTTAAATTCAAATTTAATTAAAATCAAACTCGAATATAAACATTACATATTCAAATGTAATCAATTAATCGTCACCAACAGGATAAAGCTCAATAAAAATAGACCTTTCGCGCATGCACTCGCACGTTGCAGCGCAGCTAGCCGGGTAGTAAATGCGCACAGTGGCACCAGACGACACAGCAGTAGCTGGCGCGCTGATGCGCACGCGGAGAAGATGAGGTCGAGGGGAAGGGACGGAGAGGTGGAGGCAAGAGCCGCCCCATGCATTTGCAGTTGAATCTGCAACTGCAACGGCGATGCACCCTTGCAGAGAAAGAATGAGCGAGATCGAGTGGACAGCAGCGCCAAGAGATCTCTGCCAAAATCTCGCTGTTTCCAGGCTTGCCAGCATTCTCGGCGCATGTCACACTATTTACCACCATCCACAAGTCATCAACTCATCAATGGCTTTGTTCTCACCTAAGAAGAATCTAAAGGCTAAACCAGGTATGAATGTTAGGATGTTTACTACCACTACCAGTACACAGCCCGTAATTGTCAGTAGGATCATTACTCGACGCTCTCTTGTGGTCATACAACTGTAATTATCCCCCCACCACCCCCCCCCCCACCACCACCACCACCACACACATGGATTCCTTCTCCAAATAGAATTAAGGATTCAATTGTTTCACCGTTTTGACGGCTTTTTCATCGCAACTCCAAAACTCAACAGATCCGCGTGGCAATCGCCCGAGATCGCTGTCCATCCGCATCGATCGACCAGATCGGCCCCACCGTCTACGCCGACCTCCGCGTTACCTTCAGCCCCTTCCGCGCCGGCCTGCCTGTGCCGCCTGCGCATCAGGGTTGCCAGCTCCACTGCCATCCACGTCGACCTCTGCGACTCGCCGACTCCGCCTTCGATGCCAACGCAAACCCGCGCTGGCCTGGGTTTCGGCCGCCGACACCCAGGCGCTCGGGCCGATCTTCCACGGTGCAACCTCCGCCTCTGACGCCTGTAACGGCGAGGATACCGACCAGGAGGGGTGAATATGTGGTTATTAAAAATAAATATTCTCTAACTAAACGATTGATGTCTATGTCAAAACTTAATTAAAATACAAAAACGGTAACTAAGATTTTAACAATTAAAATCTAAATCAATTAGGCTTACTATGTGCACCAACAATATTGTTAGACAACTTCGCTATCGAATAGTCCGGGGTTGCCTAATAGATCTAAATTGGAGAACAGAGAGAGGGAGAGAGACACAATATGAGGAGGAACTGCTCTGCTTTATTATTCTGATTGCTTGTGTACAATGGGGTGACCCTCTGCCTCCTATTTATAGCGGTTCTGCTTAGAGATAAGGAAGAGTCCATATAGGATACGAATCCGGTTTCCTAACACTCCCCCTTGGACTCTTCACTGCGAGATGCATATGCCTCATTAAAACTCCATAAAAATCCAGTGGAAAAAATAATTGGAGAAAGAGTACATAGCACACGCTTGCTGTATTGCACGGATTGCCTCATCAAAAACCTTATGTAAGAAAACTTCAATGAAAAACTTACTTAAGGAAAAGAGTACAATCCACCCAAACTTCAATGTTAATCTTCAAGATTCACGTTGGGTACTCAAACTTCATGTTTGAGATTTATGTAGGAGTATGTGAAAATTCTCCCCCTGAAATCTGCACTTCTCTAAGCCTCATCATCCCGATTCTTCTAACACATCTTTCAAAGGAAGATGCCGGGAGTGACTTAGTGAATAAATCTGCGAGATTTTCACACGACTTAGTATGCAGTATCTTTATCTCGTTCATCTTATGCAATTCATGAGCATAAAAGAACTTGGGGTTGATATGCTTTGTGAGGTTACTCTTCACATATCCCATTTGCACTTGAGCAACACAAGGCGCATTATCTTCATAGATAATGGTGGGGTTTGTTCCATGTTCAAACCACATGACTTACGGATGTGATGAACCATTCTTGAAGCCATGCACATTCTCGAGAGGCTTCATACAAGGCAATTATTTACGAGTGGTTTGTCGACGTTGAGACAAGAGTCTGCTTAGATGACTTCCACGAAATTGTTGTTCCACCGCAAAGGAAAATATACCCAGTTTGTGACTTGCCAGTATGTGGGTCTGATAGGTACCCAGCATCGGCATAGCCAACCAAATTCAATTCATTGTTTCTTCTGTAAAACAAGCCAAGGTCTTTGCTTCCTTGAAGGTAACGGAAGATGTCCTTCACCCCTTTCCAATGCCTTTTGGTGGGTTACGCCTTTGCATCAGCGCTAGCAAATTCACTGGCCGAACGCAATGTCCGGCCTAGTCCTATTCGTAAGGTACATGAGCGCTCCAATTGCACTCAAGTATGGGAATTCCGCTCCCAGGACTTCCTCCCCCTCTTCTTTAGGCCTGTACGGGTCTAGGTCTGCTTGGAGTGACCTTCCGACCATTGGGGTCTTTGCGGGGTATGCCTTTTCAAAACCAAATTTCTCCAACACTTTCTGCGTGTAGGAAGATTGGTGTACCAAGATTCCGCCTTGGACATGTTCAAGCTGCAAGCCTAAACAAAACTTGGTTTTACCCAAGTCTTTCATTTCAAATTCAGACTTCAAGTATGTGCATGCTTCTTCAATTTCTTCATCCGTCCCAATGATGTTCAAGTCATCTACATAGATGGAGATTATACAAAATCCATTCGAGGATCGTTGTATAAACACACATGGACAATCTTCGCTGTTCGTGTAGCCTTTCTTGCAAAGAAAGTCACTCAATCGATTGTACCACATTCTTCCCGACTGTTTTAGCCCATACAGTGATTTCTCCAATTTCACACTGTATAGGTTTCTGTTTGCTCTGTCTTGGTTCGGGATAGGGATACCTTCCGGTACTTTCATATAAATCTCCGAATCCAAGTTTCCATACAAATATGTTGTGACAACATCCATTAGCTTCATTTTCAACTTCAAGTTGACTGCCATTGAGATCAAGTATCTAAAGGTAATTCCGCCCATGACCGGAGAATAGGTTTCTTCATAATCAACCCCAGGACGTTGAGTGAAACCTTGAGCGACAAGCCTTGCCTTGTACCTTACAACTTCATTGTTTTCGTTTCTCTTGCGAACAAAAACCCATTTGTGACCTACGGGGTTTATATGGGGAGGCGTTATTCACACAGGACCAACCACCTCTATTTTGTTCGAGAGAGACTAACTCTGGTGATTGCCTTCTTCCAATCTTCCCAATCGAGCCTTTTCTTGCACTCTGCGAAGATGCGGGCTCGGGATCATGATTAATGATCGTGGCAATCTTCTTTGCAAAGTATGCATCGACATTGGTCGTTGCTCTATTCATTGATTCTCCCGTTATTACAAAGTTTATGGCCATTTCATCATGGGGTGCTTCGTGCACTTCTACTTGCTCTTCATTGCTATTTCCCATTCCAGAGCAAGTTCCTTTAGTTTTTCTCCGCCAATGTGTGCGCACACATTATTTCCGCGGCTTCTTCCAATGGAAGGTTCAGATCTGGAATTGCCTTTTTCACGAGGCTTCTTTCCAAAGTGCAGGTCTCAACTAGCTCCCTTCTTGCTTTGGGGCACTTTTGTGATTGGCCGTGGTAAGTCCTCTTGCCCGATTTTCCCAGGCGTCTCCGGGTACTTTGGGTTTGAGAAGCCGATTTCTGTTCTTTTTCTTTGAGGCCTCTGAGCAGGATGAGGATACCTTCGCTTTCTTAGGTATTTCCACCCTCTCTGGTGCATTTCTTGCGGGTACATGCGACTTAACCACGCTCTTGAGATCACGAAATGATCGAGCGAGTTCATTTGCTAAATTCTGCAAATCAATTATCTTCGAACTTCTTGATTTGCTTCATTAGTGCGAGGGTCATGCGCGGGGATCGATGGAATGCCATATTATTTCCCATTTTTCATCCAATGGTTGATTCTCTCCCCTAATGACGGAAAGCGATCCTCGTCAAAGATGCAATCAGCGAATCGGTGTATGCAAGTCTCGATCATGGGTTCCAAATACCTGATTATGGATGCACTCTCATAACCAACGTATATCCCAGACTTGCGGAGAGGGCCCATTGCAGTCATTTGTGGGGTGGTATAGGTACATATACCATACAACCAAATTTTCTAAGATGGGAAATCTTCGGGATGACCCCTTGCACTAGTTGCATAGGTGAATGGATGTTGTAGGCCGATGGTCTATAATTGATGAGTGCTGCTGCGTGCAGGACTGCGTGTCCCCAACAAGTGTTGGGCAAGTTACAACTCTGCAAGAGTGGTCTGGCAATGAACTTGATTCTCTTTATTAGTGCTTCAGCTAGTCCATTTTGCGTATGGACATGCGGTACAGAGTGCTCAACAGTTATTCCAGTTGCTGTACAATAATCATCGAATGCCTTGGAAGTAAATTCGCCGGCATTGTCCAATCGAATGGACTTCACGCGATGATCAGGAAAAGCATTCTTAATTCTGATGATCTGCGAGATCAACTTTGCGAATGCATGATTCCTTGTTGACAGCAAACATGTATGCGACCATTTCGAGGAAGCATCAATGAGCACCATAAAGTATCGAAACGGCCCTGACAAGGGCTGAATCGGACCGCAAATATCCCCCTGAATGCGTTCCAGGAATGCAGGGATTTCATGTTGCACTTTCATAATAGAGGGTCTTGTTATTAATTTCCCGGTGGCACATGCATGGCACACAAAATCTTCATGATTCGGAAAATTTTTAACATTAATGCCATGACCTTGTGAGTTGTTAACTATATTTCTCATCAATCTAAGACCAGGATGACCTAATCTACAATGCCATAAAGAAAATAATTCAGAGCTTCTAAAGATAGTCTTCAAAGAAGTATACACTGCGTGTGCATTGATTTTCGTGTAGTACAACCCAGATTCATATGAGGGACATTTTTCTAGTACCATCTTTCCATATTCCGCATGCTTCACAATGCACAAGTGTTCTTTACCATTTTCTTCATTGGTTTCTACGTGAAACCCATTGGCGCGGATATCCTTGAAACTTAAGAGAGTGCGAGTTGATTCAGGGTACAAGAGGGCTTCTTCAATTACCAAAGTTGTACCCATTGGCAATATAATTGTGGCTCTTCCTGAGCCTATTATATCGTGTAAACGCTTCTGCGATTGTCGTAATCCTTCCAGCGTTCTTCGTGATCGTCTGGAAGTATTTCGACTCTCTTAAGATGGTATTTGTTGTGCCACTATCAATAATGCATATTTCCTCCATTGGGCGCTACACGATTTCTAGATGAAAAGAAATATAATTCTAATCAGGCAGTGGCAAAGTAATTCAAACATTGCTTGTAAATAAAGGATACTGGAATAAAGAATAAACTGCAATTCTTATTCATGAGAAAGTAAAAGTATGCTCTTCGAGAGCTTACAATTATTCAAAATCAACTAATCAACCGCAATCTAAAAGAAAGTGCTAATAGTGCTATTCATGCACTAAACGGAATCTGTAAAGTATGCATTCACTTCTGCTTCTATATCATCCACAGAAGTGTTTTCTTCATTGGCCAAGAGCTTGGCTGCATCATTGATGTCTAGGCCGGGCTGCGAGGATGAAGCTTGTGGGGTATCATCTTCCATGACATCATCATTGCCTACTTCGGCAAAATGTGCCTCTGCCAGTGCATTTCCTTTGGCCTTCTTCTTGGCCTGATATGCATTGATCACTTCCTTGGATTCCCGGCATATTTTTGACCAATGCCCCCAAGTGCCGCATTTGAAGCACGTTTGGTTCTGCTGTCCACACGGCTTGCCCTGCGGCTTTTTCTTGTCATTCTTCTTCTTTTGGGCTATGGACTTTCCTTTGGCCTGATGTTTCTCTTTTCCACCCTTCTTGACCCACTTCATGTGAGCGGGTTTTTTCACCTTATAGCTGTTGGCATTGATTTCTGATACAATGCCCCTTCCAGGTGGCTGTGAGACGAAGTTCTTTCGGAGAGCTTCGTCTTGTGACTCCGCAACTTGCCTAACATCAATCAATTCGCTATACTCCTTGTATGCGTCCTGACGATAGCTGCGGGCACTCTGGATAGCATTGGGGTGAAAAGTGGAAAGAGTTTTCTCAATCTTCTCCTCCTCAGTGATCTTCTTGCCACATAGGGAGAGATTAGTACAAATTCTGTGCAAGGCAGAATTGTACTCGACCAGCTTTTGTAGTCCGCAAACCTCAGACGCACCCAATCTTGCTGTGCTTGGGGCAAGATTGTGTATTTGAGCTTCTCGAACCGCTTCTGGAGTGCAGTCCATAGCTCAATTGCACTTTCTTTAGCCATGTATTCATTTTTCAGGGTGGCTGAGAGATGGTGCCTGAGGAAGTGCAATGCTTGATCGTTCTGCTCGGCAGTAGGTGGTGCGTCCTTCGAGGACCCTAAGCCAATGGCAGCTCGGAGCTTCTTGCCGCCGAGTACGATCTTCACATCGGATGCCCAAGTGAGGTAGTTTTGACCGTGCTGGGCCAATTCTTCAAACTCACGGTTCACAATGCCAGACATCTGCATTTTTACAAGATTCCAACATTAGATTACTGCGTGTAATCTAATAAATTGTGATTGCAATTCATAAAATGCAGGAAAAATAAATTCCATACTTCATAAATGCTGGAAAGTAAATTCTCATGAATTTCCAGTAAGCTAAACATAGCAAACAATGCAAAATACATGTAAATATCCATAAAAACAGAAAATAAGGCTGAGTACAAATTAAAACAGAGCCAATAAAATTTTCTGGAATTTTATAACTATATTTCATATTTTCTGGTTAATTTTCAGGATTTCTATGATTTTCTAATTGTTTTTCTGTGTTTCTTATCATTTTCAGAAAAGAAAACAGAAAATAAAAAGAAAAGAATAAAACCGGGGGCAAAAAGGGTATTTCGCCCGCTCCCGTGCGTCATGGCCAAATTCTATTTGGCTTCCAATCCCTTCACCCTTCGATGGTTAGGTTCTGGACTTCATGTCCTTTGTCTTGGATACTTGGACTTCTTGTCTAGACCATGTCAAGACCAAAAAGCTTGGACTTCTTGTCCAGTTCCTGCCGAACGAAAAAAGACTTCGCCCCTCCTCTCCTGTCTTATCCGGATTCCAAACCGGAATGAGCCCGTGGCTCTTGGACTTCATGTCCAACGAAGAAAAGGGAGGGAGTGCTACGGGGCTTCGGCGACTGCAGACTTTGACCGGCTCGGCGGGACCTGGCAGGGCCAACGGCGGGAGGCGCGCTGCTTGCGCGTGGGAGCGACGCTCCGACGGAGACTGCTTCAAGCGCAACGGAGGTACGGTGGACGGCTTCAAGCCAGTAGCCAGGGGAGCGCAGCGCGCTGAGGTTCGTGCTTGGCGCGGTTGCGCTTCGGGTAGTCGGTGCTATGGGCCGACCGGCGGCGCGGCGAGTCACTAGACGGTCGGCTTCGTGCCGGCTGATTGGCGCGGCCGGCTTCATCACGCACATTGGCCACTTCGTACGGCTTCGGGCTCTTCGAGCGCACAACCAGTGCGGCGTCGATTGGCACTGCAAGTGCCAACAGACGGCGGTGCTGTATGCACGGAACCCAAGGCGAGGAGCGGCAGCTTTATTGTAACATCCCAACATTTTCAAAAATTAGAAAAATGAAAATCTAAGATTTAAAAAAAAAAATAAAATCAAATAGTAATTTTAGATTGGAATAAAGAATTTAATCTGAGATTTGTTATCCTCATATCTTTTTCCTAAAACTTGATAAAGAGTAAATTCAATTTGGAAAAGTCTTTTCCAAAAGAACAAATTATTAAAATGAGATTCAAAGATGATCCTAATTTTTAATAAACATCTTTTCTAAATTTCTAAAATCATTTATTGATTTTCCTTCTTTAAAAAGGGAATTGATAAAAAAAAAATAAGAGGTAAAAAGATAAAATGGTAAAATGGTAAGAAATGAAAATCAGCCTTGTAAATTCTCACCCGACCTTAGATTACCGTAGAATCACTTTTAGCTGGTCAAAGAATCTTGTGGAAGCATTTAAATAATGATATGACAATATTAAATGGAGAAATCTATTCTTGGCTAGTCCCTTGTTAGAATTCTAGAGCAACTCGTGGACCCTTACAGACCACAAGATTTTTACCATGTAATCCTAGTTACTTTACCCTCACTTACAAAAATTTACAAAAATTAATCATTACAATTACTATTTAATATCCTCACAACTGACAACCAGCAAAATATAATAAAAGAATTTTTGGGAAATAAATAATGCGTATTTGGATTCAAAAATTCTATGGTAGGTCCCTGTACTAGATATCAACCTTCTGTAAAAATTTAGAAAATTTGGAGGTTATTTTGACCTCTGTGATTAATCAAAAACCAAATTGAAATTACTGTGCAGCAGTCATTGTCAGAATTTTTAGTAATTAAAATATTGAGAATTAGAGTCTCAAATTTTTACAGGGCGTAGGTAACTTATCCAGAAGCTTAGTCAAAAAGTTTGGAAAATTCCTGTCGTGATTTGTCCCTTCATTTATTTGGCCTTAGCCGGCTGTCAGGAGGAAACAAATGCGTTGAATTTCTTTCTCTCTCTCTCCTGTCACCTACACATGGGCCAGTGCATTAATCGCTGACCGACTGACCCCCTTCTAGCCTTTCCCTGCCAGGTGGTCCTACCTTTCCCCACTGTCGGCTCTCCTTCTTCCTTGCTCGTTCTTTGCTTTTCTCGATCTCGCCTGAAGCCAGCCGGGAAAAATCTTCAACCGCCTCATGGATTTGTCGCCTACCAAGCCGCAATTCTAGTGGCACGAACTGAGGCCACGTCAAGGCCAACTTGCCTTGCCCATGCCCTGCACGAGTGGATGGCCGGGAGAGCTCGAGAAGAACCAAAGCCAAGCCGCAAGACCAGCCGCCTTTGCTTCTCTGTTCAAAACCTGTACACTACCACCTGCATACCTCGCCAAACCCCGCAAGGATGCTACGCTGTCCTCCTCTCCAGCCACAAGAAGCAAAACCGGTCGCAAAACTCCTCGTGCATTCAAACCCTGTAACCACCGCCTTGATCGGCTATTTAAGGAGAGCCTGCATCTCAATATTCAGTGCTGCGGTACTTCACTAGAACCCTTGCATTTTCCCCAACCGGCCGAACCACCGCCACCACTGAAGCTTGACCAAATGCCCTCCAGCTCTCCAGCCCGCCGGTCGGCCAGCCTCAACCCTGTCTTGCCGCCGGCGATGCTCACCCATGGTGCCATCGTGGGATCAGTACTCTGCTTCCTTTCTTGAGGTGGAGCCAGCTTCTTATATGCTTGAAAATTAAACTGACCAAGGTCCAGTAGCAAGGTAAAAAGGCTCTTTGAGCAGACCTTTAAGTTATAGACTTCTATACTTAAGTGCAGTCCTTATAGATTTTGCATAGCAAGTAAATCACTAATTAGTTCATTCAGGCCTTCATCTCAGTTTCGCCTATATGTCTGTATAAAACCTTCACCTGAGTTTGCAGTTAGTGAGACATTTTGAATGGCATGGCTATCAGTAGAGACCATCATGAAATAAACGTAGATAGTAATATAAAATCCTAGGTAAGCTTAAACTCTATGTACACTTAGAACAGTATAAGCTGAACGGTTCTAACGAGAATAAATAAAGAGGAGAAGGTAAGCTTAAATACGGGGATATGCATCCTTTACATAAGTAACACCGTAGCTCAGTGGAAGTGCCCAGCCGAGTAAGACCAATTGATCCTGTGTTCGAATCCTAGCTGAGCCATAATATTTTCCATTTTACTCTTTTATTTTATCTATTCATATCTTTTGCATTATAACTCCAAATCCAACCAAATAAATTTGTAAAATTCATGTTAAATCATCTAGTTTCATAATATACAAAAATATGTGAAACTTGTTTAGTAATTTAAATTTAAAAGGGAAGATTTCAAATAGGTTGCATGTACAAATCTTGCAAACTTGTCCAAATTGAATAAAACTACTATTGTAGGAATTCTTATGTCATAAGCTCTCTGATTATGCAAATTAATTTAGATATCAACTTAGTTTGCATTATTTTCTGATTAGGGTTGTTTTCTATGTGTTAGATAAACAATAATTCATAACTTGTTCATTGGATGTCCGAATAATACGAAACTAGTTTCTTTATGCTAGTTAAACAATATAGAACATGATTTTACAAAAAGTACTTAGGGTGTATCAAGCAATATTTAATTGAAACTAATCATGTTGCTATATGTCCGATTATAATTAATATAAACCATAGGTCTTGGAATCATAAAAATGAATCCTAAAATATTCCTAGGGTCATATAAATATTTCCAGGATGGAAAAATATATCATGATTAGTTAAAGATTCAACTAAGTTAATAAATAACCATACTTGTATGACATAAGCTTAGAATATGATGCATAAATAAAGATAGTAATGCATATAAAATTTGTTTAGTGTGATTCATAGTACGAGACCATTTAATCTTACAAGAATGATTATACTTAACCCTAGCCATGTCGGATCTCATGTATAAATTAAACCTAACGTACTTTTGGCCGTTAGTTAACATATGTTTTCATATAATAGACATTTTGTATAAAGCCGTAATGCTCTTTTAATTGAAAAACATCGCGGACAAAAGTAAAATGTTGCGAAAATAACTTTAAAACACACTTAGTGATACCCCCAGCTAGTTCCTGAAAAATGGTTAAATAATTCTTTAAGTTGCAGCCGCAAACATAAAACGAAAACTGAATTGTTATCGCGTAAACTTTAATAACACTTAAGCCTTTTCGGTAGCCCATAGAATAACTCGTCTAAATGCAAATTTTAGAAGGAATAACTCAGAACCACTCTTTGGTATATGGACTACCACATTACAGAAAAATATTTAAGTTTAGTCTTGCTTTGCATCTGAATCCCGTTAGTGTAATAACCTTAAGTGTTATGGTTAAACAGCACATTTATTGAATAGTTTCGCACAAGGGAACTTTAGTTAAATTACTTGCACCATAAGAATGATGGTGTAACCATGCAAATACAACCAATAGTCTCATTCGGTAAATCCGACTTGTATAAATCATTTATCTGTATAAAACATACTTAAGACTAAGTACTACTCATATAAACACCTCTCTAAGATCATAAACTTATAACTAATACCTTAAGCCTCACATACACTAGTATTGGAGCATTAGTGTCTAGTATTCACTTAAATTTAACAATGCAAGTTATACTTGCACTAACCCTGTTGTTTTATGTATTGATTCATAATTACATATACAATCTTAGCTTCCTGAATTCGTAAAATAAAATAGAATAAATCATAAGAAATAAATGTTGTGTGCGATGCGACCCTCAAACCATTAACCGGTAATAAGACTACGATGTAAAAGTAGTACGTTCGCTTATACGATCTTGAAACCCTAACTACAACCATGCTTGTATTATGTAATGATTGCTTATTTGATTTTCCATCTGATTTCCTTTTGCCTCTATTGAAAGTGTTATTTGCTATTTGCTATCTTTTCCGCCTTACGACGTGTAGAGTACGACGTCTCGGACTTCGTCGTCAACAACTCCAAGAATCCAACTTCGGCTTCGTCACTGAAAACAACGGATAGCAAGGCAAGCACTCATGTAGATCCCAATTTTATTTAACAAGAATAATCTAATTAAAACTTGCATGCATATGCTATATTTTGTATACACTTCTATATTATGGGAAGGATGGTAGATATAACCTTCATTGATGGTTTTCCTTAATCAATAGTGATAGATGAAACCCTAGATTGTTGTTGGATACACAAAATGGGTATATTCGATTATTACTTGCATATGCTTAGTCCTGCTTAGATTGGGAACACGAACGGATGGTTATACTGTTCGTGATGAACTAAAATTGTTAGACATAATGAATATTAATCTTGAACCTGTTGGAATAATGTGGTTATTGACACTTTCTTTTTCTGAAAATAAAACTATGATTTCGACGTGGGTGATTATTGGCAGTAGCCGGATGTACATGTTTTAATGTGTACGTAGTTAGGGTGGAGTATCGCCCATGTCATTTTAAGGACCGAACATGGTGTCCCGCGATCCAAGATAACCGTACATCCACAAAGTCTTGGATCGACAGTCTTAACTTATTAAATTATTTGGGAATTAGCTTTGCACATTGGTAGGCAGTTGTAGCACGGGCATTCCATATATAGGTTTGCTCGAGGGAGGTGTCATCACCGAGGTGTTGGCATCTGCCGTTGTAACGGTGTACGCCTGACTATGAATTGGGGCTGTTGTTGTACCATTTGAGCCGCGGGCTCCTGAATACTATTGCTTCACCGTTTGTTTGCTTCCATCATAGTCAGGGGTAACGTCATTGGGCTAGTGCAAAGTTAAGGTTCAAGTAATCGAACAGTTTCGTAATGAACTCTCTGGCGGCACACCAAAGGAAGTGTGTTGATGGCCTAGCAAAAAGGGAGAACATTTCTTGTGGGTAAAGCTGTACAACTCTGCAGAGTCTAAAACTATTCGAATAGCCGTGTCCACGGTCATGGACGACTTGGTGAACCCACACTAAGTTAGATGTTTTTATAAAATGTTTTGGTGAGCTTACCCTTACAGATGATTCAATACTTGACATTACATTGGCAAGGTTGAATTCAGCTGTTGTGCCCTGTGTGGACAAAAGTTTATTCTTCAGATAATATTTCATATGATGGGACTGGACGTTTTATCACTCACAAAGGGTTGTGGGTATTTTGTTACATTTTATTTCACGAAGGGTTGTGAGTTATCTATTTTTTTATTTACTTTTATGTACATACTTATTACTTTACTTCTTCATTTCCTTTACAACTTTCGCTTTCACTCTACTATTCAGTATCTATATTTCAATTTGGCTCCAAGCAAAGAATAACCGTAGAAGCTTTATTCTAGAATCAGCCTGCATTCCAAACACACAACTCAAGTCTTGCTGAGTACGAAATGTACTCACCCTTGCTATCATTGTTGATTTTATGTGAAGATGCAGGTATCTCGATGAATTTTACTTTGACGCAGGATTGCGGGACTTTTAACGACATTTCTTTCTAAGGCTTTACCTTGTCAGTTGCCTGTGGATTATGCGGCAAACTACAAGTCATCTGATTCTCTTGCTATGTTTAGTTGACCTTCTCGGTCATATTGTATCAATACTTCCGCTGTAATAAAATATGAAACTTTTGTATGGTTGTGATTCCAAATTGTGTTTTGTGCGTGCCAGCCACTGATCATGGGAATGGTACAGTATGCACATTAGAACCTTGCTTTTATGTTTGCACTGTAGCATAAAAAGTGAGGGGCTTACATTTATGCACGTCGGCTTCGTGCCAGACGACAGTCCTTCGGGGCCAGCACAGTTGCGAGGGCCGTGGACGTGCTCTTCGATGACTTCGTGCCGTGTATGCTCGTGGCTTCATGCCAACTTCTGTAAAATCATCACATGTAGCTTCGTGCCACGATGATGAACACAATACTAGATGCACAAAATAGATGCGTACAAATATTCATATGAGAGATTAGATTAATCCCCCGATTCTCACCTTTCTCACCTTTCAATTAATTCTCCGGTAGAACGTCGTGCTGATAACGTGTTAGACAACCTCGCTATCGAATAGTCCGGGGTTGCCTAATAGATCTAAATTGGAGAACAGAGAGAGGGAGAGAGACACAATATGAGGAGGAACTGCTCTGCTTTATTATTCTGATTGCTTGTGTACAATGGGATGACCCCCTGCCTCCTATTTATAGCGGTTCTGCTTAGAGATAAGGAAGAGTCCATATAGGATACGAATCTGGTTTCCTAACAAATATAAGTCTCTAAGAGCATCTCCAGCAAGGGCCCTTAAAACAGGTTCCCTATTTTGGATTTAGGGACTTGTCACGGTCCCGAATTCGAATTCGATTCTAGCGGCTAAGTTTCGCATCAATTAAGTTTTAGCCGCTCTTAAGGTCAATTCCCGGCTTCAGTTAATGTCCTAAATTGCCATTTAAGAGTATCCCAAGCTTAGCAAAAATTTAGAGCTAGAAATTGTGGTGTGCAAATATAGACTTCATTGAAGTTTGGAGCCTTGTAACTGGAGTTCTACAAGGATATATGTCATGGTTGTTAATAAAAAATGAAACTAGAGACTTTCCTCTACAGCTTGGTTGTGTTTGAGTCATGATCCAACATCAAACACTATTTTGGATCATGCTGAAATGTTTGGGACTTAGCCATAGCATTTAGCATTTAGCCTTGTCACATATGTGTTGGCTGTTGGGGGCCAAATAGCAAACCACCAATCCTTTCTCCCAAATCCCAAACAGCAGCCACTAACATCAAAAGACAGCAACCACCCACTCCTCTCATCTCCCAAAACGTGCAGCTCTCCTAGCTCTTCTCTTGGCCGAGCTCCTCTTGGGGAGGGGAGATCGACCACCTCCATTGCTGCCCCTTGAAGCTTCCCTCCCCTCCATCCTCCTCATGGAGAGCCTCCTCCATGGGTAAAGCTTGAAGCTCCTCCAAGTGCAGCAGCAGCTCAAGCTCCTCTCCATCCAAGCCAAGCTCCTTCTTCATCCCCATGGCACCTCCTTGAGGGAGGCCAAGGTGAGCCCCTCCCCCATGGCTTGAGCTACTCCTAGAGGGTCCCCTCATGCTGTTTTGGATGCCCTAGCTCTGATTTGGGGGAATATTTGGAGGGAAGTCCATGTTCTAGGGTTTGGAGCTAATGCTGATTTTCGAGCAGTTTTCAAAGCCACTGTTTTTCGTGTTTTTGAGCAAGTTAAAAGCTTCATCTCACTGTCCGGCTGAAGAATTAGTTGTAGACAATCGAGTTATCTTTCATTTCCAATTGGAATCGATCGATTTCATTAACCCAGCTGAAAGTTATGATGGTTTTCGTGCTGATTGTCCAGAAGTTGCAGCAACTCGACAGAGCTGCTGTTCCACTCGGTTTTGGGAGGGTTAAACTAGTTGATGATCAAATGGGGGTAGTGGGAAGTGTAGGTGGGGTTCCCATGCTCCATTAGAAACTGGGAGAGCTCAATTTGGTGGAGGGATTAAAAAGTTATACTCATTTGAAGGAATGCTGTCTCAATCTCTGAATATTGTGAACAACTGAACATTGCTCGCTGTTCCTAGCCAAACTGGGAGCACTCCATGCAATGGAAGGATAATTGGGCAAGGCTAAGTTGTATATATGCCTATTAAGCTTCGTTTGGACTTGGAAGCACTCAATTTCATTAAACATTCTAGGAGTTATAGTCGTTTTGGTGAAATCTGTCCCAAAAATTGTGCATTTGTGTAGAGTACCACTCTTTACTGTTTTTGGGCAAGGTAAATCAATGTGTAGTCAATTGGGGGTATATGTATGAGTAGGTATTGTCCTCATATTCAATTGTAAACTGGAATAACTCAATTTGATTGAGTAAGTAAATAGATATGTTAAATTGAAGTTCGTGCTGTCCTGAAATTCAGAGTTTGAGTTGGAAACCAAAAGAGTAGTGTGCTTATTGTTTTCATATTTCTAAATATGCTACGAAGGTTAGGATTTTGGCTTGGAGTAGTGTAGAACGTTTCAAAATATGGCTTGGCTATTAATTTGGAGTGTTAACCTTTGCACTTCCTTTTTGTTTGTTGAATGCTTGCATGTTTGGAGCATCATGTGTTCTTAATTGTCGTTTCCATTTCGTAAGCATGGCATGCATCTCATTCCATACGCATTGTTATCGTGTAGAGAACGAACCCGCGGAGGTTGACGTGACCGCGGCCGAGGGGGAACTTGAGGGGCAAGTTGTTGTTGAGAATCCGGCAGAAGCTCAAGGCAAGCACCTATGCATCTTGAACCCGTATTAATTGTATTTTTGTGAATAAACTGCTTAATTGGTGAAATAAGTCTGCATTAGGAATTGAATTGGGTTAGGGTTAGATCCTATTTGCTGCACATTCATCTCTTGGATTTGTAAATACTTCCGTTGGATCTAGTATGGGTATTAAATGAGTCACTGCTTAGAATTGCTTAGAGGTCGGGATTTGGGCCAAGTAACGGAAGGTTCCGTCGCTTGAGGTCGTTACCTTACCCATGATGAAAAGAGTGGGCATGGATGGGTGGTTGGAAAAGAAAAGATGAATTGGAGACCGGGCGGGAAGGTTGGGACATTGGGTAAGGAGACCCGATGTGGTAGTTCCCGTCTGAGTCGATTAAGGACCGATTCGATGGTTGCCCTTTGATTGAGCACACCCCGGTTGGTCGCATGCCCGATTATGGTACGGTAAGCCACTCTTTCTCTCATACGGAATCGATGGACCGTAACTTCCTGTGGTTGGACGTGGTTGAGGGCGAGGCTTAGGCCGACTCTCGAGCGCCAAGCCGGGCTTGGGGCTGCTCGAGGGGGTGCTAGGTTTTCGGGCCACAGGAGGACGCTTCAGCGATTGGGTATGATTGGGAGGGGGTTGACACTAGGCCCTTGTGGTAAGTGTCGTGCGGTCAATGCTTCCCTGCAGGGTTAATTAAGCGATTCGAATTGCCGCGCTCTCGGATATGAGCAAGCTCTTTCATCGCACAGTCACGTAGTAAGAACTTGAACCGAGGTTCGCCGTAGAGCTTGGGCCCAAATAAATTGGTGATGAGATTAATTGTTGTGAATTAATGATTGCAACTTCATTTTAGGAGTAAGTATTTATTACAAGCTGCTTAACTTGTGAATTGAGTAGTTAGGTAATTAATATAACAAATGTTAAGCTTTACTGCACTTTTACCTTGATGCGGTTCTTTGCTACATCCAAATGCATAACCTTTGGAGTCGGTCATATATGGACCCACTGTAAGTCTTGCAGTACCTTTCGTACTCATGCTTCGCTTTGTGGTTTTCGGTGAGGATCAGGTTGGCGGGTGTGAGTTCTGCCCATCTTGCCTCTCGGTGACCAAGCGGGGCACCGAGTAGCGGCTTGGCGATGCCGTTTACGCCGGGAGTGTTCGAGCGAGAACACTTCCGGGGATTTCTTTACTTTTGTTTAATGCGATGGTTGATTCTTTTGTTGTATAGATAGATGCGATTCGATGGGCTTTTGGATTTGAAAAATGGTTGGTCATGTGGATGTCGGGCTCCGTGTGTGTTTTCCTTAACTGCTGATACTATGGTGGTGCTGTGGATGTTGCTTTTACTTTCGATATATATATTTTGAACTGTGTTTTTCTCGTCTGCTGAGTGGATGTCCGTAGAATCTAGGAAGGTCATGCCGAAATTTTCCAGATTTTTGGAGTCTTGGTCAAATTCTTAGTTTTGGTGTGGTTTAGAGTCTTGGAGTTGTTGCTAAGTGTGGTTTGGTGGTTTGTCGAGTTTGTCTTTGTGCCGTTTGTTTTCCGCTTGCGTGTTGGTTCGAAAGTTCGAGTTCGTTGCCCCCTTTATGCAAATTGAGTTGATATCGTGTTGGAACCGGTATGCGGGCGATCCTGGGCGAGTTCGGGTCACATACCGAGGGAATACCAAGACGGTTGTCGAGTTCATCGAATGGAGATGACGCTGTCTCGATTGGACTTGGGTGTTAGCACTGCGAGCGCCACCGGCGATCCGTTGCTAACCTCCAAATTCGATGTGGACGACGGGACATTCGATAACCCGAGGACGGTCTGGACGGCTCCCTGACAGGACTCCCCCTATTTTTTGGGGTCCTGTTTTCAGAGCATAAGTCCAGCAACAACTCCTAAATCTCAGCCTCTATTTTTATTTTTCTCCTATTTTGATATATCCGCTATGTATACACCACTAAAATTCAATCAAAAATATTTGTAATACATAAAACATAAGCATATTAACATTTACAATTTAAAAACATGATATTTCAAATTTAAATTTAAAATTTTCAAAACATGATAAAATTTTCGAAGCCTCTCATGTATTTCCCCATCTTCAATAATAGGGGTTGTACTCGTGTCCCTCGGAATTGGGGCTGAGAATGCAAATTTAGGGACCTCCTAATTTTAGGGGCTTGAGTTGGGGGCCCCTGGGAATTGGGGCTGAGGAGGCAAATTTAGGGGCCTCCTAATTTTAGGGGCTTCAGTTGGGGCTTGAGTTGGGACCCTGCTGAATCTGTTTTTTTACTACACTCCCTATTTTAAGGTTTAGGGGCTGATTTAGGGGCTCAGCCCCTAAACCTTAAAATAGGGAGTGTAGTAAAAAAACCAGATCCAGCAGAGCCCCAACTCAAGCCCCTAAAATTAGGGGGGCCCTAAATTTGCCTCCTCAGCCCCAATTCCTAGAGAGCCCCAACTCAAGCCCCTAAAATTAGAAGGCCCCTAAATTTACCTCCTCAGCCCCAATTCCCAGGGACACAAGTACATCCCCTATTATTGAAGACAGAGAAATACATGAGAGGCTTCGAGATGATCTTATTGAGCATTTGTGGGCAATTCACAGCGCTTTGTAGTTTGATTCATTGTTCGGAGTTTCTATTTATCTATTTATCATGTTTTGAAAATTTTAAATTTAAATTTGAAATATCATGTTTTTAAATTGTAAATGTTAATATGCTTATGTTTTATGTATTACAAATATTTTTGTTTGAATTTTAGTGGTGTCAAATGAAGATTATACATAGCGGATATGTCAAAATAGGAGTAAAAGTAAAATAGGGGATGAGATTTAGGGGCTGTTGCTGGACTTGTGCTCTGAAAACAGGACCTCAAAAAATAGGGGGAGTCCCTAAATCCAAAATAGAGACCCTGTTTTAGGGGCCCTTGCTGGAGATGCTCTAAGAGCATCTCCAAGAGGGACCCTAAATATGGCCCTAACTTGAATTATAGGGCTTTTGAGGGGAAAAATTAACTCCAGCAAAGGCCCTAAATTGTTAAAATTTAGCAAATTGTTTTAGGGCCCCTAGGAGAGTAGCTATATTTAGCAACTCTATGATTAGGCCCTATATGGTAGTTGAGTTTTAGGGCCTAATTGCTGGAGTGAATATTTCGTTAGAGCCCTAAATCTAATTAGTTAGGGTCCTAAATTGAAGTTTAAGGCTCCTTTTTAGGGCTCTCTCTTGGAGATGCTCTAACAATAATTTGCAATCCTAAATACAATCAATCAATCAATTCTATGGACATAAATTACTTAAATGTAAATAAAGAATAGCATGTAAATCACAAAGAGACACACCGATGTTTTTACTTTGGTGATCGGAGACTTGCTGGTCTCCCCTAGTCCACGTTGAGGTTAGTCCAAACATATTGGACGAGCTCCATGAATTGAGCACCCACCTTGAATTCATTACTGGTAGCTATCTCCCCCTCCTGGTAGACGAGTTCTAGCCTTTCGCTTGAACCTCACTAAGTGCAACACATGCACAATGACGATCACCGAGTGCAACACATGCACAATGACGATCACCGAGTGCAACACATGCACAAGGAGATCAACTCTCTTCTAATTGCAACACATGCAAATTTGTGAGGAGAGGTTCACTCTTAGCTCAAGATACAAATGGAAGAAAGCAACACATGCACACAACTCCTACACAAAGCCCGCAACAAGCCAATGCCACTCCAAGGCTCCCTTTTATAGCCTTATAAAGAAACTAGCTGATGAGGGGGCAAATCTAAAAAAATACAGCAAACCCGGTACTACCACCCAACTGGGGCCAATAGTACTAGCCTCGACCTCAACGGTCGAATAACGGCTAAAACCAGCAGTTGCACAATACGTCTCAAAAGGTAGTACCGACCAGAGAATCCACGAGCAACGCGTACTCTGAAAAAAAAACTACTGCCCTATAGGACCAGTACTATCGGACCTCCGGTAGTACCACTCCCACATAGTCGGTAGCTCTAGTTTCCAAAAACTCTGAGAAAACATCCCTTTAGAAAAATAACTATCGGCCTCAAAGGGGCAGTAGTACCGGTCGAGCGGTACTACCGGTCTCAGGGGCGGTAAAACCGACCCAACGATACTACCGATCTCAACACGTCGGTAGTACCAGATTTTCCAGAGAAAACTTGATTTCACACATAAATCAATTCTTTTCAAATCAAGATCCAATAAAGATCAATTCTTTGTGCCATGTGATGATCAACACATGATCACATCAATTTGCAAAACACATTTGCAAATTCTCAATATATGCTCGAAGAACTGCATTAAACTTCAACCTACGTGCAAAATACACTTGCAAACAATAAACCAAGAATTTATGAGATCGATTTTTAAGCCATGTAATGATCAATACATGATCACGACGCTTTACAAACCATATTTGCAAATACCAACACATGCTCCAACACCAATCTCATAAACTTCTAGCTTATTTGCAAAATACATTTGCAAATAACAAATCTTTGCAATTAAATCAGATCTTGAGCCATGAGACGATCAACACATGATCACAACTCTTTGCAAAACATATTTGCAAATGCTTATCCCATGCTCCAAGATAAGAACCATAAACACCAATATTTTGCAAAAACACATTTTGCAAACAACAGGCATAAATCTTTATTAGCCTTGTGATGATCAACACATGATCTATAGCAATTTATAAAACACATTTGCAAACCCTACTAGTCACAAGCTAAGAATTCAATGCATGAGCTTCCATTATTTATAACACATGCAAATACTTTGTTCCATGCAAAGAACATCCATTAAACCAAATGCATGAACTTTCTCCTTTTGTAACACATGCAAAACTTATCTCCATGCAAAATCTAAATCAATTAAGAAGCAAGCATGTGCTTCCCTTATTTGCAACACATGCAAATATAAACTTTATACAAAACCAACTTAAAAGAGTGAGCTAAAGTGAACCGGATTGAGTTCATCAACACATGATGAAGCTCAAGCTAAATGACTCAACCCCTCTTAATAGTACATCAACATAACTAGCAACCTGGCCTCCCATCTAAACATCGAGACTGGTAAAAGACTAGGAACACATCCTTAGTCCTATGCTAACATACATTTGCCCCTAGCACTCCACTTGGAGCTTTTATGTAACATCCTAAAAATAGCATTCCCTTTTATTTTATTTTATTTTGGATTTTTCTTGTATTTTTCATGATTTCTCCTTATTTTATAAATCTTTTTTGCTTTTTACCCATTTTATTAAAAGAATTTTTGCAGAAAATTAAAGACTCAAAAAAATTTAAAACTAATTTTATTAGGTTACTAATATTCCATAGTATTATAGATAATTTTTCTATGATTTTTAGAGCCTTTTACTATTTTATCATCAACACTTTTCTCCTCAGCCTTATTCAAATTCAATTGAATAAAAGGGTTGGCCCACTTTCATGCTACTGTGGCATCATCTTCTACCTCCAGCACATGTCCAGAGAAGACACACTTATCTCTTCCCTCCATTGATGCCCAAAGAAGCTTCAATAACTCCTCTGATTTAGCACCAAAAATTTAGGAAATAAAACATATTCGAATTCCCGTCGACCTCCCCTTGCCATTCATGGCATTAAATCCCCCAAAAAACTGAGCAAAAATTGTGTTCTTTCTATTTGCAAATGCCATGTCTTTCGCTCTGATTCCCGCTCCTCGGTGCTCCGGGTGTCTCTCCTTGTTGTCAACCCATCCCTACACTCCCCATGAGCTCCCTTGCCTCTGCTTCGCCAGATTTTGCAAAGATTCAAAATTTATTTTTCAGACGGACAGGTTTTTTTCGGCCATTCATCGCCACCCCGTCGCCCCTCCCACATCGCCGTCGGCTGGCCGCCTGTCGGGACCCCGAATTTGCAAATCCGGACCCTCTGTGTATTCAGCACTAGTCCAGGAACGCGCTAGTGCACACAGTCTTAACATCGGTAAATATCACAATCATACCAATCGATATTATCAAAGTACTTTATTTAAATAACCAAACTGGTTACTTGACCTTATGGCCAAGTTACAAATATATGCCTTGCAAGGCGAAACTTATTAAAAGGGAAATAACGAATGAAATTCAAATAAACTTAGTGGCGCCATCCAAGATACCACAGCAACTGATCAGGCTCGCATCCCTAAGTAGACGGGTCCTCTTGGAGTTCCTCCTCCAAAGCTGGCGTAATCTCCTCTTCAACTGATATTGTGTTGGGGCAAGGGTGAGTACTTGGTACTCAGCAAGTCATGCACAGAATGCAAGCTAATATACTATATGCATGGCTTGGTACAAAGGAATGGCTCAAGGTATATTTGCGATGCTTGACTTTTGACAAGTAATATAAGTAGATTCGAAAGCGGTAGAAATAAGTAAAGCATAAATAACTTTTCAGAAATTTAATAAACATTTTTCCCCATCCTAAACCACATTTCCATCATCTTCATTATTAAACCAACCCAACTTTTCAAATCCAAGTTATTTTCGTAAAATCTAACCCTTGATCAGTAATTCCCGAGCAATGTCCAAAGATCGTGGACTCGGCTATTCAAATAGATTCTACACTCTGCAGAGGTTATGCACTTTACCCACAAGATACAATCCACTCACCACGTCGGTAGTGAATCGCCATACAAGAGTATGCGAATGAGCGATCATAACAAAGCCTTCTAAGCCTCAAACAACACAGGTGGTCCTCTCCTGTTCGTGCTCTACACCATCCCTTCCCTTAGCCAAGGCGAAGTATGGGACCAACACACCGTTAGATGGGTACCGGCCACGACCACGATACGCTCCCCCGTACAATCACACAAAAGGTGTAACTGACACCCTGAGGCTCCACAAGTGAGTCCTTAGCGACTTAGTCAACTAGGGCCGTCCCATTCCAGCCATGTGGTTGCAAGTATGACCCAGTTCAAAGGCTTGCAAGGTTAAGTCCTTAGAGTGACCAGGGCAAGACTACCCGAAAAACCAAATCAACATCCCCAATGCCACAACTGGCCCACCTGATTACTCTTGCCACATGCCCCAGTCGAAATCTGTTTATCAAACCCCAGTTGATTACCATGCACCACGTGCCATCAACATCACATGATACTTTTCCAAAACAGGTTCAATATATCATTAATTCAATATTAGCATTTGATTATCCAAAATCATGTCATGAGCACGTAGCTGGTATAAGCATTATACTACAACGATCTAAACCCATGTTGGCAATTTAATAATGTCCAACTAATAAACTACAACTAGGGTGACAAAGGGTCATGGCACATACTTAAGTAATCAAGGTGTCATATAGCAAATTGGTATTTATCTAACCCCCATGTTTAAACAAAGTATCCTTCTAATTGAACTAGCATGCAATAGTTTAAATCAAAATAGATTTCAAAATGGGATCAACATGGTCAAAGCACAACTTGCCTTCAAAAAGCACTTGCTCTTGGTCTTGAGTTGGATCCTGAGTCAACACTTCTCCTTCGAATCCTTCCGGCACTTCAACGTCTACTCGTAAAAGCGTGCAAATAGCAAATACACAAATAAACACTATGCAAAAGATCCCAAAACTCCAAATAAAATCCATAAACAGAGAGAACATAATTTTCTGGATTTTTAGAAACTGGAATAAATCAAATTTGGAGTTAAAAGCATAAAAGTTATGATTATTTAAAGTTTAAATAATCAATTAAATAATTTTACAGAGAAAAACTTTAGTCCAAAAATTAAATAAAATTTATATTTAGGTAGATCTTAATTTTATACAAATTTAGAAATTTGAATCGCTCAAATCGGAGTTGAAACGCAAAAGTTATAAGCGTTTGAAGTTTGAATCTAAATTTGAAATCATTATTCGAATTAATAAATCATTTTCTTTTTCGGAAATTAATTATTGCGTCAGCATGGACACGTGGCAGCTCCTGATTGGCCTGATGACGTCAGACTTTCCATGGTCTTGGTCCACGCTCAGCTCGGGTCCACGGTGGACTCGGTCCACGGCTCACGTGACTGACATGTGGGACCCACCCGTCAGTGCGGGGTCTCACGCTAACACGGCTGACGTGTGGGCCCTCTGACATGCGGGGCCCAGTGTCGAGACACGCGCTCACACGCAGCGTCTGACGGCCGCGGCGGTCCAACTTCCCTAGACGTGGCTCAATCTCGTCCGTTGGTTTGTAAATGAACGGCGCGTTTTGGATACAGGGTTGAACACGTTGAAACTACTCGATGCTCGTGGGCGTTCGATCTAGATCGGACGGTCCAGATCTAATCCTATAATCGCCTTTGCTACGACGCGTGGCGATTGTGAGCCGTTGGATCTTGATCCAACGGTCGAATCTAATCGGGTTTGGAACACGTGAACTCACCTCAACCGTCCGATCCGATCCGACGGTGCCGCTTCGCGAGGGTGATGGCCGTGGTGGCGCACGGCCGCCGGAGTTGAAGACGACGACGAGCCCAACGGCGTTCGGGGTTGCTCGGCGAGAGGAAGGGTCCTTCGGGTGCGTCTCGTCGCGGTGAGTCCGGACCGAGGTCAACGGCGCAGGGACGGCGACGGCGCGAACAAGCAAAGACCGTATGAGCAGCACAAGAATTCACGGCGAAGCTCGCACGGCTAAACGGCGGCGCCTTAGCCTCGGAGAAGTAGAGAAGGGAGGGCGCGGGATCACGGCGGTCCTCGGGGTATGCCCCGGGCAGTAAATAGCCTCGGCGTACGTGCAGAAAACGGACACCTCATTAGCTACGGCGGAGGAGTCCAGCTCGGACTCGGGAAGACGACGAAATCGTGGCCGTCCACGTGGCACAACCACCGGCCACGATCGCGCGGCGCGACCGGGTCCGGTCCGGACACGGCTCGGGTCGGGGTCGGGCGGATCTCAGCCGTTGGATCTTGATCCAACGGTCGGGATCGCTAGTGGTTGGGAGCTGGTTTGGTTGAGCCAAGCGGCTCGGTCGGACTCGAGTCCGACTCGGTCGGATGAAACGATGCTTGACCCGAGTTGGATTTTCCAGCGATTTAATATTTAAAATAATTCCGATAATTCATTTAATTCATTAAAAATAGCAAATGACTCGAAAAATTCGGAAAAATTCTGGAAAATATTTTGGATCATTTTGGACTCAAATAAAATATTTCCAACAAAATTTTATTTGCAAAATTAAATTCTTTAATTATTTCAAAATGGAATAAATTCAAATAAATTCCAAATAAATCCAAATAAATTCCAGAAAATTCCAAAAATTCACCAAGGTGCCAAATCACACATGAATTTAAGAAAAGCAAAATTTTGGGATGTTACAAACCTCCCCTTAATAGAATCTCGTCCCAGAGATTCGTGGCTCACTAAAGGAATAGGTTTGGAAATTCTTCCTTCAAATCCTCTTCAGCTCCCAAGTCGCTTCGCTTTCTTCATGGTTGCTCCATCGAACTCTACTGAAACGGGTTGACTTGTTTCTAGTTTCTCGATCCATTGTGTCTAGAATCCTCACAGGATGTTCCTTATAAGTCAAATCCTCATGCAACTCAATTGACTCTAGCAATTATGCATTCCTCGGGAACTCGGAGACATTTCTTCAATCAGGACACATGGAATACATCATGTACCCTCGCTAACGATCGTGGCAACTCCGGTGATAAGCAACTTCGCCTCTGTGGCTCAAAATCTTAAATGGTCCAACGTAGCAGGGTGCAAGTTTCCCTTTGGCATGGAACCTCTTAACTCCCCGAGAGGCGTAACTCTGAGGTATACAAAGTCTTCTCGGTTCAAAACTCAAATCTCGCGACGATTGTCGGCCATAACTCTTCTGCCGAGATTGGGCTATCTTCAACCTTTCCCTAATCATGGCGACCGCTCTTGACCTCTTGAAGAATATCAGGCCCAAAGACACGGCCACGGCCGGTCTCATTCCAATTCAATGGCGTCCGACAGGTCGACCATACAAAGGCCTCAAAAGGTGACATCTGTAAACTAGCCTGATAACTATTGTTGTAATCGAACTCGGCATACGGCAAACTCTTATCCCAAGAGGTAGCATAAGCTAATGCACAAGCTCTTAGCATATCCTCCAAAATCTGGTTGACTCTTTCTTACTGTCCATCCGTCTGTGGATGATAAGTCAGATCTTGAAGTTTAAACGGGTTCCCATGGCCTCATGCAACTTATTCCGTAACCTTGAGGTAAATTGGGTACCTCATCCGATACAATCCTCTTTGGCACTCCGTGCAAACAGACAATCTGATCATGTACAACTCGCTAACTTATCTCCCGAGTAAGTGGTCTTCACGAGATAAAATGGGCTACTTTAGTCAGCGATCCACTATAACCCATATGGAGTCATAACCTCCTTGAGTCTTGACAAACCGGTAATGAAATCCATTCCGATTTCCTCCCACTTCCACTCGTATTTTTGGTAGTGTAGCAATCCTGTGGTTTACGATGCATTGCCTTGACTCTCTGGCATACGTCGCACAATGCAACATGCTCGGCAACTTCACGTTTCATACTTGGCCACCAGAATCTCTCCTTCAGATCCTGATACATCTTGGCGCTTCCAGGATGAATTGAGTACTTGGAGTCATGGGCTTCCTCCAAAATCGATCGCTTTAACTCCTCCTTGTCGTGCACACAAATCCGATCCTTCATCCACAACGTGCCTTGTTCATCCAATTTGAAGTCCTCTGCCTTGCCTTCCTCCTTGATGGACTTAATCCTGCGGATCCTGTCATCATCCTTCTGTCCTTCTCGGATCTGATCCTCTAGGGTAGGCTTTACTTCCAATGCGGCCAAGAATCCGCTTAGGTACAACCTCAATCTTCATCTTTTGAAAATCCTCACATAACTCATCCTGACTTGTGGCTAGCAACGCACTCACGGTATGGCTTTTCCGACTCGAGCATCGGCTACTACATTGGCCTTCCCGGATGGTAATGGATTCCAACATTGTAGTCCTTGATTAACTCTAACCATCTCCTCTCGCCTCATATTCGATCCGATTGGGTGAATATGTACTTAAGGCTCTTATGATCCGTATATACTTCACATCTGTTTCCAATCGATAGTGACGCCATATCTTCAACGCATGCACTACGGCGGCTAACTCTAGGTCATGTGTCGGATAATTTTCCTCATGCGGCCTCAATCGCCTTGATGCATAGCGGCGACCTTTCCATTCTCGCATCGACACATCCAAGTCCTTGGCGCGATCGTCACAATAAATATCGAAGCTTTGAGCAACATCCCGGTAGAACTAACACCGGTCTTGATGTCAATCGCTTCTTCACTCTGAAATCCTTTCTCACATTCTGCGTCCATGCAAACTTCTTTTCCTTCTTCAGAATTGCGTAAGAGGTTTCGCAATTGTCGAAAAAGCCTTCGATGAAACGGCGGTAATATCCTGCCATTCCAAGGAAACTCAGAATCTGGGTCACCGTCTTGGTTGCTCCCAATGTAACACAGCTTCTACTTTGCTTGGATCTCTGGCGACTCATACTGCGGTCATTACATGTCCAAGAAACTCCACCTTGTCCTTCCAAAAATCACACTTGCTGAACTTGGCGAAAAGTTGTGTTCCTCGGCTTTTCCAAAACTTCGCCTTAAGTGTTCGGCATGTTCATCCTCTGTCTTGGAGTAGATTAGGATATCGTCTATGAACACGACGACAAACTTGTCCAAATATTCCATGAACACCTTATTCATCATATTCATGAAATAAAATTTGGCGCATTCGTCGAGACCAAAGGACATAATCAGAACTCGTAATGTCCATATCTTGACGAGAATGCGATCTTGAATATCTTACGATCGGATCTTCAATCGATGGTATCCCGATCTCGAGATCAATCTTGGAGAAAACTCCGGCTCCTCTCAACCGATCAAACAAATCATCAATCCTGGGTAGCGGATACTTATTCTTCCACGGTGACTTCATTGAGTGCACGGTAGTCAATGCACATCCTGAAACTCCCGTCCTTCTTCTTGACAAACAAAACGGGTGCTCCCCACGACGAACTCGGTCTCGATAAATCCTTTCTCCATTAACTCTTCTAGCTGTTTCTTCATCTCTACCAACTCCTCGGTAGACATCCGATAGGAGTCTCTTTGCTATCGGTCTTGTACCGGTACAAGCTCTATCACAAACTCTATGTCCTGTCAGCGGCATACCAGGTAGATCTTCGGGAAAAACATCAGGTACTCATTCACTCTTTGGGACATCCTCTATGCCGATTGCCTTGGTACTGTTAACCATCAACTGTCCATCTCTAACTGCAGTGGCTTGAAATTCCACTTTCTTCCCACACGGGCTCTCAATCGAGATAGTCCTTCGTCCACAATCCAATACAACCTTGTGCTTGGATAACCAATCCATTCCCAATATAACATCTAAGGTCCGGTCTCCAAAATTATAAGGTTTGCTAGGAATTCTATTCCATCTATTAGTATTCTCACCCGGAACATCCTACTTCCGTTCGGAGTTCGGAACCAGGGTTTGAACTAAAAGCATGCACTTAAGTCTTGCAATTCTCAAGTCATTTCTAGTAGCAAAGCCTTGCGAAACAAACGAATCTGAAGCTCGAGTCAAACAAAATCATTGCAGTGTAATCGAGTTAACAAGTAACTTACCCAAAGACGACGTCCGTAGCATTCTCGCAGTTGCATCCTGCGGTGACATGGTTGACTCGGCCTCTCACCACGGTGCAGGGTATGGCTCCTGGTCTTTGGCGTCCTAGCTGGTGGTTCCTAGGTTGAAACGAACCGGGTCGCTCTGCTGTCTTCTTGGACAAGCTGTTGGCAAAGTGTCCTGGCTCGTTGCGGTTATGTAACGTCTCACTGTTCCTGCATTTGCACAGGGTAGCGTTTCTAGCGGGTGGGTGCAGTAGTTCGATCGACGAGTCTTGGTCTTTGAGGAGGGTGTCCTTGTTGCATTACGTGGTTGGAATCTGAAGAATTGATTTGGTGCAACTCTCAAGCGCCATTGCGTTCACGACGTGATCCTTCTTTGTTGCATCCTGCGCTTCTGTTCTCATCCAGTTCCTTGCGCTTGTCCTCAAGAATAAGCGCCTTATTCACCAACTCTTGGAAATCTGGAAAGGTGTGGGTGATCAACCCTACTTGCAATCCTGAGTTGAGTCCCTTCATGAAAGCGAGGCTGTCTAGATTTATCTGTCGCTACATCCTCAGTGCGTAGCGTGCTAGCTGTGTGAACTTGTTCGTAGTCGGCCACCGGTGATTACCTTGCTTGATGCCCTGAACTCCTCCTTCTTAAGGTCCATGATTCCTTCGTGCACGTGATCTTTGTCGGAATGCACTGTGAACTCTTCCCAAGTGATATCTTGAGGGTTCTCTGCGTGGCACGAAGTTCTCCCACCATTCGGTAATGTTCCTTCCAACCGATGAGAAGCGTAGAGTACCTTCTCATTCCCTATGCATTGAGCTATGTGTAGCTTCCTCTCAATTGATCTTAACCAATCGTCGGCCTCCAATGGATTGGCATTCCCGGAAGAAAGTGGGTGGGTGAGTCCTCATGAACTCGGCGACCTTGTATTACGGCGTGGTCACTGATTAACTTGATTAGCGGTGGATCACGCGATGACGTGTTGCATTTGTTGCATCATAGCATGCATCAACTGAGTCTAGGCAGCAAGAAATGCTCCAAATTCTGCATATCCATGGCGGTCTTTGGTGCTCCATCATTGGGGTTTTCTGCTGGGCGAGATCCACTCCCATTGCTTCCAAAGTTTCCACGGGTGGTTACCATCTGTCGATTTGCTCTAGGTTTAGAGATGAGAGGGAAACAAGAATAGACAAGTAATATGGAACTTATGCGGGCGAAAGGGGTAACTTTAAGGTCCATCTTTATTATTAATAACTTGGTATGGCTGCTTACAATGCCTAAGGGCCTTGCAACACATCTTGCACACTCAGCAAACAAAGCAAATCCAAATCGAACTAACTCTGGAATATAACGCCTAAAGGGTAACTCTTTATTCTATGACGCGACTCGGCGAAGGAGTCTCACTATAGAACCTATGCTCACTCATCGAGAAAACCTCCACGGCCTGGGTGCGGATCTTTGCGGCATAGGCGCGAAAGCGATCGCCATGTCCGGCGACTATGTCATCTGTGGTAGTCGAAGAAGCGATGTCCTCATCGAGATCGACTCCTCTGGATCTGGCTCGTGTAGCTCAATCACGACTCTGGGTGCAGTCCGTACAAAGTCATCTCCAACTCGTCAATCCTTCGTAGAAGGTGTGCCACATACTCTTGAGCTTCCCGCCACCTGTTCTTCTCTGTCGTGATCTCCTTGCGGGCCTTCTGTAGCTCCTTGCTTGTATTATCTAGTACATCCTCCTGGCGGCGACAAATCGTGCCAAGCGTAATCGTGGCATCCTCATCCTGAATCGCCTTGGTCAAGAAGGTTATCGCTGCTTGCGGATGGTAGCGGAACACCGTGCTTTCCAACTCTCTGGCGTGGATCTTTGTAATGTGCCGCATTGCTCGTCGTGAAACTTCTTGGATACCCATCTGCATTGTAGACCTTCTAGCGGTCACGGTGTATCGAGCGATTGCACAGGCCCCTCTTCCTGGCGGTACCTCAATCCTCACGTCACAAGCCTTGATCAATCACCTTGCACTGATCACTTCCACTTGGTATTGGGGCTTCTCAAAATCTCCGAGAGTTTGTAGCATGTGCCAAAGTTCCGCGGCGTGACCAACTCCTAGATCAACGTAGTTGAACTCTTCCTCCATCTGTCACAAGAGTGCTTTACGTAAGAACTCGGAATTTTTGAATTGTGACAAGGTAAGGAAAAATTTTAGCAAGAGACAAGAAAAGAGAGAAGGGGATAAGTCGAGATGTCATTTCTTATCTTGACAAACTTTTAGCTTTAGAAAATAGGTTTTATCCTCACTCGACCATTCTAGCTTAGGGTTGAGCCTCACGGTCAAGTATGGCTCGATACCACCTCTGTCGGGACCCGAATTTGCAAATCCGGACCCTCTGTGTATTCAGCACTAGTCCAGAACGCAGCTAGTGCACACAGTCTTAACATCGGTAAATATCACAATCATACCAATCGATATTATCAAAGTACTTTATTTAAATAACCAAGTGGTTACTTGACCTTATGGCCAAGTTACAAATATATGCCTTGCAAGGCGAAACTTATTAAAAGGAAATAACGGCGGAAATTCAAATAAACTTAGTGGCGCCATCCAAGATACCACAGGCAATCGACCGGGCTCGCATCCCCTAAGTAGACGGGTCCTCTTGGAGTTCCTCCTCCAAAGTGGCGTAATCTCCTCTTCAAGCGATATTGTGTTGGGGCAAGGGTGAGTACTTGGTACTCGGCAAGTCATGCAAAGAATGCAAGCTAATATACTATATGCATGGCTTGGTACAAAGGAATGGCTCAAGGTATATTTGCGATGTGACTTTTGACAAGTAATATAAGTAGATTCGAAAGCGGTAGAAATAAGTAAAGCATAAATAACTTTTCAGGAAATTTAATAAACATTTTTCCCCATCCTAAACCACATTTCCATCATCTTCATTATTAAACCAACCCAACTTTTCAAATCCAAGTTATTTTCGTAAAATCTAACCCTTGATTGTAATTCCCGAGCAATGTCGATCACAGTGGACTCGGCTATTCAAATAGATTCTACACTCTGCAGAGGTTATGCACTTTACCCACAAGATACAATCCACTCACCACGTCGGTAGTGAATCGCCATACAAGAGTATGCGAATGAGCGATCATAACAAAGCCTTTTGGAAGCCTCAAACAACACAGGTGGTCCTCTCCTGGTTCGTGCTCTACACCATCCCTTCCCTTAGCCAAGGCGAAGTATGGGACCAACACACCGATTAGATGGGTACCTGGCCCACGACCACGATCGCTCCCCGTACAATCACACAAAAGGTGTAATCGACACCCTGAGGCTCCACAAGTGAGTCCTTAGCGACTTAGTCAACTAGGGCCGTCCCATTCCGACCATGTGGTTGCAAGTATGACCCAGTTCAAAGGCTTGCAAGGTTAAGTCCTTAGAGTGACCAGGGCAAGACTACCCGAAAAACCAAATCAACATCCCCAATGCCACAACCGGCCCACTGATTACTCTTGCCACATGCCCCGATCGAAATCTGTTTATCAAACCCAGTTGATTACCATGCACCACGTGCCATCAACATCACATGATACTTTTCCAAAACAGGTTCAATATATCATTAATTCAATATTAGCATTTGATTATCCAAAATCATGTCATGAGCACGTGGCAGTCTAAGCGTTATACTACAACGATCTAAACCCATGTTGGCAATTTAATAATGTCCAACTAATAAACTACAACTAGGGTGACAAAGGGTCATGGCACATACTTAAGTAATCAAGGTGTCATATAGCAAATTGGTATTTATCTAACCCCATGTTTAAACAAAGTATCCTTCTAATTGAACTAGCATGCAATAGTTTAAATCAAAATAGATTTCAAAATGGGATCAACATGGTCAAAGCACAACTTGCCTTCAAAAAAGAACTTGCTCTTGGTCTTGAGTTGGATCCTTAGTCAACACTTATCCTATGAATCCTTCAGGCACTTCAACGTCTACTCGTACAGCGTGCAAATAGCAAATACACAAATAAACACTATGCAAAAGATCCCAAAACTCCAAATAAAATCCATAAACAGAGAGAACATAATTTTCTGGATTTTTAGAAACTGGAATAAATCAAATTTGGAGTTAAAGCATAAAAGTTATGATTATTTAAAGTTTAAATAATCAATTAAATAATTTTACAGAGAAAAACTTTAGTCCAAAAATTAAATAAAATTTATATTTAGGTAGATCTTAATTTTATACAAATTTAGAAATTTGAATCGCTCAAATCGGAGTTGAAGCATAAAAGTTATAAGCGTTTGAAGTTTGAATCTAAATTTGAAATCATTATTCGAATTAATAAATCATTTTCTTTTCGGAAATTAATTATTGCGTCAGCATGGACACGTGGCAGCTCCTGATTGGCCTGGCGGCGTCGGCCGGTCCATGGGCTTGGTCCACGCTCGGCTCGGGTCCACGGTGGACTCGGTCCACGGCTCACGTGGATCGACATGTGGGACCCGCGTCGATCGAGGTCTCACGCTAACACTACGACGTGTGGGCCCTCGACATCACGGGGCCGCGTGTCGAGACAGCGCTCACACGCAGCGTCACGGCGCTGGCCGCGTCGGTCCAACTTCCCGACACGTGGCGCAATCTCGTCCGTTGGTTTGAAAATCAGCGGCGGCGGATTGGATCCAGGGTTGAACACGTTGAAACTACTCGATGCTCGTGGGCCGTTCGATCTAGATCGGACGGTCCAGATCTAATCCTATAATCGCCTTTGCTACGGCGCGTGGCGATTGTGAGCCGTTGGATCTTGATCCAGCGGTCGAATCTAATCGGGTTTGGAACACGTGAACTTCACCTCAACCGTCCGTCTGGATCCGGCGGTGCCTGAGCTTCGCGGTGATGGCCGTGGTGGCGCCGCGGCTGCCGGAGTTGAAGACGACAGCGAGCCCAACGGCGTTCCGGTTGCTCCGGCGAGAGGAAGGGTCGCCGGTGCGTCTCGTCGCGGTGAGTCCGGATCTGAGGTCAACGGCCAGGGACGGCGGACGGCATGAAGCAAAGACCGTGGCGGCCAGCGCAACTACTGGCGAGCTCGCCGCGGCTAAACGGGCGGCGACTTAGCCTCGGTGAAGTAGAGAAGGAGGGCGCGGGATCACGGCGGTCCTCGGGGTATGCCGGGCATTAAATAACCTCGGCGTCCGTGCGTAAAACGGAAACCTAACTTGCTCTGGCGGCGGGCGCGGCGAGTCGGCTTCGGACTCGGGAAGACGATGAAATCGTGGCCGTCCACGTGGCACAACCAACGGCCACGATCGCGCGGCGCGACCGGGTCCGGTCCGGACACGGCTCGGGTCTGGGTCGGACGGATCTCAGCCGTTGGATCTTGATCCAACGGTCGGGATCGCTTAGGGTTGGGAGCTGGTTTGGTTGAGCCAACTGGCTCGGGTCGGACTCGAGTCCGACTCGGTCGGATGAACAGTACTTGACCCGAGTTGGATTTTCCAGCGATTTAATATTTAAAATAATTCCCAGTAATTCATTTAATTCATTAAAAATAGCAAATGACTCAGAAAAATTCCAGAAAAATTCTGGAAAATATTTTGGATCATTTTGGACTCAAATAAAATATTTCCAACAAAATTTTATTTGCAAAATTAAATTCTTTAATTATTTCAAAATGGAATAAATTCAAATAAATTCCAAATAAATCCAAATAAATTCCAGAAAATTCCAAAAATTCACCAAGGTGCCAAATCACACATGAATTTAAGAAAAGCAAAATTTTGGGATGTTACACCGCCCCCTGGCCCTTCCTCCTTGCGCCATGGCCATGAGCACATAGCTCTGTCCCATGAAGCCGTGTGCAAGGCAAAAAGAAATTTTCATTTCCAAAAAAAAGAGAAGGGAGAGAGAGTCGATCCAAGAAAAAGAAAAAGAAAAGAGAGAAAAAAAGAGAAAATTTTCAAAAAGATTCAAAATTTTAAAACTTAGTTTTAAATATAAAATTTTTAAAAAATTATTTAGAAAATAAATTTCAAAAATTCAAAATCCTTTTCTTTTCTTTTTAAATCTTCCAGGAGCCCGTTTTCGTCCGTTTGAACTCCGATTGGCTTCGTTTTTTATTCTTTTTTTTAATTCTAAACTTATTTTTAGGCTAGTTTGGTATTTTATTTGGATTATATTTGAATTTGATTGTTTCCACGTATAGATTTCAGAGAGTCGGAAGAGTACGTCGATCCCGATCAGCTACTTGGGAGACAGTTCCCTTACTCCCAAGGTGTTGTTCCTATCACATGCAAGTGGGCTTTCAAAATCAAGAAAAAGGCAGACGGTTCTATTGAGCACAATAAGGCTAGACCAGTTGTCCAGGGTTTTCAGTAGCAGCATGGCCATGATTATGAAGAGACCTTTGCTCCAGTTGCTCACATGATGAATGATCGTACTCTTATTATTGTTGCTACCACACGACAATAGAAAAATATCTCAACTGGATGTGAAGAATGCTTTTCTTCATGGTGATTGTAGAGACGATATACATGCAATCTCCTCTTGGTTATTCTGCTCTTGCTGGTAATGTCCATCATCTTTGTCGTGCTCTTTATGGTCTAAAATAGGCGTCGTGTGCTTGGTTTGAGCTATTCAGCTCTGTTCTTCCTGAGGCAAGTTTTGTTGCTAGTGATCATGATCCAGCACTATTTATTCGCTTGTTTGCAAGAGGTCGGACTCTCATTCTTCTCTACGTTGATGATATAATCATTACTAGTGATGATGAGAACTATATTGTTTTTGTGAAGAAACATTTGGGTGAACAATTCACGATGCCTGATTTGGGACCGCTGAGCTATTTCTTGCGTCCCGAGGTTACCTCTACTCCCAATGGCTACTACCTAAGTACCTATCCTAGGAACGGTATGTTCATGACTTACTAGCTCGCTTTGGACTTACTGATACTCGGAAAGCTATTACACCTATAGATTTGCACCTGCAATTGCGTCCCTCTGATGGTACGCCTCTTCCAGATCCTTCTCGATACCTTCACCTAGTTGGTAGTCTGGTTTATTTTGCTATCACTCGCTCAGACATTGCACATGTTGTGCACATTCTTAGCCAATTCGTTTGTGCCCCAACATCGGTGCACTACAATCACCTCATTCGAGTTCTTCGGTACTTAAGAGGTATTGCCTCGCGATTATTGTTCTATGCTCGTACCAATCAGCTTCAGCTACACGCTTACTCTGATGCAACTTGGGAGAGTAATCTTGTTGACCGTCGCTCTATTATTGGCTACTGTATATTTTCTAGATGATCCCTCCTTGAATGGAAGTATAAGAAACAGACAGTTGTGTCTCATTCCAGCGCAGAGGCAGAGCTTCAAGCTTTGGCCATAACTACTTCTGAGATTGTTTTGCTTCGATGGTTGCTTGCCTATTTTGGTGTGCAGTGTTCCACTCCGACTACACTTCTATACGATAATACAGGTGCCATTCATATTGCCAATGATCCTGTGAAGCAGGAGTTAACAAAATATATTGGTATTAATGCTTCATTTGCATGCTATCATTGTCAGTCCAGGACTATTGCTCTTTAGCATGTTCCATCTCATCTTCAGGTTGCTGACTTCTTTACAAAGCCGCAAATCAGGGGGCAACAAATTTGTCATGCTTCCCCACTCCAGTTAGTTGACCCACCTTAAGTTTGAGAGTGAGTATTAAATGTAATTGTGTATATTAAGCCTGGCCCATATAACCACTACAACTATAATTGTCTATATATACATGACTTTCTTCCCAAATAAAATTGATGATTCAATTGTTTCATATGCAATGCAACGAATTGAAGGAAATATCTGTGGTGAGTCGTTGGCATTGCTCTCCATGGGTTGTCGGTTGCCTTCTTGATGTTACCACTAACTAGGTAGGGCTGCGCGCGTCGTTGCGCCGTGCGAAATTTGATCTAGGTTTTTTTTATGAAAAAAGGTAGAAAGATCTAAGCATTTTTTTTGTTCTCTTTTTTTTTTAAAAAAAATACGCTAGGTAGGAATCGTCGACTAATTTGCATAGCAATGGGCCTTTTGCAAAAAGAAAAAATGAATAATACATGTTCCAGAAAATATTAGATTTTGAGCTGGGAAAAAATTATAGATGCCGAGTTTAACACCCTATGCGTTCACCGGGTAATAATACATGTTTTGGAAAATATTAGAGATCGTTCCGGAAAATATTAGATTTTAAGTTGCCAAAAAAAATTATAGATGCCGAGTTTAACACCCTATGTGTTCAACGGGTAATAATATGTGTTTTGGAAAATATTAGAAATCGAGTTGCAAAAAAAATAATGGATGCCGAGTTTAACACCATATGCGTTCACTGGATAATAATACATGTTTTGAAAAATATTAGAGATCGTTCCGGAAAATATTAGATTTCGAGTTGCCAAAAAAATTATAGATGCCGAGTTTAACACCCTATACGTTCACCGAGTAATAATACATGTTTTGAAAAATATCAGAGACCGAGCTGCAAAAAAATTTTATAGATGTCGAGTTTAACACCCTATGCGTTCACCGGTAATAATACATGTTTGGGAAAATATTAGAGATCGAGTTGCAAAAAAAAACTAGATGCCGAGTTTAACACCCTATGCGTTCACCGGGTAATAATACACGTTCAGAAAAATATTAGAGATCGAGCCGCAAAAAAAAGTCTAGGATAGAACTGTACACATATTTCTGTTGAAGAATATATCTTTCGGGAAAAACAGATAAAAGACCTAGACGTAAGAGATGGGGACCTGTTTGTTATTTTTTTGGATCTAAGCGCTACTCCCAAAATTTAGAAAGCGGATCGTTCGAGATTCGTATTTAACTGGAGGTTTTTTTCGCAAAATAACGAAGGAGGGACCTAAACACAAATCGAAAGAACACATGGCTATTCTGCAAAAAAAAACTATTTTTACTCTCACAGTATGAGGCAAAAAAAATATAAAAAAATTGAGGGTTTTTTTGTCCCATACATAATAGATGTATTATGTATTATTACCAGGATTCGCCATAAATGCCGGTAGCGTAGAATTGTAGATCCACCACGTATCTTGAATGCGCATTTAGTTCACCTTCTGAGCGACAACAGTTATAGTTGTCATGGGGAAGGACTGTCCGAGCGATGCACAGTGTAAATGCCGTCTTCAGCAAGAGCAGGGAACTTCTTCCACTGCGGCACTACCACTACTGCTATTCCTATCTCTTTCTCTTGCGCGCGCGTAAAATGCGTCACAGTACCACGTATTCGTGCTAATAAACCATATATGCTGAGCAGTAGTGAGTGTTGAGTGGTTACTGAGAAGTGTCAGGTGGTGCTTGGAACCGAGAATTTTAGCTGCAAAACCGATTGCATGGCACGGGAGGGAGAACGGCGATCCATGCCTCTACGCTCCAGTTGACATTCGGATTGGCAACATTTCGGCAGGCAGGAGGACACGGCCATACAAGTGATCATCTGGCACAAAGCATGAAGGAGCTGTTTCGTCATCACAAGCAGCTTGGTTAAAACTTTTGCCATGCAAAATTGCGACCAATTTACTGGGGATAATTTGGAACAGTAACTTCGAGTTTGTTTGGATGTTAGGGAAGAAAATCCTAGCGAACAAAATCCCTCTCATTTCTTTGGGGAAATAACCCCTCTCGAGAAATATTCCCTACCACCGTTTGGAAGACACGGGATGAAAATCCCAGACATTAAAAAAAATCTCCAAAAAAATCAAAAAAATTCAGAAAATTCATAATATATTGTTAATTTCTAGTTTTTGTGATGAAGTTGATTTGACAACAAGAGAGAAACTTTTGAAGAAAATATGATTTTAATATTTGTGATTAATAAACATTAATAATTTTGTATAAAGAAAAAAAGGAATTTGCATGTTTGTGTGTGTTTGCTTGCTAGCGTGTTGTGTGCGTATGTGCAGGCTAGTGTGTATGTGCATGCTTATGTGTTGCAGGAGGAAACAGGTGTGCATGTGTGCTTGCTAGCAGCCATACTTGTGTGTTGCGTGCTTGGTGTTTGCTAGCAGCCATGCAGGTGAGAGCAAGCGTCGAGAAGGCCCATGCGGAAAGCAAGCTTGTGACTAGAAGAGTCAAGGAAACGAAGAAGCTTGGTTCAATCGGAAACGGGAAGTTTGGTTGAATCAGAAACGAGTTTCGGCTGGAGGCCCAATCGGAAACGGCAAGCAACCATGACCTCCAATAAAAGGCGTCGTGAGGGTTGCTAGTAGATCAGCTAGCAGTACGTGAGTTTTTCCAACTCACTTTTTAGCGTGGCGGCGCAAGTACAGATTGGAGATTAGCAGGAGGCGGCACATTGCCCAGGAGGCTCTGTCGCCCAGACGTCGGCGCCCAGGAAGCGGATGGCGGCGCAGACGGGGTTTCTTGTCCGAGTTCGGCGAGGCCGGTGTTCCCGAACAACAGCGTGCAAGCGGTGCTCGGCAGGATTGCTCGGCAGGCCGATGCGATAGCAAGCGGCGGCGACGCGTCGGTCTGCAGAACAACAGCGAGTATACGTATGAGGGTATAAATTCTAGATTGAACTTTATTTGATGAAATTCATGTTTTGACACGTTGATTGATTTAATGCAAAAGTGTGAATTTCAGTTTAGTTATTGTGATTGATTTTCTGGTTTAGTCGCTTGGTTTAGTTTTGTTTCAAATATTTCTTCCGCTGTCTAGTGTCGATTAGTGTGTTCAGGGGTATTTAGCGCCAACGGTCCTTCATATATAATAGATCCTCTATTTTGCTACTATATTGCACCGAAGTGACTTGAGAATTGTAATCACCACTTACATGGGTAACTCAGTATTCTACCCATTGAGATCAACATTGGCAGCTACAAAATTAAAGGCATGCCTGTCTAAAAATTCATTGCAATAGATTTCATTGCATTCCCCCAATCTTACATATTTCCATCCAACAATGTATCCGCAGCCAACATAGAAGGTAGATCCTCCTTTACTCCAGCAGTAACATTAACACTGCCCATAGAAGGACATTAGCGTTGCTTTGTTAGGATTCAAAAAGCAAAGGGCACATTACGCATAATCAAGAGAGATAGAGAACCTAATCTACATTCTCAAGAAGCTTCACCTACAGTAAAACACGACAATATTTTGTTAACAACTTCTCTAGAGTATAGACTCTATCCACCCATAACATCAAGAAGAAATGGTGACTAATCAAGAGGCAAAATAAACTGTGCTAAAGATTTTTTTTTTCTTGGGACCATTGTGGCCTCAAGAGAACACACATGTGCTTGTCACGAGGTTATGGCTTTGCAACAGATAGTCAATACTTAGCTTTCCAGATGCAAATAGGGTCTAGAAACTGATTATATACTAAACTTCATAATAAAAATAGAAAAGCACATAATTATGAAGTAATAACCCCCATAATAAAAATTTATCTATTCAATCAACATTTACTTCGGTTTTGGTCTTGATCGGTTGGGTATAGTGAAAGGCGCAATAGCTCATCATGATGAAAAGTCTGAGCATCTATTACGCTTTTTTCAATCTTCATTTTGGAACTAAAGACTGTACGAACAGAAAAAATGCTAATATATACAGAAAACTTTGATACTTGAGAAATTTGGTAATGGCAACACGAGAGGTGGGAATCTAGCGTTGGTTTTATTATCCTCACCTTCACAGTCACTTCTAACTTTTGGTTCGTGGCTCCTTCCTCTTCTGTCCTCCAGCGATCTCATCTCACCGATGTTCCTCACAAACAACCTCCTCCTCCTCCTCTCCTTCATCAAAACAAGTACCTAGAGCACTAGATCTATGCGATAAGGGTCGGCGAAACCCTAGAAAAAGGAGGATGAGTAGGGAGGAAGAAGAGGTGGAGAACACTGCCAATTGAGGAGTCACCACACCGGAAAATGCGGATGCATCGTCGACTTGCTAGAGTGGTCGAGGAGGCGTTGTTCTTCCCCGATAGCGCATCGACAGCACAAAGTCGAGAGGACGAGGCCACACGATGCGTCATAGCGGGGAGAAAGAAAAATTCCTTTTCCCTGGGGAATTGAGTGGATTGGATCGGAAAACTCTGAGAGTGTGGGCCGCCAAATAGACCAGCAATACGATCAGGGAAGAGTAAATTTCCCACGTTTGTTTTCAACACCAGGAATTGGCCGGGATCACTGTTAAAACTGATTCGATGCAGTGCAAGGCTAGGGACGGCTTCAATGCTGTATACTGTCACGTCACAGGACCAGTTGCCCAGAGCAAAAAGGGGCTGAAAGTGAAACATTGCTCGTCCAGCCTATACACATCTTTCAGGCTAAAAAAGTAGTCTCTCCGCCTTAGCAGGCCATTGCAGCCCATGCAAACTTGCTAAGCCCAACCCATCTTGACCTAAATTTTAGGCCGGATCTGCCCAGGTCAGGCAGAGGGGACTCTTGTTTGGGCCAAGGTTCTAAATTTCGTTTTCGATTCATATTTCGTCACCCTTTGAAATCCGAAATTTTTTGAGATCTCGTTATTTCGACCTTAAGGGGTGCTATCCAGATGTCCCTCGTGATAGGCAAAGCAATAATTCTTGTTTGATTTGGTCGATTGTCAGTCTCATCGAAAACTTCAAATGTTTGATCCCATGGTCTGGATTGTGTTCTATTTCAGTTGTACTTCGAATTAATTTGCCTTTAAATTTTAGGATTCGATCGGATCAAATAACATTGTTAATTTCTTTGTTTGGTTGTCAAGATTTCTCATTTGTAGCAAAGTGGGTATATATATATATATAATATGAAAAATGGTTCCATACCCCTAGGAGTACATACTCTAATACTGAATATAAGATACTCCCAAGTGAATTCACGAAAAATTTCATCAAAACCCACCCTTTATAGTATAATTTGTTTATATACTCTTTTTACATAAGAAAAAAAGTATATAGCAAAAAAAAATAAAGTGCTCTGATAAAATTTTTTCAACAATGCCGTATTGTAGTATCTTGAATTATTATTGGAGTATACTGAAAGTGATAAAGGAGTATAATGTGAGACCCTCATTTTTATGTCACTAAGTAACATAAATATGAGGCTCTTAAGTGCTTCCTGTGCCATTCCCATGATCAGTGGCTGGCACGCACAAACACAATTTGGATATTACAGCCACACAGATACACACTTTTATTACATCATAAGTTTTATAGTGTTATTACAATACCAAAAGTAGCAGGAAATTAAAACCATGTCTCATAGTATGCCAACTATTCCATAACTCCACAGGCAACTGCTGAGATGAACCTAGAAAGATCAGTCGTCGCTAAAATTCGCAGGTTCCTCATATTCATTTCCATCATTATCGTAATCTTGCTCTTCACCTAAAAACATTGTTGAAGCAAGTTGAGTACATTGGTACTCGCAAGACTTTGTAGTGTATGCAATTCCTGGAGTAAATGCAGGCTGAAATAGAAAGTGGGTTTCTACGGTTGTTTTGCATAAAGCGAAAGTTTTGAATGAAGTAATACTGAATAGTAATGGAAAACGTAAATAAAACTTTAAAGACAGTTCGATAAGTAATTGAAATAACAAGTAATAAAAAGATAATAACAAATTACTCACGGCCCTCTTGTGAGTAAAATAACGAACAAGACCCTCCATGGTCTTACAAAGAAAATACAATGACAAGTGACATTAATCAGTCGTAAAACATTTTCCAAAGTCTTTTACCAAAGTTTTCAAAAATAGAAAACAACTAACTTAGTGTGGGTTCACCAAGTCATCCATGACCGTGGATACGGCTAATCGATTAGTTTTAGACTCTGCAGAGTTGTACAGCTTTACCCACAAGATATGTTCTCCCTTTTTGCAAGCTATAAGACACACTTCCTTTGGTATGTCCGCGAGGAGTTCATAACGAAACTGTTCGATTACTTGAACCTTAACTTTGCACTAGCCCAGTGACGTTACCCCTGACTATGATGGAAGCAAACAAACGGTGAAGCAATAGTATTCAGGAGCCCGCGGCTCAAATGGTACAACAACAGCCCCAATTCATAGCCAGGCGTACACCGTTACAACGGCAGATGCCAACACCTCTGTGATGACACCTCCCTCGAGCAAACCTATATCCGGAATGCCCGTGCTACAACTGCCTACCAATGTGCAAAGCTAATTCCCAAATAATTTAATAAGTTAAGACTGTCGATCCAAGATTTGTGGATGTACGGTTATCTTGGATCGCGGGACACCATGTTCGGTCCTTAAAATGACATGGGCGATAACTCCACCCTAGCTACGTACACGTTAAAACATGTATAACCGGCTATTGCCAATAATCACCCGCGTCAAAACAGTAGTTTTATTTTCATTTTTATCAAACTACCAGTATCCTTTACTGCTTAAATAAACCATAAAAAGATTCATAAAGAATAGTGTGTGGGTGTAAATGTTGCTGACATTTTTTTTCTAAGCATCACTAAGCAGGTGCAATTAATAATCGTTATATCCCATCAAGTGTATGAATCTACCCATACCTAGGGTTATTATGGAACACATGTCAACATATTCCGGAAATCCTACAATATGGGTTATAGCTACCAGATAACACAAAATAGATATTTACCAAAATATAAGCATGCAGGAAGATTCTTAATCACATTTTAGTTGATTATGAAATCTGGGATCAAGATGATCAAGGGGGTGCTTGCCTTGCTCCTCGGCGGTGTAAGCTGGATCTGTGTCGTCGATAGCGTAGTCGGTAATCTCAGCGTCTATACGTCGATTAAGAATATGGCAAAAAGAATACTTCAATATCTATAAAAGATGCAAATACATAAACAACAAGGATAGCAGTTGAAAGATTCAAATGAAATCAATTCAAATCAACCAATGATGGTAATCACTTAATCAATTCATGCATTAACCAAGTTATAAGATTTTGGGCCTAAGGCAAAAGCTTAATGACATACAACATGATTACCTTTCTTTATGTAATATTTCATTTTAATTTACGAATTCAGGAAGCTAAGATTGTAGGATTATATTTAACAAAGTTCATTTGCAGGGTGTATGATTAATTGTACTAATACAAATTAGCATATAAAGTAACCCTATTTATATTTAATGAAAGAACATGGTGCAGCTTAACTTTCATCTTACCATCTGATCCTAATTAGTGTAATGAGCACAAAGAAGCAAGTTTCATTCATTTGGATGCTTTTTGATTAAGTTTTTGCAACTATATTAAATATATGCTTTAAATAAAGTCCTAATGTGAAATTTTCACAAATTAATTCCAAATTCAAATCTACTTACATATTTGGACACTATGTGACCCAAGAATTCCAACAAAGTTAATTTCACTCAATTTGGATTTAATTTGCAAAATCTCTATATGGCACATATTCAAATTTCAGGATTCAAATTTAAATTCAAAGTTAATTTGCTAAACAAGTACCAAATATTTTTGGATATTATGAAACTAGATGATTTATGATGAATTTACAAACAAGTTTCACTTGATTTGGATTTACAGACAAAAAGTAATAAGCATTTGAATATAATCGGGTCTGAATTAATCCAATAAAAAGGAAAGTGCGCTTTCCTTAAGGGAAAGCGTCTTTTCCCAATTATGCGCGGGCTAGGTTTGAATTTGGGCCGCAGTCGCTGATAGCTGGGTCCAGCCCGTCAGTGACTCACGCTACGGTGAACGCAGCGATTCTTGTGGCAGCGGCAGTGGGGGATCGGCAATGCAGTACGCCAGACGCCGAGGGGTTGAACAGCTGGGCCCGCACGGCAGCGAGGGCAGACGCCTATGCGGCTGACCGCTTGGACCCACGCCGCAGCGAGCCAGAGCAGGGGAGATGGCCGATGGCCTCGCCGGCGGCTCTCCAGCAGCGTCGATCGTGTTCGGCTAGCAACTATGGCTTCACGAGACTATGGCAAACTTAGGGTTGTGCTCAGTTGTAAGTGGTACTTGAAGGTCTTGGGCGCACAGCGATGAACGGCGGCGCGCCACGGTGAAGTACAACACGGGAGTGCTACGGAGGGTTCCTGATGTAATGATCATCCGGGTGAGTTACAGGAGGTCCTAAGGACTCTAACCATTCATTCAAATCCGAAAGCAAACAGCCGGGTTGAGCTCTCACCGAGCGTCGGTAATGGCGGAGGGAGACGGCCGGCGCGGGAGCTCCTCGAGGCGTTTCGGGCTGCAAGGAGATGCGTAAAAGATTCATGAGTATTCGTGGATGCTCGAAAGTCCATCAATTTGGACGTTCTCTTACCGAGCCAAGTGAATTCGGAATTTCCCCCAAATTCGGCCAAGAACGAAGAAGAAGGGCCCGGTTGGGGTGGATTTGGGTGTGTGAGAGTGAATGGGTGTGACACCCGGGTTCAGTGGAGTTTGGAGGTTCTCTTCACTCCTTTAAATAGGCAAAGGAAGGTTGGTTGGCATGGTTACAGGATGGAGGTGTTGGCGGTTCTCGGGCGTTCTCCTCCAGCTCGGTCAAGGCATGGGCGCGGTACAGGGGTGCAGCGGCGTGGCAGGGGGTGGCCTCGAGGCTTGCGAAATTGCGGCGCATAAGGGACAAGAACTAAGGCGGTGCTCAAGTTCTGCCGACAAAAGAGAGAGAGCGAGAGAGAGAAAGACAGAGATGAGGAGAGGTGGAAGACGGGCCTGGCCAAAGAGGTCCACAAGGCAGAGAGAGGAGAAAGAAGGAGGAAAGGAAGGGCGAGGCTGACACGTGGGCCGGGATTTTTTCGGGTCCCGTCGGCAGCGATGCTAACGCACGGCTGGCTGGACGCGTGGGCCCGCACGTCAGGAAAGAAGGGAGAGCTCTAGCTTATTCCCTGGACAGCACAGCAATCCAAATAAATGAAGGATCATACCGCCTCCAAGATCTTCGAGATTTCTTTGGTAAGCTTCTGGGTAAGATATCTAGCCCTGGTAAAATTTTTAGGTTAAAACAATCTACCAGTTATTTTTAATAATCTTGACAGTGCCGGCTGATCAGAAAATCCATTTCGGTTTTTACATTGTTTTAAGGGCTAAATAAACTTATTTACTTTTGAAATTTTTACTGAAGGTTTGGTTCTAAACAATGGACCTATCATAAAAATTTCAACATTAAATTCTCATTATTTATTTCTCTATAATTCTTTTACTGATTGTTGCAGAATTTTAGATCTGCTTTATTTAAATACAAATGAATATCTAACCTTCTTAATAATTTCCGCAAATTTTTGTGGATGAAGGTGATATGTCTGAGGTCTTATGGTAAAAATTCCAAGGCCTATATTGCTCTACAACTTTCTCTAAAAATCTGACATAGGTCTAGGCAGCAATTAGGTTTATTGTTTAAATTTGTTTCCTTTATCAATAAATGCATGCACATGGTCTTTTGACCAGCTAGGGGTGCATTCCAGAGTTGAACAAGGTTGGTTACAAAATTTACCATGGTAATTTCTTATTTCTACCATTCCATCATTATCTCTTTTCTCTTTTCTATATTCTCTTTCATTCCAATAACCAATTCAGTCATTCATTTAAATCAACCAACACATCAACAAATGCACAAAAATCATAAAATAAAGCAAGGAAATGATTCCACATTTTTAATATTGGATTTTTATTACTTTATAAATTTGAGGATGTTACATATAACACATTCGTTGAAAAATATACCCGAATTTGGCTTGATTTAACGCATTTAAAATTATGGTGTCCCATTCCACCGTCACACACACACACACACACACACACACACACACACTTGGGGCACTATGGTGCCTGGGCACCATGACCCAAAACGGGTATTTCCCACTATTTATTTACATTAAAAAAAAATTAGGATGTTGAGTTTAACCACTTTACGCACTAGTTCAAATAAGTTTGAACTGAAATTCAAACTAGAGTTTCCCTTTTTGATGATAGTTTGATTATAGGTATGTGCTGATTATATATATAAATCAGCAAAAAAATGTGATCTAAATTCATTCAAATCTTTGAATTCGAGTATATTTTTTTAAAAGGTATGTATTTCATTTGAATTGTTATATATATGTGTGTATATACCCTAAAACTGGAAGTTTTGAAAAATATATCCGAATTTAGCTTGAATTTGCGCATCTAAAATCATTGTGTCCAGGCACCATGGTACCCCTTTTAGTGTCCATATATATGTATGTATGTGTGCGTATATATATGTTGCATGCTGTAGTTTTCTTTTGCTCGCTTGTGCTGTATATCCAAATTGATCTTGTAATCAATGTTAATTAATTCGTGCATTCAATTGGAATTTACAGAGAACTTACTTTTCCTAGTTACTCCTATATATATATAAAAAAAACATTGTGTGTCATACCAATCCATTTACTCCTTAGACCTAGACAGGGTTAACAATATCGAAATCATAAAAACCGATATAAAATCAAAAATCAAAATAAAAAATACCAAGCTTAAAATCGCTGAAAAATCATCATAAACTGAATGGTTAAGATTTCAAAATTTAAAAAAAAAATCGAAAAAAATCAAAAACCGATTGGTTTTTGCCGAAAACCGACTAGCTTTTGACTGCGTGTTGAAGCCTGACGCACTACCAGGTGATTTTTGCACAAAGGCAATCGGTTTTATGTCCCATAATTTTTTCTAAAAAATTAATTTTTTTTCGAATTTAGCCGGTTTACCGACCGGTTTTATATATCGAATTTTGACCGATTTTGTGAATCCTAGACCTAGATATATGAGTTGTCCTTGAATTAACTGATCGATCGAGATAATATGCTGCAATTTGAACTGACAAAAGGTGTGCTGTTTTTTGTATGATAAAAGATTTACCAGATTGATTTGTCCAGAAACTAATTTACGAGATATGCATTAGCTATTGTAAGTGTACTTGACCAGTTGACCCGAACTTATTTAACAAAAATTACTCCCCCCGGTTTCGAATGCAAGTTTTCTCCAAAAATAGTAATTTTTGGCGGCACCGACCAACCCAACGCGCGGACCCCCTGATTCCTCTCCCGTCCAGCCGCTCCCTCTCCAAACTCCCTCCCCTCTCTCCCCCGTCTTCACCTCCCCGTCCTCAACCCCTTCAAACAGAGAAGAAGGCAGGGAGGGACGGGACCAACCCTAGCTACCTTCGGGGAGCCACAGGCCTAACTCCAATTAGAAGAAAACCAATCAACGAAAAGCTCAGAAAGCACAAGCAAAGTAGCTGACATGGCCCGCCTCGGCGTCGCCGTGCTCGCGCTCGTCGTGGCCGCCGCGGCGGTGGCCTGCCTCCCTGAGCCGGCCTCCGCGGGCGCCGCCGACCTGGGCGGGCTGGACTCCATGATGATGTCGCGGGCGGCGTCCAAGGCGTGCGACGGGGCCGTCGGGGACTGCGGCGTGGACGAGGACGAGGAGATGGGGCTGGCCGGCGGCGCCAGCGAGGCGCTGCGGCGGTCGCTGGCGCGGAAGCCGACCAACCGGTACATCAGCTACGCGGCGCTGCGCGCCGACCAGGTGCCGTGCAACAAGCGCGGCCAGTCGTACTACAGCAACTGCGCGTCGCAGCGCCAGGCCAACCCCTACCGACGCGGCTGCTCCGCCATCACGCGCTGCTCCCGCAACATGAACTGACTGACCATCGCCTGCCTCGATCTCGCTGCACGCACGATTACATACTCGCATACCTACGGAGCGGGGAGGAGGTGTCGCTAATTACGTACGTACGTACGTTCTGGTGCTACAACCCAAGAAATCAAAAACAAAAGGGAAAAAAAACTGTTCTTTCTGTTTTGTAGTTCTTTGTGGATCCATCATGTACCTGCACGCCGATCTTCATCCATGCATGTCAATTTATTTCTTTTAATAGTGTTTGATTATTTGAAGGAATGTTTCAAAGAAAATGTACTAAAGTTTAACAGTTTTACACACAGGGGCGGATCTACAGGGTATGCTAGGTGGGCCACGGCATACCCTATAGATTCGGTCCAATACAGTCCATATGATCAATTTCCGTCACTATCTAATTCAGTCAGCTTGTGAAGGTCATAACTTTAGATCCGTAGATCCGATTGAGCTGATTCTTGTTGGGTTAGTTTCAAAATTGAATCTAGTTTCTACAGTTAAAATTTCAGATCAATCCAACGGTTAAATCTTCAGGAATTACTGTTTTAATTAACATGTGTTAGTCTGTTTTTTTTGCTGAAATCGAAGCAATTTTTTATAATTTGTTTAGGGGTATTTTGAGAATCAATAAAAAATTGTTTTAGCAATTTGAGTGCAAAATTCACCCCCCTTTGATTGATATATTAGTGTATATCGATCCTACAGGTGATTTGAGTGCAAGACTGCTAGTTGATTTATAGAGTAGATACAAATATAATTGTTACTTTGCTACGATTTACGGAGTTGTTTTTGTATATTAGCCTTCAATCCTACCGACTCGTTGCTTCTTTTGATGCACAGAAGGTGTGTAGACTTGCTGAGTTCTACCGTAATGATATCATCTCAAGTACCGATTTGATAAAGTTTGAGTTGCAACTTGATAACTATATTGACAACATAAGACTAGATAGATTCAAAGGTCTAGAGAATCTTGTTGATTTATCAGTTAAGCTTGTTGAAACAAAGAGGCATATAATTTATGATTTGCTTTACTAGCTTCTGAAATTGGTATTGCTTCTACCGGTGGCGACGGTAAGTGTTGAGAGGGAATTTTCTGCAGTGAGTTTAGTCAAAAATAAGTTAAGAAATAAAATAGGTGATAGTCTTTTGGATGATTGTCTAGTCATGTTGATATTTTCTTCAATGTTAATGAAAATGATATAATCAAGAGTTTGATGGCTATTAGAAGGCGGAGGCCAGACAAGAAGCACAAGAAGTAATATTGTATTCTTTAAACTATTGTAGGTGCGTAAGCTTCTTTTGTGCGTATTTCATACTTAGAATGTTCGAACTATTTATATTGTAATTTATACTTATATTATCATGTTCCTAATTATTTTATTTTATACTCGTATACTGAATTTCTCGACAACATTTGTAGTTGTTTACCGAATTGTTCATTAGATTTTACCGAATTGTATATTATAGTATTAGTTCGGCATACCCTAACTTAAAATCCTAGATCTGCCACTGTTTACACAATCGGACAGCTCCTTTTTTTCTATATTTCTTTAGCGTTTCTTCCTCTTCCGTTGCTGTGCCGCGGCGATGGAAAGGGATTTTCCCGTCCAGGAAGAGTAACTTCAGGTAAAAGTTGGATTTTTCCACCAGGGCCATCTATTATGCTGGTGTAATGGGCCGGGCCGGGCCAAGCAGTGGTGTAGGCAGCCAGCGGTTCCTGGCTTGGTAAATGCAGCAGCACGTACCAACCCGGCAACGACCTTGGGTTTTTACATGCTCACAGTCACAGCGTTGACCAATCAAGCCAGCTCGTGCTTAACCAGTGGGCGATCGATCCGGCACGACCATCTTGGCATCCCGGAGCTAGCTTGACCTCTCATATACCCGATATTTCTCAAACCTTTGAGCTACGTATCATGACAAGCCTGCGCTCGATCATGTAACGTCACAGTCACTCTATGCAAAAGTCATATATTGCAGTTTGTCGGTGTCCAGACAAACAGTGTGCTGCGCTAGCTCAGTTAGGCCCGTGACAATAAGGGGCAGATCTAGGGTGTCAGCCTGTCAGGTAATCCAAAAAAGTATGAGAAATACTATAAAATTATATCTTTAATATATTAAATTTATTGATTGAACTGACTCTGATTTTGGTGGTTTAAATTTTTTAAGGTATTCGAAATATTTGTATCATATTGTTTAGCAAATTATATTTATATATTTATATATTTATATATATATATATATAATGTTATAAAATCGTTATACAATACTATAGAGTTGTATATATGACCAGATCGCTCCTCGGCTCGTCCAGTCATCCATGCATTCAAGTACCAAGGTTTTCGACATGGGTACCCAAAATTTTGATAAATGGTATTAGATTATCTTTTTGATGAGCTAAATATATTGATTAAATTGGTTTTGATTTTGATGGTTTGAGATTTTTAAGACTCTAGAACTATTTATACTGTGCTTTTAGAGTTGTACGTGTGAAGTGTAATACCCACGTCAAAAAAAAAAATTCTAATTCTGCCAACAGCGAAAACCTCCCTATCGAATGATGCCTGATCCTAAATGCTGCATGTATTAAGTAAGCTACTGGTAATCTAGCTTGTTGTTTTCCCCACGGATTGATTCTGCTCTACCCCCGTTGCTACCATCGTATTAGCAGATAGACGCACATGGCACGCACGCGGCGGCAGACGAGCCGAATTGAGACGAGATGATTTGTTGCATGGCCTGGCATGCCTCCGCCCATCACGCTGACAAAACGCTGGAGTTGCTCAATGTCTGCTGCAGCTTCTCCTCTCCTCCATCTCTCACAGCCTGAACCTGAATACGAGCAGTGCCCTCTATCTATCTTTCCCTCCTGAACTGCACCCTGTGTACTCCGCTAGCTTGGATTGGAAGCTTGCTTCTTTCAATTCCTCCTCGGTTCTCGGGCCTGCCTGCGAAGAGTTCATTGATTCAACCGAGCAAGCAGGCGAAGGCCATCTGAACCCTGAACTGGGTTGGATCGAATAATGGCGGAAAGAAACAGAGGAGGTGAAAAACGGAAAAAGGAAAAGCTGTGTGCAGGCAGAGCAGAGGGGAAGGGAACAGGAACACCTCAAAAGTCAAATCACACACTGGCGGGGCGCACGTTCAAAAGTACGTGCTTTTTATTGTCTTATTCTTCCCCATTTCGCTACGGCTACGGCCTACGGGTACCACGGCACTTCGACGGATGGGTAAATTGGAGCACAATTCTCCGGTTCCACTTGATTAAGTATGTGTTTGGTTATTGCTTTAACAAGTAGTATATGTATAAGATGGTTTAAGAGAAAAAGTTTTTTTAATGTGTTTAGTTGTTTGAATGCAATCATCCCGTCCTTGATAGTGAGATACAAATTTGATAAATATTCCTCTCTATATATGCTAAATCATTTCATTCACTCAAAACAATAAAACCAAATGGTACAGAATCATCGTATTCTATACGACCTTATCCCATCAATCAAACACGCACTACAAATCCAGGGATTTTCTGTAAACTTACCGTAAGAAATCCATTCGCTATTTACCATATACTTCTACTTGAGCGCTAGTTACGAGAAAATGAACTGTTCAAGGTGGTCTGTCTCCTCGCAAAACAAGAGGTTCTCCTCTTGAACTCAAAATTGATCAGCGAAAAATAAATGAACAAAGTTTCAGCCAAATTTTACTTTTGTTTTATCGTTTCCCTATCTTAAACCATAACAGTGGCATGAGCGTATTGGAAGAACAAAAGATAGTTCAGTTCAGCCTGGCGAAAAACACTAGGCCAACACAATGGGAAATACAAACTGGATTTAAGCGTCAAACCAGCGGCAAATAACAAGAGCAAAACCAATACTTAGAGCCTGTTTGGTTTGATGCCGAAGATTAACATGTCTAACCTTAATCATACCACAGTTTCTTAGGTAGTTATTGGTTCATTTCCACAATTGTGATTTGCCATGATTTGTTAGCCCCATAGACTACATGTTAGACTCAAATTCTTGTCTAACTCCGCCAAATTTGTGGCTAGCAATTTGCTGACCACATTTTTTGTGATATGTCGCACATTGTCTAAGTTTAGTTATGATAAATTGGCTATGAACCAAATAGGCCTTTAATCATGATCTAGGAGAAGATAATTCGCCCTGCACAGCAACATCTGGTTGAATGATCTTAAGAACTTGAGGTGGTTGAAGCGCTGATTTTTGAAAAGTACTTCTGTATTTCCCCTTCAAAAGTTTCCAAACAACATAGTACCTACTTGATATACTACAAGCAAATCTTTCCTACGGTTTCAAAATTAGAAATTTCACATAGATTCGAGAGGATTTATATTGCCCATAATGTAATCTCTTATCTTTTTTTTTTTCAAACATGACTATATGGCTATATGATCCTGTTTGTTTGTGTCTTTTTAGTTGTTTAAGAGATAAAAGGCCAAAAGCCTTATTTGTTTAGGATTTTGCATCGGCTTAAAAGCCAAATATCCAAAGGCTAAACAAATGAGTAGTTTTTTATGTAGGTTTTTCAAAAGCAAATCCGTATATAACTAAAGGCCGAAAGCCACCGAAGAGGTGCTTTTTTGGCGTATCGATAGCTGATTTTAGACTAATACCATTAAAATTAGATAAAATTTCCATTCAAGCCGTTTAAATCCAAAAATTGTCAATAAGTTATAAGCCAAAAAAAACTCTAAACATAAACAAACAGATCTAGGTAGTAGGTTACTTCGCCAGGTGCGGTCTGCAGTATCATCCTCGGGGGCCCTGCCTCTGCTCCATGCATGCCATTGCCATGCCTCCATCCATGGCATACGTCCACACCCCCTCACACTCATGCTCAGAGCTTCAGACACACGCAAACAATAAAACGAACGAGAAGGACGAAAGAATCTATGTCAATCCATTCCCAGGACACCCGTTGGCCCGGAAACGAGCAGGCACTGAAAACGGGCAGTACATGTGACATTGCTGGATTATGTCAAATATATATATACACACGCGGCGCTGGCTTCAAAATTTGTTCGTCGATACTTGTATTTTTTTTCTCTCTCTCTCTCTCTCCCTCCCCCATCAGAATTGGAAGGTATCCAAATGTATGAATCGAACACATTTGCGAATTGTGATGACAGATCTCGGTACGAGATGTTTAGAGAAAGAGATGCTTTACATTCTACGTACGAAATCCCAATGAAATTCCTACCCTTCGGAAAGGTTTTGAGCGTCATTTCCGTTAGCCGGTTGTTTGGCTAGCACGGTTTCGAGGATACAGTTTCCAGAAACAAAAAAAAAAGGTAATTGCGCATGGGGATACTAGGGGCCTGTTTGGATCCATTAGCAGCTAATAGTTAGCTGGCTAATAGTTGTTAGCTATAATTAGCTAGCTAACTATTAGCTGGAGGGTGTTTGGATCCACCAACTAATATGTGGCTAATAGATGTTTAAGTTGATCAATTGTCCAGATTACCCCTGTTTTCTTGCAGGCTTGTCTCAAGGATTCTACATGTTCTCTGTTGTTCACCTAGTGTGCTCACGTGTTCATGAACGATTTTTTTTTTGAACGTTGATTTGTTTGGGATTTCTCTATGGGTCTTGCTATGGGGTGACTCTCGGTTTGCACGAGTCAAATGCAGATGGTGAGCTCGCCGGAACAGGAGAGTAAAATGAGGCCCCCTGTACATTTTTGCAAGTCAAATCAATGTAGAGGTTTATGTCCATACAAAAGTGAAGTCCATAAATTAAAAGCAAAAGGTTTCCGGGAGGGAGAATTGGGGGCGCAGGAGTTTCTGGGAGGGAGAATTTGGGGGCGAAGGGAGTTTTCGGGGGCTGGTTGATTTTGGTGGAAGGGTATTTTCGTCCAAAGTAATATATTAGCTGCTATTAGCTGGGTTTAGCCAGCTAATGAGATAACCATTAGCTGGGTGCATAGCTAATAATTAGCTAACCTATTAGCTGGACCTGTTTGGATCCTTAGCAGCTAACTATTAGCTAGGTGGATCCAAACAGGCCCTAGATGGCCAAGGCAGAGTTAATTACATGGTCGCGACCAAAAATTTTTTTTTTACTACGATTGACGGAACATTTCTTACGGTTGAAATAATACCCCTATTATGTAGAGAAGATTTGCCGCACAGCCAACCGTCCACGTCAACCCCCCTATTTTGCAAAAAGTCCCTTAATTTTTCCAAATTACGCATAGGTCCCTGTAAAATTACAAAAAAAAACCTTGAATTTTTTTTATATTTTTTTTAAGTCCAAACTATGAGAATAAAATAGTTTTTAGCAAAATAGACCATGTGTTCTTTCGATTTGCGTTTAGGTCTCTTCTTCATTATTTTACGAAAAAACCTTCAGTTAAATACGAATCTCGAACGACTCCTTTTCTAATTTTTCGGAGTAGCGTTTAGGTCCAAAAAAATAACAAATAGGTCCCCATCCCTTACATCCAGGTCCTTTCTCCGTTTTTCCCCAAAAAATATATTCGTTAAAACAAATATGTGTACATTTCTATCTCTAGACTTTTTTTTCGGCTTGATCTCTAATATTTTTTGGAACGTGTATTATTACCCGGTGAACGCATAGGGTGTTAAACTCGGCATCTATAGTTTTTTTTTGCAGCTCGATCTCTAATATTTTTCAAAACATATATTATTACCCGGTGAACGCATAGAGTGTTAAACTCGGCATCTATAATTTTTTTTCCAGCTCGATCTCTAATATTTTCCAAAACATGTATTATTACCCGGTAAACGCATAGGGTGTTAAACTCAGCATTTATAGTTTTTTTGGCAACTCAAAATCTAATATTTTTCAAAACATGTATTATTACCCGGTGAACGCATAGAGTGTTAAACTCGGCATCTATAATTTTTTTAACTCAAAATCTAATATTTTTTGGAATATGTATTATCATTTTATTTTATTTTTGCAAAAAGGCCCGTTGTTACCCAAATTAGTCAGCGGTTCCTACATAGCGTATTTTATTAAAAAAATAACTAAGAGACCAAAAAAAAGCTTAGATCTTTCTACCTTTTTTCAGGAAAAAAAAACTTGAATCAAATTTCGCACGACGCAGCAACGCGCGCAGTCCTACCTAGTTGTCATTGTGGTCAGTAGGAGAGAGGCCGGTACAACCAGCCTTCGTTCCGTAGGAAACCGGTCAAGTCTGTCCAACCTTTCAAACTACGAGACAAATATGGTGGAATCAGAAACCATGATGGGGCTATGTTGATTTAGCAATCCTTGCGGTCAATGCAATTATGCAGGTGATTACTCGATCTTTCTAAATCTACTTGACATGGTCCTAATAAATTTTTAGTCGACTTAGTGGACGGGGTGCGATAACGACACTTGTATGAACAATTCTTCACATGTTGCGATCGTACCACGATGAATGCGTAGCCCACAATCATAAGATTTACATGATTGAACGGCAGCGATTCTTTCACGATGGCATTTTCCCCGGCGGTGAAACTCACATGAAAGCCATGTGTAGTATTGCTTCGAACTAGGAAACCGTCGCTGAAGGATGGTGAAGAAGAGAAGCATCCTACACATGAATCGTACAAACAACCATTTGCACCGCAAGCAATCCAGCCGGCGTTTTCTGCCGGTGACTCCTGAGGAGTTTAGTTTGCAAACCGTACGTACATTACGTCTTTTTTTATACCAGAAAGCACCGTGCTTTTTGAACTGTTCATGTAGCCCTCTCGATCATTTTTTTTCTTCAAAAAATAGCATCCTCCTAATTTTTTTAAGACTAGCCCCCTTCACTACTACAAAACCGGGCATCACAAGCGGCCTATTAGAAACGGTTTGGTGCGAACCGGTTGTAATACTCACACCAGAAACGGTTTGTGGCAACAGGCCGGAGGGGATCTCTAGAAGCGGTTCGTGGCACGAACCCCTTCTAAAGCCCCACCTTTAGAAGCGGTTCGTGGCACGAACCCCTTCTAAAGATCTTTACAAGCGGTTCGTGTCCCCAACCGCTTCTAAAGCTTTAGAAGGGGTTCGTGTCACGAACCGCTTCTAAAGGTGAGCCTTTAGAAGGGGTTCGTGACACGAACCGCTTCTAAAGACCCCCTTCAGAAGGGGTTCGTGTCACGAACCGCTTGTAGAAGCTTAGTTTTAGAAATAATAAAAGGAATGCGTGTCCTATTCTATCAGAGAGCACGCGTGGGTGGGTTGGCTAGATGGATGAAGCGGGTCACGAGGATGGAGTGCTGGTCGTGGGTTCGAATCCCATTCGCACGATATTATTGGTAGTCTTTTATCGCTTGGTGTCGCACCACCACAAGCGGTTCTAGCAACCGCTTGTGATACCCTTCGGGGTATCACTCGCGGTTGCTTAGAAGCGGTTGTAGAACCGCTTCTGAAAGTGGTTTTGAACCGCTTCTGGAAGCCATTTCTGTAGTAGTGCTTCCCACCGTAGAAGGTCCAGAGGCCGACTCGTGGTACCTTCCACGCCACGCAAGGGGTCCGTGGCAACTGGGCGATGCGAGATGCGGCTCTAAGCACGGCACTAGCCGATTTGCTGAGCTTTGGAGCCGCAGTTGTCACGCTTCGTAGGCACGTGGAGCAGCATGGCGTGTGAATTCCGTAGAATGGGAGCGCGGAACAGTACGTTTCCGTGGAATGGGAGTGAGGAATAGTACACCCTTGGTACCGTAGCACAAAACAGTTTTTTCCCGTGTAAACAATACTTCGTGGTATTGTAGTTCGGAATAGTACTTCTCATGGTATTGGAACACATGGTGATACCTTTTTTTTTAAAAAAGAAAAAAGAAAAAAAAGAAAAGGCATCATTTTTCTAAAAAAAGAGGAAGGAAGTGGCCAAATGAATGACTTTTGGGCCGTGCTGGTGACTCTTCTCCCGGAGTTTGTAGGCCGTCCATCCGCAATGTCATGTCGCAAGAAAAGTGTCGCGCTCCTCCAAAACATACATAGATAGGATAAAATAAATCCATCCGTAAGCTACTACGCTGCATGATACCTACAACTATTTCACTGCATGTACAGCTCTCTTCTCAAAAAAGTAGAATAAACACTCGTCAGTCTACTCAGTCATCACGTTGTAAGTACCTCAGCAAATTTACACAAACAATTCCATTTCTGCTATTTTTAAAAGGACGGTATCAGCATCAAAATTCGAAACACATCCAGCTCACCAGTTCAGTGATCTACTAAGCAACAGTGAGGCGAGTCCAACGCTTTTATAGTCTTGTGATATAACTTTCTACAAATCTAATCTTCGTACGAATGTAATTACAAAAAATAGCGTTATCTCTAATCGTGAAAACACCCACATATTAGCTGCCCTGTTCCTGCATAGTGGCAGCACCCGCCACGTAGTAAGAGCTTAGCAGTAGAGCTACCACGCGACAAAAGCTCAGTAACAAGACCTACCGAGCTCCCCTACATTGGTAGGTGTTAGGTAAGTGAGTTAATTAATTAACTAGATGTTAATTGCATAATTAATTAAATAAAATTGATTACTTAGTGGATTTTAATCGTTAGGAATGTGCAAAGGGAGGGGATCTTTGCAGAAATTTTATTGTGGCATACGAGCGCGGCGGGTGGTACATATCACCTATCGTCTGTTCCGTGTTTGAGTAGGCTATTTTTATAATTTTATTTAATTAATTTTAAAAAAAATTATGGCAGTGGACTGAAAAGAGTTAGACTCTTGAGTCTTGACTCTTGACCAGGGTTTCAGTTATCATCGATAATCGTCGATTATCGCACGATTTTCGCAATATCGACGGCGGCCGAAATGCAATACCGAGCGGTAAACCGAAAAAATTCAAAAAAAAATTCAAAAAATTCAAAAATTCAAAAAAATTTATATGACGCAAATATCGCGATTATCGCCACATATCGAGCGATTATCGCTACATATCGAGCGATTATCGCTACAAAAGTCGACCGCACAAAAAAACTCAACATGGATGTCGATTTTCCACCGATAATCGTCGATTTCCCACCGATAATCGTCGATTTTCCACGTTTTTTGATTTTTTTTTCAAAAAAATCGGATTTTTGAATTTATGCGATTTTTTGCGATTTTCGACCGATTTTCGGCTCGATTTTTGCGATTATCGAAAAACACTGTTCATGCGAAAATCTCATGTAACGATAACTGAAACCCTGCTCTTGACTCGTGAGATCAAAATCCCAAGCACACACAGACTCATAAGCCAGCCAAGTCGCACACAATTTGGCAACATATTAGAAAAGGTTGGAAATCCAGATCCGAAAGCTCCAATTTCCACACCCACCAAAAGCCCATAAAACCCACCCTTCTCTCTGCCTCGCCACACCTCACTCCCAAAGCCAAAGGCGACACTTTTATCATGGACGCCGCCACCACCCAGGAGCGGTCCGCGCCGCCCTCGCCGGTGCCGCCGCTGCCGCTGCCGCAGGCGGCCACCGACCCTTCGAACCCCTTCCCCACAACTTTCGTCCAGGCCAACACCACCTCCTTCAAGCAGGTCGTCCAGATCCTCACCGGCACGCCGGAGACCGCAGCGGCCGCGGCGGCGGGAGGGGCCGCCAGCGCGCCGGCGGCGAAGCCCGCGCCCCCGGGGCCCAAGAAGCCGGCTTTCAAGCTCTACGAGCGGCGGAGCAGCATGAAGAGCCTCAAGATGCTCTGCCCCCTCCTCCCGGCAGCCTTCGCCGGCGGCTCCGGCGGGTTCTCCCCGCGGGGGTTCTCGCCGCGTGGGGTGGAGGTGCTGTCGCCGAGCATGCTGGACTTTCCGTCGCTAGCTCTGGTGAGCCCCGTGACGCCGCTCCCGCCGCTGCCGGGATCACAGGAGGCCGCCGCCGCCGAGGACCGCGCCATCGCTGAGAAGGGGTTCTACCTCCATCCGTCCCCGCGCGGCAATGCCAGCGCTGGCGGCGAGCTGCAGCCTCCGCCCAGGCTGCTCCCGCTCTTCCCCATGCAGTCGCCGAGCCAGCCGTGACCTGGCCGAGCGTGGCCTCCCTCTAGGCTCGCTGTATGCACTGCTTGTCTGGCTGCCGCTAATTGCTGAGCTTCCGGAGTGGGAGATCGATTTGATCTGTGGATTCTTTGCTCCTCCTTCCTCCTGTGATCTTTTGGACTTCGGATCCGTGTATGTTGTTGTAATCTTAGCGTTTGTAATAGCATAAAAGAGATTAATTGATCACCTGGTCCGAGTGTTCCTTTTCTTTTTTATCTCTCTTTATTATTGACTAGATTCATACTAGATTTTAGCTTGGCATGTTTCCTTTTAATGCTTCGTGAGCTTGCTTTGACATGGTACTATGGTAGTACTAGTTTGGCAGTCCAAATCTTGTACATTAAGCTGTTGGAATTGAGTTTTATGTGGGGGCAAGTGAATGCTCAGGTTGGCATTTTCTATGCGTTGGAGCAGGTAAATATTCAAAACCTGAACATGAACTGACTCTTACTGTGCGTAGGAGCTAGAAGAATTGGTCTGGTTTTAGATGACTACTACGACTCCGTATAAGATTTACTACAATTTCATAGTACTATAGTATCCTAAAGGTGGCATTTTTATCACAGGTAGTACTATTAAGTAACTCGCTGTTCTCATCTCGCCACACGCACACAGACAGACACACACAATCGTCAAAGATCAGTTGGGAAGAAGAACTTGATCTGAACAGAGGGGCCCCTCACTCACTTGAGCCTTGTTTCAAGGAAGTGGCAGCTGAAGGAGGCATTATCTATGAAAGGCAGCGATGCTCAAAGCAGGGAGCTTTTTGGAGCCCCTTCAATAATTGGCCCCCTCTTTGCAGCAAAATCTGATTGAAATCTGGCAACACGTTGATCTGCATTTGATTTCACCCTGGCATAGAAGATAGAACACCACCAAAGGGCGCTAAAAGCGGCGGCATCTCCTGCAGGAGAGCGAGGGCAAACCAGAGCAAAATGCTATTTTCTTTTCGTAGTCAACCTTGGCACCATGGTGGTCATGGTGGTGGTGGTGGTGGCAGGAATATGAGACTGATCAAAAGGAGAGGGGGAAAACAATAATAATCCTGGTGGTGGTGAGCTCCACCATTTGCACTGGCGCATTATTAAAAAAACTGAATCGGGGGAAAGTTGCCAGCTTTCGGAGGAGGGATTTTCTCTCCCTCTGGAGTGAAACGAGAAGAATTTTGGAGAGAAGGGGAGAACAATTTTGGAGAGCAGCTCAGTTCACTACCCCACTCATCCATACCTACGTTGATGGTCCTGTAGCACCTAGCAACAGTAGGGAGCTGCTCTGGCTTTTCAGAAATTGAGCGTATCTCAGATCTGTCGCCCATGGCTACAGACTCACTGGCAACTGGGGAGTGGGGACTGGGTTAGCACTAGTTAATCAACTCACTCCTGCAACTCCTGGTTCAGGTGATCGGGCGGCCTGCCTCGAACGTACGAATTTCACATAAAGCAATATACTGTTTGTAAATAACTTCAAAAAAATTTAGTGTTCCATACGGACATCGGTAATTTGTATTGAGTTTTATGTACCGATTAGTTTGCCTAAAAATTTAGGTCGGCGAAGAAATGTGAGCAATACACTTCAACGGTTTGGACTTTGGAGCTGCGCGGCAGGGATAAGCTATCTACTAGTTCACAAGCACAACAACACAATGCAACAACGGGGAGGATTTGTCTGTTGTACTTGTTCTAAAAACTAGCTAAATTATCCGTACATTTGTGAGCCAGATTTAACAATATTATTATACTTATTGTATAACTCTAATCCATGGTGTTGAAATATAATTTTATTTATTACATAATTTTAATATATGTAATATTTATATTCGATTAATCTGTATCGTTAACCCTACCAAAATAAGTGGTGAAGGTCATTCTTTTTTTCTCTCTATTAATACAGAATTTCTATGATCTTTCTTTTTTTTATCAATGTAGGAATTTCAACCCTCGTAACGAAGGAATAGGCTTCAATCCCACAAGATGTTTATATTTATATAGATGCCAACAATCAAATTAACACCTAAATCACAGTTTGGAGCGTATACGAATTGCTTAAGAATTTTAGCCATATGACTTCAAACAGGATGGCGTGTGGTTCTTTTTGCATGGCATACTTCCATAATCACTTATGAGACCAATTTTATCTATAATTATGTTTGAATTTAAATACGTTATTCAGTAACATCTAATGTTTACGATATGATCATACTTAGGTCCAAGAATTTAAGGGCTAGATATTTTATTTTCTAAAAAAATTCTAGCACATTTATATTTTTATTACGGACATCCAATGGATATAGTTCGCAATAATTAAGATCCATCAAATTGAGTTCGGACGGTTTTTTTTTTTATTGAAATTTCTAGCGTATGTATTCTTTCTTCTTAGCAACCATAAAAACACCTGTCATCATCTTTTTATTTTATAATTTATTGACGAGATAAATTTAAGTAATGTTTTTTTTCATTGCCGCGGGATTCTAGCCCTCCAAGCTAGCTCCGATCTCACGGATAAATTGTCCATAATTTTGTATGGCTTGCTATACAAAATCCACATGAAAAATCATAAGACACCTATTGAAAAAAAGTTGGAGGGAAAATAATAAAGAAATAAATAAAAATGGCAATTTGGACACCGTACCACGTCCCTCTGGTTCAAGACTCACGAGCTGGCATGTACACATCATATGCACGAATAGATACTGCCGTATTCTTTCCATGGCACTTTTCCTCTCTTTTTTTTAGTTTTTAAATTATAAAAATAATATATATCTTAATATCTAATGGCCGCTATGGTTTAGCTAACATAGGGTTCATAGAATCAAAGAACATATGTTTTGCATTTTTACGAGAAATTATAGCATGTTTATCTTTTTCTAATAATATCCACTGTTTATTATAGTCATATTAAATTAGAGTACATGTTGGATGTTTTTTTTTTTTTTTTTTTGTGAGATATTATAGAATATTTACTTTTTTCTTAGTAGTTAAAAAATGATTGTCAAGAGCTTTTATTTAATATAACTAGCAGGATGATATGCGTATTTGCACATCTAGATCAAACTATATACTTAGATGTTTGATAATATATTTATGTATCTCGTAGCCTATTTAGATTTTTAAGACATCATACATACTGTAAACGACAAAAGAAGTTTGAATGGGGAATACAACTCGAGCATAGAAGAAAATTATTGAGCATAAATAAGTTGTTTGGTCCTTAGAAACATAACCTCTCCATCATGCATGGATCATCTTCCTCCATTAGTTATTGTTTTCCAAAATATACACATGCATATGTATCTCTATTTAATCTCAAGCAATACATTAATTATGCGTGTGACAAATTATCTTGTTAGTTCACATGGTATTAGAGTAGCAATGCACTATGGCAAACTTAACTTCTCTCACACACCAGTTGCCCCCACCAAACTGTGTGTCTTCTATATCTTCTCCTCGTCATAGCTTTTCTGCTTTAGCCTCTAACAGTAAGTCCAATTATTGATTGATTCCTCTAAGCTCTATGCCTTCCAATGCAATATATCCTCTACTTCTATAATTATTGCTTAATACTGACTATCGTGACATCAAAAACACATACACATGCAACTGTCAAGATCCTTATCGGAGACACCGTCACACCCTCTTTAATGGCTTTGATACTATTATCTATGGTTACGTCATCTCTACTCTGAGTTGTTTGATTCTATACTTCTGTATGTCCGTGCTTCTATTCGTACAGATATATGTATATATATACACGTAACGTTATATGTGCTCCATATCCTCCGTAGAAATACGGAAATTTCGTGCATTCGTGCATTCGTACTAACCGGGTCGAAAATGGATCCATACCCCTGGGAGTACGTACTCCCACTCTCAGTATACCGCTTAAATGGTGTTGCTATACCTCTTTATCCTTTTAAGTATACTCTAATACTGATTATAATATACTTCAAAGTGAATTCTACGAAAAATTTCATGAAAGTCCACCCTTTATAGCATAATTTGTTTATATACTCTTTTTACATATGAAAAAGAGTATATAGCTAAAAAATAAAGGGCTCTGATCAATTTTTTTCAACAATATCGCATTGTAGTATCTTAGAATTATTATTAGAGTATACTGAAAGTGATAAAGGAGTATAACGTATTCGTTTAAGTGGTATACTGGAGGTGGGAGTACGTACTCCCAAGAGTACGGAAAAGGCTTCCTATATAGGAATATATATATATATATATATATATATATATATATATATATATATATATATATAGCTCTTTTACAATGCATTAAATTGAATATGAACCATTCATTCTTTTTTATCCAACAGATCAGATTAACTAGAGTTTATTTATACTTCATTTGGTAGTAGAGTATTAGAAACACTCTTAATAAATCAATGGTTAAATGTGATTTTTACTACATATTATATACCCTCAGTATAATACATCGTAAAATTGCTCATATATATATATATATATATATATATATATATATATATGTCAGGCAAGTAGGAATTTTTGTTTGGCGCGCGTCGGAATTAGGGATGGCAAAATTACCCGTGGGTTCGGGTATCCGTGGGTACCCGACCCGATGGGTTCGGGTATGGGTTTGATTTCAGACCCGCGGGTTTCAAATTTCGGGTTCGGGTTTGGGTTCGGGTTCGGGTTCGGGTTCGGTTCTGCACAGTAGGTACCATGGGTACCCGAATTAATTAATATAAATTAAAAATAATGGAAAGTTAATTCAAGATTTTCAAGCATCGTTTGAGATGTAAGATGCGGTAACTTTCATGATTATATACACCATATATTTTTCCTTTAAACATAGAAATTACAAATGAATTGATTGACAATTGATGGTTGAAAATTTAATTGCAAGGTGATTAGGTGAATTTAATTTCGGGTTCGGGTACCCGTTCGGGTACCCATCGGGTTCGGGTATGGGCGTGGGTATGTACCCGTGAGAGATTTCGGGTTCGGGTATGAATTTCGGGTTTCGGGTTCGGGTCTGCGGGAGGTCTACCCGCCCGATTGCCATCCCTAGTCGGAATATTGTACCCTCCTTTTATACGGTGCATGGAACAAAGGGCGTGCTCGTTTGATAATTGCACGGGAAACAAATAACTTACTGGTTGGAATTCTCAATATTGACGCTCCGATATTTTTTTTTTCTTTTGAGGCGGCAACGCACCGATTACAGTATTCTTAGAGCATGTACAATGCATAGGTGTCTATAAAAGTTGCCATATCACCAATTTGCTAATGTGGATGAAAGAGAAAGAGGAAAGAAAAAAAAACTGTCTATATATTTGTAGTCAACTGTGGCACGGGAATCAAGGTGGTTGTGCTAGATACGAGTTGTTTATAAAAAAAAAGTGATTGTCTATACCATTCTATAGTAGTGTTTTTAAGTTGTATATAGGTGATATGATAATTTGTTATAGATAGTAGCTGTCTATAGCATGGTATGTGCCCCGATGAAAACTACCCATGAGCTTAGGTAAGAAAGATAAGTACTGTAGCACTACCGGTCATCTATTGAATGACTAGAGAAGATCCCGGCCAGCAAGTGGTAACTGACCAACTGCACGTCGATCGGTTACTTCCACCCAAGGTTAGTGCACGGCTGAGACTGACAGGCACAGACATGATGCAGCCAAAGCCGACGCCGCCAACTTGCTTCGAGGGCTAGAGTAGAGTTACATACATGATGACTGATGAGCCTCCTCCGAGCCTGTGGGGCCAGTGGCCACCACGAGGCCAGAGCCTCCCCTCCCAGCAGCACATGAACCTCACCTTCCGATGACAAGTTGCACCCTACTTGGCCGAGGAAATGTTACCGCCCTCCGTCGCGGCCATATGCCTCAATGCCTGCGTCCCGTGAAATTTCGGACACTTTTCACGCTCAACGTTACCAGTTTGAATTTTGGATGCCGTGCTGTACTACTACTACTACTAGTCGCGAAAAAGAGCTACGCCTTGTGGTATCAATGTGTAGTAGTACCGATTAAATTGGTCCGAGTTGCAGGCCGTTGGTATGTAGCTGTTACGTTACGGGTATCCGATGTGAGCAGGTGTGAGAATATGGAATACGGACGGATAATTGGTCTGCTATTCCTTTCGAGGGGTGCTTCTGCGCTTTCCCTCCTAATACAAGTTGCATAAATCTTGAAGCAAACGAAGGGGTAAGTAGTCATCATCTACCCTTCATTCACGCTTTAATATTCGTGCAACTTTAAAAATGAAGAGCATAGATGCACCTCTCATTTCTTTTTTTATTTTTCCAGATACGGATACGAATACGAATAATATCGAATACAGATACAGAGCGAATACGAATTGAATCGAAAACTGCAATGAATATTTCTCGAAACATGAAAACACTTTAAACTGTACGCACAAAATGAATAAAGACATAGCTAGTTTATTTGATCCCAACATTCATGAAGAATATCTAACGGCCCAAGATTTGCATTCTCTATTTAATTATATTTAAAATAATAAATTATGCATTTATGATTTTTATTTGCATTTTTGGCTGCTTATTTAAAATACTTTCCTATTAAAGATATCATTGTTTGAATTTTCAAGAATATTTAAAAGATGTAAAAAAACTTAGAGTTTTTTTTTTCAAATTCTAGAGTGTGTTAGGAACTTTCCCAAAAAAAATTCACTATTTTTCAAGTTGGTTCGCCAATTTTAAAAATTGAAACTTGATTTTTTTATTAATTAAATTAGAAAATGATTTTAAAGTTCGTAAACCTTTTTAAGACCGAAACAGTAGCCTCGGGTTAGCCCTCACGCCTAAATATCCAGATAATCTGGATATGTATTTGTATTCGACGGATAATGAGCTACTTAATCCATATTTGTTTTTGATCCGATACTATCGGACAAATATCCGAGCCAATGGAATCCATATTCGAAGATTGTCTGAATCGATAGGAAACTATTTGATCTATTTTCATCTATCCGATCTATTTTCACCCCTATATGAGAAGCTATAGAACCATATGATTTAATTAATAGGCTTCCACGGCTTGTTTGGGGTGAGGGAATTGGTGAGAGGGAATGGGAATTTATAGGGTACGGATTATATAATCTCTAGTTTGGTTGGTGAGCATAGGAATTTAGGTGGGATGAAGTTTGAGGGTCTAACTTTCACTATTTTAAACCAAAAAAGGGGGTAGGAATTGGGAGCAGGATTCAAAAATCGACGAAAATCGACTGTATCGCTAGGGTTCGATATCAAAAACCAGTCCGATTCAAAAAAAAAAATCAAAATTCGAAAAATTTTACGTGTCAAAAACCGGTCCAAAGTCGGTGGAAATTGGTCATTTTTCGTCAAAAATCGACGAAAATCGCTACAAAAAGTCAACCGCACAAAAAAAATCAACATGGTTGTCGATTTTCCATCGATAATCGTTGATTTTCCACGATTTTTTATTTTTTTTTCAAAAAAAAATCTGGTTTGTGAATTTATGCGACTTTTTACGATTTTCGGCTCAATTTTTGAGATTACCAAATTTTACTGTTCATCCGAAAATCGAAGAAACGATAAGGTGATCCCTGATTGGGAGACAATTGCTCGTTTATAGAAAGTGAATACATCTTAACCCTTTATCATGACTTATTCAAAGTTACAAATCAATTCTCCACTATTTCTCACCCCACTTGCCGAACAGGGGTATCATGACTTATTCAAAACTACAAATCAATTCTCCACTATTTCTCACCCCTCTTGACAAAAAGGGGTTGAGGACTAAAAAGCAAACTTTCATGCCCAATCCCTCTACAAACTCCCTCCTCTGAAGAATCAGTTCTAGCTCATCACTTTTTTTTGTGACCAGAGGGAGTAAGGGCTCGTTCGGTAGGGCTTCAGCTTATGTTTCTCCTTGATTCTGCAACGACTCCTCTAAACTGTGATCTTTTGAAGAATCAGTAGCTTCAAAGAAAAGCATTCGGCTAGCAGAGGAGCTCTAGATTCTTGAAATAGGCGATTCGGCCATACCTCGGCGACATCGCTAAAGGCGGGGATGGCGGCGTGAGGTCGAGGCGACCATAGCAGGGGGTCAAGGCGACCGGTGACTGAGCAATGATGACGCAAGGTCGAGGCGACGGGGACAAGGATGGGGATTGGGAGCGGGGTAGAGGAGGCGGCACCGAGGACCGAGCGAGTCTAGACGGCGGGGACGAGGACAGAGCGGATTCTTGCAGGGAGCTAGCCCGAGGCAGCTTCTCGCGTCCAGTGCAAAACGAGACTCACTCCACTTTGATTCGCTCTCTGTCGCTAGAATTAAGAAGGCGTTCGGTAGAACTCCGGCTCCTCCGAACGAATGGAGCCTAAGATAGATCAGATTCATTTTACTAGCTTATCACCGCTCATCTAATAAAAAATGTTTGCTTAATGTCAACATAAAAAAGACAGGATTCACAATATGGATCGAAGCAAAGGAAGTGTTCCAGTGCTCTCGAAAAGAATGAGGTTCGCAGCTTCATAGACAAATTACAATTTGAGGGCCTGATTTTACACTCCCAACTGAGTCATTCGACGAACCAGGACAGCTTGCTGCTCAACCCGGTATTTAAATTTGTGTTGATAGAAACTGCCCTGCGAAAGGCGATTCCTAATCATTGAGTCAAGTTACAAAAATGTGTGGCAATGATCCAAATCATTGCAAGATAAAATTTTCCGGATTGCATATGTTCCGAGTGGCCGGGGAGGTGAAGCTAGCCGGCCACTCTCCAACCCTTGATCTCTAAATGCTCCGATTTAATTAACAGTTTGGCATCTGATCCTTGTTTCCCATCACAACGAAAGGAGGCAGCAGAAAAACCAAAGCTAGCTTCCACCGAGCAATCAATCCGGAGGCCATCGACGCAAGGAGATGGCGGCAGTGCTGATGCAACCAAAATTGTTCAGAGCTGCAGAAGGAAAGGTTGCCGATGTTTCGGAATCTCATGTCAGCATGCACCCACGACGGCACAAAAAAAATTACCATGTAAAGCAACCGAAGAACAAAAAAAAGGTTAGGTACAGATGCTACCATGGTGTACATATGTGTATATATATATATATATATATATATATATATATATATATATATATATATATATATATATATGTCCTGTATCTCTATTTTTCCAAGGAGTTAATTTACTGTGTTGCTTTTCATCAGTTAAACATCTTGCATGCATGTGCATCACCATATTTATAAGACATATTTCTTTTTAGCAGGTAGACTAAAAAGGATATATATTGAAAATAACTAGGTTACCCCTAATTATTATCACTAAGTACTATAATCATTGCATGCACGTAAAAAAATAAAGTAAATATAGATATTTATTAGGGTACAGAAAGAACATCATACTAATTTTATATTAAAATATAAAATTCGCTCTATATTATATTATAGACAACAGGAGTACCATTGAAAAAAAAAATACCGGTACCAGTACCAGTGCTAAATGGCATTGGTTACCATAGGAGTACTGGGAATTAACTGCGTATCCGAGGTCCGTTTGGGCGGTCTACATACTGCGAAACGGCGTTAATACTTGGTGTGGTAGTACGATTACTTGGTAATACAGCTCGTGTTTCCGGGAAAGCCGCTCGTTGTTAAGAACGTTTGGTACGTGTCGCAGCGCACTTAAAAGCGAACGTACGTGCAGCAGCTTGTCTTTGCTAACGTTCCAAGACTTTTAAGAAGGGAAAATGGGAAATGCTCATGCCTTGCTTCTTCACAGATCCAATTAAGTCCAACCAGCGAGTCGTTCTTGCACTGACGTGACTGCTCGCTATATAGCTGATTAATTCACTCGTTCTCTGCGCAGCATTTGCGACGCCAGAATGCCAGTACGCACATGAAATCGGGGTTACCAACGACAGGTCAAAGGGGGAAAGAAAGATCAATGTTTGAAACACCCAGAGTTTTTCCTCTAGACTTGTATAAGAAGGGAACTGTGCCTTGCAAACTCAGGGATAATGCTATCCGTCCGTACGAACAATTCATTAGCAAAATTTTATAAGGCCAACCGCGCAAAAATTATATATAAAAAGAGAATAATCACCAACAGGTAGGGTAGGCCCTTCTGACAAGTGCAATCCAGTCGGATATGCATGTCAGCATGTCAGTGGCTACTCATACAAATACCATAAAATTGCAGCACACTTTGTTACTTTAGCAATTAAAATACCATGGGTGTACATGCTAACACGAGACATTTTAACGATCCTAGAAAGTACCAAAATTTTTGTTGAAATTGCAGTAGAACTTGAAAGGGTGGAGATACCAAATTTTAACGTCTCTTGGTTTGGTAGTATCTCAAAGCAGGACCTGCTAACATACGAATACATAATCCAATACCATATAAAAGGGCAGGTAAGCTAGTTTATTTCTATAAGGATACTACGACCGTCTCAAACCGGTAGGACCTGAATGGTACGTAGGACCTGTGATTTCGCTAAAAGTAAAAGTAGGACCTTGTTGAAACGCAGAAATTCCCAGCCGTTTCCAATGAAAATTGCTGTATTCTATCTAAAACGGGCCAAGAGGTTTTGATTTTGATTTTTTCTTGGAGATGCGGTAACGAAGGGCCCTTGATCCAATCAGCCGGGCACGAGGGAGGGGGGGTCCGAGCTGGACTGGTGCGAGTGTGGCAGAGGAAAGTACCATGCCCATGGCCAGGCCATCCATGTGAAGCTCACATGTCGCTCGCCCACTCTCCACTGATCCACTCCCTCGGGTCTCGGCTCCCCCACACGCATTCCGGCATCTGCATTCCCTCTCCTGTGCACGACGCTACAGCAGCAACAGCGCGTTAACCCGGCGAATTATTGTCAGTGCAGCAGGGGTCTTCCGATTGGACGGCATCGGTCGGATCGATCAGCGCATGCACGGACACGGTGCATGCATCATGCATCGATTCACGGGTCACCACCGTGCCCCTCGTCGGTTGATTGATTAGCGTGCTAAACCACTGCCAGTGTTTGTGTCACGATGTACTTGGCACGGTGGCTGAGCTTTCCGGTGCTGCCATGCTAGCCTGCTTTACGTGAATCTGCAACCAAGTGTAGCATATAGATAGCAAGATAGTCGAGTTGTAATTTCAGGCAGATCATGGGCCTATATGTCCGAGCGATCGGCAAAATCTAAACATTGCAGGCCTACTAACGAGAGAGCACAGGGCACTCGTGTGCCAGGACCATTGGACATTGCGAAAGTGAACCAGCCCCACGCGGTGTACAAGTGCCGTGCTACTTCCAGTACTACAAACAAGAATCATGACGATCTTTTTCTTTCTTTCTTTCCATCCTTTCTACCTCTTCTCTCTACTTTGCAAAACACACACAACGACGACAAAAACTCTACTCTCTTTTCCTTTTGGAAAAGAAGAATATGAGCACAGCTCCAGCTTATATTGCTTACTTGCAGTTCTTCAAATATAGTGAGTGATTCAAGAACACAGTTTGGGGAACGAAACAGCTGGCCTGCTTCCAAGACTTTGTCAGTGCCCAATGTTACTTGACTTTCTTTAATTTCCCTATTGTTTTGCTGGAAAAGACTGCAATGAAACGAAAGCACGGAAGCCAAGTAGCGATTCGCCTCCCGCGGCTCCTTTCGTCAACGAATGGAAGCGAAGCTGCAACAAAAGCAGATTTTTTTTGTGGTCGCTGCCTCTGCATCTCTCGACGATTCGTTTTTCCTTCTTGGTTGATTCTTTCTACCATTGATAGCGAGAGCCGTTTAATCTCGTCGAATCGTTTGTTCCCGTGCGTTGGACATAATATACCAGACCAAGCCTGTGATTGTATTATGAGAACCGGCTCTCACGATTCCTTGGTCGGCTGGTTGATCAGAAAACATGATCAAGACAACTAAGATCATGTTTATTTAGGCTTAAGTTTTTTTTTTTACTTATAGTTTAAAATCAGTTTTTAGGTTTAAATAACTTAAAAGTGATGATTTTTATATAAGGTAAAGATGGGTAATTTTACATTAACTTCAATAGCATTAGTCTGAAAACCAACTCTCAATAAGCCAAAAAAGCATCTCTTCAGTGGATTTTGACTTTGTTATATAGAGCCTCGTGGCTTTTGAAAAAGCCTAGATAAAAATCACCAATTTGTATAGGTTTTAACTTTTTGGCTTTTAAATCAGTGAAAAAGCTCAAACAAACGCAGCCTAAATTTTGCTATAAGGAATAGAAGTGAATCTATGCTCCATGAAGCATGTGGTAATTTTTTTATATACTTGCCCCATACGTTACAACATAAACATTTTTTTAACTAAATAATTTAATTATGTTATATGTTTTAAAAATAACATTCCACTATTAAGTTGCCATGGAGAGAAAAGTAGGTAATGATTTGGGTGGACGGAAAGAGAGAGATGTTGTTGGTTTACTTTTTATCCTACAATCTATATATTGGTGGCTGTTTTTTTAGAGTGGGGAGAGAGAACAAATGACGGCCACCAACTCGTATTTGTATATTAGTAAATTTTTTCGACATTAACGCTTTTCAATATCTAGATTGGTCATCAGGAAATCGGATTTGCTAAAAACACATACGTCAACGCGCTTATGTTTCGATCTTCTTCTGTTCTTCATCTCGCATCCTGGTCATCCGATTGGCTTCGACCTTGTCCTTCGCAAACTCCTCTCCTCTCCGGACGCAGCCCCTATGTTGTAACTGTACGTGCAATTACAGCCGCTTCCGCGTAGGCCTGGCCCCACATAGCAGCGGCTGGAAGCTATGGCAGGGGCTCGTCTGCTCCTCTTCCTGAAGCGATCATTTTTTTTGTTGCTGCTAAAATGCACAGGAAACGTGTGAGGATTTTTTTAAAAAGCTTTTTTACAGTACACTAAATTGAATATGAATTGTTCATTCTTTTCAATCCAATGCATCAGATTAACTAGATTTTACTTATACTTTATCTGGTAGTAGATAGTATAAACACCTTTAACAAATAAACGGTTAGATACGATTTCTACTACACATTATATACTACCAGTATAATACACCATAAAATCTCTCTTCTTCTTTTTTAAGTCCTCTCCGAGACTCCGACGCCACGCCTTGTCGCCGAGCAACTGCAAACAAAATTAGATTCCCATGCCAATTTCCTACCCTCGTATTGTCTCTTTTCGATGTTTCTGCACCTCAAAAGCCATTTCACTTGCTCCTCTATTTTTCCTCCCCGCCTTGTCCATATCTGAATCCGTCCATTCCTGAAGATCCATCAGCTTTTGGCATTGGCTAGTGGCCATTGGATTTAGGTGACATAAGCAGCAGCAGCAGTGTATGACTGTACGTTTGTTCTTCTCTCGAGGTGAGACAAGGCTGGGCTGTCCATAGAAAAATGCCTGGTTAAATGGAGTCAAATGAATGAGCTGTGATCTTCCATGGCAGGGCAGGTGTGAATAGGCATGCAGGTATATCAGACTCTGTGGGTCCAACTGTTTGGGCATCCCTAAAAATTGGCCATGTGATTGGGCCATCGGGGTCTCAGTTTTATGCTTGGCGTCGGGTCAACAAACAATATCTTCTCCGTCTCTTTCTTCCAAGCAATATCTTCTCCGTGTCTATCTCCCCTTGGATGGATAAAACAACTGTAGATATTTAAAAAGAAGTAACATCGGCGATGGTTGTTTCATCGTCGTTTTTCAGTAAATCTTGTAGGATGTTTTCAACCTCGACCTCGTTTAAAAGTTTAATCTTCAGTCAGTCCTAGATGGCGCCTTAGCTGGTTTTCTTTGTAGCTTAATATATAGCTCTCTTCTGTGCCCTCCCATGCGGTTTGCCGCTTTCGCTGGAACCCTTTTAGTCGCCTCTAAGTAGTCTTTTAAAGTTGTCATCGTGTTAGTAGCACCCAGGAACCCATGATTGTTGTATCCGCTGTTTGTAACAGTGAAACTCCCACAACTTTGTTTTTCTTCCTATCACCTTTAATGAATCGCAGAGCCCCTGCCATCCTTTCTAGAAAAAAAAGTTGTTTATATACTCAATGTGTTATGTTGTGTACTTGTTATAAAATTCTAAATGCATAACTGGAGATATGTATTAAATTCCAATAAAAATCTCGCATGTATTTTGAATGCAACTCCCAAACCACGTACTAACTATGCACATCTTATATTCGGTAAACATGATAATTAAAATGCGATACAAAATATACCAAATAGAATTTGGGTTCAGTATTAATAAATATCACAATATTTCGGTTCAGTATCGGTAAATACTATATTTACCAAACTAACGTGAATTGTTCTTTTTTACTTGCCATTTTGGACATTAATATGATTTCTAATACACCTTTGATCATTATTTTATTTAACTATACGTTAGTAAAAATTATTACACACATTTGATCATTACTTTGACAAATCTAGTGATATTATTTTCATAAAAAAATCGTAATTTATACACATTTGACCATTACTTTTATATGATTATACTTGTATTTTTTTATTTTTGTATTTCGGTTTTTTGACTTATTCATAATTTTTAAAAATAAGATTTTTATCATATCACACCAAATACTATAAGCCGACAATTCGATTCAATTTTTCTGATATGATTTTTTTGTCACAGTGTGCCCTTTTTTCAGTCCTCACCCTCTAGCCATACCCTAAAACCATATCCTTCTAGTTCCTTCTTAGAGCAAGTACAATAACAAAGCCTGCTACTTACCCTATCTCCCTTCCATGTTATCTAGAATAAGCACTAAAACCAGCTTGTACAATAACTATATTTAAAGGTTTAAAGGTTGTCTCTAGATGCTGTGTAATAACTATTTCTTCTCTCTTATACATAACTATTCTATCTTGTTTCCCGTGTGACGCTAGCTACTGCATAAGAGTCAGCTTTCTTTTCTCCTCTTTTCTCACTCTTCTACATAAGACAAAGCTGATGTGTACATGCTTATAGTAAATTGAAGTTAGGCACTCCTAATGCAAAATTTATCTAGTTAGATCTAAAATCATCCACACCATTAATAAATAGTATTAGATATTACCCCTCCAACTCTTTGTATCTTAGTACAAATACATATAGAACATCAAATTAATATCATTCAGCATATATATACAACCCTCCTCTTTTTAATACATGTTTTTGTTGTTTTTTTTTTTTGGGTTTGTGTGTCCAAACTATTTATTATGCAGTAAATGGTTTCTATCCTTTTTCTGTAATCTTCTCTTTATGTTAGTATTAATCCTAAATGATATATTGAAAAAAAATCATTGATACAGGAGTACTCCCTCTGTCCCACAAAGAGCGAATTTCTAATGTTCAAAATTTGTCCCACAAAGAGTGCATCTTTAGTCCGTAGAGCCCAGCTGTAAGTGTATGCATGCTCATTTAAGTGCCTGTGGAAACCGAAGCATCAGCATGCTTATGTATGGAGTAATGAGGGTCACATTAGTCTTTTACCTTGCACACTAATCTGTCTTAAAAAAACATAGAAATGCACTCTTTGTGGGATAGAGGGAGTATTATAAGTACGTTCGCTCTTACTATGGTTGACCACCTCTTCCACGTTAGTTGCTACCCATCCTCGAAGGTCGCCATCTGCCGCCTGGCTATCTTTCCCTCCTTTACGCCACTATTTATGGCTACAGATTTGTTGCCTACTTAAGAGACGACCCTCGATATCATCGTCCATGTAGACCAAGGTTTCAAAATTCGTTTTGGTATAAATCACAGAGTTGGTCGAAATCCGAAATCTCGACGAAATTCAGAAATTTTGGTTAAAATTCGGATGAAATACAAAAACCAAATTTCAAATCCGTTTTTTTTTTCAACCGGGAAATCTGAGATCTTGGTCCAAATCATAGAGCTTCCATGTCGTTCTTACTGGACTTGTATAGTAATCTCCTAGGGCCTTTAGATACATGGTACGTAATAGTTTTTAGTTCAGTAAAATACCAATCAATGCCTCATTCACATGTGTCTATGTGGTTCACTTACTATACTCACAGCAAATAGTGTTTCTAAATCACAAACTTTTGAGTGGCGTTCAACCAAAATTATATAATTCCTTAGATGGGAAAATATTTGTTACTGTAAGACCCTCACTTTTATGCTACAGTGCAAACATAAAAGCAAGGTTCTAATGTGCATACTGTACCATTCCCATGATCAGTGGCTGGCACGCACAAAATACAATTTGGAATCACAACCATACAAAAGTTTCATATTTTATTACAGCGGAAGTATTAATACAATATGACCGAGAAGGTCAACTAAACATAGCAAGAGAATCAGATGACTTGTAGTTTGCCGCATAATCCACAGGCAACTGACAAGGTAAAGCCTTAGAAAGAAATGTCGTTAAAAGTCCCGCAATCCTGCGTCAAAGTAAAATTCATCGAGATACCTGCATCTTCACCTAAAATTCAACAATGATAGCAAGGGTGAGTACATTTCGTACTCAGCAAGACTTGAGTTGTGTGTTTGGAATGCAGGCTGATCCTAGAATAAAGCTTCTACGGTTAACTTTTGCTTGGAGCCAAATTGAATTATAAATACTGAATAGTAGAGTGAAAGCGAAAATTTGTAAAAGTAAATAAATAAGTAGAGTAACAAGTATGTACTTAAAGGTAATGCGAAGAGATAGATAACTCACAGCCCTTCGCGAAATAAAATGTAACAAAATACCCACAACTCTTCGTGAGTGATAAAACGTCCAGTCCCATCATATGAAATATTATCTGAAGAATAAACTTTTGTCCACACAGGGCACAACAGCTGAATTCAACCTTGCCAACGTAATGTCAAGTATTGAATCATCTGTAAGGGTAAGCTCACCAAAACATTTTATAAAAACATCTAACTTAGTGTGGGTTCACCAAGTCGTCCATGACCGTGGACACGGCTATTCGAATAGTTTTAGACTCTGCAGAGTTGTACAGCTTTACCCACAAGAAATGTTCTCCCTTTTTGCTAGGCCATCAACACACTTCCTTTGGTGTGCCGCCAGAGAGTTCATTACTGGCTTGTTCAAATACTTGGACCTTAACTTTGCACTAGCCCAATGACGTTACCCCTGACTATGATGGAAGCTAACAAACAGTGAAGCAATAGTATTCAGGAGCCCGCGGCTCAAATGGTACAACAACAGCCCCAAATTCATAGCCAGGCGTACACCGTTACAACGGCAGATGCCAACACCTCGGTGATGACACCTCCCTCAAGCAAACCAATATTCGGAATGCCCGTGCTACAACTGCCTACCAATGTGCAAAGCTAATTCCCAAATAATTTAATAAGTTAAGACTGTCCCAGTCCAGTACTTGTGGATGTACGGTTATCTTGGATCGCGGGACACCATGTTCGGTCCTTAAAATGACATGGGCGATAACTCCACCCTAACTACGTACACGTTAAAACATGTACATCAGGCTATTGCCAATAATCACCCACGTCGAAATCATAGTTTTATTTTCAGAAAGAATATAATATCAAAAATCACAATGTTCCATCAGGTTCAAGATTAAAGTTCATCATGTCCAAAATTTTAGTTTCATTGCGAACAGTATAACCCGCTGTTCGTTTTCCCAATCTAAAGCAGGACTAAGCATATGCAAGTAATAATCGAATATACCCATTTTGTGTATCCAACAACAATCTAGGGTTTCATCTATCACTACTGATTAAGGAAAACCATCAATGAAGGTTATATCTACCATTCTTCCCATAATATAGCAGTGTATACAAAATATAGCATATGCATGCAAGTTTTAATTAGATTCTTCTTGTTAAAGAAAATTGGGATCTACATGAGTGCTTGCCTTGCTATCCATTGCTTTTAGCGACGAAGTCGAAGACATGATCTTGAAGTCGTCGATGATGAAGTCCGAGGCGTCAGTTCTACACGTCGTATAACGGAAAAGATAGCAAATAGCAAATAACACTTTCAATAAGGGCAAAAGGAAATCAAATGAGAAATTAAATAAGCAATCATTACATAAAACAAGCATGGATCGCGGTTTAGGGTTTCGGGGCCGTATGAGAGAACGTACTATTTTTACGTCGTAGTCTTATTACCGATTAATGGGTTGAGGGTTGCATCGCGCACGACACCTATTCCTTATAATTCATTCTATTTTATTTTACGAGTTCAAGAAGCTAAAATTTTATATATTAATATAATTTATTACATAAAACAACAGGGGTGATTGTAAGTATAAATTGCATTGTTAAATTTAAGTGAATACTAGACACTAATGCTCCAACACTAGTGTATGTGAGGCTTAAGGTATTAGTTATAAGTTTATGATCTTAGAGAGGTGTTTATATGAGTAGTACTTAGTCTTAAGTATGTTTTATACAGATAAATGATTTATACAAGTCGGGTTTACCGAATGAGACTATTGGTTGTATTTGCATGGTTACACCATCATTCTTATGGTGCAAGTATTTTAACTAAAGTTCCCTTGTGCGAAACTATTCAATAAATGTGCTGTTTAACCATAACACTTAAGGTTATTACACTAACGGGATTCAGATGCAAAGCAAGATTAAACTTAAATATTTTTCTGTAATGTGGTAGTCCATATACCAAAGAGTGGTTCTGAGTTATTCCTCCTAAAATTTGCATTTAAACGAGTTATTCTATGGGTTACCGAAAAGGCTTAAGTGTTATTAAAGTTTACGCGATAACAATTCAGTTTTCGTTTTATGTTTGCGGCTGCAACTTAAAGAATTATTTAACCATTTTTCAGGAACTAACTGGGGGTATCACTAAGTGTGTTTTAAAGTTATTTTCGCAACATTTCACTTTTGTCCGCGATGTTTTTCAATTAAAAGAGCATTACGACTTTATACAAAATGTCTATTATATGAAAACATATGTTAACTAAGGGCCGAAAATACATTTAAGTTTAATTTATACATGAAAACCGATACGACTAGGGTTAAGTATAATCATTCTTGTAGAATTAAATAGTTTTGTACTAGGGATCATACTAAACAAATTTTATATGCATTACTATCTATATTTGTGCATCATATTCTAAGCATATGTCATACCAGTACGATCATTTATTAACTTAGTTTAATCTTTACTAATCATGAAATATTTTTATATCCTGGAAATATTTATATGACCCTAAGAACATTTTGGGATTCATTTTATGATTCTAGGAGCTATGGTTTATATTAAATACAATTGGACATATAGCATCATGATTAATTTCAATTAAATATTGCATGATACACCCTAAGTACTTTTGTAGAATCATGTTCTATATTGTTTAACTAGCATAACAGAACAAGTTTCATATCATTTGGATGAAAAATAAACTAGTTATATTAATTTGAATAATCTATACATTGAAATCAAACCAAAAGGAATTAATACAAACTAACTCTAAATTCAAATATAATTGCACAAACAGAGAGCTCATGGAATAAGGATTCTACTAAAATTGGTTTCATTCAATTTAGACAAGTTTTGCAAAAGTTGTACATGCAACATATTTGAATCTTTTTCTTTAAATTCAAATTTTAATTTAAATTACTAAACAAGTTTCGTATATTTTTCCCTACTATGAAACTAGATGATTTAATACGAATTTAGGAACTTATTTCATTCGATTTGGAACTATAGCTTAAAAGATATGACAATTTGAATCGGTTCGGCTCCAGTTAAATCAGGAAAAACGGACAATACGTTTTCATAAAGAGGAAGCATATTCAGGGGTTTGCGCTTGAGCTGGCATTTGAATCTGCACCGGTCTGGCTGACAGCTCGGGTCCACCCGCCAGTGACCCGTGCGGTTTGTATGCGTGTGCGAGGAGTGACCAACCGGTGGGATCGGTCAGTCAGTGGAGGCATGCGTGGACGGAGTGGTCGATACCACACCACGAAGCGACACGGCGGGGACTTGGCCGTGGCTTTGCCATGGCCACGGCGATTTAACCTGGTCCGATGAGATCCAAATGACGGTCTAGGGAGCTGAAAGGGATTTAGGGGAATATATTGGTGAGCTTGGTAGGGCTTCGACAAAGACCGAGGCGGGCCGATGAGCAAAGGCGGGCGGCTACTACAGAGCAAAGCGGCGGCGACCATGGCCGGCTAGGGGCGACAGTAAACTAGATTGGTTCGAGATCAATCAACCGGTGATTAAGCATACTGAGGGTCTAAGGATTACAACGGTGCATCTCACCTTGCGCAAGGACTCCCGGTATGGGCTAACACCGGTTGCCGGAGTTGGAGAAGGAAATGCGCCGGTGCGGGGAAGCCATGGAGCATCTCCGGTTAAATTAAGTGAGGGGTTTTGTTTATTGGTGGGTGCAGATGCTTTGGCTGAGAGGAATTAGAGAATGAATTTGTGTGGGAGAAGTTTTCTTGATGATTGATCACGGCGGTAGTTTAGCCGGAACTGACGAAGAAAGCGAATTGGGGCTTGGTTTAATGTTTGGGGCTTCCCGGTTGTGGTCGGGGGTGAGAGGAAATTATAACGAAGCCTAGACCGTGCTTAAGTAGGATGGCTAGGCAGTATTCACAGGGTGTGAACGGAGGAATAGAATGGCGGCTTATTCGTGCGCTCTCTGGAGTTTTCCTCGGTGACCATCACCGCGCAGAGCAGTGAAAGCAGGGATAAAGCTGGCAAAGGCCTGTTCGTCAATGTGGCCTCGGCTGTGGATTGCGGCGAGAGAAGACAAAACAGAGAGGCGGTTTCCTCCGGCTTGGCAGCTTCGGTCACACGCGAAGAAAAAGAGAGAGCAAGAGGAAGGGGATGAAGCTGACAAGCGGGTTCGGGTCCCCTCGGCAGTGAGAAGGAGAGACGGCAAGGGAAAAGAGAATGGCAAGTGGGACCGGATGGGAATGAGACCCACACGGCAGAGAAAACAAGGGGAAGAGCTCTGGTCGGCTAGAGCAAATAAATGAGGTGGCCCCCACATGGCAGTCAACGAAAGGAGAGGGAAAAAAATGGATTCAGTGAATCCTTATCCTCTGACAGCCAAATTTATTTGAAGTGTCTAGACGAGTCAGGATTTCTCCAAACTTTTTGACCAAGTTGCTGGATACGTTTAATACCTCCAGTAATATTTTGGAGTTAAAATTAGTTACTGTTTAATTATAAAAATTCTGACAGTGTAGATTGTATAGGAATCTAAATTCGGAAAAAGATTTATCAGACAGTACAAAATAGCTTATTAATTTTTGATATTTTTACACAATGTCTAAATTAGTATCAGGGATCTACCATAAAAATTTCAAATTTAAATTCCTAGTATTTATTTTCTAATAATTCTTTTACTATGTTTTGCAGAATTTCAAATATGCATTGAATAAATGAAAAGAAATAGCTAAATTAATTATTAATTTTTTTAAATTTTCGTGGACAAGTATAATGTAACTGAGCTCACATGGTAAAAATCTTAGGTGCTGGAGAGATCTAGGGTTCTCCCAAGAATTCTGACAAGGTCTAATCTAGGATAAGGTTTCACAATTAATTTATCTTATCAACTTGCAAAATGAATTCACATTTTACTTTTGACCAGCCAAGGGTGTATTCTAGGGTACTCCAAGGTTATCCAAAATTTACTATGGTAAATTTTAATCTTTTACCATTTTACCATTTACTTCTTATCTTTTTATCAATTCCCTTTTCAAAGAAGGAAAATCAATAAATGATTTTGGAAATTTAGAAAAGATGTTTATTCAGAATTAGGATCATCTTTGAATCTCATTTTAATAATTTGTTCTTTTGGAAAATAATTTTCCAAATCGAATTTACTTTTTATCAAGTTTTAGGAAAAAGATATGAGGATATCAAATTTCAAATTAAGTTCTTGATTCAATCTAAAATTTCTATTTAATTTTATTTTTAAATCTTAGATTTTCATTTTTCAAATTTTTGAAAATGTTGGGATGTTACAGACTACCCCCCTTAACAGGAATCTCGTCCCCGAGATTCGCAGGGTTAAAAGGGTGAATGGGAGTTGGATAATTAAGTGACCTGTACGATTATTCTGGAAGAAAAGATTATCGAATATAACTTCAGGTCTTACGAATGATCATGAAATTCAGTTATCGGTGCAAGGTAGATTCAAGATAAATTTAAAGAGACAGGATGATTTAAAGTGAGTTCTGGTAGAGACTGTATTTATGAGGAATGTACCTGGCATTTCATTAGGTATGCCACGGTTGATGTCTTGCGCTGAAGTAGATGCAGATCCAGGGACTTGCTGACCTTTAGGTCTTTGAAGTCGTACTAGTGGTACAGCTTCACAAGGTTGAGGACGAGATGGGTTTTGCTTTCTTTTTGGGCACTTATTGATATAGTGTCCACGTTCACGACAACCGAAGCATGTAACATTAGTTGCCTTATTTTGAGGATCAGGAAATTGGCCATTGATTTTGTTGGAGGGATGAATGAATGATGTTTGAGATTGAGGATAAGTTTGTACGGAATTTTTCTTAAAATTGACATCTTCGTTCAGATGCCTCTTCGTTCCATGTTTCTTCGGGAAGATAGCTTCAGATTTTGTTTTTCCTATTCTCGGGTTATCATTTTGGTAGTGATTTCGGCAGGGCTATGGTGTTAGAAGAGGTTTGGTTTCCTTGGGGCATTCTTTGAGCAATATGATCTGTTTTATGACAGGATAAAGCACTTAAGTGCCTTCCGTGATGCTTTATTGGGTGTCAACGGGTGCTTTATATTGTTTTTCCGATTTTAACTTGTCGTTGCTTAGGGCAATTTCTTGCCCAGTGGCCTTCTTTATCACATAAGAAACAGGCTGTTGGTGATTGCCAATTACTACTTTCTTGATGATGGCTGGTAGAGTAGGAATGCTGATTTTCCCTTTCTCCTTCCATCATTTCTTGTGCAGTTTCTTTTCTACATGAAAATTTTTGGGCAATTAAGGCTCGAAGATTTTCTTGTTGAAGTCGAACTCTGATGGTGACTATTGGATCGAGAGGACATTGACATGGGCAATGATCTTTACTTTCACAAAGATAACAGGTAATATCGTTCATAGGACATTTTCCCGGAGAATGGTTTCCTTCACAACTGGAGCAATTTATTGCATGCTCATCGGAGGTATGACCTATTTCTCCGCAGCGAATGCATGCGCGGTCTTCAATTTGATTTGGTTGGCAACATTTCAAGGAACAGCTTTTAGGCTTTGAATAAGATGTAAAAGTGGCTTTCTGATCTGAATATTTTCTTTTTCTGGCGTGAGCTACGTCCATATTGGCAGCGTTCTGCCCCATTGGCTGACTAAGAGGGGTGGAATTTTGATAATGTTGTTCCATCATAGAGAGTGTTTGAATTCCGGTTTAGGATACTGGCAAAGATTTTTCTGGGTTGGTTTCTTGTAGTTTAAGGGGAGATTGTAAACTATGCCCGGTTTCTTCTTCAGGTATTTTACTGAGGGATCTTGTCATAGGTATTCTGCAGTAATGACAATAAGACTGTTTAGATAAGATCTATCGGGTTACAAGGCAACATTTCGTTCCCTAAAAATTTTATTATTTTAAAATTTCTACAAATTAGAAGGGATGAGATAGTTATAAGGAATGACCTAATTTAGGGTCTACTCTCCATTTGTTAACATTGTCATTGTTTATTGAGATCGCCTCGTCGTGAATTTTCAACCCGAAGGTTAGCATTCGCAAGAGCAATCCTTACACCGAATTTCATCACAATGAATAACAACACAAAAGATCATATTCAAAATTAACACACATAGAAATATTCAGGTTACCCAGTCATTATTCTATTTTAAGCACTTTTATTTGACCAAATAACATCTAGTCCTATATGAGGTGATTTGTCATTGCGATTCCATTTTAAGGTAAGGTGACAAGGTGGAGATTGTTTAGGTTTAGTGGCATATTCAATTGTTACTTGGAGGGGAAGTTGGATAGTGACTAGCTTATTTTAGCTTAGGTATTTTTTTGCAGTTACCGGTATGGTGAAGTCTCGGTTTTGATTCTTCTATAGGTAGCATAGGCTCGCATCATTGGGATGATGACGAAGACCGTGGTATTAGTTTTTCTACGGTTAGATTCTAAGAAGGTTCTTGCTATCTAGCATGAGTAGCATGGGAACAATAAGGCATCATTATCTATGCAGTAGAGTTTGCATAAGTGGTAAAATAGTTTTCGGCACACTTTGTTGGCTATGGTATAATTAAGGAGGTCAACATGTTTCTTAGCAACTATTGGCTTTATTTATAAGAAACAGGGGAGATTAATTAATATTCAGGTGAGAAGTCTTACAAAAGAAAGAGGTAAGTTATATAGGAAGGTTTTAAATTCCAATCTATCTTCTGTTTAAAAGTTGTCACATTACTTTAGATAGTAGTTCAATTAGTAAAGATTCCTACATGTCATAAGAGAAAAGATAGATATAGAAAAATGATTTAACTCTAAGTCTACTTTTTATTTGATACAAGATAACATTTCGTTCAAAATTTCTTAATCACAACTTCTTATTGATTTAAAGGTTGCGACATCGTGAAGTTTTTAACTTTATGCCAAACATTCACGAGTGCATCCCGAGAAGCAATACAAAAAGTAAACAACGAAACATCAACAAGAAAACGCAGATTTAAACTGTGACGCATGGAAGTGCTAGGTTTTTCCTATTAACTTAGTCCTACGAAATTTTATTAAGAGAGTTTTGCCATAATAGCAAAGCTACTTATAACCTAACGGATACTATATCTTAATATAGGTTTCTTGGCGTGGATGCAGTAGTCTTCCTTGGTTGCATAGAGAGGAGAATAGCGATGTATCATCGACATTCTAAAGCTGGTGGCAGCGATGCCCTATGTGTTTTAGTAGTCAACAGAGACCGCTAAATTATTTTCAAAAGAATTCATTAGCAGTATTTAATAAGAACATAGATAAGAGGATGAATCCTTATAGAAAGAATATGAAAGAAAGATCCACCGAAAGGAATGAACATACAGAATGTTCAATGAGGAGAAGAATATTTAGAGAATATAATAAGGAGAGAATAATAACAGAGGTATTTAAGGAAAGAGTAGTAACAATATAATGTGATGAGGAAAGAATTGATAACAGATGATATGAGACAAGAAAAGGTTAATAACATATATAGCAAATTTTCATTCCTAAATATAAATTTGTCTATTCCAAATTTTAAAGTTTTATCTAACGACCATTCTAACTAAGGTTTATCCTGCAGTCAGCATGGCTCTGATACCAAACTGTAAGACCCTCACTTTTATGCTACAGTGCAAACATAAAAGCAAGGTTCTAATGTGCATACTGTACCATTCCCATGATCGATGGTCGCACGCACAAAACACAATTTGGAATCACAACCATACAAAAGTTTCATATTTTATTACAGCGGAAGTATTGATACAATATGACCGAGAAGGTCAACTAAACATAGCAAGAGAATCAGATGACTTGTAGTTTGCCGCATAATCCACAGGCAACTGACAAGGTAAAGCCTTAGAAAGAAATGTCGTTAAAAGTCCCGCAATCCTGCGTCAAAGTAAAATTCATCGAGATACCTGCATCTTCACCTAAAATTCAACAATGATAGCAAGGGTGAGTACATTTCGTACTCAGCAAGACTTGAGTTGTGTGTTTGGAATGCAGGCTGATCCTAGAATAAAGCTTCTACGGTTAACTTTTGCTTGGAGCCAAATTGAATTATAAATACTGAATAGTAGAGTGAAAGCGAAAATTTGTAAAAGTAAATAAATAAGTAGAGTAACAAGTATGTACTTAAAGGTACTGCGCAGAGATAGATACCTCACAAATTTCTTCGCGAAATAAAATGTAACAAAATACCCACAACTCTTCGTGAGTGATAAAAGCGTCGATCCCATCATATGAAATATTATCTGAAGAATAAACTTTTGTCCACACAGGGCACAACAGCTGAATTCAACCTTGCCAACGTAATGTCAAGTATTGAATCATCTGTAAGGGTAAGCTCACCAAAACATTTTATAAAAACATCTAACTTAGTGTGGGTTCACCAAGTCGTCCATGACCGTGGACACGGCTATTCGAATAGTTTTAGACTCTGCAGAGTTGTACAGCTTTACCCACAAGAAATGTTCTCCCTTTTTGCTAGGCCATCAACACACTTCCTTTGGTGTGCCGCCAGAGAGTTCATTACGAAACTGTTCAAATACTTGGACCTTAACTTTGCACTAGCCCAATGACGTTACCCCTGACTATGATGGAAGCTAACAAACAGTGAAGCAATAGTATTCAGGAGCCCGCGGCTCAAATGGTACAACAACAGCCCCAAATTCATAGCCAGGCGTACACCGTTACAACGGCAGATGCCAACACCTCGGTGATGACACCTCCCTCAAGCAAACCAATATTCGGAATGCCCGTGCTACAACTGCCTACCAATGTGCAAAGCTAATTCCCAAATAATTTAATAAGTTAAGATCGTCCCAGTCCAGTACTTGTGGATGTACGGTTATCTTGGATCGCGGGACACCATGTTCGGTCCTTAAAATGACATGGGCGATAACTCCACCCTAACTACGTACACGTTAAAACATGTACATCAGGCTATTGCCAATAATCACCCACGTCAAAATCATAGTTTTATTTTCAGAAAGAATATAATATCAAAAATCACAATGTTCCATCAGGTTCAAGATTAAAGTTCATCATGTCCAAAATTTTAGTTTCATTGCGAACAGTATAACCCGCTATTCGTTTTCCCAATCTAAAGCAGGACTAAGCATATGCAAGTAATAATCGAATATACCCATTTTGTGTATCCAACAACAATCTAGGGTTTCATCTATCACTACTGATTAAGGAAAACCATCAATGAAGGTTATATCTACCATTCTTCCCATAATATAGCAGTGTATACAAAATATAGCATATGCATGCAAGTTTTAATTAGATTCTTCTTGTTAAAGAAAATTGGGATCTACATGAGTGCTTGCCTTGCTATCCATTGCTTTTAGCGACGAAGTCGAAGACATGATCTTGAAGTCGTCGATGATGAAGTCCGAGACGTCGGATTCTACACGTCGCATAACGGAAAAGATAGCAAATAGCAAATAACACTTTCAATAAGGGCAAAAGGAAATCAGATGGAAAATCAAATAAGCAATCATTACATAAAACAAGCATGGATCGCGGTTTAGGGTTTCGGGACTATATAAGCGAACGTACTACTTTTACACTGTAGTATTGCTACCGCTTAATGGGTTGAGGGTTGCATTGCGCACGACACCTATTCCTTATAATTCATTCTATTTTATTTTACGAGTTCAAGAAGCTAAAATTTTATATATTAATATAATTTATTACATAAAACAACAGGGGTGATTGTAAGTATAAATTGCATTGTTAAATTTAAGTGAATACTAGACACTAATGCTCCAACACTAGTGTATGTGAGGCTTAAGGTATTAGTTATAAGTTTATGATCTTAGAGAGGTGTTTATATGAGTAGTACTTAGTCTTAAGTATGTTTTATACAGATAAATGATTTATACAAGTCGGGTTTACCGAATGAGACTATTGGTTGTATTTGCATGGTTACACCATCATTCTTATGGTGCAAGTATTTTAACTAAAGTTCCCTTGTGCGAAACTATTCAATAAATGTGCTGTTTAACCATAACACTTAAGGTTATTACACTAACGGGATTCAGATGCAAAGCAAGATTAAACTTAAATATTTTTCTGTAATGTGGTAGTCCATATACCAAAGAGTGGTTCTGAGTTATTCCTCCTAAAATTTGCATTTAAACGAGTTATTCTATGGGTTACCGAAAAGGCTTAAGTGTTATTAAAGTTTACGCGATAACAATTCAGTTTTCGTTTTATGTTTGCGGCTGCAACTTAAAGAATTATTTAACCATTTTTCAGAACTAATCGGGGTATCACTAAGTGTGTTTTAAAGTTATTTTACGCAACATTTCACTTTTGTCCGCGATGTTTTTCAATTAAAAGAGCATTACGACTTTATACAAAATGTCTATTATATGAAAACATATGTTAACTAAGGGCCGAAAATACATTTAAGTTTAATTTATACATGAAAACCGATACGACTAGGGTTAAGTATAATCATTCTTGTAGAATTAAATAGTTTTGTACTAGGGATCATACTAAACAAATTTTATATGCATTACTATCTATATTTGTGCATCATATTCTAAGCATATGTCATACCAAGATTTATCATTTATTAACTTAGTTTAATCTTTACTAATCATGAAATATTTTTATATCCTGGAAATATTTATATGACCCTAAGAACATTTTGGGATTCATTTTATGATTCTAGGAGCTATGGTTTATATTAAATACAATTGGACATATAGCATCATGATTAATTTCAATTAAATATTGCATGATACACCCTAAGTACTTTTGTAGAATCATGTTCTATATTGTTTAACTAGCATAATGTAACAAGTTTCATATCATTTGGATGAAAAATAAACTAGTTATATTAATTTGAATAATCTATACATTGAAATCAAACCAAAAGGAATTAATACAAACTAACTCTAAATTCAAATATAATTGCACAAACAGAGAGCTCATGGAATAAGGATTCTACTAAAATTGGTTTCATTCAATTTAGACAAGTTTTGCAAAAGTTGTACATGCAACATATTTGAATCTTTTTCTTTAAATTCAAATTTTAATTTAAATTACTAAACAAGTTTCGTATATTTTTCCCTACTATGAAACTAGATGATTTAATACGAATTTAGGAACTTATTTCATTCGATTTGGAACTATAGCTTAAAAGATATGACAATTTGAATCGGTTCGGCTCCAGTTAAATCAGGAAAAACGGACAATACGTTTTCATAAAGAGGAAGCATATTCAGGGGTTTGCGCTTGAGCTGGCATTTGAATTTGCACCGGTCTGGCTGACAGCTCGGGTCCACCCGCCAGTGACCCGTGCGGTTTGTATGCGTGTGCGAGGAGTGACCAACCGGTGGGATCGGTCAGTCAGTGGAGGCATGCGTGGGCCAGTGGTAGCGACCCACGGCCACGAAGCGGCGACGGCCAGGACTTCGGCCGTGGCTTTGCCATGGCCACGGCCGACAATGGGTCCGATGAGATCCAGTAAGCGGTCTAGGGAGCCGAAAGGATTTAGGGAATATATTGGTGAGCTTGGTAGGGCTTCGACAAAGACTGAGGCGGGCGATGAGCAAAGGCGGCGGGCTACAGCGAGCAAAGCGGCGACCATGGCCATTAGGGGCGACAGAAACTAGATTGGTTCGAGATCAATCAACCGGTGATTAAGCATCTTGAGGGTCTAAGGATTACAACGGTGCATCTCACCTTGCGCAAGGACTCCGGTATGGGCTAACACCGATTCTTAGGAGTTGGAGAAGGAAATGCGCCGGTGCGGGGAAGCCATGGAGCATCTCCGGTTAAATTAAGTGAGGGGTTTTGTTTATTGGTGGGTGCAGATGCTTTGGCTGAGAGGAATTAGAGAATGAATTTGTGTGGGAGAAGTTTTCTTGATGATTGATCACGGTAGTTTAGCCGGAATCGACGAAGAAAGCGAGTGGGGCTTGGTTTAATGTTTGGGGCTTCCCGGTTGTGGTCGGGGGTGAGAGGAAATTATAACGAAGCCTAGACCGTGCTTAAGTAGGATGGCTAGGCAGTATTCACAGGGTGTGAACGGAGGAATAGAATGGCGGCTTATTCGTGCGCTCTCGAGTTTTCCTCGGTGACCATCACCGCAGAGCACAGTGAAGGCGAGGATAAAGCGGCAAAGGCCTGTTCGTCAATGTGGCCTCTACTGTGGATTGCGGCGAGAAGACAAAAGCAGGCGGTTTCCTCCGGCTTGGCAGCTTCGGTCACACGCGAAGAAAAAGAGAGAGCAAGAGGAAGGGATGAAGGCGACAAGCGGGTTCGGTCCCCTCGGCGGTGAGAAGGAGACGGCAAGGGAAAAGAGAATGGCAAGTGGGACCGGATGGAAATGAGACCCACATGGCAGAGAAAACAAGGGGAAGAGCTCTGGTCGGCTAGAGCAAATAAATGAGGTGGCCCCCACATGGCAGTCAACGAAAGGAGAGGAAAAAAAAATGGATTCAGTGAATCCTTATCCTCTGACAGCCAAATTTATTTGAAGTGTCTAGACGAGTCAGGATTTCTCCAAACTTTTTGAACAAGTTGCTGGATATGTTTAATACCTCCAGTAATATTTTGGAGTTAAAATTAGTTACTGTTTAATTATAAAAATTCTGACAGAGTAGATTGTATAGGAATCTAAATTCGGAAAAGGATTTATCAGACAGTACAAAATAGCTTATTAATTTTTGATATTTTTACACAATGTCTAAATTAGTATCAGGGATCTACCATAAAAATTTCAAATTTAAATTCCTAGTATTTATTTTCTAATAATTCTTTTACTATGTTTTGCAGAATTTCAAATATGCATTGAATAAATGAAAAGAAATAGCTAAATTAATTATTAATTTTTGTAAATTTTGGTGGACAAGTATAATGTAACTGAGCTCACATGGTAAAAATCTTAGGTGCTGGAGAGATCTAGGGTTCTCCCAAGAATTCTGACAAGGTCTAATCTAGTATAAGGTTTCACAATTAATTTATCTTATCAACTTGCAAAATGAATTCACATTTTACTTTTGACCAGCCAAGGGTGTATTCTAGGGTACTCCAAGGTTATCCAAAATTTACTATGGTAAATTTTAATCTTTTACCATTTTACTATTTACTTCTTATCTTTTTATCAATTCCCTTTTCAAAGAAGGAAAATCAATAAATGATTTTGAAAATTTAGAAAAGATGTTTATTCAGAATTAGGATCATCTTTGAATCTCATTTTAATAATTTGTTCTTTTGGAAAATAATTTTCCAAATCGAATTTACTTTTTATCAAGTTTTAGGAAAAAGATATGAGGATATCAAATTTCAAATTAAGTTCTTGATTCAATCTAAAATTTCTATTTAATTTTATTTTTAAATCTTAGATTTTCATTTTTCAAATTTTTGAAAATGCTGGGATGTTACAGTTACAACGTTTGAATAATAAAGGCAAATGTTAACAATATCTAGCCTAGTGACTAATCAAGAGTAGACTACGAGGGAGGTGAAGCAAAAGCAAGTACAACTGAACAAATTGGCAGAACATCCGTAACCATCCCTTTCTTATTACTTACTGTGGGGATTGTGGGACGTCTGAGAACAAATCAAAATGGTTCCTTATCATAGTTTGTTATATTTTAGTGTTAGTTTTGTGCTATCAAAGCCGCAAGCATGGCACTGAAATATTAATAATGGATAAACATATGTTGTGGCCTTTTTTGAATTTGCATCAAATTTTGGATGTACAATCAGAGGCACAGCTAAAACTCTTACCTTTTTCTTTTTAAACTTCTAACATCTCTTGTTAATTATTAACTCATCTCATAATATTCTTACCATTTTATCACTAGTAGTCATTGTTATCACAAAATGAAAATAAATCGGTCAACTTTTGAAAAATGGTCAAAACATGTCAATTTTTTTTGAAATTTTCTGTGGTTGGTCTTGACCCCAAATCCAACCCATAAAAATTCAAATCCGATCAAAATCTTGGTGATTTCGGCCGAAATCACCAAGATCTCGCCGAGATTTCAGTGGTACTGTAGCAATTTAAATTTTTATTTTTTTTTACCCAGCCGAAATTTTGAATCTTGGAGGATCCGAAATCGGAAATCTCGGCAGAGATTTAGATCCCGATCTGCACTCCATACATACTACCAGGAGTTCACAAAACCATGAAAACCGCTAAAACCACGGTTTTGAGCGTCTGCATCGATTCGAGATGCAAAACTGATCGGTAAAACAGTCTAATTAAAAAAAATTTAAATTTTTTTTGAAAAAATTGAAAAAATTTGTATGTCCGGTTTTTCGTGAAAAACCGTGGTTTTCCGCTTAAAACCGCGGTTTTTCGCGTAAAACCGCTGAAAACCGTTTTCGAAGAGGTCGGGTTAGTTTTTCGTGAAACCGTAGCGGTTTTTCGTAAAAACCGAACGGTTTACCGTGAAAAACCGAACGGATATCAATTTTTTTCAATTTTTTTGGATTTTCCAACTCTTCGGTTTTTGTCGGTTTTTTAGCGGTTTTTCGCACGATTTTTACGAAAACCGTACCACCAAAACCGAACCCTCCTTGTCGCCATCCTTGCTCTGACATCTTCTTTGCCTCATATGACGTCATGCTGCTGGTCAGCAACTATATGAGACCGGAAAGCAACTATGTAGGATCGGGGTTCCAAGGAATACTAGATGAGCTTGAGTGGTGTTTTTTTGGGGGGCAAAACTGGAGGTCGGTGGCATCCGATTTATCTTCTAGATCTGGTATGCGTATTTTTCTCCCAACAATTTCCAGGTTTTCACACTATATCAAAATTGCTATGTCTTGAAGTTGCTCATTGGCCGACTTTGAATGCAATACTTTTTTTGTGCTGCATGAATCAAATCAGCCTTAGAAAGACGATCAATGTTAAGAATGGACACTGACGCGCGTGCTCGTGAGAGTCAAGAGAGTGCACGTATGTGGATTTGTATTTATATCTTGCCTTTTTTTTTATATATGAAATGAATGGATTCTCCGCCTTCAGTAGTGAACTAATAAGGAAGATTCCTACTGTCCGGTCAATTCAAACTCTCGCTTACACTGTGGCTTATGAATTTCAGCTTTCTGTTTTTGCGAGGATAAATTTCAGAATAATAAGCAAACAAAATAATACATACAAAGCAGTGCTTCTATACTTTTTCTCCTAATACAAGTTGTACAAAACTTAAAACAAATAAAGAGATAAGTAATCAGTATCTATCCTTTATTCATGCATATATACTTTTTCTCCTAATACAAGTTGTACAAAGCTTAAAGCAAATAAAGAGATAACTAATCACTATCTATCCTTTATTCATGCATAGAAACACCTCCCATACATATAACATATAACGGAAAAGAATACAAAAAAAAGGTCATATACAAAATCGTAGCCACGGAGGATCCCATCACCAAAAATGGAAGCAAAGAATGTACAAAAGGAGAGGGTCATCAAGAGTTAAAAAAAAAAACCAAACCACCTTTTATGTAAAGCCGACGTTCTCAATTCTGCAGTAGTGCAGTCGCTCTCGCTTCCCAGCCCAACCCTTTCTCTTCTTGCTTGGCTTTTGCATCGACTCCTCCTCTTATACTTCCCTTCACTTCTACTCCAAAATACTTTCCTGCATTTTCATATGTGCCCTCAGCCCCTGTCTTTCCATATTTTCTTTCTGGCCCAAACGTTCATCCTTATTTGTACAGTCACAGACGACTCCAAGAATAGCAGATTGCAGGGAAGTGTGTATTTTCTTCCCTTGTATATGAGTCCCGATACTTCTCCATATTCTAAACCAAGCCCTTCAATGCAGTAGAGTAGAGAGGGAGGGAGGGAGTAGAGTTCGGCTCGGGGAGCAGAAGATCGGGGGCTGTACGGCAGACCGGGGTGGGGGGGGGGGGGTGTGGAAGCGTACGTCGGCCTCCGGCACAAGGCCGCGATTACAGGGTGTAAGCACGGGCCCTTTTCTGGTGCGCGCTTTCAATGCGTTCGTCTTGATATCTCGGAGTCGATCCGGTCTCGCTTGGCGCTTGGTTACTTGGTGCGCGGCGGAAACAGTGCGAGAGAAAAGGTGGCATTCTGACCCGGTTTTTGTGCGCCTCTATCCGTTGCAACCCGCCGCAATCCCTGGAGGTTTGTTCATTGTTGCTTCGATCTGGATGATGCTTGCCTGGTTACCTTTTCTTTTTCTCTTCTTCTTCGACTGTACTCTGTAGAAAGTTGGGGGCTTTCTCTTTCTCCATGTGTTCTGCATACGCCAATTCGGTTCTTGGCGATTCCTGGACCGATTTCTGTTGAAAAGGCAGCTTTTTTGAGGGCTAATTTGGTGTCAGTTTGCGATCTTTTTGTTGGTTAGTGCACAATTTGGACATTTACTCTCTAGAATGGTTTTGGCTGGGGCTATTGTATCTGTATGCTTCAGGTTTTGATGCCATTAGTGTGCTAATTTCTTCGATGTTTGCAATTGCTTTCGAAGGTCTGTGCTATAGATTGGTTCAGTCTTTCTTTGTTTTCCTCGGGTTGAAAATTTTAAAGACCTGGATGTTGATTTTGAACAGCTGAATAGCCAGAATAGGAGTTTTGTTTTGGTCGTGGTCTGGGGAAGTCGTAATCTAATAGGGTTTTAATGCTAACTATAGTTAAGGAGAGATCTTTCTTTGTGCATTCCGATTTTATTAAGAGATTTCCCGTAGGAATTGCTCACATTTTTATGCCTTGCCTCATGAAAAGTCGCTAAGATGACGAGGACAGATCTGTTTGCAGTCTGTCAATTTGTCAACAGACAGATTAGTCCAACTGCTGTTCAGATTTCGTGCTTGATCTGGTCATAATCTTTTTCTTGCAGTTTCTGTATTGCTTCACTGCATGCAATTGTCAAAACCCGTGTGTTGGCACTGTTTCATGCCAATTTTACATTCAATGTCACTAACAAAAAACTTTATTATGTTTCAACTATATTTGTCAACTGTTTGAGTCTAATAATAATAATAAATATTTGCTTTGGTTCTATTCAGTGAACCAGACATTTTCTACGACCAATAATTGCCAATAGAATACTGCCTGTTGCTGACCCAATTTAGTTTACAATTCTCCCTTCCTTTTGTTTTATTTCAGGATCCTTGAGAGGCCTATGCGATTTCCGGTTCTTGGCCAAGCTTCACAAGTTCTAGGATTCCATTTGTCGATACTGCACAAACTCTAAACCGTTGTACATTATCCATATTATATACAGCTTGGTGCGAGAATTTGAGGGGAAATGGGCCAAGGAATTCATGTGGTTTCATGCGACGGATTCTTTTTCTCCTCCTCCAAATTCCACTTCAACATGTGGTTTCTACTGATCCAGGCTTCCAAAGTTGGAATTTGATCACTTGTGGCAGCGTTTCTTTGCTTCCTTTTTGCTCTGCTAGTATGGAGGAGGACAACTCATGGCTTAGGAGGACCAAGTTCTCCCACACTGTCTACACGAGGGTGGATCACGGCTTGATACCTGTTGCTCCGCTCGGCAGGGATGTGGAGCAGAAACTGCAGAGATTTGCGAGAATGGGAAAGTCCGTGTCGATGCCTGTTGATCGGGACAGTGAGGATACAGTGGCTTCATTGAAGCACAATGCTAGCTTGCCATCAGTCCGATCCTCGGTTCAGCTTGATAAGGAGAAGGCCAACAAGCAGAAGAAGACGAGTTCAGAGACTCCTTCAAGCCCTCCGGTGAACTCTGAGAATTCCAAGGGACCGAGGGCGAGGAGCCTGATCAAGAGCCCAAGCTCGATGATGCTCCTGAGCTACTTGAACAAGGCGCACCACCCAAATCAAGATTCTAGAGTACAAAAGGCGGATGGACCTCAGCACAAGCCGAGATCAAAGTCTCCCCTTCCCAGTGTACTGCTCCCTGATGCGTTCAGGGAAGCGAGAGCCGGTGGCCAGAGGTTTGCAAGCCCTCCCCCAAACCGAAGAGGATCTGAAAAGAGCATCTATGGCAAATCGTTCGGTAGGGAAGTGTCTGATATGGATCAAAGCCCTGATTGGTGTTCGACTCCAGCGGTCTCTGACAAGCACAAGTCTCAGAAGGACAGCTCGTGGAGGAGGAGATACTTTGACAACGGTGGAAGGAGGAGGGTTAGTGCAGTGAACACTACTGATGATCGCAGGAGGGGCCAGAGGATTAGCATGACTCAGGCGGTGCAAACGACAGTTGATTGGACACTCGATCCATCCAAGCTGCTCGTCGGGCATAGGTTTGCTTGCGGAGCTTATAGCCGGCTGTACAAAGGGGTCTATGATGATAAACCAGTTGCGATTAAATTTATCCGCCAACCTGACGATGACGACAATGGAAAGATGGCTGCAAAACTTGAAAAGCAGTATAACAGTGAGATCAATGCTCTATCTCACCTGTATCACAAGAATGTGATCAAGGTAACAAATAACTAGTCGCTTTTTATCGTGTGTTATTTCTCTTATATCTCCTGCCATGTAGTTCTGTACAAGTGTAGTGTGCTTCGATTTTACTTTGCGTTTAGTCTGATCACATTAAATGAGAACTGTAGCCTTCATTTTACAAAAGAACGTGTAGGGGTAAGTCCATTTAGTTAAATTATTTGCAATAACCAACTGATAGCTGCTTGTCAAGCATTTAAGCTGATGTTATCTTCTTTTAGGAGCATTAGTGCTGATCATGTCTGATGAGCAGTGTACCATAGAGTGCTCAAAATATTCATCAATAATTTTATCTGACTGGCTCGATTGCTTATAATGAGCTAACCACACTCAGCAATATTAGCAAATTATGCCTTTGAAATACTCAGTGTTGATTGCTTTGCTAATGATTACCCTTGTCTGTTTATATACCTGTTAATGCAGCTAGTAGCAGCTTACAAATGCCCACCAGTTTTTTATGTTGTTACCGAGTTTCTTCCTGGGGGCTCCTTGAGGTCATACCTACATAGCACGGAGCACCAACCCATCCCTCTGGACAAGATCGTATCCATCGTTCTTGATGTTGCCCGCGGGATGGAGTACATCCACTCTCAAGGGGTTGTCCACCGTGACATTAAGCCCGAGAACATCCTGTTTGACGAGAGCTTTTGTGTGAAGATTGCTGATTTTGGGATTGCCTGCGAAGAGACATTATGCGATGTACTAGTGGAGGATGAGGGCACATACCGGTGGATGGCCCCCGAGATGCTCAAGCGCAAGGCATACAACCGGAAAGTGGATGTGTACAGCTTCGGACTGCTCCTGTGGGAAATGGTGTCCGGAAGAATTCCTTTTGAGAACATGATCCCTGTCCAGGTGGCTTATGCAGTTGCCAATAGGGTAAGAGTTTCTTTCTTGCTTTCAGCGCCGCACCTGATAGTATTTTCCTTGCGCAAGGAATGCCTAAAAAAAATGTATGTATTCCATATCTGATTTTTTTTTTTAAATGCTTTCAGAACCTTAAACCAACCATTCCTCCTGAATGTCCAATGGCTCTCAAACCCTTGATTGAGCAGTGCTGCGCAATACAGCCCGACAAGAGGCCAGATTTCTGGCAGATTGTGGAAGTCCTGGAACAATTCCATTCTGTTCTCTCGCAAGGTGGGTGCCTTGATACGCTGAAGAGCGGCACCTGCCAGGATCACAAGAAGCGGCTTCTGCATTGGATTCAGAAACTGAAACCGCAACATAGCACCTGACTTCTTGTAGCATCTTTTCAGCCGTTGTTTTATCTCGTTGGGTATGCTCAGTAGTTTAGCATTAAGATTTTCCTTTGTTCTTTTGAAAAGAATGGGATCCATGCTTTGAGGAGCCTGTGTTCTACTATGCTTGGAGATGTTTATCAGGTGATCTGCAAGTAGCTTTTTTACAGTAGCTGTATATTTTGCTGCCTTTTTTAACTTTGTCCTCTTGTTTTTTTTGTTAAATTCAGCCTCATATTATTCACATGCGCGAGTCTCTTGTTAAAAAAAGCATCATTATTACTCTGCATACATATAATTATCGTTCACTTGGATGGAAGATTGCCCAGAAAAACCTGTGCAGAGTTGACTCCAGGCCGTCAGGATGGGAAATGGCACTGCTTATACTATTGTTGTACCTTCTTTTATTAATATATGTCCAACTCGTCCTGATGCTGTGACTTCTGAAACAGCTAGCATGCTACTTAATTGTTTAAGATTTCCTTTATCCGTAAGCTATTTGTCTTGAAAGATGACGGTCTAATATCAGTTCCAGATGTTATTTATTTTATTTTGCACAGCAGTTCTATGTTTTTCAATTGAAACCTTGGGTTAATTCTGGGAGAAGTTTGCACTAGTATCCTGATTTTGCCGTTGTCACTGTGCTGCCCAGCACTGTAGGTTTCCACTCTTGTGATAATTCTCGTGTTGTATCGTTGCATCTTCAGATCGGAAATGCAAATATGTTATTCTTCTTAGCAACTAGGGTAACCAATCTCTTCTCTTTCATGGTAACGTGTTGAGACCGTAGTGAATGACAACAAATCAACAAAATGCAGTACGACTCTGGGATCGATAGCATCTGGAACAAAATCCGTCGTGAATTAGCAGATGAACTAGACATTTACGCGGTCAAAACTATAGCAAGAGCTACTAGCAAAATATATTTTCACACACACACACACACACACACACACAGAGAGAGAGAGAGAGAGAGAGAGAGAGAAAGAGAGAGAGAGATGCTACGATCAAGCTCTTAATTTGTTTGTCAAACAAAGCTGACCCACACGACCACATTGAAAAGAAAAATGAAATAAGATAAGGGGAGCATTCATCTCATGCGTGAATGACACAAACATTTTCCTCGTTTTCAGATTATTAGTCGACTTATCACAGCAGAGTGTATTGTAAAGTATGATGGATCTCTATACTATATACGCTTTTGACGATCTGTGCAAACATCGAAGGGAAATCGGTAAATCACATCACTCAATGATGCAAACCTGACTGACACATATCATAATTAGTAATACACTGATTGAAGCAGCTGCTACTTGCACTGATTGTTGGCGAACGCCTCGGACATGACGATCCTGTCCATGAGCTTCTCCAGCCTAGCGGCGCCGGGACCGGGCCTGAGCACCCAATCGTCGCCGACGACCCCGCAGTCGACGCTGCCGTCGGCGCCAGCGCCACACCATCCACCGGGCACGAACATGCTGCTGCTCCCGTTCCTCCCGCGGCCGAGCAGCAGCTCGTGGTCGATGGCGTCGAGCACGGGGTCGTCGCGCGCGAACTTGCGGGCGAACGGCGCGTTGCTGCTCACCATGCGGTCCCGGTCGGCGAGCGTGAGCTTGTGCGGGTGCTGGCGCGGCGGGACGTCCCACTGGATGTGGTGCAGGTCGTGGTTGGCGACGGTGGGCACGAAGCGCGGCGCGTTGCAGAGCACGGTCTGGAAGTAGCCCTCCGGGGAGGAGACGAAGTTGGCGTAGTACATGAGCAGCACGCGCGGGAGGTTGTCCCACCCCCACACCACGTACTCCACGAAGTCCCGCGACAGCGCCACCCACGCCGACCCCGTGAACAGCTTGAACGCCGTCGGCAGCTCGCGCCGCTGGGCCACGTAGAAGATGTCCTGCTTCCGCGACATGTACAGCCCCGGGTCCACGATCAGGGGCTTCGCGCGCTGCCCCCTGCGCGTGTTTCAGCCGTCAGCCACGAAGACAAGGTCGCGGATGCTACTGCTCGGAGGAGAGAGAGAGAGAGAGAGAGAGAGAGAGAGAGAGAGAGAGAGAATAGCTACTACTCACTCCTTCCATCCCAGGTAGCCGGTGTGCTCGATGAAGTTGACGTTCCTCGGCAGCGTCGAGAATACGTGGAGTACATCTGTCCATCGCCACAATTAGTATTGATTGATTAATTAATTAGCACGTACTAAGCGAATTCGATTATTAGACTGCTAACGTGTGAAATTAAAATTGTACGTGGTTGCTCTAGCTCCAGCTAGAAAACGTCAAACTCTGGTACATCAGCATGTACGACAGGTACTAAACGTGTCAAGATTATTCTAGACGATGGTGGACTACGTACGTATACTGGAGAAGTGGTGTACCGGCCGCCGGCCGGGGTATACATGTTGTACGTACCGTCTTGGGTCATGAGCGGGTAGTCGGAGGCGGAGAGGTTGATGAACCAGTCCCAGTCGCGGCTGCGGCGGAGGAGCACGGCGCAGGCGTGCAGCGTGTTGGCCACCATCGTCGGGCCCCGGTACGTCACCATGTTGGCACGGCGGATCACCTCCACGTTGCCCACGCGCCGGAACACGCTGCTGTTGGACACCCGCGCCGCCAGCTCCAGCCGCTCCGCCACCGCCGCCTCCCGGTCCAGGTGCACCACGTACAGGTTGCGCGGGTGGTACAGCGCGTGCAGCGCCCGCCACAGCCGGTCCAGATCGCCCTTCGACCCGGAGATCAGGTACGCCAGCCGCGGAACGTCAGCGCCGGGGGGCGGAGGCGGCGGGGACGACGACGTGTTGGCCTCCTGCCCCTGCTGCTGCCGGACGTGCGACTCCACGAAGTCGGCGCGGTAGGCCGGGAGGAAAGCGAAGAACGAGTCGGAGATGGACGGCGACGACGACGAGGTCATGGCGAGGGTGACGGCGAGGAACAGGCAGACGCTGAGAGCGGCTGAGAGCGCCCACCTGCCGTCGACCAGCGACGCGGCGCTGCTCGGCAGAAGGGACTCCCCGCCGCCGCGCGGCGACTTGGTTGACGGGGAGTAATGCTCACCGCCGCCGCGGGGCGTCTTCGCCGACGACGGCAAATGGTGCTGACCGCGGCCGTTGGCATGCATGGTGGCCGCCTCACCAACGACGTGGTACCACAACAACAGCAGCAGCAAGGATCAACTAGTCCTATATACTAGGACGCTACAAGATCGCATAGCTGTTGCGTCAGAGCGAGCGCACCAGCTCGCGCCTATGCCTTAACGCGCGATGCAAAGAACAATTCCTTGCAAGGAATAACTAGTAGGGACGAGAGAGACCAATGTCAAAATGAAAACTTTTTCTAACAATCTGATCAAAGATACGTGTTGGAAAACGAGAGGAAATAAAGACGCTGATGCAAATGAATTGACCTCAGCGAGATCTCAACTATTGATCAGTAGTTGGGACAGAGACAGTCAATTAAATACGTACGAGAGCTGATCGGCACCTCTTCAAAAGATGAAATCAAGAACACGAGATGCCGAAGTGACCTTCCTTCTCTATCTAGGTTGCATATTTTGCATGTGTTGATCTGGGCATCTAGAGAGGGAGAGAGGGAGGGAGGGAGGGAGAAGGGGAAGGAGAATTGGAGATAGGAAATTAATTAGGATAAATTAAATGAGATCCAGTCTAGGAGAATAGATCGAAGAGCAGGTATTGCGGAGGAGGTTATTAGTTGCAGAGATGTCGCAAAAGCAATGGGGAGATATATATAGTGTATGGGAGAGAAGATATATATAGTGTATGGGAGAGATTAAACAAATGGATTGGCGGCAAGTGGCAGCTCCCTGGTTAACACGGCCCATAACCTCCCCCCACTAATCACAATCCTTCAACTCTCTCTTCTCCGTACGCAATATGCTCTCTTTCTCTCACACACAAGACAACACAATGTTCTTGCATTGCTGCATCTGTCGCATCACGGATTCTCTCGAGCAGGGATAACTTACCGAAATCGTCTCGAAAATCGTTCCAATCAGGTAACGATTTTTATTGAAAATTACTTAAAAATCGCTAAAATCGAAGAGTTCTAAATTCAAACTTTTTTAACAAAAAAATTGAAAAAAAACCGATAAACGTGATATTTCGTCGATAATCACCATATTTAGCTTGATAATCACGATATTTGCCTCGAAAGTCAGTCAACCAAGCGAACTTCCTCGTCGATCAATTTTTTGAGTGATTTTCGCTCGATATACCTCGATAATCGTTTGATATGCCTCGATAATCACGATATTTGCATCGCATAAATTTTTCCAAAATTTTTATTTCTTAAAAATATAACCGGTTTACCGTCCGGTATATAATATCGTACCAGCTTAATAAAATTGATTATCGCAATATTCGATCAAATTTCAACGATAATTTGAGCCTTGCACTCGAGCTAGTTTTTCGTGTGACATCACAGATTAAAGATATATTTGACTTTGTGCCTCGTAATAATCCCATACATTAATCATCATCATCATCCGGTAGTTAACTTGCTCCTGCTTGCCTGAAATATACATATGACAGGAGACATCTCTGAGTTGTCGTCTGTCACCCTACACATTGCCATGCCATCCTAGTAGAGATGGCAACAGGGAAAATCCCCACGGGGAGCAACGCCCCACCCCCGATCCGCGATAACCAAGGTTTTTCCCGTCCCCACAAGTGGGGCTTAATTTTCACCATCCCTGACCCCGACGGGTTTGCAGGGCCCCGACGGGGACGAATCCCCGAAAATGGACAAGCAAAGATTAGCCCAAAGACATATATTGCAGTAGAAAATATCAACTCTATAGAATGTGTGCTTATTATGAGCCCTTGGCCAAGGGTTCTGTTACATGAAAACAGAAGTTAAACACAGAGGCAGAATGCAACGTAAATTTAAGATATAGACATATAATTACCAAAGATAAAAGACAGCAGGTCAGACTGCAACAACTACACATCAAGAAGTAAAAAACAAAGCAGAGCACATTAAAAAACAAAGCAAAGCAGTTCATACTGCATCTGATCAGAGCATGGCTTAATCAAGCAAGAACAGAGTAGAGCACATTAAAATTCTGGTAACTTCCCAGTGAGTAAAAAATAGAGACAATACATTAAAATTGTTCACAAATCAGAAGACGAGTACATCACAGTACATCATATTAAAATTGTTCACAAATAGTGTTTGGCCTTAAGCCGCAAATCCATAGGAGTACAGGACCAACAAGAAGTAGAAACCTCCTCACGAGCCGCGAGTGTAGAAGTGTAGAACCATCTCCTCACAGTCACATTGTCATCTCCTATGTAAGATGAAAGCAAACATTTAGTGAAACAATTGGGGCTTGTTTGGAAACCATGTTCCCGACCGAGATCCCGGCCGAATCCCGTGGGCCAAAAGTCCCGTGGGAAGTTTCCCTGGTCCAGCCGAACTGGATATTTGGATAAGAGGGGAAGATGGATTCCTCGGTCTAATCCTTGTTATTTCCACGGGGAAAAAATCAACACGTCTACACACTAGGAAATATTCTCTGCCCGCATCGCTGCCGCCGCACACATCCCTCCCTCCTGCATCGACGCCGCCGCACGCATCCCTCTCAAAACAGAAGACTCCCTCGCCCGGAGTATGTCGCCGCCGTTCGATCTTCATCGGCCCGGAGTATGTCGCCGCCGTTCTTGCTCGCCATCTCTGTCGCTCCCGGACTCCCTCGCCCCCTCGCTCCTCGCAGGAGCCACCGGATCCCCTTCGCCGCCGGTCTTCGATGCCATAGTCCAAAATTGCCGCTCCCCCTTGTCTCTTCCTCACTCATCGCCGGTCGACTCCCGTGAAGGTAAAGTAGAAACTTGCCGCTGCATGCCTTGGCCTCTCTCCTCCTTTGGCTTGTGAAAATCAGAGGAAATTGTGTAGGAAAATGTGTAACAAAGTTTGTGATGTGTAGGGTTTGTATAGATCTTTAAGTTTTGGTTGAAGTGCGTGATGAGGTATTTTGGTTGTGATGTGTAGGATTTGGTCCCTTTCGATTTGCCTAGATCTGGAAATGGCCTGGTTTATGGCGTGTTTGTGTATAGGACTGGGTCCTATCTGTGGGATTCATGCCAGATGGTTCTTGAGCAAAATTTTGCATATCCTTGTACATGAATTTACTGATGAGAATATATTTTAGATTGCTACTTGTGCTTGTACTTCTGTAATTCATGGATGCCATAAGATCCTTCAAAGATTTCGGGGGAGTAAAAAGCTTCAAACTTCTGTGCATGTCTCATTACAGAGATATCCAAGGTGATTTCTGCTGAGATGAGATTCTGATTTTCTAATGACAGCTAAAGCTTGTGCATGCACCAACAGTAACCGATTAGGGCCGAAAAAAAGCTCGTTTGTGAGGCTCGTTGGCTCGATTCAAAGTTGTTCCAATTAAACTATTCACATTTATTCAGTTTATTTGGAATAGTTGGGGTAACTGATGCCTATCAGGAGCTTGACAAATGATTTTGTTTTGGTTCCTACCCATATGCATAATGCATTTGTGGAAAAAGGGGTAGCTGATTGGGGAAAAGAAAGTATGTCATATGAGAAATTGAGAAAGTAAGGGACAGTTACTATGCAAACTACTCTATCCCTTTTAATGTTTGTGGTTATAGTTTTAATTCTCATATTGTATTGCATCATTTTTGTAATTTGATTATTTCACATGGAGCCAGGATGACCTAATTTAGCTGTTCCCACACTAGAGTTGCCTCCAAGTGCACAGCTGCCGGTAGCTTTGATGCTCAGGTTTTCGTATTCCAGTTTGTAAATTCAGTGGGCAAGTGTATTACTGAACTCTAGTCTTCTGTATTGATACTAAAGTATGAAACTAAAAGGGTTGAATGTTAGGGAATTTTACCCATGTGGCTTCCAAATGGTGGCAAGGAAAATTTTCCCTTAGGGGGAAGTTTTCACCGGGATTGAGGGGGATTCAATATGCCATCAAAATCCCCCAAGGGAAAATTTTCCGTAGGTTTCTTTTCCCTAGCATCCAAACATGCCCTTGATATGTAAAGACTGATATATGTAAACTTCATTTTCTAAACACTTAACCTGGATCTCTTCTTGAATGTCTTGAAGGCAAGTCCAGAAGCTAATAACAACACCCTGATCATCATCTGTGAGAACAAATTGTAAGAATCAATATCATTTTACTGTAAGCTAGTAAAACACATTAATTGTTTCATACAATACCTTTGTATTTGTTTCGAAGCCAATCCTGTGAATACAACAATGCCTCCAACATCTCAGAAGTGAGACGACTGCAATGCTCGCTAAAAATTCTCCCACTTGTGCTAAAAGCAGACTCTCAAGCAACTGTGCTTACTGGAATAGCAAAGATTTCTCGTGCTATCATTCTCAATATAGGATAGCGTGTCCCAGCCACCTTTCACCAATCCAATACATTAAAATTTTCTTGTGTAGTTGAAACATAGTCATCCTCCAAGTAGCGATCTAGTTCAGATTTTAGCCTTTGAGATGATGACCTTTTCTTGGCGACACGTGCATTAAAGATGGATATAACTGTTGGAGCTTCCATCGAAGAAATTGAGACCAATGATTCAGTATTATCATCATCATTAGTGACTTGGTACTCAGTCATCAATTCACATAATAATTTAGTAACTTTCTGTACTTGAGACTCACACTCTTCATCACTAATGCCAAGTAGCATTTCAAAGCAAACCAGCAACACTTCAATCTTAAATCAAGGATCAAGAAGCGTGGCTACTGCACCAAAAAAAAAATAAAAATAGTAATCATGACTTCCAGCTGCCTACTACACTGCAGAAAAGATGCAAAGTGCAGTTGTACATAAATTAAAAGAACAACAATGAAAAGCGTATCCTTACGAAGAAAAAGAAACAAACAAGATGCTATTTGCCACCTGGCTATTCAGTTCAGAATTTAACAAGTTGAAAATTAAATAGCACTTGATCAACTATATTTGCATAAATATAGTGCTGACAAGTTAGTGGGTAATGGGATCCTGTTGGAAGATGAACTTAACAAGTACTTGCTAGATAACAGACACGCCACCAAACATTTGATCGCATCTTTTACATCTTTTATATCACCAAAGATTTCTGATGTCATATAATCTAATCATCATCAGCCCCAGGATCAGTGCATCATATAGTACAAGTTACACTCTCCTTTCTCCTGATGAAGGTAAAGCTTGTGTCAATGCAATAATATGCGCTTCTTCCAGGTTCGGTGCCACAGACTAGTGCTTGGGAGCTTATGTCAATTCAGTAATATCATTATTTGAGACATTTAATTATATTACAAAGTAGGCATACTCTGTTTGGACGTGAGTTCACCGTTTGATGGACACAAGGTTTATATGCCAAAAAAAAGATGGAAATTGCTATTGTGTTAGTACTACAATGTAATACGCATGTTTTAGCACACGGACATTTTACTAGTATTTGTTCCAAACAAGCCATTTCACAAGAGACCCATAATTATCTAGAAATGGGTATAGTGGATCACCTCACTAAAGTAGCTCATTTTATACCAATGAATACTAGGTATGGAGGTAATAAATTGGCAAAGCTATTGAAAGGACCGGGATGTCGGCCTAGAGGGGGGGTGAATAGGCGATTACAAAATTATACCCAATTTAAACTAAACTATCAGAGATAATGCGGAAGCTATGGGTACAATTAAATTTTACAACCTAACAAGATGATCCCGAGAGCCCCAACCCAGATAGTCCGGATCTATGGTCCGGATACTCCGAATGATCCGGATAGTTCGGATAAAAATACCGGATACTCCGGGTTGAGTGTCTCGGCCAAGAATTCAAGATCTAAGCAATCCACTTGAACAAGAAGTATGTAAATACTACTAGGAACCTATATCAAGTGGAGAATAGGAGCCAAGCACAAAAACAAGATAGATCGGGGCTCCCAAATAAATCAACCCTATACAATCATCTCAATCACATATAGGAATGAATTCAAGCAAGTAATGAAAGAGATGAAACCGAAATGAAGATGGAGACACAAAGATTTTATCCCGAAGTTCCGATCCTTGAGGGGATCCTACGTCTTCGTTGAGGCAGCACCAAGCTGGGGTCTCTTTCAACCCTTGTCCTCCCGGTGTTGCACTTTGCACTCGCCTGTGACACTACAGAATGACGGTACGAGTCATTTTCGATCTCGACCTTAAAGTACGACTCTTGTATCGTGTTTTTGGGCCGTTTCTAGGAGTTTGAGCCTTTCCGGGGGGATTTGGGCCTTTCCGGAGGGGAATTGGGCCTTCCGGGGGAGTTCGGGCCTTAGGGGGTCTATTTGGGCTGAAGTTGGGACATAATTAGGCCATGTGGAGGTGGACTAGGACAGCAACCCTGCTGCCCTAGCCCTTGGTGCGCCCCCCTCTCCCCATATGCACCCCCTCCCACTTCCCTCTCAACCCTAGCCGCCTCCCCTAGCCCCCACTTGCGCCTCCACCCTTCCTCTTCCTCCTCTACCTCCTCTAGCCGGCCCTAGGCGAGTTCCAACCCCTCCCCTTGTTGTCACGCCCTTCCATACCATTGTCCTCACCGTTGGGAAGCTCTGCGATGAGAAGATCCGGCGGGATTGGCACGTGCAAGGAGATCGGGCGACCGGGAGGAGTTTTCGCTTGCTCATCGTTAAATCGGGCTAAGGTATGGTGATGGGAAATCCTTGGGGTGGATTAGGTGTTGTGCTAGAGGTGTTTTTGATGTTTTTAGATCAAGTGGTGATGCTGTGATTGGGTAGATTAGATGAAAACTAGAGTTTGCCATGTTCTCTGCTTCGGGCAGATTGTGCAGTCGACCTAGGGTTTGATTTTTCGCGACCTCAGAGTCGGAATTTGGTCGGCCGCCTGTTGAGAAAATTGTAGGTAACTTCAATACCTTTCAGTGGACATAAAGAACGTCCAATTCTGCCTAGCCGTTGGAAAGTTATGCTTGATTTACCGAACATGTTCAAATCTGTGACGTAGTTGGGACAGAACGTAGTGTTTTGTAGATTAAACAATTTTAGAGGCCGAATCAGCTTTTCCCAATACTTAGAAAAAGTTAGGAAATTTCCTAAGCTTCGTGATGATGTACTCGTTTAATCGATTCGGAGTCCTAGAACTAAAGTTATGCTAGATTGAAGCCTGCTGTTCCGGAGGGACAGATTCTCTGTTTTTCGGTTTTGGGAGTAGTTTGTGAAGTCGGGGTAGACGAGCTTTTGCGTACTGTTTTGGGTCACGTTTTGAGTGTGTGGTATGTTTGTGCAGGTGGTGTGACCCCGGGAGTGCCCTTAACCTCTCGCCAATCCGTCGCCCGAGGTTAAGGCAAGTGTATTGGAATGGGTAGCATGTGGTTTGCTTGCTTGTTTGATTAGATGCAAATTGTTTCCATGTTATGCTATCTTGCCATGCTTAGTGTTTGTACATGATATGATGAAAATGGTATGTTAAGATGCTATGCAATGATTAATTGTTTATGATTATGGCATATGTTGCATACATGACATGAAAACTGGCCCGGTCGGTGAGAACGTCATAACTAGTCCGGTAAGGTCAGTGAGAAAGTTATGACTAATCCGGAGCGCCATGGATGTAAGACCTACCTCGTGATTCCACCCACGTGGTGAGTGGAAGCGAGGAGTAGGCACCCTCCATCTACGGGATGGAAGGGGGACGAGGGTGCACGCCGACGGGTGTGCACTCGGCAATACCGGTATTTGCGTCGAGGAGACATGTGCATTGCATACATGATGATGATGATGATGAAATGAGTTCTATGAAATTATGATTCGATCATGATGTTGAGTATGGTATGTATCGATGGTGGCATTGAATTGTCCTTTTCAGTCCATTGCAATATACTTGCTGAGTGATGAACTCACGCTTGTGTTTTATGATGTTTTTAGGTACCATGAAAACGGCATGCGGGAAAGGGGTTTAGCTACACTTGTACACGTAGCTCCACATATATAGATAGTTTCTATCATTTGGAGTCATGATAATAAGATTAGTGCCATGAAACTTGGATTATGGCTTGATTGTGTGCTTAAGTTCATCTTTTGCTTCGTTATAATTTGTGGAGTGGTTGAATTCATTATTTTAGATGCAAGATGTTGCTATATCAATGGTTATTGCTGTTTTAGATGTCTCATATTGTGTTATATCTTGCCATGATATTGCTATTGCTTAAAATCATGGAAAAACAAAGGAGATGCTGCCGAAATTTTTTGTTTTAGCATTTACGTCCTTGCTGTAATTTATCTTTATTTTATGGTTTTTAGATGCTTGTTCTATCATGTTTGGTGACATTCAGGGCATACTAGATGCTGGGGTGTTACATCGCCGATGGCCCAGTCACCCAAGACACAAGGGTCTCTTTCAACCCGCTACCCGCCTGGTGTTGCACCTTGCACTCGCCGGCTTCACTTCTTGATCCCTTTCCTTTCGGAGGTGGAATCCAACCTTTACAAACTTCCTACGGCACACCACACAAAGAACCGGTGGCTCGTAGGCGACCTCCTAGCCGTCTAGGAGTCCTCAACCTTGAAGAGCAACAAATGCTCACGAAGAATTCACTTAGAGCTATCTCAAGTACTCAACAACTCAAATCAATCCTCAATCCAAACACCTCTCTCCTCTACCCAACCCTTCACACAAAAGGGGATCACTAAGATCTAAGGAGTATGGAGGAGTATTGGGGGCTCAAAAACTCACAAAGAACACCTCTAACACCCAGCAAAAACCTCCCCTAACGGCTCCTTTGAAATGCGCAAGAAGGGGGCTTTAAATAGAGGAACCCCCAAAACTAGCCGTTTGGGACCGAACCGGGCAACCTGGAATGTCCGAATCAAACCTCGGATACTCTGGATCATCAAGACACTCCGAATTTAACCCCGGATACTCCGGATCTCCCAAGTAGCACACAGCAGCCCGACGAAAACGGGCATAACTTTTGACCCGGACCCCGATTTCAGTGAATTTCGACTCTACGGAAAGTTAAGAACAAAGGCTACACAACTAACAAGGTCTCACTACCCAAAACCCAAAGGATAAAAATAGATTTCACATGGAATCCAAGAGAGACCTGCAACTCTCACTTTCTGGCACCACCAATACCACTCTCTCTCTCTCTCTCTAAGTTTCACAAGGAGGGATCACTTGAGCACTCGAGACTTGTCTAAGTAATTTTAACGATTGCATCCCTATTAATAGTACGGCAATCCTTAGACTTAAATTTAAATCAAAGATAATACAAGTTTAGAAATAATCACTTGCTGTCTTCCATCTTAACGCCGGTGCATGAAGATCTTCACCATATAATTGATGACATCTTCGCCTTGTCCAACTTGACTCGATTCACCTCATGAGGCTCTCGTCCTATCAACCTTGACTTGATCATCCTCTTCGACGATCTCCACGCTAAGTCGATCTTGACTTAGTCCTCAACTCTTGATGACACTGTCGTCTCGTTGACCTTGGCTTAACGGTCATCCTTCAAGATACCTTGGTCATCATACACTCACGGGACCTAATTCTTTCCAAACCACTCATGAAAGACATTAGTCCCAAAAGCTCAATAGATATATAAACAAGTTGATATTTGTGAGCAATTGATTGCCACAAGTGTTTCATATAAAGAAGCACAATAGAAATGGAAACACTTGACATAAGAAATGTTCTCTACTAAGTACATCATGATGAATATGTAATTGAACTATATGCACTAGAGAGATAATTGCCAATATGATGAATCATTTAAATCAAGGCAATGATCACATACTTTACTTAAATGAAACACGTGATAGAATATACACGAATTGTACATGCGCAAATAATATTTGGAAAGAGAGTAAATATGTGATCTAATTCTAGATTAAACTTCACTAAGAGAAGTGCATGAGAAGATATACAACTAAGACAAGTATGCACCATGTCAATCTATAGCAATGTGAAGTTTAACTCTAGTTAATACATGCATACTAAAATCAAAGCACATAATGAACTCAAATGAATATGCAATTTATCAATATGCACTTGACAATTGATGAAAGAATTTAACCAAAGATATACCAAACTCCTCTCATTAAGGTGAGACTTAGAGTAATCTTAATCAATAATCATCTTAGTCTCATATTAACACGCAACCTAGAGGATTGGCATGAATTAAGTGCTTAATAGACTAATGACCTTAACAAGATTGCTATCAATACGCGCTTGTCATTAAACACTAAAGCCATGCATCATAAACATAATCAATAACAATATATGCATGTCAATTAAGCACAAAACAACTTTCATTGATATTAATATGATTGTCATCAAAATACGTTTGTCATTAATCACCAAAATCATTGCAAGAGTCACTTACACTTTCAGCTATACGTGAGCAAGATTGTGTGTTTACATGAAGTACCTAAGAAGGTAGTATTATACCGTGGTAGTTAGTTTATCTCATATTTCTAGAAAAGTTTGCACAAAGCTTTGGGGACAGTTGAATCTTAGTACCGCATATCATCCGCAAACAGATGGACAAACGGAGTGAGTGAATCAGATCTTGGAGGATGTGTTGCATGCATGTTCTTTGGAATATGGTACCAGTTGGGATAAATGTTTGTCGTATGCTGAATTTTTCTATAACAATAGTTACCTAGTAGCCTGCAAATGTCATCATTTGATGCACTGTATGGAAGGAAGTGTAGAACCCCACTTCTATGGGATCAAGTGGGAGAGCATCAGCTGTTTGGACCGAGCATCATCAATGGAGCAAAAGAGAAAATTAGAATTATATGAGAAAGGCTTAAGATAACTCAATCTAGACAAAAGAGATATGTTGATAATCGCCGAAGGGAATTGACTTTTGAACCAAGCGATCAAGTGTATCTTAGAGTCACTCCTCTCCAAGGTGTAAAGAGATTCGGTAATAAAGGGAAATTTGCGCCAAGGTATGTGGGACCATACCCGATTTTGGCAAAGATAGGAGAAGTTGCTTACAAGTTGAGTTTGCCAGCAGTATTATCAGGAGTGCATGATGTTTTCCATGTATCATAGTTAAAGAAGTGTCTTTGAGGTCCGACAAAACAGACGCAAGTGTCTTTGAGCGCCAAGGTATGATGTTTTGAGAATTTTTTAGAATTTTCTAGAATTTATTTGAATTATTTTGAATATCTTCTATTTAGGCCTATTGTGAAAATTTACTTAAATGTTTGAAAATTTTAAATAAAGTTTTGTTTGAAAATATTTTATTTGAGCTCAAATATTTTTGAAAATTTTCTAGAATTGTTTACAATATTTTTGCTATTTATTTTGAATTAAATAAATTTCTAGAATTATTTTAGATAACAAAGTTTAAAAATTCTTTAAATAGTCTTTTGGGATGAGCCCAACTAGGCCCAGCCCGCTCCTCCATGCCTCAACCCATTTGGCCCAGCCCGCCGCCGTCGCACTATGCACAAAACCTAACCCGCTTACTCTGTTGATTCAAAGGAGTTCTACGATGGAGAGTACCAGGATAACTAGAACCGTTACCCTAGCCAAATGCTAGTGGTAATTCTATTAGTTTTTACTTTAGTTTAATTTATTTTCGTTGCTTTACTTTTATTTGTCCTATGAGCCAATTTTCTTGTAAAAGATTATGCCAGTTAATGAATAAAGATACGTTAGATATGTTGTGTTATTGACTTTGTTTATTTTGTACACTAACTCGATCCTGGATGTGTTTTACAATAGGGTTCGGATGTGTTACTTCCGGGTCCGACAGAGAATAAATGGTCATATTCACTATTTATTTAGGAATGGGAATTTTGACATATTGAGAAAAATTGTCTTTGTTATTTTAATATAAAAACAAAAATAAAAACTAGGTTTGGATGCGGGCGAGTTATTTATATAATCTGTGAAGTACATGGACTTACACATAGTGCATGGGAAGTTCTCACCCGGGTCGATTAGGGACTGAACCTAGTGTTGTATAATAAGACATTTCATATAACCACAAGTGCTATTCTATGATAGTCTTAACCTATTAAGTTGCTTGGGACTAGCTTTGTACATTGAAAGGCGCCCAAAGTAATACGAGCATTTCAGGTGGGTTTACTTGCAGGGGTGCCCTCACCGATATGTTGAGAATAACGTTTACCGATACAATGGTGCATGTTTTGCTATGGGGAAATTGTCACGACAGGGCATATAGCTGTCATTGATACTATGTGTAAAAATATAATCTGCCGCTATAGTAAGTGGATCAAACATCACCGAGCTGGTGCAAAGATAGGTTTAGGTGATGTAATGGTTCTCGTCATGATCTCTCTAACACACATCAAAGGAAGTGTGAAAATAGCGGCAACGAGAGTTGGTTATGTCTTATGGGTAAAGTTATACTCATCTGTAGAGTGTAAATCTTTTCGAAAAGTCGTGCTCACGGTCATAAGAGACTTGGTGCATCGATATTAGTTAGATTTTGTGTCGTTTTAATAAAAAATGGTTGAATTGGAAAAATTAGTGAAAAACTTTGTTTCAGATTTTACGCGAAGTATGGCAAATGATGGAACGATGAACACAATCACAGACGATTGTGAGTTGTTTACATTTTATTCTATTTATGCATATTATTTTCAAACTTGTCAACTGCTCTTTATAAATTCTATTTGCAATCTACTATTTAATATTCACGACTAAATCTCACTTTATGCAAAAGAACATGGTAGGCTATCTATTTTCTTTGACACAGCCAATCATTTACTTATAAATTTGTGATATACTACAAGCCTTGTTGACTACAAATATACTCGCCATTTCCTGTTGATATTTAGTGGGAGAAAAAACCGAAGTCCCAAACAACTCATACTTTATTGCAGGCCACGAAGATTACAGTGATGAATATTTCTATGTTTATCCTTGTCAGTTGACTATGGAATATTTTAGACTAAAAGGCATATTGCTGGACTTTGGATATTTTTTGCTACACTTTTTTTTGGTCTTTAAGGCCTTATTGTAAGAACAATGTACCGTTATTCTATTTTTTTTTGTGATATTGTGTGTGTGTGTGTGTGTGTATATATATGTGTGTGTGTACTAATCACTGATTATGAGATTAGTACAGTATGCACATCAAACCCTATGGTATTCCATACCAGAATGGAGCATCTCGACATATAGTGACTCATATAGAGCCTTTTAGGATTTGAAAAAGTATGCTAGATGAATCCCAATAAGAGTATAATTTCTATTTGCTTTGAAGGAGAACTAGAGATGTTATATAAACCTAGGGATGGTAATAGAGAACCCAAGCAACCAAGAAGCCACAAACAAAGTAAGAAGTGCACGAACAGATTACAAGCTAGATTGTTCTTTAGCAATATATTTTTATATAGTGCAAGGATCCAAAGATCCTAAAAGGTTTGAGAAGTTGCGAGAGGTTGGGCTTAAAGAATTTGCTGTTGACTTCGTCAAATCTTCTCTCTCATCGTGATTACTTCGGCGTCGTTACTTTAATTTTTATGAGATTTATCTTTTCTATTCTTAAGATTGTATAATAACACTCTTATATGGGAAAGATTTGGAGACCATACAGCAAGCCACAGCACTCCCCTCCCCATTTTGCAAAAAAAAAACCCTCCGTTTTCTCCAAATTACGGATAAGTCCCTATAAATTACAAATAAATCCTTTGTGATTTTTTGTGAGGTAAGAAAACCTTTTTAAAATAGCGTTTAGGTCCCTCGGTTTGTTACTTTACAGAAAAGACCTCCCGTTAAATACAAATCTCGAACAAACCCTTTTCTAATTTTTCAGGGTAGCAGTCAGGTCCAAAAAAATAACAAACAGGTCCCCGTCCCTTACATTTAGGTTCTTTCTCTGTTTTTTCCCGAAAAAAATATTTTCGTCAACAGAAATATGTGTATAACTCTATCTTTAAACCTTTTTCTCAACTCGATCTCTAATATTTTTTGAAACATGTATTAATTTTTTTTTGCAAAAAAACTCGTTGTTACATAAATTCGTCGACGGTTCCTACCTAGCGTTTTTTTTTAAAAAAAAAAATACTTAGATCCTCCTATTTTTTTAAAAAAAAAAGAAAAAAAATACTTAGATCCTCCTATTTTTTTTAAAAAAAAATTAATTAAATTTCGTACGACGCCGCAACACGCGCGACCCCACCAAGTCGTTTCCCATAATGAAAGGATCCCGAGACCGCTAAGTGTAAGGCCTTGTTTGTTTGCCCTATAGATTATATAATCCAGCTTATATAAGTTAATGGGGAAACAAACAGCCTAGATTATAATCTAGATTATATAATCTAAAGCATGAGATTATAATAATCTATAAGCAGCCATTAGGGTGCTTATATAATCTCAAACTAATAATCCAACACAGTAATAATCCACGAAAACAAACAACCCACCGGCTTATTTAAAGGTAGCTTATATAATCCAGCTTATATAATCCAACACCAAAAAGCTGGATTATATAAGCTGGAGAAGGAAACAAACAGGGCCTAAGAAGATGTACCGATGGATGCCATTCATTGACAAAATCGTGGTAGGACAGACCGGACAGCGACGAAAAGTACGAATGGTAGCAGAAACTGCATTCGCGAATGAAAAGGCAACGCAAGTGTGCACCGCCATGTCGTACGCACCTAGAGGTTCATAGCTGACTGGAGCCATGTGTGTGTATATATATATATACCTCTTTGTACGCCTTGTGAGCACGTACGTGCGCGGACGATGAAGCTTGATTCGTATACGTGTTTGGTTTGGCACGCAGGTACCGCTGATTCATGATTTTTTTTTAAATAATACTTTTTTAAAAATGAATTACAGTATTAATACGCGAAAAACAAAAATTACAAAAATAACACCTATTCGCCAAACGGTATGACGAAATAGCTATTTTCGCCAAACAATGTGGCCACAAATGCCCAATTACGCATTCCATGGGAAACGAGGGTATTATCGCCAAACCGTTTGGTGAAAATAGAGTTGTCGCCATACGGTACGGCGAAAATAACTATTATCGCCATACGGTTCGGCAAAAATAGCTATTGTCGCCGTACGGTTCGGCGAAAATAGCATCTTTCCCCTAAACTCTGACGACCGACTGTTAGCTGCGTAATTAAGCAAGTGTTGCCCGCACCGTTCGGTGAAAATAGCTATTTGGCCGTACCGTTCAGCGAAAATAGCTATTTCGCCGTACCGTTTGACGAATAGATGTTATTTTTGCAATTTTTGTTTTTCGCGTATTAATGCCGCAATTATTTAAAAAAAAATCCGCTGATTGATCTGCTAGATGTTGCTGTCGCGTGGAAGGAAATTAAACGTCCGGGGGTGTTTTCTTTCCGATGAGATGACGTCTTAGGTGGGATTAGTGGCATGCCTAAGGAGGATAAAAATAGAGGGTACCAGTGCGAAGTTGTTACGAAGGTGATGCAGTAAAAGATATATTTAAATGTCATGTGTAATCTAAATTAAAATGTAAATTAATAAGCAATACAGTTAAAATAACAAATAATTAAAGATAATACCTTTATAATAGATTATACACTCCAAAAGTTCAAAAACATATACAAAGAACAATCTAAAGAATAAAATTAAATAGATTAGCAATACACATAATACTAAAGATAATACAAGATATCATGGGTGCAATGTGCGGATGTAGATCCGATTTCGTACAGTGCCGTGCAGTTTGACAACTGAAAATTACCTGATGAAGCGGAAGGCAACCACCGGAGCTGGTCAGGTACTCAGGTGATGCCCGTCTCGTGTACGGCAAGACGGCCAATACAAAAATATGTGCTCCCATCCGTCCCTTTTGACGTAGCTTTCTATTGTACTAAAAGCACATGGTACTTTCTATATTTATAAATAGTTGTTTGGATATTAATACGATTTCCAAAACACAATTTTGATCACTAATTTTTATTATAATATATTTATAAAACTTTATAAAATTATAATATTATTAAAAAATACTTTTTGAGATAAATCTACATATATGATTTTCATGTATCTTGTTTAAATATTTAAAATGATATTGACAATTAAAGTTTCAAAAGTTTGACTACACATATATTCAAAACAACAACTATTTGTGATCGGATGGAGTAATACTTGCCTGTCAAGCTAGTACAGTACACCCTCACCCGTTCACTTTTATAATGCTTATTTTTTGAATGATCTTGTTCACAAATATAAGGCTTGCATGTAGATTTAATGAGATCTTCCTTGATATACCCCTATTTATTCTCTGTCAACCATATGCATTTATTCATTATCACCCACACAAAGTATATCTTTAATTTTCTAAGACAATTAAGTAAGGCTATCTAAGTCATTTTCTTTCATATCTTTCTCAATTTTAACTCAATCTTACTTCTTGTGTAAAGTCAAATTACGTTTTATAAAAATGAACAAAGAAAGTACCAATCAAGAACCAACGTGTAATTAATGTAGGCCAAAAGAAGTAGAGCGGTAAGTATTTAAAGAACAAAAATCACCTTACTACAACGACCTCTGGAGTCTAAATTGGACCCGCCTGAGTAACAATCATGCTCCCTTTATTCCAACAATTTCTAATTAATTTCGTTGGATCACACGTGTATATATATTTTGGGGGAAATGATGCTTGCAGAGGATAGTTCTGCTTTATCTGGAGAAGGTTAGGTACAAATACAATAGCCCACTAGGTTAGTTAATATGGACCATGCGAAGCAGTACCTCACTACGTCTACGTGGACAAGCACGCATTTTTGTGCTTATCACCTACTCCCTCTGTCCCACAAAGAGTGCATTTCTAGGATTTTTAAGACAGATTAGTGTGCAAGGTAAATGACTAATGTGCCCCTTATTACTCCATACACAAGCATGGTGGTGCTTCGGTTTCCACAAGCACTTAAATGAGCATGCATACACTTACAGCTGGGCCCTACAGACTAAAGATGCATTCTTTGTGGGACAAAATTTGAACACTAGAAATGCACTCTTTGTGGGACAGAGGGAGTACCTACCTACTCTCTCCGCAAGTTTCTAAGACGTTTTTTTTAGAGAAATTTTACGGTGTATTATACTGGTAGTATATAATATGTAGTAGAAATCATATCTAAGTATTGAGTTGTTAAAGGTGTTTCTACTACTTTACTACCAGATGAAGTACAAGTAAACTCTAGTTAATCTGATCCATTGGATCGAAAAGAATGAACGGTTTATATTCAATTTAGTGTACTATAAAAGAGCTCTTTTTTATCACATGGATCAATGCGACATTAAATATAACTATATTACCCTTAATCATCATCTTTAAACACTATATTTAATACATACATATAGAAAATATCAAGTAACGCTGGATATTTATTAGAGTTATAAAGAGAGCATCATACTAAATTTGTATTGAAACATAGGCTAAGGCAACATCGTTCAAAAAGTATACCCTACAAACTTGGATGGAGGGAGGGAGTATATGATATGAAACGGAAACGCGTTCTGCTTTATTACCCTTCGCAATCCATCGGTCCGAAAATCAAATCATTGAACACTTCTCTGCGAATTGTGCACTATTCTCACATGAATTTTGTAACACTTGAAGACGGTCAGCTACCCCTTTCAAAGCTAACTCACTTGTTCTCCAGAAAAATAAAAATAAAAAAGAAGCTGACTCGTACTCCGAGCGAGCTCAAGTTTCCCGCGTCATTTAACTTGGGAATCAAATGAAACAGAAGGGCTGCATCCAAGCAAGACCCGGAAACTCTCAAGCCTTTACTCGTGCCCATCGCAATTGGATTCAGGCCGTCAGGCGACAAGTTTCATTTCAGACACAGAATCGGGGGTTCGATCCTCACTGCCCACATACTTGGCAATCTTAAATCTAGGCACAACCTACCATTTCAGCAAACCTGAAATTAGAAAGAACTGTCAAGGCCGCCCAATAAACAAATCACCTTCTTCCCTCTCCTCCAAAGTGTCTCCGATAGGCAAGCATTCCACAGCTAGACTTTCCTGTACATAAACGTGCTATATATGATATTCCCCGAAAATATGGGGGAAAAGAAGCAATCAAACTTCTCTGGCAATTCCACGTCGAAGAGATTTTACTCCTAAATTACGGAATTACCGGTTAAACGTCGGTCTTAGTGCTGCACAGCCCTGTAGCTGGAGCGGCTGGAAGGATAGACCGGGGCAGCACCGAAGTCGCTGGGTCTTAGGCCGAACTGATGATGTCCGTCCCCACCGTGCCCATGGGCCCTCCTCACTTTGGACTTGTCAACCCTGGTTCGCCGGAAAACTTCTTGGATTTGGCGGTCATTCTCCTTCAGCATCTCATCAACATTGCCCGAAGGGCAGTTCAGAGGCCCGGAATGGTGGACCTTGTTGCCCTTGGATCCGTAGCCCTGTTGTCAAACAAGAAATAGTAAGACTTTCATGCAATCACTAATAAACTAGAAGCAGAAATCACCATGGTTGACAGTCATTTCTCCCACATGAATGGGAGAAGACTATAATATCCTTCCTGATGTATTAGTAATGCATTACAAATCATGGTTGGTAAACCTCGTAACAAATTGCTGGACTGCACACAAAATATATCCTGATGACCTCGATTCGATGAAACTACATTTTCAGTTTGACAATTGTAGTTCAACAAATGAGATTCGAAGAAATAATGCAGTATCCATGACTGAAATGGCATAATAACGGTTTCATCTTTTTGCGGTTCAGGTTTGGAGTTACTTACAATAGCTCCATCCACCCTGCCACTCCTTTCATCCTTCTGGTGGAATACTTGATCATATTTTTCACTAGTACAGAAGTGCTCGTTAATAGATTCAGAAAGCCTTCGTCCATGAGCAAACACTTCAGCTTGAGTGACCAATGTCCCATCGCTATCATATGAACATAGATTTGATCTTGTTGATACAACCACAGGGAAATTTGATGGGTTTGCAACACCAGGAACATGAAGATCACCATTTTTGCTCCGCCCAGGCTTTGATGGGTGGTTTTGATTAACAAGAGGCCCAGAATGAAATGTTCTCGTCGGGTAGACATGCTGAGAGTCTTCAGACGATTCAATAATATGAGTTGGCCTGGGTGGTTCAATTGGAAATCCGGATGCGGAGTCTTCCTTGCAGGGATTGAACATCTCACTCCTGCTCTTGGTATTGGCTTGGGCTTGCCTTTTCTGAGATTGAACACAAAATAAATTTATGCATATCAAAAATGGAAAAACTTGGTGATAGTAAAATTGTAGAGGAAAATGCACTGAACATGCTTGCTGGTATTTAGGACTTCATGTAATATGCTTTAGAGAAAAAAGAGTAAAGCTTAGATATACATGAAGGATCATGATACACCGTTATTGATGACTATGAGTGCAAACGTAGCTCCAAAAAATAATAAGATTACATATACCTCACCAAGCTAAAAATGAACAAGACAAAATATTCAGTAAAACGTCAACAAGTGGTTGTATTACCTGCAAAGATGACACTAATTCTGCATTCGCATCAGGTGCAGGGACTGCTCTTGACTCTCTAGTTCGTCTTTCGGGAACAAACTTATGTTGCTTTCCTCCAGCAATACCTTGCCTAGAGAAAGGTGAAAGTATGAAATTTAAAACGAATGCAGGCATTGCAGACTCAAGACAAGGCTAATTCTGTTTCACTTAAGTATTAAAAGTATCAAAACACAAATAAAGACAGGCATAGTCATGCAGGTCAGGAAAAGGACAGACTACTATGAGAATTCAGGTGTAAATTGCAAAAGTGCGAAAACAAACTGGGAAATACAACTTTTTAGAAGTAAGGGGAAGATCCCTGTGTGGAATTTAGAATAAGTGGATAACAGAATGACAGAAATGGACTACCCGCTTGGCTTCATAATATCTGTCCAACTACCATATGCACACACATGCCAAGGAGGTGTAACATCAAGAAACAAATCGATAAGGTCAGGTACATGTTACCCCTGCTAAATGGTTTAGTCTAGTCACTTAACTTCACACAACTTTCAAAGAATGGGTGTCGGGTAGACATGGCAAAAATACTACAACTACACACTTGATTTCATCAATGGAAAGATATTGTTTCTTATGGGAGTGGAAAGATATTATAAAACAACAATTCCCAATAAACTGGACAGATATGGTTAAATGGAGGCAGTATTTCATTGTATCGTCATGTTCATAACCAAGCAAATATATGGGTTTATATGGCTTGGGAATAAAGAACCATGTCTCTTTCAAGACTCTGTTTCCCTTATTAGTGTTATACAAAGATAAAAAAGAATGACAACAGGTCAGAAGAACATTGATCCCAGTTCCATAAGGAAGTTTTTGGTTGACAGATAATATTCAAACATAATTTTGGTTGTAAGTACCTTCGAGCTTCCTCCTCTCGGCGTTTTGCATCAAACTCTTTGCTCGGGGGATATCTCGGCAAACTTGAAGGATTGCAAGCATATGGTTTTGTAGTAAAAAACTACAGAACAACAATAATAAACAAAAGGTTAATTTTCTAAAGCAATAAGAAAAAAAATAAAAGCGTGAATACTACCAGAGTATAGCATTTGCACATTCTAAATAACAATTAGATGGTGAAAAGAAAGCTAACAACTAGTTGGGCTCTTTACAAACTACAACCTCTTCAAACAGAATATCAAATGGAACACATAGAAATGGGTAGCACTATACGTCTAACTATCATCCTTCTAGATCCAAAAGTTGGATCCAACTAGGAAAAGGTACAGTGGTAGACACAAGAAGGCAACTAGGAGGAACTCTTATTTCAAAAATATTTAAACTTCTAATCACAATACAGCTGATCCAAAGTCCAAGGAACTAAAACTAAAGAAAAGAAATTAAGGTGGAAATGGTTCAGTTTTGCTATGTTCAACTTCAAACATTACAATATTTGAAGGAGTAATTGATCAAATAGAATCTCTACATGTTAGAAATAACCAGACAGAAATGTATCCTGCAGGTGGAGAAAAGTAGAAGGAAATTGAATACCTCACTTTGCAACGCATAAGACGCTGTTCCTCGATCTGCTGGATCTATTGAAAGAAGAACATCTACTAATGCCAGAGCAGGCATAGGAAAATCGTTAAATGTGTCTGTAACACGCCTTGCATACGGATGTTGTGGTCTAAAAATCGTAGCATGGGGAAGTTTAGACTTCCCCCAGTAGTGCTCTGATGGTGAACCACAGAGTTTAAATATTTTATGTAACTGCTCAACCTACAGAAAGAATATTATGCACAAATTTGTTTTATGACCAAATTGAAAACATTCTCTTGTAGCATTAACTTCAAGTAAGAAGGGAGCTTGATAGCATACCTCTGTTCTACCAGGCATTATAGGCTTGCCAGCATATAGCTCGGCAAGAATGCAGCCAGTGCTCCAGAGATCTACAGCAACACCATAATTCGTGGCACCAAGTAAAAGTTCTGGTGGCCTATACCAAAGTGTGACCACACGACTAGTCAAAGGGTGCCGTTGTTCAGGATCAAAGAAACTTGCTAAGCCAAAATCTGCTATCTTCAATATGCCTCGGTTGTCAATCAAGAGATTGGAACCCTTAATGTCACGGTGCAGAATGTGATGACTATGACAATGCTCAAGGCCACGGAGTAGCTGTTGCATGTAACATTTAACCTGCAAAACAAGTATGCATATTTTAATCATATTTTAAGTAAACACATCTACTTTGTGAGTCTCCTTTGAAACCACTACAGAGTACAAGGCAATGGCATGTACTCTTTTCATTCTCCAGAGTTTGAAACCAAGATGATAGTAATTATTGCATAGTCTGACAGAAGATTTTCAGAAACATTGAATGAGGGATGCACTAAGGACCACTACATCATAATATCTATATCATAGTTATCAATACAGGTACGTACCGGCCGGTATGTACCATTTCAGCACCTAAACCGGTACAAAGTAGCCCTATGTACCGTACTGGCCTTGATAGCGGTGTCATACCGGCTCGATACCGGTCAATACTGACCATACCGACTTCAATATCGGTCAATAACAGACATACCGGTGGAAATGATAATATGATCTATTGAACTACATGTATATTTGATAGTACTACTATGTATTTGGAGTAATATTATAAGTGAACTTTAGTGTACATATAATTAAATATGTGTATACTTATAAATATATATTATTATACTAAACCCGAAACGGCATGCCGGTAAGGACAGGTACCGGAATGTTCCATTCCAAGAGTCAAACCGGTTTAGCCTCTGGTACGATATTGACAAGTTTGATCTATATACCTGAGGCTCCGTAAATTTTACGCCAGGAAAAGATGCTAGGCCAGCTAGGTCATGCTCCATGTACTCAAAAACAAGATATAAGCTGCAAGACATCCTTGAAGTTACTAGGCCCTCCAGCTTGATAACATTTGGATGATCAAGCCGTCGCAAAATGAGGATTTCCCTGGCCATAAATTTCACACTCTCAGGCTCCAAATTATCAAATCGCACTTTCTTTAGAGCAACAATCTTCTCCTTTTCAAGATCACGAGCTCTGTAAACATTACTGTATGTTCCCTGACCAATCTGTATACAAAGAACAATGATTGAAGACAACACGGTATAAAAATCAAGATCCAACCAGGTAACATTTATGCATGAAAAACTGAAAACTTACAAGTTCAGCAAGGGTCTAAGGACAAAGTTACAGTATACAATCTAAGTTACAAAAAATTGTTTTCAACCAAATACCAGTTTCTGACATTTTGAAGTTCAAAGTGCAAACCTAAAGTAGCACGTAGCACAGCAAACTAAATACCCCTACTTTATTCTACCATGTAATCACCAGAAATTCAACAGAAGTGGAATCTGATGCATCATTAGCAAAATATTTCATTACTTTTTTTGGCAGGGAAACAAGATGTAGCTAAAAAGCAGTCACATTAGTCTCAAATCCCATAACTGTATATCTAGTAAAAGAGAAAACTTTACCGCATTACTTGCAGAGCTTGCCAGTAATGCCTACTATTCCCAGGTTCTAAGGTCCACCAAAGCTAACAAAAAATCCCAAAAGAAAGAAAATGCCACCGCATTATCGCATCCAACATAAAAGGCATCCCGCCACCAATAACAGAATTTTACTATTGCCTGTCGCCCCCAGCTACCAAGCATCCACTAAAACAATCTCCCACCCACTTCCAAATTCTAAGCATCCACTTCGGCTAGGAAGAAACACAAGAGCAAAGATGCATCACCTTATTTTCTAATTTAGTAACAAAACTGTAAAAAAAAAGACAAAATTTAGAGCACAATCATACTAACTCTTACGTTCGGAGGTTCCCAAAGCAGAGACCAAAGCTAACAGCAAAATGTGAACTGATTAACTGAACAAACTAGCGGACGAGAAACAAAGAGAGTGTGACCTTGTCGAGCTTCTCAAACGACTCGGCGCGGCGCGGCACCCACCCGCGCACGGCCTCCGCAGCGACGGCGACGAGCCACGGCGGCCACCCCGCCGCCACCTGCTCCCCCTCCACCGCCCTCGGCACCGGGATCCTCACTTGGCGCGCCGCCATCGCCAGCGCGGCCGCCCGCCTCCTCTCAAGCGCCTCGTCCCTCCCGTTCCCAGCCCTCGCCTGCTTCCACGCCTCCTCCTCCCTCCTCACCACCGCCACTCCCGCCGCAGAGAGCTTCGCCGCCGCCGCCGGCGTCGCGCCACACCGGCCGTCGTCGATGGAGGAGGAGGGGCGGCCGCAGACGCAGCCCATGGTGGCGCCGGCTGCAACGGCAGCGGCGGCGGCCGAGGAGGAGAGCGCGACTCACTCAGCTCGGCCGGCGCCAGCACCGGGGGAAGCGCCGCATGCGGGGGAGCGGATCTTAGAGCTAGGGTTTGGCTCGGGCGAACTGGCGAGGCGTACGGTTAGGGTTTGCAGTGGACGAGGAGAATGGGAGTGGTGGAAGCGGAGGGGGGAAGTAGCAAGCGAGCAGCAACGGCTAGGCTAGGAGAAGAAGACATCGAGAGGAGAGGGGTTGCTTGCAATTTTAGATTTGCAAGGGTGTTATTTATTGTTTGGCTTCTTTCTTGGTCTTTTCAGGTGAGTACATGAAAGATTGTGTATTCTGGAGAGTAGAACTATAAGGTGCATCGAAAAGAAACTAGATTTGTAGTTTCGTTTAGGTGTTATAGGACTTAAAAAAAAATTAAACAAAATTTGGTTCGTACGTTTTGTGTATTTATTATTTTTGTTTTTGCTCTCGTGAGTAGATTCACATGTTGATACAGAAAACGTACTCCCTCTGTCCCACAAAGGCCCTGTTTGGCAGAGCTCTAGATCCCAGCTCCACCTCAGAGCTGAAACTTATAGATTGAAATAAAATGACTTAAGTTTATAATTTTATTCTAAAATGTAAACAAGATGATCCACCTAAACACTCTTAATATACCCACAGCTTCAGCTCCACGAATTTGATGAAGCTAAGAATACCCAGCTCCACCAACTCCTAGAATTTGGTGGAGCTGGAGCTCTGCCAAACACCCCCAAAGAGTGCATTTCTAGTGTTCAAAATTTGTCCCACAAAGAGTGCATCTTTAGTCCGTAGGGCCCAGTTGTAAGTGTATGCATGCTCATTTAAGTGCTTGTGGAAACCGAAGCATCAACATGCTTGTGTATGGAGTAATGAGGGTCACATTAGTCATTTACCTTGCACACTAATCTGTCTTAAAAATCCTAGAAATGCACTCTTTGTGGGACAGAGGGAGTAGATAGGTGTTCTCTCTTTCCTCCCACGCCCTTTTGGCTCTAAAAATAAAATAAACGTGCATGAGATGGAGGTCTTGAATGTGTTTCGGTCGAAGTAATTGTAAGGTATTTCCTAGAGCTCCTCACTACAGTAAAAGAAACAATTTTGAACATGCAGGGTGCTTTCCGTTTTGAAAACGCCGCCCTTTTGGATCATACGAAAATGGTGTCTCAACACCCATGTTGTTTGGCAGCGACATATAGCAGAAATAACTTTGCTTTCCATGATTAGAGACATTTTCTTCTCGCCTCCACATTCATGTAAATGGGCAACGAGTAACTGTAGAAACGAAAGAGGCCATCAAGAAATGAGCGTGTTTATCTCTCAATTAAACGACCGGTGCATGTAGTGAGATGGTACTATATATTCGCTGACAATGCGATGGAGATAGCTCTTTTGATTTTCGCAGATGTAGTAGCAACTCTTTTGAACATTCATGAAAGAAAGAGAGTGTAGCCGGTAAACAGGAAATTCACAGGTGACACCTAAGAGCAATTAACCGGTTACTTTCTCCGTGCAAAAGATATAGTATGTTTTTAATGGTCTTATCTATAAATATAAACCATATTTTATATTTTAATATAAAATTAGTATAATGTTTTATCTATATCCCTAACAAATATTTAACTTTAATCTACGTACATGCATTGAATATAACACTTAGAGATAATAACTAGAGATAATTTAATCACATTCAATATCTTATTGGTCTATATAATAAGAAGAAATATGCCTTATAAATTTGAATAGAAGGAGTACCCAATATTCCTACACTCGAGGGGCTCAACATTACCAGCAGGATTTTAGAGACAGAGATATTAAAGCCCAATAATCAAACTTTTGGTGGGCATATATGCATACCCTTTTCCCACTTCTTTTTATGCAATGATATAGATGACAGTTGTCTATAATATACCTTCATATCATCTATAAATAGGATTAATGACAACTCATACAATAAATTATCTATATAGTTATTTGTAATAGTTTATCATATAATTAATATATTGTCTATACAATGATACAAATAATATAAAATCGTCTATGAGACCATTTGTTAAGGGCATCTTCAATAGTGCCACTTCAGCTGTCTCTTAGCTATGTCATGTAAGCAAAATCTTACATGGATAAGAGAGAACATAAAGAAAGAGAATGCACCGTCTCTTATGTAAGAGACAACACGATTATGCAAACCAAAACAAAAATAATGAAGTGTGAGAGGGAAAATATAATGAAGATAAATGATTTTAGATACAACTATTAGAGATGTTATCTCTAGTGCTGTCTTTATCTTAAAGATAATCTTTAGAGATAGAATATTATACGTACTTTAACACCGTAATTGACCTAAAAATAAATACAGAAGCTGTTCTTTGCTGCGATGATTCTGCGCCCTCGAAAACTTTACCTACATCCTCTTGTACATACCCTTTTTTGACACTCGCTGACAGTGGTGCCCACTACAGTAGGGCCCACTAATCAGAGAGGAACGCTGCTGTGGAGGAGTATTCGAAAACGACGCCAACCGTTAGGGCATTTACAATGGCATTTCTTTAGCTATTTCTTAACATGCCACATCAGACAAAAAAATGACGTGGAGGGGAATTAATAAAGAGAGAGAAGAGAACCGTTTCTTTGTTGTGATACAGTTTCTGCACTCCTCTCGAAACCGTAGAAACGCAAGAAATCTGCGTTGGCTACCTCATCGTTTCTTCGCTCATTTCTTCTCCCGATCTGATGCGGCCGTTCTTCACCCACGCGTCATTTCTTCGCTTGCGTGTCGTTTCTTCGCCCACCAATCCCCTTTCTTCGCCGCCCCCGTTCTTCGCCATCCCCGGCCAGATCTGTGCCCCGACACCCCCTCCGCTGCCCGGTGCTACTTCCAACCTCGGTGCCCGACGCCCGGTGACCCTCCATACCCTCCGCCACTCGGTGCCCCGACACCCGGTTGCCCTCCATCCCATCCGTCACCTGGTGCCTCCGCCGCCAGGTGAAGCAGAAAAAGTTTCTGTTCCTAATTACTTGCTGCTACTATGTTCACCTTGTCTGTAATGCCTTCCTAATGTACTTGCGTTAAGCTTGTTCAGAACTTTTTCTTGGCTTAGATTAGTTGTCATACCCTGGAGACTTGCTCCTTTATCAGATGAGCTATTAGATGCTATTATTAGTTTTACAGATTAAACATGGAAAAAAATCGGATGAGCCCATTATGTAAGAAATGCAAGAAACAATCGGCAGAAGTAAAATCTATGTATTCTATAGTGCAAATCATCTCTAACCTGGTGTATTCGATAGGTGTTACCGATTGTATAACTCCAAAGAATTAGTGAAATGGAACACATGATTCCAGTAAATCGTGTATTACATAAATTTGTGCCAGCGGGAATGAATTCTGCACAGTCTAATTCTATACTTATAGGAGTATTGCAGGCTTTGTTTCTTATAGGAGTATTGCAGGCTTCAGTCCTTAATTCTGCACAGTCTAATAATTGCCCAAATTTCCATTCTATACTTTTCAGATAACATATACTTTAGTGGTAGCGAATGACCTGTGATTACTTGAAATTGTTATTGCAGGCTATTGCTAACTCCACATCTATGATAATAATGGTTTCGGTTTTTTATTTCCTATGCATTCACCTTTTCAGTTTATATCAAAAATCTTGTTGGCTTGGGAAGATTACACTAGAGACCTATATCTCTCAGATCCACATTTGGCTCAGGTATGATGCTGGTCTTTTGTTTTTATCATGCGCTGCTTTCTTTTTTATGTGTCTATGACAGATGAAATGACCATGCTTTGAATATTTCATTTCAACTATGTTAAGGTTAAATATCAAATAGAGTACGGTTTCTTTTTTTTGAGATAACACCTCTGTTATATTTATCTAGCTAGATAAGTTTCCTCTAATGTGATGTGGAAACTGCTCCATTTAATATCTAGTTGGCCATGTAAGCAGACTTGACAAATGGCCGTTTAGCTCAAAAGGTGTGTTTCCAGGTTGCATCGTCGTCTTGTGGATGGGTCGAAAGGAGAAGGAAAAACAGGGAAGGGGTGATGTACCACCACCATCTCAGTCAACTCCCCACGAACCAAATTTGTATGGCGACAAGTCTAGTGTGCTTGAATGGTAATGTCTAGCTACATTTTGTTTTATTCGTTGTTCAAAATATTGATTTTCGTTAGTAATGAAATCATGTTTGTATGACATATATATCTTTTTTATTTAAGGCCAATAGATTCTAATCCACCTGGTGGTTTCGTAAGCTACCTCCAAAACCCACAATATGGTCCACTCAATTTTCCCTTTCATCAAAACTTTGGAACTACACGGCAATATGCAGAAAATTTTCACTTTACCGGTGCTATTTCCAACCATGTTCCATTTTCACCGTCACAACCATCGCCTACCCATAGAACTCCACCTACACCAATGGCAGCCAATAAGACTCCACCTACAACAATGGCAGATTCCAACATAAGAAGTACACCAAATTTGAAAAAGAAAGCACAAGTCCAGTTGGAAGTTGAAGATTCAGATGATGGTGAGCTTTCAAGGATAGAGATGCGCTTGAAATGGACAGAAGAAGAGGAAATAAGACTGGTAATCATGTTTGTTAGACTTACTTTCATTTTAATTTTGTGGCATTGCATTTATTAATTGATATTGATATGAAATTATAGGTTAGTTGTTGGTTGAATGGTTCAAATGATCCAATAGATGGGAACAACAAGAAAGTTGAACAATATTGGGAAGAGGTCACTGCCTCATACAATAGCACCACCCCCAAAAATCGGAGAAGAGAATCCGGCCAACTGAAGCTCCATTGGCACCGCATGAAGACCAAGATAAACAACTTCAATGGTTGTTGGAAATGTGTAAATGCGGTGTACCAAAGTGGCATGTTAGATGATCAAAGGATGCAAAATGCAATGAAAAAGTACCGAGTCGACTACAAAGAAACTTTCAAACTAGTAGAGATGTGGAAGGTACTTCGCGATGAACCAAAATGGACAGCTTATGCGAAGCGCACGGAGAATAACAATAGTACATCAGCGGAGAATGATAAAAAATGTTGTCGATTTGGAAAACATAACGCGTCCTATTGGTTACAAGGCAGCAAAGGCCGATCGTAAGGGTATACGCAAGAAGTTAGAGGTGCCGGAGGCCATAATTGTAATTGGAGATACAATAGACAAGTTAGTTGATGCTAAAGCTAGTAGTAAGCAAGATCGAGAAAAGCTAACGGAGGTGCAACAACGCTTGTCTGCCGAGAAGTTACAAACAACAAAAATCTACAAAGAAACCAAAATGCTTGACGTTTACAAGGAGTTATTACTTGCCGATACTAGTGCGATGGATGACGATGCGAAGGATCAACGTGCTACTGCTTTGGATAGCTTGAGGAATTCTTTGTTTGGTAATAAAAATTGAGTGGTATCTTACAAAAATTTCCATGTTCATATATATATTATATCTGTCTATCAGTTGAAACAGTTCAAGTGAGAAAATGTCACTGTTTCGCTTTCTGCCACTAATTGGCTTTCTTGACTGATTGTTTCCCAGGTTACTTTTGGTGGGCTTCACTAGAAAGTAGATTGGAGAGCAGTTACATGATTTAGTGAGATATGGATGCAAATATGGTGCCTCAGGAGCTCCCCAGCCTAGAAATTTTCATTTTAACTTTGAATGCTACTCTAATGTCGGTGCCTTTAATTGTAATAGTTAAATTGAGTTTTTGTATCTTGCTAAGCACTAAAAAGTAATGTGTTGATTGATTGATTGCCATCCAAATCTTAGTTTTCTGGTGTCTTGATTCACCGATCACCGTTGCTAATCTTACTTGTGTTCAACCAAACAAGTTGAATAAACCCATTTATTCGTTGATTTAGTGTTCGTATATGGTGTTTGTGAAGTTTAACAATATTTTCTGCAGAAAATTTTCTCTATTATTATACCATACGTCTGTACCAAACTAGTGTTTGTTCGTATCTAGTGTTCTATTGGATGAATTATTGGCACAATAGATCCAATGTAATAAAATCAACTTGCATTGTTAATTAATGTTAGAAAAAGTAGATAGAAACTATGCATTGGGGTTATTATTTCTAAACCTTCATTTAATACACTCTCTCTCCTACATGGCACACTTAGAAACCATCTAAGAAACAATGCATTGGAAATGACTGTGGCACTGAGCTACTTGCCAATTGGTTTGCCCGGGAGGCGTATATGCTACGCGCCTACGCCCCCGTAGGGCACATACACAGGATCTATGCATGACAATGTATGACATGGTGGGCCCGCATGTTGGTGCTTCCAGTGAAATTTGGCGCGTAATGCTAAAGGTTCTTCGTGGTTGGAGATGGATACCTGAACAACTCTCATTTGAAAGACAGATTGAACCGCTGAAGAGAAGTAGAGCAGAAATTGAACTTGAGAATAGAATAGTGAATAATTATATTTTTATTGTACATATGTTTATATATTTATACAAATCAATGGGTAGAAGTTGATGGTGTTCAAAAGATACCTATTCTGAGAGTTAATGGGTAATTGCCCACTTTAACTTCTTAGCACTCCCCCTTGGGCAAATAACGCAGCATTTATGTGCTTCGATAAACTCCTTCAAAAACACTGTGGAAAAAATACGAAGAGAAATTCGTTTTCATAATTATATGCCATCTAAAATTCTTTTAAAACCCAATGGAAAAAAATAAGGAGAAACTTTATGGCATAAGTTCATATTCAATATTGCCTCATTAAAAACCTTTTATGAAAAACCATTTATGTAAAACTCATAAAGGAAAAGAGTGCAACATGTTCTAGTTCAAAGATTAACTCCCCCTAAACCTTGCAACTCACGAAGCCGTCTCATACCGATCCCCTGGACACATTTTTGGAACGACGACATCGGTAAAGACTTAGTGAATAAATCGGCTAGATTTTCACATGACTTCGTTTGCAATATATTTATCTCACCACTCTTTTGAAGTTCGTGAGGATAAAATAGCTTAGGAGCAATATGTTTGTTATATTACTCTTTATATAGCTTGTTTGTATCTGAGCAATACAGGCAGCATTATCTCCATAGATAATTGTAGGAGATTTCAATCGATCAATGCCACATGACCTTTGTATGTGGTTAATCATTCTACGAAACCATATACATTTACATGATACTTCATATAAAGCAATTATTTCAGAATGATTAGTGGAAGTGGCTACTAAAATCTGTTTACAAGATTTCCATGATATAGCCGTACCACCATAAAGGAAAACAAGTTAAATCTGGCACTATGGGGATCAGACTGATAGTCATCATATATGTATCCAATTAAAATTATATCTTGATTTCTTTGAAACATCAAATCAAGATATTTTGTACCATTAAGATACCTGAGGACTTGTTTAACACCAGTAAAATGCCTTTTTGTTGGTGATGCACTATATCTAGGCAATAGATTGACTGCAAATGCAATGTCAGGCCTGGTGCAATTTGCAAGATGCATTAGTGCTCCGATGGCACTAAGATATGGAACTTCCGGTCTCAATATCTCGTCATTCACGACCATAAGTTTTTTCGTTGGATACGATTTATCCATATTTAATTTCTCCAATATCTTTTGGATATATGCAGACTGGTGCACAAATGTTCCTTCAAGAACATGCTCAAGCTGTAATCCTAAGTAAAATTTGGTCTTACCCAAATCTTTCATTTCAAACCCCATCACAAGATGGTTACTTGCCTCTACTATGTCCTTTGTGATTCCGATGATATTTAAATCATCAACATATACCGAGATGATACAGAATCCACTTTGAAAATTCTTTATAAACACACAAAGACAATCATCATTATTGGAGTATCCTTTCTTCAAAAGAAACTCACTTAGTCGGTTGTACCACATCCTTCCTGACTGATTTAATCCATATAGCGACTTTTTCAACTTGGCGCTATACATGCTGCGATTTGCATTAGGATTCGGAACTTTAACCCTTTAAGGGACTTTTATGTGAATATCTGAATCTAATGACCCATACAAATATGCGGTTACTACATCCAATAATTGCATTGATACTTTCATATTAACTTCCAGGGATATTAGATATTGGAACGTTATTCCACTTATAACGGGAGAGTATGTCTCATCATAATTGATGTCGAGTCTCTGCGTGAACCCTTGGGCTACAAACCTTGCTTTGTATCTCACCACTTCATTGTTTTCATTCATTTTCCGAATGAAACCCCATTTGTTTCCCATAAGAAACACTTTAGGATGAGTTGGTGTTACTGGACCAAATACATCCCTTTTATTAAGCGAGAGCAATTCATGTTTTAATTGCTTCATTCCATTGGACCCAATCTGAGTGTTTCATGCACTCTATCATGGTCTTTGTGACGAGTACCCAGGCCATGGGTACCCCCAGCGGCCCGAAAGGGCGCGTGGGCCGAACCAGGCCGGTCGGGGCCCAAAGCCACGGCTGCCGAGGAAAAGCCGTAGCCATGACCAAGTCGGCGAAATCCCTGAAGAAGCGACAGCATTTATTGCGTATCGAGCGCATTAAATGCTGGCCGTAATGATGACGCAGCGGCACAAGTCCCCAACTCTCGCATTTACTACGAGCGGCGCAGCAACTACGCCGACCGGCCCAGAGAGGCAAGGGGAGCCGGCCGATCCCATCGACCCGCCACTTGCGGGCGGCTAAGAGCACGATCTTTTTCTCTTTTTTAAGCAACAATGTAACCTCCTCCTCGCCTATATAAAGGGGAGGGAGCGAGCATGTAAGGCGAGGACAACCAAGGAATCAATACAATCAAACCCACACGAATCGAGTAGGGGCGTTCGGCCAGAACGGTATACATCTTGTGCTCACCCGAGTAAGCCGTCGAGGAGAGGAGCGTGCACCCCCTCTTACCTATACAAATTCATTGGCCGGTGCTCGAAACAAGCGGTTAGCGCGCCAGTAGGGGCCTGTGCGCAGCGTTGCCGCCATTTTCCGCTTAGCTTCCTCGGCGGTTCCCTTTCTTTCTCCGACATCGCCATGCCGAGAAGCGTCGATCCGTTCGGCTCCTCGACCGTCACCACCACGGCGGGGACGGATAGTGATCGTCCCGCCATACTCGGCGCCAAGTGTCCACCGAGGACCACTGACGCCCTCACAGCGCCTTGAGACCTCCGGCTCGAGGTCCGCCACGGACCCGACGCCAAGCACGCCAGAGGCCCCATCACCCCAAGCGACGCCGGAGGCATCGGCGATGGCGGTCGCACCCGCCGCGACCTCGCGCCCGTGGCAATGGTCGGCCATGTCCCCGACGACCACCACTCGGACAACTCCTCCGAGCCACGGCTCTAGCGGAGGAAGAGATAAGAAACGAACCACGCTCTGCGACCCGACACAGCGGCGGCGCTGCTACCCGGCCACGCCAAAGACCCTCCGCCAACACACCGAGGAGGATCACCGTGCTCGCCCGCGCCGACCTTCAGCGGCGACGACGGCTGGAGGCTCAAAAGGCCGAGCTCGACAAGCTCCAGGCCGACCTGGGCGGTGCTCGCCCATGCTCCCACTGCGCTGGCGGCCAGCGCTTCGCGCCGCGCCAGTCCACCACCGGTAGCTAGGGGGACGGACGATTCATCGTTTTTCCCACGCTGGCCAAAACATCGCCCGCGGCGGCATTCTTTGCTCGCGGCATTCGAGCCAGGCGATCCGCGGCCAAGGCTACCCACGAGAACCTCCGGCCTGGTGGAAGCGGCGGCCAGCGCGCAGCGTATGGCCACGGATCGCGGCGTTCGGACGCCTCTTGGATGGCCCGCGCCGCGCGCCATCCGAGGCCGTCGGAAGCGAAACAAGGGCAGCGTCACCTTCCGGACAACCCCAGGCATCGCGCACCGGTGCACCAGCGTTTGGGGGCGAGCGCGGCGCCGCACCACCCTCCAAACGCGAAGAACGAGCGACCCGACCGGTCGTGCGTCGCCCGAGCTCATGGCGTGACGCGGCCGAGCCTCGATGGCCGGGCCACGCGGGCATTCTGCCAGGGATTCGCGGTAGCGAAGTTCCTGCCCGGTCCGGCGCCGGCCAACATAGCCAGCACGCAGGGCTACAAACCCGGTGTATGGTGGAAGATTACCGGCTCGCATGCCGGGCGAAGCGACGGACGACCTTTTGTCATCCAATACCTCCCCATCTACTTGGCGGACTCGGCCGGGCATGGCTCGAATATCGCGCCAACATCATCCGGGCCGGGCCGACCTCAAGCACCACTTCGTTGGCAACTTCAGGGCACCTACAAGCGACCGAGGAATTCACGGGACTGAAAGGCTGCAAGCGGCGGCCAGGGAGAACCTCGGGACTACATCCGGCGTTTTTCCCAACAATGCAACGAGCTCCACGACATCCGCGGCGCCGATGTCGTGAGGGCATTCATCTGACACCACTTCCAAGACCCTGGTCCATAAAGCGGGGTGTCTGAAGCCCGGGACCACCAAGGAACTCCTGGACATTGCCACCAACCACGCCTCGAGCGAGGCGTAGATGTCATCTTCGACAAAGGAAGTCGAGCGAGGGATCGCACCGAGCCCGGCCCTCCTCCGACCGCCCCGAGCAAGCGGCGCCACGGCAAACAGTCGCGAGGACCGCTGGTTGCGACCACCGACCCGATCGGGAAAGCCGCAAGGCCGGCAACCCCCGACCACTTCGAAGGCGATGGAAATGCGTGTCCGAACCACGGATACCGTCGAGCACAAGTATCGGGGCTGCGAAGTCTGAAGCGTTTTCTTTCCGGAACCCCACGGCGCCCACGGGGCAAAGGAAAGAGGCAAGACTTCGGCGCCCGACCACCGAGATCGAGAGGCGGGCGTCGGCTTCCCGAGACCGACGGTTGCCTCATGATCTTCGGCGGGCCGGGCAAGCTACGCCGGCCGGAGGCGGCTCAAGCTCGCTGTAGAGAGGTGTTCGCGGCAAGCCAGTAGTACCTAAATACCTTCGGTGGTGAGTCCCCGATCACCTTTGGCCAAGCCGACCACCCGACCACGTCCGCAACCAGGAGGTACCGCTCGTCATTGACCCCATCGTGGGAACAAAGCGCTGACTAAGGTGCTCATGGGCCAGCGGCGGCGATCTCAACATCGCTACGTTGAGACCCTCGGCGCCATGGGGATCCCGCCGAGCCTTCGACCAAGCGAGCACCCTTTCACGGCGTCGTTCCTGGCGGCGAGCCCACCGCTCGGCGGTCGACTGCCCGTCACGTTCAGAGCCCGGTTAACTTCCGCACCGAGACCCTCACCTTCGAGGTCGTGGATTTTCCGGCTCCTACCACGCCATCCTAGGGAGACCATGCTCTCTGCGAAGTTCATGGCGATCCCCAACTACACCTACCTGAGCCCGAAGATGCGGGCGCATGGGGTGATCACCGTAGCTGCGTCTTTCCGGCTCGCCTACGGCTGCGAAAAACGATTCGCGAGTTGGCCTCGGCGGTCGTCGCATCCACCAGAGCTCGCCGGCCTCAGAGCAGACACCTCCGAGTCCGCTCCGACTCTAGCAAGTCGGGCCGGGCTCCTTCAAATCCGCCGAGGACACAAAGGCGATCGAGGTCGACCCGGAGGACCCGACCAAAACCGCTCGGATCGGGACCACGCTTCTGCCAAATAGGAAAGCGCTCGTCGACTTCCTCCGCGCCAAGGGCGCTTCGCATGGAAGCCCTCAGGGCATCTTGGGATCCGAGGAAGTCGCCGAGCACTCCTGAACATCCGGCCTGGGTCTAGACCCGATCGCCAGCGTCTGCGCCGCCGACGAAGGAAAGCGGCGTGGCCATAGGAGAGGAAGTAGCCAAGCTCTTGGCGCGGGGTTCATCAAAGAAGTTCGCCACCCGAGTGGTTAGCAAACCACTGTGCTTGTAAAAAGAAGGCGGGAAATGGAGAATGTGTGTCGACTACACAAGCCTAAACAAGGCATGTCAGAAAGATCCATTCCTCTACGCCCGCATCGACCAAATGGTAGACTCCACCGCGGTGCGAATCCTGTCGCTTTACGGATGCCTACTCAGGGTACCACCGGATCGCGATGAAAGAAGGCGACCAGCTCGCGACTTCCTTCATCACTCCGTACGGTTCGTTCTGCTACGTGACAATGCCGTTTGGCCTGAAAAACGCGGGGGCTACATACCAGAGATGTATGCAGACCTGCCTTTCCGACCAGATCGGCCGCAATGTCGAGGCGTACGTCGACGACATCGTTGTCAAGACCAGGAAGACCAGCGACATCATCGCCGATCTGGAGGAGACTTTCGCGAACCTTCGACGGTTCGCATCAAGCTCAACCCCAGAAATGCGTTTTGTACCCAAGGGAAGCTACTCGGCTTCATCATCTCCGGCCAGCGGCATCGAAGCCGGTAGAGACAAGATCTCCGCGATCTTAAGGATGGGGCCGATCGGCAACCTCAAAGGGGCCCAAAGGTCGACGGGATGCCTAAGCGGCCCTGAGTCGCTTCACGTCGCCTCGGCGAACGCGGCTTGCCTCTATACAAACTCCTGAGGAAATCCGACCACTTCATCTCGGGCGAAGGAGGCTCAGGCGCCTTCGACGCGCTAAAGGTTTTCTGACCACCCCTCGATCTTTGGTCGCCCGGCGCCGAAGAGCCTCTGCTACTCTACATTGCCGCCCACGACCGGTCGTCGGCCACGGCACTTGTCGCGAGCGAGCGTAAGAAGAAGCGGGTCCTTAAGATCCGGCGGCGGTCTACTTCATTAGCGAAGTACTCTCGAGTCCAAGGCACGGTACCCACAGGTCGAGAAGATGCTCTCTGTGATTCGATCCACGAAAAGAAGCTGGTACATTACTTCAACCAGCACCACGTTTCCGTGGTAACCTCCCTACCACTCGGCGAGGTCATCCATAACCGCGACGCCTCCGGAAGAATTGCCAAGTGGGCACTCGAGCTCAATGGGCATGACGTATCCTATGTCCCTCGGTGTAGTAAAATCTCAAGTTCTAGCCGACTTCGTCGCCGAGTGGACTGAAGCCAGGCCCCACCTCCGCTCGAAGACCACGAGTCTTGGGCGATGTACTTCGACGGGTCCTTCACCAAAAACGGAGCCGGGGCCGGGGTCGTCATTCTTTCACCACTCGGGAACAAGCTTCGGTACGTCATCCGGCTACTTTTCGACGCAACCAACAACGTCGCCGAGTATGAGGCCCTCGTTACTGGTCTCCGCATCGCCGCCGACCTCGGAGCTCTGCGGTTATGCGTGCATGGCGACTCAAAAGCGGTCGTCGATCAAGTCATGAAGGCTGCGAGAACCTCGCGACGATCGGATGGCGACCCTCGCCGAGAGGTACGCATAACCGGAGCGAAGTTCAAAGGATTTGAGCTCCATCATAGCTACAGACGGAACAACGGAGAGGCCGATCACCTGGCTAGTCTCGCCTCGTGAGGGCCGATCCGCCGGAATTTTCGTCCTCGACCTACACCAAGCATCCATCCGGACCGATCGCCGGACGATCGGCCAAGCGACCGACAAAGGCCGAGCTGGTCAAGCCGGGTTGCAACGTCCCGATGACCGCACCGATTGGAGGAATCCCTTCATCGATCGGTGGTCGACGGTTCCCTCCCGACGACCCAGCGAGGCCCGCCGCCTCGCTCGTCGGGCAAAATCCTTCATCTTGATCGGCAACGACCTCTCTGAAGGAGCCCCTCAGGGATCCTCCGAAATGTGTCCCACCGACCAAGGAAGAGAGCTACTCCGCGACATCCACGGCGGGGTTTGCGGACACCACGCTGGTCACGCGGGCACAGTCGGGAAAGCCTTCCGACAGGGGTTTTTCTTGGCCGACCGTGGCCGACTCGAGCAAATCATCCGGACGTGCGAAGGGTGCCAATTCTTCGCTCGGCAAACTCACCTCCGGCGCAAGCCCTCCAAGCGATCCCTATCACCTGGCCCTTCGCCGTTTGGGGACTCGATCTGGTCGGGCCCTTCAAGAAAGCGCCGGGGCTTCACCCACTGTTGGTTGCGATAGACAAGTTCACCAAGTGGATAGAAGCCAAGCCGATCACAACAATCACTTCAAGCGCAGCAGCGGACTTCATCCGCAATATCGTCTACCGGTTTGGAGTCCGAACTCCATCATCACCGACAACGGAACGCAGTTCACGGGAAAGGAGTTTCTCGAGCTCTGCGGCGACTTCAAAGATCAGCGTGGATTGGCGGCCGTCGCCCACCCACGAGCAACGGCCAAGTCGAGCAGCGAACGGCATGATCCTCCAAGGGCTCAAGCGCGAATCTTCGATCGGCCCGAAGAGGTACGCGGGGCGTTGGGCGGCCGAGGTACCTCCGTGCTTTGGAGCTTACGGACCACCCGACCCGGTCGGCCGGGTTCACGCCGCTTTTCCTGGCATTCGAGGCGAAGCCATCTTACCGACCGACTTGGACTACGGCGCCCCAAAGGTTCGAGCCTTGGCGAGACCGGGGCTCGAGTCCCAAAGAAGACGCCGTCGGCCGGCTCGATGAAGCGCGAGATGTCGCCGTCGTTCGCTCGGCCAAATACCCGGCCAGACAACTGCGACGCTACCACGACCGCAAGGTTAGAGGGCGGCGTTCAACACAGCGACACAGTTACTGCGCCAGTCCGATCCAACAAAGGCAAGCACAAGCTCTCCTCCTTGGGAGGGCCCCTTCATTGTAGTAGAGGTCCTTCGACCTGGCACTTACCGGCTCAAGGATCCCGACGGCAATATCTTATCAAACGCTGGAACATCGAAAAGCTAAGGCGATTCTACCCTTAGCCCTTTTTCTACCTCGTTCATTACCATGTTCACCTTTTACCGGGCCTACGCGTAGCATTTTTTCCACTCGGTCGACATCCCGTTCAACCGCATCATTCACCCGATCGTTCGGTCTACTTTTTTCCGACCCGAGTACCACGGCCTCGCCCAGCTCTGCTGGTTGCGAAGTGGTATCTCGCTAAGGAAAAAGAGACAGAACAGGATGGTATACGATTTGCCGGGGAACTAACGCCGCGCCAAAACCTGTTTTTCTACTTTTTCTGAAAACGCCGGAACATGTCGATCACGTCGGTTGGTCCCCATGAGACCCAAGAACCATGACCCCGGCATGTCTTACCGGCAACAAACCGAAAAATAGCGAAAAATACATGTAAAACCCGAACACCTTTGTTTTCTTCCAATTCAACGGCATTTACATTCTTTAGAAACAAGAAAGTCTAAAACCAAGAAAGCTTTTTCTCGGTTAAGGGTCTTCCCCGCCGACAGTTGATCTCCGGACTTGTCGTCCCTCTCAAAGCACAGCTTCGGCTTCCCGCTCAATTTTTGCCGCGACGCACAGCAAAAAATAGCCGGGTCGCCGAAACCCGCAGCAGGAGAGCCCCGATCCGCCCGGACGCACCTTCAAGAAGCGGCAGCCCCTGCGCCCCCCCTGTGTGACCTCTATGGTCCCCGGGGGAGCTTGAAGTCCGACACAGGGGGGACCGCCGTCGGAGAAGAGTACGGCAGCACGATCGGGCGATCGCGGCCGCGGTCGTCGGCCAGGCCTAGATGTCGCGGTCGACTCCAGGCTCCGGAAGGAGAGAAGGAGCGCGGGGAGGACGGCGACCCGCTCCCCAATTGCTCGGCGCTCGCGGCGGTTCCCTCACCGACGATCGCGGCTTGTCGCGCCCGCTCTCGCTCCTCCTCCTCCGCCTCGATCAACCCCGTCGTCCGACGGCCGCCACTATAAGACGGCCAGCTCGTCGCCCCAACTCCTCCTCATCCTCGCCTCGTTGAAGGAGTCCCGGATCGATCTCATCGATCGGTGGGTTCTCATCCTTGGAACGGGAATGAGAGAGCGAGGCGACCATAAAAGCAAGTCGACGGCTCGTCTCAACGTTCTTTGAATGAAGTCCCAGCGCCCACCCTCCGCCTATTTATAGGCGATCCGGCCAACGAAGCGACGCGCCGGGATACCCGCCAGATTCATGACGACCGCACCTTTTCGGCGATGGCGTAAGCCGGCGCCAAAGCAAGCGACGCGGGAACCGAAGCACCGCCAATTCCCCGCGTTGAACAAAAACCTCGCCAGTCATAAAGAAAGATAAGTGAATACCTTCTTCTTACACACTCGTTATTACTCCTTCAAGTGGCGCGCGGCGGTAACAAACAAACCGCCCGCCCCACTCGAGGCTACAAGAGTCCCGAGGGTCGGGTTGACACAACAAATCGTCGGTTCCTCCCAAGAAGGCCAAACTTTCGACCAAAAAGTAATACGGCCCTCGCCCGGCGCTGATTCTGAAGTAGTGCTTGACGAAGAAAGGAAGTGCCCAAGCAGGTCGACCCACGATCGGTCAGGAACAGCCTCCCACGGTTGAGCGTTCTCTCGATTTCCCAACTCTCTAACTTTTGTGATACACACACCGACCTATGCCCGACCCCTGTGGTCCCTAAGGCAAGAGACGGCGATGATATCCACCACAGCAAAAAATGGGCAAGAGGTGAGGACAAGGCGAGCCCCCAGCGGGCCCCTAGTTGGGTCGGCGGACGACCCAATCGCCTTAACTCACGTCGGGATCACACCTCACGCTCTCATGAGAACCTGCCGACGGGTGGCGGCCAGTACACCTTGGATCGTGAGCGATCCAAGGTCCGATACGGTATCGAGTAAGGAAAGATTCTTTATGGATCGCCCCCCAGTGGGGTCGGACGCCCGCGCCGGGATTGTCCGCTAGGGGACCCCCCTCGCGAGGGGGGCCTCCAGGTTCCACCCGGATCACTCGCTTGTAGCCCCACGAGAGCGGCGCTCGAGCCAACGAAGGCAAGCGCGCGTTTCTCACCCCCTCCTGGTCCCCCACCAGCGGACGGGGCGTAAAAATGGGACTCAACACGGGCGCCACGTGCTCGCCAGGGCGATCGACCCATCGCGCCGGCGGCTCGACCGGGCGCCACGTGTCCGCCGAGCGACCGGTAGCTGCCAGCGCCAACACGGGCGCCACGTGCTCGCCAGAGCGATCAACCATCGCGCGCCCAAAGGCACGACCGGCGCCATGTGTTCGCCGGCGACCGGCCAGCCGAGCGCCCGGCGGCACGACCATGGCGCCGACGACCAGCCATCTGCGCGCCGGCGGCTCGACCGGCGCCACGTATTCGCCAGGCGACGGCTACGCTACGCGCCTAACACGGGCGCCACGTGCTCGCCAGGGCGATCAGCCATCACATCGCGCCTGGGCACGACTCCGGCGCCACGTGTCCGCCAGGCGACCAGCCATTACGCGCGCCGGCTGACCTGAAGCGCCACGTGCTCGCCAGTATGACAACATCACGCGCTCAAGGCACGACCGGGCGCCATGTGTTCGCCAGATGCGACCAACAACCGAGCGCCTCGGCGCACGACCATGGCGCCCGACGACCAGCCCATTGCGCGCCGGCGCTCGACCGGCGCCACGTGCTCGCCAGGGCGATCAGCCCACTGCGCGCCTGGCGGCACGACCCGGGCGCCATGTGTTCGCCAGGGCGTCCAGCCAGCCGAGCGCCCGGCGGCACGACCATGGCGCCCCGACGACCAGCCATTGCGCGCCCGGCGGTGCGGTCCGGGGCGACCACCGCCCCGAGCGCCCGATGCCACGGCCCGCTTACCATCTGCTCCCCGGCGACCACCCTTGACACAGCAACGAAGGCGCCCGGGCACAGATATATACTGCGATCGGACCTCCCCGATACCGCAAAGCAACGACCAAGCAAGGCGAAACCCCCCGACCTGCTCTCCGACCAGCTCGGGGGCTCGGAAAACTACACCAGGTGCGCTTCGCGCGCACCGGTCGAAGACTCTTCAGACCAAACCGTGAAAACCCCGACCTGCTCTCCGACCAGCTCGGGGCTCTGACTACACCAGCCGGTGCGCTCGCGCTTCGGTCGGAGACTCGATCAGGCCAAGCGAACCACGGCATCACGCGACGCGAAACAAGACCCCGCGCACCTCTCCGACCTGCACGGGGGCTCGGGGGCTCTTGGCGAGTACCAGAGCCATGGGTACCCCAGCGCCCGAAAGGCGCGTGGGCGAACGAGGCGGTCGGGGCCCAAAGCCACTACCGCCGAGGAAAAGCCGTAGCCATGACCAAGTCGGCGAAATCCCTGAAGAAGCGACAGCATTTATTGCGTATCGAGCGCATTAAATGCTGGCCGTAATGATGACGCAGCGGCACAAGTCCCCAACTCTCGCATTTACTACGAGCGGCGCAGCAACTACGCCGACCAGCAGCAGGGCAAGGGGAGCCGGCGGCCAGTCCCATCAGCCCGCCACTTGCGGGCGGCTAAGAGCACAGTCTTTTTTCTCTTTTTTAAGCAACAATGTAACCTCCCTCCTCGCCTATATAAAGGGGGAGGGAGCGAGCATGTAAGACGAGGGACAACCAAGGAATCAATACAATCAAACCCACACGAATTGGAGTAGGGACGTTCAGCCCGAACCAGTATACATCTTGTGCTCACCCGAGTAAGCCGTCGAGGAGAGGGAGCGTGCACCCCCCTCTTACCTATACAAATTCATTGGCCGGTGCTCGAAACACCGACACTTTGATTCTGGATCCAGTTGAAGGCTCTCATCAATCTTTGAGGCAAAATATATGTCAATAATTGTAGTATCTCTTTTATATAATTCTCCCGAATTGACATAATTTGTGGAAATTTCTTCATTTACATCCTCTAACTCCTTGTGATTTCCCATAACAACAGAGTCTAATGGTTCCGATGCCCCAGCATCTAAATTTGTGCGCACTTTGATGCCAGGGTTACCATTCCTTCGATGGTTATCAACCTCATGTTGAGTTTCTTTTATTGATTCAAGTAATGTACCTTTACCTTTAGAACAATTTCGTTTTTGCAGACGTCTCCGCGGAGCTAAGTCTTTTTTATTCAGAATTCTCCCCCTCTTCTTCTCATTAGGGGCGAGAGTAGCTTTTTGAGATACCTTCACTCTTGTTGATACATTGACTGTGGGTATATATGATTTTGTAACACTCTTATAATCAGTAATTGCATCTGGCAGATTATTTGTAATCTGTTGCAAATTTATTATTTTCTAAACCTCTAGTTTAGATTCTTTAGTACGTGGATCTAAGGACTGAATATCAGTGGCATTCCAATCTATTTCTTGGCATTCTTCGTTGTACTTATCTCTCCCTAATGCTAAAAAATTGTTCTCATAAAAAATACAATCAACGTATCGAGCTGTAAATAGATGTCCTGTTAATGGCTCAAGGTATTTATTAGTGATGGAGAATTATACCCCACATAGGTCCCCAACTCCATGTGAGGACCATTGATGTACGCTATGGTGGTGAAATTGGTACGTATACTACGCAACCAAATTTTCGCAGATAGAAAATACTTGGGTTCATTTTCACATACTAATTGCAATGGCAAGACCATACGATATGCAGTTGATCTTATTTGGATTAGTTCTGCGGTATGTAAGACCACATGGCCCCAACAACTTGTTGGCGCCCCTTTTGTGTGTGGACATATGTCACAGAATGCTCTATATTAATGCTTAAAGCCATAAAATAGTCATTAAATACCCTTGAAGAGAACTCAACGACATTATCCAATCTAATGTATCTAATCATATTTTTAGAAAAGTTGGTACTTAACTTAATTATTTAAGCCATTAATTTTAGCAAAGACATGGTTCCTTATGCTTAATAAACACGCGTGGGACCATCTTGTAGAAGTATCTATTAAACCATAAGCCCAAATAAGGGCTAAATAGGTCCATAGGTGTCGCTCTTGAATTTTGTCCAGAAAATTCAGCGACTTATTTTTTACTCAAAGAAGAAGACAAAAAATATTAATTTTTCTTTATAAAAAATTTCTTATAAAAAAATAAAAAAACATTTTGAAAAAATAAAGAAAAATAAAAATGGTGTAGCTTATCATCGTAGAAACTGCAATATTGGGTACCACGTGGTAGGAGGGCGGCCAACGCCAACCTAGAGATGGCCAAATGGGCCGGCCCGAGGCACGCTACTGTAGGCACGGCCCAGGCACGGCACGGCCCGATCGTAAATGGGCCGGGCCGGCACGGCACGATAGCCCGGACCGTGCTTGAGCCGGTACTGCAGCACGGCGAGCTGGCACGGCACGGCCCGGACCGGCCCGTTTAGGCACGGCCCATTTAATTCTAATTATTTAGTTCATTTTAGAATTTATTTTATATTTTTAGTTTTTTCTCAATTTATATATATTTTTAAAAGTTTTCCTACATTCTTGAGTTTTTTTAACTATTCTAACTTTTTTCATTTATTCTGATTTTGTTTTTAATTTTTTCATTCTTTTTTTATTTTATGATTTTTTTCGGCCGTGCCGTCCGTTATACGCCCGGCCCGTTTGGACATCTCTAGGCCAACCTACGGTACCTCTCCAATAATATAGACATAATATGGTTAGTTTCATACCGCAAGAAGATTTTGTGGCTTAAGGTTGGTTACAATTAGCATTAATTTTTCATTAAGACCTACGTGGCGGTATCATCTATGGTTTGGGTCAAATCACCCTCTCGAATGGCGACTGCGGTAGGTTTGAACATTGAAGCCACGCACATAATCAACTTTTTTTTTTTTTGCCTCGAACAAAGCTAGTAGGCTATTTTAATTAAGATCCACTGTCTTCATCGAACTCACCCTGCACCTGCATCATTAAAACGGATTCTTCGTTATCCACTTTCACACCCCATGCATGCATGCATGATGATCTATGCGTTGACCAAGTCAGCCCACCCAATTATCACCAAACCTGTTTTTTTTTTGGGTTTTTGATAAGTTTTATCCGGATGTTTTCTTTAGCAACCATCATCCAAATTCATGGCCATTAGATTTGCTTTCAGATCAATGCACGCTCATCCTGAATTCGAGGTGGATTGGTCCTACGGATGTGTGTTTTGATCGTACGGTCCAAAGTTTTGATGTTTTTTTAGAACAAGGTAAACCAAACCTTAGTAGAAGAAGACAAACAAGAGAATAGAAGCATGGCTAAGCCAACAGACAGGACGGACAATAACTAGCATTACTATCCTCGAGATGGGGCAAAATCATGTGTGTAGATGCCCAATTAGTGCGAACTGTGCGCGTATAACAACAGCCAAAGTACCAAACAGTTTCCATAGCATGGATTTGGCCCCACTGTTGATGAAATATACTACCCGCAAACTGAGTAGCTCCTACGAGATCGAAGCAGGGTTACAAATTTTGACGAATTTCGAGTACTTCGCTCTTATCGCTCCTCAACGAAAAGGAATTTCATTCGGTATCCGCTCAAATTCAAATCCAAAAAAAAGAAAATTTTTACAAAATTTATCCAACATTTCCCTATAATTAGTATTAATAGCCTTATGACCTCTGATGTAAATATTTTTTTTTCAAAAAAATGAAGTTCGGTCACGTTTTGAGGTATTCAAAATGTAGAAAATAGAAAATGTGAGCCCGACGCTGCTACTCAGGAAAAAATTTTAGTTAATACATATAGTCGAGCCATAGAGTGAAAAGAGCAATTTAATCTGTACTAGTTACATGCCCGTGCGTTGCTACGAAAAACAAAATTGATAACGAAAAATAAAAAAAATTATTTCACAAAATCAAACATCTATCTTTAACGCTTCGTTTCTTGCGAAAGCTGGCTAATTAAAGCAACGCTTCGTTTCTTGCGTAGGGCAATTAAGCAGGGCAATTAAGCGGCAATTAATGACGTGGGAAGAACGGACCACTGCCACCAAGTGCTGCTTTAGAATAGTAGAGATATGCGAGATTGAATAATGACATGCCGATGAAATATTAGTTTGCACGGCGATATGTAGGAAACATATGTATGCAATCAAGTTTCATCGCACCGTAGTTACACGAAAAAGTTTTGATCGCATACAACACGTTCCCGATACATGTGCACGTACACGTATATATGTTGGCCGATCCTGTGGCGAACGTACGGACAACCAAGCTAGTAGGGCATAGGGCATGGTGGGTTGCTCGGAATATATACCTAGCGAGCAGAGCACATGCGGTGGATCGGATCTGGAAGACACCCAACCACCGGGAGTGTCCCTCGATCTCGCGAGACAAGCGATTAATGCCTAGCTAGCTACCTGCTTCTTCCTTTCTTTTTCTCTCGGTTTTGAGGAAGAAATCAGTGTACCAGCCATGCATGCATGCACACATATGCAGGATTCATATATGTGCATTCCGGTTTTCCATCCATCCGTGGATCTCATATAATGGATCACTAGCTGCAGGTAGCTGGCGAACTGTGTGTGTTTCTTTCACCCCCAGCAGCCTGCATCAGTACGCAAGTGTAAGTACTGTAACTGTTCTTTCAGATGCTCGTTTGACCGGAGCACACTACGCTGGTACGGATCACTCGTCGAAACCATTTCTCTTTCTACACGCTACAAAACAAATCAAAGCTACCCGTGTGCTCTCCTAGCTAGTCTCCTCGATACATGACGACGCACCTTAACTTGAACACGCTGGGATCATTCGGTCCAGCTTATGGTTTGTCTATTGCGCGCGTGCATTGTGCTGCTGATCAGGCGCTATCGCGTTGGATCGCATGCGTGCGTGCGTGGCTCGGTCGATCTTGATGTCTCTTGCCAAGTTAGCTCAACATGTACATGGAGTGATGATAGGTATATTTGCGAAGAAATCTATCTGGAGGAGGAAGAAGAAGTGGGGATGCAAGCAGCAGTCGCAAGGAGAGAGAGAGAGAGAGAGAGAGAGAGAGAGAGAAATCAAGGCGGTGAGATATATACTGTCGTACTGAAATGTGAGAAAGAACACGAGAAGACATGGATGAGGTACGGATCGTGGTGGCTACGAGCTTAGGCGCAGTGTATGCATGGCATGGCCTCTTGTCTCGACGCAGGCAGAGTGATTTGAGTGAGATCGATGCTTCACTGCACAGCCTGCCTGCATCCAGGGCTCCAGGCCGGGCAGGTGTTCTCACATGCCAAGGACAGCGCTCCCTTCCATGAAACTGTGTGCCGCCTTGGGTCTGAAAGCTGACCTGTTTCGCCGTGTTCCTACGTGATTGCTTCTCTCTCTCTCTCTCTCTCTCTCTCCCTTCTTTTCTGAGAAATTACCCATACGTGCTTCGAGGTGTATGGAATGGAGCCATGCACAGGTTGCCCGCATGCTTCATCCATCGGTTTCGGGCATAACGTGTGCTCGGACCGAGCCGATCAGCCATGTCAGCCCCTGCACGGTATTTCGGGCCCTGAAACCAAACCATTTAGTACGGCCCATGAGCATATACAGTTCGGGTTCCTACGGAAAGCTGGAGCTCAGAATATCGCATGAATCCACGATACATCAGCCAATAGTATTCCTCCTCCACAAGTATGACCGCCGATCGGTTGCCCATGGATAACGTACGCGAGAGCAACGTTTTGTTTGAGCTCGCAATAGTCCAATCTTTTTTTTTGTCATGGACCTAAAATATACCAAAACGATGATCAGTTTGGTTAGCTTTAATTGTTGAGAGAGAGAGAGAGAGACAGATGTTATTTACTAGTCATACCACACGATACATTTCATTCCAAACAGCACGGGTACATGACAGGACAACACGGCACAACACACGTATGGACTCACATACACCCTGAAGCTGCCGTAGCGTGTACATGCACAGGAGCTAGGTAGCGAGACCAATGCAACGACCGATCGCCCTAGCCCCATGCACGCATACATGCATCAGCTAGCTTACAGGTTTCACACAACCACATGACGGACACAAACTTTTATTAGCACGCACGCAAGCACACGTGTACGCCACTACGTACGTGCGTATGTGGACCGGTAGTCCGCAAGTACATGGTGCAGTACTCGTGCAGATAGATGCACTTGCGTCAGGTTCTTATACGTACGTACGTAGGTAGGTAGGCATACTGTAGAGGTACGTGCGTGCATGCGTATATGGCTATTAATCCATACTAGCTAGGAGACGCGTGAGGGGGCTTCATTTGCCGCAGTTGCAGTCGGCGCAGGAGCAGCTGCTGCCGCACTTGCACTTGCCGTCGTTCTCCGCGACGAACTCCTCGACGTGATCCTCGAAACGGCTGCAGCCACGCAAACGCACATATAATCGGCAAAGAAATTTATATACCAGTACCCGTAAAGACCAAATTAAAAGAGCTTTTTTTACGTACAATAAATTTAATATAGATCGTTATTGATTTATATCTCCTCTGTTAGTAGAGTAATAGAAATACTTTCAACAAATCAATAGTTAGAATTAATTTTTACTATCCTATCATATGCTACATACTAGTATAATACACTATAAAATTTCTCAAATAAAATACACGTACGATAGATCTAGCTATATGCAAAATTGCAGAGCAAATTAAAACTATTTAAATGGTTTGCTGCTAGCTAGCTCGACCTTACAGATCGCCAGAGCATATATTTTAAATGAACTCAGTTTCAATCTCCGACGATATTGATCGATCATCTGGTTCGATAGATAGATCATGGGTACGTACGGTGACAGTAGTCCTGTTCTGGAAACAGTTTAGTTGTTATGCGCATTTACAGTTAACTCCGAGGTGTGGTAATTGCTAGTTAATTTGGTGCATCTATATGTAAGCACGTTTTCGCATGCTGAATAGATTAATTTGCTCGTATATTAATATCCGTACATGTATCGAAGCTCAAAGTTTTGTGGTAATTAATTATAGTCAAGCGATCGATCGAGCAGTACCTCTTGTCGTTGTCAACTATGACGACGCCATAGCTGTCTCCCTTCTTCCTGCACATCACACGCAAAACATTCGATCGGCCAGGTCACGAAACTAGATATGCTAGAGCGATCTAGTTATCGATCGATCGATTATATATATATATATATATATGCATGGAGGCAGGGGTACTTACACACACTGGCTCTTGTCAGCGCAGTCGCAGTTGCCGCACTTGTCCGACATGACGGCGTTAACCTGAAGAAGTAGGGCTCACAAATCTCTGGTTGGTTGTTAGTTGCTTGTGCGTGTTATCTGCTCTGGTGAGGAGCAATGGCTGCAGCTTGTGGTGGTATATATAGCGGCTGGGAGGGGTGAGCTAGCTTAGCTTTGGAGGGAGAGGGATAGAGAAAGAGATAAGAGTGGAAGGAATTAATTTGCTGGCGAGGGGAAGGGAAGGGAGGGAAGGGTGCACTGTATAGTTTCTGTGTCGTGGACTATTCAGTCGAGCGAATGAATATTTTTTATTGTTTAAATCGAATTACTACAGTAGCACTATAGTCAAAAAAAATCTTACGATAACTTTGCTGCAGTAATTTGGAACCATCGTTTTTTGATTCAACGGCTCGCACACGACTACTTGACTTGCAGCCCCTTAGAACTGCACTGGAGCCTAGTCTGGCAGGGTCCACTTATCGTTTTGATGAAAATCGCGTGAAAATCAATTTTTTTCGAAAATCGGCAAAATCGAGTAAAAAATCGTATAGTTTCGAAAAAATTTAAAAAAACTAGAATCGACAAAAAAAATTGTGAAAAATCGATAGACTAGTGGAACTTTTTTGGCGATCGATTTTTGAAGCGATTTTTTTTGAATTTTTTAATTGGACCAATTTATCAAGCGGTTTTAAAAAACGAATCAGGTTCACACGGGCAAAAATTGTAAAAAAACAAACGATTTGTATGATTTTTCGAACCCTAGTCCAAGGGGACGAGGCATGCTAGAGGGTGTGGACTGCACGGGAAATACCAAGCACCGTCCGATTATGATCTGGAAGCACGATCGGACGGCGCCCAGATGAGGCCGTGAGGGACCTCTCCCATAAAAGTTTGAGAGGTACTTATGCGCTTTCTTTAGTTACACAAATATTAAAGCTCTACCGTGCGTTATACTATGAGAGAAATAATCATCCACGGCAAAGTTAGCGCACCCTTTAAAAAAAGAGAGTGACTAGGGAACGGTATACCGTTGCAACGGTATAGCCGTGAAACTTATGAAACTTATCAGTTTCAGTGCTAGTTTCATGTGTTTCAGTGTTTAGTTTCATTAGTTTTATGTTTTATCAGTTTTTAGTGCTAAGTTTCATGAGTTTCAGTGCAAAAAATCATAAGTTTCATGAGTTTCAGTGCAAAAAATCATAAGTTTCATGAGTTTCAGAGGTATACCGTTGCAACGGTATACCGTTTTTTAGTTTTTTCTGTTAAAAAAAGCTCTTTCCCAGCCCTGCACGATTCGAACACGTCTCCTTGGACGGCCGACCAAAGGCGCAAGCTCCACAGCCCACAGGCGCCGCACGAAAGGAATCTCTCTCTCACGTCTCAACCATCGTCGCGCACACGCTTCCCCCTCTTCTTCTTCACCGTGTCGATCCATCCATCCATCCAACCTTTTTACTTCCCGGATGCATCCGTCGATCGCTCTCTTTTTGGCGCTACGCCGCTACGTACGTCCATACGCCAGCGAGTACCATGTACATACGTTGAGATCGACTTCTTACTACTAGAGAACGATAGACAATCACAGCGACACAACCATCTCTCTACACGCATGTTTTCTCCGTGAATGTAGTAGACATATATACGCGCACGCAAAAAAAAAATACGCTCATGTACGCCTAGCTACCTGTAGACCCCGGCCTTCTTTACGTTTTTCAACAGTAGATCCTGCTAGACATGTGTATGCATGGTCCCGTCCATGCATCTATATCGATGTTCATCGGAAAACGGGTCGAAATTAGCCGGCGGGGACCATCTTGTACTGATCGATAAGGAGTGTGTAACTCTACTGTACGTGTATACGGAATACGACTACATGATGTCATAGCTACATACATACATATATACATACATACATGATACAGACAGACAGATAGACAGACATCAGAATGATTAATTCCTGCACCGAGTATGTACCTCTCTAAGTCTTTCTTCTCTCCGTTTGGTTCACGACAGAACACACAATGATTCCAACAAATAAACTTCGTGTCAACATGAAAAGCCATGTGGAAGTTTCCTCTTACGTGTGATAAATAATTGATTGTATTTTGAGGTTTTGGTGATCAGATTTAAGTTTGTTTTCGATGAGTAATTTGAGTTGCTACAGGTAATCCAGGACTAGAGGTCGAAACCTTGATTGGTTGTAGCCTTGATAGGTCGGAGTAGTCTTGAGCAGGATCCAAATTTCGTCCAATCCAAATCTCGTAGATTTCGGATTTCTGACTCCGAATTAAAATCCCGAAAAATTCAAAAAATTCAAAAAAAAATTCAAATTTCAAATTTCGGAAATCTCGAAATCTCACAAATCTCGATATTTTGGCGAAATTTAAATCTCAGAGAAAAAGACCGATTTCAAATTTGAATTTTGGATTTTGGTTTGATTTGGTTTGAATTTCCAAATCTCACGAGATTTCGGATTTCGGTCGGTCCGGATTTGATTCAAAACGAAATTAGTATCCATGGTCGAGTTGGGCCGTGTCGTGCAAGACGCCAAGCCCGTGCCTCGCCTAAATGCATCGGGCCGACACGGCCCATTGTTTTGTACGTCGTCTTGCTTGTGCACAATCCTAGGCCGCACGTCGTGCCTCGATCGCGTCCGCCCAAGCACGGTCGATTGAGATCAAAAAATTCCTTCTCTTTTGGGATTCTACCTTCCTTTTGTCCCATCAAGTAGATAATTAGTGCTAGCTATTTAGTGCTACACTCATTATTATAGTCTAGCACTTGCTAGTACTCCACTAATCAACAATAGGTATGATTCACCATATGTACATGCCGCCCAAGAGCTAGCTAGTGTTAGAAGAATGGGCCAGGGCCATTTTTCGTGCGGCCGGCCAGCACGGCGCATCGGCGGGCGAGGCGGCCTGGCGTGCCGTTTGAGGCACTCGCGAACGGCAGTGTCGGGCCGGGCTGGCACGGCCCATCTGCTATTCGTGCCGGGTCGGGCTTTGGGCCTGTTTTTTCGGGCCGTGCTCGTGCCAGCCCGACCGGCCCGGCCCGGCCCATTCTCCCAGCACTAGGTCGGAGTATTGAGTGGTCGGACTTTTTAAAGTGGTCGGGGGTTCACTGACCGAGACCTGGGCTGGTCGGACTTTTTAAGTGGTCGGTTTTGATAGGTCAGAGATTTATGTGTCAATGGTATTATGAGGTCGGAGCATCCATAAGTGATTTTGATTACTGTTTATCATTTTGAGCAATGCTATGTGATGTAATTTTTCTTGTCTATGATGGTTGCAGGACTTCGGAGCTAGATCATGGTGAGACGGAGGAGGTCAGGACTAGGCTGGGAGAGTTGAGGTTCAGATGGTCAAGGTGTCACTGGAAGATGACTAAAGCCGGAGAGTGGCTGCGAACCAAGACAATAAGTGGATGGATGATATGCTAACTTGAGCCCTACTCAAGCAAAAAAGGATAATTGGATCAAGGGTTCGCGAGTGGAGTAGTGGCTAAGTTAGTGTGTGTGGATAAAACCCGTTATATTGTTAGATTGCGGGTTAGCCCATTTATGTGTGAGGGAGTGAATCTGAACCCTTGATGAGATTTCTAGAAGATCGAGAAAGTCATCTGAGGGTGAAGATTGCCCCCACTGTGCTATAAATAGAGGGGGTGGAGGTATACCCCCACCCAAGCTTGTAAGAGGTGATTCTTTGGAAGCTTAATAAAAGTTTTGCCCGTGTGGTTGTGTGACTTTGAAATCCTCCTTCTTCAAGTGTTACAAGATTTATTTTTTATGTTCTGAAACTTATTTTAACTCTTGCATCTTTACTTTTTTGCATTTGGATTTGCCTTCCCTCCTTCTAGGTACTTTTGAATTTTATACAAAGGATGAAAGATTGTTGGATGAATCTTCTATAGATAATATCCCAATTATCTAGGTAATCTACAACCGTTTTTTCAGTTCTTATAAAAAACCGATCTTTTGTGTTTGGAAGGAGAAAGATCCTTGTAGATTGTGTTCTTTTCTATTTGAAAGGTTGTTCTCTAGTGTTCTTGTTTGTTGTGACTTGTGAAAGGTCATTCAAGGCTATCTTGATCAACAGAACCCCACAACCTGATTTTGATGCAATCTTCACTAAACTGAAAAAATGTCGGAACTTTGACATCAATTCTTGCGATTGAAGATTGGAATAGGTTCTTAACGTCTATAGGAAGGTGCACACAAAGTTTCACAGGTTTTGGATCAGCCGATCAAAAGTTATATCAATCCTTGTTTTTTTAGATAGTGCTGGTTTTACTATTCACCGAGTACAATTTATTCGACCAGTTCGAAGTATTGTTCATAAGAACACCATTCTCCTTAATATTGTTCATCCGACCTTAACTGGTCGACGGTACTATTTATCTAACCTCAAAATGGTCATGTAATGTTCATCCGGCCATCTATTCGGATTATACAATTTTTAATTTGTCATTTTAGTGGTTTAGTTTTTTTTTGGGGGGGGGGGATTTTATTTTACTCCTATTTATCACTTTCTAATCACCTTTTCGGTCTTTCACCGTATATTAATTGCAGAACCACGAATAATAAAACCAAGGCATGGATTTTGTTGCAGATATTATTTTATAAAAATAAATTTCAGTGGACGTTCTACAGTAAGTCAGATTTCTCCCTCTATCCGTTTCAGAAAGAACTGCAAGTCTCCGAGTTGCTTCTCATAGCAGGGAACAGCAAAATAGTGTGATTGGTCTAAACACATCCTTCTCATGCTGCCACAATAATTTCATGGTCGATCGGAATAATAAATATTGTGGCTCTATATATCCATGACCTTATCACCTTTGGTCGCTTCCCAAGATTTCACAGTGCTCGCCTCCTGTCCGGTCACCGTCGACCTCCGACTCACGTCCCTGCTAATTGGTAGAAAAATGCTTCTTTCGTACTTACAGTATATTTTCCTTTGGTATACAGATAAAAAATATTAAATATGACTAGACTATTTTTAATTATTATCTCTATGTATTATATTCAATACATATGAAGTAAAATAATATAAAATAAAACCGAATATTTATTAAGGCTATAAACAAAACAGCACACCAATTTAAATATAAAATACGTCATATATTTATGAACAAAATAATTCCCTATAAATTTATAGAGAAGTAGTACAAAGCCCGATCAATCACCGATGACTTGAGAAGACCGAATTTGTAAATAGAGATCAAATTCATATACACACACATATAGGAAACCTCTTTTGTACTCCTTACCTCTATTTTGATAAAAACAACTTCCTAATCATGAGGAGCTAGTAAACAACTTCCATTTATGGAATATGCTTTCACTTGATTAACATCAGTCTATACAGAGAAGAGTAGGGAGTACTTATGAAAATGGTTCCGTACCCCTGGGAGTACGTACTCCCACTCTCAGTATACCGCTTAAATGATATTGTTATACCTCTTTATCATTTTGAGTATACTCTAATACTGATTATAAGATACTTCAAAGTAAGTTCCACAAAAAATTTCATCATAGTCCACCCTTTATAGCATAATTTGTTTATATACTCTTTTTATATATGAAAAATGGTATATAGCAAAAAAAATTAAAGGCTCTGATTAATTTTTTCAACAATGTCGTATTGTACTACTTCTCTCTATATATAACCTTTTCTGTACTCCTGGGAGTACATACTCTCACGTCCAGTATACCACTTAAATGAATATGTTATACTCTTATATATATATATATATATATATATATATATATATATATATATATATATATATATATATATATAATGGTTCCATACTCCTGGGAGTATGTACTCCCACTATTAATATACTACATAAATGATATTGTTATACTTTTTTTATCTTTTTGAGTATACTCTAATACTAATTATAAGATACTCCAAAGTGAATTCCACGAAAAAATTAAACAAAATCCACCATTTATAACATAATTTGTTTATATACTCTTTTTACGTATGGAAAATGGTATATAACAAAAAATAAATGACTCCCATATTTTTTTTTCATTCATACCATATTGAAGTATCTTAGAATTATTATTGGAGTATACTGAAAGTGATAAAGGAGTATAATACATTCGTTTAAGTGGTATACTGAAGATGGAAGTACGTACTCCTAAGAGTACGGAAAAGGCTCTCACGCTCGCTTCCTTTTTACCTGTGACAAAAAAAGCCTTCTATATAATGTGCCTAAGCATATATACCGTTGCGAAATACTCTCTTCGTTCAAGTTTACATAGCGCCTTTTCTAAACGACCATGTTCATAAATTTATGATGTATTTCATGTTCTACTGTAAATTAATATGATGTTCTATTTATATCCCTAATAATATGTTATTTACTTAATATTCTTTATATACATACATTAAATATAATATTTAACGATAATAATCAAGGATAACCTGCTCATTCGATATCTTTTATATTTATACAGGAAAAATACGTTGTGAACTTGACCAAGGGAGCAGATAGAGTGCCTCGAAAGTCAGTATAAAAACTCTTAAATATCTGCGTGGCTTCGTCTCGGGTGCGGGGAATCAGTTCGTGCCCTGCACGCGTCCATCCATGCCCAGCCCAAGCCCGTCCAAGTCGACTCCTTGTCCGCTCCTGCCCGGTTGCTTCCAGTGGCGTGCTCGCGGCGCGCGTCCACGTCGCGGCCCTCTTCTGCTCCCTTGGATTTGATTGGATCAACCGGTTCCAAGGCTTGTGCTGCACAAACTGTGTACGGTTGCAAGCCGAGCGAGCGGAGATTTTTGGCATTTTTTTTCTCTCGCCCTTGTATACTTTTCTCGGAATCTAATAAATCTTTGTAGCTGCTGAAACCATACACGGAGAGAGGTCATTTAATGGTGCGCTTGATGGGGTGAATGGAAGGAATCTGTATGGAATGATTTTTGATGTATATGTTTGGTTAATTGTTTGGAGCTATTTTGTACGGGACGGAGTAGTACGGATTTTAGAAATATTTTTTAAATATGTTTATACTATCCCGTACATCAAAATTGATCGAACCATCCCTTATCATCCTATATCACTAGTGATAAATGTTACCATCCTAACCTCAGCCCTCAAACCAAACATCATCTCGTACCATCCCATATCATTCCATCTAAGCAACCAAACAAAATCTTCTATCATTCCATTTAGACAGCCAAATATCATCCTTGTACCATCTCATCTAAGATTATCCCATCCATCATGTACCATTCAATACCATTCTTGTTCACCCAACTAAACACACCCTAAATAGCCTGCTATAGCTTCATAATAACTTTTCTGTAGTTTTTTTCGAATATAAAACACTACACGGTTGAATAAAACTTTGCAAACATATATAACTACTATAACCGCTACATTGATTGCTATTTTTGTAGACATGATAGCTCTACTATACTACATGTCTCAATTCTATTTATATTTCTAAACATTAATTACGTTTTGTTCATGATCCTTTTCTTTTTATCATATTTGTTATACTTACATGGAAATTAATTTGGCTTATAAAAATAATAAATATCAGTTAAAATTCAAATCATCCAATAAATTTACATAATTATATATATTATTTTATGTTACATATTGTACGACTAATATATAAATCATACTCTAAATTTATAAATAGTTCATTATATACAATTTATCGATACCAAATACTGGAAATAGTAAAAAAATACGTATATCATAGTAAACCGCGACGAGTAGTATAGCTCCTGTGATAGTCCGTTATAGCTGCGATAGCGTTTTCATGTCTCTCACCGTGCGATAGTCCGCAAACCACGATTTAAACCCTTGATGAAGAGATATAGGGTCTGTTTGATTAAAGCCAACTTTACCATAATTAACCTTATGTAAATGTGGTTTGACATACTTTTCGTATCAACAAAATTTAGCGTCACAAAGTGTGGCAAAAGCTAAAAATAAGCCTACGACCATAAGATACAATTTAAGAAAGTGTAGTAAACTTCAGTAGTAACTACGAAGCAAACAACGGTGTGTAAAAATCCGTAGCACATCTGAGGTTGGGATAGCAAAATTAGATTCTGTTTGGCAACTTGGAACCGGGTCGTTTCTACTAGATTCTGGAAGAAACCTAACCAAATAGGCTAAAGCTCGGAACGATTCTCCTCGGATCGTTTCTTCTTTTTCCACTCTGTGGTCGAATCAGTCTCAACCCTATTCTACCCGATTCACAGAATCCTACCTGAAACGTTTCTACCAAGAATCTAGAATCATTTTTATTTCTACTAAAATCTGAAACCGTACCAAACGAGACCTTAGTTTCGTACCGAATAGAACCGTATATATACACACACCTCGTACCTGTTGCTACTGGTCCATATCCGAAGCTAGCTTCTACTTTGGGAGGCCCAAAGTTGGTCGAAATTAACGATAGCTAGTCAGGGAGCAGATGCGTGCATGTACGTACCGTTGGGCAGGCCCGTCCCAGGCCCATCACGAGGTGCCTCACTCTTCTCGCGCCATCTTCCCCACGTACCCAAGCTGCCCGTAATAACTGCAGCCCCGGCCGGTCAGTGGGAATATTACATCCATTACGTGGAGAACATTTGGAGCCCAAAACGACTAGCCACGTCATCTCCTCAGCTTTTTGCAAAAAAAGTCCCTTAGCTTTAGGGGTGAAAACGGTATCGGTAATTCCCGGAATTCCGGAAACCGTTTTCGGAATTTTTCGACCGGACGTATCGGTTTCGGTAATTTTCGGAATCGGAATCGGAATCGGTAATTTTTTGTCGAAAACGATAACGGTAACGGTTTTGCTCGGTTCCGACCGTTTCCTTCGGTATCCGGAAAAAATCGGTAAATTCCGTCGGTAATTACCGGAATTATTTCACCAAGAGCCCACAAATCACGGATGACGATATCTGATGACAGAGGCAGCCTCCCATCTCTCCTTTTCCTCTTCTCGCTCTCCTCGCTTCTCTCATCTCACCCTAGGGCACGCGGGCCGCCGCCGCCGACCGGAGCGATCCACCTCTTCCGATCCCCTCTGCTCCGATCGCCTAAGCCCTGAGGTAATCCAGCCCCCTCCCCAGCTGCCCCCGTCCTCCTCTCCCTATTGCGCGAGCAGACGAGCGCATTCTCTGATGGCGATCAGCAAGATCTTGTTGTCTCGAAACATATGCACCACGTTTTGATTTGCATGCTCTGTTAGTTTCGGCTCGTCTTCTTTCCCAATGGTACTACTTATCGCATGGCTAATCAACATTCCATCGTAGATATGTACATTTTACGGATCCCGATCACTAAGAGAGCTGTCTGAGCTGCACATGTACACACTGCATCTTGATAAAAATTAAAGTAGTTCATGGTGCCATGCAAAATATGATCTTCCAAACATCAACTGCATTCTGCAGTACCTAAACTAAATGAGTCTTGAATAATACACTCCTTTGGCATGCGATTTTTGGTGTTCAGGAACATATTTTGTGAATACTAAATAGGATTAAAAGAAAGAAGAGACCACATTAGATTAGAAAGACCAAAACTCTGAGCTCAATGAGGTATGAGCAGCATGCTCAAAGGGATCCCAGAGGTGTTTCAACTTGATAGTTTTCCTTTTGTTAGGTCAATTCTTGCTTTTAAGGCCAATGGATGAATCTTTAGCTTATGTTTCTTTTTTCTTATTATAACACCTGGTTGTTCACTTGTATTCCATCTCTTTTTCCAGCTCCTGAGTGATACACTCATAGTCTCATACTACATGGCCAGTGGCAGCGAGAAGCCAACGTGTTCACCTCCACGGAAGCGCATGTTGCTGGAGCCGCCAGGGGTAACGGTGCCTTGTGATGCCCCCGTTGTTGAACCTCAGAGTCAGAGCTACACCTCGCCTGATGCAATCGATCCATGTGCAGCATGAGTCGTGCCCAGGGTACTGGTGTGTCTGCATCATCCACAACACTGCACTAACATTGGACAGCTCGGTACAAATCCGAACAAGCAATTAATTTGGATGGGGATGGTGAAGTCGATGATGATAGGGAGCATCCATCAAAGCGACAAAGAAGTGCACTTCGGATGTTTGGCAATATTTTGAGAAGTACACGGTTGTAGCGGAGGAGAATGGCAAACTGTTAATCAACTTTGGGCCAAATGCAAATTTAAGGGCTGCAAAAACAAGACCCGACAAAGCGGCTGAAAGCCATAGAGGAACAACTGGGTTTTGGTCTCATTTGAAGCATTATCATAGCATTGTGAAGGGCCAGCAACAACTCAAATCAGAAAAAGATCATGAGAAAGGTATATCTGTTGTTCAGCCATATAAATATGATGAAGCAGCTAGTTTGAGGAAGTTCTTTATTGCTATTATCATGCATGAGTACCCATTTAACATTGCAGAGCATGAATACTTTGTGGATTTTATTAAATCCTTGAGGCCTAGCTTTCCTATAAAGTCTCGTGTCACTATTAGGAAAGAAATAATGGATCTCTACTTGCATGAAAAGGATATGTTGTATAAATATTTCAAAACCCTTGATTGCCGCTTGAGTGCTACTATGGATATGTGGACATCAAATCAGAATAAAGGGTACATGTGTGTCACCGTACATTGGGTAGATGATAAATGGCAAATGCAGAAGCGAATTATCAATTTCTTTCATGTTCCTGGTCGGCACACCGGTGAGAATATGTCTCTTACCCTCAGTTCATGTTTGTTGAAATGGTTCATAGAGAAGAAAATGTTCTCTTTGACTCTAGACAATGCTGCTGCAAATGAAGTTGCTGTCAAGGATGTCATTCTAGAGCTCAAGAAGCACAGTCCTTTAATTTGTGATGGTCTGTTTTTTCATATTAGATGTGCTAATCATATTTTAAACTTGGTTGCTAAAGATGGTATGAGTGTGATAGCATCATCTATTCAGAATATTAGAGCATTTGTGCTAGCTGTCAAGGGGTCTCCATTGCGGTGGGAGGAGTTTCACAAGTGTGCTCTTTGAATGTGATATGGACACAAAGGTTGGGGTCACTTGATGTTCCTACTAGGTGGAACTCAACGTATGCCATGTTGAGGGATGCCTTATATTATAGGCCTGCCTTTGAGAGGCTTGTGTCATATGAACGTCGCAGGTATGAGAAAATTTCACCTTCCTCTGCAGAATGGGATATGGCAAAGTCTCTTTTACCATGTTTGAGAAAGTTCTTTGATTTGGTGAGCTATTTTTACGGTACATTGTATCCAATGTACCCAACTTATTTTTAGAGGTTTTTGTGAGATTAAATTGTTGCTTACTGATTGGTGCCATAGTAGTGATCCCACTATTTATAAGATGGCAAACACTATGATGGTAAAGTTTGACAAGTACTGGAAGAAGTCCAATGTTTCTCTTGCTGTGGCTAGTGTCCTTGATCCTAGGTACAAGAGGAAGATTGTAGAATTTTACTTGAAGAAGTTGTACCCATATTCCTATCAAGCTGAACTTGATAAATTTAATGATGTTATGAAGAAGATGTATCAATGCTATGCTTCCAACGCACCCTCAACTTCAAAGAACTGCATTTGAGTCAAAGTCGACATCGTGCTTGATATGTTTTTGAATAGTGTAGATGATGAACTTGATAGCTTCATATTTGATGCACAAGGAAATGATGATTGTATTGACACAAGTGACTTAGAGAAATACTTGGCAGACCCATTGTTAAAGGTTGCTAAAGGTAATCAGCACACATTTGACATATTAGCATGGTGGAAAGTCCACAAAGATTAATATCCTATTATGTGGCAGCTAGCTCGTGATGTCTTGGCTATGCAAGTGTCAACAGTAGCTTCTGAATCTGCTTTTAGTGCTGGTGGGCGTGTACTTGATCCATATCGTACTCGCCTTGACCCTAGCATGGTAGAAGCACTTGTTTGCACCAGGGATTGGATAGCCGGAGCAAGAAATGGTTATAGTCTGAACTTATACTTGTTCAAAATTTTATTAGTCATTACCCTTTTACTAATGCAATCGATGGATCTTTATATTCCCAGGTTGTAAGAGTGTTCCTTCCGTGGTTTGTGATATGGACGATCTTGAGGCTATTGCTAGTAATCTTTCTCTTCAGGTTAATTTCTCTTCATTTTCTATTCTCATTCGTGCAAAAAATATTAGCTGCAGTTTAACTACATATTGCTCTAAAAAAATCTGCAGGATGAAGATCTAGATGATGATGAAGATGGACCTGAGGTCCAGTTGTAAGTTGGTTCTTTGTTTGGTGATATTGAAGGAAGAAAGCGAAACTATATGAATCTATGACTATGATGTATTTTGTCTTGTACTGGTTTCTTTCTTCTCGTGTATGAATTGTGAACTATGAACTATTGAACTGTGATGTATTATTCGATATGAGATATTAAGACTATCTTATGCTATGTGATGTAAAGACTCGTGTAGAGAGTAGAGACTATCTTATGCTATGTATGCCTGTATGGAATGTGATATCGTCAACTGTAAATGCTTGTGAGGTATTGCTTTTAAGTTCTTTGTGAATCTGTTGCTTAATGCTTTAATGTATGCATATATGTAAGTGCTATGTGAATCTGTTTCTTAATGCTTTACGCCTTTAATGTATGCCTGTATGGCTGTATGTAAGTGCTATGTGATGTTGCTTAATGCTTATGCGGTTATGCGTTATGAGATATTGATCTTTTTGGTAATGTATGTTCATCATAAATTTGTGAATATTTATTAATTACTAATTTCTATGTGGATGTACGATTTGTGTGAATTTTTAAAGTCAATTGGTGGTACATGTCGTTACGATGTTACCGATCTCTTTTTTCGGATTCCGATCGTTACCGATATATATTTTATATCAAATTTTCGTTTCCGATATTTCCGAATTACCGATGCCGTTTCCGCTTCCGTAGTTATCGATTCCGGTATCGTTTCCGAGGGAAAATATGAAAACAAAAATGGTTTCAATGTTTTCCGACCGTTTCCGACCGTTTTCACTCCTACTTAGCTTCCTCCAAATTACGAATAGGTTCCTATAAAATTACAAAAAAGCTCTCAGTATTTTTTATGTTTTCCCCCAAACCTATGAGGGTAAAAACTTTTTTTTCTCTTCAAAATAGACCCTGTGTTCTTTCGAATAGCGTTTAGGTCTCACCTTCGTTATTTTACGAAAAAAAAACTTCCATTAAATACAAATCTCGAACAAGCCCTTTTTTAATTTTTTGGAGTAACGCTTAGGTCCAAAAAAGATACGAACATGCCCACGTTCCTTGCATCCAAGTCCTTTCTCCGTTTTTCTCGAAAAAAAAATTTAGCCAAAAGAAATATGTGTACAGCTCTATCTCTAGAGTTTTTTTGCAACTCGATCTCTAATATTTTCCAAAACATATAGTATTACCCGGTGAACGCATAAGGTGTTAAACTCAGCAAAAGAGGGTTCTTTCTCCGTTTTTCCCGGGAAAAGCAAATCCGTCATGTATTATTCATTTTTTTTTGGCGAAAGGCCCGTTGTTACGCAAATTCGTCGACGGTTCCTACCTAGCGTAATTTAAAAAAAAAAAACAAGAGAACAAAAAAACGCTTAGAACCTCCTACCTTTTTAAGAAAAAAAAACTTGGATCAAATTTCGCACGGCGCGGCAACACGCGCGACCCTGCCTAGTATATATGGGCTTCCGTAGTGTGTGATCTATGGGAATAACTCCATGTAGCCCCGGCCTATAAGGGTGCACTTGGTTTATGAGATGAGGTTGAATGGGATGGGATGGTCCTGTACCATTTGGTTCCATTATTTTGGGTGAATGAGATGGTTCAGCATCTAGAGGGAATATTTCTCAAATTTGTATCACTTTATCCGGAACTCCATTCAAGCAACCAAACGCATTGATGACTTTTTTTTGAACCATCTCATACATGTACTACTTGATACAGATAACCAAACGCACCCTAAGTAAACCGGAGAATACATTGCGAATTACAGTGGGAATTTGTAAAAATTAATTTGCCAGTTATAATTTTTTAATAAATTAAGGTGAAATATAGTGGAGCCTAAAAGAAGTAGAAGGTGATGTAAATATCTATTTCACTTAATTTTTATCCAAAGGTTAGGGTAATAAGAGTGGTACGTGTGTGTATATAAAGCCCATTTTTTATTTCCAGGTGTATGTACTTTCTATCTCTATTTATTGGATAAAAACTTCTACTTATGCAGTATGCTTCCACGTACGTAACACCAGTTAATGTGTACAAGAAGTGGGAAGTACATACTCCTAATAGTATGCTTTCATACACACACACACACATAGTATGCGAGAGGTGCTTCTATGTTCTTCCTTTTAAAAGTTGCACAACTATTAAAGCATGAATGAAGGGTAGATGGTGATTACTTACCCCTTCGCTTGCTTCAAGATTTGTGCAACTTGTACTAGAAGGAAGAGCATAGAAGCACCTCTCATAGTATGCTTTCACGTACGTAATACCAGTTAATGTATACAAGAAGTAGGGAGTACATACTCCTAATAGTATGCTTCAATATATATAGAGGTAGGAAGTACTGGTGTTACGTACGTAGAAGCATTCTGTATAAGTGGAAGTTGTTATCAAACAAATAGAGGTAGGAAGTACATACACCTAAAAATACAAAACGGGTTTTATATACACACATGTACCACTCTTATTACCCTAACCTTTGGATAAAAATGGTTACCCTAACCTTGGGATATATATTTGGTTAAAAACAACTTCCTAATCAGGAGGATCTAGTTAACAACTTCCACTTATTGAATATGATTTCTCTTGTGTAACATCAGTTAATATACAGGGAGCACATGCTTCTGGTAGTATGCTTTTATTTTCATATATATGAAGTCTGTTTCGTACTTTTGGGAATATGTACTCTTGTGTAGCAGTGATATCAATTAATTTCACGTTCATATTAAATCCAAACCGTTCGACCTTGTGTGAACTGTTGTAACGTGCATACAAGCACTGATTTCTTATGAACCATATGAACTATATACCACATGACCCACAAGTGTACTGGTACCATTTGGCTGGTGCATATGCATGCGTCCGTGAGCTAGCGACTCCTCTCTCTCTCTCTCTCTCTCTCTATGTGAGATCTCAACGCTCAACAGACTTGGCCTTTTCATGACCTAGCAGCTAGCTAATCTATGTGTCATGCACACAGTATCGATAGGTCCAGGCTTAATTTGGCGCGAAAAGTGCAGAGGCATGCCCTGAATGCATGCAAAGTCGTCGGATTGGTCACGGCCTAAAAGGCGTAGTAGCTAGTATCCCTTGCGTATCAGGGCACATCTGCAATGGTGTAGTCAACTACTAGCAATAAAAAATATATATGTCATCTATAGATAGCTAAGGTTATTCCCAGTGCAAAGTATCATACTCCAATATCCAAGAATGCCACATAGGATGAAAAGTATGATACTGCATTGAAGAAACACTCCCTACAATGCATAGTATCATACTTACTCCCTCTGTCCCACAAAGAGTGCATTTCTAGTATTCAAATTTTGTCCCACAAAGAGTGCATTTCTAGTCCGTAGGGCCCAGCTGTAAGTGTATGCATGCTCATTTAAGTGCTTGTGGAAACCGAAGCACCAACATGCTTGTGTATGGAGTAATGAGGGTCACATTGGTCATTTACCTTGCACACTAATCTGTCTTAAAAATCCTAGAAATGCACTCTTTGTGGGACAGAGGGAGTATATGGTTAAAATAATTATTTGGTGTGATGTTGTGTCTATGAAAGTGGGCCCAATGCGTTAGATTCTGTGCCACAGCCTAAGATATCGTGCCAAAGCAGTATCTTGCTCAAGATACAGTTTTCTTCTCCCTCCTATTTAATGCTTTGCCACATCAGCAAAAAAAATCATATGTTGCATCTATTTAATGAGTATGATACTACCCATTGGGAATAGCCTAATAGACAATCTCTCAAATGGACTAGCTATAGCATTGTCTACAAAATTAAATATGGGCCCATATGTAAGAGGTGATAAATGTCTTGGAATCAACTATAGCCTGATTATAAGTTAGTAGTCAGTCTATATCTCTCTCTTCTTTTTCTCTCATCCACCTAAGCAAAATGCTGAGTTGGCACCCTTATAGTAAGCTGAAGTGGCATCATTGCAGATGCCCTCAGTGTTGTCTCTTTTGCTGGGCAGCTGATAGCTGTATATACATATATCTGACGTAAACTATTCTTATCATATAAATACTGTGAAAGTCATATGTATAAGTTTTTAAAAATTCTCAAAAATTACTAGCTAGGAGATGTGAGCTTCTACAATCTTATAAAGTTTAAAGACCAAACTTAATCGCATTTGAAATATATAAAATTGATAATCAAAGAGATGAATAGTGCAGGGCGATTTTGTCTTTTTTTTCATATCTTTCAAATGTGATTGATTTTGGTAATAATTGGTATTCACATTTTACACGATTGTAGAATCTCATCTCCTCTATGTTAGGTAATTTTTGAAAACTTGTACATATAGTTTTCATGGAGTTTACACGATAAGAGTGGTTTACATGTGATACGTGGGACGCCAAAATGGGGCACCATGGAACCTGGGCTCCATAATTTCAAATGCACGAATTCAACCCAAATTTGTGTATATTTTTTTGAAAATTTCAGTTTTAGGGTATATACCCATTCAATTCAATTGAAACACATAACTGTGGAAAAAAATATACTCATATTCAAAGACTTCGAACGAATTTAGATTGTATAATTTGCTATATATATATATATAATTCGGCACATACCTACAATCAAGGTATCTTCAAAAAAGAAAGTCTTGTTTGAATTTTCAGCTCAAACTTGTTTGAACTAGTCAGTAAAATGATTAAACTCGACATCTTAAAAATTATACATGCAATACGTAGAGAAAATACCGGTTTTGCATCATTGAGCCTAGGCTTTATGTTACCTCAAGTGTGTGTATATGTATTTGCCTCCAACTACTGGTCCTTTTCCATATCCTAACGACCGGACCACATGCATGGATGCATGCACAGGTTGTACGATCTTTTCTTGCCGTCACATCATAACAGATGTTTTCATCGAAGATTAATTTCAAAACAAAAGGCTAATACACCCTGCAAATCACGGAGGTGATCACTACGAAGGTATAGATCGATAGCGCCATGACTGAACTCTCGACTCTGCAAGACAAATCATCTCAAGTCGTACTCTTCCTGCCTGACCAAGGATTTTAGCAATGTAAAACCCAACAATAGACACAGGCGCGTTGCAGTTCGAAGCTTCGTTTGGCATTAGTGCATTACCATGATGCATGTACGTGCTACACCGTGTATATCGCGTTATGTAATATACTAGGTTGATATGCGCACTACGCCGCGCCGTTGATAATATCGTTGGGTTTGCGGGTATTTCTCGGAAAAAAGACGCTAGGTAAGAACCATCCACGAACCGCGAAACAACCGAAAACCTTTTCCCCATGCTCCGTGAGAAAAACGGCTAACGAAAATACTTTTTCCGGGCAAAACGGAGAAAGGAAACGGTTTCCTAATTTTTTTTTGGATAAACGGCCAACGAAAACATTTTTCCCATGCTCCGGAGGAAAAACGGATCACGGGGAAAAAAATTTCGGGTAAAACGGAGAAAGGAAACGGCCTCTCATTTTTTTGTGGGGAAATAGCAACCGAAAACATTTTTCCCATGCTCCGGGTGGAAAACGGATCACGAAAATATTTTTTTCGGGTAAAACGTAGAAAGGAAATGGTCTCTTTTTTTTTGGGTGGAAATAGCCACCGAAAACATTTTTCCCATGCTCCGGAGGGAAAACGTACAACAAAAATATTTTTTCCGGGCAAAACGAAGGAAGGAAACGCTTTCACATATTTTTTTTTGGAAAAACGGCAACCGAAAATATTTTTTGCATGCTCTGGAGAAAAAACGGACTACGAAAATATTTTTTCGGGTAAAACGGAGAAAGGAAACGGTCTCTCATTTTTTTTGTGGGGAAATAGCCACCGAAAATATTTTTCCCATGCTCCGGGTGGAAAACGGATCACGAAAACATTTTTTTCGGGTAAAACGGAGAAAGGAAACGGTCTCTAATTTTTTTTGGATGGAAATAGCCATCGAAAACATTTTCCCCATGCTCCGGAGGGAAAACGAGCAACGAAAATATTTTTTCAAGGCAAAACGAAGGAAGGGAACGGTTTCACTTTTTTTTTTTTTGGAAAAACGGCAACCGAAAATATTTTTCGCATGCTCTGGAGAAAAAACGGACCACGGAAATATTTTTTTCGGAAAAAACGGAGAAAGGACCCGAATGTAAAGCGCGAGGACCTATTTGTTATAATTTTGGACCTGTTCGCTATTTTGAAAAATTAGGAAAGGGCTCGCTCGCGATTCACGCTTAACGGGAGGTCCTCCATGCAAAGCGGCAAACCAGGGACCTAAACGCGAACCGCAAAAAATATTTTGCTCTCACGTAAAATCGCGTAAGGACCTGTACGTAATTTCGAAGAAATTGGAGGGCCTTTTCGCGAAAAAAAGGTGGACACGTGGGCACCTCCTTTGAGCTCCAAAGCTAGCCCTTATATGGGGGTTAGTATCTGTGAGTCATTCGGGGTGTTAATTACTGTTGGAGATTGATGTGCCATTTTCTGTTATGGGCCGCTAGCCAACGGTATACCGTTGGAATTGTTTTCATCGGTATAGGTAAGTTTTACCTAGTCTCAATGGGTTTTATCTGTACTCTGTAGGTTTCAGCAAGTTTCAAAGGAGTTTCAAATGGGTTCTGTAAGGTTCTAGCGCGTTTCAACAAATTTGAATGGGTTTCAAATCCGAAACTATAAGTTTCATATCTGAAATTCGATTAAAAATGAGTTTCAAAATACATACTTCAAAGTTTCAGAGCACATTCAAAGTTTCAGAGCACATTCTCAGGTTTCAAAAAAGTTTCCATAAGGTTTCTGTCTGTTTCAAAAAAAATTATGGGTTTCAAATATGAAACAATAAGTTTCATCCAGTTTCAGACCTGAAACTTTATTAAAAATGAGTTTCAAAAGATGAACTTTAAAATTTCAACGAGTTTCAACTAGTTTCACGGGGGAAATCATAAGTTTCATTCAAGTTTTGAAAAGGAAAGATCAAACATCAAGTTTCAAGAAAGTTTCGAATGAGTTTCATGAGCTTTAATCATTTGAGCAAAAAAAATATCATAATTTTCATCGAGTTTTAACTCAAAAATTTCAAAAAATTTCAGCAAGTTTCATCATTTTAACGACTTTCATCGACTTTCATCAAAGTTTCAATAGACCAAACAAAGAAAAAAAGAAAAAAAAAATTCCCCCGCATGCTCACTGGTGGCCGTGGCCCTCGCCCTTACTACTCACCAGTACCACCACCTCCTCTTCCCACCCAAGGGGGTGAAGCTAGAGTTCAAAGTCGTCCATGAAGCATGCGGCGGTGAAGTGGAGCCACGAGGCAACGTGGGGTCACGAGATCTAGCGGATCCCATTGCCGACAATGAGGAAGACGACCGGATCCAATGAATCCCATAACCGATGTCCTCCTCCCACATGCCTGAGTGCTTGCCATGTGCTTGGGTCTCAACGTATCATTCGCTCTAGCCTTACGTAGTACGCTCATCATTCACTCGGGCCACGCTGCCACATTGGGCACACGCTCGCCGGTGCCCCACCAAATATGCTTGTCGTGCACTTGGGTCACACCGCCGTACTGTCCTTGCCCTTGTTTGCTGCTAGTTTGTCTAGGACGGACATGAGGGGGGGGGGGGCAACTCGAATGGTTGTGTGTGAGTAACGCAGTGTATGGATAAGGTCTAACATGGGCCGGATGGATAAGATGTTGTGTGATTGAGGATCAAATCAAACGCTATTCTATTGAGTTTGGTTGTGACTGATCGATCAACGATGCCGGACACCAGTTCTGTGCTCGAGCTCCACACCAAGCCTCCATCTCTGTCTCCCTATCTCTGGCCTAAGCTCCTTGTCGCTGTCAGATTTAGCTAGCTCCGAGGTTAGTGTTGACGGATCTACTTGACTGTCGAAGCAACCACATTCATCACTGAACTTAGATGTGGCCTCGTAGCCATTTGCCGCCATTGGATACGAGCTTGTCGGTGTCGCCACTGCTAGATATAGGGCTGGTAGAAAAGCTTAAAACTCGTGAGCTGCTCGAAGCTCGACTTGTTATGAGCTCGGCTTGTAAAATAAACGAGCCAAGCCGAGCCAACTTTCTAGCTTGTTATCCTAACGAGCCGAATCTAAGCTAACTCACGAGCCGCTCGTTAGCTTGTTTAGGCTCGGTAACTGAATATTCACCGTGATGATTTTTTATGTAAAAGACTTTTAATCAGATGAATATTTAAATTATATATGTCCATGTAACCATGTTAGGTTGGAATATAACTGTTAGGATTGTTAATCGTCTCCTGACTAATTATCCATGTTTTACTTGTATACTAGATAATTAGTTACGATTTCATTTATGTAGTCCTCCTGTTGCATGTATATGCTAATATGTGTAATGTGCTCACGACGTGACTTAGCTTAGCTCCTGACTAATTACTTTAGCTCATGTGACTTAACTTAACTCAGTTCATCTTAACTTACGTGGCTCACAAGCCGCTCGGGCTTTTTATTATTGAACCAAACATAGCTGAGTCCGAGCTTTTTATTATTGAACCAAACATAGCTGAGTTCTCAGCTCGATCGTTAGCTTAACGTGAGTCAAACTGAACCATTTTCTTTAACGAGCTTGAATGAGCCAGGCAGCTTGATAGCCAACCCTATGTGGATATGAGCTGATCGGACCTTGGATGGGAAGGACACACACATAGCCGTCGTGGCAAGTATATGCTAGTACGTAATGATGAAAAAAAAAAAATCGATTTCGAGCTTAAATTTTTCTACAGTACACTCGATCGGTTTTCCGCTGTTGGAGATAAGAAAAAAATGATTTGGGAAATGGATGCCTAAAGCGTGGAACATTCATTTGTCATGTATAATGGTTGGCTTGTCTATTCCATTCTCATTGCGGATTTGGCTCATTCTGAACGAAATCGGTAGCCTCTGTCTTTAAGGCAGCAGCCAATTATATAATTAATCCAGCTTCGAAAGGCTAGAACCGTACGCATAATACAACACCTCAAGAGCATCCAGAAGGTTAATCAAATCGACCCATTTGACCCTGAACATTTTTTTAATTGAAATCCTGAAGAATTTCGGCTGCTTAACGACCTGATGGATCGCACACACGAGCAGAGCAGGAGGTGTTTCTTAATTTCCCCTGTCCAGAAAGCTAAGAGAGTGATTAGTGCTACACCAAAACGATGTGGTCTGATTGTCCGGTCAATCTCAACCTGTTCCCCTCGCTTCATAGACCGATACGCCATTCGTTCAAATGCCAGAAAACTGCATCGAAAAATCCACACAAATAATCAATCTAACGCGCAGTTACAATCGAGGTACTCTAGTTATTAGCACTGTTATTACTCCAGTTGGAATCACTGTTCGTCTTTTTCACCGCAGTAAAAAGAAGTGGAAGAAACAGGGGCACCGTTTACTCCGAATCCTGAAGCACGAACCCGTGCTACGCTGCATCGGTCAATACTGCAACGCAGTTCATTAACCTGGCGCCGTACGCGCGTCTGCATTCGTGCGTGCCTTCTGCAGAGATCGAAATTAACGCAGGCGAAGGGAGGAGCTCAGACATGTACAGTGCAGAGAGGGAGGAAAAATACAGGCTCTCGAGGTAGGAGAGCAAGCATGCAAATGCAAGTGAAGTACTGAGGCACGCAGGTCCAGGTAACCAGCCGTACTACTACTTCCTATTGTTAGAATAGTTCCACATTGGTTGTGGAAGGGCAAATGACCTAATTTATAAGTGGGAAAGTCCCTCGCCTCTTAAGCTAGCTTTTGGTGTTGAGAAAACCCTTACGATCCAACACCTATATGCGGTTAATTGGTTGCTGAATGATCATCTCATCTCACCCGATGATCTGATCTCATGCATCTAAGCTAGCGAGAGAGTTAAGCAGGTGTCCTCGTGCATATGAAATGGGAGGGCTTGCGTGCAATCTGATTGGGCTGGCCCCACCACACTGGATCTTCTTGGGGGGTTTGGTTGGTAGACATAGCTAGAATGATTGGCATGCAGCAGGGTTGTGAATTGTGATCCACCTAGGGGAGGCAAATGTGTTGTCTCACTGGGAGGCCATGCATGCATGGCCACTGATCTGATATGATGCCACTGACCATGCATCATCTTACGAAACAATTTGACCCGATTTGATGTGTGTGTCTTTTGTATATTTAGATGTGTGTGTGTGTGTATCTGATAGGTAATCTCTCATTAGAAGTACACTTGCAGTAGCGTTTCTTTTCCTTTTTGTTTCCTTTGGATACTAAGTGTAGTAATTTGCAGTACGTGTCTCCTATCAGAGCAACCCCTAGCTAGGTAATTGTGTTTATTACTGTACAAAAACAGCTAGCTAATCACGCACACTTGTTAATTACAGAAATAGTTAGGCACGCATATATACTTGTTGCATCCGAATTAATAATAAGGCAAGTAAGTACACACTGCCGTTTTTTGGGCTACTAGCACGAATCATCAACAGGCAGATGGTTCCAGGAAAGGTAGGTCATGGCCGTAGTAGATCTGACGCTCGAGTTTCGACAGGTACCTGGCGCTTGTTTCTTTGCACGAACTAACCCTTTGTCGCTGTCAACGGCCAATTGGATGTTAGCCAGTATTAATATGAGAGTAGTAGGAGCGGTATCTGAATTCTGACCGGTATAATAGAAACTTATGAAACTTATAAGTTTCAGTGCTGGTTTCATGAGTTTCAGTGTTTAGTTTCATCAGTTTCATGTTTTATCAGTTTTTATTGCTAAGTTTCATGAGTTTCGGTGCAAAAAATCATAAGTTTCATGAGTTTCAGAGGTATACCGTTGCAACGGTATACCGTTTTTTAGTTTTTCTGTATTAATATTATGTAAAACACTCTTGTTCATTTGCGTAATTCCGAACAATCAAGACAGCAATGGTCGTAAACATAGCTGCTTTGAAATTAATTTCAAAACCAGAAACTAAAACTATGATCCCAACTTCGCAGTATTTGGATACACAAATCAGTTGTCAGGACAAAAAAAAACATTACTTGTTTTACGATAAGAAAGATCATGGACGGATCGATATGAATGCGCTTGATGGCATGCAGGAGCATACGCGCCACCTGTGCCGGGCGGCCGGGTGTAAGATCGATGGAGCACCAGCTAGCTAGCTAGGGAAATGGTTTGAATGGATGGAGGTAGCTAGCTGTGGCAGGGCATGGACAGTGGAGCCATCCATCCATGAGACCATGCATGCCATCGTCGACAAAAACCACAATAATGGTCGTGTGCCCATGTCATGGAGGGTGTCTCGAGTCTTTTGCCGCTAACCTGTCGCCATTACCGTACTGTTGCGCTGCCCCCGCGCGCCTCCCCTCTCCCTCTTCCTCCCTCTCCCTCTCTCTCTACATATACACCACCACGTCCCTCTACCTCTCCCTACCACCACCACCACCCCCACCCTCTCTCTCTCTCCCTCTCTGAACTACTGCTGTACACCTCTCATTGCATACGTAGTTATCTCGATCTGCGTATGGCGTCGAGCGAGCAGAGCTCGGAGTCCTCGTTCTCGACGACGACGTCCTACACCTCCTCCTCCTCCCCCTCCACGTCCTTCTGCTCGCGCGCGTCTCCCTCAGCCGACGCCGGCGACAAGAAGCAGCACGGCAAGCGGAAGCGCGCGCGTGACGACTCGGGCGGCGCGGACACGGAGGCGGCGGCCCCGCCGGCGTACCGCGGCGTGCGGATGCGGGCGTGGGGGAAGTGGGTGTCGGAGATCAGGGAGCCGCGCAAGAAGTCGCGCATCTGGCTCGGCACCTTCCCGTGCCCCGAGATGGCCGCGCGCGCCCACGACGTCGCCGCGCTCAGCATCAAGGGCGCCCGCGCCGTGCTCAACTTCCCCGACCTCGCCCCCGTCCTCCCGCGCCCGGCCTCCCTCGCCCCGCGCGATGTCCAGGCCGCCGCCGCGCGCGCCGCTCTCGTGAAGCACCACGTCTCCACCTCCACGTACTCCCCCGCCGCGCCGGCCTCCGTGGACAGTGCCGCTCCGGCAGACTACCGACCGGCCGCTCGCGATGAGCCGAAGCCGGAGCCGAGCCGGGAGAACGAGCAGCAGCAGCCGGCGCATGTGGAGGTGGGCGAGCTGGTGTTCGACGAGCTGGCGCCGCTGTGGGTGGAGGACGTGGTGGAGTTCGGACCGTCCGATCATTGCTGGATGGCATACGATGGGCTTGACACAGTCGGCTTCCAGCCTCTCCTGTGGGAATATTAGGCTTCCTATACAAGACAATTGGTTTCTTTTTTTTGGGTTTTGTGTGTTCTTCCTAGTGCTGCTTAAAACTTGGTATGTTTCGTTTTGAGTCGGTTTGAGTTGGATTTGGAGTTGAGAGTTGAAACGTGTGCGATCAGTGTTTGAGATGTAAATGTGACTTCTGCAGCTATAGGTACCGTACGTAACGTTAGTGTGTTTTTTGTGGGGGTGAAAATGATCGATGCAAGGAAGTTGATGATATGGTTTTGTTGACACAACCCAAACCCAAAGAAAGAAGAGAAATCAGGAAGCAAACAGGGGCGACCCAGACCTCTCAGTCCGTGCGGAGCTGCGATGGGCGGCTTCGGTGCGACGTGGGTGTGAGCGTCGTGGCCGGGACCAGACGATGTCGGCTTCGGGGGCGCGGCGCGGCTCTGGCCGGCGGCGGGGACTCGGCGTCGTCCTCGCCCCGAGCCCAGCCAGATATGAGCGCGTCTCAGGACCGGCGCGGCCTGGCGTCGTCATTGGCTGCGTGTCGTGCACCAATCTTTAGTTGGCGCATATATAGCTAGTTATCTTTATGCAGGAGTAATAGCAAAATATGGAAATTAGAGAGATGAGATAAAATGTGTTAGTGTAATTGGAAAGATACCTTAGTGGATTAGCCTTTAATTCTCAACAAACTTGCTCTACACGAATGACCAGTTCTGGGCCTCTGGCAATATTATAATATGATTTCTGAGTTCTATAAAGCCTGACTGCTTGTTGCTGCTGCATCTTGAAATTCGGTTTATCGAAAAAACGAATAAATCAAATAACTCGTTTCGGTTTGCAGTTTCAAAAACCAAAGTTTTTAAAAAACCAAATAAATCAATTAACCGAATTAATGCCCACATCGATACGTCACTTGATGGCCTGACCTAATTCCCTGTCGCTCGATATCTGTTCGACTAGTTTCCGTTAACGCCTACAGTTTTAGAGTGATAGGGCATGATATCCTTTTGCAATTTTGGCCAGTGATATGACTTAACAAGCCATTAGTATCGTTAAATTTGTCGATGGATATGCCGATTCTACATTTACAATGCTGTAGTTTTTAGTTTCTCATATGATCATTATCATTACATATGTCCAAATCAAGGTTAAAAACCTAGACGAAATTTCACCGAATTCTCGTATTTGGGCTCTCCCGAGATTCATAATCCCGATGGAATAATTTTTTTAAATTACTACAGTAATTTCACCGAAATTGTTGCAAAATCAACGTTTCTACAACCGAATTTAAACCGGAATAACATGAACTATTGGTTAGATTGTTGGCGTTCAGCCGAGAGATTCGGGTTAAGTATCGCCAACTTAAAATTTTTAAAATAGCAGGCATGTGCTACAAAATCTAGTACACACATGATTTGACAACGTCCGGTTGTTGCTCGGACGGTAGAATCTCTCACTGCCATGCAGAGGTCCCGGGCAGGGTTCACGTTATCGTTTCTTCGATTTTCGGATAAACAGTAAAATTTGATAATCGCAAAAATCAAACCAAAAATCGTAAAAAAAATCGCATAAATTCACAAACCAGATTTTGTTTTGAAAATGTTCAAAAATCATGGAAAATCGACGATTATCGGTGGAAACCGGGAGGGATTATTTCCCCAAGGGGTTGAGAGGGAATCTTTGTGTCCTTCAACATCCCCAACAAGCCCTAAGAAGGTAAGGACGCCTCCAAGTCATGTTGCATTCAAAGGAAGTAGTTGCCCATCTTCCTTTCGCCCACCCCGCCATGGTCGTGTATGTATCTTGCCGTGCCATGTCATGTCACTGATCGAAAATATCCACCTATTTTTTCAACCAATTTTCTTGTTGCAAGTTTATCTTTTTTAAAAGGATTACAAGCAGATGTGTGTGCACAATCTAGACACACTGTACTCATGTACCACATATACATATATACGTGCATGTTCTCTACACACGTTAAAGAATTAATCGAAGGTTCCACGATCTCCGGAGCACAGACTCGCTGTCTCACTTAACGTGCACATGTGCATATACCCAATTCTTGGTTGCAAGTTTCTTCATCAAGCACAGGTAGATGTAATCAGGGTTTTAAAAACCATTGATTTTCGATCGAATTTCATGAAAACCGACCTTGCCAAGCCAGTTCAACCATAGAAACCGATCGGCAAACCGGTCCAATTCAAATTTAAATTCAAAATTTTGAAAAATTTATCATAAATTGTATTCAAATTAGTATTAATAGATTTATAACGTCTGACATCAAAATGATTTGAAAAATCAAAATTTTGAGATGTTTTTGACGGAAAATTGAATTTATATAATTGAAAAGAGTAAGAATAGAAAATAGTACCAAGCCTATTAGACCCGATCTGGCCCGCTTAAAATGGTACCATCGGAACTTTAATTTTCAACCCTAAGGGCCTGTTTGGATCCATTAGCAGCTAATAGTTAGCTAGCTAATAGTTTCTATCTAATATTAGCTAGCTAACTATTAGCTAGAGGTTGTTTGGATCCACCAGCTAATATGTAGCTAATAGATGCTATTGTCTAGAATACACATGCTATTAAATGCTATTGGTGGTAGACGCGAAGGGTATTTTGGTTAAATGCCACCTATTAGCTGCTATTAGCTAGGTTTGGCTAGCTAATGAGATAACCATTAGCTGGGTACCTAATAGTTAGCTGATCTATTAGCTGGGGTGTTTGAATCCACTCCAGCTAATTTTTAACAGCTAACTATTAGCTGCATGGATCCAAACAGGCCATAAATAGATTTGATTAACCTGGATGCAATCCAGGGCCTAGCTAGCTAATCGGAACGTAGGAATCTTCGCAGATTCAGTTTTCTCGTGGTAAGTTTCTTCACAGGTACGTGCACTACGTGCGTGATCAACTTTCTTGCCTTAGTCCATCTGTTAAGGCGCACGGCTGCATCGAAATATCTCACAAATAGTTTTTTTTTTTTATATATCAACATGGTATCTAACTGATTTCTATTATAATGTATTTATAAAACCTAATAAAATAATAATATTACAAGAGTATTTTTCGAGATAAATCTACGCATATAATTTCATATATTCAATTTAAATATTAAAATCATATTGCCAATCAAAATTTTAAAAATCTAACTATAATTATATCTAAAACAACAACTATCCAGAGGATCGAGGCAGTAGTTTCGGCCGAGCAGTACATGCAAGCCACACACACCTGTAGGCTGTATGATGCATCGATCGTGCCTGGAAATAACTCTCTGTACCGTTCATCGACAGTGCATGCGTTTGACTCAAAACTGCCATCTGTGAACACGTGTAAGTTTACAATAGATTAGTTGAAGATTACCCAAGATTCTGTACATGAATGCCACTAACTGCCTTGTGTCAATGTGTACAGGCACAACAGTTAGAATATGGGGGCCGCCATAGCACCGAGAAAATTAGTATTCTGAGTTGGATAGAATTACCTAGCATAATAGTTAATTAATGATGAGTGGTGCAGAGAATTCAGGATTCATTATTTAATTTCTCTCTGGAATATATATAGTTTGGAGGATAGATCGATCAAGTATTACAAGTTATAAAACTGTACCTGTTGTAAGCAAAGAAAGCCAAAAGCACAAACGAGAAGAAGGAAATATATATGCGCATCAAGTATTTTTGGAGAATGTGCTACGTACGACGTGTTAAAAGTGAGAATAAATAAGAAAAACCATGTACCCTGTTATATTAAGAAGGCAAAATTGGCTACATGACAGTATACTTTTCTAACATTTGCTCTAGGAAACCGGGGTTTTTTTTATGTCTTTGCCCAAACACGAGGTAAAATCATGGCTATTTGTCTTAAAACACTAGAGCCACTAAAAATATCGTTTTCCATGAGTAAGGAGAGAGGGTTGGCAAAATGTCTTGCCAGGACCCGAAGTTGTTAAATTGAGTAGCTAGCACACACGTTTAACAACATTCATATCAGATCTATACACGAATAAATAGAATAGAGCAGTACAATATAATTAAACAACTAAAATGAAGTCATATGTGACCAAGTTTACATCATTCGGACTGATCGACCAAATGTTTCACATGACATAAAGTTTTGTAGCGAAAATAAAGAGGCATAAAAAACAGCAAGCATTCCTCAAACCTCCCATAGAGAACTAACAGAATGGAGGAACTAGCAGCCGGACGTCCGATTTTAATTTTTTTTTCAGACGTCGCGCAACATTTTTTTTACTGTATGAAACATTTTGTTTGAACGTATGAAACATTTTTTTTACTGTTTGTCGAAGAAAAATGTTTCACTACGTAGAAAAAAATGTTTCACACATAGAAAAAAAATATTGCAAAAAAAATCAGACGTCTGATCCCTAGCAATTCCCCATTAAACCCTAGTAATTGGCGTCATCATCATCATCACCAAAACTTGCGAGTAAAAGTATCCGATCAATGGGCATCTTTCACATCCCCTGAATTTGTTCAACAATCAATTATGAGTTCAAAGTTGTACTCCAAAAGGCTTTGTACTTTTATAGCAAAGGCTATGTCAATGTGAAGAACCTCCCTTTTACGATATTGGGTATAATAAAAGGCATATTCTAAATATGCTTTATGTGCTAATCCCTGGATGAGTTGCTAGCACGCATATAAGGAAGAAGTGAATGGAAGAAGATACTCTTTCCAACCCATAGAAAAATGATATTTTAATGATTTAGTATCTTATGTCAAATAACCACGATTCTAACTCGTAGGAAAATAATATTTTAATGACTTGGTGTCTTACGTCAAATAACCATGATTTTGCAGTGTGTTTGGACAAAAAAAAAATGCTGCCGAGCCAATTTTACCTACGTCTCCAAATGCTACATGTGTTGCATTTGCACACAATTTTTTAACAATACATGTATAGAAACCTGAACGTTCTGTCGAATAAATATATTTGTTTTCTAAGATGTTTACATTTCAGCAAATTTTCATGTGTAAAGTTATTTCCTCAAATCCCCTGATTTATCTCGGCAGAAGTTATTATGCTTATAGCAAACATGCATTGTAGTCATTCCTAATAATTTGTTTCTTTCTCCATTCTTTACACGCTAGACTGACCGACTAGATAACAAAACATACTTTCTAGCTACCTTCTGCAATTGTAGTGACTGGACTTGTCTACAAACTTGACTCTCCTACCAAATTAGCAAAAAAACTACAATTTAAGTTCGACGTGATGTCAATTTTTAAAAACAAACTGACCAAACTAAAACTAAACAATTATATCATCGATTAGTACATATACGCTTTTCAAAATAATGCACTAATTAGTATATATACACTTTCCTACAAAAATACATATGCACAATTAAATACTGATAAATCGATATTTGTAGTTTGTTAACTAAGATAACCGTTCATAGTTAAGGCTAGAGGTGGAAATCGAGCTAAGTACTTATTTTTTTAAGTTTTTTTTTTAAATTCATATAGTTTGATTTAATATTATTTTATTGAGGGGGACTAGCCAACGGTATACCTGAGTTTCATTAATTTCAGTCATTGTTTCATGAGTTTCAGTGTTTAGTTTCATAAGTTTCATGTTTTATCAGTTTTTAGTGCTAAGTTTTATGAGTTTCAATGTAAAATTTCGCGAGTTTCATAAGTTTCACCATTATACTATTGGAACGGTATACCGTAGAATAGTTCTTTTGTATTTTATTTATAGTTTAGAAGTCGAGCTAACAAACCGAGCCAGAATAAAATCTAGTTTCATTCAAAATTAACTCATTCAATATTTAATCAATAAAAAAAACGTAATCGTAGCAATTTTGAATCAAGCAGCCCCACAAACTTACTTTTTTCCGCCCTAGTTAATACAATACTACAATATAGCCTCATGCTTATACTCCCTCCAGTTTGGTAATATCTATCGTGATGGTCAAACTTCCAAAACTTTGACTATCGATATATTTTTAAATATTTAAATTGGATACATAAAAATTATATGTTTAGATTTGTCTCGAGAAGTACTTTCATAATATTATAATTTTATTGGGTTTTATAAATATATTATAATAAAAATTAGCGGTCAAAGTTGTATTTTGAAAACCGTATCGATGTCCAAAACGACAGATATTACCAAACTGGATGGAGTATATGCGAGCGTGTGGAATTTTCTTCTTTCCTTCCTCTTTTCCTCCCATACGTAGGATCATCATTGTTCATGATTCGTGACTGAGTCAATGCTAAGTTGACACCCAGGGTTGTCCGACAGGTGTTGTCATCTGCCGCATTTTCTCTGCAGGGCCATCAATAATCTCAACGTTAAATTAGCAGCATTGTGATTTATTACCAGAGGCCGTACTAGGGTGCTAGATATGTCTCTATACTTAAAAAATTTTAGAAGTGCTACAAGATATTATTTTTATTGGGTCAAACTTGTTGATTGAATTAGTTGGTTTTGGATTTTTTTTAAGACCTTAGAACTATTTGTATTGTACTTTTAGTAAATTTTAAATATATGTGTTAGATGTATAATATTACGAAATTATTATACAAAACTATAGAGTTGTACGTGTGAGGTGTGCACCGTAACGAAAATTTTCTAGTTCGCCACTGTTTATTATTGATAGTGCAACAGATCAACTCGATAAATCAATTTTAGTTCTATATATCTTTAAAAAGTTCCCTAAAAACGTACATTTTAGCAGAAGGGTACATCAAAACACGTGGTGACTGTCTAGTCATTCCATGATCGATCTGTTCATGTCACTTTGCGTAGAAACCGTGTAAATCTCTTCGATCCACTTCCATTAATGTCTAAGTTTTATTATCGGATGTCTCTGAAATGACATTTTAGGCCAATTAATAAGATAGCACTACACATATGTGGATTAGTTCTGGCTTGGTTCATCCTCCGACATGATGATTCATCGACCCCGAGATTCAGGACGGCTACACACGTAGCGTACGTATAAACTTCAACCATAAATTCAGGAAATGCAACATCAGGTGAAAGAAACATTCAGCTAGAATGTTTTGCGTTTGAAGTGCTCGATTATAGGAGGATAAATCAATATATATAAAATGAAGTCAACCTGCAAACAAATGAAGGAAATGGCTAGCTATATCGAGCCAAATCCTTGTTTTTTCGAGCTTTTTTTAAAATTGACACAGTTTAATTAGTTTGAAAGTATTTTTAGAAGTGGGTTAACGAGTTGAGCCAGAATAAAATCTAATTCCATTCGAAATTAGCTTATTCAATATTTAATTAATAAGTAAGTGTAATTAGAGCAATTTTGAACCGAGTCAACAAACCCACGAACGTACTTTTTCCCCGCCCTACGGCCCTAGCTAGCTAGTTGATATGCATAAACGTACTCTTCCCTTTGAAAAATAGCCACTAACAGACAAGCAATGTAGTATTGCTGTTTGCAGTTTTTAGGCTTTTAATACGGTGGCTCATGAAGATTCGGGCTAAACTATGTATTGAATCGGCTTCGATCAGGTCATTGACACATAGTTTAGCTCAAAGATTGACAAGGATTGTTCAGCACTAATGACCAAACTAACTCGATTAATTAAGATAACATGTCCACGTCGCACTTCCAGATTGGGTATTATTTCTTAGTTAAGAACTCTGAACATAGTGATTGAAAGTTGCCTTTTCTGTTGGAAGGTTCGTGTCGTAGCAACACTTGCAACGAGAATTTTACTTATAAATTAAGAATATTACTCTTCCTTTTTAATTAATTAAGCTGATTTGATCTATCGACTATTAAATTATAGGGTTTAAGTACGTGCTCTATCTGTTTCCACATGTTTTTAAAAAGTATTTTGGGTTTGTTTATTTATGGACAAGAAGTCAAGCTTATGTTTTTATAAAATGAAATGTTTCGTGTACGGTATTTGGCAAACAAGACAGGCTTTGTGACAGACACTTTGCCCGCTTCCTAATTGAATAATAATTCCAAAGCATATAGTAAAGAAATTATGGGTGTGGGAGGCACTTCCAGCTTGGATAACATTTTCTCTTTCTTTTTTATTCTTTAAAGTATAATTCTCTTATTTCGTAGACGAGTTTGATTCAAACACATGTTCATTATTACATATCTTGATTTGACATATATAATTTTTTGCAGGAGCAAACAATGTGGTGGGTTCACACACCTGTCAGCATACCCTAAACCCACAATTTGGGTCAACATTCTGATTAAATACTGATACTAACGAAAATATATATCTTGTTTTGACATTTTTGTGTACTTTATTTTTGTTTGATTTGAGCAAGCTAGCAGACGTGCTGAAACTCAGACTTGGAACCACTGGGACGTATACTTGAAACTGTTTCATTGCATTGGGTGATTATTGATTCTCTCTAACATGTACGTAGTACTACTATCGTTGTTGAATTAGTGAGCTCGATTGATTCAACCATCATAGTAATTAGCAGTAGATGTCCTTGACATCGAGGTCCTCATGAAAACCATGCTATGTCAACGGATGATATTCGCCAGCTGTTTCAGTTTCTTAATATTTTCAAGATTTAAAATTTCCTAGACATGAAGACTTAAGAACGTGCGTCGAAAGTGTAATTAGCTGACTAACAAACGTCAACTCCGTTATTCTGCTTTTTTGTTCCTGCAAGATACAGAGAACAGTTGAACAAACGAGAAGCAGGATTCGTTGTTTCCATGGTGGAAACAGTTCGTGTTTTCTTTCCAGTACGACTAGGACGACATAATATATTTTCTTTTGTGTTGAATCCTTCACAAACGAGTTTGTAAGACTACTGAACAAATAGGTCAGAATCATTAAATCTAAAAGGAGGTCAAAATCAATAACACATTTGATCAAATTTTGCATGAACATATTTTTCATAATCCAAACACATGACACTGGCATCTCAACTGTGAAATGCTTCGAGTGAAATACTATGCAGCTACATCACATGTTGAATCGAGAGCGTCACTAGGCGTTACACAAGATTGCCGCCCAGAACAATAGCTCCTAACCATTTGCACCAAATCGGGTGATGTACAGGTATAGCACCACTGATGCGTCCTCTTACAAAACGATGGTCGGAAGGTAGTACAATACACAATCAGCTCACCGAATAATGACACTCAACGCCAGCAACGTTAACAAAAAAAAATTATGACCATAACATTGATCAGTAATCCTCATTTTGCATCGAAATTGCCAAAAAAAATTGACCATCAGTCATTTGACAACAGAATTTAAAGGCCAAACATTAAGTCCATAACTTTGGACAGCATTGATTTTGTGGGTGAAGCAATGGCTCCAGAAGCACCACGGCCGCTCTCATTGCAGCTGCCATTTAGCATAGAATTGCTAGGCAAAGGTGCTAGAGCATTTCTGGTTGCAAAGCCGCTTGGTGTTACAGACTGTGACGGAAATGGAACTGCTGGACTGCCCTGATAGCTCTCGTTGGTGTTCTCGTTCAGATAAGGTCGCTGCCATGGATCCACTTGCTTCACCCCAACGATAAGAACACTGTTTAACTGCTGACCATGCTTGGCGAGTGCTTTCTGCGCATCATGCCGGCTCTAAAACATATAGAAAAAGATACAAATCAGAGATAAGATAGATGCACAACGAACAACGGACAGAACTGAGGCCTTCAGTGGAATTTTGCATATATTTATAATCCGTTAACATGACTCAACTTAAGCATATGAGAACATTATTGCTGGTAGGCAAAAGCTTATCAAATCAAGGTACTGTGTCATGGTATAACATCAATTTTGGGATCTGTTATAGTATAATGTCAATTTTGGGATCTGTTCTATCGAACATACTAGACAATCAAACTAAAGGGAAATACTGACCCTTGTACTCACATTGTCACTTCATATTATAGGCAGATATACTAGGTGCACCGAGTAACTTTATTGTTGCTCACCATTTGTTCCAGTCTCTTTTCTTTTTATCATTAAACAAATTTTTTACTCTGAAACAAATGCAGAGGCTAGCAGAAAATGGGTGGTGTAATTATATTAACCTTTTTATAATCATGTCCTAAAAAATATACAGGAAACTCTCAGGATAATCAAAGGGAAAAGGGAAAAAATGTCGACAGCTTCAAAAGGGAAAGCACATTATTGGTATCCTGAAGCATAAAGCCAAAAGGCACCTGAAAATCTGAAAAAGACTAAACGTATCTCCCAAGTCCCAATTAAACAATACAGAAGGGCTAATAGGTCCAACAAGTTTATGATCTGCCCAGGTCAACATCAATTTATATTCTTGAAGTAAAAAGGCTCCTGAAGACATTATTTCATTTTCTATCTCCATGCTTGCACAGTATAACAGTAACAGCTGCATAATGAATTCTGGGCCAGGCCAGCTTAAGGCTTACAAGGGCTCTTGAAGACTTCAAACTGCCCCATAGTCTTTATTGGGTATCACTTCCATTAAATCTCCCTCCCCCACCTCCCTAGCAGTCAGTTACTTTGGTACATGCAATGACATCTAACCTATTAGTTTTTTTTTTACTTTATCTTCAAGAAATGTGACGAGGATTATTGACCATGTCAATATTTTACGATCAAAGTCTCTCTAAAGCATAGTTACCAGATTCGCAGTAAACCCCGCGAATTGCAAACTGGATTCATCGAACCAAAACCGGTTTAGGGTACGGGGTTCGTGTTCGTAGTGAAAATTGGAAGACAAAGTGGCAAACCACGAACTCAAATCCCGTACCACGACTCGGACGAACAACATTTCTAGTAACTATGCTCTAAAGAGTAGACTAGCATATTAAGGGCCCACTTAACAAAACGGTTGTGTTCATGACCACAATTCAAAGGAAGCTTTATCCCCTTTAGTAACAAACTGGTTGGAAGCCAATCAGCCTTGGACGGCCAGTTATGATCAAGAGTCAATCAGTCTTGGGCAATGATGACCAGTCATACAGTTTTGTAAGCCACGACCAGGTGAACTGGTTGGGAGACATGGCAATTTCTCACGTGATTACGTAAGGCCGGTTTTTAGCGCATCGGACAACTTACGACGGTTAGCTAAGGGATATGGCGGTTGAAGACATGCGTGCAGACAAAAGAAGATGCCTTTAGCAGTGTTAACTGCCACCCTTAGGCATAAATAGGGTGGCCTGTGTGCCCCAAAAGACATCATCTCATCCTAATCCGAATTCACTCTTGTAACATTCTTTCTGCCCACGGCAATAAAGCCTTTACTTGATCATGCTCTCATATTTTATTTTTCTGTAAGTTTGATAGGGGACCCTAGGTCCTGATCATCGATAAAATGTTTTCACTATTAGCAGGGAATAGAGATCTGGTATATTATCAAAGCTCAAACAGTATAGTTATCAATGTTTACCTGATACAAGATATGCATCCAGTTCGCATCCCTTGGACCAGGAACATGTCTCAAGACTATCCCACATTTCTCAAATTCTCTTAGTACCAAGTTGGTATCACCAGGCAAAAATCTGGCAGAAAGAAGACAGGGGAGACATTATCAAAATGAAATACATAATCACACAGTCTAACCACATTTGCATCAGTCCAGCGGAAGCAAACAACACACTAGTCATGCATTGAAGATTAGATTTGCTTCAAATGAGATAGCGCAAGAAAAAGATAAACTTAAGTACAACAATGGTCCTATCGATATATATTCATGAAATCTTTCCAAATACAATGATATATATCAAAGCATAGGCATTTGATTCCGGATCACCGGATGGTATGTATGACTGTCTAGGGCATGTACAATGTAGATGCAAAATTACAGATTGTGTCATCCCAACAGAAAAACGTTCCTAAAACAGGGGAAGAGAGGCAGAGAGACAGAGACAATAGAGTAATAGTTTTGTGTCCCAAAATGATTGTTCTGGCCAAAGGATCTTCCACGTTTCAACATGCCAACAATTCAAATCATGGCCTCTACTCTTCACCATTTTTTGACAATAGTAGCCTGGTGGGTATCTGGACGTTGCCTCAAGCATTAAGATGGAGAATCAACCTAAATGGTTAAAGTGATATCAACTTTGTCTTTAAGTAATCTCTTGTTGCCAGCTAAGGTCATATTGCTAACCTTGGTACCAATAACACAAATCAATTTTAAAAAACATAGTATTTCATAACTGCATCAGCGCATCACTACATGGTTCTCCCTGATTGCATAGAATTGCTACAACTATACAAGACATAATTACCAATTCTATATACGCTAATCCACCTACCGTATTCCATAACAACAATACTTCTAATCTACTACAGCACGAAGCATGCACAACTATATGAATTCAACGCCACAAATTCCATCACAAATCTAACACATTCGTCCAATCGAATCAGCAAGAGGCGAGGCCACATACCCAAAAACGGTGACCCACTCCTCGTCGTCGACCCGGCCTGCGGCGGGCACCGAATCCCTCGGCATCTCCGGCCGTGCAACCTCCCTGGGCGGCGGCAGCGTGATGAGCGCCACCTGCTGCTGCTGCTGCCCCGACGCTGTCGGCGGGGACTGCTGCTGATGCACGATGCCATCCACCGGGGAACCATCCCTAGCCTTCTCCTCCCTCGAGGGGGACCACCACGCCTCGGGGGCAGGGGAGCCGTTGGAGCGTAGCGGGGAGGAGAAGAGGCCGGCGCGAGGGGGCGGAGGCGACGGGGTCATGGTTGCCTGCGGAGGGGTGTGGGGCTGCGGGGAAGGGGAGTGGTGGGAGAGGTCGTCGAGGGAGAGCAGTGGGGGAGGCGGCGGCGGGGTGGAGGCCTGGATCTCGCGGCGCAGGGAGGCCGGGGGCAGGCGGACCGACGAGGAGACCGGGGAGGAGAGGTCCCGGAGGAACGGCGGGTGGTGGCGTCGGTGCTCCGGCCTGGCGGCGCTCATCTCGGCGGCGCGGTGGAGCAGCAGCAGCGAAGAGGAGAAGAAACCCTAGTAGAAGCAGTGATGACCGAGTGGGTGTTTGTGTCCTTTGGGTTTATCGAACGAAGCGTAAAGACGTAAACGATTCTGGTCTACCGACAGGTGGACCCTTATTGCACGGGCCCATCTGACCATGGAACTTTCTGAACTAGAAGGCGTATCCTAAAAATACGCGAAATTGCTTTGAACGCGGAATCCTTTTCGGCCTTAAAGTTCAAAACTTCAAACCGACACCGTGGTCCGTTTCGCGGAGCGGCGAGAGAGGCGTCGAGTCGAATAAAAGATGGAGGTTGCGACGGCGGGGCGAATCGGCGGAGCCACCCGTTCCAGTGGCTCGATGCGGCCATCTCTGAGCCCTTCTACTTCCTCCACCTCCTCGCCTTCTTCTCCTACTTCGCGGCCCGCAGCGCGGCGTCCTCGGCCGGCCGACGACGGCGTCGGGCTCCACAGCATCCTCCTCCGACGGGTGATATCCCCTGGTCCCCGCATATCGATCCGGATCGTGCCATTCGGCTGGTACTTGAACTGTTTTGGCTCATGCGGATCGGTGTTTGTTGGTGTGTTTTTGCAGGAGATCCAGGCGGTGCTCGTGTTCCTCGTGCTCTTCGCCGTGAAGGTATGGTGTTTGGTGACTTCTAGTCTTTCTGTGTAAATTTGTTTTCCGAGTACTGTACTGGAATTTTGTAATTAGATTGGTCGGAGTAGGGAGTAGTGTGAGAAAGAGAGCTGGGAATGTAAATTTTCGAAAAAAATTTTAAATAATATATTTTTTAAGAGTAATTGCGATATTAATACGCAAATTTTTTTTTGCAAAATTAATACTCCATCACCAAATGGTATGATGAAATAGCAGTAGTCGCCAGATGGTACAGCGAAATAGCAGTAATTGCTGTACCGTTTTACGACTACTGCTTAATACCATAGTTGACTATTGGACGTCAAAGATTATGGAAGCCAGGCAATAATCGCTATATGGTTTGGCGACATCTAGTAGTCGCCAAACCATTTGGCGATAACTAGTTGTCGCCAAATCATACAATGACTACTAGACCAATGAAATTTCTTTTAAATAATATTATTTTAATGAATAATTAAAAAAATAATATGTTGTTTAAAAAATAACAAAAATACACTCATGTGCTCATTTGAAATGGCGACAGAGAGTACTATGTTCCATGCAAATTTAAATTGTTTGAATCAAGTTTACTTAAAGATCCTTTTATGTATTATGAAAAAACTATACAAATCATGGCCCCAAAAATCATGAAATAAATATCACTTGTTCTTGTGGTCTTAGATGTCCTTTTTTTGCAAAAATATTTAGGAATGAACTCGGTTGAATAAACCAAATGACTATAAGAAGCCTCTCTTGCACGCAACATGAACTAGTTAAAATATTAATAAATTGAACATGAAATTTGGTAAAAAAAAAAAAAATAGTTTTTTGTGTTCCTGGGGTCACAAGGATCCCAAATCTACAAAAATATTTAAGTTTAGCCATCGTATGCATTATTTTTTCTGTAGTCAAAGTTTCAATACTATAAACGCTTAAGCTTTTTCGGCAGCCCGTAAAATATCATGTTTAAATGTATTTTTTTTGGAAGAATGGACCAAATATGCTCTTTGATATATGGACTATCATATTATGAAAAAATATTTAATTTACGCCTTACTTTGTATCTAAATTCTGCTAGTGCAATAACCATAAGTATTATAGTCGACAACAACTCATGTTATGAATAGTTAAGCCTAGGAAAACGTTAGCTAAAGTGTTTAAGTCATAAGAATAATTGTGAAAAAGCACGTAGATGCAACCAATAACCTTAGTAAGCAAACTCAACCTGTGTAAATCATTTCTTATACAAATCGTACTTAGTGCTAAGTACCATTCACGGAAACACATATCAGGGCACATACAACGAAAGTTTATATGATGAAATAAGCAATAGATTATATTACAAGGATATTACAGTAGTGAAGAAATTGCTAGATGAACTAACTAAGGAAAGCACTGTTTGTCATGGTGGAACAAGTGGTCGTTTCGCCTATATGGGTAGAGTGGGAATGATGTACCATATTTTCTGCACATTACCGTTCCCGTGTAAGTTATGCTTTGTGTCATCGGACACTGCTCAATCTCTCTTATGAAAGAACTCCATGGTGATGCGCAGTTGTTTCAGTCGCAGTCGATTGGTTGGCCTATGTCGTACGTCTTGGGGGTATAAGACCACACTTTTTTGGTCTTTGTGGATTTCTGCCCTCCCATATGGGCATGTCATCCCGATTCACGGCGTCCCCTATATTAATACCACCCGGGTTCCCCGGATGGTCTACGTAACCCTTCAAGGATTTGTTGCGTAGTGCGGACCTCGGCCGGCTACTTCCCCTTGTCCCTTCCTCTTCGAGAGGAGGTACCCTCTTGCATTTATGGTGCGTTGGCCATTGGCGGAGAATGCCGAGATGCCTGCTCTGCTTCGGCTCACACTCCATCGTATGGTGCAGGAGGTGTTAGTTGGGCTTGTCCTTGTACAACCGGAAGCGTGCCCTACAGTCAATGCAGTATGCCCGCTGTGGTTGTTGAATAGCACCGTAGGCGTACTCGGGGTCAGGCTTTTCTGGGTGGTAGTAGCACCACGGAGAGGGTTGTTCTCCCCAGTTATCCCATGCGGGAAGGGTGAGATGTGGGTGGTACGTCTCCAAGTCCACCCAGTTGAATTAGCTGCACCATTCATCCTCGACTAAGGGGCACTGGTAGAATCTTCAGTCAGCTAGATCATCGTGGCATGTATCAGCCACTGTTTGCAGGCCGTGTTCGCAAACTTTTGGGCTTTCGGGTGGCCCTTAAGGGCGCTTATCCTCTATTTCGCAAGTTTCTTTTTTGAAGTCTTGTATGCGACAAAATGGTTTAGAATTATTACTTTGTGAGTGAAGCATGAGCATGTCGCATGAAACTCGCCGAGTGGTTGGTCCCTTGCCCACCGGCCCTGAACTCCGGTCGATCTAGAACGGGGACATATCCCGACGGCCTCTCTCATCGGGTGAAGTTCTCGGGCGAAGTGGGGTAGGCGTCGTGATAGTTGTAGAAAAATTCGTAGTTACGTTGTTCCGGCATGTCGATCCATTGGAAGAAGCAATACCGGTCCTTGTGCTAAAAAAACAAAGAAGGATGCATGAAATGGTAGTGTTACCCTGTATCGTATGGACACCAAGGATGCATGAAATGGTAGTGTTACCCTGTATCGTATGAACACCAGTAGGTTTACCTCATAGTGGCGGCCACAGCAGTAGTGAGTGCGGGCGGCCGTATTTCCGTGTGTAGATTGCATCATCTTCGTCGGAAGGTTGCAGTCGCATTTCGGCCGGGGCAACTCCGGAAGAAATGGGGCGTCAACGCTACTGTCATCCGGGTATTTGGGGGGGATATTCGTTTGTTGAAGAGCCGACGGTAGAACGACATCGTGCCCTGATTTGTGTAGATTAGGCTGATGTTTATTGCTGGTCTAACCGTAGAGGATGTAACCCTCGGGCGGTTTTATAGTGGTGGTGAGGGGTTTCTCCACACAACTACAGCCTGGCATCCTTTATGAACGCTGCATGGTCTATCACCCCTTTGTCAAAGCTGCATGGCCTATCAATGCTGGTCGTCCTATCACTCTTTATGAAAGCTGCACGAGCTGTCACCATCTATCAAAGCAGGTCGTCCTGTCACTGTTTATAAAAGCCACATGAGTTGTCACCGTCTGTGAAAGCTGCACGACCTGTCGCCCATTAGGAAAGCTGCACGACTGATCACCCTCAATCAAATGCATGATCTGTCACCCCCATTCAAAGCGTCTCGATTGGAATAGGGAAGAAGATAGAGGGACAAGCACAAACGAGACTTTGTAGTGTGCAGTGAGTAGTCACGTCAAACTATGTGGTGTGCATTGAGGGATAATTTCAGACTGGTAAAAGTCTTCAGCGAGTGCATATCCGGTGTTGTGTTGTCATGTTGTATGAGAAAGTAAAATACATATTAGAAACGAACGAAGTAAAAAACGTTGAAAACACAATTAACGGTGTGGAATAGTAAAACATACATAAAGTGAGAAAGTACAAAAAATGGACATACATAAAGTGAGAAAGTACAAAAAATGGACAGGATGACAGCCTAACCCTAAGCACACAAACTAAGGTGGACCCTGACCCCTACCCCTAGTGCGACCTCTCTTTGGCCTACGTGCTAAAGCGGGTGCATCGTCGAGAGGTCGTGGGTGAAGCTCCTGTGACGGTTGCGCCTGCACATAATCTGAAGCGGGTCAGACACGCACCGGCGACTGCCACGGAGGCAACGTTGCACTGCAGGCGCCGTAGTCCCGCTGCGTGAATCGCCGCCGAGGGTGCCGCGTGAATCGCTGCAGAAATGGGCTGAGTCCACTGTGTGCCGGAGAAGAACTGATCCGCCCAATGGTCAGGATCGGCGTAGGCGACGCAGAGGACTGTCCTCCACCCTAATGGCAACCTGCAGTTCAGATAGTAACATTTAATCATAGTTAGGTGTACTTATACCAAACATGAACGATTGAATATTACTCGACGTACCTGGTGTGGGGACCATCGTGAGACCGCGGGGTGCCTACCAACTGGACCCTCCCTGTGACGACCCAGGTAATTAACAGCTTCACTGTCATTACGCAGGGTTAATTACTCGGATCTCGGCATAGTGGCTAGCAAAATATCGAGCAACACGATACTTTATCAGCTACTACGCCGTATTCAGAGTGTTACAGCAGAACAATAATTAGAGACTGATTGGTACCTTTATTACATACAATCATGCCACGCAGGGCTACAAGTCCACAAGGTTAATTATACAATAGCCCGATACAACAACATAATACATATTTATTACCCTAGGGACCCCTCAGGACGAGGCCTCGGTCCCCTAGGAATCGGTCCACCAGGAGATGGTCCCCCAGACACCCTAGTCCTCCTGTAGATAGTAGTAGTAGTAGTCTACCTCCAATAAGTCCTGGTCCTGCGAATAATCCTCACCCCCTACCTCTGAAGCGGATCCATAGGACTCACCTTCTAAGCAAAGGGGGTTTAAGCAAGAGTGAGTACAAACTACTCCGCAAGTATTAATAGCAAGGAATGCAGATACGAATTTCTCTCTAGATTGCTGAAATCCACCAAACTATCACCTTCCCTCCAACTAGCTTTTTATATAAGATAGTTTTATTAAAGAGTGGTTCATTTTAACTTCCCAAAACTCTACTAACACTGTATATGAGACAGACTTAGCTTCCGCAGTCTCCAATCCAAGAGACTGGCATGAATTCATGATTTACCCTGCGTAGGTTTGTACCACTTTACGCATAGTGACATTGAGATGCCCTAGAACGTTTATCACTAGTCCAGTATTAATTCTCCACCCCTGTACTCGAGTTGGGGACACCCACCAAGGTCATCCACAACTCACAGATACAGTTGTTACCCCACTCCAACGGTAGTAACCCACTGGCTTCAAATATACCGCCGTCCAATTGGCTTCAGTCCTCTGGGTCTACCGCCATATCCCAGAGGCGCGCCCCTTAACTTACCCATGGTGGAGATATTGATACCGTCCTAGGACAGCCTTTTCTGACTGAATTAATCACACTATGGTTGATACTCATTTACGGCTCATTGCCCAAGTGTTAGATGGTTTGACTTTATATAATAACCTATGTAGATGACCCCACCGGCCTACAACCCTTCTCATCGGCGTCCTCTACCCACCAATATTAACCCAACTGAACATTCCAATTCTTCCCATTGCCCATTCATTTCACCACACCATTATCATCTCCCATACCCAACCTTTTCCATTCTCCAACCAACAATCTTCACATTTTTGCATTTATAATATAGATTTTCCAATGCACTGATGACATTTATAATACAAAACATTTAAAAGTATTTAGAAACTCATGATCAAGGAAACATGCCTGGAATAGTATTGGAAAGTACGTCCTCGCTCAAAGGTTGGTTCAGGTTGGGTTGATTTAGGTCCAGATCTGAAATTATTACCAATTATTAACCTTACTAAACTTAGCTTTTGAATCTGATTAATGGCGTCCAACAAACTAATGACCTCAGTTAAATAGAGATGTTGCTAAGTCTAAACTAAGTTATTCATTTAACTATTCGAACAGCTCAGCCCCACTCCACTTTTCTCCCCTTCCTTATCTTTTCTCTTTTCTTTTCTTTCTTTCCTTTTCCTTTTCCTTTTCTCCTTTCTTTCTTTCTCCCTCTTTGTATTTCTTTCTCTTCTATTTTCTCCTTTCTCCAGCCGAATGGGCCTTTGGCCCACTCGCTCCCTCTTCCCTTTTTCTTTCTCTCCCTCAGCGCTCGGTCTCTTCACCTCATCGCTCCCAATCTCCCTCTCTTGGCGACGCCCCAGCCCTCCTGGCTCCTCTACGGTGACGCCTCCCCTCCCCTTGCTGCCGCCCTGCGACAGCACTGATGGCCGGCCTGCGGCTCTACGGCCCGACCGACTGTTCTCCTCGGGGCTACACTGGTTTGCTAGCTCTAGGGTTTTGCTATTTGGTTCTTTGGGGAAAGGTTGCAGTGGCTCGGTTCTAGGGTTCTTGGTTGCTTGCTGATGGTTGATGGGGTTCGGTTCTGTGCTGGGATTCAATTTCTTGCTGCATGAGCTTGGATCTGTGCTTTGGTTAGCCGATCTATTGATTGCTTGCTTGGCTGAACCCTAAGGATGGTGCTCTATTGTAAGCCTTGGGTCGATGATGATTCTTGGGGTGACAGGACCTAGGTTGGGGGTTGTGGCACCGAGACCGGCTGGCCAGTTCTAGGTGAGGGCTTGGGAACAGCTTTGGACGAGCTATAAGGGCCCCTAGGTAACTCCCCTACTGAGACCCAAAAGAAAGAACTCTGATCGACACTGGTTTCTACTAGATCTGTTAGTTTTGCATACTACATTCTACTCTAGGGTTGCATGCTGCTTGCTACTGCTATGCTGATGGGGTTTGCCGGCTTACTTGGACTCCTTGCGGCTTGGTTCGGTTGAGGAAGACGAATAAGGGTTGAAGTAGAGGTGGCTGCTGCCTTGGCTTGCCCTAATCCCCCCTCCTTCATGCTCCTTGCTCCAGCCGTCCTCCTCGGCCGGCTGCTCCTCTGTCGCTCTCTCTTGGCTAAAAGGCAATAGGAGTGGCTCTATTGCAGTGAATGGGGAATGCGGTGAAATGAGGGAAATGATGTGAATCCTTACTGTAACTCGGTTCTTATCCATTTACCAGCTGCGAAATTACTTTTCTACCCTCTATGCTCCACTGAACAGCTAAGGGCAGAAATGTCCTTCTTTTCTGTTGTAGCACTAGCTCCCTGGTTATTTAGCAATGCTACTCATACTGACTCCATACTCCCATTCATGGCATGCATTATTGCTAATTAGACTCTTAATAATGTGATTGATGTAGTTGGAATTTCAGGGTCCTTACACTCCCGCCATGTCTGGGGCCGGAGGCACTGTGGTGTGGAAGGTGGACTCCGCCTGCACTGCGTGGCGAGGAGGTGGGGTCGGTGTGTGGTAAGAAGGCCAGCGTGGCGGCTTGGACGAGGTGCCACGATCAGTCGCATCCATGTGCCAACAAGCACCAAGCTCCACGATCCGTTGACTCTGGGTCACCACATGTCTCCATGCTTCCGTCATCTCATCCAGCGTGATAGTGACTCCATCACGTAGCCTAGTCAAAAGGCTACTGCCATGCTGGTGCAAGTCCCTCGCGTGGTCCTCCTGCCACGTACGAACAAATGATAAGCACAACGACATAGCGTAACAAATAGATGATGTAATTTACGACATAAGACTTACCATCGCGTGCATGGCCACTCCTGCCTGGTTTGGGTACAAGTCTGCCATGCTCAGAGCGTACCCATGGGTCGGTGGCTCCTCCACAATTAGAAGACGAGTACGTGTCCGGGGCACGTACCAGGCTAGGTACTGCTGGTAGGAGTAGTAGTCGTAGGGCGCGTCCTTGTCAACAACGTCCTCCAGCGCCCCATCCCACTGAGCGAGCCATGGCTCCATCCTCTAAGCAAAGGTCGCCATGCTCTTCTTGGGTCCGTGGGTTGAGAACCTTAACAGAAATCCACATTAATGAGACATATAACATAAGCATTTAGCATACTTGTAGTGGGCGAGTAACTCACGAGTGCACTTTGGCTGGCAGTCAGTGTTCTAAAAATCGGATTTAGTCCCCGACTAGTCGGCGCCTAGGCGGTAGGCGGCCCCCCACCGCCGCGATTTCGCCGTCGACGGCCTCCTAGGCGGATCCTAAGCGGCTGGGCGGAAGTCGGCGGGGCGGGTTTAGGCCGCACGGCGGCGACAAATCGGCGGATAGGCGACCGCTTTTGTGAAGAGGCGAAGGAGGAGAGGCTTACTGGCTGTGTGGACTCGGGCTTAAGTCGGGCGCTAGGGTTAGCCGTCGCCCGCCGCCGAATCCTCGCAGCCGTCGCCGCTTCCTCGCCGCCTGTCGCTGCTTCCTCGCAGCTATCACTGCTTCCTCGCCGCCCGTCACCGCTTCCTAGCCGCCGTCGTTGCCGATTCGTCGCCACATAGCGCAGGTCACCTCTCCCTCCCCTGCCACCCCTCCCCTCCTCTCCTTCCCCTGCTCTCCCCTCAGCTCCCTTCGCCTCTCCCTCAGCTCCTCACTCGCCGCCTCTCTTCGTCTCCCTCTCATGCTCCCCCTCACCGCCTCTCTGTCTCACTCTCTCACGATCTCTCTATCTCTATCTGTGTGTATCTCAATGTCTTTGTCTCTCTTGGTCTCCCTTCTCTGTCTCTGGTTATTCAAGAGTCTCTATTAGTCTGCTGTGATTCATTGATTTGTATGTGTGTGGTACTGTATTATTTATCTATTTGTGTGCTTGGTTGCTTGGTTGTTTATCACTTTATCTCCTGCATATCTACTATTATATATTATAGCGTGCCGCCTAGAACTGGCCACCTAGTTCCGATTAATCCTCGCCTAATCCGCCTAGGCGCTAGGCTGTGGCTCGCCGCCCGCCTAGCGCCTAGCGCCTTCTTGAACATTGGCTGGCACACGATCCCCCGAAGGAACAGGGACCAGCTGGCAAAGTCCAAACTACCTTAGGACTCGCTGCGGCACGTAGTCCTTCACGAAGACGTCGAATTCCTGGTGAGCCAGTAAGCCTGGTCCCTGTAGCATAGCGCCGAGATCCCCCCTGCCGGGGCTCTCTCCGCTACACGGCGCTCGCTGTAAGGGTCCCAGATCACCTGCTCCGCCCTCAGGTGGTCAAACGCCTCTGTGATGGACTGGTACGCCGAACATACCTATAGACCTGCTCATTGAGGCTGCAATAGAAAAAATATATGTATGTAAGCACATTCGGTTGAAATTACAATTGCAGAAATGCTTAAAAAGATGTACCCGTCGCCTGGTCCAAAGGGAGCCCATTGTCGGACAGTTGATCGCATCACCTCCGTACATGTCGGCGGTGTAGTGTCGAGGCTCGACCCACGGAGAAGCGCTCGAACGACTAGAGCTGAAGAAGAAGAGGCATCCCAGCTAGATTGGCGGTCTTGCTTTTTGTCGGTGTTTCGTGCACCGGCAATACGAATTTATGGTCGGATGGGGTCGCGCGCTCCCTCTCCCCGAATGGTCGACTCAAGGAGTCAGAAGATGTATACTGGTTCGGGCCGAATGTCCCTACTCCAGTTCGTGCGGTGTGAATGTATTGATCTTTGGGAGACGGACAAGGGGTGTACAGCGAGGCGACGGTCATTTGTCCGATCCCCTTGAGGTTTTCGCTAGGGAGTCGAGGCTACCTAGGAGACTGCTTTCTCTTTTTCTCCGCGCCTCCTCTCTGGCCCCGCCTCCTTATATAGACGGAGGAGGCGGGGTTACACGGAGTTGGGAAGACTACGAGGAGAGGGTCTGCACGCCTTGAGGTCTCGGCTTCGTCTTGTCCGGCCAACCCCGCCTGCCCCGAGGTAGGGTTGGTGGCTCTGTGGCTGATCTTGCGTAGTCTTTGTCGAGTGGCGTGTTGCGTGGTGCTCTTGTCACCTCGGTGGCTTTAATGGCGCTTGACTTTGTTTTGGCCTCGGGAGTGGGCGTACTCCTCTGCGGTGTGCCGAGCGGCGGGGCGGGGCTTGACTTCTTCGGTGGCTCTTTTGTGACCTTGGGAAGGAGCCGCCTACCCTGTACGAATGTCGGTGGGCCAGCTGCGCACAAGGCGCTACCGACATCAAGCGTGAGCCTGCTGGCTCGTCTTGCGCAGTGGAGCTTGAGCTTCAATATCGGGCGCCGCGATGCCGACCGCCGAATCGAGTCCGCCGATCGCCGGTCGGCCCCGCGATAGGAGGCTCGTTCTCGCGGCCCAAGTACCTTCGGTGGTGCCGCCTCCGCATGGATAGGTCACCCGTTCGTGCTTCCGGCCGATGGGGTACCCATGGTATGGGTACTCGTCAAGACCAGAGCCCCGAGCGGGTCGGAGAGCCGCTCGGGGTTTAACTGGCGAACTGGCCGCCCGAGGTCGGTGATGCTAGGTCGTCGTGGTCGCTCGGGAGCCGTGCCGCCTAGAAAGAGCCCGGTCTTGTGCGCACCTGGTGTAGTTTTGAGCCCCGAGCGGGTCAGGAGCCGGTCGGGGTTTAGCTTGCCGGTGCTGGCCATGACTCGAGGTCGGCGACGCTTTGGTCGGGCCGCGCTTGTCGGTCTTGCCCGCCTAAAGAGCCCGGTCAAGGCGAGCGCAGTGTAGCCTCCGAGCCCCCGAGTGGGTCGGAGAGCCGGTCGGGGTTTAGCCCACCATGATGAGTCGTCGACCGGAGGTCGGTGGCGTCTAGGTTTGCCGATCGCTGGGAGTCGCGCCACTGAAAGAGTCTTGCATGGCACCGCTGGTGTAGTTTGAGCCCCGAGCGGTCGTCGAGAGCCGGTCGGGGTTTACCGGCCGAAAAGTGGCCGCGGACCGAGGTCGGCGACGCTTTGGTCGGGCCGCCGCTTGTCGGTGTGCCAAAGAGCCCGGGCAAGCGCACCGGTGGCAGTGTAGCCCCGAGCTGCCTCGGGAGCCGGCCGGGGTTTACCTTGGCCGGACTCTGGCAGCCACGGTGTACGTGGGTCCTCGTGAGTCGATGAGCGGACGCGTTTACCTTCGTCGGTTTGAACGCCGTGCTCGTCGCGAGCTACTATCGGGTAATCCGAGTGGAACCTTGGCGATCCTCGAGGGGATTCGCTTCCAAGCCAGACGTAGCTCGGCGTGGGCGTCCGACTACCGGGGCGTTCCATAAAAACCTTTCCTTACTCGATCCCGTGTCGGATCGGGTCGTCCCGCCGACCGGGCGTACCGCCGCTACTCATCGATGAGTTCGCGGGAGAGTGTGAGGTATGGTCTCGGACGCGAAGTCACGATGATTGGGTCGTCCGCCGACCCAACCGAGGCCCTCTGGGGCTCATTGCGACTTCGCCTCGCTCTTTTACGTGGGCGGCTTCGTTCGGTGTTTGGCCGATTCGCCTTCAGAACCCACGGCAGTGCGGGCCTCGTGCGAGCCTATAGGCGACTTGCTCTCCGAGGCGGGCGCTGATGGCCGTTGCATACCTTTCGGCGCGGCGCCCGCCCATCAGAATCGGGCGAGGCCGCGATCTTTGTCTTGGCCTTGTGGCGGCGGCCATCTGTCGGGCGATTAATGCACGCGATGGGATTTAAATGGATCGCGACGCGTTCACGGGAAACGGGCGAGGCGAGGACGGTTTGCGACCGCGTTGATTTTCGTGAGGAGGCGTCGATTTCGGCGCGGAGGCGCGTCCATTCCCGCCTGGCGCCTATAAAGGAAGGAGTGGGTGGCGTGGTAGGCGCCAAGCCCTCTGTTCGCGCGCTCTGCAAAAAAGGAAAAGGGAAGAAAGAAAACGAGGGAAGAAGAGGAGCTTCCTGCTTCGTCGCGTCGTTCCCTGCTCTCCTTCGCGCATTTGGAGATGTCGCTGACCCCGCACTCGGCCGCGGCGGGTCGCTATCTCGGTCTGGAGAGGAAGGAGTTCCTTCCTCCGCGGCCCGAGTCCGGCTGGCGAGTTCACGGCCGACCGAGGTCCCCGAACTTGAGGACGGCGAGATAGTCTCGGGCGTTCTTCTACGAACGGGCTTGGACTTCCGCTCCACCCGCTCGTCCGGGTTGCCGCACTATTACGGGGAGAAGTTCATCACCGAACCCGAATGGAGTCCTCCATATTGCGGTCTTCATGACGCTGTGTGAGGCCTTTCGGGATTGAACCCCATTTCGGCTCTGGCGCCACTTCTTCTTCGCGAGGCCGTCACCGGACACCGCCGGCCTCCTCGGGGCTCGATGATCCAAGCTGCGCAACCACCGCAAACCGTTCTACGCCGATTTGAGGTCGCCGACGTCTAACCGGGGTGGCATAGCGAGTGGTTCTATGTCCGAACCTCGACAACGCGTTCTCCTTCGTGGGAATTTACCAACGCCGCATCCTCGTTGGGCCGGGTCCCGACACGAAGAGACCGGAAGAAGGTGGACGCGATCCTTGAAAAGCTCGCGGACCTGAAGCGGCCGGGGCCTCGACAGCAAGGTGGTCCTCGAGACGTTCATGGAGAGGCGCATCCAACCCCTCAAGGGTCGATTCGCCCCATGTTTGAGTACATTGGGCCGACCGACCGCAAGGTCGCTTGAGCGGAGCTCCTCCGTCGGAGATCTCGCGCGGCGTGTCCAGCCTCCATCGCGGAGACACCGAACCGGCCGAGGCGGCGCTGCCGTTCTCGGCGCAGTAATCCGCGAACTCGTACGTCGACGGCTCTGCTCGCTTTTGCTTTGCTCGCTCACCTTCGCCTCCTTACCCGGCGTGTTCCGCAGGGGCTCGGTGGGCGATCTCCGTCCCTTCGCCGGGGAAAAGGAGTTGAGGCGACGCGCGCCTCGAAAAGGAGAAGCGAGGACGCCGCCTCGCTAGCGGAAAAAAGGCCACCAAGACGCGGAAGAGAGAGAAGAGCGCTACCGAGACGCGCGTGGCGAGGTGGTCTCGGAGGAGACGTCGGAAGAGTCCTCGAGTGATGGTGACGAGGAGTCGTTGCCGATAGAGGGGGAAGAAGTCGCCGGAGGCGATTCTGGCGGCCGCGACGCGGTCCCTGGGCCCGGGGCGGCGATCGCGCTCCTCCGAAGAGACCGCGGCGCAGGTTTATCTCTGCGAGCGCGGGTCCCGGTCGCCTCCTCGCGGGGGTCCGGCAAAGAGGGCACGTCAGGTGCCGGTTGTTCGCTCCTCCCGGTAAGTGACTTGCGCAATTCCTCCGGTGCTGACTTCTTCTGCAATTCTCGACCGATGCAGGGCCTCACTGGAGGAGGCGCCGAGCCTACTTACCGGCGGTGAGGAACCGCCCTCCCGATCTGTCGCGGGCGTGCGGTGGTTGTCGGGAAGCGAGGATCGTTGGATCGCTCCGCGGTAGGGCCGTCGGCGAGGGACGCCGCCAGAGGGGACGATCTGGGCGGCTGCCGGATCGCTGCGGCGAAGCTTCCGTCGGCGTGCTTCCGCCGCGTCGTCGACGATGGCCGGCGGAGTTCTGCCGACCGCTTTCCCCGTCTTGCCGACCGTGGAGGTCGGCGCGAGCCTTCGCCGGGAATCATCGATTCGCGGCGTTTGCAACGCCGGCGGGACGAGATCTACCACCCCCGCCGCCGGGGCCGCCGCCAGCTTCGGCGGTCCGAGTGTCGCCGATGGGCGCACAACCGATCAGCGACAGCGTTCGTCGGGCGGAAGTCAAGTCGAAGCGATCGCCGATCGCCGCTGCCGATTTGGCCCCGACCTGGCCGGGGGTCCCGCGTTCGTTCTGGACGACGACGCAGAACGCGCGGATTGGGACGCTCTGGAGGAGGAGATGGGAAGGATCCACGCCGACCTTACCCTTGCTGTTGACGCCGCGTCCAAGGCGAGGAAGTCCATTGCTCAGGAGTCCCGCCGCCAGGTAGTAAGTTTGACGGGATTTCTCTTGTGCATCTTCTTGGCCGGAATGGAGATCGACCGGCGGGTACTTGCGGCGCTTGACATCCCGGAGCGGTGGACACGTCAATGTTCCTCCGGCACTTGCACACCGGGAGTGCCGTAGGGAAAGAGCCGCTCGGCGCTTTCGGAGGGCGCTTGCCGAGCAAGGAAGAGGGTCCTCGGCGGGTCGGGTGGTGGGGAGGTCGCCGAAGCCTTGCGGGAGGCTCGGCTGACGTCTTGGTCGTTGGCCACCGAGAGGAGAGGGCCAGTCGTCCACTGGCGGATCTTTGGCGGCTAAGACTTCCCGCAGTCGGTCTGGCGGATCCGCCGGCGAGGCCGCCTCTACCGGAAGGAATGCGAAGTCGATCCGCAGGAGGCCGACCCGGCCAGGCTGAGCGGGATCTCGCTCGGGGAGCTCGTGGCGATGAAGGAGCTTGCCGATCGCGCTACTGGCCGACCGGAAGCGCGTGCCAAGGCCGAGGAGGAGCCGTGCCAAGGAGGCTTCCGTGGCGGTGAGTAGTTCGTTCTTCCGGAGTCACTACGGCGAGCGTCCTCGACGTTGTTTTCGTCCTCGCAGATCTGCGAAAAAGCCTTACCGACGCTACCGAGTCGCGAAGGGCGGCGGTGGAGGCACGAGACGCCGGCGGTCGAGTCACGCGACTCGCCCTTTTGAATAAGCGGTGGCGGAGAGGATGCGGCGAGACGACGCCACCGACGGTCCTCCACGTGGGCGCCCAGCCGCTGCGACCGCTGTTCGGGCTTACCGGCCCAGCGCCATCCCCGCCATGCTTGGGTGGATCCTCGAGCTGCCGAGGCGTCGGTGCGGAAGCGGCGGTGCTTGGCGCTTCCTCGCCTGGTCAACACCGTCTCTTATTACGACGGCGTCGACCTTGAGGCTGGCCGAGCGGCGTCAGCCGACCGGGCGACGAAAGAGGTCGACGCGTTTATGGCCCGTGAATCCGCGGCGCCAAGAGATTGCCGGCCGAATCTCGCCACAAATTCTCCGTCGGAAGGAGGAAGATTAGTTTTCCTTCTGCTTGCCTTTTGGCAATGTATGTAATGAACAAGACTGCCTAGTTGAGCTCAAACGCCGGTCGCTTTTAAGTTACTCTGCCCGTCTACCCCGTGTTTCTTTTATGAATTTGGGCAATTTTTCAACCGTAGCTACTGGGCCACGGGGTGCCCTGAGAGCGTGGCGTTGCACCAGGTTCATGCGAAGAGGACACGGCGTATGAGCCGCCTCGGCGATTGCTTGATGGAGGAGGTGTCGGGTCGGACCACCTCCTTCGCGGCTTGGCGGGTTGAAATCTAACCTAAGTGGGGTGCTCAGCCGCTCATAGTGTTTCTTGCTCGGAGGGCTTGTTTCCTCCGCATGAGTGCCACTGGCCGTGAGCGGGGCGTAGGCCGTAGCACTTTGAGCCGAGGGAAGTAGCCGCGAGGTAGATAGCTCGGTCGGTCGGAGTGCGGCTTAGGTTAGTGACCCGCGCGCTTTTAAATGATGGTCGGGTTGGGCCCCTGGGGCGTAAGTTGTAGCATTCGCCGATCTATATCGAAAGGCTCCGTCCGACCACCGCTCGGCCCTTCGCTCAGGTAGCCTCCTTTTTGCGCAAAGTGCTACTTCGGGACCGTAGCCGCGGGGGCGTGGGCCGTAGCATTTTGGTTTTGAGGAGGTTACTTAAGAGGGGAGCTCGGTCGGAGTGGTAACCGGTTATCGATTTAGGTCGCCGACCCCTGAGGTCATGCAGCCCCCGAGTGGTGCGTGGGGACTGAGGGTGCAGTCGCCACGCGCCACTTGAGCTCGGGGGTGACTCTTTCGAAAAGGAACTTCATGCTTTCGGGGATAAGGGTGGATTAACTCGCCTTGAGGACCGCGCCGATTTCGGAGCTGACGCTGGGCGCTTCGTCTTCTGCGCCGTTGCGTGACCCCAAGGCGCTTCGTCTTCTGCTCCTCTCGCACTGCTTTGGCGACTTGGGGCGTTGCCTCAAGGCCATGGTTATAAAAGGAGAGGCGCCAAGGTGCTCATATTCGCCAAGGTCGCCGCCAAACGGTTGCTTGCGTGCGCTTATGGCGGACCGCAACGCCACTTCACGAGGAGGTAGCCGCCCATCGTGCCTGGTTATGGAGGTGGCGATGCCGAGGTCGCATTGCTCGTGAGGACGCGCGGCGAAGTCGGCGTCCTCGTTGCCGGCGTTCTCGCCGAAGCGAGGCGCCACTATTATGCGGCGGTGGTAGAGGCACGCCACGAGCTCTACTGGCGGGCGCGCACCAAGATCGCAATGGGCGGTTCGCTCTTGGTTGGGGCGATGTTCCTCCATAAATAAATAAAGTGTTCGGGTTTCTCTTTCGTCTCTTTTGCTCCTTCTCTTTTGTGTTGAGATCTAACCCTTGTTCTTTCGCGTGATCGAAGGAGGAGGACAGCTTCCTGACCTCTGCTGGGGCGGAGGTCGTAGTGCTCTAGATCAAGAAAGCGAGAGAGGTTCGAGAGAGAGAAAAACCACTTGGTCGGTCGTCCGACTGCTGCAGCTTTGAGTGTTTTTCGCATGGTACAAAAAGAGGAGAGAGGCTGACTACGGATAGAACCTTCTCAGCTTCTCTATGTTCCAGGCGTTTGTCACGAGATTCCCTTCGGTGTCCTTGAGGCGGAAAGTGCCGGTCGGAGGACTTCGCGATGGTGAAAGGAGCCTCCCAAGGCGGGAGAGCTTGTGCCTGCCCTTCATGGACTGGATTTGGCGCAGACACTAAGTCGCCGACTTGAGCAACGAAGCGCGGACCCGTCGGTACGTGGTAGCGACGCAGGCGCTGGCCGATATTTTGCCGATCAGTAAGATCGCGACGCCTCGAAGCCGTCGAGTCGGTCGAGGTCATCTTCTTTGTTCCTCGATTGCCGTCTTATTTGTTGTAGTTCTCGCACCCTTGGCGCCAGACTCAAGGTCGGTCGGGAGGACAGCCTCCGCCGAACACCAAGAAAAAGGAGTGAACCCGGCCGACCGGGTTGGCGTGGTTCGCAGACTCCAAAGCACTCGGTAGCTCTGGCGGCCCATCGTCCGCGAATTTCTTGATCGGTGAAGATTCGCGGCTGAGTCCTTGGAGGATCATGCCGCTGGCTCGCTCGGCTGTCCGTTGGCTCGAAGTGCGCCATCGCCGCCCGATCGACTTCGGATGTTGAAGTTGTTGCGAGAACTCGAGGAACTCCTTTCCGTGAAGCTGCGTCCGTTGTCGGTGATGATGGAGTTGGGCACCGAACCGTAGACAATGTCGCGGAAGAAACTTCTTGCTCAAGGCCGATGTGATCTTTGCCAATGGCTTTGCTTCAATCCACTTTGTGAACTTGTCTACGGCGACAAGCAAGTGAGTGAAGCCCCGGCGCTTTTCAAGGGTCCGACCAGTCGAGCCCCCAAACCGCGAAGGGCCATGTGATGGGGATTGTCTGCGGGGCTTGCGCAGAAGATGCGTCTGCTGGCGAAGAATTGGCATCCTTCGCAGTGCGGACAATCTGGTCGACCGCTACGGCGGTCGGCCAAGAGAAACCTTGTCGGAAGGCTTTTCCTACCAGGGATCGCGGCGCGTGTGGTGCCCGCACACCCGTCGTGGATGTCCCGCGAAGGTGCTTCCTTGGTCGGTCGAACGCACTGAAGGATTCGGACGGGCTCCTCTTGTAGAGGGCGCCTCGATCGGGACGAATGACTTGGCCCGCCGAGCGAGGCGCCGAGCCTCGGTGGTATCGGCGGGGAGCGACCCGCTTGTCAATCGATCGACAAACGGTCGCCTCGATCGGTTCGATGCTCAGACGCCCAAGTCCGACCAGCGGTGGGCATCGGCCAGAAGATCGATGGGGCCGCCCGCTTTGGGGTCGGCGGTGCCCTCGGCGCTCGGATCCAACCTGATTGATGGGTCGCCGAGGTCGGAGACGAAGATTCCAGGGGAACCGCCTTTCCTGAGGCGAGGTTGGCGAGGAGTCGGCTTCACCCGTTATAGCGTCGGTAGCTATGATGGAGCTCGAAACCCTTGAACTTCTCCTCGAGCTTGCGGACCTCCAGGCGATGGCGGCCATCCGAAGCGCCACGGGGCTCGGTGGCTTTCATTACTTGGTCGACGACCGGCTTGAGTCGCCGTGAACGTTGAGCCGTCGTGGCGCCAGTGTCGGCGCGATCCGAAGGCCATTGACGAGGGCTTCAGACTCGGCGACATTGTTGGTGGCGTCGAAGAGTAGTCGTATGGCATACCGGAGCTTGTTGCCGAGTGGGGAGATGATGACGACCCCGCCGCCCGTTCTTGGTGTAAGACCCATCGAAGTACATCGCCCAAGATTCGGTCCTCGGCCGCAGGACTTGCGCCTCGGTCCACTTCGGCGACAAAGTCCGCCAAGACACGGGACTTGATCGCCGTCCCGGGACGTCACGATATGTCGAGGCCGTTGAGCTCGAGAGCCCATTTGGCGATCCTTCCAGAGCGTCGCGGTTGTGGACGACTTCTCCGGCGGTGAGGAGGTTACGACGGAGATGGGGTGTCGATCGAAGTAATGGGCAAGCTTCCTCTTGGTGATGAGCACCGAGTACAAGAACTTCAGATCTCGAGGATATCGGACCTTTGTTTCGAGAGCACCTCGCCGACGGGCGTAGACCGGCCTTTGTACCTTGAGAACGCGGCCTTCCTCCGCTCGCTCCACAACAAGTGCCGCCCGACGACCGAGTCGTGGCGGCGATGTAGAGGAGCAAAGGCTCCTGCGGCTCGGGCGACCAGACCGGAGGTGAGGTCGAAAGACCTTTAGTCGACTAAAGGCTTCACGAGCTTCGTTGGTCCAGGAAAAATGGTCGGACTTCTTCATCGCCTTGTAGAGTGGCATCCTCGTCACGAGGCGGGATACTGGCGACTTAGTGCCGCGAGGCATCCCATCGACCTTTGAACTCCTTCAGATCGTTGATTGGCCCCATCCTTGCGATAGCGGAGATCTTATCTCGGTTGGCTTCGATGCCGCCACGAGACGATGAATCCCAAAGAACTTGCCCTTGGGGACCCGAAGACGCACTTCTGGTTGAGCTTTATGCGAAACCGCCGGAGGTTCGCAAAGTCTCCTCCAGTCGGTGATGAGGTCATCGGCCTTCCTGGTTTTGACAACGATGTCGCCGACGTGAGGCTTCGATGTTACGGCCAATTTGGTCTCAAAACATGCCTGCATACATCGGCCGTACGTGGCGCTGCGTTTTCGGACCAAAGGCATCGTGGACGTAAAGATCACGAGCCATACGGGGTGATGAAGGAGGTCGCGAGCCGATCGGACTCCTTCATTGCAATCAGTGATAGCCCGAGTAGGCATCCAAAAGGAAAGGGACTCACACCGGCGGTGGAGTCCACGACCGGTCGATGCGAGGCAATGGGAATGGATCTTTCTGACAGGCCTTGTTGAGGCTCGTGTAGTCAACGCACATTCTCCATTGCCCGACTTTTTCTTTACAAGGACGGATTGGCGAGCCACTCGGGGTGACGCACCTCCCTTACAAAACCGGCGCCAAAAGTTTGGCGATCTCTTCCCGATGGCCCGTCGCTTCTTTTAAATCGGCTTGGCGCGGTGACTGGCGATCGGTCTGGATCCCGGTCGAATGTTCAGGGAGTGCTCGGCGACCTCCTTCATCAAGCGAAGACGGTGGGCGACTCCTGGCATGTCCGAGGGTCTCCAAGCGAAGACGTCTCGGTTTGCTTGGAGGAAGTCGACGAGCGCGCCTTCCTATTTGGTGGTGAGGGCGGCCCCGATCCGCACGGTCTTGGCGGGATCCTCGGGATCAACAAATGACCTCCTTCGTGTCCTCCGCGGACTTGAAAGAGCTAGTCCCCGACTTGCCGAGTCGGGCGGATCCGGGCCTTCTCTGGAGCCGGGCGAGCTCGGCGAAGCGAGGACGCCGAGGCCAGCTTCGCGGTACTCGCTCGCGATTGTAGGCGAGCTGGAAAGATGTGGCCACGGTGATGACTCCTTGCGGCCCTGGCATCTTCGACTGAGGTAGGTGTAATTGGGGACCGCCATGAACTTCAGCGTAGCATGGTCGCCCTGCACGGCGTGGTAGGAGCCGGAAGTCCACAACCTCGAACGTGAGGCTCTCGGTGCGGAAGTTGTCCGGGTTCCCAAAGGTGACGGCAGCCGACCGCCTCGAGGGGTGGGCTGTTGGCCTGGCACGACGCCGTGGAAAGGCGCCTTGCTCACGGAGGAGGCGAGCGAGGACCCTGGGGCATCCAGGGTCTCAACATACATGATGTTGAGATCGCTGCCGCCGCCCATGAGGACCTTGGTCAGCGCCGTCCCACGATGGGGTCGACGACGGCGGAGTAGCGTCCCGGTGCGGGATGTGGTCGGGTGGTCGGTCCGGTCGAAGGCGATCGGGCACTCAGGCCACCTCAGTAGGTGAGCACGGCGGGGTAGCCGTGTGGACCTCTCGGTGGGCGAAGCTTCAAGTCGCTTGTCGGCGTAGCACTCCTCCTCCGAAGATCATGAGGCAACCGTCGAGCTGCGGGAACTCGTCGGCCGGCTCATCGCCCTTTGCCCCGGCGTCGGACGCCGGGTCGCGCTTCTTCCCCTTACCCCGCGACGTCGTGGGGTTTCCGGAGAGAAACCGCTTGAGGACTTCGCAGTCCCGATACTTGTGCTTGACGGGATAGTCGTGGTTCGACACCGGACTATCCTTCAACTTCTCGAATCGATGCAGCGTCTGCCGAGCTCTTTGCTTGGAAGGTCGGTCGGCAAGCGACCATTCGACCTTCGCGACCTGCTTCCCCTTCCGCTTCCTTTTGTCGTATGGTCGGAGGGCGCCGGCCCGAGGTGGTCAGACAGGGCCGCCTTCCTTTCGAAGATGGCCCCACGGCCTCCTCGCCGAGGCGTGGTTGGTGGCGATGTCGAGGAGCTCCTTGGTGGTCCGGCTTCACAGCCCAACTTGTGGACTGAGCCTCGCACGTGGTGCCGTAGATGAACGCCGACGACGTCGGCGTCGCGGATGTCGGGAGCTCATTGCACTTCTTTGGAGAAGCGGCGGATGTAGTCCCGAGGGTCTCTCTACCGCCGCTTGCACTTTTCAGTCCCAGAGTTGCGGGCGTTTATGCGTGCCCTGGAAATTTCCGACGAAAGGTTCGTCAGTCGCCCACCGCCGATGGTATCTGCGGGCAGTACTCGAGCCATGCTCGAGCCGAGTCCGCAAGATAGATGGGGAGGCATCTTGGATAACGAAGGAGTCGTCTGTCGCTCCCCATTTCGGACAAAGCGAGCCGAGTCCTCTAACCCGGACAGGGTTGGTAGCCCCGTGTACTTGGCTATGTTGGTCGGGCCGGAATCGGCCAAGTCGGCGTTGCGGATCTGGCGGGTGAACGCAGCGCGCCCAGGACCGTCGAATCCTGGGTCGGGATGGTTGCGTCGCCCGTATCGGCGACTTGCGAGGGTCTTTGCCGCGTCAGCGGCTCTTCTTCGCGCCTCGAGGGTGGTGCGGAGATCATACTTGTCCCCAGCGATGGCGCACCGGGTGTATGATGCCTGGGGAGTTCGTGGGGCGAGGCCGTCTTGGTGAGCTCACGCCGCCTGTGAGGAGTTGCCCGAGCGGCCCGAAGTGGCGCTTCGTCACGAGAGCTAGAACCTTGGGCGTCTTTGAACGACAAGACGCTCTACCGATCCCGGAGGTTACGGTAGGTGGCCTTGGCCAGGCTCCGTTGGCTCGAGCGACCCTCGGGGCGGCATTGCCGCGGCGGCAAGGTAAGGGTTGCCGTGGGGGAAGAACGGAAGGCCGTTCGCTTCCTCACCAATTGTCGATGCACTGGCACGCGCGCTAGCCGGGAGGTGGTGAGTGGCTAGGCCGACGGCGCTCGATTCGCCTGGAGCTTATCGAGCTCGGCCTTCGGGCTTCTAACTCCTCGCTGTCAGCCGGAGGTCGTGGCGTTGCGAGTCTTGTCGTCGTCTTCCGCTGATTCCTCCCGCCGCACTTCGCCGTCGCGGGAGGAGGGTCCCGATGGTAACGGGGTGGAGGATGGCTCCGCCGCACCGTCATATTGCACTCGCGGTGTAGGCCCTTCGAGGGGCACACTCCTTGTCGAGCTAGAGCCGTGGTCGGAGGAATCTGCCACAGGTCGTGGAGGAAGCCGTGCCACAGAATCGCCATGGCCACGAAGTTGTGAGCTCGTGGAGGGTGGTTCCGCCGCCGCCGCAAAGGCGTGGCGGTGTCGCCAGAGCAATGCCGTAGCGTCGGGCCCGTCCGTCGCGGCCCATCTGCGGGGCCTCGAGGTTGAGGTTCTTGAGGACGTCGGCAATCGCATCCAGGCTCGCGGAGGCGTCCGATCCCGGCAGCGGCGGGACGAGGACAAGCTCTCGCCGTAGTGACGATGAAATCGAGGGCGCCGGCGGATCCACCCCTCGACATCGGTGAATCGTAGTGGGAGGAAGCCATCGAGGAGGAGAATGGGAACCGAAGATGAGGATGTCGGTGAAGACGCCGCGAGAGCCCCTACCGCGCGCCAACTGCCGGTGTTTCGTGCACCCGGCAATACGAATTTATGGTCGGATGGGTCGCGCGCTCCTCTCTCCCGAATGGTCGACTCAAGGAGTCGAAGATGTATCTTGGTTCGGGCCGAATGTCCCTACTCCATTCGTGCGGTGTGAATGTATTGATCTTTGGGAGACGGACAAGGGGTGTACAGCGAGGCGGACGGCCGGTGTCCGATCCCTTGAGGTTTTCGCTAGGAGTCGAGGCTACCTAGAGACTGCTTTTCTCTTTTTCTCCGCGCCCCTCCTCTCGGGCCTGCCTCCTTATATAGACGGAGGAGGCGGTTACACGGAGTTGGGAAGACTACGAGGAGAGGGTCTGCACGCCTTGAGGTCTGGCTTGTCTTGTCCGGCCAACCCCTCGCCGCCCCGAGGTAGGGTTGGTGGCTCTGTAGCGTCTGATCTTGCGTAGTCTTTGTCGAGTGGCGTGTTGCGTGGTGCTCTTGTCACCTCGGTGGCTTTAATGGCGCTTGACTTTGTTTTGGCCTCGAGTGGGCGTACTCCTGCGGTGTGCCAGGCGACGGGACGGGGCTTGACTTCTTCGGTGGTCGTTTCCGACAGCCTTGGGAAGGAGCCGCCTACCCTGGATACGAATGTCGATGGGCCCGCGCACAAGGCGGCCGCGACAAGCGTGGGCCTGGCGCTCGTGCGCAGGTGGAGCTTGAGCTTCAATATCGGGCGGCCGGCGCATGCCGACCGCTCGGAACCGGAGTCCGCCGACCGTCCGGGGTCGGCCCCGCATAGGTCGGGGCTCGTTCCCTGCGGCCCAAGTACCTTTCGGTGGTGCCGGGCCTCCGCGGTGATAGGTCAGCCCGTTCGTGCTTCCGGGCTGATGGGGGTACCCATGGTATGGGTACTCGTCACTTTTCTTCACACACACGTCGCAAAGGGTGCAGTACGTGGCAGCAAGAACCGCCCAACCCCAGGATACCTGTGGGACGTCATCTGGCTCAGCATCGGCAATAGCCCGTGCATAGGCTATCCAACGCGCGTCGACACTGTCGCCATGAGTCGACGTGAACATCACCCATCCGAACAACCAAAGCAGATAGGCCTCAAGGTGCCGTGCAACCTGGTAGTCGGTGGGCATCGCTGCCATCCGCTGCACCTGTGATAATTAAAATAGTGTAACATCATGTTAAGGTTGCGCAAAACTAGAATAACATGTTTATTTACAACCACTAACCCCAAACTGGGCCAACCACCTCCTCGATGGCCCGTGCCTCTTGCCGATCTGTATCTCTGGATCAACGGCAACCACTCCGGCGAACCTCTCCTCCATGTCCGCCACCCACCCGGCGGGAGTCACCGAGGGTCCGATTGGTGTCCCAGTGATCGGCAACCCTGTAAGCATAGCGACGTCTTGCAGGGTCACCGTCACCTCGCCGAAAGGAAGGTGAAAAGTGTGGGTCTTCGGCCTCCAAAGGTCGACCCAACACGACAGCAGGGACCGGTCGAACGAAAAACGTCGCGACCGCTCTGAACCATCCTCAGCCTCGGCCAGGTCGTCGGGCTCACCTGCGTCGGCAGCTAAACCCTCCACCATAAGTACTAGAGGAAGCAACCCAGCACGTGCTAACCTATCGAGAAAAAAATAGTTGCATTATTGACGAGTACCCGTACCATGGGTACCCCCATCAGCCCGGAAACGCGAACGGGCTGACCTACCACGGCGAAGGCCCAGCACTGCCGAAAGGCACTTGGGCCGCGGAGAGCGAACCCCGACCTATGCAGGACCGACCCTAGACGGTCGGCGGACTCCGATCCCGGGCGGTCGGCGGGCTCCGACCGCCTAATATTGAAGCTCACGGTCAGCAAGCTCCACCCGCGAGCCAAGAGGGGCCCACGCCGGTGTCGATACTTGCCTTGTGCGCGGCGTCCCTGGCGTCCGTCTGCAGAGCGACGGCTCCTTCCCAAGATCGCCGAGGAGCCACCGAAGAAGTCAAGCCCCCGTCCCATCGCCTGGCACACCGCAGAAGAATACGCCCACTCCCGAAGCCAAGGCAAAGTCAAGCGCCATTAAAGCCACCGAGGCTGACAGGAGCACCACGCGATACGTCATCCAGACAGCACTACGCAAGACGGCTCATCACAGAGCCACCAACCCTGCCTCGGGACGAGCAGGGGTCGGTCGGACAAGACGGAAACCAGACTTCGAGACGCGCAGGCCCCCTTCCTCGTAGTTTTCCCGAACTCCCGTGTAACCTGCCTCCTCCGTCTATATAAGGAGAGGTAGGGCCCGAGAGGGGGGGGCGATGGAAAAGACAGTCTTCTAGGTAGCCACAACTCCCTAGCGAAAACACCAGGGGATCGGTCGGCCGACTCCCTGCCTCGCTTGTATTCCTCTTGTTCATCGCCCCAAGATCAATACATCCACACCGAGCGAACTGGAGTAGGGACGTTCAGCCCGAACCAGTATACATCATCTGACTCCTTGAGTCGACCATTCGGGGAGAGGGAGCGCGCGACCCCATCCGACCACAAATTCGTATTGCCGGTGCACGAAACACCGACAATTATTTATTTAAATATAAATTATATGAACACAAACTATACGAACAATGAAACATGTAAATATAGTGCAACTAATCTGGTGTGGAAGCGTGGGTCAACGTGCCATGCGTTGTTAGGCACACGGACCCGCAGCAGAGGCACCTTCTCATTGCCCTGTGTCGTATGGATGAACGCACGGTGCCACACGTCCAAGCCAGAGTCAAGAAGTGAGCCGATCTGCTCCATCCCTGCAGGTAAACAATGAAAACATAAATCAAAAGATATAAGGGTCCAACATAAATAATAGTATATAACATATGATAAACACGATATATGCAAATCAAAGACATAAGCGTCCAACTTAAACAATATTATATAACATCCCATAACCATGACACAAGTAATACTACATAGCATATGATAAACACGATATATATAAATCAAAAGATATAAGCGTCCAACTTAAACAATACTACATAACATCCCATAAACATAATACAAACAACATTACATAACATCCTATAAACATGACACAAAACCCAAAATAATCCTCGATACATAACTGACGATACACACTCCTTCGACACACGGGCTACGGGCATTGCTTTGTCTTGTGGCCGTACTCACCGCACTCAGAACACCTCCTAAGAGGGCCACCCACTTCAGATTCATCCATGTCGTTGCGAATGCGCCTAGTCTGTGGACGACCAGATTGCCCTTCCTCACACCTCCGCAAGGTTGGATCCGGTAGACAGATGCGCTCATCTCTGTTAATCACAGTGAAATCACCGTGTGCACCGAAACCATGGAATTCACCGGACCAGGTATGGACAACATGATCTTTCAAGTAGAAAGGGAACACGTACTGCGACGTGTTCATCCCAATTTGCCCACAGGCAGCCATGACATGTGAGTAAGGAATATGAAGAAGTCTTGGCTTATTGCAGGTGCATTCACACCATCCAATGGCCCCTTGGCTAAGATTAACCTTGTGTGTAATAACCGTTGTGTCGGTTCCCAATCCCTTTTTGCACCGTAGTCTCACCTCGAAGCGGTACTCAGTGATTTCGAAGCTACGCACCATATGTGCTGAGCTTTCATGGTTCGTTCCTCCATGTAGGTCATCATTCGCCAACAATACAGCGTTTACAATGTGGTAGCATGAAGTACAGCCTTCGCATGCCTTTTCTGGAAGTAGGCAACGATGCCGTGCAGCATGCCTTCCAAGATGACCACAAGTGGTAGCGGACGGAGGCCTCTGATGATCCAATTGTAAACCTCAACTATATTCATTGTCATGACACCAAACCTATTCAACACATATCAGTTAGTACACTAACCGCATTTGTTCAACCGCCATAAATATCTTAATTTACTATGCTAACCTGGTGCCTCCAGTGTCATGGAGCAATGCCCACTTCTCTAGAGGCTCTGCCTCTATCCAGTGCGAGAAACACTTATGTTTCTTGACGATCGTCTCCTCAGATTAGGAGAATTGAGCTCCCCAAGGGGTGCTAGCCTTTTGGGTGGGCAATCGTTCGGCGTAGGTGGTAGCTTCTTCATCTCTTCGATATGTGCACTAGTGTACTTATCCAACTCGGCAAATAGCGCGTTGAACTTACGTGCCTGATTCTGCTTGCATAACCTCTTAAATAGGTTCATCAGTTTCTTACTCCCGAACTGCTTGAAGAAATTTGCTCCCAAATGTCTCATGCACCACCTGTTCTGCAAGTCACGCCATGCAAATGGCCAATCAAGGTCCTCCTGTAAAGTCTTAATTGCCGAAAGGATACCTTTGTGATGATCATGAATGATTCACACGTTGGGCCGATCACCAACTAGCCCAACCTTCAAATGTCTGAAAAACTAAAGCCAGCTATCCTGTTCTCACCCTCAACAAATGCAAAGGCCAACGGAAGTATGTGGCTGTTCGCATCAACTGCAATGGCCGTTAGAATCTGCCCCTTGTATTTTCCAGTAAAAAATGTACCATCGACACAAAGCAATGGACAACAGTACCTAAATGACACAATGCAAGGACCCAATGAAAAAAAACCACGATGAAATGTCGAGATAACATTTCCATCTGCTTCACTTTCTTTGAAAGCGGTGTATGTGCCAGGGTTGGTTTGCTTCAATACATCGAGCACACAAGGTAGGTTGCAATACGAAGCCTCGTATGTACCAAACCTCTTCTCTAATGTTTTTTGCTTTGCACGCCACACCATCGAGTAACTTGTCTGGAACTTAAATGTTCTTAAGATTGCTTTCTGAATATACGAACACTCAATGTCCCGCTTCTCAATAATTTCATTGAACATCACGCTAGCAATTACAGCCACATTCAAGTTGCGGTGTTTCACCAGAACATTTTCCAGTCTGCATGTGTGCTCCTGTACTCGTGATGCAATCCAATGCGTCTCGCACTTCGGCTTGTATGCATGAACTCGAAATTCACAGCCATCAGTTTTACGCTTCACTGTGTACCTATCTGGACTGGACAAGACAATCCGAAACTCTCTCTGCAGCAATAGTGCTCACAGCCTCACTGCCAAATTCAATTCAGAATTGTTCGAGAATATTTGATTCAGCCGAATGACATTAGTACCATACTCGCAATGCGACTCATGGCCCCACAAAACTTCCATACCAGCATTGTTTTGCTTGTTTCATTCGTCAAGTATGGGTACCACTGTTGCCCCAGTACTACCATGCATTTCATCATCATCATCCCCCCTTCTTCATCTTCGTTGATACCATCATCAGGCTCCAATATTTCAGCTTCCTCTTCTATCGCCATACGGTCCACCCACTCCAAATGATCAACAAGTTGCTCTATCTCCTCCCCGTCATCGGCCCGACCTTCTGCGTTTGCTGTATCCCTATTATCATCCCCTGCTACTACCTCAACCGGCATCACTGCCTAAACTTGTTCAGTTGTAGCCAATGTGCTGCTCTCGCTCACACCAGCAATATTCACCTCTTCTCTAGGGCACGCCTGCACCAGCATCACACATTCAAGGCGAGAGATCCTTTGCACCACCTTAACCATTTCTGCCACAAGTATGTTCGATCTACTTTCTTTAACTCCCACATAGCTGGGTCACCCTTACTATGTGTGAATAAGATTTGGATGGTAACAGAGTAAACACTTAGATTCAGGGAAAAATATTGGGTTAACCAAAGCTTATATCACGAATGCTAACACTATCGGGGCATGAGTGCTCAACCATGGTGGCTGGAAAGCTGCTTAAATCAACACCATTCTGCCCAGTTTTTATTTCACCATCGCCATAATATACCCTAAATTTCACTGGATCCGACATTGCTACGACGACATAGACAAAATAAATTTTTAGATCACTACTAACATGTAAAATCACTACCGTAAATTGAACAACGTTAATTAACTATCCCGCTATCGATACTACAATATTATAGCACACGTGTAATATCGCTACCCTAAATTGTTAGATCAATACTAACATGTAAAATCACTACCGTAAATTGAACAACGCTAATTAACTATCCCGTTATCGATACTACAATATTATAGCACACGTGTAATATCGCTACCCTAAATTTTTAGATCACCACTAGCATGTGAAATCACTACCGTAAATTGAATAACGCTAATTAACTATCCCGCTATCGATACTACAATATTATAGCACACGTGTAATATCGCTACCCTAAATTTTTAAATCACTACTAACATGTGAAATCACTACCGTAAATTGAACAACGCTAATTAACTATCCCGCTATTGATACTACAATATCATATCACACACTAATATCGCTACCCTAAATTTTTAGATCACTACTAATATGTAAAATCACTACTCTAAATTAAACAATACTACAAAGTTGCGATGTTACCTTCTTGCTTCTTCTTCCTCTCTCCCTCTCTTCCTCCTCTCTCTCTCCTTCCTCTCTCCCTCTCTTCCTCCCGGCCGGTGTCGCTCATCGCCTCGCCCATCGCCCTCGCGCTCTGCTGCTGCCGAATAAAACGAAGCGATCTATTTTGAAGCCGGGCCGGCTTTTACCGAGGAGGGGATCTGCTGCACTTGTTTATTTTATCTGCAATTATATATGCTGTAACTCAAAAACCACCTTATGATGGTCTAAGTATGTTTGATATGATTATTTTAGACATAATCGTGGAAAATTATAGATATTCTTGTCTTCCGGTCTTGTCATGTGAATATATACATGTAATAACTCTCAAATAGTTGAGAACTTGTCCTCCTCCTCCTCCTCCTCCTCCTCTTCTTCTTCTTCTTACTATTATTATTGTTACCTAAAGAGTGAATGCTATGATTAAGAAGATTAAGAAGAAGAAGAAGAAGAAGAAGAAGTTGAGAACTGTTACCTAAAGAGTGAATGCTATGATTTTAATTTGTACTATTTTTATCATTGCTCTGTACCCTTGATGTCATAGTTTGCTACTTGACTTAACTAAAATTTAATTCAGATGTTCCATGAGTCTGGAATCATCTGTAGATAACTACGAAAATGGCTGTTAATTGAGTACTGAAACCAATACAAGAGGGTGAGATTGCAAGAAAATTAATTAGGCAATGGCTGAATGTGGCACTTTTCTTCCCAGTTGTCTCAGAGCATCCTCTAGTACAACTACAGGACAGGGTTTCAAAATCCAGAAGTACACTTGTTATCGCTAAGTGGTCCATATACGAATACACTACTTGGCATTGACAGTAATTGGTCCTGTACTGAATGGAATACTATGCTCTAGATTCAGGGCAGATCCAACTTGGCTGATTGCGCCTTTTTAAAATTTTCTTATAGTCTGTTTACAAGCAAAGGCAGTTGAAACTCGACTGGAATTGGCGAGACTTGTTCACCACTTGGGCTAAAAGGCCTTATTCTGAAGTCCCTAAACTGGATGTTTCTAAAAATTTTGAGCTTAATTTGGATTACCAGTATTGCAAACCCCTGGGACAAAATGCATGGCATAAGGTTTCAAGCCGAGTTGAGATCATGAGTAGTTAACACCTATAAATTGAATACATTACGCTCACAGATTGCTTTTAGTGCAACAGTAGTGTTCATTTTACTATGTGCGAGTACTAGTCTTTTCCTATATTACATGTATACATCCAAATGCTGAAAAAATGATACTGTTGAATCATCTCTGTTCTATTAAGTGATAATATTTCAAATGAGAAGGATTGCTCATCTATGAAATCAATGTTTTATTCCTCATTTTCTACTCTAATCTCAAACATCTCTGCAGTTCCTCTTAAGTTGGATTGAGGACACATTCATTTTTTATTTACGACATTCAAATCATTTGACCCCGTTGCAACTGGAAGGCCTACTAACTGAAGAGCCAACAACACGATTTTGGCTGGTAATTTGTTTATATGTTTCTCTCTCATCTTTTTCTCCTTTTTCAATCACCAGCAAGCATTTGGTTCCTGCTTGCTTTTTCATTTGTGCAAGGCTTCTACATACATTGTAATTATCTCACTCTCAGCTTAGTTGTTAGTGCCTTCTGTGAGAACAGAGTAGGGTCCTAAGCAAAATTTGCTTGTTGTTCGATTGCAGTAACTGATGATTGTTATTTAATTTTAACAGGTTGAATTCCGGACTTCCTTTTCAGCCACATGTATACAAGCGAGCAGTGTTCTGCCTGAACTCTCTAACATGTAAATATTTCTTACAAAATAGCCTCTTTACATCATTATTCTGACATTTTGCAAGTAATCTATAATCTATTACGATTAGCGATATACACCGTACTGGGAGCTTGAGACATAGCTGGAAGCATGAGATGTTCACGCCAATTTTTCTTTGCAGCCTCATGCCACTTACGATACATTGCTCCTCAAATACACGCTTTTACTGATTAAGGCGCTTGTGCTTTCCTAGTCAATATTGTTAGCGTGATGTATAGGGTAATGGGCCCAGGGTGCGGCGGCTGCTTGCCCCCCCTCTGGTTTTTGGTTAGTTGTTATGTTTGGCAAGGATCTCCTAGATTAGATCTTTCCTATTTTAGTTGGTTATGTCTTGGCAAGGATCTCCTAGATTAGATCTTTCCTATTCTTAGAATATCCTTGCCTATATGTACTTGAGCCTATTCTTAGAATATCCTTGCTCCTCCCATAATCAATCTACAATATTCCCAACCATACTCTTTCATGGTATCAGAGCCAAGAGGTCTCGAGTTCAAGACCCGGTTGGTGCAATTAAAAATAATAATTGCAGCACACTTCTATTCCACGTCTTAGGCCTGAGGGAGCCTACACATGAGGGGGAGTGTTGAAGTATAAGTGAATTGCCCGTCTTTCCTCATCAGTTTAAGCTTTTGGGTGAACTGGCTGGTGCATGCAACTCAATATGGTATCACGAGACCGGGAACTTCCCCTCTCACCCTTCCGCCTGCGCTCTGGCTCTAGCTGCCGATTTGGTGGGACCCTGCGCCTCCATCGTCGACCTGTTGAGCAAGCTCGCCACGCAGCCAAGCCATGGCGTCGGCTCGCCGAGACTCGCCAGCCGCTCGCTGAAGCCAGCGGCCGAGCGGGAGGCGCTCGCATCAGCGGCGCGTGGCCAAAGCCAGCGCCCGGCCGTGTCATGAATCGCGATGCGCACCTCTGCTCGGCCGCCGCTGGGCCAGCGAGGCGGTGGCGAGTCTCAGCGAGAACGCTTGGCGTCGGCGTCGTGGCGAGCTTGCTCGGCAGGTCGACGATGGAAGCGGCAGGGTCCCATCTTCACGGCAGCGCTAAGCGCGCGGCTGAAGTGAGAGGAAGTTCCTGCCTCGTGATACCATGAATAGAATCATAATCTCCCGTCATGTTCTCTTTGACGAGACCGCCTTTCCCTTTGCCGAGCATACCTCACCTCCCACTGCTGCGGACTTCACCTTCCTAGATGAATTCCCTAACCCGGCGCCCCTTCCCATAGGGCTGCCAACTGTGTCTCCTGCAGGTCCTCCCGACGCCACCACTGTTGCTCTACGCCCCCATGCCGACGTGTAGCCGCTTCCTGCGCCGCCAGTACCACCAGGATTTCCCGCACTCCCACGTGCGGGTGGTGCATCGTCCGCGGCACCGACGGCTTCTCCCGCACTCCCACGTGCGGGTCCTACGCCACGCGCGGCACCGGCTTCTCCACCCGGCTTCCCGGCGCAGCCACGCGCACCTCCTGCCTTGCGCGTCTACTCCAGGCGCCCAAAGCAGGCTGCCGTCCCTCCGACAAAGACTCGGCCTCCTCGCGGCATCGGCCGGTGCCGGTGCCGTTGTCGTTTCCGACAAATGAACCACCACATCATGGCGACTCGGGCCAAGGATGGTTTTCGCGTACCGTCCTTGTACCATGCTGCACCTCTATCCCCGGTTCCAAAGACCTTCCGTGGCGCCCTTGCCGATCCCAATTGGCGGGCTGCTATGGAGGAAGAACATGCTGCCCTTCTCCAGAACCAGACTTGGGAGTTGGTTCCTCGCCCGCGACATGCCAACATTGTCACGGGCAAGTGGATCTTCAAACACAAGTTCCACGCCGACGGATCTCTGGAGCGCTACAAGGCACGTTGGGTCCTTCGCGGCTTCACCCAGCGTCCAGGCATCGACTTTGCCGAGACCTTCAGCCCGGTAGTCAAGCCCGCCACAGTTCGCACAGTGCTCTCTCTGGCTCTCTCTCGCCAGTGGCCAGTTCACCAGCTCGATGTCAAGAACGCCTTCCTCCATGGCACCTTGACAGAGACAGTGTTTGCAGCTCAGCCCTCCGGATTTGAGGATCCTGCCAGGCCCAACTTTGTCAAATGCGAACAAGTCGCTCTACGGTCTCAAGCAGGCTCCCCGTGCCTGGTACAGCCGTTTCGCCACGCATCTGGTCTCTCTTGGTTTTGTGGAAGCCAAGTCAGACACTTCGCTGTTTGTCTACCGCCGTGGCACTGACACAGTCTACCTGCTCCTCTACGTTGATGACATCGTCCTCACCGCCTCCTCGACACACCTCCTGCGGCAGGTCATCTCAGCCCTCCAGCAGGAGTTTGCCATGAAGGACTTGGGCGAACTTCATCACTTCCTTGGGATGCAGGTTCAGCGCAGTGACGACGGTATGATACTCTCTCAGCGTCAGTACATGGTTGACATCTTGGATCGTGCTGGGATGGCCGAGTGCAAACCATGCACAACGCCCGTGGATACCAGCCCCAAGGTCTCTGCCAACTCGGGAGCTCCGATTCTTTGGCCGTCTGACTACCGGAGTCTTGCCGGCGCCTTGCAGTATCTGACCTTCACACGGCCCGACATTGCCTACGCCGTGCAGCAGGTTTGCCTTTACATGCACGACCCTCGAGAGCCCCACCTGGCTGCTCTCAAGCGCATCCTTCGCTACATTCGGGGTACTCTACACCTGGGTCTTCATCTTCACCCGTCGACCCAGGATGACTTGGTGGTTTATTCTGATGCTGACTGGGCTGGCTGTCCCGATACGCGCAAGTCCACCTCGGGCTATGCCGTGTTCCTTGGTGACAACCTGGTCTCCTGGTCTTCCAAGCGTCAGAACACCGTGTCCCGCTCCAGTGCTGAGGCCGAGTACCGCGCCGTCGCCAATGGTGTTGCTGAGGCTTCTTGGCTCCGACAGCTTCTTCATGAGCTCCACATTCCGCTTCGCCGTGCTACCCTTGTCTACTGCGACAACATTAGCGCGGTCTACATGTCCTCCAACCTTGCTTCAAAGATCAACGGACGAAGCACATCGAGATCGATCTTCATTTCGTTCGAGAGAAGGTAGCCATGGGTACCGTGCGGGTACTTCACGTTCCCACGACATCACAGTTCGCCGATGTCTTCACGAAGGGGCTACCTTCTTCAGTATTTTCTGAGTTTCGGTCCAGTCTGAAAGTCCGTGGCTAACCACCGACGTTCCGACTGCGGGGGCGTGTTAGCGTGATGTATAGGGTAATGGGCCCAGGGTGCGGCGGCTGCTTGCCCCCCCTCTGGTTTTTGGTTAGTTGGTTATGTTTGGCAAGGATCTCCTAGATTAGATCTTTCCTATTTTAGTTGGTTATGTCTTGGCAAGGATCTCCTAGATTAGATCTTTCCTATTCTTAGAATATCCTTGCCTATATGTACTTGAGCCTTGGGCTCCTCCCATAATCAATCTACAATATTCCCAACCATACTCTTTCAAATATGTGTAATCTATTATATATTAAAAACTCATGAGAGTCACTAAAAAAAAAAGAAGTAGGCTAAAAATTCTCATATAATCTGGGCGGACCCGGATTATAACAGCTTAGATTAAAAGAAAGAGTCCAAGGATCTCCACCATCGGATGTTATTATTTAAAAGAAAATATCTAACCGTCTATCTAGCGGATCCGGGTTATAACGGCTTAGATTAAAAGAAAGAGTCCAAGGATCTTCACTACTTATTTTGGTGGGAGCATATTATAACGGTGCATATTAATCTATATAGATATTAGAGTTATATAAAAAATACACAATTACAGAAAATATAGTTATATATCAAAGATAATTGTATCATAATATCTAGCCGCGCAGTTGTGTGGGTAAATTTGCTAGTTAGTTTAATAATCTATCAAGTACCTTTCTTTTGTCCTGAACACAATATATCTCATACTGTATTGGATGTTCACATTCTATTAATGCAGATACTCCAGCAAGAATATTTCTTTTGGAATAATTGATCTTGGGCATTTCCCAAATTCTGCAGCAAGGTTTGGAATATCCATCTGAGGTAAAGTTTTAGTTTTACTCCTCTGTCAGCTATGCATTTCAATCTTATATAGCCTATGGAACCTTTACTGGATTGTGTTCATAATATCCTTAGTTTGTTTCTTTCGAATTGAACAGATCATCTTCCCACTTACATACTATTTGACCAGGTGACTGAAGTTACTCGGTTCCCAGAAATCACAAGTATTCGTGCCAAAAGTTACTAAGGTTTTGTTCATCACTTTCTTGTTTTTCTTGTGGTTATGATTGAAATAAGTTGCATCATCTTTCCCTTTTTCTGGATAAACTAATATGATTTGTGAATTGTGATAGCTTTGGAATTTTGTCATTTCCATCAACCTTTCCTATAGCAAGAGATTTAACATTACTGTGTGATTTACACAACTAGATGCATAACTGAAAACACATTATTTTTAGCCATATAAGCAAATTAGGACTTGTTGTTAGGAATTATAACTGTGTTTTTCGTTTAAAGAGCTTCATTATTCAAAATTCTTTAACAATATAATTTTGATGTGGCTGGTTATCCAATTGAGGGAAAACAGATAACAATAGTTCCTGAAAAGAGAAAAAAAAAATGGTAGTTGGGAGATAAGCTAGTGAGGGTGACCGACTTAAGGAAACATATCTCCCCATTAAAGAAATGGGTGAAAGTGAAATAATTGAGATATTACCTACCTAAAAAAGGTGTGAAAGACGACAATATGCAATACAGTCTGACACCACGGTTCCCTTCGTGGTTATCTGGCATTGTACTTCAATGAAAGTACTGAGTACTGAAACCATATTGAAGCCACCAATGATAGAACTCCTGAAACTTCAGTTAGCTATCCAGTCTTCCTCGGTGGCCTAAGTGTGAAACTCGACTGTATCTGGTACTGATGATGTGGTCCAGCTTTGTGGTATTGCTTTTCTGAAGGATGGTTTACATCATGCTTATATTTTTCTTGCAGAAACTTCTCTGCCAGCACTTCGATCTTGACAGGCGACTGATTGAATACCTATCTAGATGTAAGTCAGCCAGAGATGACTGTCGCTGTCTTTTTCATTTCACAGTCTAAAGAACACCTATTAACCAAACAGAAATACTATTCTACGGTATACCGTTCCAACGATATAGCACTGAAACTCGTGAAATTTTACACTGAAACTCATGAAACTTAGCACTAAAACTGATAAAACCTGAAACTCATGAAACTAAACACTAGAACTCATGAAACCAATCACTGAAACTAATGAATACAGTTCCAACGGTATACCGTTGACTAGTTCTCCTCTTAACAAAATGCATCCTGTCGTAGGATCCATCGTCCATCCTAGCTGTCTCCAAAGGAAGGTGCCAATTCCTTTTTGTCAATGAACTAGATAAATGAGCCGGACAGTTGTGCGGCAGCAATCAGTTCAGGGGGTATCTTCAAGCTTGTTTTATTCGATGAGTTTGCTTGTGCCCATCCAATACAGGGCCAGTGTACTCTCTCTGTGTGTGGGTTTGCGGGTGCGGGGATATGAATCTATGATTTCCATCTTACCATCTGTCAGTTCTTGAATTACGGAATGTTACTGCCTCCGTAGAGATATTGTAATGATTTGCCAACTATGTTTTGCACTGCAGCAGTGGTCAATTACTCGATTCAGACACCATTGATTTCGACAGAGCAGTGTGCTCGGAATTTGTTGGGATCACCACCTTTTTCCCAGTGGTAGTGGCCTGCACGGTAGGTCTTCCATTTCATTATCTGCCATGCCTGATGCTTTCCCTTGTCAATTACACCTTAAAATATGTTCTTAGTGCCCCTTGATAACCTTGATTAAAAACCAAAGCATTGCATTTGGCCACCACCATTATCAAGTGGAGGAAAAGTGGGATTTTGGTGGTATTGTTAACAAAAGCCGATTGCCCAGTGAAAGGAGGGATTGGTGATGGGTTAGAACAACGCAAAAGCTGGGTTTGTTGGGTGTTCAAAAGGAGGGAGAAGGGGTTGATAAGGTCACCAAAGAATGGAATAGTTTCTGCAAATCTGGGGGAGGCCAGCCAAATAGGAGCATGGCTGGGTGATTGTGTTAGAATAACACAAAAGGTGTGCATACCCAGGCCATGGCACGTCAGAACCAGGTAAGTGGTTGGTAGTGGGATAGGACAAGCTGTAGCTTTTCAGCTTTGGCTATCTTTTCCTTTCTTATGTTTCCAACATAGAGAATCTCTTCTTCTCAGAGAGGGAAAAAATAATTGGACTAGTATCTCTTTTTGAGTTTTTGATATGAGAGAAAGTGTGGTCTTGACAAGTGCCATGTGGACCAGTATTGAATAGTCGGTTGGCTTGCAGCTGTCAGGCTGCTGCTAGCCTGCAACCTCCCTTTCTGGTTCGGTCGACAACGTGTGATGTATCCGTATAAATACGGTATCATTGCAGGGTGGAGTATTTTTTTTTTTTGGAAAACAATAAATAAGCTTGCATATCAATCTATTTAAATTAAAAACAGAAATGTCTGCTACTGCCGTTTAGTAGGATTTCTGGAAATATGCAGGAAAAGAAAACACACAGTTAGTAGAGGTTGTGTTAAACATGCTAAGCTGCTTCCAAAAACTATTGGAACCAGGAGAAAGCCACTCAAAATACACACTGAGGCCTGTTTGGAACATATAATTTCACATAAAATAGTTTAATTCTCGCAAGAATCGAAAAAATTTCCTACATACCAAACAGGGTCTAAACCATACTACACAAAAGAATTGCATTCTCATATGAAATTCGTTTGCAAATTCATGCAGGTAGGCTGTGCTTTCAACCAAAAAAAAAACACATGGCAAATGGAAACATCACATCCCTTTTAATAAAATGTCACAAACAGCAGTTAAACTCCTTGGAATCAGCTAATTTCTTCTGCATAGTACACCATTGATTGGGAATGGGGGTAAACTGCTTCTTACGAAATTCTTGTGAAACTCACGCATTCTAAAAGGTCCAACTATTTTGTCTGGGTTTAAAGCCTTACGAGGACGTGAAAAACCTCTTACTGTGCTGCCCATTCTGGAAATAAACCAAACAGGAACATGCCCAACAACCCATCCGGTAAAAAGAAGGGAGGAAAAGAAAAAGGAAAGCCTGGGAGAATTTTTACCGAGGCTGTCGTGTGCTTATACGGAATCAGCATGCCGGATCGGAGTCCAAGATGCGGATCGACTCCTTTAATCGGGCTCCAAATGCCGAGAAAATCCGCTTTTTCTCCGGGTCTTCTGCGTCTACACAACCCGACCCGATGTATTTTAACCCCTCTCCCCAGTACCGCTCGTGCCATTCAAAAATCCAAGGAAAAGAAAACTGCCTCCGCCTCCAATCTCGAGAAAATTTCTCTCCAAGTCTAGACGATTTCTTTGTTTCCTTTTCCAAATGTTTCTATCAAATATAAAGGAAGAACACAAATAGTAAACAAAAAAAATCCATATGTTCATTCATACAAAATTGGGAAAGGGGTTATTTTCAGAAGAAATGTTTGTTTTTTTCTAAGAGATTTTGAGTGCTTCTGTAGAAAAATCCCGGGGGGGGGGGGGGGGCTCGTGCAAGGGGCCAATATTTTGGACCTTTGGTAGAACTAGGTAGGAATGTAGGATCTCGCGCTACGTCGTTCGCTGCGAAATTTGATTCAGCGATTCTTTTTGCAAAAAAGTGGTAGGAAGATCTTAACGTAATTTCTATTTTCTCAGGGGTTTTGTTAAAAAAAATGAGCTAACTTGGAGCCGACAGCGAATTTGCGTTATCACAGGGGCGTTTTTTTTTTTTTGCAAAACTGATCGGTTGAGGACCCGTTCATAAATATACAGAACTATGGGGTCTTTTTTGTAAAAAAAATACCATGGAAGGACCTAGGTGTAATTTTGGATTTTACAAAAATAGCCAGTGGAGGATCCGTTCACGAATATGCGGAACTACGGGTGCCTTTTTGGAAAATTATCGGTGGAAGGACGTAAACGTAATTTCAAAATGTACGGAGTGTCTTTTCGTAAAAAAGTCATGACACGTGGGCGACCTGGTTGGGCCGGAAGTTCTTCCGCTTTAATAGATACTAGAGTGTGATTGATCGAGCACTCCATGCATCTTAATTATGAATTTGCGTTAACACATTATCCTTTTTGCAAAAACAACTGATGGAGGATCTGTTCGTGAATATACGGAAGCACGTGGTTTTTTTTGGCAAAATTATAGGTGGAAGGACTTGGAGGACCCGTTCACGAATATGTGAAACTACGGGGTCTTTTTTGCAAAATTTCTGTGGATGGATCTAGACGTCATTTTAGAATGGCGAGGACTTTTTCGCAAAATGTATCTCAACACGTGGACGGACTGATTGGTGTGGAAGTTCTCCTGCTTTAATAAATAAGATATAGTATTTGCGCAAATCCATGAGAAATATCCGCGAATTAGTTATGGGATCGAGAATTCACGCCCTGAGTCAGGGGAATGTCTTGAGTACAACGCTAGTAAAAATATTAAAAGGAGAGCAAAAAAGAAAAAGGAAAAGAGATTCCTTCAAGCACTGCTAAATTTTATCTCCTCCCCCTCCTCCGTGTGTGATGGGAAAAAGAAAAGATACAGATTATATTCTACCGATAGAGAGAGAAAAAAAAGAAAGGAAGAAAAATAAAAGCTTCGAATCTCCTAAAGCATGTGCAGAAAGCTTTCAATTATTTGCGTAAACAAGGATCGGTCCGTCGTTAAGCCAATCTGTCCTTAACTCCAACTAGAAATTTACATTCACTTCGATTAATTAGTACAAAGTCCAAACATCCGCGGCAATTCTCAAATTAATTCGTGAATTGAGATTACACATAAGTACCCGTGTGTGCAGCATTCGTAGCATTGAAACTCAGTTGCAACAGCAGTACTTTGTTGAAACCTTTCGAAACTTTGTTAAAACTTTACGAAACTTTCTTGAAAGTTGCTTAATGCCTGCCAAGCTAGGTGAAACTCTGCTTCTAAAACTTCGTTGAAACTTGCTTAAAGCCTGTCAAACTAGTTGAAACTTTGTTTTTGAAACTTGTTCGAATTTGTGAAATTTATTGAAATCTACTCAAAAGTTATGTTTAAGCCCTCCACCGTTGAAACCCAATGAAACTTTACTATACCGTTGGTAGCACTTTTAACGATACACCAATGGCTGGCTGCTCACAAGTAATTAATCAACCAGCTATGTTGAGTTTTTCAACAGCACCAAGCATGTAGCTGGCAGCCAATCCCACGATTAAGAAGATTTCGGGGATTTTCAAAAAAAAAAAATTCATATGCCCTATGTATTCTAAACTTGTGCCCTGTTTGGAATGCATGAGTTTAACCACAAAAATACCTAGGACTTGTAAAGTTTCCTGGGAGATTTGCTGATGTGTCCAAACAGAGCCATTGTCCAGAAGATACGCAAATTGCTGGTGCTGATAGGCCGTAGTACTCCCTACATTCGAGTTTTTAAGATATATTTTTAATGGTATTTTCTATAAATATATGACATATTTTAGTTTTTAATGTAAAATTAGTATGATAATCTCTTTAAACTCCTAATAAATATTTAGATTTATTTAATATTCTCTAATGCGTGTATTAATTAAAGTGCTTAGGGGTAATAATTAATGATAATCTATTTATTTTTAAATATTCCATCCATCCAAGTTTATAAGGTTTATTTTTTAATGATCTTATTCATAAATATTATTTTTAAATATTCCATCCGTCCAGGTTTATAAGGTTTATTTTTTAATGATCTTATTCATAAATATAAGGTTTATATGTAGATTTAATGAGCTCTTTTCTTCTATACATCTATCTATTCTCTCTCGATCATATGTATTTATTCATTACCACCCATACAAAAGTATATCTTTCAAGGCAATTAAGTAGGGGCATTTAAGTCATTTTCTCTCATACTTTTATCAATTTCAACGCAACCTTAATCATTATGCAAAGTTAAAATATGTTTTATATTTTTGGACGGAGGGAATATTTTTTTTAGTCCATATGCTAAGAGAAAATACGTTCTACTGACTTAGACCGAGTACGAAATTTCGGAATTACCGGATGCCGGAGTTGAGTTGGAGGCAGGGTTAACCAAACCGTTTTCGGGTTGAAAATTAAGGTCCCGGCGGTACCAGTTTACCGCAAAAATCCAGCGAAAAACGTCAAAAACTAAATGGTTTCAAAACCGAACATTTGAAGAAAAAAATTAAAAAAAATCGATCGGTTTCTGAAAAAAACGATCGGTTTTCTCGAATCTTTTGGACGGCGGATTTTTTGAGCGAATTTCGTCGAAAATCGAGTGATTTTCAACGATTTTCAATCAGTTTACATCACATAATTTTTTTAAATTTTTTTTGAATATTTTTAGTTGAGATCGATTTAAGGTTTTGAATTGACTATCGATTTTCCAAGAAAATCGATGAAAACCGATTGATTTTGTTAACCTGTTGGAGGAGGGAGGACGGAACTTTCCTTTTCCAAGCAGCGCGGTACGATCGATTCGTGTTTTCTTTAAAGAAGAAGTTCGAAGAGCTCGTACAGCGTACTCCCGTTCCAAAACCAAGAAAAGCACGGTCCTCCTTGTGCTTGCCGATGTCCGGTTATTAGAGGAAAGAGGCACCGGCGCTCCGGCCATGGCCTCCCGCCCCCGCCCATCTTCCCCATGCTAACCACATGCCACATGCACGCTCCACTCCACTTCACTTCTTCACGTCGCGAATGGTTGCACGCCACCACCAGCCTGCCTAGCTACCTAGAGCTTAATCATAGCTAGCTGCTACTGTGATTGAGTGAGGCTACGTTGGTGTAGGTCAGTTTGGTTGGTTAGATACGGTCTCATGGTGACGGCGAGGGAGGCGGCGGAGTCGATGGACTCGAGCAAGTACGTGCGGTACACGCCGGAGCAGGTGGAGGCGCTGGAGCGGCTCTACTACGAGTGCCCCAAGCCGAGCTCGCTGCGCCGGCAGCAACTCGTCCGCGACTGCCCCATGCTTCACAACGTCGACCCCAAGCAGATCAAGGTCTGGTTCCAGAACCGCAGGTGCCGGGAGAAGCAGCGCAAGGAGTCGTCGCGGCTGCAGGCGCTCAACCGTAAGCTCACGGCCATGAACAAGCTGCTCATGGAGGAGAACGACCGCCTGCAGAAGCAAGTCTCCCAGCTCGTGTACGAGAACGGCTACTACCGGCAGCAGACGCACAGCGTACGTCCGGACGTCCCCCCTCCTCCACCTCCGGCGACCAACGCTGCAACGCTCCCAATGAGTTTCCTGCAAGCTCACGCCTTTGCCCCTCGTTCGCCGTTGCCGTTGCAGGCAGGGCTGGCGACGACGGACGTCACGAGCTGCGAGTCGGTCGTCACGAGCGGCCAGCTGAACGTTGTGGCGCCGCCGCTGTCTCAGCCGGGCGACGCGAGCCCTGCTGGGTATGTACGCCATCCGTCCTTGCAGTTCTTTGCTCTCGGCTAGCTGCCCCGCCGTGTTGCCCTTTTTGCCTGTGTCATGCTTTGGCCTATGGCTAGTTGTTGTGTGCGACATATATGGATGGTCCATTGTTTGTGCAGATTGATGTCTATCGCCGAGGAGACATTGACGGAGTTTCTGTCCAAGGCCACCGGAACCGCCGTCGAGTGGGTCCAAATGCCTGGGATGAAGGTTAATTTCTTCTCAATTGCCGTCTTAATTTGCCTCCTTTCGGACGATTAGCTTCTTGCGTGATGTGCTCAACAATTCTCGCCATGGCCTCCTCTGCAGCCTGGTCCGGATTCCATTGGAATCATTGCCATCTCGCATGGCTGCGCGGGTGTTGCTGCGCGAGCTTGCGGCCTGGTGGGCATGGAGCCTGCGAAAGTAAGTTTCTTGATTTCGCTTTCCTGCATTCCGATGTCACTTTTAATTCCGAGGGATGACCCGGAGTGTTCATGATTGCCGAGTTCTGTCAACTCAGGTTGCAGAAATCCTCAAGGATCGCCCATTGTGGCTGCGCGATTGCCGGTCCATGGAAGTGGTGAACGTGCTGCCTGCTGGCAGCAATGGCACGGTTGAGCTGCTTTACATGCAGGTAGGAAATCGCCTCGTTAATCCTATGCCACTTCTCAGCTGATGCCACATCATGAACTAGAAATCTGTTCCATCTTTAGCTCTATGCTCCGACAACACTGGCGCCAGCTCGCGACTTCTGGTTGCTGCGGTACACCTCCGTTCTTGATGATGGAAGTTTAGTGGTGAGTTGCTGAGCATAAAACATTCATGTGCAATTAGTATCATTGTGTGTGTGTGTGTGTACATGTATGCATCTGCCGGCTGCTTGACAGTTCTTGCTCTAAAGGTATGTGAAAGATCACTCAGTAGCAAGCAAGGAGGCCCAAGCATGCCTCTAGTGCAGCCTTTTATCAGGGGCGAGATGTTTCCTAGCGGGTTCTTGATCCGGCCTAGTGACGGTGGAGGCTCTGTCATACACATCGTTGATCATATGGACTTGCAGGTAACAACAATTCAGCATAGCAACTAATAGCGATTGCTTGTCCTTCAGTTCATCTATCAAAGAAATTTAAGCTATTTTGTGCTCAGCCTTGGAGCGTGCCTGAAGTTGTGAGGCCACTGTATGAGTCTTCTGCCATGGTTGCCCAGAAGATATCAATGGCGGTACAGTAGCATTAACTACACTCTTTTATCGTTGCTCTTGTTAGTACACTAAATTTTGGACTAATTCAATTCTGTAAATCCAGGCTTTGCGCTATCTGAGGCAGGTTGCACATGAAGACACTCATTCTGTAATCACAGGATGGGGAAGGCAGCCTGCAGCTTTGCGGGCTCTGAGCCAAAAGCTCACCAGGTTGTGTTCTTGAACAGCACAGACCCAGACAGACCGTAGATGCTTCTTATCACGAGTCTGCTTCAGTAAAAGGTGTAAATAACTTCGCACTTTTTCAGAGGTTTCAATGAAGCTCTCAATGGGCTTGCTGATGATGGATGGTCCGTGATTGATAGCGATGGAGTGGACGATGTTTGCATCTCTGTTAATTCATCCCCGACTAAGGTGATCGGCTGCAATGCAACATTCAGTAATGGGCTTCCCATAGTCAGTACCGGTGTTCTTTGTGCGAAGGCGTCCATGCTGTTGCAGGTTAGCTCCGTTTCACACAAAGTTTTGTTCTTTTAGCTGTTCGAGTATGCCATTTTTTTTTGGGGTTTACATAGATTCTGCTACTGTTTGTTAGGATGTCTCCTCGCCGTCGCTCCTGCGGTTTTTGCGGGAACACCGGTCGCAGTGGGCTGACGGTAACTTGGATACGTTCTTTGCTTCAGCGATGAAACCGAATTTCTGCAATTTACCTATGTCCCGTCTTGGGGGATTTAGTGGTCTGGCCATACTTCCTTTAGCACACACGTTTGACCCTGAAGAAGTAAGCTCCTCCTGTTCTGTGAGTTTCAAAGACACTGCTTGATTAGGTTCTAGGTTCTCCTACTCGATGTTTTAATTACACCATTTCCTCTCTCAGTTCCTGGAAGTTATCAAGTTAGGGAATGCTAGTAACTATCAAGATACACTCGTGCATCGCGATCTGTTCCTCTTGCAGGTAACCTCTTACTTCTACCCTTACACTTGTCGTAATCGAAATTTGCTTCGTTGTGAACCTGAACCAGATAGCCCGATTCGTAGAGTTTCATCATGTTGATCAATTGAACTCTGGGAACACCATTTATGCTTCCTTTGTAAAACCTGTGCTCTGGATTGAATTGGCAGATGTACAATGGAGTAAACGAGAACACCGTGGGCACTTGTTCGGAGCTCATCTTCGCACCTATAGATGCGTCGTTCGGTGACGATTCTCCGCTCCTGCCTTCTGGTTTCCGCATCATTCCAATCGATTCTCGCCTTGTAAGTTGATCTCGCCCAAGATGAGATAGCATTTTTCAGCTCGAAACTGCCAAACAGCTCGACCCAATTCGCCTTCCCTGCATATATCCCAGGACACGTCTAGCCCGAACTGCACCTTGGACCTTGCATCTACCCTCGAGGTCGGAACACCCCGAAGCAGGGTAGGCGGTGGCTCTGGGAACGGTGCCTGTGCTAGCTCGAAGGCTGTGATGACAATTGCATTTCAGTTTGCCTTCGAGAGCCACCTGCAAGATAGCGTTGCGGCCATGGCGCGGCAGTACATGCGCAGCATCATCTCATCTGTTCAAAGAATAGCCCTGGCGCTCTCGCCTTCGCGTCTCGTTCCTCTCGCGCCGGTTAGTCCAGAGGCAACCACACTCTCCAGATGGATTTGTCAGAGTTACAGGTCTGTGGTCTGTATTAAGCGTAATACCAGTTCGTATTTGGCCGCTCTGCCCTTCTAGTAGTACTGATGCTGCTTACTTATGCAGGCTTCATTTCGGGGCCGAACTCACCAAGCCTGCAGATACCAACGGCAGTGAGTCGGTGCTCAAAGCTGTTTGGCACCATGACAGCGCTATACTCTGCTGCTCTCTGAAGGTTTGTTCCAAGTTTTCGTCGCAACTAGCAAATTTACCCGAACAATTGCGCGGTTAAATATTATGATACAATTATCTTTGATATATAACTGTATTTTCTATAATTGTGTATTTTTTTTTAATATAACTCTAATATCTATATAGATTTATATAATCTAGTCCCACCAAAATATACTGATAAATTAAGTCCGTTGTGTTGTGCCTGAAAAAGCGGAGGGCATATTGACGTAACATTCAGGCATTCGTGAGCTGAGCACTCCTTTTTCGGAAGCACGCCATCATGCCAAGCTAGTGTTTATGGTAGTAGGAGGGTAGGCCTGATCTACTTTTTCTTAAGAAAACCCTCTGATTTATGTTAATAGCTCGCCGATAAAGCACGTAATTATTCAGCCTTTTTACATTGAAAATTCTACAAGAACTCGCGATAGACTTCGTAACTTGCAACAATGTCATAATCGCTGACAATCACGGCAGCTTAAAGTAGATTATCAATGATCTTCATTGATGTGTAGGACGTACGTCTTGATAGTGATGTTGGTTCGTCGGAAGGAAATCATGAAACCTTTTCTTCATAATTATTTCTCCCGGATTACAATCGTCTGACTCTATTATGCAAACATTTCATGCAGGCCATGCCAGTGTTCAGATTCGCAAACCAGTCCGGCCTGGATATGCTTGAAACAACTCTGGTGGCACTCCAAGATATCACCCTGGAGAAAGTCATTGACGATCAAGGAAGGAAGAACCTATGTACAGAGCTCCCCATCATCATGGAGCAGGTATATATGTGTTTACACATCACCCAGAGGAATTCAGGGATCCTGGTTGCTATGTCTGAAAATCTAGACTAAGACTATTGCACAAATTAAGATAACATGGAATTTATAATGCAGAGAAACAGAGCACATATATGCACTTTGGAATGATGTCTGACTGTACATGCTTGTTTTGGTGCCTCGTGCATTTGCAGGGATTCGCATGCATCCAGGGCGGGCTGTGCGTGTCGAGCGTCGGCAGGGCGGTGTCGTACGAGAAAGCGCTGGCGTGGAAGGTGCTCAACGACGAGAGCAACGCCCACTGCATATGCTTCCTGTTTGTCAACTGGTCTTTTGTTTGATTATTATTATCCTATTAGGTCTCGAGCAAATTGAGTAAATTAATTAGATTTACCTTGTGGAACGCACAATGATTAAGCCTTGATATTTTGTATGGATTGCTGGTGTCAGATACAATGGCGAGCTACTTGGCTTTCTTTCTTCAATTCTTACTGGCTAATGGTCTCCTTCCGTTTTGGAGAAAGTCTACGGAAGGGTGAGCCGGTAGTAGTGTGCAATCAGATCGGATATATGTCAACCGAACAACCGATCGGATTTGTTCGGCTTGATTTTGGCTAGTAATGTTGGATAGTTATCGGATTTGATATTGGTTTCGGATAGTTGATTTCTGATTCGGCATCGAATTCGGGAGATCACTAACAATCAAATCGGGATATTCTTACTATATTTTCGAATAATTGAGTAGGATAGTTTTCGGATAACCGGGAATTTTTAGGCCATATTCTAGCAGCTTTAATTGGGCCAGCCAAATAGCCCAAGCTAGGCCCTTCCTCCATAGCTCCATAGCTCTACCCTCCTGCCGCCATCCCATCCACCACAAGAGCTTGACATGTAATAATATACTTTCACATGCCTATATAAATACCTGGTATTTTTCGCAAAATATAAAGGAATATTTGATACTTTTAGAACTTTGTCGGATTACCTAATAAAATAACTTGTTAAATTGTGACAATCCTGATGCATATTGAGCTCATACAGTTGGTTAATCATTGTTGTATGTGTGTTCGCGCGATATCCAACAAAAGATATTTGGTAATGTATTGATTCTGTGTGGGGGCTCCGGAATCAGATTAGCGAATAGCGATGCAGGTCATTACTGTTGCATCGGTCAGAAGATTAATGCAACCCGTAACGTCTCCTGACCGCTAAACCAACTCCGTACTCGGATTGGGGCCAATTAATCGGCAAAACTCGTGAGGAGTGTACATGCCAACTGATTGATCCCAACTCGAGCTTCCCGCAACCGTGTGCATTGTACTGGTTCCCTGGATCAGTAGCCCAGTACCCACGCGTTGTCATACAAGACAGGTCTCAACTATGCAAGAGTAAATATATTACACATGAAAGGTAACGTTATTACAATAGTTTAACTTTACAAGTCTCGGCTTACAGCCGGCACAAGTCCAAAAGAATCCTCCAACGCCAGCGGAAACTCCAAAAGAAGAACACGCAGTGTGCCTCCACCCTCAGGCATCCGATCGAAGGAAACCAGCTAAGCCCGCCGATAAATCGCTGGTCAGCAATGACTATCGCGACTGCGGAACATCTGCATCATTACCTGCTTCTTCTCCTTCTGACCAAAGTCCGTTAGAGCAAACGGTGAGTACACGTATGTACTCGCAAGACTTTAGTGTATGGAATATATACATATAAAATGTAGGATAAATCAATGAATAATAGGTTTCTACACTAGTCTTTTGAGCACAAAGCAGATTTTGCTTGCAATATGATAATAGATTCACATTCGCATTTTTACAAAAGAAGCTGAAGAAAACATTTCAAACAAATAATAATAGATAAACCATTAACCAAATCAACCATCCAGCCATTCCTTTCACCAAAACAACCAACCACCTGCACCTTATCCGAATCCAAGATCCAAACACACACCTGACCAACACAATCTAACCTCAAAACCCATTTTCCCAGAAGTCAACCCCGACCCAAAATCTATACTTGATAATACTTTCCAAGTCGCTCATGACCGTGAGCACGGCTAATCGATTAGTTTATTTATCTCTGCAGAGATCAGACATCGTACCCACATGACACGTTCTAGCAATCATGTCATCCATGCCTCGCGATACCGAAGTACCCGATTTGCTAGATGCTGATGGAACCTTTCGAGAGATTGGAGTTCTAATCCTGCACGCCGTGCGTGCATCCCTAACTACTGCCACAGAGGCCGCCAAAGTGGTTCCCATAGGCACCCACTAGCCCACGACCTCCTGTAGTAGGCATTACCGCTGTATTGGGTAAACTTTCCTTCGATGCCTCGACAAGAAAGTCCCTAGAATGCACCGACACCACAGTGCATCCAATCCTCTTTGCCCTCCAAAATGCAGTGGTCGATCCCTTTTCCCCGCATTTAGGCCGAGGCCATCCCATACCGGCACATGTGGTTGCACGAATTATACCCAAGTAAATAGCACCAAGTTCGGTCCTTAGGGTGACTCAGGCGAGATCTTCCAAACCCACTTGCTATGGCCACAGAGGATCGACACTAGCGGCCCCACCGAGCACACACTAGCCTTCAACCTCCCCATAGCAAGGGACCAACTGAGACCAAACCACTCCAAACCAGCCAACGGCCTGACAACCAATCCGAACCTGAAACCAGCCTACCAACCGGAACCATTACCCGGCCAAATACCACCAACTCCAAACCACCAAACATCTCGCCCGGTCTAAACTCTCCAAGTTTTTCCACTCTACTCACGCAACCATTCCCTTTTTCCAACAAAACCCCAATACCTCCAATTCCAACCTGACACCCTTCACCCATCCTATAGTTCCAGGAGTTTATGAATAAGAACATCATGATCTCCTGCAACCAATTCTCTTCTTTGAACTAAGCATATGCAACTATTATTCTTTAATACCCTCTGACACTTACTAACGTGTCTAAATTATTCTTAAGTCTATCAAGGATTGCATATTCAGATTAAATTGAGGTAATCCAACAATTTCTGGTTTAACTACTGCTTCCCATAAATTATCACTTTTAATAAACTTATGAGCATGCATAATAGTTTTGGCAATCAAAAATAAGAATTTGCAAATATGGGATTCAAAATGGTCAAGGAGGTGCTTGCATGTTTGCTCTTCGGTGAAATCGGTCTCCGGGACGTAGTCGGGATCGTCGGCAACGTTCGAAGTGTCTACGTCTATACGAAAAGCAACGAGACCAAAATCATCGATCAAAATAGGCAAAGAAGCAATCAAAATCCAAAAAGAAGCGAAAACGGAAAATGAGAACCTAGACGGAAAAAGAAATTATAAACTTTCTCCCAGAGGCAAGATCGGCCATCAGAGTCTCTAAGAGTGCTTGAGTCACCCCGGCGATGCAGTTGGATTTCCCGGTAGTGCCGCTGTTCGGGGATCGAAAAGGGTTGCTCTTTGGAAAATAACAGCCGACGCCTTAAGTCCGGTAGTGCCGGACCCCCCCCCGGCAATACCGCCCTCACCCAGCGGTAGTGCCGGCCACCTCGAGGCCAATTTTCCAAAAATTGGGATTTTACGCACTAACCCCCGGAACTTCGACGTAAGTGTATGGATAGGTCCCTGGGGACCCATGGGACTTATTCACGCGAGGTTTAAATCAAGTTCCGAGCTCGTTTGCTCAAAATCTCACTTTTCGGATCTTTTCTCTCCCGATACCGGCGCGAAAATAGATTTCGACCCAGAGGGTGTCGAAACTCGAGTTTCATCGCGGCAACGGGTTCTCTACTACTCTAGGGACTTAAGTGCGCTAGACTTGCGAGCTTTGGGACTTCGGAACTTGAAATCGCTCCGAATGCCCAGAGTGCAACTTTTGCAAATCCTTCGGGAAAACGGATTTCGCAACACGCGCACTAGGCCCGCTAGAACACTAAGGTCCTACGTGATCTAACTACTGATTGGAACCTCCGAAATACGCTATTCGACTTCTACTACCCGAAAACCTAAATATACTTTTCGAATCCAACTTTCGTCCCGAATCGAGTTCAAACTCGATTCTCCCACAAGAAACGACTTACGAGGCTCTAAGAAAACATCCGCAGGTCATTTCCCCGACTTCCCGGAGTTAGGGTTCCGAGAGGAAGGACTCCGGAACTCCGTAAATGACTCCTTGCAGCGAATGAGTCCAACGGCGTAGATCGGGGTTACGTAAACTACTCGATCACGCGAAGGATTCTTCTACCCTTGACCTAGGTTTAACCACTCGGAAAACGACTATGCACCACAACAACTAGGGTTTCTAGAGTTTAACTAGGACGTAAAGAACGATTACAAGCCAAGGAAGAGCTAGGGTTTGCATCTGCACCTAGGGTTCAAGCTCAACTTTAAAACCTACCTCGGGTGAAGCTCCTTGACAGCTTGGAGGCTTCTCCACCCTTGCTCCTGCTTCTACTCGGCCTCCGGAGCTCTAGCAGGTTGGAGATGGCGAGGAGGAGGGGAGAGATCCAATGGAGAGAGAGGAAGGAGAAGAGAGGAAGAAGGAGGAAGAGAGGAGGAGAAATGAGAGAGGAGAGGGAGAGGAGGTGCTCCCTGGTGCTTTTAAGTGAGGCGTGCACGCATACCGAGGCAAAGAGATAAACACGAGCACAGGACCAAAACACTCGCTCGGCCCGGCGATCTGCTGGGCGGCGATCTTGCCGCTCGGCCGGTAGTACCGCAGGCCTAACTACGGTACTGCCGCCCAGCAGCTAAAATTCGGGAAAACTATTGACTTTGCAACGGCTCCAATTCAAACATCTAGTGGACCTCTAAAATAGGTTCGGGAGACCCTAATGAAGGTTTTAAAACTTAGGTTTGGGATCTAGCTCTCACGATTTTAAATTTTACCCTATTCCGGATTCTAAGACTCCAATCGGGGAAAACGATCAAACGAAACGACAAAACCGAATTCAAGGGCAAATAACTCCAAATTCAAACTGGAAACTTTACAGAGCACTAATCCACACCTAGTTAGCCTAATTAAGCTTAATTATAAACACGGGCGTTACATTCTGCTTCGTATTCGCTTCGAATTCGTAGCTAATATTATCCATCGTATCCGTATCTCACACTATCCGTATTCGACCACGAGTCTGATAAAAAATATGGTTTAAGATACGGAAAGAGCAATATCCGACCAAATCCAAGCTAATTGTGTAACATGCCAGAATTTTGCTTATGAAAATAAAAGATTTGTTATTAAAATTTTAAGATATTATTTTGTTGGATTTTGAGGAACTAACAATAATTTGATTTTCTATATTTTCTAATAATTTTCCTTGAATTTTTTAAATTTTAAAACACATTTTCCTTTTTTTGAAAAAAAAGTAATTTAAATATTAAAATAATAACAAAATTTAAATTGGGGAAAAATAATCAAGTTCAAAATCTCTCAAAGAATTTCTGTGAGTTTGTATATGAATATGTTTCTTTTTTGTTTTAGTCAAATCTTTTTATTGGTAACTTGGATTTGCAAATTGTTTTCACCGGTAACTTACTAACAATGAGAGGAATAAAATGGTATAAGTCTCACTATTAAATAATATTTTTAATGATTGGTAAAATAAATTCCTATTCTTATAACATGAAACTACTATATCCTACAACTAGAAATTACTACCATACAGTATAATTAAAAATCCTACACAGATAAGTTATTTAGCAGTAAATGTCCATGAAAACTACATGTATAAATTCTGAAAAATTCTCAAAAAATTATCATACGTAAGGGATATGAGATTCTATAGCTTTGTAAAATTTGAATACCAAACTTAGTTTCATTTGAAAGATATGAAAAGAGCAAATTTACTATTTATCATTGATTAGCTCTTATTAATTTCATATCTTTCAAATCAAATTGATTTTAATCTTTAAATTTTGTAGATATGTAGAATCTTATATCCCCTACATATGGTAATTTTTGAGAATTTTTTAATCATTTTACTAATGGTTCGACAAATAAAACTAAATTCTTTTTTGTGAAAACCATATGTACATATTTTCAAAAATTCTTAATAAATTATTATAAGGATATAAGATTCTACATCCCTATAAAATTTTAAGAACAAAATCAATCAAATTTGAAAGATATGAAATTGACAAGCGCTAATCAGTGATAAATAGTAAATTTATTCTTTTCATATCTTTGAAATTCGACTGAGTTTGGTATTCAAATTTTACAGGGTTGTAGAAGCTCATATCCCCTATGTATGGTTATTTTTTAAGAATTTTTCAAAATTTTCACATATAGTTTTCACGAACTTTTAATGCCAAATAATTAATCTGTGAAGGATTTTCCAATTATGTTGGACATGATAGTAAATTTATGTTCATTCAATAGGAAAGTGATGTTCATTCGATAATAAAATTTGATTTATATGATGTTTATTAGCGAGATTTATATCATATTATTCCTCTCGTCGGCAGTAATATACTGGTGAAATTCGTTCATCAATTGAAGCTACGAATAAAAAGTTATGGCTAAAATAAGGAAAAAAACAGATTCGTGTACAAACTATCAAACACGTTACTAATTAGTTGGCCATGGTTCTGATTTTAGTAGTAAATTGGTGTCCATATAGTAGTAAGTTGATATTCATTTGGTAGTAAAATTTGATTTATACGACATTTATTAGCGAGACTTATATTATATAGTTCCTTTCGTCGGTGAAATTCATTCGTCAATCGAAGCTGTGAATCAAATTTTACGGCTTAAAGAAGAAGAAAATAGTTTTATGTACAAACTAGTAACACGTTAATAGATAGTTGGCAACGGTTTTAATTTCAGTCGTAATGCGTTTCAGTAGTAAATTGATATTTATACAGTAGGAAAGCGATGTTCATTCGGTAGTAAAATTTGATTTATACGATGTTTATTAGCGATATTTATATCATTTTATTCCTTTCATCGTTAGTAATATACTGGTGAATTCCGTTTGTCAATTGGAGGTTCGAATAAAAAGTTGTGGCTAAAAGAAAGAAGAAAAAAACAGATTCGATATTGGTTAACCGAATGATCCATCAGATTTGTTCGGGTTGATTTTGGCTAGCCATGTCGGATAATTGTCGGGTTCGATATTAGTTTCTGATTTGGCATCGGATTCGGAACATCACTATCTATTTAAGATAAGTAGAACTGACATCAATTTAAGATAAAAGAAAAGAAAAGGGAAAGGGAAAGGAAACATGGCCTGACAAGATCCAGTCCGATCGGCGTGCGAGATCCAATAACATGAACCGCGTGAAACAATGGCCCATTGGATCGAAGCAAAGTAGGACAAGCCTGTAGGCTGTAGTACTGTACCGGCACAATGCCACGGCCGCGCGGTGCCGAAAACTGCGAGAGAGCGCGGGCGTAAGCGGCAGGAAAACCATCAACCATGGGTCTGCACGAGCGCGCGGTGCTGGAAACTGCGGCCCACACCATCCACAGCCTAAACCTCGCGGCAAAATTGTTAACCGCGGCACGCGGAGCGGAAACTCTGGCCTGGCACGCCCACTTATTATCAACCCAAAGCTAAGCTGTGCTGCATCTCGGCTTAACTATGTACGATGTACAGCCCTGTTTCTGTTTGGCTGGTATTGCCATGGGCTACCATGATCTGGCCGGCTTTGATCGAATCGCTAGCTTCCGGATTATGTTATTCTTTGGCTACCCGATTTTTCTAGCTATACGATCCTACGGCCCTAGATTGACTTGACTCATCCGATCATAGCTAGAATATTATTATTATTATTATTATTATTATTATTATTATTATTATTATTATTATTATTATTATTATTATTATTATTATTATTATTCTACCAAAAACAATATTGTACGATCTTTATCGAAATTTGCCTGCGACCTTACCCGCCGGTTATACAAGTTCTAGTGATATATTGTAAATAATTATTTGCATATGTCCTTTTAATTGTAAATTTTCTATTTTTATCTTTTCATGTCCATTATACCTTATAATTTGCATAAATAACAAATGATATATCTTTCCTTTGCACTACATTTTTGTAAACAAAAGTTCTGAAAGTATAGTCTTAAAAATATAGTAGTGTTCAAATTACATGGTAGATTTTTTTTAAGAAAATATTATTTTTTGGTAAAATAAGATATTATCTTAGATTCTACATTGATCCTACGATTTAGGATCCTGCTGAAAAACCTCCGATACAATTTAGGATCACGTCTTTTGATAACCTCGCCTATTATAAGTCCACAAGAACTGTTGTCAAGCTTTGTTTACTTGCACCCAGAAGTGCATGCGTATACACACTGATACTGACGCACTCCCTGCAGTCACAAATGGTTACCTCTCAGGGTTTCAAATTTCGTTTTGGATTAAATCTCGTCACCTGCCGAAATCCGAAATTTCGTCGAGATCTCGTTATTTCGGAAGAAATCCGAACGAAATACAAAAACCAAAATTCAAATCCGGTCAAATCCAGTCAAATCCGGTCAAATTTTAATCAAATCTCGGTCAAATTCAACGAGATCTCGGCGAGATTCACCGAGATCTCGGCGAGATAAACCGATATCTCGGACTTTGAATTTTTTTAGGGTTTTTTTAAATTTTCGCTGGAATTATGATCTACCGACTGCCCCACATGGGAAACGACGCGAAGAATCCAATCCGGTCAAATCCGGTCAAAATTTATTCAAATCTCGGTCCAAAAACCGAGATTTCGGTCCATTTCACCGAGATTTCGCCGAGATTATAGGGTACTGTAGCACTTTTAAATTTATGATGGTAAAAAATCGTCAATTTTTTTTTGAAATTTTGGTCAGGCATGGAAAACAACTTGAACAATCTAATCCGGCTAAACTCCGGTCAAATCCGGTCAAAATTTATTCAAATCTCGGTCAAAAAACCGAGATTTCGGTCCATTTCACCGAGATTTCGCCGAGATTATAGGGTACTGTAGCACTTTTAAATTTATGATGGTAAAAAATCGTCATTTTTTTTTGAAATTTTGGTCAGGCATGGAAAACAACTTGAACAATCTAATCCGGCTAAACTCCGGTTAAATCCGGTCAAATCCGGTCAAAATTTATTCAAATATCGGTCAAAAAACCGAGATTTCGGTCCATTTCACCGAGATTATAGGGTACTGTAGCACTTTTAATTTTTTTTTAGGGTTTTTTTAATTTCGCTGGGATTATGGAACTCGGGGGGGGGGTTCGAAATCCGAAATTTCGCGAGATTTCGCCGAAATTTTGACTACATCTATATCCAAAGAGGTATTACATAAAATCCATATGCGTAGATTTGTATCGAAAAGTACTTTCATAATATTGTAATTTTATTGGGTTTTTATAAATATACTATAGGGAAATAGAATTTAGTGATTAAAGTTGTGTTATGGTGACCCTATCGATGACCAAACGAAAACTATTTGTAAACGGATGGAGTATATATATATGTATATATGTATGTATATGTATATGTATAGATATATATGTATATATGTATATATGTATACTAATACTGACATACACATAGGCATGCCATATGCCCATGCATGCACAGTTGTTTTCTACGATTACACACATAGATTTATGTATGCATGAGTCGTGAGTGCATGGAAGGAATACTATTACTAGCTAAACAAAGTGACGATTACATATTACATGCATATACATGCTGAATGACATACCTATGATTCTAGCTAGCTAGCTACACGAAATACAGAACGAGATCGAACAGCGTACGTATGTACGTAGCATGCATAATCTTAACGTATCGCCGGATCTCACGTGAGACCGCGCCGTGATTACCTCATCTGCACTGATCTCCGGTCGGCCCATTACTGATCACGTCCGCCAGGAACCACGGGTCGCAGCTGACGGACCTGGCGAGCGCCACCGCCTTGGAAGCCGCCGCGTTGAGGTGGCGGTCCTGGCAAGACTTCGACGTCGTCGTCCTCCGGTCGAAGCTCCGGCGCGCGATGCTCCGCATGGAACCGGCGAGGGACAGCTTGGGGTTCAACCTCGTCGTCGCGTTGAAGTCCCTGCACTCCGCCTTGTGGGACCCCAGCGCCGCCTCCACGCCGCCGGCCGGGTCCCGCCGCATCCGCTCCTTCACCGCCTCGGCGCACAGCCCGCACAGCCAGTCGCCGCAGAAGGCCGCGCGGACCCCGCCGATGTACTCCGCCGTGCAGTCCTCGGCCACGCCGCAGCACGCGCACCGCACCGTCTCCACCTCCGAGCCGCCGCCTGCGGCCTTGGCCGCGTAGGTGCTCGACGTCGCCGTGACGTCAGGGCACGGGCTGCTGCTACTTATGATGATGGGCTTCTCCATCTTGTTTGCGATCTCCGAGTAGGCTCGTCTGCGCTCTTGCGCCTCCATCTGAAAGACAAGTAATCGAGCCGGGGTCGTTATATACGTATCTTCTACGTCTCAATGTCCAAACAAAAATATATTATTTTTACAGAGAAAAACAAAAAAAATATTGGAAAAGTAAGAGCACTGTATTGAGTATATCTTCTATTTGGTTCATCCTTAATTTGCAAGAATATATTATTTTTACTGCAAGCATTTAAGCTCTAAAATGTACTGCGTATCAATGGTGGTGGATAAGATTTGGTATATACAAAAATGGATGGAAGAATATCGGGAAGCAACATATGAAAGAGCAGCTGTACTACATTAAACGTTGCCCTGATTAGGTAGCTAGGTAGCCTAATTTCTGGTTTACCTTCTGAGGGAGAGGGAGCTTCCTTGTTTCGTTCAGGACAATTGCGGTTTCTTGGTGCATCTTAGACCTCTCTCGCTCTTACGTACGATGGCATGCAGCAATATGTGATGCCCACACGATGCAATCCAATTTATAGGCACAGAGTGATGGCTACTTGCTCGTAGTGGTAACTGAAAGTGCAACTTGAATCGCTTTTTCTTTGCAACTTAAAACAAGAAGGTGTAGTGGTTGGTGAATGGTGATACTACTCCTAGTTGCGCTAGAAGCAGAAATTAATTTGCAAGGAGCATGCATGCATGTATCCAAGGATTAAAATCTTGGTGAAATTTTGTAAAATCTCAGCGAATTCTTGGATTTCGGATCTCCCCCGGTTTCATAATACCAGCAAAATTTAAAAATTTTAAAAAAAAATATTATTAAAATTGCTACAGTGCCTAAAATCTCAGCGAGATCTCGGTAAATTTAATCAAAATTTTAGTTTTTTGGCCAAAATTTGATTAGATTTGACCATATTAGATTCTTCACATCGTTTTTCATGTGGGACTATTTGTAGATTATCCGGTTAGCCTATGCAAATTAATTCTTGTGGTCATAAATTAAGTACCTTGGTTGTCAAAAGTTTTAAAAATTTCTTAAGCTTGATCATTATCTAAAAATTTTATGAGAGTATTAGTGATGCATCATCACCATCCACAAAAAAATTCAAAATTTTCTAACATGTTTGAATCATTTTTCATTCGGTTGAAATTTGTCGGTCAGCCTTCAGTACCACTGTCTGAATTTTAGAAAATTAGTCAAGCTTGATCATCATATAAAAATTTTATGGGAATATTATGGATGTGTTAGGATCATCGACAAAAATTTTCAAAAGTTTATAAAGTGGTTTGCACCATTTTATATTCAGTTGAAATTTGCCGGTTAGCCTTTTCATCAGGATAGTAGCATTGTTTGAATTTTTAAAAATTCCTCGGGTTTGATCATCATCTGAAATTTTTATGAGAATATTAGTGATGTGTCAGGACTATCCACAAAAAATTTCAATTTTTTTTGGATTATTTTAGACCAATTTTCATTCGTTTAAAAATCACCAAGATCTCGGTAAATCTCGGCGAGATCTTGGAAATCTCGGTAAAAAAAGAACCAAATTTGAATTTTACTTTTTGGATTTCGTCTGAAATAACGAGATCTCGGCGAAATTTCGGATTTCGGAGGGTGACGAGATGTGAACCGAAAACGAAATTTGGAACCTTGATGCATCCTAAATCTAGGGCATGATCACCTTGATTATATGTGGAAGAGAAATTTCTGATAGAGGTACTAGAGCTCTATTTCATCCCTGCCTGACTGGATAACCCTATTCTATACACTCTTTGCTCTTGAACTAAACGGACATTTAGGATAGAGTCCCATTCCTAAGGCACTTCAAATTTACATACATACATACATACATACATACATATATATATATATATATATATATATATATATATATATATATATATATAGGATGACGGAATGGGACACCATGGTGCCTGGGCACCATGATTTTAAATGCGTTAATTCAAGCCAAATTCGGATATATTTTTCAAAACTTTCAGTTTTAAGGTATATACCCATCTATAAAAATTCAAATGAAACACATACCTTTGAAAAATATACTCGAATTTGAAGATTTGAACGAATTTAGATTACATACTTTGCTGATTTATATGTATGATCAACACATACCTACAATCAAACTATCATCAAAAAAGGAAACTTAAGTTTGAATTTCAGTTCAAACTTGTTTGAACTAGTTAGTAAACTGGCTGAACTCAACATCATAAAAATTTCAAATTTTTTCACATACAAATACATATGGAAAATACCCGTTTTGGATCATGGTGCCCAGGCACCATGGTGTCTCAGGTAATTGTACTATATATATATACTGGGAGTACGTACTCCCACTCTCAATATACTGCATAAATGATGTTATTATACTTCTTTATCCTTTTGAATATACTCTAATACTAATTATAAGATACTCCAAAGTGAGTTTCACGAAAAATTTCATCAAAACCCACACTTTATAGCATAATTTGTTTATATACTCTTTTTATACATGAAAAACGGTATATAGCACGAAATAAATGGTTCCGATGAATTTTTTTCAACAATGTCGCATTTTAGTATCTTAGAATTATTATTAGAGTATATTGAAAGTGATAAAAGAGTATAACACATTCGTTTAAGTGGTATACTGGATGTGGGAGTATGTACTCCCAAGAGTACAGAAAAGGCTTCCTATATATATATATATATATATATATATGTATATGTATATGTATATATATATGTACATATATATGTATATATATATATACACACACATATACATGGCACTGTCCAACACCGGCCCCAACTGGAGCCGCAAAGCGAAGTTGCTAGGAAAACGAAAGCTTCTAGACTTTGGTGCATGCATCCCATGCATACGATAGTGCTGCTGTTCCGATCACTAGCTAGTGTCATGAGCAATCATGCAAAAAGGTGTAAAAAGAGCGAGGAAAAGCGATGTTAACTGATTACAAATGGATGTAAGTACACCTTTTGTGTTTTGTTTGCGTATCTATACATCTATGGCCGAAGGCCTCTTAATTAAGCATGTACAAAAATCGTCAGGATTAATTATATATAAAATTTTTCTGTTTCCTGTAAAATTCGTATGTTCCAAACAGACAGTAAACGATGCGAAAGTCCGGGAGTAGCTAGCACGAACTGTGCCTGTGTAAGGGTACATTTGTTTTTGTTTTTGATTCTGAATTCTTGCTACAAAAGTTGAATAAAAATTAAATAGCCTGATTTTAAAAATTGATTATCATAATCTAGTCCATTCATACACAGTAGAATCTACAATCCATTCTATATGTGCTTTTTGTGGTTTCTAATTTTTGGAGAATCAGCTTCTCTACGATCACAAATCCAACTTCTCTACAACTACAATCCAGAATTAGCTTTTAGAGAATTCAAAACAAAAACAAACTACTTAAGCAATGAAGTAACTAATTAAGCTTACAAAACCAGCAGAGATTAAGGTTGTGTTTGTTTAGGCTGGTGCTGGAGGAGAAGTTGCTGGAGCTGGAAGAAGCTAGCTGGCCTGCTGGAGCTGGAAGAGACTTGATGAAGGGGATGGCGATTTTTTTGTAAATAAGATCAAGTTGCAAGGGTACCAGGGAAGTGGGATTTTCAGAAGCTCCAGCCAGCCCGAGAAGCATCGTTTTCCTTGCTTCTCTCGTGTAGTGCAAATTGGGCTGGAGCTTCTTCTCTCCAGCTAGCTGAAAAATTACTGTTTGTTTTGGCTTGTGACTTTGAAGGCCTAGAAGCCAAATAAACCTAAGTAGAAGCCTAAACAAACACAGCCTAAGTTTGCGCACACTCATTAACCCTTTTTTTTGCACCCTTTCCCTGCCATCACGAGCCTTGATTTTGTTCTCTTTCTCTCTTGATTTTGTTCTCTCTCGCCCCTCTCTCAATCAATCAATCAATCAATCAATATATCAATCAGTCATCATCGTGTGAGTAAATGAAGTGCTGAAATGGGCCAAGGAAGCCACAGCAATGCACGATGCCCTCGTGTAAGCTATACGGGATATAGAGATGGGCACCCTACAACTAGTACTCAACATGCCAACGATCGGCCGTGTGTGTAGCACTATTAAAGCAATGTCACGCATGCCATGGCACGTGCTTCAGGCCTATGTGCTACGTACGTAGCAAAAGCTAAAACCAACCTCAAACCGAGCAACAGGTGATTACTGGCTAATCGTCCCCGTGATCACCGTCACCTCAACCAATTTATGGTATGAGAACCCTAGTGGGATAACTCTTGCATGGCCGTCAGATCAGGCAGATCCTAGCTAGCATCGGCTAATAGCTATGTACCATCCTGCCGATAGAAACCATCTCGTATATATACAAAATAGGGTTGGATTTGGATACATGATGCGTATTCAAATGGAGTACAATGTGTTTAATTACAAGTTAATGGCCCAGTGCGCTCCTTACCAATTTAAGCAAGTTTCTCGGTGTACTGATTCATACATGAAACTTTACGTGGCATTAGAGCCAAGAGACACTGTAACGTAAAATCCTAATGGTTGCGTACCACTTTAAGCCCATGTAATATGCCTGATGGAGCCTGTAGAAATGTTGTTGCAGTGTGTGTTATTTGCCCCCCTTTACTCAACATGAAATTCAATACCAAGGAATACGGCTCTAACCAGGGTTATCTTACCAAAATCAACTAGAAAATCGATTCTATCCTAGCCTGGTACTAATTTTCTCTGAAAATCGCCAAAAACCGCATGGTTTCAAAATCCAAATTTTTAGAGAAAAATAAAAAAAAAATCCAAAATTTACCGATTATAATGATTTTTCCTAATTTTCTCTTAATTTTCACCGATTATCTCGATATTTTGACCGGCCAATTGAATGTTTCTCAAAGCCGATTTTTCTCTTGATTTTCTCTCAATTTTTACCGATTATCTCGATATTTACAACGTACAATTTTTTTTGAATTTAACTGATTTTCCAGCCAATTTTTCATACCTTACCCCACCGATAAGACCGATAATCGCGATTTTTCCGCGATAATGTGAAGCCTGGCTCTGACAAACTCACGAGCCCATATCATGTCATCGAGTGGTCGTACTGACCTTAATCATAATTAGTTATAGTATATAATACTATGCTAGATATATCCTCGAATAGTCGAATGCAACTGGTAGTTGGAAAGCAAAACTGCAACAGTGTAAAGCGCCAAAAGTTCACATATCCTACTAAGCCTACTTTCATCCTTGAAAGTGAGGATACAAGCAACACATGCATCTTGCGAGGTGGATCAAAATAACGATTCGACTATCATATACATGCATCTAAAAAAAAAAGATCATGAGCACGATAGCTTTTTCACAACGTTGTCCAGCTGCGAAAGTTTATCTGTAGCCACAACATGCGCGAGCGCCACACTGCTCTGCAAAGTTTGCCCATGAAATGCGGTGTGCATCTTGTTGATTTTAATCAGAAAGAGCTAAAATTACTTTATACACACCAAAGTTCCCGAAATATGCCCGTAAGAGTAGCCACCATATGAACATTTCAGGCATGCTTGCTATAGTGAAATACTAGCAGAACTTTCTGATCTTGACACCATCTTCCAATGTGGAAAGGATAGAAGTTTCCCCCCAGCTGTTTTTCACTCTAAATTCAAGTCACGCCTCCACTAACGAAAGGCATACTTCGATGAGTGGAGAAATTTAGAAGACAAACAAAATTAGCGCAAAAAGAATGTGAGCAGAATGGACAGGCAGGCATGCTAAAGGATTTTACGAATCTCTCCCACCATAGACCATATCTGCTTTTGTCAACACTGGATCTAAAAGAATGCCAAAAGAAACAGTATGGGCCGCCGGAAATCAACGCTTCAAATACTCCTCCCAACCCACGGCCTTGAGACTTTCTGCTTTCTCCAACACAATATCTCTCAGATCTTGCTGATATTTAGTTACCCAGCAAGAAATAACATACATCAGAGTGGTTTAGCGTAATGGCCTAAAAACTTGTTAGACAAATAACTACTGCACTTAGTGGCCATAAAACCAGGTTTTGTCAGGGCAAGGCAAATGCTGATTAAAATAAATCCCAGGAAATTTAGAAAAGCAGAACCAGCAAGTTCAAGTTGACTAATGAGTTATAACTGACTGCAAATTTCAAGCAACTTCAAAGTTTTTCTTGACTGTAAACACAGTATTTCATATCATTCCTTTAATAAAACAGAAAAATGATAAAATTTCTTAATTCCATCGACAAGCTTTCGTTGGCAACTTGAAACCAGCATTTTCCGCATTTCCAATTGCAACATTAGCAACAGGAATACCTTTCGGCATCTGTGAAATCGGTGAGAATATTAACGCCAGAATCAACTTCGTCCGTAAGTAATCAGTTACCTTAAAAACAAAGGCAGGTCATTCATACAGGGATGATGAGCAGACCAACTGATCTAGTGCTAAATGATTTTCAGAACTAGTTTATTTTGGTGGGAATTTTCAATGCTGCTTCATTAACAAAACATGCATTGTGATATTCTACCCATGCACATGCATGTTCTTAAGTAGTTATCATTTTAGGATGGAAGAAGTCTATACAGCACCCCGAACTTTGGTTGAAAGTCCATCCAACATCCCAAACTATGAAATCAGACATTTGACACCTCAAACTTTGCAATCCGGTTCAAATAACACCCTAACCTGGTTTCGCATAATGATATTTTCCGTGTGACGTAATGAGTGGACAGTTTTGCCATGTAGGATGACATGCTGGCAAGTTAAGTCAATGACAAGTGGGGCCCACATTATTATAGCAGCACAAGGTCCAACTGCAATTAAAATAGCATTCTAGGCATCATCAGCCAATTGGAATGAAGAGGTGAAAATATTTTTTTAAGTAAAGGTTGGGTAGGTGGCATAACAAATGCATGAATTCACAGGGTGTCAGATAAAACCATAACAATGAGCTTTGGTAATTGAAAATGATTCAGGGAGACCAGGACTTGCTGCATACATAGAAATTATTCAAACAAGGTCCTCTCAAGCCTCGATGGTATTGAAAGTTGTTTTAGATTGATGGTTCAAAGTACGTCTCCTAGTCTCTTTAAGCCATTCTGACATACTGTTGTTTCAGCATTTGATAAAGTAGATGTGCAAAGTTTGAAAGTCATCCAGGTTAGCGCATATACAAAATGTAATGCCTATTCCCAGCCACCATCATCCAACTGTTATGGACAACAGTTCTACTGACAACTGAAAATCAATTCAAATCCCCTTGAAAAAACTAGAGTCAGTGAAAAACTGTGGTCAACAAAAATGTTACCAATCGGAGTAATCCTAGGTCACTACAAAAGTTGATGCTGCTGCACTAATACGGTACTCCCTGAAGGTATTACATGCATTACCTACAAGTTTAAGAAGATAAGAAGATGGTGTGTTACAAATGGATCTAACCTTTCTTGGGGTCATCTGTGCCTCTTTGCAGCAACTTGTCCAAGCGTGATTTTATACTGATCTTAGAAGGCCCCACAATTGTAATATGACCCATCTTTCTCTGCTTCCGCATATCTGAAAGAATAATTTTCCAAATAAAAATTTCTGGAATGGGAATGCAAGAAGCATGCAGGCTTGTTAACTTTGTACAGCAACAACAGATAAGTGTATGGACTGAACCAACCTGGCTTTGCATACCAATGGACTGATGCACCTGGAATGTTCAATGCCCTCTCAATCAGCTGATGTGCTAGAACGAAACCTGCCTCACCCTATAGCACAATCGGAATACAATATATCAGGAAGGTAACTGGGTTACTAATGTAATAACAACATGGTGACCTACAAATAGTTCAGTAACTAAAATAATCCAACAATTGTTAACCTAATTATCAATGTTCAACATAGCCCAAAAATTAAGGATACGTCAACGCAAAAGAGCATAGCGATAATTACCTCACCCTCGCCCAGGATGTTGCACATTATTGCTGCAGGTGCTTTCATTGAAGAATCACCAAGAGGAAGGCCAAGAATAGCACGTAAATGCTGCTCGTATTGTGAAGTGTAACATGACTCGATTGTGTGGTGCCCACTGTTGTGAGGCCTAGGGCTACTTCCTTCAATAAAACCTAGTGAAAGTATCAACATGACAGGAAAGATGTCAACACCCTCCAGTAGGATTAAATAAATTATATGATATAGGCAAGTGTTCCAACAAACCTGATCATCTTGTGTTAAAAATAATTCTACAGCAAAAACACCAGCACATTCTAATGATTTTATAGCCTTTTCAGCTACATTAGTAGCTAACTTCTTTATTTTCTCAGGTACTTCAAGGGGAGCTTCAACAACATGACAGATGTTATCCCTGGATGTTCCAAACAGCAGCTTCATATTTTGGATATTTCGAAGGACAGAGCAAAATGTGAACAATAATAAGCAACAACACAAGGTAAATAAAGAAACAAAAGGAACATGTTACTTGTGAACAGTTTTAACAACAGGATAGCAGACTGTAGAATCGTCTCTGCTCCTTGCCACAATCACAGAAAGCTCCTAAACGAAAAAACCAATATATACACACACACATACATACATAAATCAAACAACAAAATTGTGATAAACAAACCATGACAACATCATAAACATTGGAGCAGTGTTTCATACTATCCTGATATCTCTAACACTTCTTTCGAAAAATAAAACGAGTATATCCTAACTAACTTGCAGAACTTATCCTATATTCATCTCAGCAATATAAAGCTGTCAAATGCACAAGAACCAAGAATAATGTGCACATACAGCAATCAAGGAATTAGAGGTACCACCATAACAGGAAGCAAGCAAAATATGCAAAATGACTTGGTAGCTATACAGTCTGTGTTAAAAACTGTGAATCAATTGCTATGTGAACCACAATGTTGAGGAGGATTAAATAAGAAACTACCAAAATTTTAATTCACAAAAGAGATCCTGAAAATTTCAGAAAGATTCAATCTACAAATAGTAATAATATCAAGCAGGATATCAAAATAAAAAATAGCAGCAGGCTTGACCAAATTTATTGAGTATTTTCAAATTTAAAGAGTTTTAGTTTTCTACTTAACCAAATAAAATTGAATTAAAACTAACCTTTACAAATGGTGTCCACCTCTCAACATACAAGCCATGCACAAACCCACCCAGCGCTGCAACAAGTAAGAATGTTACAGTATGGACCTCAAAGTAATGACTTAAAAAAAAATACTAGCCAGCCTTATGTGCTGATTTTGAAAACCAAAGAACAGCTTCTTCTGTAGAAAAAGTGTAGTTTTAGGAATTCAACAAGAAAAGGCAGAGCCTAAATGGCTAAATCAATGCATATCAACTTACAAGCAACAACAAAGGATAGCTCCTTATTGTTGTGAGCAACAGCATTCCCTCGACTAACATATATGCCAATCTCTTGCTTTTTACCATCAGAGGGTAACCAAATGTTTCCCCAGCTTTTTCTATACTACTTAAACTATTTACCGACAAAACAACACTATAAAATTATATCAAAACACTTGAAGCTCCGACAATATCTCACATGTTAGGAGTAAGGACATTACCTCCACAAAGTCAGGTAGCAGAATTCCAAATTTTGCGAAATAGTCTTTTTGCCTATACTTGTCCAGAAATAGAGTATCAATACATACAGAGAGGTAGCACATAAAGGATAGAAATGCCGTTTGTACTAAAAGGCTTGGCACAAGGGAAATTTTACTTGAATAATCATGATGGTAGAGGCTTTGGGCTCGCAATCAACACCCTGCTTTTCGAGCTTCTCAAGCGTTACAGCATCGACATGCTCAATTTCCACTGTTAAAACCCCACACCTAACAGCATCCAAAGGATTTGTCAATGCAGGTTGTAAACAACTGAACATTAACATATAGGGATGTGGTCTCCAAATAAACCGAGACGAATTGCAACTTCGCGTACCTCTTCGCGAACTCGCGAACCGTGTCACCATCATCGAAGCTCCCTACGACATGCTCATGGCAAACGGAGCTCGCCGGCAATTCTCGAGGGGGTTGGCCATTTGGACCCCCATCTGGCTGGCCGCCTGGCATAGCATCTTCCCCAACTGGCCGCCCCCCAGCACCCCGACGACCGTGTTGGACACGCCATGCACAGGCGGATTGTTTTCCCTAGAACAAAACAGAGAAAAAAATAAGCTCACAGGCAGCTGAAAACTCTGCAACAACGCCCATTATTAGACACAGAAATTGCCACAAATTTCCCAGCCCGCAAGTGCTAAGCACAGCAATTGGCACGAGCTACTAATTGGAGTCGACGGAGCGCCTTACCCCTCGGGCCGAGCGGGCTGCATGGAGGCGCGGGTGCGCAGCGAGAGGGGTGGCGGTGACGAGGTGGGACCCCGGCTGGGCGGCGGCTTCCAAGACGAGCGACATGGTTGGCCGCCAGCAAAGGGGAGGGAGGAGGAGGATGATGAGGTGGTGGCGGCGGAGGCGGGGGACGGGGCGCTGAGGAGCCTGGCGTGCATGCTCCCGGATACGAGAAGGTGGCTAGGGTTCAAACAGGGTTTAGGAGGTGAGGCGCGACAGGTAGGAGACGGTCGAGCGGCGGAAGCGCCGAAGCGGCAAGCGGTGTCCGCGTTGCCTGGCCGCCGCCGGCTACACAGACACAGTAGGAGAATTTTTTTTTTGTTCCTTTTTTAGACGATTTTTCTCGTCCCTAGGGGAATACAGAATCCAATCTTCACAAACAAGAGAGAGAATATTAACACCACTACTCACGCAGGAAACCGGGAGCAACCGGCCCCCCACGTGTCACCTGTATTTTTGCGAAAAGCCCCACCGGTTTCTTCCAAATTACGTCCAGGTCCTTGCGCGATTTTATGTGAGAGGAAGATATTTTTCTCAGTTCGCGTTTAGGTCCCTGGTTTTTCGTTTTGCATGGAGACCCTCCCGTTAAGTGCGAATCGCGAGCGAGTCTTTTCCTAATTTTTTAAAATAGCGAACAGGTCCAAAATTATAACAAATAGGTCCTCGCGCTTTACGTTCGGGTCTTTTCGCCGTTTTGTCTCAAAAAAATGCTTTCGGGGTCCGTTTTTTCTCCAGAGCATGTGAAAAATAGTTTCAGTAACCCGAAAAAAAATATTTTCGTGATCCGTTTTTCCTCCGGAGCATGGGAAAAATGTTTTCGGTGGCTATTTCGCCCCCAAAAAAAATGAGAGCCCGTTTCCTTTCTCCGTTTTACCCGAAAAAAATGTTTTTGTGATCCGTTTTCCCTCCGGAACATGGGAAAAATGTTTTCGGTGGCCGTTTATCCAAAAAAAAATAGAAAACCGTTTTCTTTCTCCGTTTTGCCCGGAAAAAATGTTTTCGTGATCCGTTTTTCCTCCGGAGCATGGGGAAATTATTATCGGTGGCTATTCCCCCCCCCCCAAAAAAAAAAATGAGAGGCCGTTTCCTTTCTCCGTTTTGTCTGAAAAAAAATATTTTCGTGATCCATTTTCTCTCTGGAGCATGGGGAAAATGTTTTCGTTGGCCGTTTCCCCCCAAGAAAATGGGAATTCGTTTTTCGTCTGTCGTTTCTCCGTTTTTACCCGTTTTCCCTCATTTTTCGCGGGAAAATAAGCGCATAGGATGTTAAACTCGGCATCTAAAATTTCTTTTGCGGCTCGATCTCTAATATTTTTTAGGACATGTATTATTGCCCATTGACCGCATAGGGTGTTAAACTCGGCGTCTATAGTTTTTTTTGATTGGGATCTAATATTTCTCGGAACATGTGTTATTCTTTTTTTCCCCAAAAAAGCGCCATTGTTTCGCTGGTTCGTCGACGGTTCTTACTTAGCGTCTTTTTTCCAAGAAATACCCAAGCGAACAAAAAAAAACTCGGATATTCCTGTCTTTTTTTAGAGATAAAAATTTGGATCAAATTTCGCACGGCGCGGCGGAGCGCGCAACTCTCACTAGTCTAATCTACAAGGTTAAATGATGAGGTAAAAATCAGTATAAGCTTGGAGTGTATTTACCAATCCGTGGCTTCTTTAATTGGTATGTTATGGTGTGCTTGTTTACTTGCCTTAATTTCCCAAAAAAATTTATTTAGATAAGTTTGACCGTTTTAAGTCAGCAGTTGGTTTGCTGTCATACACGTGGGGCGCCACACATACTTAGCCTTATAAACAAACTTTTCTAGCAAATCTTGCTAAACTTAGGGTGAAATCCACCTCTGTGGCCCGGTGTACATGTATTTGGTATTGTGTGACTAGTTCGGACGTCTAGGATCTTATGTAAACACTCAGTATCGGTCGAACCAGCACGAAGGGCCTAGTGCATCTATATCGCCCAGGTCTGAGCATGACGACGATGTTTTTCGTGGCGATCGTCGGGGCATTTCAATTTTCATGAGGGCATTGGGCCACCTTGGTGCCGACGCAGAATGTTGTGCACGCGATTTTAGTCTTCACGTAGGTGATTCATGCGGTGATTCATCGATGTGGGAAACGCAACTTTGTTTTTAAGACATAAGTGAAATCCACCTCCATGGCTCGACATACGTGTGTTTGGTATCGTGAGTGGCTAGTTCAAGCGCCTAGGGCACCACAGATGCTCACCTTTGAAGAACTATGTCACCCCAGGTCAGGGCACACCGATGGTGTTTTTTGGGTCAGCGGCCTTCGGATCGTTTTTATACCCACATTAGCATTGAGCCACACTGGTGTTGGTAAAGGGGGCCGTGAAAGCAATTCTAGCCTTCATGAAGGTGATTCGTGTGATGATTTTGATGATTCAGGTTGTCGGGTTGTTTTTAAAGATAGGGGTGACTACCGATCAAGAGTGTGCAAGTGCGGCAAACACTCACCAACATGTGGGTTAGGAGAGAAGGTGACCCAGAGGTCGTTCAGCTCATGGCCTTGAGACTAAGGGGAACAATTCCTTAACACATTCATCAACTTGGGCACGAGTCCAAGCTGTTGCTTATGTCCTGGGTCCAGGAGGACCCAAGCTATCTGGGTGGAGGCGTCGAATGCCCATGTCACCAGTAGGGTAAAGTCCCTGCAAGATAAGTTTTTGCTGGTGTATGCATACGAAGGTCGTGGTCATCTTAGAGGCTAAATTTGAGTAGCATCCAAAAAAGTGCCTGGAAGACTTCTCGAAGGACATCAGGTAGTGGTCTAGAGGTGTCCAGAAGGAGTTTTGGGGTCATGAGCAAGCTATGGCCGTTGGGGGCGGTAACCATGTAGTTAGCTCAAGGGCACTCATGAGGAGCACCATATAGCCACCAGAAGTGGTAGCACCCTGGTGGACTTGAGGGGCCATCATGAGGCTAAGTCATGGAGCAATGTATGGTCACTAAGGGTGGTAGTGCCTTGATATGGACTTGTTGGGTGCTATGAGGCTAAGTCATGGAACACCATAAAGCCACCAGAAATGGTAACGCCCCCCCGGACTTGTGTGGAGTGCTCATGAGGCTAAGTCATGGAGAACCATATGGCCACCAGGGGTGGTATTGTCCTGGTGGACTTGTGGAGTGCTTATAAAGCTAAGTTACGGAGAATCGTATGGTCACCGTATGTTCACCAGGTGTGGTAGGGCCTTGGTGGGCTTGAGGAGTGATCATGAGACTTAAGTCATTGATCACCAAATGACCACTAGGGGGTGAGAGCTCCCCAATGGACTTACATGGTACTCATAAGACTAAGGCATGGAGCACCATATGGCCACTAGGGGTGGTAGCCCTGGTGGACTTGAGGGCAACACCGATCCGCTCTACTTTCCTATGCCAACATGCCTCGTAGGAAGAGCAATTGACTGCAACAGAAAGATAAAGGGGTAAATGTAAGTTTCTTGCTCTTGGTGGGATAGTATTCATCGATATTAGTAGATAGTCATAGCTATAACCACACTGGAGGACTGGAAGTGAACCAACCACCTTGAGGATTGGAGGTGAACCTCACGCTTAATCCATTGGTTGATGGGTTGCCTTGAGTCTTTGAGGTGAACCTCACCCTCAGCCCATCTGCTGAGGGGAGGCCACGATACTTTGAGGTGAACTGCCTTGAGGGTTGGAGGTGAACCTTCACGCTCAGCCCACTGACTAAGGGAAGGCCTTAAGGCTTCGTGGTGAATCTCACACTCAACCCATTGGTTGAGGGGAGACCTTAAAGCTTCAATATGAACTACCTTGATGATTAGAGGTAAACCTCACACCCGACGCATAGGTTGAGAGTGGCCTTGTGACTTAAGGTGAACCTCACCTCCAAGGTCGACGGTCCCACAACCAATAGGGCCAACGAACTCAACAGCCTCAACACACTCCAAGTCGATAGCCTCAACCCTCACACTCCTAGGGGTGGTTGATTGTTGGAGAAGACATGGCTTGTTGATTGTAGCTGAGGTCCTCACGGACGGCACCAATGTCGTAGTTGTACAACAAAACACAAGTATGGGGTGTATGTTGGCTGTTGGACAGGTTGGTGTACATGAGAGAATGATACACTTGGGTTTTATACATGTTCAGGTGTCCAACAAGGGGGTACCCTACTCCTATCAGTGTTTCGCCCGGTTCTTGGCTAGGGGGTTGCCTTGTGAAGGAGAAGACCCTTAGGAAGAGATTCCGGAGGGAGCAAACCCTAAGTCACGCCAGTTGATGAATGATATATTGATTCAAAAATCCTCTACAAATGAGCCATATGGGGTGTATTTATAGGCTATTGTCCTCGTATAATAGACTAGAATACCCCTTAGGGTGGTAGGTAGCTAAGGGCAGAAGCGTCCTTGACTTAATTCTTGCATGAGGTCATCCTTGACTTGTCCTAGCACGAATCCCTTAATTGGCCATTTTGGTCTTGTTCAATAATGAACATATCTTTTTATGACAGATTTAGCAATAACATTTCTGCGTGATAATTCCAAATGGGTTTGTGTATATAAGAAATCAAAATTTAAAAATATTGACTGTATGCATTCTAAAACAACATCTACAGAAGAGCCGGAAAGTACATAAACAAGTACCAACTATATCCCTTAAAAAATAATAAAGATTATTTAATTATATTGGTTTGAACTAGTCCATTGTTCGTTTCGATGAAGAATATAGTATTAGGAAGTTATCCTATATACCTACATATAATTAATCCCCACTAGCTGAATTTTTCGCACTCTGGTGAAGCCACACCATTTCAATTGTTATCACCTTTTGGATGAGTATTGAAAGGTGCAGATTGATTATTTAGTTTGCATTGATCCTTTCAGGTTAGGCCCAACACGCGCAGACTGGCTCAAAGAAAAAAGAACATTCTTATACAAATAGTACCTGCAAACTTGTATGCAAGTCCAATGTGTTCCCACAATGAATCAGGGTCGGCCATCTTCCTCAAGCGTAATGCACGAGCAATGCTTGATTACTTTTGTACTTGTGTAGACAGCCAAAGCGTTCGATATGGCTATCTCATATTGGTCCGTTCCAAAACACACAGTGCTTAATTTCTTCCATAAACTCTCATTCTAATCCAATCTTCTCTATGATTTCAACCTTCACTGTCGTCTCCCCACTATATATGATGCTCTTCAGACCAAGCGAAAGCACTAGCTTCCTCGAAAAAGAAGAAAAACACCAGCTGTAGAAGCCGATTTCACGGTGGCTTATCGTTCGATTATTTTTCCTAGGTGCCTTTGCATGCACCAGTGTCTTCCAATTCATGCCTAATAATTTATAAGTTGATTATTTCTCACAGTGTTTTGCTTCCCCTCTCCTACATATCATTTATGTATATCTTGTCGTTTCATTTTAAGTTTCTTCTTTTCTACAATGAGCTACCTTGCCTGCATTTTAATGTTTTGATGCCCTATGGGAGTGTTGCGAGTGTTCTCAAGCTTCAAATGAGGTGTTGCCGATGATTGACCCTATATTCATATTGTTCTATACTCGCTAGCTAGCTTGCAACATCCGGATCCGAGTGCACACTAAACTTCATTCTAATTCATAATGTTTAGGTATATGCTTCGATAAAATTGGATAGACATGCTATAGCGGCCATGAAATGTAAATTATAATTCTTATCACTCCTTGCAGGAGCGAAACTAGCGCAGATTCAAGTCTCAGACTGAACCAGCTGTTCAAGAGATTTTATGTGAGCTTTCCATCTTAGGCCTAGGGTCATAATCTAGATGTTGCATGCCAATGATTGATCCTATGTATATTGTTCTATACTCGCTAATGCGTCGTGTCGTGCCGTGCCGTGCCAGCCCAGGCACGACCCATTTGCGCTTCGTGCCTACTTTGTGCTGTGTCGGCCCAGGCCCGGCCCATTTACACTATTGTGACGAGATGAAAAGGACCCCTACTTCGTGCCATGTCGGCCCATGCCTGGCCCATTTACACTATTATGATGAGATGAAAAGGATCCGGATACGCATGATACTCCTTAGTAGTTAGTATAAATACTTGTACTGTTGTACATTACAAGAAGTCGCTCTCTCTCACCCATTACTCTCAATTTCTCTTAGCTCTCTCCTCTCTCTCGCGTGTCTTTCTCACACTCTCTCAGCTCTTCTCTCTCGTCCATCTCTCTCCCTCTCTCTCATCCGTTGCTCACTCTCTCTCTCTCGCCCATCTCTCTCCCTCTCTCTCGTCCATTGCTCACTCTCTCTATCATCTCTCTCGCCCGTCTCTCTCAGCTCTCTCTATCGCCCGCTGCTCCCCCCCTCTCTCCCATCTCTCTCATCCGTTGATCCCTCTCTCTCGCTCTCGCCCATATCTCCCCCTCTTTCTCTCTCGTCCGTTGCTCCCTCTCTCGCCAATGTGCTAAAGACTGATCGTAAGACTAGCATCGTAAACACAAAAGATTTGAAAATATAGTTTCCGAGTCCGACAAATCGTAACTTTAAGTTTGAATTTTCAAAGAATGCATAATTAAGAGGGGCAGTGGCGGCGGGCCACGTGCCACCGGCCGTGCGGTGCCGTGCCGCCCGTCGTGCCCGTTTCCCGAGCTCGGCACGGCCTGAGCTACAATGTCGGACCGGCGCGGCACGACCCTCTTACGTGCCAGGCCGGGCTTGAACTGTGCCGTGCCCGCCGTGCTTCGGGCCAGCCCAAAGAAGCCCGACTTAAGTGCCCACCTCTACGTCGCTAGCTTGCAACATCCAGATTCGAGCGCACACTTAACTTCGTTCTAATTAATTCATAACGTTTAGGTATATGCTTCGATAGCCACAAAATGTAAATTATAATTCTTATCACTCCTCGCAGGCCTGTGGAGCTAGCTCAAGTTCAAGTCTCAAGTTAGGCCAGCTATTCAAGGGATTTTATGTAGGTTTTTCACCCTGGATCTCAGAACATAATCTGAGTGATCTAAGATCTGGCTCCGCTCCTGACTCCTCGCTCAAATTAATGTGTTTGTAGAGAAGAAAGCTAAAAATCCCGCGGCCTTAGCTTTGTCCCACCAAAGTACCCGGACTCGGGCCAGAAACATGCTCCATCAGCGGCTTGGACCCACTAGAAATTAAGTGCTGACACGAGTAGGCTGCACAAGTTGAGCTTGTTTGTGAAGTGCGCGATCACATATATAGTAGCAGCAAGGGCAATCCAACGATGAAGCGTAGCTCTCAGAGTGATGAGACGACGCGCGAGTCCAGGTACAGTGAAAAGCGTCGCCCATGCATGGACGCACATCCTAGCTAGTCCCCTGATCAAGCAAGCACCACCCACGACTTCTCGTGAGCTCATGAACTGCACTCGCCTTTCTTTCTTTTTCTTTCGACTATGCAAGGACGGCACTTACCGCCTGCATTCGATCCCTTGGCTTGGAGAAGCACAAGCTTGTGGATCTCGTTGCACAGTGCCGCTGTATGGACACGTACGGCAGTAGGCAGAGTCCGTGATTGCTTCATGCTTGCTTGCCTTTGAAGATTTCCTTTCTGCCAATGTTTTCACGGCCGTCAATATACGACATGCTATCTCTGCTTATATAAGATTGTGATTTACAGAGAGGAAATGTTCCAGGCTTTTGCCATGTCACTGTCTTTGATTATACGTGAACTAACATTGTTTTAAGAGAGGTGCTTCTATGCTCTTTCTTTTAGTACAAGTTGCACAAATCTTGAAGCAAGCGAAGGGGCAAATAATCACCACCTACCCTACATTCATGCTTTAATAGTTGTGCAACTTTTAAAAGAAAGAGCATAAAAGCACCTCTCGGTTTGCTAACAAGAAGTGCGTGCGAGTGGGGCAAAGATAATTTCCAGAAATGCATGCCCTTCTTCATTCTGGAGAGGGCAAGCTAGAAGCAGGTTCTAATCACTTCCATTAATCTCGAAAAGATTAATTGGTCGCAATATTGCAAGTTGCAAACGGCCTTATGGTTTCCTTTGGCCACTTGATTGATTCGCACAAGTTAATTAGCAAGCAGGCCGGAGTGCAAGCTATTACTCATGGCCAAGAAAATTCGAGCAAGTATGCAACCTTAGCTACATCTCGGTCACGAGCACGAGGCATGCATGGAAACATGTACTAGCTAGCTAGCTAGACTGGCCAGCGCCTCCTCCGTCCGGCCGCCGTGGTTCCTGTCCGCCTCGCCGCTCACCGCCGCGGCGCACAGCCCGCACACCCACCGCCCGCAGTACCGCTCCCGCACCCGCCGCACGTACTCGGGGGGTGCATTCCTCCAGCATGCCGCAGCCCGCAGCATTCACACCGCGCGTCCTCCACCTGCTCCGCGACCGCCGGCAGCCTGTGCGGCGTGTGCGGCCGGTTCAACCGCGTGGGGCGCGTCAACCCGGTGCTCATGCAGACGGAGGCCATGAGGGAGATCCTCAGGAAGCGGTCCAGGTCCAACAGGCCCAGGGACCACGCCCACGGCGGCGCCCTCACCAGGACCTCGAGCTGCATCCCCGCCATTACCAAGGACCTCGACAAATAAACTATCCATCTAGCTCTTCTTCGCAGCTTCCTCCTCCTCCTCTTAGGGTGCAGGCCTAATTTTTGTGTGTTTGTTTATTTACTTACTTTGCTTGTTTTGATCTTTTGGGAAGGGTTTTGCCCTTGCTCCCTGTTTTTGTGGTTCTGTACTCGGTACTTCATTTGCTGTGTACCATGTATATATGCATGTACATTGACAGAATGTATTGCGAGTATATATTCGATTTGTTTGTCCTTTTATCTTCCAGTTCATTTAGCCATGTATTCGAGCTGATGATTAATTGTGGTGCCTGCCAATGGCATCCAAGATTAATTGCAAGCACAGGTTAAAATTCAGCTCGTTCCAATTCAGCAGGCCTATTATGGAAAAGGAATTGGGAAAAGGGCGGCTCATTTCATCGTCAGTTTTGTACACGAGGAGGAGGAATGGGAGCTGAAACCCGAAGCTCGCTTCAATTCTGTTCCTACTTCATATCAGTTGGTTAATGAACATGGGATTCGGTAAACATCATCCGGATATTTTTATTGTTGAAATTACTCAAATCTAGGATCATCGGATCATTGTTGAGATTCGGGAGTATCGATTACATCCGATCCTATGATTTGATCTAACGGCCCCGATGATATCCGGATGAGGTATCCAACGGTCCAAAATTTAAATGTTAACTAAAACAAAAACATCCTGATGATACTACGAACATTGTGTCAAGTGTTGCGTGTATACCGCTTCTGATCCCGTGTCGGACCCCGGAATAACACCTCCGAAATCCTCTGTGTATTCTGTACTAGTCCAGGAAATGCTAGTACACACAGTAGAAATGAAACCATAGCATATCCCACGCTCTTTATTAATAATAAATATTCAAATATACAAATGAAATGGCGCGCAGGCCAACGAATAAATAAACGAATAAATGAAAGCAGCGGAAATAAAGATGAATAAATAGAGCCCAATTAATTTGCCACAGGCAATCGACTGGGGGCACGGCCTAGTCCAGCTGGTCCTCACCATCGTGATACTCCTCCTCTGAATTGGTAAATTAAGCAAGGGTGAGTACATACGTACTCAGCAAATCACACCGGAAATGTAATATAAATGTACGGATAATCAAGGATGGCAATATGGTTTATTTGAGTATAAAGCAACAGTTTAATAACATATTCAACAATTTTAAAAGGCATACTTTATTCCAAAATCAAATCTACACAGTTTTAACTCAGGAATCTCTCCTGGAATTGGCTAAGTTTTACCCATGATGGACTCCCTCCATCCAATCATCATTTCTGAAAACCAAATTTTAATTTACTAAAGTCTAATCTGAGAATGGCTTGCTCGGCATGCCCATAACCGCGGGCGCGGCTAATCGATTAGTTTGACACTCTGCAGATGTTGTACAACTTTACCCATAAGACATAATATTTCCCTTTTATGTCAACACATTTCCTTTGGTGAGTGACAGAGAAGATTATGACAAGGCCCCATTAATAAATCATACATGTAGTCATGCCCGCTAAGGTTTCACCGCTGAAAGACTCCCTCTATTCAGAAGCCCCCTCTTGCGCCAGAGTGGCAGCATCTCGCTTTCACCACACCACTACCCCCATATAGCATGACTGTTCATGAAATGATTTAATAAGGATAGCCAGGTCTGTCCTATTCCAGACTCGTGGTAGTACGGTTAGGCTTTACATTCAGCGAGACTCAGACCAGTCTTTAATTGACTAGGCGAGACTGTCCACAAACCCAGAACCATAACCTCACCACTTTCCAACCAATTCTCACCCGGTCTAAGTCATTTTTATTTTAACCATACTAATCTCCACATTAATACTAACATTGATCACTATAAGTTTCCGATTGAACATGATGTCATTTTGGCATAAAGTTCCCAAAATTTCCTAAGTTCAGTTCTATGCATGACTAAGTAAAGTCTAACTATTACCATAGTGATAATTCATATTTTTACTAAAGTTACAAGGGTATCGGAATTCAAATGTCAAAGGTCGCATGTCGAAATTGGATATAACTATCATTTAAAAACTAGGTCGAAAATTAATGTCTATCATAAATAAGCATGCAATAACTTTAAATACAACATACAAGTTCATAAATTGGGAGCAACATGGTCAAGGGGGTGTGACTTGCACAGTTCGACGAGTTCTTTGCTCGAAATAAATCGCCGTCGAACTCCTCGGACTCTCCGTAATTTACGCGCGAAAAACAACCAAATTCAAATAAGATCCAAATGAATACAAATAAGCACAAATTGAATTTCAAACTAGTCCTAAACTAAAATTTGAGATTTCTAATGAATTTAGGAAGAAGAACGGAGCCAATTGGAGTTCGAACGGGCGAAAACGGGCTCCCGGAAGTTTAAAAACAGAACGAGTTTTCTCGATTTTTCGGAATTATTTTTTAAAAAAGGAAATCCGATTTTCCGCGTCATGCTGACGTCAGCGGCCTTTCTCGGATTTTTGGAAATTCATTTTTTTTTCTTTTAAACTGACGGGTGGGGCCGGGCTGGGGCGGTGGACCGAGTCCACGCCAAGCGTCTTCGCGCCTTCCTTATTGAGCGCGCCAGCGCAGAGCCGAAGCGGGCCGGGCCGTTCTGGTGGTAGCCGCGCCGGAAGCGAAGCGAGGGGAGGCGGCGCGCGCGAGAGGGCGGCGGCGGGCGGCGGCGGCGGCGGGCGGGCGGCGCAGCGGCGGAGCCGGAGGGCGACGGGACAGCGGAGCCGGGGCGGCGCGGCTCGCCGGAAGCGGAGACGAAGGCGGCGGCGCGCTGGGGAGGAGGAGGAGCGGAGGGAGAGAGGGAGAGGCACAGAAGAGAGGGGGTCCCGAGGGGCTTTTATAGAGGGGAAGAGGCGGCGCGGCTGCCGAACGGCGCGCGCGAAAAAGGCGGCCTGGCCGTTGGGCGGCGGCGCGCGCGGTGGAAGAAAAGCAGGGCGTTACATCCCGCGAGGTCGCAGGAGCAGATGTGGCCGACGCCGCCCTCGTGACGGGATCCCACCCAAGCATCCAGCTCGCCGTCAGAGTAGGCTTGGCCTTTGAAAGGCATGCTCGCGTCTTCGGAGGGTCCGTCCGCCCATCGGGGTGCACCGCGGAGGATCCAATGTGGGCGTAGTCCAAAGGCGGGAGCGAGCGGACTCGGCCCCAGGACCACGCCGTGTCGCCGTCGCTGCTGTCGGGCGGTGGCGGGGCGCCGATCAGCCCGTCGAAGTAGCAGCCTCTCTCAGCACGAAAAGACCGCCGCGGACGGATGCGCAGAAGGGTTTGCCCTGCACCGTGTGGTTGGCACGGCGGGGCAGACGGTGAGCCCCAGCGTGTCGGTGTCGAACACGGGGGAAGGCGGGGCGGCCGGAGGACTCGAGCGGCCACTGTTGCCTCTTGTTTGACATTCCTACCCTATGTGCGTGCCTTCCTCCTCCTCTCTCACTACGTACCCACTACCGCGCCTGAAGGTCAGTAAGATGCGGCTGATTCGTATCCGAAAAGGAAAAGGACGATCCGCCCTCGGGTCAGCAATCTGCCATTGCAAGCGGCCACACACCTTCGCCACCACCGACTGCTTATCACAAGCCCTGACCGACTTGAACAGCTCTTCTCTGTACTAATTTCTTCGCGACGAAAGGGAGACAGCGAAACAAAGGTAACAACGGTTTGAGTGACGGCCCATCCACTCGGTCGGATCGATGAAATCTGGTCCAAACGAGAAAGGATTTGCATCCTCTGTCATGACATGATTAATGGCAGGGAACTACAGCCCACTGACGTGGCCTGGTTTTGCTCCATCCGATCAAAATTTAAGGAATCAGGTTGATCGCCACTGCTACAGTGCTTTCGCCGCAATACATTGCTTCCTTGGTGGCCATCCATTCTTAATCCAACCGGTTATATCGGTTTTAATACCATATCATATCAGTCATACCAACAAAATTAATAATATTTTCTATTAAAATTGTATATTATAGTTGATAGTATTACTATATATTTAGAGTAATATTATAAGTGAAATATAATGTATACTAGTTACATGCCCGTGCGTTGCTACGAAAAACAAAATTGATAACGAAAAATAAAGATTTAAAAATAAAAAAATTATTTTACAAGATCAAACATCTATCTTTAACGCTTCGTTTCTTGCGAAAACTGGCTAATTAAAGCAATGCTTCGTTTCTTGCGTAGGGCAATTAAGCGACAATTAATGACGTGGGAAGAACGGACCACTGCCACCAACTGCTGCTTTAGAATAGTAGAGATAGAGATATTGAACCATTGGGCAACTTGGGCTTAGGTATTGACAAGTTTGCTGCGGGCTTGAGCTTAGGCTGGCCGGATGCCCGTGCTGAAGCATTATCGGGCCGGTGCTTTCTCATGGGCCGTAAAACACCACGAGCGATCCTCGCGGTAGCAGCAGGGGGTGTTGGGCCAAACAAGAAACGGGTGAGCGAACCGCTCTGAATGAAGAGATTCTCATCGATCCATGCATGCATCATGCGTGTGTTGATCAGCTGCTGTGGCCTGCATGGCCTCTTGCTGCTGCTGCTTGATCGAGCCGAGTAATCCACTGGTTCGGTAACGATTAAGGCTTCCGATCGAACTGCATGCGAGTAGGGGTGGAATCGAGCCTCGGCTCGGCTCGGCCGAGCTCGCCAGTTTTCGAGCCGAGCCGAGCCCGGCTCGTTGCATACATCGAGCTCAATCTTGGGCTCGGCTCGGGCTCGCTCTGGCAAGGGCCCAAATGCCCTTCATTCTCACAAAAAAACAAAGCTCCTCCATCCATTCTCACCGTTCTCAGGCTCCAGCCTCCTCTAGGGTTCGGTTAAGAAGCAATTTCACATTTATGGGACGCCTTTTTAAGCACAGATGGTTAGATCGCTCTTTCGATTTATAAAACTGCAAACATGTAATCTGGAAAAGAATACTCCGCTTACCTTTATCTGGGCAAAAGTAACCAGTAGACCCAATACAAGACAATTGAAGGCCGAAGAAGAGTAAACTCAAAAAGAAAGGTAAGACAAGCATTGCTCATTAGATGTCTAGCATTGGGTATACTGATTACTGTATTGTGAATTCATACCTTATATAACTCAATGACTGTCGAGCCTAACGAGCCGCTCACGAGCTGGCTCGGGCTCGGCTCGTTGGCCAAGCGAGCCAGCCGGTAGGCTCGGGCTCGGCTCGTTGGCCATGCGAGCCGAGCTGAGCCGCACCGAGCCGAGCCGAGCCTCGAGCTAAAATTCCACCCCTACATGCGAGCCTAACCAGTACTTGGCTTCTTCTCCTCTAGCCTTTTACATGCTATCTAGCCAAGGTCGGCCTTCGGTGGGGCCAGCTGTCAGCCACCTGAAGATTCTTTATCCTGACCCGTTGTTTGATCATGAATGGAAAAGATCGTAAGAGGCGTGATTTGACTTGAGTCTCCACGTTGTGCCTCCACGTTGTGCTGTATTGTATTTTTAAAGTTTGTAACACACAAAACGGTACACGCATGTGCATAGGGGGCAGGGTGGCTAAAAGCTAAACAGTTGCCATGGTTCAGAAGAATTCGGATCGCTTATTTTTAGATCGAACGGTCTGTGAGGATTGTTTAAACTACAGTATCACGATCCTGATTGATGCACATGATATCACTGTACAGGATCGGATTCGTCGGCCGGCTGGGCTAAAGCCAGACATGTGCACATGATCAATCTTCTGGAAGACAGCATGCTTTTGCACCAATCCCGTTTAAATAATATGTCATGAGCAGGACAAAATCCTGAGGACCTGAACGTATCCTGGACCTGGAGTTGCTTCTCTCATCAGAACTGTGTATGCTTTTTTTTTCTAAGAAAAAGGCAGAACAACTGTTCATTAATTTTTTTTTTTTTAAAAAAACTTAATTAGCTCTTAGAAAAGACATAACAACCGATTGACCGTCGATCGAGACGGGGGGTTTAATGGGCTTTTTGGACTGCATTAGATGGATCTAGTACTGCCGTGGACACTGTTGTCACTTCACAGCAATTGAGATCCAAAGAAAATTACTCAACTAATTGACGTGTTACTTCATGCACGTTGACGAATGTAAATGCGCATGAGACCGCCGCATCCTAGCTTGGCCCTGATCGGGAGAGCTCCGAATTCCAATTCTTTAGCTTCTGTTCATGATTTCTCAAAAATCCACTTCTCTAAGAGTCTATAGGTCTCTGTTCGAGAGAGCTTTCGATTATACAGATTTTTGGATTATAGCTAGCTGTTTAGAGAAAAGGTTGTTTGGCTGAAGAATTTGGTCGTTTGGCAATCCAAGGCTGGCAGTGAAGGATGGCTTCGAGTGACCGCGCGGGAGGGTGGCGGATGGCCTAGGGAGCCGGAGGAGCCTCAGGCAAAGGGACGTGCCCGGCTTCCTACGCGTGGCTTGTGGAGAATTAACGAGAATCATCCCTAGGGCAGCTTCTGATTTTATGTAGATGAGAGCTTTTGATTGTGGAAGAAGTTGTCTAGAATCCTCCTGTTCGACAAACAATCTGTTTTTCTTTTAAACAGAAGATGTGGGAGCTGTCCTGAACAGTGCACCTAAACCTAGTTGAAGAAAGGGTTTAGCAGGAGGTTGCCTCCCAAAATCATGCAAGAGTGGATTGGTGGGAAAATTTTCATAGTACCCCTTGTTTTAGCACTATAATTAAGTCCATTTGATCCGTACTCCCTTCTACTTGTACACAGATTTTCGAAATTTTCTACAATTTTTCGGTCCGGGCCTAAAGTCTATTTGAATACGATACCATACACGTGTAATGAGACAAATGCATTTCATATTAATAGCGCAACCCATTAATTAGTAGTTTTTTTGAAGCACCGCTAACATGAAATTGTCCATAGGCTAAAAGAGCCATAACACGTAAATATATAAAAATGTTCGAAAGATAAATGAGTGCTAACAAAAGATAAAAGAGCCCATATCAGCCGGTTTGGCACTACTAGAAAACTAGACTTTACTACTGGCACATCATTATCGATTGGATTTGAATCGGTACTGATAGTAACATCAGTACCGGTTCATTGGCTATATGGCTGTAGTGGGCTTTTGTAACACCCCAAAATTTTGCTTTTATTGAATTCATGTGTGATTTGGCACTTTGGTGAATTTTTGGAATTTTCTGGAGTTTATTTGGATTTATTTGGAATTTATTTGAATTTATTCCATTTTGAAATAATTAAAGAATTTAATTTTGCAAATAAAATTTTGTTGGAAATATTTTATTTGAGTCCAAAATGTTCCAAAATATTTTCCAGAATTTTTCTGGAATTTTTCTGAGTCATTTGCTATTTTTAATGAATTAAATGAATTACTGGGAATTATTTTAAATATTAAATCGCTGGAAAATCAAACCGAGTCGGTTACTGTTCATCCGACCGAGCCCGAGTCAGACTCGAGTTCGAGTCCGACCCGGACCCGGCCAGTCGGCTCGACTCGGCCAAGGCAGATTCGCCTGTGGCCGTTGGATCGAGATCCAACGGCTGTGCGTCATCGTTCTCGCCCGAATCGGGATCGGAGAGCGCCGCCGTGTTCGACTAGGGCTCCGCCCTGAGCACGCCTCCCGGGGCTATTTAAAGCCCGAGACGTTCCCCGAGGACCGCCGCCACCCCGCTCGTGTTTTGCCCTAGGTCTTAGCCGCCGAGCCGCCGCCAGTACGCCGTGATTGCTCGCCGTAGTTGCGTGAGACACCGCTGTTTTTCGTCGATTTCCGCCGCTGCCGCCGCTCTCCGACGACATCAAGCCCAGGACCAACATCCCCACGTCACGCCGCGCCTGGGAGTGCCAATCTTCACGCCGGAGCTGCACGGACACGCCGCGTGGAAGGTCGTCGTCTACGTCTCCGGTGCCCAAGCCTCGCCGCGCCATCGCCGGACTCCGCGAGCTCGGTGAACCGTCAGATCCAGATCGAACGGTTGAGGTGAGCCCACGTTCTATTCCAAACCCTGGAAACCAGATCGAATCTGGACCGTTGGATCAAGATCCAACGGCTCAGATCCGCCGCGTTAACCTAAACGAGTAAAGCCTAGATCCAATCTGGGCCGTTGATTTTCAAATCAACGGCCGAGATTGCGCCATGTGTGCCTAGCCGCACCCACGCGTGTGAGCGCGTGTCCCTGACACGCGGGCCCCGCATGTCAGTGGGCCCACGCGTCAGCCGCGTTTGCGTGAGACCCCGCACTGACAGGTGGGTCCCATCTGTCAGTCTCACCTGGCCGTGGGACCGGTCCACCATGGACCGAATCAGCGCTGGTGGCCGAGCCCATGAGCGCCGACGTCGGCCACCAGCCAATCAGGAGCCGACGCGTGTCACGCTGACGCAATAAAAGGATTTTCGAAAAAAAGAAAATGATTTATTAATTCGAAATATTGATTCAAATTTAGATTCAAACTTCAAACGCTTATAACTTTTGCGTTTCAACTCCGATTTGAGTGATTCAAATTTCTAAATTTGTATAAAATTCAGATCTACTCAAATATGAATTTTATTTAATTTTTGGACTAAAGTTTTTCTCTGTAATATTATTTAATTGATTATTTAAACTTTAATAAATCGTAACTTTTGCATTTTAACTCCGATTTGAACGATTCCAGTTCCTAAAAATCCAGAAAATTATGTTCTTTCTGTTTATGGATTTTATTTGGAGTTTTGGGATGTTTTTGCCTATTGTTTATTTGTGTATTGCTATTTGCACGCTTTACGAGTAGACGTTGAAGTGCCGGAAGGATTCGAAGGAGAAGTATTGACTCAGGATCCAACTCAAGACCAAGAGCAAGTACTTTTTGAAGGCAAGTTGTGCTTTGACCATGTTGATCCTATTTCGAAACTTATTTTGACTTAAACTATTGCATGCTAGTTCAATTAGAAAGATACTTTGTTTAAACATAGGGGTTAGATAAGTACCAATTTGTTGTATGACACCTTGATTATTTAAGTATGTGCCATGACCCTTGTCACCCTAGTTGTCGATTACTAGTTGGACATTATTAAATTGCCAACATGGGTTTAGACCGTTGTAGTATCTTTGCTTAGACACTACGTGCTCATGACATGGTTTTGGACAATCAAATGTTAATATTGACTTAATGATATCTGAACCTATTTTGGAAAAGTATCATGTGATGTTGATGGCACGTGGTGCATGGTAATCAAGCTGGGGTTTTGATAAACAGATTTCGGCCGGGGCATGTGGCAAGAGTAATCAGTGGGCCGGTTGTGGCATTGGGGATGTTGATTTGGTTCTTGGGTAGTCTTGCCCTGGTCACCCTAAGGACTTAACCTTGCAAGCCTTTGAACTGGGTCTAACGTGCAACCACATGTCAGTAATGGGACGGACCTAGTTGACTAAGTTGCTAATAACGCACTGTGGGACTTGAGGTCAACTACACCCTTTGTGTAAGTTGTGCGGGAGGCGTCTGGGGTGAGGCCAGTACCCATCTAACGGTTGATTGGCCTAGACTTCGCCTTAGCGAAGGGAAGGGTTAGTCTTGCCAATAACCGGGGAGGACCACTTGTATTGTTAGAGGTTTCCGAAAGACTTTGTTACGGGAACTCGCCTTTGTGGTGTTTGACTGTATCTTGTGGGTAAAGTGCATAACCTCTGCAGAGTGTAGAATCTATTTAAATAGCCGAGTCCACGGTACTGGACAATGCTCGGGAATTACAGTCAAGGGTTAGATTTTCTCAAAAATAACTTGGTTTGAAAGGTTGGGTTGGATTAATAATGATGTTGAAGGAAATGTGGTTTAGGATGGGAAAATGGTTGTTAAACTTCTTGAAAAGTTACTTATACTTTACTTGTTTCTACGGCTTTCGAATCTACTTATACTACTTGTCAAATGCTGTTTACTGCAAATATACCTTGAGCTATTCCTTTGTACCAAGCCATGCATATAGTATATTAGCTTGCATTCTGTGCATGACTTGCTGAGTACCAAGTACTCACCCTTGCCTCAATACAATACCAGTTGAAGAGGAAACTACACTAGCTTTGGAGGAGGAACTCCAAGAGGATCCGTCTACTTAGGGAAGCGAGCCCGATCGGTTACTGTGGTATCTTTGGATGGCGCCACGAAGTTATTTGATTTTCCGCTGCTATTATTTCTCTTTTAATAAGTTTCGCCTTGCGAGGCATACATTTGTAACTTGACCATAAGGTCGAGTAACCAGTTTGGTTATTTAAATAAAGTACTTTGATAATATCGAATGGTATGATTGTGATATTTACCGATGTTAAGACTGTGTGCACTAGCGCGTTCCTGGACTAGTGCTGAATACACAGAGGGTCCGGATTTGCAAATTCGGGGTCCCGACAGCTTTCAGTACCGGTTGGTAACACGAACGAACCGGTACTAATGTCTTGTTTCAGGAAAGTTCAAAAGGAATGAATATTCTATATATATATATATATATATATATATTAGTACGCGATGGTGGGTAGGTTGGTTAGAAGGGTGAGGCTAGAGTCACGAGGTTGCGGGTTCGAGTCCCGCTTCTCCCATACATTCTCGACATATTTTGCTCGGATGGCTGGTACAATTGTTCTTGCAAGGTCATCATCAAACCTATCCATGGACCTATCACTCGATTGTGATGTTGACGAATCCGATGCAGCTTACAAAACAATGTATCTCACATATCTTGACAGTATCTTGAGCACGTACTCTAGATGCCAATCACACCTATGGAAATACCAGTTTTTCGTAGCATGCTCACAAATAAATGGTGTGGAGTCACATGATTGCTGCCACAATCATCTTCTGCATTGGCATGGGAAAGCTCGGCACTTTTAGCAAAATTCTCTACTTCATTTTTCATACACCAAAGGAACGCTCAAGTCTCAACGACATTACGACCACTTGAGTGCAGTTGATTGAATTTCTCCTTCTCACCACTTGGTGTAGGATCTGTCTGAAAATAAGGAACATGGCTGTTCTTGCTCTACCTCTACATGCTACAGCATCTTGGCTTTGGCGGTCATTGGCAAGATTGAGAATCTCCTTAGCTCGGCAAGCTCTAGAGTACTCCTGAACGGCTGCCCCGGGAAGCACATCAGACATGGCCGCAGGCTATGTCAAGGAGATCCTCTCTCGCCCATGCTGTTCACCATTGTCATGGAGGCGTTGAACTCACTTTTCCAAAAGGCAGGTAGCCAGGGTCGAAGTCGAATTACAAACCATGCGTTGAAACCATGCGTTGAAGTTGAAGACACCACTATCTGAAAGTGGACTTCCTCGTCTCTCTGCTTGGCCAAATCAGCCAATCGAGCCTTCTCTCTCCGTGGGCGTCCAGAACTCCAGATATTCCCCTGCGGTTAAGATGCTATGCAAGGCATGGGCGGCAGCCAAATGCAAGTTTTTCGTCGAGCTCTCTTGCTGGGTAGGTGCTGGACGGCATATCGTATTATCGTGTTTGTTCTGTCGTCGCGAGTAACAAGACCTAGGCCATCTTTTCACTGCATGCGCCCGAGACGAGGCGCCTCTGGTTGACCGTCCCAGCAGCAGCTGGCCGGGTTACAAGATGAAAATAACAAGAATAATCCTAACAAATACTAAAAATTCTCGTATTAATCAAATTATAACGGTACTGATAAATCATATATATAAGTTATATAATAAACATAATTATATTTTAACTATAAAATGTAAGCTGTAAATCAAATATAGCTGTATCATAATGAGAAATTTTACAATATATTATACTTGTAGTATATAATAAATAGTAAAAATAAGATCTAGCTATTAATAATATAAATAAATAATAGCTAATCTGATCTGTCGAATTAAAAATAATAAACAATCTATATAAAATTTAGTATACTGCAAGAGAGCTCATCATAATATCTGTTTGTCTTACGAAGCAGATCCGGGCACACTGCATTTAATATTTCCATAATCGCATATTCGTTCACATCCATTCTATCGCCAGATTCACCTTTTTTTTTTTTTTTTCTTGTTTGGCGTGGAAAATAGTAATGGCTCGACAAGGACGCGACGGACCATATGAGACGATGGGCGAAAACGAGTGGAATATGAATGGATATTATTCTTTTCGTATTTTAATCTTTTTTTTTAATTCAAAATCGGATATGGATTGGTCGGATATATATACGAAATTCGGGTTATCCGGGATATGGATACGGGACGGATATACGATAGATTTAGATCGAAAACAGATAAAGATATAAAGACAATACATGCATATATAGATTAATATATTTTGAATTAAACCGTACGGGTACATAACCATAGTAGCAAGTTATAATCAACAAAACTCAGTATAAATCATAGAAAGAATATGCTACTTTAGGATCAATAGAACCAACTAATTTTCAATATAGGTGGGCTCTCCATGACATTGCTTATATCCTAATAGGAAATCGGGATATCCGATCCAGATATCCGATTCGAATACCCGAATAGAAAGAATCTAGATATCCGAATACAAAAATCTGAATACTCGGATCTCATCCCGTATTTATCGGTTATTAGCTGCTCCGTATCCGATCCTGGATTCAAATTCAAGTATCCAGATTTCGTCCTGGATCCAGACGAATAGTTAAATCCCTAGGGATGGATGTGCCTGGCTAATATACGTGGAAATTGTCTTATTTGTCACAGTATTCCTTCGTTAATTCACAGCCTTGTGTCTATCAATGAAAGGAAACCTGTGGTGTCTGGCTAGGCGGAATTATTGACCCTGCTGTAGTGCTGTGTGCCTGTGTGGCTGGTTTTGCCGTAGGTCGCTTCGCAAGGAGATGATGACCATACGCTGACCTTTCGCTTGTACTAGTATATACTATATAGTAGTCTAGTAGGCTACTATGGGTACCACATCAATTTTATCGCAGTAACATTTGGTAGTAAAAATAAGGATGTATGGTCTATGTAACATCGACTAAACATATTTTGGATTTTAAGTTGGAATTTTAGTTCATTCCATATAGATTATTTAACATATCCTGTATTAACATGAAGCCAATCATAGTATGTTTAGATAGCAATTTTGTTAAAATAATTCCCGAACGTATTGTAACTATCGGCACATAATTAACGGTCAAACTACTCAAATATACAACACGATAATACAAAATAGCAAAAATATACAATAAAATAAAAAAATTGCAAAAATGACATGGCGGCTGCCATACCGTACGGCGGGCGGTCGCCACGCAGGACAGCGGTAGCCCTGGTGTGGCGGCAGCCGGCCGTCGTCGCCCCCTGACCCGTCCCGTTGCATGCCTGCCTGGCTGCCGCCACACGGCACAGCGGCAGCTGGCCATCGTCGCCCCTGTGCATCCGGTTTTCTGCGCCGAAAGCAACCAATGGGGCTGGGGGGCTGCCGCCGTCCGGCGTGGCGGCCGCCGTGCGGGGTGGCGGCCGCCACGTCATTCCTGCTATTTTTTTAATGTTGTATATTTTTGCAATTTTGTATTTTACTGTTGTATATTTAAGCATTTTTTCCCATAATTAACATGAAGCCCAGAAGGCTATATTAATCTGAATCGTTGACTCAGTAAAGACTGTGTGCTATTAACTTGGGTCTACCCTCTAGTCTGGTTATTCTTGGTCTGATGGTCATCAGTTTGATGTTTGCACATGCCAGGCTAAGGTCGTCCATCCATCCATTAAATATTGACACGAAGTGGAGTACACAAAATATATTAATCGACACCAAGTACGCGTTTTATCGTGACACCTACCGTGCCTTAGATAGTCTGCGTTCAAAATATGTCCGAAAATACGGGTGTTATAAAAGCAGAAAATTATTTTGTGGTTTTTATGCGATCCAAAATATTTCGCGGGTTCTACTGTACAGTAATCATACAATCAATTATTATCGTCTAAATTATACTTGCTCCTTGGAAACTACCAAAAAAATTTCTAAATGACTTCGACAAGGTTAGAAGAAATTTCGGCCATATTTGGTATGGTTTCAGATTCTAGTAGAATAGAAACGATTCCAGATTCTTTGTAGAAACGTTTCAGGTAGGATTCTGTGAATCGGGTGGAACGGGGTTAAGATTGATTCGACCACAGAGTGAAAAAAAAAGAAACGTTCTGAGGAGAATCGTTCCGAGCTTTAGCCCGTTTGGTTGAGTTTCTTCTAGAATCTAATAGAAACGGTTCGGTTCTAAGTTGCCAAACATGACCTTCCTATGGGCAGCAACTGGTGATATGCAAGGAAGAAAATGTAAAGTCAATTGGAGGAAAGTCTGCTGCTCGATAGAGCTAGGGGGATTGGGAATCTTGGATCTAGAGAAATTTGCAATAGCATTGCGGCTTAGATGGCTCTGGTATGAATGGAAAGCCCCCAAAAGTCCTAGATGGGTTCACCAATGCCTTGCGACAATAAGGTCAAAGCACTCTTTGCAGCTGCCACCAACGTAACAATAGGAAATGGGCACAAAGCGAAGTTTTGAACCTCTCCTTGGATGAATGGTGTGGCGCCATGCTTCTTGGCCTCAAAACTATATGCACACTCAAGAAGAAAGAATATGACAGTCACAAATGCTTTACAAGACATGAATTGGATACGAGACATTCAACTGTCTTACCTTCGACCTGTTAGTTGACTATGTTAGCCTATGGAGCAAGGTGCAACAAACTAACATAACCCCGGACATTAAGGACATGATCCAATGGAAACTACAACAGATGGAACATACTCAACGTCCTCAGCCTATCGAGCGCAGTTTGCAGGTTCAGTCCAAACTTCTTATCGCACTATCATTTGGAAGGCATGGGCACCCTCGCACTGCAGGTTTTTTGCTTGGTTGATGCTGTAAGACATAATTTGGATAGCCCAAAGGTTGCACCTCTGGGAATAACCAAACAAATGTTTCTGCCAAATGTGCAACAGAAACCTTGAAACAGTTACACACCTCTTCGTTGACTGCCTGACAGCCCGGCAAACTTGGACCGAGATAGCGCAATGGGTGCACCTACCGATACTCGATCCGACAAATTGGAAACTGACGATGACAATTGAGGATTGGTGGCTCAAACGAGTGCACTCTCTCTTGGCACTCACCAACGCAGTAAGCACAGTGATTATTCTCGTAACTTGGCAATGGTGGAAGGAGAGGAACAAGCGTGTTTTTCAAAACAAAATATTGACGCACCGTGAGGTCCTAGCCCTCATCAAGAGGCAAATCTTTAGGAGCTGGCTGGAGCAAAACGTCTAAAAGAGCTAACTGTAAGGGCAAAGATGTTTTGTACCATTAGGTGACCTTTCCCGATCTTCTCTTGTAAAGAGTGCCATCCTCTCTTCCTCTAAATTGTAATTTTACTCTATAATGATAGTACCCTATCCTTCTAATATATACCTCAGCACTTTACTGGTTTTAAAAAAAAAGAATTATAGAAAATACACATCTATGTAAAGCTGTATAGCAATACGCAGCACAGCATGACAATCGTAGACCGGCTCTTTGTTTACAAAACTTATATGATGAATTGATAATGCAAGCCATTAGAATCTCACGGCTGAAGACTCAAAATAAAACCAATCCAACGGCGGATGGGACACGGAAAAAATCGTATTTAGCACATGTTTGAACCCGTAATTCCAAAATGATACAACTTTTTGGCGTATTTATAGAAAACACACCCATGGCCGGTTCCTGGGGTACCACTCATGCATGGCCGGTTTTTGGGCAACCATAGATGGGCTTGGCCGGTTCTCCATTTCCCATAGAAGCCATGGCCGGTTCCCCATTTCCCATAGAAGCCATGGCTGGTTCTTGGTGTCCCATACATGTTCTTGGCCGGTTCCTGGGGAGCCATACATGGCCATGGCCGGTTGCTAGTGTCCCATACAAGCTCACATGCACTATCTTTGGAAAACTAGCACTTTATCAGTCTTTGGTAAACTATACAATGTCACTGTACTGGAATACAAGCACTGTACTGGAATTCCAAAAGTTATACACTATACAAGCACTCTGTGATATGCACTATAGTGAGTACTCTGTGATATGCACTATATTTTGACCCGTAATTCGAAAAGTTGTACTATACAATGTCACTGTACTGGATTATTTATTTCAGGCCGAATACTAGCACTCTATTGAAATACTATACGAATTGTCACTCACTTATGCAAATTTGAAAACATAATCGTTTATTGAAATTTTGACTGTATCAGCCCCTTCCGTTTTTTCTTTTCCGGAATTAGCCATGCACGGAAGTTTTTTTCTTTTCCGGAATTAACTCCTAGTTGCTTCCAAAATCAAATCCAGAAGCTTGCTAGTTGCTACTAAGTCAGTCCATGTAAGACCCAAACTTTGTTGTGTTCAAGACCCAAGCCTTCATGCACATTTGATATGGCGAATATTGCTGTCACTTCTTGCGAGGTGAATTTGTATCTTTTCGATTTCCAAAAAAGGATATAATAGTTTCACGTTGTACAAAATGCAGTGATGAAGTACCTGAATAATCGGTTCTCAAGAAACCAAACTTTCAAAAATTTAGGTGTTCGAAACCTGGAATTCGAGACTAATAGGATGTATTGCAATATAGCCCGGCTTTCATGGCTCAACAGGAAAGAAAAGGAATCAAACAAAGAAGGCTACCAATTGATGACTGCTTTTACGATCGTTGTGATTAACATGAAGGTATTTGTCATATCAGCTTTTTCAGGCTTTTGTTATATCACCTTTTTGAGCCTTTTGTCATACGGGTTTTTTTTTCAGGTATTTGTCATTTACCGTGCATGGATGCTCAGAATTAACATGAAGGTTCTTGATCGCATTACCTTACTACGATAGAGTTAAAGTAAGGCACTTTATGTAGCTTGTACAGAGTGCAACTGGAGGGCAAAAGATATTACGGGGGCATTACAATCCTAGAGAGCAAATCTGCAGTGTTCTTGCAAAAAATTACATATAAAACATTACATTTAAAATATTTTCCCAGAATATGGTACTCCATATATCAGAATATGGTACTCCATATATTAGAGAGCAAATCTGCAGTGTTCTTGCAAAAAATTACATTTAAACGTGATATTTTACGGGCTGCCGAAAAGGCTTAAAAGTTAACGTTGACAATAAAACTTAGGGTTATTGTGCCAGCATATTTTTGTAGCAGAGAAAGGTGTAAATAAAATATTTTCCCAGAATATGGTACTCCATATATCAGAGAGCAAATCTGCAGTCTTCTTGCAAAAAATTACATTTAAACGTGATATTTTACGGGCTGCCGAAAAGGCTTAAAAATTAACGTTGACAATAAAACTTAGGGTTATTGCGCCAGCATATTTTTGTAGCAGAGAAAGGTGTAAACAAAATATTTTCCCAGAATATGGTACTCCATATATCAGAGAGCAAATCTGCAGTGTTCTTGCAAAAAATTACATTTAAACGTGATATTTTACGGGTTGCCGAAAAGGCTTAAAAGTTAACGTTGACAATAAAACTTAGGGTTATTGCGCCAAAGATATTTTTTGTAGCAGAGAAAGGTGTAAATAAAATATTTTCCCAGAATATGGTACTCCATATATCAGAGAGCAAATCTGCAGTCTTCTTGCAAAAAATTACATTTAAACGTGATATTTTACGGGCTGCCAAAAAGGCTTAAAAGTTAACGTTGACAATAAAACTTAGGGTTATTGCGCCAGCATATTTTTGTAGCAGAGAAAGGTGTAAATAAAATATTTTCCCAGAATATGGTACTCCATATATCAGAGAGCAAATCTGCAGTCTTCTTGCAAAAATTACATTTAAACGTGATATTTTACGGGCTGCCGAAAAGCCTTAAAAGTTAACGTTGACAATAAAACTTAGGGTTATTGCGCCAGCATATTTTTGTAGCAAAGAAAGGTGTAAATAAAATATTTTCCCAAAATTTGGTACTCCATATATCAGAGAGCAAATCTGCAGTCTTCTTGCAAAAAATTACATTTAAACGTGATATTTTACGGGCTGCCGAAAAGGCTTAAAAGTTAACGTTGACAATAAAACTTAGGGTTATTGCGCCAGCATATTTTTGTAGCAGAGAAAGGTGTAAATAAAATATTTTCCCAGAATATGGTACTCCATATATCAGAGAGCAAATCTGCAGTGTTCTTGCAAAAAATTACATTTAAACGTGATATTTTACGGGCTGCCGAAAAGCCTTAAAAGTTAACGTTGACAATAAAACTTAGGGTTATTGCGGCAGCATATTTTTGTAGCAGAGAAAGGTGTAAATAAAATATTTTCCCAGAATTTGGTACTCCATATATCAGAGAGCAAATCTGCAGTCTTCTTGCAAAAAATTACATTTAAACGTGATATTTTACGGGCTGCCGAAAAGGCTTAAAAGTTAATGTTGACAATAAAACTTAGGGTTATTGCGCCAACATATTTTTGTAGCAGAGAAAGGTGTAAATAAAATATTTTCCCAGAATATGGTACTCCATATATCAGAGAGCAAATCTGCAGTGTACTTGCAAAAAATTACATTTAAACGTGATATTTTACGGGCTGCCGAAAAGCCTTAAAAGTTAACGTTGACAATAAAACTTAGGGTTATTGCGGCAGCATATTTTTGTAGCAAAGAAAGGTGTAAATAAAATATTTTCCCAGAATTTGGTACTCCATATATCAGAGAGCAAATCTGCAGTCTTCTTGCAAAAAATTACATTTAAATGTGATATTTTACGGGCTGCCGAAAAGGCTTAAAAGTTAACGTTGACAATAAAACTTAGGGTTATTGCGCCAGCATATTTTTGTAGCAGAGAAAGGTGTAAATAAAATATTTTCCCAGAATATGGTACTCCATATATCAGAGAGCAAATCTGCAGTCTTCGTGCAAAAAATTACATTTAAACGTGATATTTTACGGGCTGCCGAAAAGCCTTAAAAGTTAACGTTGACAATAAAACTTAGGGTTATTGCGGCAGCATATTTTTGTAGCAGAGAAAGGTGTAAATAAAATATTTTCCCAGAATTTGGTACTCCATATATCAAAGAGAAAATCTGCAGTATTCGTGCAAAAAAATACATTTCAACGTGATATTTTACGGGCTGCCGAAAAGGCTTAAAAGTTAACGTTGACAATAAAACTTAGGGTTATTGCGCCAGCATATTTTTGTAGCAGAGAAAGGTGTAAATAAAATATTTTCCCAAAATATGGTACTCCATATATCAAATAGCAAATCTGCAGTATTCGTGCCAAAAATTACATTTAAACGTGATATTTTATGGGATGCCGAAAATGGTTAAAAGTTAACCTTGACAATAAAACTTAGGGTTATTGCGGCAGCATTTTTTTGTAGCAAAGAAATGTGTACGTAAAGTTTTTTTCCAGAATACGGTACTCCATATAACAAATAGCAAATCTGCAGTCTTCTTGCAAAAAATTACATTTAAACGTGATATTTTACAGGCTGCCGAAAAGGCTTAAAAGTTAGCGTTGAAAATAAAACTTAGGGTTATTGCGGCAGCATATTTTGTAGCAGAGAAAGGTGTAAATAAAGTATTTTCCTAGAATATGGTACTCCATATATCAAAGAGCAAATCTGCAATCTTCTTGCAAAAAATTACATTTAAACGTGATATTTTACGGGCTGCCGAAAGGGCTTAAAAGTTAACGTTGACAATAAAACTTAGGGTTATTGCGCCAGCATATTTTTGTAGCAGAGAAAGGTGTAAACGTTAACGTTGACAATAAAACTTAGGATTGTAATGCCCCCGTAATATGTTTTGCCCTCCAGTTGCACTCTGTACAAGCTACATAAAGTGCCTTACTTTAACTCTACCGTAGTAAGGTAATGCGATCAAGAACCTTCATGTTAATTCTGAGCATCCATGCACGGTAAATGACAAATACCTGAAAAAAAACCCGTATGACAAAAGGCTCAAAAAGGTGATATAACAAAAGCCTGAAAAAGCTGATATGACAAATACCTTCATGTTAATCACAACGATCGTAAAAGCAGTCATCAATTGGTAGCCTTCTTTGCTTGATTCATTTTCTTTCCTGTTGAGCCATGAGAGCCGGGCTATATTGCAATACATCCTATTAGTCTCGAATTCCAGGTTTTGAACACCTAAATTTTTGAAAGTTTGGTTTCTTGAGAACCGATTATTCAGGTACTTCATCACTGCATTTTGTACAACGTGAAACTATTATATCCTTTTTTGGAAATCGAAAAGATACAAATTCACCTCGCAAGAAGTGACAGCAAGATTCGCCATATCAAATGTGCATGAAGGCTTGGGTCTTGAACACAACAAAGTTTGGGTCTTACATGGACTGACTTAGTAGCAACTAGCAAGCTTCTGGATTCGATTTTGGAAGCAACTAGGAGTTAATTCTGGAAAAGAAAAAAACTTCCATGCATGGCTAATTCTGGAAAAGAAAAAACGGAAGGGGCTGATACAGTCAAAATTTCAATAAACGATTATGTTTTCAAATTTGCATAAGTGAGTGACAATTCGTATAGTATTTCAATAGAGTGCTAGTATTCGGCTGAAATAAATAATCCGATCTGATGACATTGTATAGTACAACTTTTCGAATTACGGGTCAAAATATAGTGCATATCACGTAGTACTCACTATAGTGCATATCACGTAGTGCTTGTATAGTGTATAACTTTTGGAATTCCAAAGATAAAGGCTTGTATTCCAAAGATAAAGGACATTGTATAGTTTACCAAAGACAAGATAAAGGCTAGTTTTCCAAGATAGTGCATGTGAGCTTGTATGGGACACTAGCAACCGGCCATGGCCATGTATGGCTCCCCAGGAACCGGCCAAGAACATGTATGGGACACCAAGAACCGGCCATGGCTTCTATGGGAAATGGGGAACCGGCCATGGCTTCTATGGGAAATGGAGAACCGGCCAAGCCCATCTATGGTTGCCCAAAAACCGGCCATGCATGAGTGGTACCCCAGGAACCGGCCATGGGTGTGTTTTCTATAAATACGCCAAAAAGTTGTATCATTTTGGAATTACGGGTTCAAACATGTGCTAAATACGATTTTTTCCATGGGACACGCATGGATGGACAGAAGCACTGGATCATGGCTGGCTCTCCATGACATGAATGGGTTTAGTAGCTGTACTATTGCAGCCTGTGGGGACCCACTCGCCAGCCAAAGCCCTATACATTTCCGATAAGAGATGAGGTGGATCTATCTTTTTCTTTTTAAAAATTATATAAATATTACTCCAATATAAATACTTGACAAATAGTGATTATTTATCCGTTTTAAAATTTGCACATTTTGTGTATTGAGTGACAAAGTATATAGTACTCGGAAAAAAAAAGAGAGCGGCAAAATGAAACCATAAACCACGCCATCGTCTTCCTCCTCCCTATAAATACGCGCCCGCGACCGCGTTGAATGCCAAGAAAAAATTAGAAGGAGAAACAACAAAGGAAGGGAACGAGAAGAAGTGGAGTAATGGAGATGGGGGGCGACGAGATGATGATGACGTCGGGCGCCACCGGCCGGATCGTGCCGGTGTTCCGCTCCGTGTTGTCGCGCCGCGCGCTGCTGCGCCTCGCCGTCGCGCTCCACTCGCTCTTCCTCTGGCTCCTCCTCCTCATCGGTCGCCGCCGGCGGCCCGAGCCGGGAGCGGGGGAGGGGGCGGAGCCCGGGAAGGCGAGGAGCCGGCGCCGGGCCGCGGAGGAGGATGACGTGCGCCGCCGCAGGGCGCTCGCGGGGGAGGTGGCCATGGTGGAGGACGCGGACGGGGAGGAGGCCGGGAAGAGGTGGGCCACGTTCCTCATCGCCGGGGCCAGGAGGAACGCGCTCTTCTGCCGCGTCTGGACGCCGGCTGCTGCGGAGATGAGGTGAGCGAGTGGCGTTGGCGATTGATTTGGCTTCGGTGGTGGTTCGGATTGTTGTGGAAATTGGTGGTTTCATTTTGTTGGTTTGTAGGGATTTCGTTTTCGTGGTTCGCATTTCACAGTTTTTTCTTTACTTCTGCCCCCGCTTTTTTTTTTTATTAATGGAGTGGTGGGGAATGGTTGTTTGTGGCTGTGATTTTACCCAAAAAGGGTACCTTTTGCATGTTTTTTTTTTTGGTTTTCATTTGAATCTTGTAAAAGTGTTTAATCAGAATTTTGAGCATTTCCTTGAGAATTTTAGGGGGATTTTATTTCCTGCGTGGTAAAGCTGGGATGTTTGTGCAATTCTCCCCTTGGTTCGTTGTTTGGGTGGTTGCAAATCGTCTTCTTTTGATTCTAATGGATGGCAAATTCGGTAAAAATTACAAATTTCTGCTTCAATTTTAATTGGTTACTTTTGGATTTTAAGGCATCAGTGCAATACAAGTATACAACGGAGTTCCACTTGTTTGTCTTCTGTTGCGCATTTGGATCCTAGTTAGTGTTTTGATCACGTGAATAGTGTTTTACACGATACCTGATGTAATTTGCATTACTCAAATCTATTCCAACTCTGTAGAACTCTGTTGCCGTAACTGATAGCCTCTCAGGAAGAAACGTGCCGTGCAATGCACGCTGAGCACATCCACTTTGCGAAAACGGCAGTGTGTTCTTGCATTCATTACAATGGCTAGGTTTAAGTTTCATAGAAGTTACTTTTTTAACCAGTTTCATAGAAGTTATTGATTGCAAAATCTTTTGTCTTCATCGCGTTCTGATTGTAGTTAGGTTGCTAGTTGTAAGGTCAAATGGATTGGTTGTCGTACTTTTGTACATGTTCTGTCCATCACAACCTGAAATAGTTGACTAAATTTATTATGATGCTTCTGATGCAGAGTATTTTTCTGTGATAGTAAGCAACGTAGAAATAGAGAAAAGGAGGGCAAAGTAGTTTTATTCTTGCCAAACTTTAGTTTAGAGGACCAACTAAAGCGCAATGGATTAGCAGAGTTAAAGTGATTCCTTATCTCCAACATTTCTTTTATGAGAAGTGCTTCTATGCTTACAAGTTGCACAAATCTTGAAGCAAGCGAAGGGGTAAGTAATCATCATCTACCTTTCATTTATGCTTTAATAGTTGTGTAACTTTTAAAAAGAAGAGCATAGAAGCACCTCTCTTCTTTTATTCTTCCCCTCAGTTGTCCATGAAAAATCTGAACGTAATGGCTTAATGCGACTCAGAAGGAACTTAGCCAGCAAGAAAAGGGAAGAGATTTTTTTTTAATTCTTGAACGCCCGCAGTGTTGTACAACCAAAGTGGACTATTCTTTGACATGAACCCTGTTCTCATTTTAAATGACACTGTAGTCAAACGTCCCACTAAACAAAGTCCAAAGATTGAAAAAGAAGCCAACCAGTTTAGCCGTTTAGGTAATCCGTCACTCCTGATGTTGCTGACAAGTTTGATAGCTCACATGTCCGGCACCTTTTGTAAGAAAATGGAAGCCTAAATCATTAATTTGAACCCTTCGTGTATGTGTTTGAATGATAATTCCAAGTCTAAATCATTAATTTGAACCCCCACTGTAGAGCAGTTGTTTTCCCCTGATCTTCTATAAAGTTCGACAGATCTCCTGCTTCGTTTTCGATTTTTTTTTTCTGTTTGTGTTCTCTTAGTGACACACTGACACAATTGTACGATTGCCTCCCTGTCCAATTTTTATTGATTGCTTTTCCTCTTTTACTTTAGGGGCATTTTGGTCATCATGCATGGGCTCAATGAGCACGGGTAAGGACAACCTGTTGAGTCCCCCTCCCACCCTTCCTCCCACAACATAATGACGTTATTATTCTTCCTCTTTGTATTCAGAAGCATAACTAGTGATCCTGTGTTTCCAGTGGAAGGTATTTGCATTTTGCCGAGCAGCTGACATCACGTAGCTTTGGAGTATATGCAATGGATTGGATAGGTGAGGAACGCTAGTTTGGGTTTCTGAACATGCGTGGCTCTTTTATCTGAACAGAATGTCAAAGGAATTGTATCCACGCAATTTGCATTATCGTTTGTCCTGTAAGGATGTGTATTTAATTCATCATTTGTTTTGACCATTAACAGGCTAATTCTAGCTTCTTATACATGACAGGCCATGGTGGCAGCGATGGCCTACACGGTTATGTGCCTTCACTAGATTATGTTGTAGAAGACATGGTAATTCTCTCTCTCCTCGTCTGTTCTACATTCTGTTCGTTTTTTTTGCGAGTTACATTCTGTTCTTGACGTAATATATGATTGATATTATTATCTTGGACAGGAAATACTTATCGATAAAGTTATGCTAGAGAATCCAGGGATCCCCTGTTTTCTTCTTGGCCACTCCACTGGTGGAGCTGTTGTTTTGAAGGTATGCCTTGTCAAATCAAATAATTTTTCTCTACCCTATTTAGGCCAGGTTTAAACACTGACCCTACTCCTCTGGGCTTCTGAACAATGGATACCCTGACGGGCAGACAAATGGTGCAAATCGTTAACAAAGTAGCCTTGGTTGAGATTGTTTGGCTGCAGATGCTCAGTTTACACGCTTTATGTTCTTCTTTCCCTTGTGCTCATCGCTAGCTGGCATTTTGCAGGCATCGTTGTACCCTCGTATCAGAGCGAAACTGGAAGGGATCATCCTGACTTCACCAGCTCTGCGCGTAAAACCGGCTCATCCAATTGTTGGGGTAATGTAACTATTCTGGTTAACGTCTTTTTGTGATTTTGTGATGATTAAGTATGTGTCGCATGAGCATGCTCGAGATCAACAGGCTGGTATTTTTTTTAATCATGAAGCATTTTACTTGAGGCAGAGCATAGTAGATTAGTGTTCACATGCATAGCTTAATCATGTTTATTTTATGTAAGTTCCCATGTGGCATTTTATGGAAAATCTTGTTTACAAAACAGTGATGGTTGTACTTTATTGAACATTAGAGCAGTGCTCTTCTATGCTCTGCGTCTGTTAAAAAGATTGCATGAGGCAGGCAGCTAGATTTTTCTATCATGTTGTAAATGAACTGACGTTTCTGATTTCTGAATCTATTCTAGAAGCTCTGCTTTAATTGCATTCCCAAAGTCCAAATTTTTTTCTTTCAGAATTTGGCTCATATTTGTTTTGTTTACATGTCGTTAAGTAGAGATCACTGAGACTTAACTGAATCAATGCAGGCTGTGGCACCGATATTCTCTCTAGTGGCACCAAAGTTCCAATTCAAGGGAGCTAACAAAAGGGGGATTCCCGTTTCTCGCGATCCTGCTGCTCTGTTAGCGAAGTACTCTGATCCGTTGGTTTACACCGGGCCGATAAGGGTTCGGACAGGCCATGAGATCCTACGCATCTCCTCCTACCTGCTGCACAACCTGAAGAAAGTCACCATCCCGTTCATGGTCCTTCATGGAACTGCAGACCGAGTGACGGACCCGTTGGCTTCACAGGAACTTCACAGCGAGGCTGCATCAAGACACAAGGATTTAAGGCTGTACGATGGATTCTTGCACGATCTGCTCTTTGAGCCTGAGCGTGATGAGATCGCGGCGGACATCATCGACTGGATGGAGCGAATGCTCAGACTTCAAGCTGTATGAAGGGTAGTTGCCTTCAAGAAAAAGAAGGAAAAAAACTGTATGAAGATTGAAGTGTAGCCAAATGACAGCAAAGGGATTTTAGTGATACTACGGCCATGGAGTTGTTCTCATTCTTGATGGTGTTCTTCTGGAAGTGATCTACAATTTGAATCTGGTGACCTCATTTCATTTGCCACTGATGTATGTTCGGATGCAAGTGAAGAGAGATGGTTTGCTCAATTGTGCTTTGTAACTACTATCTATAATAATGGAAGAGAAGAACATGTACTGCTGGTTTGAACTTTGGAAGCCATTGTCAATTTTGTAATGCTTTTGCACCGGTATTAGTGTACTCTGTATTGTTGGTAGTTTGGAAACTGTTATGTCAGTACAGCATGCAGATAGATATTCAATCGGTATGGTTTATCTAATTGCAATAAGAAGTTGAGCCATAATGCCCATAACCGACTAATGCCCTCATAATTATCAGTGTTAGATAAGCAGCTGGCCATTAAACGAACTGTTTGGACCATTTAGATCATATGAATTTCACAGAAATTTTCAAGATATTTCAATACCCGTAAGAATCTGGAAAATTTTTCCATTTTCTGGATTGGCCCTTCCTGTTTCCTACTCCTACAATTAGCTGACAAGAGCAATTTAACAATTGAATTGCAATTTCTCCGAGAAACACAATACAAAAGAAACGAGCCCCCCGTAACCTTTAAAACGATAACCGGCAACCAACGATGTCCTGGATTCCTGGCACGTCGTCGTCCCAGAGAACCAAGACCAACGTGTGCCAACTGCCAAGTATAGTTGTTGGGTCTTTGTGCAGTTTTTAGTCAACAATTAATGGTGTGTGTTTAGTAGGTCTGAAAGACCATTTGCCATTGATTATACTAGGAAAGTGAGCGCGGCGCACGCCGCGCACGTGAACGAAAAATAAATTTGTGATGTTTTTCCGAAGAAAAAACGGACAACAAAAACATTTATTTCAGGAAAAACAAGGAAAAATGGACTACGAAAGCATTGTTTCCAGGGAAAAAGGAAAAGTTTTTTTTCGGAGGAAAAACGAGCCACGAAAATATTTTTTCCGGGGAAAACGAATAAAAACGGGCCACGAAAATATTTTTCACGGGTAACGAAAACATTTTTTCCGTGAAAAATGAGAAAAAACGGACTATGAAAACATTTTTCCAAGAAAATCTGCGGCGCACGCCGCGCGCGTGAACGAAAAACGGATTTACATTTTTTTCGGAGAAAAAAAGGATCACGCAAAAAAAATTTCGGGAAAAAAGAGGGAAAACGGACCACGAAAACAATTTTTTCGGGAAAAACGAGGGAAAACGGACCACAGAAACATTTTCCCGGGAAAACGAACACCAAAAACACTTTTCTCGGGAAAAATGAGAAAAAACGGACCCCGAAATTATTTTTTCGGGAAAAACGGAGAAAGGATGAACGAAAAACGAATTTCTATTTTTTTGGTGGAAAAATGGACCACGAAAACATGCTCCGGAGAAAAAACGGATCACGAAAACATTTTTTTCGGGCAAAACGGAGAAAGGACCTGGACGTAAAGTGCGGGGACCTATTTGTTATAATTTTGGACCTGTTCGCTATTTTGAAAAATTAGAAAAGGGCTCGCTCGCGATTCGTATTTAATGGAAGCCCCCTTATGTAAAATGGCGAATGAGGGGCCTAAACGCGAACCGAAAAAAAAAATCTTCCCCTCACATAAAATAGCAAAGGACTGAAAAGATGAGAAAGTTGCCTAGAGGGGGGGGTGAATAGGCAGTTTAAAATTTAAACTAAATTTGTCGCAGCGGAAAGAGTATCGGAACTTCCGGTGTTGGATCGGAACTTCCGATTTAATCGGAACTTCCGATACCAGTTCGGAAAGTCCAATCGATTTTTGATCCGGACAATTAACAACTGAAAGTAATAATCTTGAGAAACAGTATAAGAAGGTTGGATCAAAACAATAAGGAGACAAGCTAAAGCAAAGTGAAAAAAAGACACGGAATTGATCCCGGAGTTCGGATTCTTGAGGGAATCCTACGTCTCCGTTGAGGAGGCTCCAAAGAGCCGGGTCTTTTCCAACCCTTTCCTCCCAAACCTCGGTCACACTTGAGGCTTGGTTCCACTATTGGTTCCTTTCCTTTCGGAGGCGGAGCCGGCCTTCACAAACTTCTCACGGCGACCCACAATCCTTGGGAGCTCGTGATCGACGCCTAGCCGTCTAGGAGTCCTTCAACCTCCAAGAGTAACAAATGCACGTTGATTGATCTTGGAGGAACACTCTAATGTTCAAGATGAAAGACACTTGCTTTTCACTCTAGCTCCAAATCTCACTTCTAGTCCTCACTCCTTGGATGATCCCTAAGATCAAAGAGGAGGGCTCAAAAGTAGACTAGAGAGGGCTCAAGGTGCACTAAAGTTCTGCCAAATAGAGTGTGTAACCCTCAAATGAGGGAGGGGTGGGGTATTTATAGTTTCTTGCAAAAACTAGCCGTTATACACCCACTCAGCTGCATATCGGAACTTCCGATATCAACATCGGAATGTCCGATATGTACAAATAATCAGAACTCGAGCGCACTTCAACTGTCAAACAAGATGCATCGGAACTTCCGATGTCAACATCGGAACTTCCGATGTTCCCAGAAAAGCCCTTGACAAAATGCTTCTAAGTCCATATCGGACTGTCCGATATAAACGTCGGAACTTCCGATCCAATATCGGAATGTCCGATCTAATATATCGGAGTGTCCGATAATTCCAGAGAGCTCCCTTTTTTCGGTTTGAACACATCGGAACTTCCGATGTCAAATATCGGAACTTCCGATATTTACAGAGAGCACCCTAGAAAGCTTTACAACGTATCGGAATTTCCGATCGAAAATATCGGAACTTCCGATACATCTTCTACGCACCGGACTGAAGCAAGCATGCACATCGGAATGTCCGGTCACATCGGAACTTCCGATGTAATATCGGAATGTCCGACTTGAACTTAGATAAAAACACATTCCGGTGCATGCGCGATGACTTAGGGTCTCAATAAGATTTAAAGTAATATTCATCTGAGCATAGAGACTACCCTAGATCATCTACGATGCATCCCTCTTAATAGTACGGCATTCCTACGACACAAAGCATAGAACAAATAAGATTACAAAGCCGTTTTACTCGCTTGAATTCGTTTGAGGGTGTCCTTCGCATGTAGAAGATCTCACATTCAATCTTTTACCTGTTCACAAGCTCATTGAAGACATTAGTCCTTTTAATCGTTTGTCATTAATCAACCAAAACCAATTTAGGGGCCTAGATGCACTTTCAAGAACCTCTTCGTAATTTGGAAGGACCTGTCCGCTATTTGGAGAAATAAATGGGTTTTTTTGGAAAATTGAAAGGAGGGTGAGGTGGAGGCTTGAAACCTCCCAGATATAATGGAGGGATAATACGAGACACCACGTGCGGTACCGTATAAAGGAAAATTGTAAACGGACCGTCTTTTCAGGTTGTTCGTTTAAAATAACTTAATAGTTACCTAGGAAGATTAGTTGTCGGGAACTAAACTTTTATTGCCAGACAAAAGATGAATCCAAACACTTTTTTTATTGAATATAAGGCATAACGGCTAAGTTTTTACAAAAAGGGGCGCAACAGGGCCCAAATAGATTACATCCAAAACACCGCATTGACGTGCCTGAGCAAAAGTCTAAGACCTTAAAACCAAACCAAATCGCCATCTACGATATCTTGGTAATCTTCAGCTTCTTGGATCTCTGAAAGAGTGAAAGGGTTGGGTTAAGCAAGAATGAGTACACAACCGTACTTAACAAGTCGCATAGCAAAGTACTAAATATTACATGCAAGGGTTTACAATGGATTGGCAAAAGGTTCAAGTATTGTGGATACAATTTCATTTGTAAGATTATTTTACATTTGAAACATAAACCATACTTAATAGTAAAGGGGGGATTTCCACAATTTATCTCAACACATCGGCAATTCTCAAAATTTCCAAAGGCGTCTTGAGCTAGGTTACGGGAGTCACCCCAAATCAAACTTAGCTTCATTAATCGGGAGTGCGGCGTATTCGAATACCATTTATTTGACTCTGCAGAGCCACTTAGCTTTACCCACAAGATATCTACGGCCATTAATGCCATGCGCAAATTTACATGCAACTTAAATGCATGCGATCGGGCCGAGATGATCACAGTCTTTTGTTGAACATTTCCCGGATATTATCACCACATATCAAATGTAATTTATTAATTAATTATCAAAGTTTACAAAATAAGTGGCACATAGACCAAAAAAAATAACGCAGCGGGAATAAAGGTAAATTGTAGTAAAGCCCAATAGATTTGCTACAGGCAATCAACTGGGAAGCGGCCTAGTTCGTACGGTCCTTACCATCGTAGAATTCCTCTGAATCGGCAGAGTAAGCAAGGTGAGTACAAAAAGTACCCCGCAAGTTACACAGAAGGTTATATGGTTGTGAAAGTGCATCTAGGCCCCTTTGATAGTTTTGGTGATTAATGTCAACACAATTAGAGAGAACTAATAGTTCAAATGAGAATTTGTGTAGGGATCGAGGACTTATAATGATAAGAAAGCGATGAGACGCCCCTACGTACACTTAAATTTGTGTAGATGGCATCAAGACTCTGATTGTAATGTTTTTATTTATTTGAGTCTAAGGATGGCAGTACTATTAAGGAGGATACGACGGGAAATTGCTCGTAGGATAGCTCTGTGCTCAGTGGATGAAAATTGCATTGCAAAATCTCAAAAACTCTTCCATTTCCTTTGTCTGTCTCACAGCTGACCGAGCCAGTAAGGTCAAATTATCCGGACTCTTAGTCCGGAGTATCCAGGTTGAGTCTGGAGTATCCGGGTGATGAGTCCGGACACTCTTGGTTAAGGTTCTCGGTAAGAGTTGCGACCTCACCAATCCGGACTAGGTTGTGCGCAGCCTCTCACAACGGTTGGATTTTGGAGTCCCATATTTAACCCTTCACTCCACTCCAATTGGGACAAGAGCTCCATTCCAACCGATTTCAGCTCTCAAGCCTTCACTCATACTCACTTTGAGCTCTAGCCTTCCTCTCCATTCAAACCTAGGGATTGATTTGAATCTTTGAGAGGGAGAAGAAGATTTGAGTGCTATGTTCTTGAATTTCTCATTCTTGAGCACAAGTTCATCCTCCAAGGCAATTTCGCGGCGTGTTTGTTACTCTTGGAGTTTGAAGGGCCCCTAGACTGCGAGGAGTCGCCGGGAGCCTCCGTTCACTTGTGTGGAGTGCCCTGGAAGTTTGTGAAGGCGAGTCTTGCCTCCATAAGGTAAGAGACAAGGAGTGAAACCAGCGAGTGCTTGGTGCAAAACCGGGTGGATATTGGTCAAGAGGGACTAAGGCTTTATGCTTCCACAACGGAGACGTAGAATTCCCTTCAAGAATCCGAATTTCGGGTAAAAATATTTGTCTCCGTGCTCTTGTTTTCTTTTGGTGGAGGTAATTTGGTGTTGAATCTTTAGGAGCTTCGATCTACTTGCTCCTTGTGTTTGGCCCCAGATTTCTGCTTGTTTCAGGTACCTGGTAGTGATTAGGCCCTTTGTATTCAAGTAGTTTGTTTAAAAGTTGGAGGGATTTGAAATCCCATCTCGAGCACACAAACCCGGAGTATCTGCTACTCTAGTCCGGATAGTCCAAATAGGTCGGAGTATCTGGGCTCAACTCGGACAGTCCGGTTTATCTGCTCGGAAAAATTTGCTTCCGCTGAATAATTTTATTTCGCCTATTCACCCCCCCCCCTCTAGGCTACATCTCCGGTCCTTTCATGTTGAGTTTAACGTAAAGCAACAAGTTTTTCAATAATGTAATTAGTTTTCCAAGGCATAATTTAAGGAAGATATCCTTTTTAACAAATTTTAGCATAGAAATCCCTCCTGAAGTTAAACCAATTTTTTCCCCAACATTGGAATCACTCCAGCTGAAATCACCATTTTAAAGTTATTTTTGAAAACATCAAAATCTAATCCGTGAAAGACTTGGTCGGTATGCCGGTGTCGTCTTCTCACTCGAGATGGATCTGCCAGTGCTAATAAGATAATATCTAGTAGCAATAATATCAGTTGCTATATTATATTGTGCCATGTTATAAGTTTTGAAAAAAAAACACTGTCAATGTTATTTTGCAATTCAACTTCATACCATATGTCGATGCTCAAAATCAGGGGTCTCTACACTGAGCTAATGAATAAAAAACGGTTGTAAGCCTCTAAGGTCACAGTAATGCGATAGATAGGATGAAGGACTCCTTCTTTATTAGCCAAGTGTCGGACCCCGGAAAAACATATTCCAAAATCATTTGTGTATACTGTATTAGTGCAGAAAAAGCTAGTACACATTATATATGATATCACAACATATCAAACATACTTTATTAATAATCATAGTTTACAATAAAAACAGCTCATGGGCCGAATAAATTAACACAACGGAAGACAGAAAGAAGTAGTAGGGCCCAAAAAATCTGCCACAGACAATCGACTGGTGCAACGGCCTAGTCATCGATATCCTCACTGGCGTAGAACACCTTTGAATCAACAAAGTAGGAAAGGGTAGGTACAAAAGTACTTCGTAAGTTACACAATGGATGCAGTAATAATGTAAAGGAAATAAAGGGAGGCTATAGGGTTTTAATTTAGTGTAAAGCAACAAATTTTCTAATATAATAAGTATTTTTGATGGCATATTTTTAAGAATGATGTTCTTTTTAAACAAATGTTAGCATAGGAATCCCTCCTGCAATATAACTAACTTTTCCTCAATTAATGGAATCACTCCATCCGAAATCATCTTTTCAATGTTATTTTTGAAAACATCCAAAATCTAATCCATGAAAGGTTTGCTCAGCATGTCCATGATCGTGGGCACACTACTACAAAATGGTACAACATTATTGCTTCCTCTAGGTCGGTTCCTAACATTTTAGAAAAAACCGATTGTGATAAATGATTCAACGTGGGTGAACGTATCATAATCGGTTCTGATGTAACAATTGATAGTGATACATGCCACATCACAATACTTTCTGAACTTGGAACCGATTGTGATGTGAAGCTCGGAACTGATTGTGACAATCGATTTTGAGTGGGAATCTATACAGATTTTTTTTATCACAATTGATTCTTTGTTTGAACTAATACTAATATACGCAACGTGAGATTGCCAAGTGCTCAGCCATGCCATCCTCACATTATTGATTTCCTCCTCCTTGCATCCTCTGTGTAGTTGCCCTCACCCGAACACTCGCGCCGCTCGATCGCCGGCGCGCACCATCGGTCCCCCCCCCTGTTCCTTCGTACCTTCCTCCACCACAATCGGTCAATGAGCGGCGGGAGCCCCAGCTCAAGGTTTACCGTATTGAGCCCGTTCGAAACCCTAAACTGATTGGTTTTGTAATACATATTCTCCTAAAATACGTAGTTTTGTGATACAAGTCCATTTTCCGGATTGGCCCTTCCTGTTTCCTACTCCTACACTTAGCAGACGAGAGCAATTTAACAATTGAATTGCAATTTCTCCGAGTAACACAATGCAAAAGAAACAAGAGCCACCTGCAACCTTCAAAACGATATCGGCAACTAACGATGTCCTGGAATCCTGACACGTCGTCGTCCAACTGCCAAGTAGTAGTTGGATCTTTGTGCAGTTTTTAGTCAACAATGTATGGTGTGTGCTTAGTAGGTCTGAAAGACCATTTGCCATTGATTATATACACTAGACACCACGTGCAGTACCGTAGAAAGGAAAATACCAACCGCAATGCTCGGGAGTCAGGCCAGTCCCTTTCACGCTCACTGACTACCATGTGCATTGGACGATTAGAGTTAGGCCTCTCCCTAATTAAACACACGCAAACACAATCAGAACAACGGAGAACAACAACGGAGCACTGTAGATGTAGCAACGTCGATTTCACAGGTCCCAAACTCTGAAATCCAAACACCAAAGTCAATACAATGAGCTGATCGATCAAGCAATACTTGAGCTAATTAAGTAGCTAGTTGTTGCACGACACGCAAGCATGAAGAAGCTAAGGTCTCCATCAAAGCCGGCCATTGGCTTCAGGTACCTCCTCCTCGCGCCACATGCTGGAGGGCTGCAGCAGCTACGGCTTCCTGCACCCTCTCGGCCATGCCCTTGACGCTGGCGTCGAGGTGCGCCACGAGCGTCGCCTCGCTCCACCCCTCACCCTGGACGGCGTCGCACTCGAACGCCCACGCGATCCTGCTCCCGCCGTCGCCGTCGACGACGCCGTCTAGGACGCGGAGCGTGGCGACGTAGCGGCCAAACCCCATGTTGCTGTCAACGACGGCGTAGCGGAGGCGCCTCGCGTCGTGGTCCGATTCCAGCAGCTCCTCGCGTGCCCACAGTTCGGCGGCGACCGAGGCCACGTGCCGGACGCAGCCGGGGAGGCCGTCGCCGTCGCCCGCCACGCGCTCGCACACGTCGATGCCCGGCAGGTACCGGTGCGCGGAGCAGAAGCTGGCGACGTGCGCCCACGCGGCCCCCGCTGGCGTTCCCGGCAGGGCGGCCTCCACGGCCCCTCTCCACTGCTCGGGTGTTGCAGCGGCCTCCTTCTCCTCCATTGCTTCCTGCAGTGGCACGTACGATGCGTCTGACTATGCGTTGGTGTTATATATATACTTACATATACATGTAAGTGGAGTGGAACATTGGATCAGATAGGAACGTGTCAACGCGTGTGCGTTGGAAAAATCTTGGAAGAAGTTTAGGTTGATACTTAGGGCCTGTTTGGATCCATTAGCAGCTAATAGTTCCTAGCTAATACTAGCTAGTTAACTATTGGCTAGCTAACTATTAGTTGGAGCGTGTTTGAATCCACCAGCTAATATGTGGTTAATAGATGCTATTGTCCAGAATACTCATGCTATTATTCTATTAAATGCTATTGGTGGTAGACGCGAAGGGTATTTTGGTTAAATGCCACCTATTAGCTGGGTTTAGCTAGTTAATAAGATAACCATTAGCTGGGTGGGAGTGTTTCGATCCACTCCAGCTAATTTTTAGCAGCTAACTATTAGCTTGCTCCACTTCAATCTATACGTTCTGCTCCCTGTTCATTAGAATGAGGGTGGATCAACAACTAAGGCAATAGATTTAACCAAAAGGATGAGAGATTATTCAATATTTACCCCGACTGTTGTTCATCATCTTCCTCTTCATTCTCCTAAGGGTCTACAAGTTAGCTTGCTTCGCATAGTTAACCAACAAATTTCACTGGTATTATAGGTCCTCATCCTTAACCCGCTTTTTGCATAGAGTAGAAAACTGGTTCTTCATTGCATTATCAGTTCTGTTGTAGCTACCAAAAGATAAGAAGTGCAAAAATGATGATTACATTGAGAAGGCAGTAAAAAAGGCACTTAATTGAGATGAGGAGAGCAAAGAATCCATACTTATCGGTTCCATGATGCGCGATTTGAGCATGAAGCACGTCATCCTCCTATGAGAAAAGGGAGAGCAGGAGAGGAAGAGGAGCAAGTGGAGGAGATGAGTGGTAAGCACAAGGGCGTGTATAAATATACATGGGATGTGTGTAGTGGTTTTCCTTTTTCCTTGGACACAGTGAAATTATTTTGAAATTGGAACCTGTTCGATACCCAGATATCACTTTGACCTGCCAAAACCACATCACAATTGGTTGTCAAGTAAGAACCGATTGTGATGTACCCCTCATCACAATCGGTTCCGAGTAAAAACCAATTGCGATGAGGTCAAAACCGATTACGTGTAGCCAAAAGGAAAAATAAACATTACTATAGTTAGCAATTGGATAATCCCCTACTCAAATTCCAAGGAAGACAAGGAAACTACCAAACTGAAGACAAGTATGAATGGCCTTTTTATATGAAAAGGAAACTATCATAATGAACTTCAACGAGCATTTCACAGAATAGGAGAAATTAGATTTAATACACTGAACTAACTTTAGTGAATAAAAAGAAAATGAAAGATCATATAATCATCGCATATAAAGTCCTCATTAGCACATAACAATATTCATGGTTAGCTAAAAAGTTGAAGACTTGTACTCACCATGGAGGCAAGAATAGTAGGCACCTCAAGCTAGGGATTCAATTTTACCCTCTTAAGACTCATCCTCGAGGATTTCATAATTCCACAACCATATTGGTTTGAACCATAGCACAATGACAAGTAACATATTCACCAAATCAAAATCAAATTTTTTAATACAAAATTGAAGAGATATGAAGGAATGCTTACCTTTTGAAAAAAACCACAAATGAGAGCAAATCTCCTCAAGCTAAACTTACACCCTTAATACCCAACCTCAAGGATTTCATATTTTCTCACCGAAGTCTAAGTTTCAACCTGAGTATGTTCTTCTTTTTTTTTTCCTTTTTTTTTTTGGGGGGGGGGGGGTTGCTCTAAACACCAACAGAGAATAGTTCAACCCGAGGGTATATAAAACCTAGCGAGATACATCACAATCGGTTCTTCCATGAGAACCAATTGTGATATGAAAATGTACATCACAATCGGTTGAGATTGGAACCGATTGTGATGTGTGTGTGGCTCATCACAATTGGTTTCAACCTCGAAACTGATTGTGATGTAGCATTGGGCACATCACAATTGGTTCTAATGTTAGAACTGATTGTGATGATTCCCCTATAATATTGCCGAATCTTTTATCACAATCGATTTTTTCTGAAAAGTTAGGAACCGATACAGATGAAGCGATAATGTTGTACCATTCTGTAGTAATAAGAGAACACCAAATACATATCACGCAAGACATAGATACAACCCTCATCTTCCCAATACATATTTTTGTTGTATCTTCCTTTGGTTTGTGTGCCCAATCTATTTCTCTTACAATTCTCTCGTTTAATCTTCTCTCCATATAAGCATTAATCATACATAGTATGTTGAAGAAACTGCTGACATAGAAGCATTGGGAGTGCCCTAAGGCCTATTTCTTCTTGGCACATGGACAAGAAAACATTGAAAATGACTACATTACCCCTAATTATTATCACTAAGTACTATATTCAATGCATGTATGTAGAGAATATAAAGTAAAGATGTATATTTATTAGGGGTATAGAGGGAATATCACATTAATTTTGCATTAGAATATAAAATACACTTTATATTTATAGATAAGACCATACAAAAAATACTCTTATAAACTTAGACGGCTAAGTACTTTTTTTTTGGTTGTGTGATCGAGCATAGATGGTTAACATTATTTTTACCAAAACTACCTCTGCACAATTAATGGCTAGGATTTCACAACTCGTCTGACCTATAAAAAAGGGTAAGTGGCGTACATTAAAAGAGCTTAATTAGTTGGCAGGGTACTCGGTTAATCAAGGACTTGTTGACGCATGATTAACCCCCTACCAGCACAAATAATAATGTTTTTTTTGCAGAGCATGTTTGGTTCTACGGTTGCATGGTTCGTTTCATCGACACCGGCCACACGTGGATTACCTAGTGGACTTGTGAGTCATGGTTCGACTACATGTGTAAGATCGCTACATTGATCACCCAAAAAGAGAGCAGAACAATGGTGGTCGATCGGTGGTCTATTACTTTACTTGTGGCGCCACAGCTGTCGGATCATGAGTCGGGCGGCGGCGAGCCGTCCATCGGGGGAGTGTTTAGTGCACAAAAAAATTGGCCGCCCCACTTGGATTGCTTTCTTAAGAGTACAAGGACACATGACACACGCACACACCTCACACACACGCATATATATGTCTCTATTACATAAGTTAAAGAGATAGATTAGAGACATCAGAATATCAATTGCGTGAGAAAACACTCTACCACTGAACACATACGTATATACATATCCATTCCTAATTTTTTATAGTTAAGATCGAATTCACGACCAAACGTATGCGCAATAGCATACTAGCCAATAAGCTACGGCCCACCCTCCACCGCACTTTGGTTGTTGGTGTGCCGATCTCACGTCCTAGGGTGATCATATAAACTCCCCTTATAGGGGAAGAGATTGGCGGCCAACCGGCCCCCCACGTGTCCAGCGGCGATTTTGCGAAAAGCCCCTCGGTTTCTACGAAATTGCGTTTAGATCCTTGCGCGATTTTTTGTGAGAGAAGAATATTTTTCCCGTTTCGCGTTTAGGTCTTTGGTTTACCGTTTTGCATGGAGGCCCTCCCGTTAGGTGCAAATAGCGAGCGAGCCCTTTCCTAATTTTTCAAAATAGCGAACAGGTTCAAAATTATAACAAATAGGTCCTCGCGCTTTACGTTCGGGTCCTTTCTCCGTTTTGTCCTAAAAAAATGTTTTCGGGGTCCGTTTTTTCTCCTGAGCATGCGAAAAATATTTTTGATAGCCGTTTTTCCAAAAAAAATTTTGTAAAGCCGTTTCCTTTCTCTGTTTTGCCCGAAAAAAATGTTTTCGTGATCAGTTTTCCTCCGTTTTGCCCGAAAAAAATATTTTTGTGATCAGTTTTCCCTCCAGGGCATAGGGGAAATGTTTTTTGTGGCTATTTCCCAAAAAAAAAATTTGAGAGGCTGTTTCCTTTATCCGTTTTGCCCGGAAAAAAAATCGTCATCCGATTTTTCTCCGGGGCATGGGAAAAATATTTTCGTTGCCCGTTTTTCCAAAACAAAAAATATGAAAAACCGTTCCCTTTCTCCGTTTTGCCCCGAAAAAATGTTTTCGTGATCCGTTTTTCCTCCAAAGTATGGGGAAGATATTTTCGGTGGCTATTTCCCCACAAAAAAAATGAAAAGCCGTTTCCTTTCTTCGTTTTGCCTGAAAAAATTATTTCCGTGAACCGTTTTTTCTCCGGAACATGGAAAAAATGTTTTCGTTGACCGTTTCCAAAAAAAAATGTAAATTCGTTTTTCGTCCGTCGTTTTTCCGTTTTTTCACGTTTTTCCTCATTTTTTGATCAAATTTCGCACGGCGCGGCGAAGCGCGCGGCTCTCACTAGTTGTATACATAACGCACATAAATCGGAGAGGAGCTGTTTGTTTGCCTTAGTCAAGCCTATTCGACTCAATCAGACTGATGGAATACGGGATGCACAGATGTAGAGGCGGTATTTAGTTGAGTGTTTAGTAGGCATGTATTTTGAAATTTAAATATTTTAAAATTTATATAGCAAGTGTGGTCTAGTTTTGTTCGAAAAAATATCAAAAACCTATTTTTCAAATTGGTTCGGTAATCGAAGATGCTAATGAAAAGATATAAAGAAAAATGAAAAATGAAACTTTTACATACTCATGTGGCATCGCATGCATGATTTGCTATTGTGGCTAACAATGGCCCTTTGCGTAGAACACGAGGCTACATCCAGAGATACGCCCAGAGCCAGACTCAAAACTAGATGTAGGCAACCAAACACGAGAAAAAAGCAAAGTTCTGCATCTGTAGATGTAAATCTATGTGTATACAGGCAACCAAACAAACCCAAAACGTTTGGAGACTTAGCGATGTACGCTTTGATGTTGAAGTTTGCCTGCAGTGCTGATCATTGATCCTGTCTAAACAAAAGTAAAATCCACGAACTACATGTTTATCGTATAAACTATCAACAAACGATGTGTTTTAGTTTTTATTTCATAAAACTATTGATTTTATGAGAACTTGTATCACAAAACTACATGTTTTAGACTTGATCGTTTTTTTATAATAGATCTGACAGTGTGGATCTGCATGGCAGCCTACGCCTAAGTGAAATGGAAAATGAGAACATGTGATGTTCCCGTAAAAGCCAACACTATCAGTCCTGTTAAAAAACGATTTGTTAAAAAAATGACATGGCATATCATTAATTTAATTCCCAAGACACACAATGAAAATAGGAAGGTAAACAGTGTGCCTACAACATGATTACTAGCAGCCAACAGATATTTAAAGAATACATAACATGTTATTGGAAAAGGTGCACCTACACATGCTAGATAGATCAATTGAGACACGTACAAACGGCTTGATGAAGAATGGGAAGCCGCGAAGGAGTGACGCGCGTCGATCGAAGATGAACTCGAGCAGTCGCGCGTCGAAGAGCGCTTCTCAGAAACCTGATCACGGTCTCCCGTGCAAGACGTCAAGTGGCCGGCGCCGGATCGGAGACACTACTCTCCCCCGCGCCTGTTGCACGATGGACGAAGGGACGAAACGGCTCGGAAGGCAGCAGGCGCCGGAGGAAGCAGGGATCGCGGGAGAAGGATGAGATTGATTTTTCTGTCGCTTCTTTTTTCTCGTATGGGGACATCTCCCCTGAAAAAGACGAAAATCCAACTGCCACAATTTCAGGAACCGCCTATTGGAATCTCGCATTGTAGGCTAACGGACTAACCGCACACAAGCGGTTTGCGCGGGTCCGCGGCGCCACGTCAGCAACTAAGGTGTAAGATGGTGTAGCATAATCGGTACACATGGCAAAAGGCTAAGTACACTTAGCATGTCGCAAGTCACAAGTCACGCGATAAACATGCGAAATACGCGATATACGCGCACGCGTGTGTGTGTGAACATAGCCCTGCAAAGCCAAATATGTGTACTTCTAGCCTTGTCACCAACTCATACTAGAGTCCATACATGAATTTCCCTTATAAGTTGGTTCCACTCCACCTAGCTAAGCAATATAATACTAAAGTCCCATACCCTCAACTCAACACCTATATGACTTTCCATTAAATTAATTCTGAATTAATTCCAACACGATTAACTCTAAAACATATAGTTTTATAATACAAATCTACTAAAGTATATAGTTTTGTAAAATAAAAACTAAAATATATAGTTTGCTGATTGCTTATACAAGAAACACTTGTAGTTTTATGAAATCTTCTCACATAATAATGTAGTGATACACAAGACAAACCAAGCCCATTTAGTTGCCGCTCAGTTATAAATCGAATTTCACTATTTCTGCCAAGATCCCTAGGGGGCAGGGTTCACCTTACCGTTATATACACGAATTTCGCTACTGCGTCGGCACCAAAAATCGTCGATTTTCGAGTGAAAATCGCTAAAAATCGCATAAACTCAAAATTTAAAATTTTTTGAAAAAAAAAATCAAACATCGACGATTATCGTGGAAAATCGACAAACTTGTTGAACTTTTTTGCGGTCGATTTTTTGGAGCGATTTTCATCGATTTTTAACGAATATCGAGCGATTTTCACTGATTTTCAACCGGTTTGTGACATGTAATTTTTTTCAAAATTTTGATTTTTTTTTAATTGGACCAGTTTATCGACCGGTATTTAAAACTGGATTGCGGCGATATGGGCAAAAATCGTGAAAATCGCACAATTTTTATCGATTTTGTGAACCTGCCAGGGGGCCTTAATTTTATTCACTCCATGGTTTTTCATCCAAACAAGCCTTTATTTACATTAGTTCGACCGTACAATTTTTTTCATTGGATACCTCTTAAATATAAATATGTGACTCATTAGAATACTATCTTTATTAAAGATCATAGAATTCACGGAAGGAGAGCCCCTCCGCACCAGCAAACATGCGGAGAGACCCTTGGGAAGTTTCGATTTTGCATTCAGCTCCCCTGTCCGTTTGGACAGTTCAACTGCGTTGCTACGGCTCAGATGTGCGCATGCCTCACGCGAGCTTTCCTCGCAGCTCCTCCGTAGGCGTGGACGTCGCTGCGCCAACCGGAGATCTTCACGCTACGCCACTTCTAGACCCTCCTCGCAACGCCTCTGGAGTCCGAACACACGGACGCGAGCCAGAGGCTCTTCTCGCCTCTCGCGCTCCCTCACCACCACTTGCTACTGTGACCCCACCAAGAGATTTGATCATTTGTCCTCTTTTGTATAGTACAATTGATCATTTACTCTATGTGTCTCACTGACATGTGGCTGCAGAACTCGAATATCAGTGAGATATCATAAAGCAAATAATCAATTACACATGTAAGTGATGGCAAATCATCAATTGACCCGACCCCGGCCGCCCGGCCGCGACCGAGCTACTCCTCACCGCCGTCGACTGCAGGTACCCCCAGGGTTCACAAAATCGTGTGAAAATCGCGATTTTCGGTCATATAAGAGGGGTAAGATTTTTAAAACCAGCCGATAAATCGGTTAAATTCAAAAAAAAAAATTAAACTAAAAATTCAAAAAAAAATTATAGACCGTAAATATCGCGATAATCGATAAAAATCGAGAGAAAATCGGTGTAAATCGAGAGAAAATCGCTTAAGGAATCGGCTTCGAGAACAATCAATTGATCGGTAAAAATCGGAATAAAATCGGTCAAAATGAGATAAAATCAGAGAGAAAATCGCTCAAAAAAATCAACTTCGAGAAACATTCAACTGAACAGTGAAAATTGGGAGAAAATCAGGAGAAAATCGATAAAAATCAGAAGAAAATCGGAATTTTTTCTTCAAATTTTTGGATTTTAAAACCATACAATACCTAGCGATTTTCTATCGAATTTTAAACGATTTTTTCGATAATCTAAAAATAAAAATCATCCAATTTTCTTAAAAAAAGAAAAGTGAACCCTGGGTACCCCTCCTCCATCGCCACGCTCCTTGGTGCCCACCCTTTCCTCCCAGGGGTGGGCATTTGGGCCGGGCTCTTTTGGGCCAGCCCGAAGCACGATGGGATGGCACGGTGCAAAGCACGCGACGCGCGATTCGGGCCGGCGTACCTGCTTATACGCAGGCCGTCTTGGTGAGAACCAGGCACGACAGGCGACCGCGGCATGTACGGCGATTTAGTAGGGCCGTCTTGACGGCACGAAATCACGGATTAATGTCTAAAAGTTGGCAGATATTGTTGATTTAGGGCATCTTCAAGCATTGCATTTATGTTTGACATTTTGTTGATGTGATTAGTCTCTTATGTAATTAAAATAGGTAGTTTAGTAGTAGTGATTTGTTTTATTTCTTTGTTCGTCACAATAGTAAAAATGGGTTGAGCTTGGGCCGGCACGGCACGAAGCGCAAATGAGCCGGACTTGGACTCGCCAAAGGTGAGTCGGGCCGGCACGGCCCAGCACGGTGGACACGATGGGCCGTCGTGGCACGGCACGATTTCGACCCAAAACACGATGGACCCGGGCCGGGCCGGCACGGCACGACGCCCACCTCTATTTCCTCCTCACCCGCGGCCCCGCGCACGTAGGGGTGGCAATGGGGACCCGTTCCCCGATCCCCGGCGGGGCATTCCTCTATTAGGGGACGGGTATGGGATGAAATCGTCCCCCGTGGGGATGGAAACGGGGAAAATTATTCCCCCGTCAGGGATGGCGGGGACGGGGACGGGGAATTTTTTTCCCCGCGGGGATCCGGTTGGGGATTCGAATTTAGTTTAGTCCACTTTAGTTGTTAGATTGCAAACATATTATCTAGCCCATCATATTCACATTTTCATAAACGGGACAATATAATCTTCAATGAATGCATGCATTCTTTTTTTCCTTGCCTGTTGATATGATTTTAGAGTTAAAATGGCTATATGAGCTCTTCTCTTGCATGAAATTTTCGGGGGATGGGTCCTCGACGGGCCCCGATACCCGAACGGGGATGGAGACGGGGGGATTTTATCCCCCGAGACGGGGAACGGGGACGGGGACGGGGGAAATTTTCGTTCGTGGGGACGGGGACGGGGACGGGGAGGCACTCCCAGGCGGGGAATGCCCCCGTTGCCACCCCTACGCGCACGAGCGGCTCCACTCCCTCACCCGCACGCGGCATGCTCCCACCCTCCCTCCTCTGTCTCTCTTCTTCAGTTCCACCGCCCCAGATGCGAAGTACCTCCTCGTCACAACCCATCCGCAAACTGAGCCGCTTCTTCTTTGCTTTTTTCCCCAGCTCTCTCTCCAATCTGCGCTTCAAGAGAAGGGGATTTCTCTGGTTTTGATTGCCTTGGGGTAATTTCGCAAAGATTGGGATTTTATCCGTTCAGTTTGGAACGGTGGTGGTTGCCTTGGAGTAATTTCGCAAAGGCTGGGATTTTCTCCGTCGATTTTGGAACCAGTGGTGATTCCATGTTTGATGGTATTCTCCGATGGATGAGATTGGGAGAGAGAGAAGGATAGGGCGGTGGTGATGGCCGTGGCTGATTTCAACGCAGCCACCGAGGTAAGGCCAAAACTCATCCAACTGATCCTTCTTCTCTTTCCTTATCTGTTGTTTGTTAGCTGTTTTCTCTGACCAATAACAAGTCCTGCACACTTCTCAGCCTGCCTTTTGTGGATTGTTCTATGTGGCCAGCATCTTTATCTTCTCCGATTCCTCCGAGAGCTAATTCACATGCCAAAGAATCACACAATACATTTGTTGGTGTTAAGGAGCTGCAAGAATCTCATCATCTACCAACAGAAGGTAGTGCAGAGCGTGTTTATCCAGAGAATATCATGTTAGAGCATCTCCAACAGTGCTTCAAACCTATTCCCTAAACCTAATTTTGGGTTTGATTAGAAAAACACATGCTCCAACAGTTCCTTATGGTAGCTCCCAAAATTTTCGCACGCCCAAAACAGGGACCCGGCGACCTCAAATCTACGCGCCGCCGTCGCGCTCCCAATCACCCAATCGTGCCCCTCTCGCGGCAAATCGCGTTCACTCCTTTCTTCGCGCCATTCGCCCGCCGCCGCATCCTCTCCTCCCGCCGTCGCCTCGTCCTCTCCTCCCGACGCCGCGGCCGCTTCGTCGCCCTCTTCGCCCGACGCCGCCGCCACGTCCCCCTCTCGGCCCGCCGCTGCCGCTTCCTCTCCGCTCTGTGCCGGCTCATCCTCTCCACCGGCCGCCGCCGCCTCCTCTCCAACGAAGGTAAACCCTACTCGATTTCACAAACCTGCTGATGTTTTGTTTCCCAGAATTTCTAGCATATTTAGTTTTCAGGGAGCTTTTAGCTATCATCGGATTGTATTGTATAATAGATAGATTCGTCTGTGTATGATTCCATTTGCAAGTTTGGAAAAATTGTTCTACTTCAGAGCTATGAAGAATTCATGGTTGAAAGATTCTGTACGTGACTTGAATTCTATCCTTTTCTTGTAGTCAATTTCATTGAGCAATTAGCTTAGACATTTTTCAACCTGTTATTCTGCCAAATTTCAAAAATGGGGAAGAAACATATAGAAAAACAGAATATTTCCTCTGTTACAAAATAAAGGTCATTATAGCTTTCTAATTTTGTTCATCAACAATATCACTCTACACTGTCGAGAAAAGTTTTTACCATTTTTTCCATGGCACACTCCTCTCATCCATATTTTCAGGTTTATCATTCTACACTTTCTTTTATCAATATGCTCATCTTCACCTAAATTATCAAGTGAAGTCATTGATGCCATTGCCAGTTGACAAATGTAATCCTCAAAAAGCTCACTAGAGTATTAGACATACGTTGAGATGCCGTATTTCCCATAGGAGTCATAAGCTTGGCGCTGTGTGGGGTCACTAAGCACTTGGTATGCCTCCCCTAGTTCCTGCAATGAGAATTTCTATGGCTTTACACTACAAAAAGAAAAGTATTCAAAGATCGTGATATCCTTTTTATTCTTGTGTTTTCAAGAGTAGTGTGGATTTGTAACATATATAAACATAATGTTATATCTAGCATCTATAGTACAGCTCATCATTAACCAAATTAGAAACGTAACTGCGAGACATATCTTCCATTTTTAGAGTAACAACAGAACATATCATTTGACGGGTGGTTGCTCACACTTGACAAACAATTGTTTGGCAATGTTCCTTCTGAAAAAAGGAAACAAGTCTGAAAGCAACAAACAGTTACAATATGATACATGAGGGTTGTCATTCAGATCAGGATGCATAATAGTTTTTTTTTTTTTTTTTTTTTTTTTTTTGTGTGTGTGTGTGTGTGTGTGCTATCCTGGGAGGCAAGATCTCCATTCACTTGACATGGCATTGTGGATTCAGTAAAAATGAATGAACTGTAATACTGATTAAGAAAAGAAGTGAAAAAGTACATGATGTTTATACTTAATATTGAAGAACAGTATGTCAACAACAAATAAAACTTAATATTGATCTGCATGATGTTGCCATAGGTGCTCCACAAGGTCTTCTTGCAGTTGATGGTGAGTTTCGTTGTCCCTAATTTTTTTGTGTGTCTTAATGAACTCGTCCAGATCAGGATGCTGTTCATGTGAAGGATTCACATTTTCTCCACCGTAGTCGAAACGTTCGTCACAGTCCACTTCTCCCTCATCTTCGATAATCATATTATGCATAATAACACAGGCTTTCATGATGTCACCTAGTGTTTTTTCATCCCAAAATCGAGCTGGACCACGAACAATCGCAAAACGGGATTGTAGAACTCCAAAAGCGCGTTCCACATCCTTCCTTATTGCTCCCTGTGCTTTTGCAAAATATTTCCTCTTATTGCTTTGTGGTTCTGGTATAGTCTTCACAAATGTTGCCCACGATGGGTATATGCCATCGGCAAGGTAGTATCCCTTTCTATAATCGTGACCATTTATGCTGTAGTGCACTTGTGGAGTTTGGCCTTCAGCTAGCTTCGCAAATACTGGAGATCGATGAAGAACATTGATATCATTGTGAGACCCAGGTAAGCCAAAAAAAGCGTGCCAAATCCAAAGATCTTTAGAAGCAACTGCCTCTAAAATTATTGTAGGCTCGTGCACATGGCCCGAGTACATACCTTGCCATGCTGAAGGGTAGTTCTTCCACCTCCAATGCATGCAATCTATGGAACCTAGCATACCAGGAAAACCTCTTTCCTCTCCAATTGCAAGTAATCGAGCTGTGTCACTCTCATCAGGTGATCTCAAATACTTATCTTCAAATAGTTCAATCACTGCCTTGACAAACTTTCTCAGACTCTGTATAACAGTACTTTCTCCAATACGAACGTACTCATCCGTAGCATCCGCTGGTACTCCATAAGTTAGCATACGGAATACTGCAGTGACCTTCTGGAAGCAACTTAATCCAGGTGTATTGGCTGCATTTCTCTTTTGCACGAAGTAATCATCATGATCTTGTACTGCATGCATTATGCGTAAAAATAGATCACGGCTCATTCTATACCTGTGTAATCAAGAACAATAAGGGACCAATCTTATAATGTAAAACATAAATTAAAGTAACAAACTAATACATACGAACCTCCGCCTGAAATCAGTTGGGCCGTATGTAGGATCATCCGCTAAGTAATCTTGATACATTCTTGCGTGCCCTCCTTCTCTGTCTCGATACTTGACTTGATGTCCGGGGACAGAACCACCATGTTTTCGTGCACATTGCGAATAATGTTGAACGATTTGAGCAGTGGCAAAAAAAAATTCGTCATCATCGTCCGATGACGATTCGTCCAAAAGTCTTTGGAAGAGGGATGGGCGATGACTCATGCTGCAGTCCGCCACTTAAAGCCTGCGATTGTGTCACTTCTAGCTTGGGTGTTCAACTTGTACTTCTAGCTTTTACGTATGCACAATAGAAACCACTTCTAGCTTTGTGTTCAACTTGTACTTCTAGCTTTTATGCATGCACAGAAGAAATCACCTCTAGCTTTATATACATGTACACGCTGGTTCGGAACTCGGACACGACTACCGAACTCGGATTGAAGAGAACCAGTACAATGCAACAAAGAAACCACATCTACCTTCGTATACATGTACACGCAGGACCTCAAGTCGTACACGGCTACTGAGAGCATCTCGGACACAGCGCGCGACGAAATAGAAAGCAAAACCGGAACCAGTAAGCCAACAGTTTTTGCGAGTCAAATTATTGGGAAAAAATAAAAACTGTTGGAGTATGACATGTTTTTGAGGCCCAAAAACATTTAGAAAACTTCCAAACCAGGATTATTGAGAGTCAAATTATTGAGAACTGTTGGAGATGCTCTTAAATGTTTCCTTCAGATTTGCTAGTTTAACTCTTCTGATAGATAATTTAGAGCCGAACCAACAGCACCGTATTTTTGACCCATGTCGGCCACTTTCCAGCTATCAACAACCAAGTAGCGTTTCAATCTAGCATTTTCACGGGCTTGTGAATTTGAAAAGATTTTGGTTTACTATATTACCGTGGCTTTTTTTTGGGTCTGGTATGATACATTCCGTCCAAAATAGTTGTCTAAAATAATTGTTCTGAATCACATTTACTCCAACAAGTTATAATTAATAGATCTTCCAATTTAAATTTTTTACTATTTAAAAAATTATTCCTTAACTCCAAGATATTAGTATTTTTTTTAGTAGTACGACCAACAATGCCCATGACCAATTGACTCCTGCAACAACTTCATGTACCTTTTGATATATTATGGTAAAATAGAGTTATGTTTGTTATTGTTGGCTATATTGGATTATGTAGCTATCTATTATTTTTCCTGCACTTTCCCTAAATTTCAGAAGTGCCAAATCGATTCATTCACATACCTAACCATTGAATTAGCCACTTGCTATTTTCCCTGTGCTTTTTCTTAAATTTTAAAAGTACCGACTTGATTGGTTGCACATAATCTTCTTTACTGCTCCCTCCGGTCTTTAAAAAGATGATATTTTGGACATTGACACGATCCTTAAAATATAACTTTAACCATTAATTTTTATTATAATATATATTTATAAAACACATATAATTTTCATGTATTTAATTTAAATATTTAAAATATATTGATAGTCAAAGTTTTGAAAGTTTGACCATCACTATATCCAAAACATTAGCTTTTTGAAGACCGGAGGGAGTGAATACTTCTGACGAGCTAATGTGGCTGTTCTTTTTTTACATTCTCAAATGCAGATGGTTGCACACACAGCTTTTCAGTTTTGCGAGCAGTATAAAAGAACCACTGAAATCTGTAGGTAGTGTGAGATTATCAGAAACCATTTTGCTAATTTGAACAAATATCATGACCAGCGAGATCGTCCTGATCTACCTGCCCCTGAAAGCTTGCATCTGTACCTTGATACTCGGGTTGAACAACTCAAAATTGCTACAGACCTTTCCCTATGGCAAGTCTGTTCCATAACTCATACAATATTTCTTTTTTATGCTAAGGTAATTAGCTTCACCCACCACCCTCTGCTTGTTGCAGTAAGGCTTCCGATCTGTGGAGGATATCCATGGCTTGATGACCTCGGTGAAGAAAACTCCAAAACCATCTGTTCTGGTTGTCTGTTAGGCCAAGTTAACTAAAATATTACGGATATCTGATAGCCACCTGTATCATGCATATGCATGGCTCAAGCTTTTTAACTTGCCGAAGAGGTATATATCTTCTATTCTGCTTGCTGCACTTTTTGTGCCACCATATGGCCGTAAATACGGTGCTTCTCATCTTGAGCTTGAAAATGAGAGAGATCGTAATTTGTGTGTGACCAAATTTGTCAACTTCTCCCTCGACTCCAAGCGCGAGAACAGTGAAGTGGTTAGCCCTCAACTGTTTTCTAATAGCATCTCCAAGAGAGATTTTTAAAAAGAAACCCTAAATTTCAATATAGGATCCCAACTAATTAGATTTAGAGAGGTGCTTCTATGCTCTTCGTTTTAAAAGTTGCACAACTATTAAAGCATGAATGAATGATAGATGGTGATTACTTACCACTCTTAGATTTAAGGGCTTCAAAGAAATGTTCACTCCAACAATTAGACCCTAAAATCCAACTACCATCTAATTAGATATGGCTCAATCACAAAGTTGCTAAATATAGCTACTCGCCTAAGGGTCCTAAAACAATTTGCTAAATTTTAATAATTTATGGTCTTTGCAGGTGTTCATCTTTTCCACTACGAGCATTTCCAAGAAGGGCCTTAAATATGGTCCTTTTGAGGAAAAGATTAACTTCAAAGACCCTAAATTGTTAAAATTTAGCAAATTGTTTTAGGGCCCCTAGAAGAGTAGCTATATTTAGCAACTTTGTGATTGAGCCCTATCTTCGTTGGGTTTTAGGGTCTAATTGCTGGAGTGGATATTCGTTGAAGCCCTAAATCTAATTAATTGGGGTCCTAAATTAAAGTTTAAGGTACATTTTTAGGGCTCTCTCTTGGAGATGCTCTAAAAGCCCTATAATTCAAGTTAGGGCTATATTTAGAGCCCCTCTGAGAGATGCTCTAAGTGAAGGTTATTTTCAATAACATGGTCTACTTTGAAATAGCCCTAAAAATTTCAAAAGAGTTTAACTCAGTTTTTATTTAGTTTTGATTTGGATTTTCATTTGCATTTTTGTTTGAATTTGTGGTTTTAATTTGTTTTCGCGTTTGGGCCATTTTTCTCTCGCTCTTGGGTCTTCGGCCTGCTCTCCCTAGTCCAAATGGCCGCTTGCCACCAGCCAGTACCGACCCTCTGCTTCGCTTCGACGCGCCACCTCATGCCCGCGCTCCGCCTCGCCGCCTTGGTCACCGACGGTGGATCGTCGCCAGCGCCCTCGCGCGGCGCTCACTTTGCGTCGCCTCCGCCTCCGGCTCTGGATGCTTTCGCTGCACCGCTTCTCCCTCCGCCCAAGCGGCTATAAAACCCCACCCCGACCCGCAGCTCTCCCTCGCCCCGCTCCCTCGCCTTCCCGTGGTGAGCCCTCCCTCTCCCTCGTTTCTCCCAGCCCCAACCGTCGTCGCGCCGTCCCGCACCATCGCCACCTTGCCCCTGCGCCCAACCTAGCGCCCTAACCCTAGCCTCGCCGATGCCCGGCCCCACCTGCATGTCAGCTGGCTGGCCTCGCCGCGTTGGGCCGGCCCAGCTAAGGCCTCGCTCGCACGCGCCCCTGCCTTTCGGCCGAATAGGCCTCCCCCCGAGTGGCCCATTACTGTTCAAACCTTTTTCCATTTTTTTCGGATTTTTAATTGCTTTATAAATCCATTTAAAATCCCAGAAAACCCAGAAAATCCCCGGAAGCCTCAAATATTCCAAAAATACACCATCCAAACCGTTGTGCGCCACTGAGTCCAAAAACGACCTCCGCTCCGCCATTCGTAGCTCCCAAATTTTTTGAAATGACCGTTTTGCCCTCCGACTCTCCCGGCCCGTTTTCGGTTTCCGTTTCAATTTCCTTTTTCGTTTTCATTTCTTGTTTATCGTTTATTTATTTTTGTTCGCCTTTTTGCGCTAGATTCGACTGTCGAGCTGCTGCAGGAGCAGGAGCTGGACCAGTCGGAAGCTGAGTACGACTACGGCTCTGTTTGTTTCGGCTTTTTCATCAGCTTAAAAGCAAAAAAGCCTAAGCCGAAATAAACGACTGACTTTTAGCCGGGTTTTAAAAAACCCTAGAGCCTCTGTATAACTATAAGCCAAAAACCAAGCAAGAGGAGCTTTTTTGGGCTTTTTTTTATGAATTAACTTTTTGCCACTAAAATTCTCCAAAATTACCCACCAAATGCCATCATATATAAATTGAGAATCCCCCTATCTCATTTAGGGTATTTTAGACATTCCATCAATAAGCTATACCATCTAACCCGTTAATAAGCTAGGATACCAAACAGCATGTCTTAGCTTAAAGGTGGACGGCTTAAAAGCTCATTAAACCAAAAGGCTAGCTTTAAACCAAAAAACTAAAAAGCTTAAGCCGAAACAAACAGGGCCTACATCCACTTTGATTTAGCCGATTTCGCCGCCGAGCAAGGCAAGCCGTACTCCATTGATGATATTGCGCGCAATCATGCCTGATATATTAGTAATTAATTTCTATCGTATTATTTTAACTGTATGTTGAATTATTGAAATTCATTATATTAGAATTACATGATGCCTAGTTAATGCCAAATTGTTCTTAAACCTCCTTGATACTGTTGAACCGTATTAAAACCTTGATTAACCCTAGATATTGATTATGCAGCTGTAGTTAATTTTAATCTTGTTAAGTTTAGTTCAGAATCTTTTAAAAAAAATAAAATAAAATGTTGGCGAGCCGCTGGCTCAAAATTTATGAAAGTGCTACAGTCACGGGGACAGTATTGGGCTAACCACGAGGTGGATTTGAGTCCGATCCCCGGCTGATGATTAATGCCTTGGTTGGTTTGGCTGCCAGTACGTGCAGGTACCGGATGGGTTTGTGATTGTTGTAAGGCTTCATCTTTGGCAACATAAGGTTAATAACCCCTTGAGCAAAGTAAATAACTTAACTGTTGCGCTCAACCACAAGTCGGGCTAGTCAGTGGGCCTGTTTCCGACATAGCTCAGTAAATTGGTCATCTCCTGGAAAATTTGATTAAATTGATAGTACCATTCTCGATAGAGAATGGGTATCAGCCTTCCTGGTAGGGAAGTAACTGAAGGGGTTGAATGGAAATGGGTCGTGTCGCGCCATTCTCCAATTCTCACAACGGTAGGTACTCGTTTAGAACAGTGGGTCTTTTGCTCAGGCCCGCCTGTACGGTATTTTGGTATTGTAATATATTCGAGGCTTGCGATGCCTCTTTTGTAAAAACCCTCGGCCGTTAGGTCTTATATTGAATAAATAAGCTGAATTGTTTTTGTCTGGCAATGTACATTTGTCTTTTTTCCAACAGCTAATCTTTCTGAGTAACTGTTGTGATGTTTTGACATGCCTAAAAAAAACGGTCCGTCACATTTTTTTTTCCTGATAAATCTCCTGTCCCCTTGATCGTTGCTGCAAAGGTACCATGCCATACCTCATGGCAGGGTTAACAAAACCGAACGAAATACTCGAATTTCGTTCGGTTTTCGAGATTTTGAGCCCCACCGAAACATAAAACCGACCGGTAAACTGGTCCAGTTCAAAAAAAAAAATTAAAAAAATTTATGCTATGTAAACCGAGCGGTTTTTCGAAAAAACCGAACGGTTTTTCGATCGTCCAAAAGGTTCAACTTGCTGAGCGGTTTTTCGAGAAAACCGAATGGTTTTCGTTTTTTTAAAATTTATTTTGAATGTTTTTTGTTCAAATGCTCGGTTTTGAAACTCTTCGGTTTCTAACGATTTTCCAGCGATTTTTGGCTCGATATTTTTGAATTTCCAATTTCGGTTTTCCATCGATTTTTTCGGTTTCGGTTTTGTTAACCCTGCCTCATGGTTTGATGACATTATTTTCGTATGATGGTTATCTTTTTAGTTCCTAGCTTGGATCTATCTCTGAGTTTAAAAAAAGCTCAGATCTGCCTTTGCTATAGCTCATGGTTTTACATCAATTTTATTTTTATATAAATTTCAGTGCTACCATGGCAGATTTCGCATGCTCATGGCGTCCGCTTTGCCGGTTTCAGTAAAATAGAACTGGGACATCCTTTTGATCTAAAAAAACATCCTACGTGCGTGCTTGCATCGGCTGCATCCTTGCGCCGCGCAGCGCATCTAGCGGATTCCATTTTGTAATACGCTGAGCATGCACGCCGGCCGTGAATGTTTCAGACCGTGTCGCACCAAAGGTTAGCTGCAGTGCAGCCCGCCCACGGGAGGCCCGTCATCGCTCGGTGATCTCTTGTGGCCTGTTTGGTAGCCGCGCTCCGCTCAGTCTGGCCCGTGCGAGCCTGGCCCGCGGGAAACGGCGCGCTCAGCCGTTTCCGCGCGTGTAGAGCTATGGTGCGTTCCGAATTGCATCGGCGGGGTCAGACTGAGCGCGCGGAAACACCAACCAAACACGCGCGGACGGCCCAATCAACACATCGGCGGGGCCAGGCTGAGCGGAGCGCGCGAACCAGGATACGAAATCTCCGAAAGAGCAACACGTCGCGTTGCATACGATCGCCAAAGGAGCAACACGTCGCGTAGCGCTCGAGGTCGCGGTAAGTTTTAACAGGCATGCATGCCTGCAGCGGCCGCGACAACAATTCTGCCGCCGCACATGCGCGGTCCCGATCCGACGCGCGCCATCGGTCGGCAGGTAATAAAGATGGCCTTCCTGTAGCATCCATCCGCACGCGGAGCCGGAACCGGACGGATGGATTCTGATGGGACGCAGCGCCGTCGATAAGACTTGGGACCGTGGATGGAGCTAGCGACGCCATGGTTTGGTTGGGCCTCCCTCCCTCGCCAATCGTCGCACCGGCCGCTTCCTTTCTTCTTCTCCTTCTCCTTTTTTTTGGTGCCCTTTCGCTGTGATGAGGGACGGGACGTGTATGGGGCCCGAGTAGAGGTGGGCGTCGTGCCGTGCCGTGTCGGCCCGGCCGATCGTCTTCGAAACCGTCTTGCCGGCGACTACGTGCCATCGCGTCTTTGGCGTTGGCGACTCACTTTTACGAGCCAAGCGGCCCATTTTGCGCTTGTGCCGTCATACGCCGCCCGACTCCATTTTACTATTGTGACGAACAAAAAAATAAAACAAATCACTACTACTAAACTACCTATTTTAATTACATAAGAGACTAATCACATCAACAAAATGTCAAACATAAATGCAATGCTTGAAGATGCCCAATCAACAATATCCGCCAACTTTTAAGCCTTAATCCGTGATTTCGTGCGGTTCGTGCCGTCTTGCGGCAGACGGCCTCGTCTTGAGTGCCATGCCGCCCGTCGTGCCTGGTTCCGGGCCTCGGCGTGCTCTGATTGCGTCGCCCGGCCGAATCAGCGCGCGGCCGTCTTTGCACCGTGCCATACCATCGTGCTTCGAGCTGGCCCAAAAAAGCCCGGCCCAATGCCCACCTCTAGGCCCGAGAAGGAGAGCCGATTATTAATCCCAAGTAACTGGATACTGAGCTCGATTGCAAGACAGCGAGAGAAAGAAGAAGAAGAAGAAGGAACAAATAACTCACGGCGAAATCGTTTTTGATGTATGTTTCCGTTCAAAATATTTGACGCCATGTCCATTTCTTGTTAGCGCGCACACATGTTCAAAATATTTAGCTGCCTGCATGATGTGTCAAGCTTGCACGTGCAAAATTACTCATTAACATAAGAAAGGGACGATTTTGATTGACTATGTTACTGTTACCTCCGTCAGATAGCGAGGTTGTCTCTGAATAATAGTCAAGATCCAAAAAAAAACTTGGTATATGTGCATCTGCATGATATGTACTGGTACTAGTTGACAAGTTACAGTGACACAAATATATAAAACTGAAAGTCCACGTACGGGATGTCCAGAGATCCAAACCGACCGAGGCAACGATACATTTCTACATGTAAGCACAACCCGTGCAAAAATCGGAATTATACATGCAGGCACGATGCATGATTCGGTAAAACTGGGAATAATCTGCCACTGATTTCGACATTAGTATACTCGTGTTAGGAGATCAAAGCGGGTAAAAATATACGCATCGAGTTTCATGCATCAATCTTCTCAAGGGCTTCAAATTGATCCTCGATCGGGATTTGTCCAGCAAGTTGATCACTTCACTCGTTCACGACTTCATCGAGCAATCCCACACATGCAAAACGGGTTGGATTCGAGCGGATTTTGCTATTTTTGTGTTTTAACTAATTTTTTTGGATTCGGAACTGAATATGGATATGAATCTAGATTATTCGGGATACGTGACGTATTTGGTCGGAAATAGGTAAAGATATAGGGGTAATACACGTATATATAGAATAATATATGTTAAATAAAACCATATGATTACATGACCATAATAGCAAGTTATATATCAACCAAACAACATTAATCCACAATGATAAAAATAAGTAATAACCATGACATGACATAAGTGTTTATACATCGGTCCATAAGAAATTAAGTATTGATCGAGTGATCATAATAGTTACCACATAAGTACTAATACTAACCAACATATGACATGAGTACTGACTAGTGACCATACATAACAATATAACATCAACCAAACCATAATCTTTAAACTTTCAACGGAAGTTTTACTGATCATACATATATTAAGAAAGCAAATGTGATCAGAACTCACAACCATACATATATTAAGAGAGTAGATATCTTCATGGCACATAGGGGGTGAAAACCGGTCTTTGTTCTGAAAGGAATGATTTAGAAGTAAGAATACAGGTAAATAAATAGTCAAATGAAATACTCATCAGTATAGAAATAGAGCCAAGGCAGCCAAAACATACACGCATTAACCATGTATTATGGGCAACATGGGAAAATATATACCATGGCAACGCAACAAAAAGAGCATTATGCCTAATTAATTAACATGAAGGTTCTCTAGATATTGTAGTAGCTTTGATGAACAGCTAGGAGGGGCATAGATGTACACAGATATTTAGTTTCTGGAGCATCAAGCATGTTCTTTCATCTCAGCTGCATGTCATTCAAAAAGGTCAAAGAAAGGCTTTCAGAACCAATTACCCGGATTCCTCCCCAATCCTCATCATTAGCTATTTCTTCTTCGTCCTACAATTTGTAATGTCAAATAGCAAATTAATATATAAGTTAGAGGTAAATGCTAACTAAAGAAGTAAAGGGTGCTATACCACGATCACCGTATTAGCAATAAGAGTATCCACAACCTCGGTATCATTGATGATATATATACAACCATATTACTAGAATCTGGAAATTTTAAAGTAATGCATATTAGTAGATAATAGAGTTTCTTATACAACTATATTACAAACTAAGAAAAAATATAAATTATCATTTTTTCTGGATGCGACTACCAGTACAGGTGTACAGATCGGCTTGCCAACATAAAATGGTAAAACTGGCAATGCATGCATTGACATCCATATATATCACCACCATTGATTGTACTCAACCATTCGATTATTCCTTGAGTAGCGAGGAAGCTGCATATATAAGGGGACAGACAGACGAGTAATATAAACATTAAGGTTTATTACCGGTACAGTATAGTACTAGTACACACAAGTGACACAACTTACGTACATACGTAACGTTGAGGACCACAACAATACGAGAGGAATTATTAATACGTATCATCGAACACGTTCAGACGTTCTTCTTCACCGCGAGAAGAAACGAGACGACGACGACCAAACATACACGGAGCACGTACGCGTAAATATCGGGCGTTCAAACGACGATGGAGTTGTCTAGCTTGAGCTCGTCGGCAGCCTCCAAGCCGGCCGCCACGGTGGTACCCGCCGAGGCGGCGGCGGCGCGCGCGGACGTGACGTGGTCGTGCACGCGAGCGGCCATGCCGTCGAGCCCGGCCTGCAGTCGCGCGACGAGCGCCTCCCTGGGCGTGCCGCGCACGGGCTCGCACTCGAACTCCCACCGCAGCTCGCACCCGCCGGCCGCGGCGTCCGGGGAGGCGGGGACGACGCGGAAGGTGGCGAAGAACAAGCCGAAGCCCATGTTGTTGTCGTTCATCTCGTAGCGGAAGAAGCGGCGGGCTGGGTCGTGCTCGAGGAGCGTCTCGTGCGCCCAGTCGGCGGGCAGCCCGTCGCCGCGCGGGGTGCCCTCGCAGTAGCGCACGCACCCCGGTGCCGCCGCGCCCTGCGGGCCAGAAGCCAGCCGGCACGCCGCCACGCGCGGGTGCCACTGGTGAAACGCCAGGAAGTCCGACAGTAGCGCCCACGCCTCGTCCGCCGTCGCCGCCGGCACCGCCGACACCGCCCGCCCCTCCCACTCCCACGACTTGCGTTGCGGTACAGCATTGGCGCCAGCTGCCACGTCAATCGACGACGACTCTGCCATGTGTATACAGCTCTAGCTAGCTCGCTCCGTGCTGTACTGCAGTGAAGACTGTGTTGTACGTACGTGTCGAGTGTGTGTGTGGTGCCTACGGGTTCGAGCTAGGCAATTTATAGGTGCGCGCGCGCTCGTGCTCGGTTTTTTTGGGTTTGGGTGGCCCGGACAGGCCGGGATATGTCATATGTGTGTGTACTTTTGCGGTTGTGCGGCTTGGACTTTGTACGGTGCAGCACTTGAATTGGATACTGGTTTAGAGTGTGTTTGGTTGGTGGGTTAAGATTGAATGGAATGGTATTGTACTATTTTATTTTATTGTTTTGAGTGAATGAAAATGTAACCGTATCTATAGATAATATTTTTTAAATTTGTATCCCACATCTAGGTTGGGATGGTTTCATTGAAGCAACCATATACAAGGATGATTTTTTCTTGAACCATCTCATACATGTACCGCATACACATGGATGATTTTTGTTTCCTTGCATCACATTTGCGGCGTCCCACGTGACAGGGGCATGCATGTACAGGCCACAATACATACCTGCAGGTTTACAGCAGTGAAGTAGAAAATTCTCAATAGGGTATATCTAAACACTTAGATATGGATAATTCCACTTCCTTCGATCCCCCCTGTCTCCTTATTCTTGAGCTAACACTTCAACGGGGGATTTCGCTTCTTGATCCTGAAAAAACGGGAGAAAAAAAACGTCTCCATTTCTCCTCATGTTTCAACGGCTCTGCATTCACAGATCAGAAAATCACAAAAAAAAATTTATTTTCAAAATTCCAATCACCACGTTCCATAAAATCCCAAATGTCCAAATAAGAATCAAGAAGTTGAAATCGAGGACTTACAGAGACGGATGCTAGCTCCTGCTCTATGCGACGGCGCCATATGCCGTCCTCTCCACACCACCGTCTGGTGTGGAGAATTGGGGAATGGATGGGGATCGAGGAGAGGAATTGTTGTGGGCTGTGGAGAGGAGTGTTGTGGTTTTGGGGGGCTTCGGGCGGTTGCGAGCTAGATGCCCAGGTGCCAGGTGAGGGACATCTTGATCCGTCACGTTGGAGAATTTACCCCTGTATTTTTTTTTTCTTCAATTTTTTGGAACTGCCGATACATATATACCCTGTGTTCGTAGTACTAGTTTCATTCCTACTCATCGATATATTATGGTACTAATCTTTAAATGCTCACAAGTCGCAACCCACAGCCTGGTTCGTATCCTCCTGAGAAATTACAGTAAAATGGTTTGGTGAAAGTCGTCGAACTCTAGTCACCAACTAGAGATCGAGGCAAGTGCTACACATCTGAGTTAGGGCATCTCCAATGGTGCCACTTCAGCTAGCTATAAAGGTGCTAACTCAGCATTTTGCTTATGTGGATGAGAGAAAAGGAAGAGAGGGATATAGACTGACTACTAACTTATAGTCAGACTATAGTTGATTCCAAGGCATTTATCACCTCTTACATATGGACCCATATTTAATTTTGTAGACAATGCTATAGCTAGTCCATTGGAGAGGTTGTCTATTAGCTATCTATAGATGACATGTACACTTCTTATAGCTAGTAGTTGACTACACCATTGGAGATGCCCTTATGCAACGGTTGGCCTGATCCTAGTATACAAATTGCTGCAATCATTGTGATTCATGGGCAAGTCTCTGTAGGTCTTTTGTTCTCCCTAGTAGCACTAGAGATCGCTTTGTCTAGTTAGTCCTTGACACCATCGAGATTACAAGTGACTACCGTATCGTGTACGAACTGCCTGATCGTGATGCACGCCCTTAACTACTATTAACTAATGTGTTGCTAACTTTTTAGTGCGTTGCTTCGCTCAAATGACGCGCCAGCTTTATTATACGCGCAGCCATCAAGCCATGGACCAGACCTACCCGCTCGATCGGGCCAAGCAAACAAACCCCCCGACCGAGCCCATGCGGTCATGCACGGAACGATCGGCACAACACAACGAAGCGCACGCAGCCGGGGGGGCCCGGCGGAATTATTCGGCGATGACGATGCCTTGGGTTAACTCGCTATCCAGATTAAAATCTAGGACCAGTTGGCATATCTAGAGGGTGGTCTCGGTGGGCCACAGTCCACCCAAAAAACTCTCAGCTTAAGGTCTAGGATTGGAAAGAAAAAAAAAAGAAAAAACTCCTCCATGAACGGCGTCGGTTCGACTCTGCCGGCGCCACTGCCAAGTTGGACCATTCATATCCAAAATCCTGGATACGCCACTGTCTAGAACGTATGCTAGTGTAAGATAAACGGACGAAGCATCAACCGAACTATTCGAAAGTACTACTAGATGATACTATAAGAGGCGCGCACGGTCCAACCAAATGTAGGGGTGCGCTAGCCCTAGATGCCTCACCGGTGAATCCACCGTAGGGGCGCAAGGGGGTAGAGCAATGGCTAGCTTGTTACGCTCTTGTTACTTTTCTACTATATCTCTGGTTAATTTGATCTTAAGATTACTGTTTTAACATTATTTTAGTTTTTAGAATGCACCGTCCATTATTACATACTCCCTCCGTTCCTATTTGTAGGGCGTTTTAGTTTTTGTTGGAAGTTCCGTTTTGTAAGACGCATGCATTAACTGGCGCATGCATAAGCAGATTAATCGGCGTAATTACCAACCGTATGCATGAGTAGGCGTGGCCAATGGGCGCCCCCAGGAGTTATTACCAACTGCATGCATGCATGAGCATGGCCAATGGTCGCTGCATGCAGAGTGAACGAGGCATAATTAATTACAGTTAATTAGAGGAAATTCGGAAAACAAAACGCATTGATAACTTGTATTGGTCGTTGCAAAAAAACTTATACGCCCTACGTATGGGAATGAAGGGAGTATTATCCTTAATTATTTGTTATTTTAACTTTATTGCTTATCAATTTGAATTACTGTTCTTGCGGCGCTCACTCTAACTATAGTTTTGCACTAGCACCCGCTTGGTTTTTATCTGCTTATACGTGTGGCAGGCATACGACCAGAACGAATTGGCAGACGCAGCGCTACACGCTCGTCGTAGTCGTTGTGGCCGCGTGCAGGCGCAGCTGGCCAGGCTTGCTGTAACGCGCTGCATTGCGTTACCTGCACAGGTAGGGCTATGCACGGTTTTATCGAATTGAAAAAACCGTGCCAAAAAACCGAATCGAACCTGTCAACTCAGTTTGATTGGTATACGATATACGGTATGGTATAGCAAAATTTTGATTCTTAGATAAAATCAAAATAGAAATAAACTGAATATCAAAATAGAAATAAAATACATGTATAATTAGATAAAGTAATGGTCAAATGTGTATAAAGTATAGTATCATATGAAAATAATATCACTAGATTTGTCAAAGTAATAATCAAATGTGTGTAATAATTTTTACTAACGTATAATTAGATAGGGTAATGGTCAAAGATATGCATTATAAACCATATCAATATCCAAAGCGATAAATGAAAAAGAATATTTCATGCTAGTCTGGTAAATATGGCATTTACCGATACCGAATCGAAATATTATACTATTTATTGATACCGAAATAAAATTCTATTCGGTATATCTGATATCGTATTTCAATTATCGTATTTTAAAAAAAACTGTATTTACCAAACCATATATATATCAATTATACTATGCGCAGGGCAAGCTGTGGTTGGACTTGGGGCCTTGGGGGAGGTGTGGGCGCGCTCTTAATTATCACGACGTCACAACTCACAAGCATAAGATCCAATGAAATCCTGCTCGGAGTCGGAGCGGTGATGATGCTGTGATTGGGCCGTCCAACCAGCTAGGTGGATGCGCGAATTGATGGTGGCAGCGCCCTCTGCATCTTAATTGCGTGCGATCGATGGAGCGCATTGAATTCTGTTCCCATCGATCGATGTGTCTTGAAAATATTTCCATTGAATTCTATTTCCATCCATCGATGGAGCACATTGAATTCTATTTCCATCGATCGATCATGTAGTGTCTGTTTAGATCTACTAGTTACATGCCCGTGCATTGCTACGAAAAACAAAATTGATAACGAAAAATAAAGATTAAAAACTAAAAAAATTATTTCACAAGATCAAACATCTATCTTTAACGCTTTGTTTCTTGCGAAAGCTGGCTAATTAAAACAATGCTTCGTTTTTTGCGTAGGGCAATTAAGCAGGGCAATTAAGTAGGGCAATTAAGCAGGGCAATTAATGACATGGGTATAACTCACCACTGCCACCAACTGTTGCTTTATAATAGTAGAGATTAGGCTAAACTTAATGATGACCTGTAAAACCAGGTCTCTATGAGTCTTGAATAGTGCGACCTACATTTAATTTAGGTCTTTATATTGGATCGATTTCCAACCATGGTCTGAATTCCCTGCCTGTATATCAACCATCACACAAGTCTCTCCTTTGCACATAGCACACATGAGAACGGCCTCTTTATATAGAGGTGAACCCCTTTGGCCTCTTGGATAGAGACGCATATAGCACGCCCCCTTGGGATGGTTACAGGCCTGAATAGACCTCCAAATATCCAAACAGGCCGTTTTAGAGGCCGTCGTTAGAGAGAGTCTTAACGGTTAATAGTTGGCAATAGTTTCTATCTAATATTAGCTAGCTAATTATTAGCTAAATAACTATTAACCGAATGATATTTGGATCCACTAGCTAATATATGACTAATAAATACTTAGGTTGATCAATTGTCCAGAATACCCCTGCTATTAGCTGTTATTGGTGGTAGACGCGAAGGGTATTTTGGTTAAATGCCACCTATTAGCTGCTATTAACTGAGTTTAGCTAGCTAATGAAATAACCATTAGCTGGGTGCCAGCTAATAGTTAGTTGACCTATTAGCTGGCTATGTTTGGATCACTCTAGCTAATTTTTAGCAGCTAACTGTTAGTTGCATGGATCCAAGCAGGCCCGTAGTATTTTGAGCACTCGTTGGTTGGAGAACGGGGTGCGCGCTCAGTTCGTTCGTCCGTATCGAGTAGTGTGCTCGACGCGAGCGCTCGTTAGCGGAGGGTGTAGATATACGTGTGAACGTGTGTTGTAGTTCGTCAGTTGTTAATTTTTTTTAATGAAATACTAGTGTTTTTAATTACTTTTTTAAAAAAAGTATATACTATGTTATGATTTTAAGATAATATTTCACCATCTTTTTTTATATACTTATCTTATTTGCATATTTTCAAGATTATTTAATACTATATATTAGAATAATACACACTATAAAATAAGCGTGTGTTTTTAGTTTGGTTGTTGTTTTTTAAAAATAAAATGCTAGTGTTTTTTATTAATTTTTTTAAAAAAACATATATTATTTTATGATTTTAAGATAATATTTCACCATCTTTTCCTTATATACTTATCTTATTTGCGTATTTTCAAGATTATTTAATACTATATATTAAGAATAATACACATTATGCAATAACAATAAATAGTCTAATAAAAAGGGCAACGGGTCTTTTGTATCCTTGTCTTGAATAGCGTGCAAAAAATCATAAAACCTCATCTATTCAGTGGCCCAGGAAGCAGTGATACTACTCCACCTTGTGTGATCAGTACCGACGACAAGCTCTACCTGGAGGAACAGCTGGGAGCCTGCAACTGAGGTTGAACATGGAATTGGCTGTTCCAACAAAGGACTGGTTAGTTTGGCTATAGTTCATTGCAGGGATTGATATTGGAAACCAGGCCAGGTTAACCTTTTTTTTAATAATAGATAATCAAGCTCCTCCCGATACCGATTTTCGCCGAAAATCGCCAGAAATCGCATGGTTTCAAAAAAATAACGATTTTCTCTCGATTTTCACCGATTATCGTGATATTTTGACCGGTCAATTGAATGTTTCTCGAAAAACCGATTTTGGAATGATTTTTTTCTCAATTTTCGCCGATTATCGCGATATTTACGTCGCATATTTTTTTTTGAATTTAACCGATTTATCGACCGGTTGCAGATATCATACCTGAAAATCGCCGAAATTATGAACCCTGAACCAACCAGGCAATTACCAGTTCAAGTATGGCTTCGCTTTTCTGTCTTGGTAAAAGAGGTTTTTGAGTAGGTACTGTCTACTACTCTCTAGGCTATGGTTCGAGGGGAAAACCGCGCAAAATGACGACCAAAGTTAACCAGGACAAACGTGTGCAAGATGCGGTAAACGAACCCTGCTGTGGATCTGCACACAGACACATGCGCGGCACCGAAAAAGTGCCACGCCGCTGACGACGTGACGCGGGTCTGCAGAGCCTCTCAGAGCCGGGTTTAAATTGCATGTAACACGAGCCACGCACGACCAGCGTGACCCAGGCCTGCACTGCATGATTTGCATCGCTTGCGATGGCATCAGCCTGCCTGCTGCCTCCTGCCTGAGCTGTCCTGCATGAACAGCATCATGCAGACAGGCATTCATCAGGCAGACTGGCATTCATCAGGCCGGCCCGCGCTCGTGATTGCTGCCTGATTGAGGTCATCACAGCTCGTCACGTCCGGCGGCCACGCACGTCGGGTCCTCCTGTGCCCGCCCCAGCGGATGGTCAGCAGCTGAGAAAAACAAAACCTCTCGTGCGGCGGAGACGGACGGAACGAGGCGTTGGGTGGCAATGTAGCACCGGCATGCGCCATGGCGGCCGTACGTGTTGATCATTGTTGGGGCCGCATGGCGCGCAGCAGCGGCTAAGGAGAGCTAAACACTGCAGTGCTTGTACAGTCGCACGCCTACTGTGCAGTTGATTTGTCCCCAACCGATGATCGATCGGTCGTACGTTCGTACGGTGAAAATTGAATTATCCATTTTCTTTCTTCTTTCCCAGATCGAAAGCAAATGAATTAAAAGTTTAAAACTTTACAAACCAGAGACATTCAGCTGTGCTTCCATTTGATCATAGGTACTGCACCCTCTCATAAATAGTTATCATTTTGAACATCGATGTGTTCTTTGAAACACATATTTGATCACTATTTTCTATTTCTAAAGTATATTCTAATGATTTAGTAATACATATGCGATTTTGCTTTTTTGAAAAATAGATCGTTGCCGAACTCCCTTTTATGATATTTTTACATTATATATTATATGAGAGAACTTACTATGTTTCTCAATACTTGTCACATCAGACCAAAGCTTTCTTCCCTAAATAATTACATAGCAAAACATTAAATATAATATAACATTTTTCATTTGTATCATCATCTGTTAATTTCATCATTGAAATGCTTGTCTCTTTCTTTCAATATTTTTTTAGTGCACACAACATAGCTTATACTGATATACCTGAGTGAACATATGCCGATGTATCACCCTCTTGATCTCTTCATTCCTTGGGGGTCCGCCAAATAAAGAATCAAAATATTTTCTTTTTTTTTTCTTTGATAATTTTTAGCATATTCCGTATATCCTTTATGACTGTAAAAAAAATATATCCTCAACTTTTATTACATAATAGTTAATAATATACACATGCAAATTAAATCCATTACCTTATTTTATATTTTTTTTCTCAAATTACCATATTTTTAGAATTTTAATTCTAAATAAAAGAAAATTTTATATTTTTCACTTATTATGAAATTAAAAACAATCCTTAAATTCCTTTTATATTTATTCTTTTCTTCATTTTGCTGTTATTCTTATTTAATTTAATGTTCGAATGAAAATCAAATGGCTAATCTCCTTTTGTTTTTTTATTCAGAATTTGTGTTATTTTTTATTTTAATTTTAATTTTTTATTTAATTCCGCATATTATCTTAAAATCATAAAATAATATATGCTTTTTTAAAAAAATAATAAATCAAGCTTGTGCAATAACTATCTCTAAAGGTTGTCTCTAGAGAAACACTTTTGGCTATAACATTAAAGTTTGTACAATAACTATCTTTCATCTATATCATCTAGAGTAAGCATATTTGCTCCAACACCGGCTTTTGACTGGCGATATATAGCACGTTGTTTCCCATACGATGTCAGGTGCTAAATAAAAGTTGGTTCTCTTTTCTCTCATTTTTTTTTCTTATTCTTTTACATCGGACAAAGCTGATGTATACATACTAATAATAAACTAAGATAATTTTACTATAAATGCCCTAATACTCACCGGCCAGCGGCACGTGCCCATACCGCATGTGGAACCCCTTATTTATTTGTTGACTTGGCGATTTAAAGACTGGACTAAGATTTCTTTCTTTCTTTTTCCTTAAGCTTTACTCTTAAACTGCACAAAGCAAGCAGTCATCCCATTGCAGCAACCCTTTCTATTAATTAAAAACACGAGCGGTTGTGTTTGTTGGTCTGGACAAGTCACATCACATCGCCTATCAACTCGTTATTAATCTTCAAAAAGGAAATATAAAGAAAGAACTTGTTATAGCTAGGTTAATCTTCACAACATGGTGTGATGTGACTTGTGAAGGCATCACTGGTTCACTATGTTATGTATCCTTCCTTGGTAAAAGAGCGCCATGTCATGTTGCCATTGGTGCAATCAAAGCAAAGGTAAAATCATACTCAGGGCCTGCTCTTTTCAGAAGTCATCCCTGTCATTACAAATACCGTTTCAGGCACAGCAACGATGATTTTTCATGTAACACCGGACTCGAACTTTCGACGGACGCAACAATGGCAGCACGATCGACACGCCCTTGTGATCGAGGACAATGCCTTGCAGTCAAGGAGGAAATTAACAATCCGAGCGATCGGCCGAGTTCTATCAGGTGCAGGTACACATTTCCGTCGAGGAATGCGACCTGACACGCCCGATCGAAACCGTTTCGCCGTCAACGTCCTAATCGAGGAGCAACGTGACAGAGAGTGTATACTGCACTGTCGTTGATAATGAGTAGTATTTCTTTGCATTATTTTTCTCAATATAAGTTACATAAACCTTAAAGCAGATGAATGAGTGAGTAACTATTATCTACTCTTTATTTATATTTTAATATCGATATAACTTTCGAATAGCAATGCTAGAACCACCTTATCCGCTAGTAGTGCTGCCACTACTAGAAACCGAGCCATCAGTACCGATTCTAAACCAGCTACAGTGCCGATTTTGGAACCGGTACTACTTATCCGGGACTGATACCTCAAGTGCATCAGTACCGGTTCAGTGGTGGGACTCGAAATCAAAATATATCGAGGATGGTGGGACTCGAACCCGCAACCTCGTAACCCCTATAGCTCACCCTTCTAACCCACCCACCCACCATCGCGTACTGATATACATAGAATATGTATTGTTTTTGAACTTTTCTGAAACGAGGCATTAGTACCGGGTCGCAACACGAACCGGTATTGATGTGAGGGCATCAAGATCTGAACCGCATCAAAGCCCACGACGGCCCTCAGAAGCGTGAACCGCATCTTGATGAATGCATCGATCTGTTCAAATTCAATCGGTACTGATGTACCGGTAGAAAAGCCCTGTTTTATAGTAGTGTGCAGTGCGATGGATTGTGCTGCCTTAACGGCCTGGTGTGCCGCTTGTCTGTAGTTGCCGATTACGTGCAATAGATTTGCATTTAGGTTTCATCCCTAGTGAAGAAGAAGATCAATGGATGTACAGTGCAGTATCCGAAGTAGTGGAGCCAGCACGCAGTTTCTTTTTTTGCTTGGAACCAAATGTCGGTCGAGCTGGTCCCGGCTACGTACATGCCATATGCGTTTCTTCGCGTAGTCCAATGCGATGCTAATAGGTAACTTGGGCTAATTACTGGATGCGACACTGTTCTGTGCCGTAGAGTCTAGCTACTGAAAGAGAACTTTTTACCAAACTGCACTAACATCACGTTATTATGGTTCTAAATAAAGTGTGGCGGGTAATAACTTGTGAGCAAGTATCTTTTGTACGAGTGGTGCTTCTATGATTTTTCCTCTTAAAATAAATGAAGGGGTAAGTAAATACTATCTACATTTTATTTTTATTCTAATATTTATATAATTTTTTAAAAAGAAAAACATAGAAGCTGCTCTCTTCTATCATTCTCCTGGAGAAAAAATGTATTATGGCATTCTGTGTTGAGACAGGGGAGTAAGTGGCCGAAAACGAACAAAGGATGAACGTGGGCTCCAAGAATGGGCTGGGCCGGTTTAGGGCCGACAAAAATATATATGCAAGGACACCTCAAAGAAAGGCTAATTTTGGTCCAGGAGAAGCCGCACAATCTGCAGAGCAACAGCGTACCTGAATCCTCCTGAGCAAATCAAGCCTCCTCCTTTCCTGTTGCGTTCGCAGTTCACACGCGGCCGGAGTGAGTGATACAATCTCGCGAGGCGATTACTCTCCTGTGTTTGCTTAATGATTTGCTAATGGAGCAATGCGCAAGCACATTCTGTTCTTCCACCCAAGAGATCCATCCCAGCATTGGAATATTCCTCGAGACAAGACCAGAGATCCCCATTGCTGCACTGTGCGTACGTGGAAAGACGAAGACGAAGGGTACCAGTACTGCATGCAGTTTTCCCTTTGGCGATCTCTCTTTATTTGCGTGTGTGGACCGGAACACGTGCACACCCGGAGGCAGAGAAGCTTTGGCCAATTTGGCCCTGTACTCTTTGTTTTATTTTTGCTATGTTCAAATGAAATTGTAAATCTAGTCCTTTTCTAACCTCAAAGACATCAACAGATGATACGTATCATCTGTCTCACTCTTCTATCGTAGGAGGTCATCGATACTGCAGTACCTCCCGTCAGCGCAGCACGATCAGGCTCCCGAACACAACGCAGTATGTCAGGAGGGCTCACCACATGGTACCACCATATGTAAGCTTGATAGGTACCTATTGTGGTCCCACAGCAGGAAGGTGGGACTCTTGCTACGCTTTGTTGGGGAGCTACTGCAGTGGTTAGAGCCGATGCGGACCTATGATGCTAGCGACTTGCTCAGTAGGGGAGCACGGTAGGTAACACATATTGTTTGTCGGTGTTGTTTTCGTGTTCAAGAAGGAGACTGGATTTGTAATTTGTTGGTACGATTGCTAAAGATAAAAAAACAACGCAATAAAGGCCATGTAAACCATGGCTTCAAAGGCAGGCACTGCGTCTGCAAGATCTGAAACCATGTGCATTATTGAAACTACAAAGGTGTCCAGCATGGTTTACCTTTACCCTTTTCAGGACGTTTCTCGCGTCGCCTTGCTCTTTTCTTCCCCCTCCGCCCCGGCTCCTGTCCATTTTCGAGCTGAAGTACCACGGACGATTAAGCTCTGCACCACATGTTTCATTCGCACTTTGCAGGAATTCAGGTCGTCTGATGATAAGTTACAGAAACAGATTTAGAGTATTTCTAACCGAGCTAAAGATCAGAATGTTTTTAATCTTGCCTGAATAAACTAGCTTTCATTTTGCTAGCTCTGCTGTAACTAGGAGTCATTATGCTATGAACAATTTCACTAGGCCAGATTTAAGTGGGATTCGAAGCAATCCTTTGTGAGCATCTCCCTTAAGAAACCCGCTGTTCAGATACTTGTAGACGTAATCGACTGTTGAGCTACATTTACTAGTCACTTAAATCGATCTGTGGTTCAGCATGTGTGTAGGATGATGGCAGGAGGATTAGTCGATGAAACCAAACGAAAGAGAGCGTTTGATGGAAATAGTTTACTCCCAAATGGAGCAAAGCGAGACAGAAAGCAAAGTGCACTACAGTATACTATACCTGCTTATATAAAAGGAGCAAAGCTAGTTAGCCATGCAGGCTATTTTAATTTTTAAGGCCACCTTTACCTCGGATAGGCTCGATTGCACAGCTGCAGTGTATCACTCTTTCTCTCGACTCTATTAGTACTACTTGTTTTGAAAGAATTTTTTTATACCCCAGATAACTTTAATTAGCACATAGTTTGAGCAACACCTTCTACTCATGTTATAATAGGTCAATTACTCGGCCTGGCTCACACAGGTCCTAGTATTCTTAGCGGTGAAGCTATCTGTTTCTGCATGCTTGCGTTCTCTCTTCTTCTTCTTCTTCTTTTTTTTCTGAAGAGAGGACGGCAAATTCTAAGTCCACTGCTTGTAGTTTTCCAAGGAATGGCAATGCACAATAGGAGTCGTATGCCGAGAACACTGACCAAATGATCTACGGAAGAGAAGACTAGGACGTAGGACCTAAGAAATGGCCTTGCATAATAGGCATATATATCAATATATGAAGAACGCAAGCCCACAATCTTAGCCATCCGATGTGCTCTGGATTGATCATCATTTGTTCTATCATGTTCGGAACTTTTTCTTTCTTTGCCCCCCCTTACTTATCGGATTTCCAAATTTACTCCAAATACAAGTCCTTCCATTGGAAGTCCAACAAAAATTGGAGGTTGGTATATGGAATCTACTAGCTAGCTAGGCACCAAGTAGTACTTACTACCCTACACTCCACAGTACTGCAGCGCACTAGCAAAGACCGATCAAAATCAAAAGCACACCAAGGAGGCAAAGCAAAGGGGGCCTCGTTTGGCGAAGGGCCCAAACTAGCGTTGCTTTTGTTCTGCGTCTTCGGTGGAGTTGCTTTTTTTTTTTTCTCATTTCTACCTCCACCAGAGGGGACACCATGTTGGGGAGCACCAGCCCACTTGCGCACCAGGCATCCATCTAATCTGGCAGCTGACAGTCTCCAAATCCTCTGCATCGCAACCAGAATTGGCACTTAATTATACACACAGAAATGGATCGTATGGATTTGTGTTGTATCTTGATCTCAAGTGGAACCCCGTCGAAAAGAATCCTGCCAATGTCTTTTAGTATGACTCGAAAACATCAGGTTGCAAATCTTGCATGCGTATGCCTTGTCCAGTGTTTTCATTCTTTTACTAAGCATATGCAGTGTTGTGGTTCTGGCATGTGTTTCTGTCATTTGCTGTTACAAACCCAGCCATGATTAACGGAGTTAGGAAAGGCTCCCGCAAACCATGCATTTCTTAGTATGCACTGCAGGTGGTGGGCTCCGTTGGCCAGAAAAGTCGATGCATGAATCCCCTAATTAAACTCCAGCTTAAAAAAAAAAAAGGGCAGCACAAGCAGAGTACTAATCCTCCTCCGTCTTCGAGCTCCGAGCCCATGAGTGCCAGCTTTAGCCAAAGCTGTCTAGCTATATGCTGGTATGCATACACGCAAAGGAGGAGGAAGAACAAATAAGTTCCTCACTTGCACACCAAGGAATTTATGAGCTACCTTTTCTCCAAACCGGGAGACTATTCTCTTCTCCTTTTCTTTTGGCTAGGAATGAGAAATAGGCTGTGCTAGCTCTTGCCAGCGATTTGTGTCTTGATTGTGTTGTTCTCTCTTCTAGGTCTGCGATGCTGAAGCAACGTGTGTTTGTACCCAATCTGTTGTTTGTTAAGGTAAACGGCTGGCATTTGCTTGGTTTTCTAGCTGGTAATTATTTGTCAAAAAGGGGGGAACCGAAAAATGTATGAAAGGTGTGAGGTGTGATTATTTTCTGTGGGCTTTGTGCATCCGTAGCATTCAGGTTCTTTCCTGACCAAGATCGACGCATGATCCCTGCACCACCATGGATGCGATGCCATGCCATGTGTTGGAACGAAAAATCTCAAATGCCGTATCCCGGTTGTAATTTCGCACCGTATTAAAGCGCTTTTTTTGGCGGTGCTGTTTCGAGCTGGCCAAGCCAAGCAGGCACGCCGGTGTTCACAAATATAAGACGTATTATCTCTACTATTCTAAAGCACCACTTGGTGGCAGTGGTCCATTCTACACGTCATTAATTGCCCTGTTTAATTGCTCTACTTAATTGCTCTGCTTAATTGCCCTACTCAATAAACGAAACGTTGCTTTAATTAGCCAGCTTTCACAAGAAACGAAGCGTTAAAGATAGATGTTTGATCTTGTAAAATAATTTTTTTTATTTTTTAATCTTTATTTTTCGTTATCAATTTTGTTTTTCGTAGCAACGCACGGGCATGTAGCTAGTATATTCTAATGCAAAATTAATATAACTAGCAAGGTGGTATGTGTACTTGCGCGTCCGTTATCCTTAAAGCATGTTTAAATGACTTGGTAATACATATGTGATTTCAGTTTTTAGAAAATAGACCGTTGCAGAACTCTATTTATGATATTTTGGTATTATATATAAGGAGAAAATATATTCTCTGTTTCGCAATATTTGTCACGTGTGATCTAAATTCTCTTCCTCAAATACTTGCACAGCAAAATAGTAAACGTAATATAACATAACATTTTCTATTTATATCATCATCTCTTAATTTAATTATTACAATATTTGTCTCTTTCTTTCAGTATTTTTTAGTGCACATTACATTGCATATATCGGTATAGCCAAGTAAACACTTCTCAGTGTATCACTCTTTTAATCTCTTTATTCCATGGAGGCCCACCAAATAAAGCATTAGAATGTTTTTTTAGAATTTTTGATTTATTATATATTTTATTGGATATATTTATGGGCTTTTATTACATAATAGTTAATAATATATATATGTATATACATATACACACAATTCAAATTCCTTATTTTTTTTTCTCAAATTAGCATATTTTTGGAATTTTAATTCAGAATAAAACAAAATTTTATATTTTTCACTTATTATGTAATTAAAAAAATAATCCCTATTTTTCTTTTATTTTTATTCTTCTGTTATTTTTGTTGTTGTTGTTTTATTTAATTTTGAATTTTAGGTTTTAATTTAGAGTTAAAATCAAATGGCTAATTCCTTTAGTTGTTTATTCCAAATTTATGTTAATTTTCATTATTATTTTAATTTAATTTGCACATCATTTTTATATTAGGATTTGTATACAAATCCAACTGGTAATTTTTATTTAATTTTGATGTTGAATTTCAGTTATGTACCCATTTTTATTTGATATTAATTCCTCATATGCCAATGAGATTTTGGAAAAATACATGAAGGTGTTATTTACATGTGGGGTTAGGGCCCACATGTTAGGACACAATGAGTGGTATATAAGGGATGAGGTTAAACTTCAGTGGCATATAAGGAGTTGCCTCTTTAATTTGGAGTTCGTATGAAAGTTAAATGACTGGTTACCTTTTATTTTTTATTTCAAATTTCTATTATTTTTTATTGTATTAAGTATAGAACCTTTCTTCTAATCTAAGCCATTAATTTTATTTAATTTCAAATATTTTTTAGGTTAGGTTTTATATACAAATCCAACTTCTAATTATCATCTAATTTTATTCTGAATTTTAGGTATGTCTAGATTTTAATTTTGAGTTCATATGAAAATAAAAATTTATTGTTATTTTTTATTTAATTTTGAATATCAATTTTAGGTTAGATTTTATATACAAATCCAACTGCTAATTTTTTTCTCTAATTTTATTTTAAAAAAAATTAGCTATGTATAGGTTTAACTTTGACTTCATATGACAATCAAGTGATTAATTTCTTTTTATTTTGTATTTGGAATTTCTAATATTTTTTATTGTACCTATCATGGACTTTTTCTTTCAACATAAACCGTTATAGCTCGAATATGCTAGATAAACGGTTAAATGTTGCCGCTCGCTGCTATTCTGCGATCAGTCAATGGGATCTATGCCGCCACATCAAATTCGTTTCCTTCGATGCTGTTCTCTGCTACCTGTCATCTTCCTCCATGAGCTGATGAGCACCTACCTCGCTCGTGTATGCGCTGCTTTCTCCTGTTCTCCTGCTCCAGCCAGCCTCCACGTCCAAGCCGCTACTTGCTGCAGTTGAGAAGTTCAATCTACCTGTCTTGCTGTCGGGTTTACGTTGATGTTCTATAGCTTTCGTCATGCACATACCATAGCTTTCGTGATGCACATACCAGCCTTCTACAACAGAACGATGCTGCCACTACTACAAATAGACTTATATTAGACGTCTTATCACAGACGGTTTTGATAAACCGTCTATGATGAGGAACATCACAGACGGTTCTATATTGCAACCGTCAGCGACAACATCATATACGGTTCTATTTAGCAACCGTCTGTGATAGGAGCAATAATACAGACGGTTTCTAAATAGAACCGTCTGTGATGGCTATAGAGTCATTATAGACGGTTCTATTTGGAAACCGTTTGTGATATGCCAGTCATCACAGACGGTTCTAGTATAAAACCGTCTGGGATGACTTTCCATATGGTTAGTAAAAATGTCATAACTTTTGACTCGTAATTTCGATTGAAGCGTTCTTGTGCTTTCTAGAATCAGCATGTTGAGCTCTTGAATTTCTCCTTTGGTACAAAGTCTGATTCAATCTGTAAGTAGGAAATTCGAGCACGTTTGGTAAAATGATCATAACTTTTGACTCGTAACTCCAATCGGGGCGTTCTTTGGCTCGTTGAAAAGATAACGAAAAGTATCACCCGAGATGGCTTTTTTCACAAACGGTTCCAATTTAGAACCGTCTGTGATGTCTTTTTCACATACGGTTGGAAAACCATCTGTGATGATTACGAGTCATTACTGACCCATTCTTACTGACGGTTCACAAAACCGTCTGTGATGACGTTTGTGAACCGTTTGTAATAAGGTTTTCTGTACTAGTGGTCCTTCGTCGAAGGATATATAGTTCCCAACGACCGTGCCGTCATGGACTTCACCGGACAAGCCGTTGAGGGTCTTCAAGTCATCTCTGAATGTCCTGACTTCACAGGAGCCATCACGAACATAGGCCTAGTTCGGGACAGCTTTTGATTATGTAGATTATGGATTATGACCAATTGTGTGGAAAAGTGGCTGCCAGAAGAATCTGCTGGCTGGAGAAGTTGTTCCATTCGACAATCCCGCTTGTTGCTGGCCTGGGGCTAGCTAGAGAAGTTGTCCCAGGACCGGGCCGGCGCGCTGGCGGCAGAGGACCGGGTTGGCAGCGCTGACGGAGGAGGAGCTTCGGGTGGAGGGGCCAGCGAGCGGAGGAGCCCAGGCGAAGGACGACGGGCGGAGGAGCTTGAGCAGAGCGGCCAGCGGTCGGAGGGCCCGACGAGCGGAGGGGGCGGCACTCGAGCGGAGGGGTGAAGCAGCCGACGGGCAGAGCGGCTGACGAGCAGAGTGGCTGGCGGCCAGACGAGCAGGAAGAGACTCGAGCTCGCCTCCCTCGTGTAGCTCGTGGAGAATTGTTGATTCTCCACGAGAATCTGTTGCCCGGCTGATTCTGCTGATTTTGGATTCTATGTAAGAAGTGCCGCTTCTGATTTTGTGAGAAGTTAATCATAATCCTACCGTTCGGCAAATAATTCACTTTTAAAAGTAGAAGCTGAAACAAATGGGGCCATCGTTGCCCACTGTCCACAGTATCGATAACTTAGATGTTTTCTTTTAAATAACTAGCAAATTTACCCGCGCAACTGCGCGGCTAGATATTATGATACGATTATCGTTGATATATAACTATATTTTCTATAATTGTGTATTTTTTTATATAACTCTAATATCTATATATGTTTAATATGCACCGTTATAATCTGGTCCCACCAAAATAATGTGTATTCTTTCTTTTAATCTAAGCTGTTATAAACCGGATCCGCTAGATAAACGGTTATATATTTTCTAAGCCGTTATAACCCAGGTCCGCTAGATAAACGGTTAGATGTTTTCTTTTAAATAATAACATCCAATTGTAGTTGTAACTAGGTCCACCAGATTTAGTGGACTCTTTCTTTTAATCTCAGTCGTTATAACCCGAGTCGGTTAGATAGACGGTTAGATATTTTCTTTCAAATAATAGCATTCGATGGTGGTTGTAGTTAGGGTCCACCAGATTAAGGGCCAGATGTTTTGTTTTTTTTTTGTGTGTTTGAGAATTTATAATCTATTTCTCTTTTTCTTAGTGACTCTCATGAGCTTTTAATATATAATAGATAGATGCTATCTCTATACCTCTATAAATATTCAGGTTTACTCTATATACATGTATTGAATATAGTGTTTAAAGATAATAATTAGAGATAACTTAGTCAAATTCAATATCTTCTTAGTCTCCATACTAAAAGAAAAATATAACTTATAAATTTGAACCAGAGTTTACTAATCTTGTTCGATCAGTAGCTGACATTCTACTTACCACCACTTGCCGGGGCATTGTTTAGTAGTAGCACCAGCTTTAATTTTCTTCTTCGTTGCGTAGTTTTCTTTTAGCAGCACCTTTCTGCTTTCTTCACGAACTGACCTGTACTGTATGGGTTTGGTTGTGATTTCGCCTTGTTAATTTGCATCCGCCTGCCGCCGCAATTTGCCTACCCTTGCTATCTTTCTTCTTTCCAACCCAGATGCTGACGAGCTGATCAGTTGTGGTATAATACTATTCTGCACTTGATCCCTGCAGACTTGACTAGTACTATTAAGGAAACGGCTCCAATCACCAAGGCGACTAGCAGCGCTAATTATGTTTGCAGCGTAGGAATATTCACCAGCTGAGAACAGGGTGAAACTGCAGGCACACAATTTGTTGGGTTCACCTGGTCAAACGTCAAAGACATCTCTTGTCTTTTTTTTTTTTTATTTGAGGAGATATTATATTACTCTCTCTCTCTCTCTCTCAAACATGTAGCTCTAATTGCTCCACGAATTGTCTGAGCTTCTCAGATAGCTACGGCAAATTTAAAGCGTATATTCCGTTTTAGATTAGAACTTAACGCGAAAGATACGTTGAATTGTAGGGACTTCACGGGATTGCTACAGGAAACGATACAATAACCTGCACAAAAGCTCTCTGCCCCCGAAGGGTCGGTTTCAAGAGTACTCTGCCAAGTGCCAACTATGTAATCTCCTCCGAAATTAAAATTTCCAGTGGGCGCCTTCGGGATGGATGCATTGTATATTCTCTCTGCTTATGTGGAACGAAACTACGGGACCAAAGCCAGTTTGGTTTGGCCACACCATCTCTCTAGCCAGTGCGTGCTCTCTTGTTTGCAACCTGCAAAGCTTCACTTCACGTACCTGCTGTCCGTTTGGAAGCTTCCCGGAAGGCAACTCGGCTCGGCTACTGGTTATCGGTAACATTAACATAATCTCCCTTCTTACTCCACTTTCCCTGTAAATAATTGGCATAAGGAGCTAACTACGTTCTCGTATACTAGCTAGTCTGTAGTACATTTTTCTTTCCTCACTTTCCATATAAACAACCAACTAGCTGTCCACGCAGTGGAAAGCTGCTTTGTGTAAAAAAAATAGAAGACAAAATTTGTAGCTAGCACGAGCGCAATTCCCGAACTACTAGCTAGCCGGAAACACACAGCGGTGTGGTGCCTGGTGCGTGCGCGACGGCAACTTCTGATCAGCTCTTGTTTCTTAGACACGAAGAAAGTGCGTGATTTGTTTCCTTTTTGCGGTTGAGTTTGTTAACCCGATGGGCTCCAGTGCTGGGAGTTGGGCCAGCACGACTGGCCGCAACGGCCGTGCCTTGTCCGCACGATCAGAGCCACCGGCGAGGCTCAGGCACGGCCGAAGACACGTAAAGCCATCTTCGTGCCGGGTCGACACGACCATGGCACGCTGACAAGAGAGCTATGGAGGATATCAGGGGTAACAATTTTGTAGAGTGAGACAGCGTTGGTGGAGACGGCAGCGCAGGTGCGAAAAAGGGATGTGGCATCGATGGCAGCAGACTGGTGGATTGAGACAGTGTCAGTGGAGACGGCAGCGCGGGCGCAAAAGAGGGACTCGTGTTAGATCTAACTAATGATGTATAGACAATAAAACCTTAGCCTGAGCATGATTATCTAGTTCAATGTGGAATTACAAGTACTGACCGGAATGATTCGACGCCATTAGCCCTTTGTAGTCGATCGGTGGTGTCGGAGACGTGGAGAGGTGGACGCCGGCGTCGCTATACAGTCGTCGCCGGTGATCTGTCGGTGGGTGGCGGTGGCCTTGGGGACGCCACATACACTGTCCGTGGACAGCATGTCGTGTCGACACTCCTCCAGCGCCGGTGAGGATCGGTTGGGGTTAGGGTTTCGGAAGAGTTAAGACGCGCGTGAGATCGTCACCTCACACCGTTTGATTTCTTCCTGTATGTATATAGCGCTGAGGAGCTCGGGGGCATGTCCCATTGTTTGGAAAGCGCCTCCGATCATGGCGTGTAATTTAGGAAAGGGCTAATTTCGGGATTAGCTTTTAGTTAGGAAAGTTTGATTAGGAAAGTGACTGCATGTATGGGATTTGGGGTGGCAGTTTCCCATGCAATCGGATTTGAGATCAACCAACAACTCGGCATCGGCGACGGCGAACTGCTGTAGTGAGATGGTGTCATGAGCACGGGAGAGGGACACAGCATTGAACCAGTGGTTTGAGCCAGCGTCGGTGGAGCTGACGGTGTGGACGTGGAAGAGGGATGCATCAGTGGCGATAGACTAGAGGAGTGAAATGGCATCGTGGGCGTGGGAGAAGGATCAGTGACGTTGAGAGTCTTAGTGGCGGGAGCTAACGAGTGGTGACAGGCGGAGAGATTGTTCTTAGCGAGGCGAAGAGGAGTGAGGGATGTAAGAAGAGGAGAAAGGTTCATGTCCTAGGCTTAGAGAGTAATGATGGGCTGATGGTATAGGCTGGATTTATAACTATCGTACTTCCGTACCGCCCATAGAGCCTAATTTATAGACCAAATACTGTCAACTATATATACCGTACCGTACCAACTCAGCCCGCTAGATTACGTGTCAACCGAGCGGGTCCATTATAGGCGCGCCTTAGTTCCCATGTCTAGTTGGCCGCATCGCACCGAAGAGACAGGCGCACACAACTGAACACCTTACACGCTCCACTTTTTTATTTTTACGACACTCCTAATGCAATGAATTAAGTAGTTTCTATATGATGCTAAGTAATATAAAATCTGAAGTGGAAAGTGAGTTAAAGAAGAGAGAGAGAGAGAGAGCATAGTGCTGTTTCTCATGCAAGATACAACCTAATTGAGAAAACCAAGAAAGTTAGAGAATAGGAATTGGTAAAAAGGAGAGATATGATATGAGATAGGGGTGAAGAAATTAATTGAGTGGAGTATTTATTAGATGATTGTATCTAGAGTTGTTTTTATATGATATTGTATATTAGATATACTCCATCCGTTTATTTTTATAAGGCTTTTTTTATATGATTTTATTCATAAAAATAAAGCTTGCATGTAGATTTAGGGCCTGTTTGGATCCATTACCAGCTAATAGTTAGCTGACTAATATTTCCTAGCTAATATTAGCCAGCTAACTATTAGCTGACTAATATTTCCTAGCTAATATTAGCCAGCTAACTATTAGCTGGCTAACTATTAGCTGGAGGGTGTTTGGATCCACCAGCTAATATGTGGCAAATAGATGTTTAGGTTGATCAATTGTCCAGAATACCCCTGCTATTAGCTGCTATTTGTGGCATACGCGAAGGGTATTTTGGTTAAATGTTAGTTTCCACTAGCTAATAGTTAGTTGATCTATTATTAGCTAGCCATGTTTGGATCCACTCCAGCTAATTTTTAGTAGCAAACTGTTAGCTGCATAGATCTAAACAGGCCCTTGATGTTTCTTTCCTTCTATACATCTATTTATTCTCTTTCAATCGTATGCATTTATTTATTACCATTCACACCAAGTATATTTTTCATATTCTAAAGATAATTAATCGAGTGCATCTAAGCTATTTTCTTTCATATTTTTCTCAATTTTAATACAATCTTAATTTTTATACAAAGTTAAAATACGTCCTATAAAATTGAATTGAGGCACTAATTTATCACTGGGAATACCCTTAATCCCATCAACCAGTGGCCCCACCCGCATCGGGGTCCCCATTGCCTTTAAATACCGCCCTCTTCCTTCCCATTCGTTCCAATCACCACCAAGCAAAGCTGATCGAACAAGCAAAGCGGCCAGCGCAGTACACATACAAACACAGCAAGAGATCTTGCCTGCATTACTGGAATTCGTCACCACGGATCACGCGGTGGAGCACGATAGGAGGCTGCAGCCGGCCGGCGGCGGAGGCATGGAGCCCGGGTTCGGGAAGCGGCTGCTGCTCGTGCTGCGCGCCGTCTACCACATGCTGCGCCGCGGCCTCTGCCGCAAGCGCCTCATGATGGACCTCCACCTGCTGCTCGGTCGCGGCAAGCTCGTCGGCAGGGCGCTCCGTGATCTCCTCGCCTCCCACCAGCCGCATTCAGGCGGCCACCTCAGCGGCGGCCACACCGGGGCCGCGGCCTCCCCGTCCGCGCTGTCGTTCTACAGCCACAACCCCAGGGACGTCGAGTTCAGCTGCACCACCACGCCGACCTACGCGCCGGGGCTCTTCCCCTTCAGGATCCGCGGCCGCGGCGGAAACCACGGCGGGCTCAACGCCGCCACCGTGGCACGTGTCTTCGAGATGATGAACGCCGAGGCGGCCGGCTCGGGCGGGGACACGCCGAGGGTGCCCGGGGCCACGCCGTCGCCCATGCTGGCGCTCAGCCTCGGGCGCAGCCCGACCAAGGCGCGCCAGCTGCGCGTCACCGACTCGCCCTTCCCCGTCGAGCCGGAGGGCGTCGATGAGTGCGTCGACGCCGAGGCAGACGACTTCATAAAGAGGTTCTACGAGCAGCTCCGGCTGCAGCAGTCGGCCGCCACGCCGGACAACGGCGCCCGCCGCCGTGGCTAGGCACGCCGCCGCCGTCTCGCTCTCGCCTCCGCACGCATGCATATGTGCGAGCGTGTGGATGCATGCATGGGCGCGAAAACTAAAGCATGGGAAGAAGCTATAAATATGTGGCATCAATTGTTTCACGGTCGTGTGGGTTTCTAGTATTAATTTCCTCGTTTGCGATAATCTCGATATATAGGGTTAATTGTCGGCGAGGAGACGAGATAAAAAGGGCCTTGTATGAGCCCCCACCCCCCAAACCTTGTACCTGTCATATCATGCATATGAGATGAAATGATAAATTTTGCACATTTTCCATGAAAATGTTTCTGCTTAAATTGTTTAATTTCAGTATTATTGTTTGTGTTGTTTACTTGTTTTGGCATGAACCACACGTTCTTACAAAGGACATTCTTTGTTAAATTTCTTTGAAATTATTGTGTTCCAAAAGAAGCCTTAAAATTTTGTTACGATATTCAATGGGAATCTGGTCGATAACTAAGGCGAGTAGCTGCTACAAGTACAAAATTTATCCGAAGTCTTGTTAATACAAAATTTTTCACCGTCTGACAGGTGGCCCATCTATTTTAGTTCTACGGAAAAGAAGTTAAAATGAATTTATCAACTATTAATTTTCAGAATGGTCTAGCACCGGAACATAGGTAGGTTAAAATTGCCAGGAGGTCACAACTGTGTGTGCTTGCATGCTAGCTTCTGTCTTTAGTTCCAAGAAGTTGGTCTGTTTGGTTGCTTGTACTAAGTGTTACATATATAAGATGGTTTTAAAAAAAATGATGCATATGTTTAGTTGTTTAAATTGAACAATCTCATCCTAGATCAAGTGATACAAATTTAAAAAATATTTTCTATAGATACTAAACCATTTCATTCACCCAAAATAATATAACCAAATGATACAGGATCATTCTATCCCATTCAACCTCATTCTATCAGCCAAACAAAATCGTGCCAGTGTACAGCTAAGGCCGTGATGGCTGAGTAGCATCGCAAGCGAACGCCATCTATCTCCCCAGAGGCAGAGCACAAGGATGCAAACGCAATTACCTCCCATGCTAAGCAAATCGTGCCATTGTACAGCTTGCGCGCGCCATTCTATTATTCCAGGCAAGCTCGCTTTTCTCGTGTGTCCTCACCAGCCCGAACTGTACCACTTACGTACTACTACCCTTCCCGTGTACCGTACTACCATCACATGCCACTGACAGATAAATGCATGTAATATTCTGATCCAAATTTCGTTCAATATCTAGCTTACTCGTATAATAGACCACGCATACATAGCATCCGGCTTACACTTTTATTATCGTTTCAGGTAAAAAAGTTAATTCGATTATGCTATGTTTGGACCCAACGGTATTATATAGTACTACAACTCATTTCAAATAAATAATATGAATTAATCCCACCGCAACTCCACATAGATCACACAGACCTTCACACTAATGATCCAAGGTATTACAGTAAACCCCACAAAATTGCGGTAACCAATACAAGTGCCGTTGTTCTTGTACGATACCACTCGTCGTGTCGCTGTCATACAGATCTAATCAGTAAAAAAAATCGTATGTCCTTAGTGTCATGTTGCCGCCAGCCGAACGCGGATCTGTTAAACAGGTAATAATTTTTGCTTTTGGTGCTAGGCTTGTGCGTGTCGATCCTGACCGTACAGTTTCGACAGATGCACTGTACAGGAAAGTGCACGGGGAGCCTAAGCTAGTTGGCACGAGGAGCCCAAGCTGGTTGGCACGAGGAACAGCTAATGTTTTAATCTCACCGTTCATCAATACATGACATTCTAATTTTCAAATTAGGTGTGTTCTATAATTATTGGTGATGTTTAACATTTTTTCTTTTATACCTTTCGTATTTAGTTATTTATATTGATATCTACTACCATGCACTAAAATAAATATATCATAAAGGTGTATAATAGAGATAAACAATACAATTTTTTTAGATATAACTTTATAAAAGTACAATAAATTACTCCTTTCGATTCGTAAAAACTTGTCGGTTTGAGATACATACAGTCAAATTTTTGAAATTTTAGCTATCAATATCTTTTTAAATATTTAGATTGGATGCATGAAAATTATATGTGTAGATTCTTCTCGAAATGTACTTTCATAATACTGTAATTTTATTAAATTTTTAGATATATTATAATAGAAATTAGAGATTAAAGTTGAGTTTTAGATATTACTTCCTCCAGTTTGATAATAGATGTCGTTTTGGACATAGTGATGGTCAAACTTCTAAAACTTTGACTATTGATATATATTTAAATATTTAAATTGGATATATAAAAATTATATGCGTAGATTTGTCTCGAGAAGTACTTTTATAATATTATAATTTTATTGGGTTTTATAAATATATTATAATAAAAATTAGCGGTCAAAGTTGTGTTTTGAAGACCGTGTCGATATCCAAAACGATATCTATTATCAAACTGGAGGGAGTATATTGATGTCCAAACAACTACTATTTTTGGCCAAAGGGAGCAGAATGATATCCGTTAAAAGAACGGTGTGATGCATGCGTTTCAGTTTTCAAAGCATGCAATGGAAAAGTTAGTGGTTTGCTTTCGCCTTTAAGCTGCTCGCTTTAGCCCGAGGCGTCCCGGCCAATCGCGCTCAGCCGAATTGGCCCATGACGCGACTCTGGTTCGGTTGGGGCTCCTAGTCAGACTCGAGCCCAACTAGCTTTTTTCCCACTTTTCTTTGAGACAGTCGCGAGCACTAGCTAGCTGATTAGTATGAGATTAATGTGCTCAAACTAGCCAGTAGTACGTGATTATGTGAGCCTTTTGCGTATCGCGATCGAGAGGGATGGTAAACTGCAAAAGGAAACTTTGGTGTTAGAATTATTTTTGGACAGATCGCTGTCTCATACTCTCGTGGAGTAACATCCATGAAATGACCCGCTGAGCAATTGTAAAATTGCGATGACGTGAACACTGCATCCACCACAAGCGGCTTTGACCGAATTGGCGTTTTCTAAACTTTTCTAGCTTTAGTGAAGGCAAACGTTGGATGGAGTAGGCCCTCAATTCAGAAAAAAAAAAAAAAAACTCCCTTGCAATCCCACTTGTAACCAAAGCCATGAATTTAAGATAGGGTGAAAACGGATCAGATATAGGCGGATATTGCTCTTTCTGTATACTAACTCGTATTTTTTTCGGATTTAGAATCGGATACGGGTTAGCCGAATACGGATTCAGATCCAGGCTATTCGGGATATGAATACGAGACAGATATGTGACGGATTCGGATTGGAAACGGATAAAGATATACGGATAATGCAAGCATATATAAAGTAATATATGTTAAATTAAAACCATACGAGTACATGACTATAGTAACAAATTATATATCTTTCAAAATCAATAGACGTCATAAAAAGAATATAATACTCGAGGATCAATAAAATGAACTAGTTAATATAAATGGGATGCCTGTAACATCCTAGAATTTTGCTTACGAAAATAAAATTTTTAATTCATATTTTAATATATTATTTTGTTGGTTTATGTAAAATTTATGCTAATAATTCAATTTTCTGTATTTCTATTAATCTTTATTGAATTTTCTAAATTTAAAAAGTTTTTTCCCCTGTTTTTAAAAAATAAAAAGTAATTTAAATAAGAAAATAAAACAAAATTTAAGTTGGGAAAAATATTAAGTTCAAAATCTCCCCGAAATTTTTTGTGAATTTTTTTCTAAAATTTTGAACTATATTTGCTATTCTCTAAAAATATTTTTGGTTTTTAGTAACTATTTAAAACAAAAATTGTCTTAACCTAAATTCAAAATAATTGTAGTAAGATCAAAAGGCCCCAATTAAATTCTCTGATTTTTTTTGAAATTATTGGAGCTGTTCTATTATTTTCCAATCAAAAAATATTTTAGCATTTTAAAATTAATTACTGTGTTATAAATAATAATATTATATTACTTGAAAATATTTATGCGTGCTTTTATTCTGAAACCATTGCCTCTTAATATTCCTGAATTTATGATAATTTATTTGCCGTTTTTTAATTTAATTTGAATTTTCAATGGACAATTAATTGCTTTCGAAATTATTAAATCAGTTACTGTTCACCGACACGATTCTCTACCTTAGGCCCACCATCGGCTACAGTGCACCTGTCGCTACAGTAAACCCACATTAAATATATATTTTTCATTACTATTCTGATCATAACTTTGGTGAGTGTTTCTTCAGGATCTGCTAGTTCGATTGCCCTATAAATTGAACCACAGTTTTCTCTCGTCATTTCACACATAACACAATTTAGGTTTTTACAATCCACCCAACGGATCTCGGAGTACAAACCATTCTTTTCGAACTTTGACGAGGTGTGCTCTCTCGGCCACTACCAAACTCCATTCGACCTCAAATTTTTACTAGAGCTTCTTCTCGGTGTCCTCTACATAGGGTAAAATCATATTGTGAAAATTCCCAATAGAGCACCACCAGCAACCGTTTCTTTTTCAAGTACGACGAGAGGTCTTTTTTTATATCAACATTTTATGTGAGATTCAAAATGTCCAATCTCCTTCGTTCTAAGTCCGATTGATCTTATTTTTCTTTATAAATTCATATAAAATTATTATATATCTATTTATGCTAGTTTTGTATTTTATTTAAATTTATTTGGATTTTGTTTGAATTTGGCTATTTTCGAATGTATAGATTTCGGAGAGCTGGAAGGATTTGCGATTGTTGATTTAGATCACCTACCCTTAGACCAAGGTAAGTTACACCTCTTTGATTACGTTGATCCCAATTTTTAAATTATATTTTAAATTTAAATTATTGCATGCATAGTTTTTACATTATTATTTATGTCACAATTTTAAATTAATAATTATGCCCACCATCGTTAAACCAACATTGAAATTTGAATTCCTATTCCATTGTAACCCTAAGAAAATGTTATTTATTATGTGATGATATTTAGGAACAACTTATGTATGCTTAGAACTGAAATTAGAATGTTTTAAAACTTTTTGTGTCAAAATAAGATTCTCTTAGGATGAAAGGACATGATTTAGTATTCTGATGCTATGGTATGGTTAAAATAAAAATATGGTTTAGACTGGGTGAGAGTTGATTGGGAGGTGGTTTCATCACGATTATGGGTTTGTGAATAGTCTGCCTAGTCAATTAAGGACCGGTTTGAGTTTCGCTGAATGTAAAGCCTAACCATACTTCCACAAGTCTAAAATGAGACAGACCTAGCTAGTTGTATTAAAATATACCATGGACAACCGTGCCATTAGGTAGAAATGGTGTGGTAAAAGCGTGATGCAGCCACTCGGCGCAAGAGAGGGCTTCTGGACTGGGCGGTTTAACCCTATCGGTGGTGAAACCTTATCAGGCATGACTACACGGATGGATTTTTATAGGGGCTTTATCGTGATTTTCTCTGTCGTACACCAAAGGAAGTGTGTTTTCGGTGTAAGGAGACGATCATGTCTTATGTGTAAAGTTGTACAACCTCTGTAGAGTTTAAAATTAATTGATTAACTGTGCTTGCGGTCATAGGCTTGCCGAACAAGCCATTCACATATTAGACTTTGGTTTTTCAAAAGTGATTGTAAAGAGGAAGATGATTTATAGATGGAAAGAGGTTCCATCTGAAAGAAAAGTTGGGATTAAACTTCGGGTTTTTATCCCGTGTTGAAAATTGGTTTAAAACTCAGTTTTATTAATCAACTATGCCTTCGAAATTATTTATTGTATTTGAAATATTGCTTATTGCTCAAACTAATCGTATTATGCTATCATTTGTCACCCATACATTAATACTGCATTTCCAATATGACTTACGGAGTATTTTTGTACTCACTCTTTCTTACTCTGTTTATTCAAAGGAGGAGTTCTACGCCAGTGAGGATCTCAATGGTTAGGCTGCCACCCCAGTCGATTGCCTGTGGCAAATTTGCTGGGTTCTACTACGTTTTATTTTGCTTCCGTTGTGTTATTTTATATCGGCTTGCACGCTATTTATGTTGTAAATTCTGATAATTGAATAAATAAAAAAATTGTTTGATATATTGTGATATTAAATCTAATGTGTGTATTAGATTTCCATGGACTAGTACAGGATACACAGAGAATTTCGAAAGTATTTTTTTGGGGTTCGACACTGCCATTGAAAAAACGTGAAGAAAATGGGGCAAGGCCTTATTGATATCCAAATAGGAAAAATTCAGATATCTGATACGAATATCCTAATAGGAAAAATCCAAATATCTGAATCACGTTCCGTATTTACCGGATATTGGATGCTCCAGATTCAATCCCAAATCTGGATTCAAGTATCCGGTCCCGGATCCGACCAGATAGTTAAACCCGGTCCCAAATCCAATCCCAAATTGGCTGAGAGATATCCGACCCGTTTTCACCCCTAATTTAAGATCCGATTTGACATAGTTGTAGTTTTTCTTAGGAGTAACTTTTGACTGGCTACATAGCTGAACGGCTGGACTGAAGAGGTTTGGTGTTTGGTAGTCTGGCTTTTAGGTGTGAAAAGTATGGGTCCAGAATGTGGTCGAAGAGGTGGGGTTTAGGTTTTTATAATTGGTAGAAGGGAGTAATTTTCTTCATCTCTAATGGCAAAATCAGAATCCTAACTAACTATATTATATATACATACATACATACAATCATACATACATACATACATACATACATATACGTATATATACATATACATATACATATATATACACACACACACACATATATATATAGAGAGAGAGAGAGTGGAACATGTTGTAGTGCCATTTTCAACTAATTTTAGTTTGTTGTATAATATCAGCAGGGTTGATACGCTGACCAATTTTTTTTCAAATTTGAATAATCAACTGGTTTACTTGACCAAACCTCTTCTGGAAACTTAAAATCAATGGCTGAATTTGGAGAGCAATTAACTAAGTAAGAGGTTGTGGAAACAGTCTCAACCCACAAAGCACGCTTGTCACATAAACCTGCATTTGAAAGCATGCAACGGGCACTTTTTAGAAGAGTGCGGTTCATACGCTCTGCCACACCATTTTACTGAGATTTATCTGGAACAGCCAAATGTCTTGCAATAGCATGATTAGCACAAAAACTGATTAAACTCACCACTATTAAAATTTCAATCCATTGCAGTTCTAAATTTCTTGATTTTTTTGCCAGTTTGATTTTCAACCAAAACTTTCCAATTCTTGAAATTGAAAAAGCTTCATTCTTATGTTTTAAGAAATAAACCTAAATTTTGCGAGAAAAATTATCAGTGAAGGTTATCATGTAGCTATATCCTCCATTAGAAAGAAATCTAGAAGGACCCCAAAAATCAGAATGGACATAATCAAGAATTCCTCTAGACTGATGAGTTCAAACAATAAAACTGACACTCTTTTGTTTGCCAAAAACATAATGTTCATAGAAATCAAGTTTGCCAATATCATTTAAATGTCTTTTCTTACACAAAAGATGTATTCCTTTTTCACTCATATGACCCAAGCACATAGCCAAAGCTTGGTGTTGCGAATATTTGATGCAATTGTAAAAACAGTTGTAGACCATGTAACTGTAGAACCTTGCAATTAATAAGACTATTGATTTGATTGGTTTTCATAACAACAAGGTTGCCGTTAGAAATCTTAAGAACACCATTTTCACCGGTATACTTATAGCCCAAAAACTCAATAATGCATAAAGAAATAAGATTTTTTTTTTCATTCTAGGGAATATGAGGAACATTTGTAAGGGTTCTAACAATGCCATCATGAGTTTTAATTTGAATATAATCGATGCCAATAATTTTAAGTGGAGACTCATCAGCAATCACAACATCACCACTACCAACAGAATCATAAGTAGATAACCACTCTTTAAATGAACATATATGAAAAGTGCAAGCTAAATCAATAATCCATGCAGTTTGATTCTTCAAGTTGGAAGTGATAATTAGAGCTTCACCATCATATTCATTTTCAACAAAGCTAGCCTCAGTAGGTTTATCAGAATGTGTCTTTTTGTCTTTATCTATCTTATTTTTCAACTTAAAACAATTAAAAATATCATGACTACGAGTTTTGCAATAACGACAAAAATTGTTGGATTTATACCCTCTTGACTTAGATCTAGACTTTGATATTTGATAATTGCCTTTATGCTGTGATCTACCCCTAACAATTTCTCCTTAACTCCAGAAGGAGAATCGATATCAAATTTCTCCTTGGATAATAAATTTGATTTAACATTCTCAAAACTAAGGGTATTATTATTGTCATAAAGCATAATTTCCTTGAAAATGTTTAAAGGTAGAAGGTAAAGAGACGACTAATAAAATAACCTTATCTTCATCATTAATTTTTACTTTTAATTTTTCAAGATCAATTATGAGTAAATTAAACTCATTAAGACGAAACTGAATAGAGGTACCTTCCACAATGCAAATTGTGTACAGACGTTATTTGAGGCGCAATTTGTTGGCGAGATTTTTGTTCATGTACAAAATTTCTAATTTTTTCCATAGTTGTTCGGCGGTGGTCTCGTGAATAACTTTGTGCAAAATGTATGTAGATAAACTAAGTTGTCTGGCGAAGAGGGCTTTCTGGTCAAGTTCCTCCCATTGTTCATCGGTCATTGTCGTCGGTTTAGCTGACAGTGCGTTTCTGACACCCACTTGTGTAAAATTACAGATAAAAAATATGATAGGTTATGAAGAAAAAACTTTCTAGTGCGCTCTAGGTGTGCGCAGCAAATTTGTAACACGTTCTGGTGCACTTCAGGTGCAATTAGCAGAATTCAACAAGAATAACCGTTTTTTCTGCCAAAACCCCTTTTTTTTCTTCTTTTTTTCTTTAACCTTATCTCTTCTTGGACCGAACTTGAAATTTTCTTCAACCTCCACAAAAAAACACACACACAAAAGAAGTCTTCACGGAGAAGAACCGAACGGGCGGCTTGACCAAGTCAGGAAGTTAAACGGCCAGCTCCTGCCGTGGTCACCGGAGTACGCTCAAGCGCAGCGCGTCAGCGGGAGGCTAGAGATCGTCGGGGAGTCGAGTGGTCGTTAGAGGCAAGCGCGGCGTCGGTCGTTGCGGCCGGAGATAGCGGGCGGCGAAGGATCAGATGGGAGCGTGATGAGTTGGAGTCCGAGAAGGCGGTGAGGTAGGCCACCTTGCGCTGAATTCGAGCGATGACGCATAGATTCCGATGTGACAGAGGCGACGATGGGAATCGAGGCAATGGTGCAGAAGTCAAGGCAACAACGGCGCAGATCTAGAACCTAGGTATGTGCTTTAATACCACTTGTTATGTTTAGGGTTCGGATCTTACGCATAAAAGATGGAACACAAGATTTTACGTAGAAAACTTTAACAAAAAAAACTACAGGAGATATAGATACACTATGATGGTTCAAAGATTACAAGCACATGAAGTGGCTTTATATAGTTAAATAGAATCTGAATTGTAAATGATAAAGACTCCAAAGATACAGTAAGTTAAGATATTGAGGTATATTGCTAGTAGGTTAGTTACGTTTTCATTGAAAGGTGTAATATTATTTCATAGTAGCGCTGAGGGGAATAGTTCCTACAACTCGATTTTTTCTAAAACAATTAATGATTTATCTTATAATATCTCATTAATATAAAATTTTAGAACCATATATTAGTGAGATAAATAGAGCAAATGATCAAGAGAGGTGCTTCTATGCTCTTCCTTTTTAAAATTACATAAATATTAAAGCATGAATGAAAGGTAGATGGAGATTATTTATCCCTTCGTTTGCTTAAAGATTTGTACAACTTGTATTAGGAGGAAAAGCATAGAAACACCATCAATTGCACCGTGAACAACAGGCAAAATCTCCCGTCGTCGCCGACCACCTCATCCGCCGCCGGAGACCACACCCTAACCCAGCGCAACAATACTTCGTCCCATCCCATCTCCGCCCACCGCAGCTCGGATCTCCTCGCCCACAGCGAGCCCATGGGGCTCCACATGTGAGGCATGCCAGCGCTCGCGGCGGCTCGCGCTGAGGCCGTGGAAAGCAGCAGCAGTAGCCGCAAAATCCAGACGCTAATACAGGAGCCGCGAGGCAGCCGGCGGAGCAGCACCCCGAAGAGGAGCGGGAGGAGGAGGGGCAGGGGATGGACAGCGGCGATAAGGGAGGCGCCGGCACCGGCGACGACGGGAACGCTTGCGCCGCTCCCGGAGGCGGTAAGCGCGAGATATCTCTTAGGCAATCTCCGGGTAATTTAGATGCTTGTGGATATTTGGTGGTGTTTAGGGTTCTATTGCTTGCTTAGACGCTGCCGCTCGTGGATTGCTGGCTGAATTGGGTAACCCTAGGGTGGTGAAACAATATGCTTCTGGCATAATGAGTTGTGTTAGTGGTCGTTGTTATGAATTAGTTCTGGTATCATTTGTTATGACAAAAGAGGAGCGTGGGATGCAATATTACAATGGATAGAGGATCTCCCCCCCTAATACGCGGCCGTCTAATCCTTTGGTGGGTGGGTGGGGGTGGGGGTGGGGGGAGTTTTAGTCTAGGTTTTAAGTGTCTGAAACTTTATTAGAACTCTTATCAGTGAGATAAGAGGCATCTGTAAGAGCTGAGATTGGAACTGCTGGATCTAGTGCAGCATGCAGTTGTTAGTGTCATCGGGAACAAAGTGGATACATCCTTTTTTTTGGCCAATTGTTTTCTAGAAGTTTGAATATAGATGAAACAGTCTTCTATGTATATCTAGGATATCATCAATATGGGTAATGTGGCGTTGTAGAAGATGCTGAGGTTTGCTGATTAAAACCTATAAATGAATTGTTAGTTGGGAAGTTTTCTATTTTTGTGTATGAACCAAACTCATGGTGCATGAACCTTTTCTTTTTTGTCGTTGCCTGGTGCTTTTAGTGTGCTGTGAGTAGGGCGAATTCTGCTTCATTATTGTCCTAAAATGTAGCTAAATTTCTTTTGTCGTGTTCTGTGGAAATATACGGATTATGGAGTTTGGTTATGTATTTCAATGAGATGGTTGATGAAGTAGCTAATAAGTAGACTCCAGCCAGTAAAGACGTAGCAATAAATGGTTTTTGTTATTCGTTATTCCAAAATGTTGTTCATGCAGCATGGTTGGACTTACATGCTTTTGAATGTACCGTTTCTGGTGTTTACTGTATGCATTAAGCGGATGTTGTCTATGTGGATTGGTATGCAGTCTTGTTGTTATGTCTGTTTGAGCCCGCACATATCTGTATAAAACTCAATTGGTTAACTGAATGTTCTTACTTGGAATGTATTCCAATGTTAGCAGCATTTATACCCACAACATCAATAATGTGTTTCTCTGTATACCATTGGTCATGTTTTACATTGCATCATTTGGTCTGGAGTCTGCAAAATATCTCCTGTAACCTGTTATACATTGTTACTGTGCACTACTGTTAAGATATAGACACAGTTTTACACTTGCTTGGAGCCTGAATTCCCCCAGGCTCGAGCTGCAGATTTTTTTTGCCATGTCCTGGGATGGGTTTTTGTTCATCTAGCTTCTATGGATTTGTTCATTCTTCCAACCTTGTGAATTAGTGACATAGTTTCTTGGCTCACTTGGTTTCTTGTCCTCTATTTTGTTGATCTTCATTCCTGTTTTTGTTATATTTGCTGAGTTCGCATTTTCAGTGTTATATTTAAATTCTACTAGCAACTTGAACTGTAGTATATCAATTATTAGTACGCACGGAGAAGATACGCCCGGGGTTGGGAGAGTCTAAAAATGTCTTACTTCACTGTGTGCCATGTTGAGCCGTACAGTAGCTGCTGCTGCAGGGACCTATTGAATGTGTGGGTTCAGTGTTCCAGTGATGAAATGGTCACTTATTATAAGGGTAGCTTGCTCTTAATCTGGGATATAGTGTGCAGTCATGTATATGTTGGGTTTGTGGCTGCATGATTCGTATCCCTTATCTATCTATTTATTCGTTGGTTTATTTATTTATTTTGGCTGAGTATGTGCTTGGAACAGGCACAAATTGGGAATTCACGAACCTATAAACTTGAAAGGAAGCTTGGAAAGGGAGGATTTGGACAAGTATACGTTGGCTGACATATTTCCTCTCCTAGTCTTGGTGACAGGGACCCAGGTAGGGATGCAAATGGGCCGGCCCTAGGGTCATCTTTGACCCACTCTAGTTCATTTGTTTGCACTAAAACTTAAAAGGTGGACTAAAAATTAAGTTTTTAGTGCAAACAAATAAACTAGAATGGGTCAAAGAAGACCCTAGGGTCAGCCCATTTGCATCCCTAGACCCAGGTGCAAATGCTTTAGAGGTCAGTATATCTCCCTGAATGCTTCAAAGTATTGTTGGAACTGAGACTCATAGTTGCATCAATAATCATGCACCCATATCTGTCAGGTTAAACTAAATTTGAACATCGAACTAGCAAAGGTTGCAATTATGGAGCTCCCTATGAGTGGCAAGTTTACAAGTACTTGATTTTTTACTTCTGTTTCTCTTCTCAATTTTTTTGATACATTTTACCTCAGTTGTTTACATTAAACGTCCCTCTGGCAGCACTCTTAGTGGAAATCATGGTGTCCCACGAGCAAGGTTCAAAATTTCGTTTTGGTAGAAAACAGGGGGTGGCCGAAATCCGAAATCTCGGTGAGATCTCGGAATTTCAAACAAATCCGGACGAAATCCAAAAAACAAATTTGAAATCTGTTTTTTTCAATCGGGAAATCCGAGAATTCGGTCAACTTGTTTTGACCGAAAAATGGTCAAAAACACGTCAAAAGTTTTTGAATTTTTTTTTGTAGATGGTCTTGACCCTAAATGCAATCAAATCCGGCCAAGAAAAATGAAAATCCGGTAAAAAAAGCATTGAGATATTGGTCGAAATCACCGAGATCTCGCCGAGATTTGGATGGTACTGTAGCATTTTTTTTGGGAGGGGGGGGGTCCGAAGTCCGAAATCTCGCCGGGATTTGAATCCATGCCCACGAGTACACTACAAAGGAAAGCAGGGCGAGTTTTACACCATGGTAATGGAGCATGTACTATTTATAGGGGAGCATGACTGAATATTTGTTTTCATTGTACACATGGATATGATATGCATGTTAATTTTTTTTTATTTTCTTCCATGTTTATGGTTTCATTGTTTTGTTGAGATTTCTTTTGTTTATTTTCCCTTAAGAACTATCAACAAATTTGCCTCTAATCAATCCTGTTTGGTTTACTTGCGGGTTATGGATATGTTGGGACCAAGCCTGTGGGATGTTTGGAATACTAATTCCCACTCGTGAATATCTAGTGATTCTTTGTAATTATTCTTGACTGTTTATATGCAACCTTTTCAATTATTTCCAATTGTGGTCTTATGTTACAGAATGTTCGTTGAGATGGTTGCTTATATAGAAGCCATCTCCGTACTGGAGAAGATGCACTCTAAAGGGTAATATGATGATCTACCCTTCAGATGGGACCTTAACAGTGTTTTACATGGTGATTGACTGGTTGTGGAACTATAGCTAACAAGATTTGTTTATGGCAGGTATGTCCATGGTGATGTGAAACCTGAGAACTTTTTGCTTGGTCCTCTAGGTACCCCGGAAGAGAAGAAACTTTTTCTTGTTGACCTTGGATTGGGTAATTCATAATCAGATTCCACTCTTATATTATGCCTTTTTGGTGTCAAATATTTATGTTTCTTCCTTTTATCCGTTGTTTTGTATCAACTCAACTACGAAATGGAAGGATGCTGCTACAGGACAGCACGTTGTATATGACCAGAAGCCTGATGTCTTCAGGTTTGTATGGAAAGTTTTTTATGATCTTGCACATTACTTAATTGACATGCTTTTGTCACTTTTTTGTTTGCTTCATGTCTTTAGGTTCGGATGGAAATATTTTTATGGTCCTCTTCATTTTGGGCATTACTCGGTTGACATGCTCGTCATTTTTGTTTGCTCCTGTAAACAGGGGAACTGTTCGTTATACTAGTGTGCGCCCACTTGGGAAGAACTGGAAGTAGGAGAGATGACCTTGAATTCCTCGCATACACACTTATTTTTCTTCTCCGCGGCCGCTTACCTTGGCAAGGATACAAGGTTAATTAGTTTGATTTTTGAATTCTTTTTGTTCTTATTCCTTCTTTTTTATTTATTTTTGTTTCATTCTTTAATTAATTTAGGGAGAGAACAAAGGTTTTCTTGTCTGCAAGAAAAAGATGGCGACCTCTCCAGAATCTTTGTGTGGCAGTTGTCCACAGCCTTTTCGACAATTTGTTGAGTATGTTGTTAACTTGAAGTTTGACGAAGAATGTAAGGACCCTGAAATTCAAACCCAATTAATTGCTGCATTAGGAGTCCAATTAATAGTAATGCATGCAATTAAGATGGATATGGAATCAATATGAATAAGTATGCAAATGACTAGTGTTACAATAGAATAAAAGAACGACATTAATGCCCTTGCTTGTCCAGTAGGGCTTGGGGGTAAGAAGGTAATTTTGGCAGACGGTAGGGGATAAGAATCAAGCTAGTGGAGAGATTCACCGCACATCCCCCATTTCCTCTCTACTGAGCCAGGTCAGAGCCAGCCTTTCCCATCGCCATTTTCCCCCCACGCTAGCCGAGTGAGTGAGAGACGAGCATGAACCGGAAGAGAAGTCGGACCCAAGGAGGAGCTCATCCTCGAGCACCGGCCAGCCAAGGGGAGTGAGGAGGAGAAGGCCAGCCGAGAGAAGCTCATCCACGAGTGTCGGCCGGAGCCAGAAGGAGGAACTGGAGCAAGCCAGGATCTCAGCCACCACTGCCCCGACTCTGACCTCTTCGTCCTCAACCCAACCGAACCGCAGGGAGCACAAGTAAGCCAGCAAAACCGCAGTAGAGTAGTAGTAGGGTAGTGCTATGGTAATGTAGTATGCAAATGAGTAGGTCCAGTGGAGGCAAGGGTAGATCGGGGTTCTCCTGCAAGGACTCAGTAGGGGAGTTCCCTAGGGGCACGTATGGTTCGTCCCGACTGTTCCCTCGCCCTCACCGGAGAGCCAGCCAATCGATCTCGACACCCCCCCCCACCAAAAAAAAAAACCCCTAGGTTATCTCACCCCAAGTCATCATAGACCCTTTTCCTTGGTTTGCAGCACAAAGATACCAAATAGAGCTAACCATAGGGCTAAAACCGAAGCCCAAACCTCGGTAGCCAAGCATCCCCGAGAACAACCAGCAACCAAAACCCTAGAATCTAGCCACTGTAACCAAATCTCCCCAACAATCCAAACAGCAAAACCCTAGAACCGAAAGTAGTAGTAGAGGAAACAAGTGGGGAGGGGGCGGCTAGCCAAGGGCTAGCCGGAGCTGGGGGTCTGCGGGCCGGTGAGCCGTCGCAGGGCCAACCCGGTGAGGAGACCGAAGAGAGATCGGTCTAGAGAGAGAGAGGGAGAGTTAGGGGAGGCGCCGCCATAGGGGACCAGTGGAGGCGTCAGTAGCCGTCGGTCGGGGAAGAGGAGAGCCGTGGAGGCTGAGGCCTTCGCCCGAGAGAGGAGAGGAGAGGGGAGTGTGTCAGTCGAAGGAAGAAGGAGAGAAGAGGAGTCGAGTGTCGGTCGGGAGAAAAGAAAGAAGGGGAGGGGAAGGATTGGGCCGAAGGCCCAGTTGGCTGGAGAGAAAAGAAATGAGGGAGAAAGAAAAAGAAATAAAAAGAGAGGAAAGGAAAGAAGAAAAGAAAGGAGAAAGGATGAGTTGGGGCTAAACTGTAGGCGTAGTTAAATGAATAACTTAAATTAAGCTTTAGCAACATCTCTAATTAATTGTTGTCACTAAGTGGTTGGACGCCATCAATCAGATTCAAAATCTAAGTAATAGCAAAATTAATAGTTTATATTATTTTCAGGACTGGATCTGAACCAACCAGACCAAAATCAACCTTCGAGCAAGGACGTACTTTCCAGTACTATACCAAGCAAGTTCTTGACCATGAGTTTACTAAATGTTTTCGTATTATAAATGTCATCCTTGCATTGGAAAAATTTATGTTATAAATGAAATGTTGAAAATTGGGCAAGTGGGAAATTGGATCATAGAATGGTTGGATAGTTGAGGTGACAAATGATATTGTTAATGAATGAGCTCAAGGGGGTGACTAGATTAATATGTTGGGATAATATTGATGGGTAGAGGATGCCGATGAGAAGGATTGTCATGCCGGTGGGGTCCTCTACATAGGCTATTATATAAGGTCAAACAATCTAACACTTGGGCAATGAGCCGTAAATTAGTATCAACCATAGTGTGAAAATTCGGTCAGAAAAGGTTGCCCTATGAAAGTATTAGTATCTCCACATTGGGTAAGAAATTTAAGGGCGTACCCCTGGGATATGCCGGTAGGCCCGTGGGAGTACAGGTCCCGAAGTAGTGGCGGTATATTTGAAGCCATGGGTAGAGTTACTGCCGACAAGTGACTGTCGGAGTACAACTGTATCTGCGAGGTAGGGGCAGCCTAGGATAGGTGTTCCCTCTCGAGTGCAGTGTTGGAGATCTAGTACTGAAATAGCGATAAACGTTTTGGGGCATCACATGATGATGTCACTATGAGTAAAGTGGTACAAACCTGCGTTGGGTAAAATCATGAATTCATGCCAATCTCTTAGATTGGAGACTACGGAAGTTAAGTCTATCTCATACAGTGTTAATAGTGTCTTTCAGGAAGTTAAAATGAACATCTTTTAAAGAAAACTTAGTTTCTGTAAAAACATAGTTTGAGGGAAAACGACAATTTGGTGCATTGCAGTGATAATGAGATAAAAATTTATATAATGCATTTTTTCGCTATTAATACTTGCCGAGTACTCCGTACTCACTCTTGCTTAAACCCACTTTGCTTAGAAGGTGAGTCCTATGGATACGCCTCGGAGGCAGGGGTGAGGATCATTCGTAGGATCGGGACCTTCAGGAGGCAGACTACTACTACTACTATTACTATCTACATGAGGACTAGGGTGTCTAGTGGACCGTCTCCTGATGGATCGTTCCCTAGGGGGGCGATGCCTTATCCTGAGAGGTCGTTGGGGTAATCCAGATGTATTATACTTTTGTTGTATCGGTCGGTTGTATAATTAACATTTTGGACTTACAGCCCTACGTGGCATGATGGTTTGTAATAAATGTGCCATTTAGTCTCTAATTAGTGTTCTGCTGTAACACTCTGAATACGGTGTAGTAGCTGATAAAATATTGGGTTGCCCGATATTTTATTAGCCACTATGCCGAGATCCTAGTAATTATCTCAGCGTAATGACAGTGAATCTGTTAATTACCTGGGCTAATTGCGCTAATTACGCGGGTCGTCACAAAGAACTTAATTATGCAAGGTGCATCTCTCTTTTTGACGGCATTGTTGGTCCAAATCCAGACATCAGACGGTCAGACCAATAAACACTGATGGTGCTCAGAAGGTACATTATTCCTTTGTGACCTTTTATTTTTCTTTCATTTTTAATAATTTTAAGGATTTGTGGCCATGTCCTTTGATAAAAATCGCCAAGTAATTTAAGGTTCCATCTTGGCCCTGAGAGCCATCAGTTCTGTTACTTGTGTTGGAAATAGTTTTATTTCTCGATAGTTCCAGTTGGTTGTTCACTATATTGGGGTGACTTTGATATTTTATATGGCGGTAGTTCATTATATGTCACTACAAAACAACTCAATTTTCAACCAGCCATTTTTTTGCCTCTCTCTTATTTTATTTTCTATGAAGAGCTAAATATTGAATATGCCCTACATGGGAATTGGGATGAGACAAATTATATTGTTGTGCCATTTTAGACCACATAAAGGCATTTGTTTTCTATAGTAGGGGCAGTGGCATATTCAATACGGAATGTGTTATGCAATAGTGAACTGGCAAACGTTGAACAGTGGGTCCCATACTTTCAATTTGCCCATGACACGTTATAATTCACCTCTTTTTCCAAATTATGTAATAGTAACTTAGCAGCTGCCTAATGTTTGGTTGGATTGCTGCCAGCTTATATATCAGGTTGGTCAGAAGAGAGGCCGCCTCATAGTGGAGGAAGATGATGAGCAACCCAAGAAGATTAGAATGGGCATGCCAGCGACCCAGAGGATTAGTGTGTACAATGCCCGGCGGCCTATGAAGCAGAGGTCTGCATGGCACAGTTATCTGCTTTGTAGTAGTAAATATAATTTTCCATTGTCTTATCACATTTATTTTTCAGGTACCACTACAATGTAGCAGATAATAGATTAGTACAACATATCCAAAAAGGAAATGAAGATGGTTTGTTTATAAGTTCAGTTTCCTCTTCCTCAAATCTGTGGGCTTTAATTATGGATGCTGGCACTGGATTTACTTCTCAATTATATGAACTTTCTCACTACTTTCTTCGCAAGGTAAACAATTAGTTGAAGTCATCATAATTTCCAGGATGTACTTTTCTCTGTTCATGGTTGGGTAGCAATACTTTATTAATCAGACACACTCAATGATATTTCAAATTTCATTTGCATGGTATTGTTTTCTGTTGTTAACATTCTCAATGATATTTCAAATTTCATTTGCGTGGTATTGTTCTGTTGCTAACTTGTTATAGCTTTTAACTTGCTTGTGCTGTGTTAGGAATGGATAATGGAGCAGTGGGAGAGAAATTACTATATCATGGCGTTGGCTGGAGTGAATAATGGAAGCTCTTTGGTGATCATGTCAAGTGGTAATCTTATTGTTTGAACTCAATGCCTGGTCTCCTGAACAACACTTGCATGCTTGGTGCCCAGCTTATCCTGTTATGACCTTGTGCCAAGATTCATCGCAGAAGTCTCCTCCAAAATACATGTTTTTTTAATTTCCCCACCTATGCTTTTGCTCGAAAATATTCTAAATAGCCTGAAATAGTGTAACATTGATCATGTGACATGGCACTTGGATTGGAATCTTCCCTACAACATGAAGCTTTTGGCCCTGAAAAGCTATATACATAATACATGCACATTTGGACAAATGTACCCTGTTTAATATGTTTCCTTTCTGCCTAAAATAACGCTGGAAGGACTGAGATGTGTTAATATTGATGCATCGAGGCATTTAGAAATAGCCACCACTATATTCAGCTTTCAGCCTCAATAAGCTATATCTTGTGAGATCTACTAGAAACTTGTACGGGTTTTGGTTGGAGGCCGTCCAAAGTGGAAACACTTGGATTTTGGAATATTGGCTGTTGGTATGTATGGATACAAGAACTGACTAGCAGTTTTCCAGGAAGACAATATGCGCAGCAATCCTACAAAGTAAGCGATTCATTTCCCTTCAAATGGATAAACAAAAAGTGGAAAGAGTTTCTATGTCACTGCTATGGCCACAGCAGGAAGACGATGGGCTGTTGTCATGTTCCGGAATGCTGGTTTCATAGATCAGGTATATGTATCCTTCATTTTGAGTGTCCTACTGCTTGCAAAGTAAAATGATTTTAGCAGTGGGCTCGGTTGATTCTCTCTTGATGAAGTGAATCTGGAAAAGATTTTAAGTTTTTTATGAATCTATACTGTGAATTATGAGGATGCAAACAAACCCTTTTCTTGTGTAGGCCGTGGAGCTTGATTTCTTATATCCAAGTGAGGGAATCCATCAGCGTTGGGATAATGGCTATCGCATCACTGCAACAGCTGCCACATGGGACCAGGCGGCTTTTATCTTGAGCATCCCTAGAAGGAAGCCTACTGATGAAACACAGGAGACCCTAAGAACATCTGCTTTCCCCAGCCAGCATGTGAAGGTGACTTGAACATTCTTACTGCTTGTGTGAATTACAGATAGGGGATTTTTGTTTCCACCAGCTGATCGATCTATTTGCAGGATAAATGATAAAAAAAAAAAATCTTTGTTTAGCCTCCATTTGCTATGGAAGGTCGGTGTCGTGAAGCCATTTTCTTGAGTTGGTTCTTGGTAAGATCTACCAATATGAACCACCGGTTTTATGAAAAGATGGGGGGAATTTTGAATAGCAAACTTTACTGATTTAGTTACCCATAACTAACCTAAGATGACCTATGACAAAAGCTTGGTTGTGTTTTGGTAGCATGAGCCGTGTGCTTTGTTGCTGTGTTTTGGTTGTGTATAAATTATCCAAAGCATAATCTTGTAAACAAAGGTAGAAGTGCAGACATGGAGTATGCTTAGCATACTTCGGCGTGATTTAGGGGCTGTTTGGTTCGTAGCTAAACATTACCATAATTTACCATATATTAAGTTGGTCAAGTTTGATTGAGTTAGGTATATGTTTAGTTCATAGCCACATTTCTAGTAAGATTATTTCTTATCATTCAGGATATATCCGTCATTGACTCAAAAAAATATGGTAAACTTTATTTTACTAGCTGATTTCAATTTTGATGACCTAATCTTAGATAAGTTTGGCAAAAAAATTATAGCAAAACATGGTAAGCTTAGTATATAAGCCAAACATGCCTTTAGGTCATATAGGTTGGCTTTTATGCGACTAAACTGCGTTTAATTTGTGAACTGCTGGATACATATCACCACATAAATTAAATATTGCTAGTCGGTTAGAGCGGCGCACTATACTCCAGACTTAGCGTGGAACATTAGTCGCATCTGGCAATTACTAACATTGCTTGGTTGCGATTTGAGAAGAGTGCGGTTTTTGTGGGAAGAGGATTCCTCAGCAACGGTGCCATCAAAGATCGATCCCCTTTGTACGAGAACTAAGGCAAACTTTGCCGTTCAAAACTTCAAATGGGTAAAGGCAGACGATACCCAGCTTCCGACTGTTACTACTCCTTTTAGCAAAAAAAATAATAAAAAATTGTAGCTTCCTGGATGCACTATTCTCTCTAGTCGTAAAAAAAATTCTAAACTTCAACTATTAATATCTTTTTCAATATTTCGATTGAACACATAGTATATATAGATTAAAAAATCTATTGCACTGTAGATCAATAGTCAAAATTATATTTTAGAAGGACGCCTAAGACCACGGTTTTGTTTTTTCGACTGGAGAACGGAGAGGGCACTTTTGACTGGCACGCCGGTCACAAGTCACAACCTAGGGCACCTAGTGAGGCAGCAGGCTACTCGAGGGGACGACTCGACCGGAGGAGGAATCGTCCGTACTGACGTGAGGACAAGCAGCACATGGAGATGGCAGATGGGGGAGTGGAGGGGTTCTCTGTAGAGGGGGAAACGGGTTATACGCGGGAGGCTATCGCTGTTTTTGAATTCTAATATATGTTTATTTTTTGGATTTGGAATTGGATATAAATACAAATCTAGATTATTTGGGATACGAATATGGAACGAATACGTGATGGATTTAGATCGAAAACGGATAAATATATACGGATAGTGCATATGTATATAGAGTGGTATATATTGCATCAAACTACATGAGTACATGACCATAATAGCAAGTTACTTCCTTTGGTCACAAATAGTTATCGTTTTGGAACTCCAATTTAAATATTTACTAGTAAGGTATCCGTACGTTGCAACGGAACTCCAAAATTTACGCAAATAACAATATATTCCTTTGAAACATAAAGCAAATCAGCTAAAAGATGATAATTAATTGTATTTTAAGGCCTGTCTTTTTATGGCTTCATGCAATGTTTGTTCTACTTGATCACCAATTTTAAACAGCTTGGTAAATTTTTTTTGCACAAATCCACCTAGGGTCATACGAGAAAGCGCATAAGTTATTGATAATATATAGGATGAGTTGATCATTTAGATCAATTGTCCCACTGTCGTTCTTGTCGAAGAACACCTGGTGATGCACACAACACTAAAAAAGATTTAAACTTAGAAACAAGTTAGTGTCAATGTGCCACTGGTGATATGGTATTGCCTGTGGTTATCTCACGTAGCAGAACTAAAACACTGGTTGCTCACCTGAGACAGTAAACAGAGAAGTGAAGCCATCTGATTTTGATTTCTAACCAGTCAAATCCCCAGCGAACGTTAATGTATTCCCCAGCATTCATGTGTTGTACCAATGCAGAAAACAATTACATAAGGAGAAAAGCATCTAGACATGGATGTATTAACCTCATGCCAGGCAAGCAAGCATGTCATTAAACATTAAGGTCCTGTTTGGAGGGCTGCGGCTGGGCTAAAAGCTGTTTTTGGTTTACTGGGGTGTAAAGCAGCTGTAGCTGATGACTATAACTTTTCTTGAGAGGTGGTTTGATAAACTAGCTCTTTGTAGTTTTTCTTGAGAGGCTTCAGAGGGGGCCGAACGGAGAGAAGACCGAGTGGGGCGTAGGTTGCCGGGCGGGGAGGGGGAGGCGGGGCTTCAAGGTTGGGCTATGAGGCAGGGAGGGATCTGAGTGGGGTGGAGACCCAACGGATAGGAGATGAGCGGAACAGAGGCGACTGGGCGAGAAGGAGACCGAGCGAGGAGGAGGCGGTTGGGCTCCAAGGCGTGGCTCCGAGTCGGGGCGGAGGTGGCGGGGAGGGGCCGAGCGGGGAGGAGGCTGAGCGGGGATGCGATCGGGCGGGAAGGAGGCGGCGGGGCGGAGGCGACCAGGCGCGAAGGAGACCGAGCAGGGCGGAGGGTGAGCAGGAAGAGGCTGAGCGGGGTGGAGGGCGAGTGGGAGGGAGGTGACCGAGCGAGAGAATCCGCGGTTGAAGCACCACCCAGCTGCTGCAGCTTTTGGGGGTGTTTCTACTGTGGCTTGGCTGGGTAGCCATTACACAGCCGCCCCTTTTGGGGGGCTGTGACTGGGTAGCAAAAGGGCATATCATGTTCTACTGATATACAGTAGAGGTGTGGCCTTGCAACGAGAAGCAAATTCAGAATAGTTAGTAATTCATATCCTAATTGGCAACAAAAATACAATTAGTGCATCCTGACATCCCGACATGCTGCAGCTATTGCAATTGGCTTCGCGACATTTATTGATATCTTGACAAACAGTGGAACGATTCATTCCAGAAAGGAAAGAAACACATTTGTATTTATAAAAACATGTAAAATTCTATCTGTTAGGATGCATGCGGCAATTAGCATAGAGGAATTCCTTCCATGCAAATGACTGAGCAAGGAATTTTGATTTTATCTAGTGATGTGTCCTGAATTAGCACACTGTGACACTGGTAATAAAAATTGACATAAAGTGGCAGAGCTGGTGAAGCTACCATCCTATTGTACACACTGACAATTAAAACAATTCACAGATCAGCTAGAAAATCCATGTGATGGCATAGATGCGGCTAGAGTATTGATCGCAAAAACAAAATTACCAAAGAAAAGAAGATAATAGTCTCTCACACAATATATCAAGAATTACCTGAACTGATTAGAGCTGAACATTTGATCTTGCTATCCACCTAGGATAGACAAGATTCCTAATAGTTTCTGTACATCTGTAATCAATGGTTCCCTATCTATACAGTAACTAATTGACTTGTGCAGTTCAAAACCCAAAAGATTTCACCCAAATTCGTATGAACAACTAATCAAACATCTAGTGTGCACAAACCAAGAAACCATAACTCAATGTACACCTAAAGGCCTCCTAGTAATTTCATCAAACACTTGATTGGCACACGTTGAACAGGGCCGTTCCTCATATTTTGGAGGCCCTCGGACATGATAAAAGTGGAGCTCTTTCATTCTAACGTAAATATGGAGTAATATCTTTTATTTTAGTTATCATTAGACTTAGTATATCACAAAAATACAAAATATTCATTGACGACAATCTACTAGCACATTAATATTATAATAAGTCTCAAAAACTATAACATGCTACCAAGGATAAAAACAATTTAGAAGATAATTACATTAGCCAAAGCATGCTAAGGGAGAGTCATGAATCATCATTTATCACCTGCCAAACAAGCAAGCAAGTTGTGAATACAATGATAATAGAAAACAATTTCTTCTAATATTTTTAAATGCAAAATCACTGACAATAGAATCAACATCAATCTGATCCAATATACCCTTCTCAATGCATAAAGTGGTCAGATTATTCAACTTTTTGGTGACATTGATGACCTTGAATAGTTTTAACTTTGAAAAGCTTCTTTCAGCTGAAGCTATTATCATAGGAACAATAAACAAGATTCGATAAGCAATTGAAACATTTGTAGCATTCTTAATTCAGAAAAAAGTACATCTAACTAAACATCAAATGAACCATTTTGAGAAAAAATATTTACAACTTTAGTGCAACACTTTTTTAGTTTGACATCATCCAATAGCTTCATATTTTTTTTAAGCTAAGGGGGTGTTTGGCAGAACTCTAGCTCCACCAAATCCGTGGAGTTAGTGGAGCTGGGTATTCCTAGCTTCACCAGATTCGTGGAGCTGGAGCTGTGAATATATTAAGAGTGTTTAGGTGGGCCATCTTGTTTACATTTTAGAATAAAATTATAAACTTAAGTTACTTTATTTCAGTCTACAAGTTTCAGCTCTAAGGTGGAGCTGGGATCTAGAGCTCTGCCAAACAGGTTCTAAGCAAAAACCCAAATATACTTTTGAACACTATAATTTTTTCAAATTTATTTATTCCTTATTTTTTTTTGTATATTTCGGCAGTTCAGCTGATCCAACTATCAACTATATTTAATCTAGAGGCTATATACTATATACATATATCGTATGGGGCCCTACCTTTCGTGGGCCCTGGACAGTCGTACTTGCTGCCTAGGCCTAGGGCCGGCCCTGACGTTGAAGCTCGTATGTGTAACCAAGGGGAAGGGGCAATGAAACCAATAAGCGTGGTCATGGAAAGGCGAACACGACGGTGGCCATGGATTGGCGATGGAGCTCGTGGCGGATTTGGGGAAGGAAAGAGAGCGGAGTGAGATGCATCATATCTATGCAATGACTGGACTAAAGAGAGGAGGTGGTGCCGGCAAGGTTTGGCCCAAAACTCACCGGTGCCGGACTTGGAGAAGAGGAGAGGGAGAGGGAGAATGAGAGTGCCTAGCGCTTATCGATGTTGAGGAGGCGGCGAAGAAGTGGGGCCCGACGATGCGGTAGACCTCGGTGATAGTGGCAGCGTCATTGGCGCAGCAGACGTTGGCGGCGATGAGGAGGCTGGCCAGCTTTTGCTCATCGCGCCCACCCCGAAGGAGGCAGAGGCAGTCATCGAGTGGCGGGATGGAGGCCGACATCGGGGCCGAGGTCGGAAAGGAGATGGAGAGGTGAGGTGACTGAGATAAATGGCCCTAGGGGTGAAAACGGGTCAAGATATTCAAACAGGAAAATCCGAATATCTAAATAGAAAAAATCCAAATATTTAGGTCCCGCCCCGTATTTACCGGAGATTAACTGCTTCGAATCCGATCCCTAATATGGATTCAATTACCTGGTTCTTGTCTTGGATCTGATTAGATAGTCAAATACCTTTCTGAATCCAGCTCCCGGATCAGGCAGGAAGTATCCGACCTGTTTTCACCCCTAATTCTCTGTCATCCAGACCTCGACGAAAGCAATGCTAAAGCGCATCGATATCCCTACCACGGAGAGTCACCTACCACCCATTTGTCACCTGCTCCTCCGATCGATGTGGTATATTACTCGGTCACACCTGACCTAGTTGTGTCGTGACATCGACACGATCTGTAAAACATAGCTTTGACCATCGGTTTCTATTATAATATATTTATAAACCCTAATAAAAAATTAATATTGTGAAAAATACTTTTCGAGACAAATCTATACATATGATTTTTATGTATCCAATTTAAATATTTAAAAAGATATTGATTGTCGAAGTTTCGAAATTTTGATCGCACCTACGTCCAAAATGATAAATTTTGTGACCGAATGGAGCACATTGGGAGAAAAACTACTATACACTACATGGTCACATGACTCAACCAAACTCAACGGCACAGCTTACTACTGTTCGATTCGAAACAATCATTTGTTTAGAGGAGAGTTATTAGATGAGGAGAGATATTCGAACAAATGCAGTCCTCATGTATCACCAACCTCTGTTTCCCTAATATCTCTCCTCTAAACAAATGCTTGCGCGAAATTCTGAAAGAATTTTTAACCAAACGCTGACAGGTCTCTATCCAACGTAGATTGGTGCGAAGGCAGCGGTGGATCTAGAATTTTAAGTTAGGGTATGCCGAGTTAATACTATAATATACAATTCGGTAAAATCTAATGAACAATTTAGTAAACAACTACAAATGTTATCGAGAAATTCGGTATACGAGTATAAAATAAAATAACTAGAAACATGATAATAAAAGTATAAATTACAATATAAATAGTTCGAACATTTTAAGTATGAAATATTCATAAAAGAAGCTTACGCAACTACAATAGTTCAAACAACACAATATTACTTTTTTTGTCCTTGTCTGGCCTCCGCCTTTTAATGGCTATGAAACTCTTGATTATATCATTTTCATCAACTTGGAAGAAAATATCTCGCTCAATAAACATGACTAGACAATCATCCAAAAGACTATCACTTATCTTATTTCTCAACTTACTTTTGACTAAACTCGTTGCAGAGAATACCGTTTCAACACTTGCCGTTGCCACTGGTAGAAGCAATACCAATTTCAGAAGCAAGTAAAACAAATCATAAACTATATGTCTCTTTCTTTCAACAAGCTTAACTGAGAGATCATCAAGATTCTCTAGATCTTTGAATCTATCATCTAGTCTTATGTTGTCAATATAGTTATCAAGTTGCAACTCAAGCTTTATCAAATCGGTACTTGAGATGATGTCATTAGGGTAGAACTCAGCAAGTCTACGCACCTTCTGTGCATTAAAAAAAAGCAAACAAGTCAGTAGGATTGAATGCCGACATACAAGCAAGCAACTCCATATTAACCTCATCAAACCGATTATCAAGCTCTTGACTAATTTGATCAATGACCCCACTATATACTTCTCTTCTGAAGTGATCATTATTTGTTTGGTTTTGGGCAAACCGTGTTGATCTTCCATAAGACACATAATTACCCTCCATATCAGGAACTTGGACACCATGTTTATTGCAAAACAAAGTGACCCTTTTGAAGGAACTAATTCCAACCATCAGACCTCAATTGTTGCATTCTACTTTTTGCCACGATAACAAGTGAGACTGCATTAAAAATATATTACTCTTCTTTGCAAACACTCGGATAAATTATTTGTGTATCCAAGAATAACAAGCATTAAGTGTACACTGAAAATAAAGTCAAATGACTCAAATACTTCAACCATAGTATGTGTTTTTGGCAAATTCTCCCTTTGTGAAGCATCATTACCAAGAGTGATGAATACATCGCGGATTGTAGGATACATAGCAATAATATTGACAACAGTTTTATAATGAGAGCCCCACCTAGTCTCACCGGGTCTAGGCAAACCCATCTCTTGATTCAATCCATTCCCAGTTTCAAGTTCATCACAGTCAAGTGTTTTCATGATATTCTCAAGTCTAGCATTTCGAAGCATGCTATGACGCTTACAAGAAACTCCAACAATATTCAGCAAGAGTGATACTTGATCAAAAAAACTACACGTAATCATTATTTTCCTTGGCAACAGCAACAAAAATTAATTGAAGTTGATGTGCAAAACAATAGATATAATAAGCAGAAGGTGACTCTTGCACTCAAATCACATGTAGGATCGATATACACTAATTAGCAATCAGAAGGGGGTGAATAATTGCGCAAAAGCTAAAATAATTTTTTTATTGATTCTCAAAACACCCTAAACAAATTATAAAAAACTACTTCGGTTTCAGCAAAAACAGACTGACATACGTTAACTAAAATGGTAATTCTCGAAGATCCAACTATTGGATTGATGTAAAATTTTAACTGTAGAAACTAGATTCAATTTCGAAACTAACCCAATAAGAATCAGCTTAATCGGATCTACGGATATAAAGTTATGACCTTTACAACCACAAACTTCGTTTTTTGTATATAAACTGTATTGGACTGAATCTATAGGGTACATCGCGGCCCACCCGGCATACACTATTGGGCTGTTTGGTTGCCTTCTCAGTTCAGCCAGGCTGCATGAGCTCAGACAGGCTGGTGGGAGTCAGGCTGAGTGGATGCAAGGAGATGTTGTTTGGTTGGTCGTATGAGGTTGGACAGGCTGCACAGAGATATTGTTTGGTTGGCTGCACTGGAATGAAAGTGTGATAAGCAAATTCAAAAGAGGGATGAAATAAATTTTAAAAATACTAGAAAATCAATAATTTTACAAACGAAAATAAAAAGTTTTAAAATATATTCTAGAAAATCTATAAATTGAAAAACTAAAATTTTAATCTTTTGAAATTTATATAGCAAGTATGGTCTAGTTTTGTTCGAAAAAATATCAGGAACACATAGGTGAAATCGGTTCGTTAATCGGAGATGTTAATCAAAAAATATAGCAAAGAAAAGAAGAAAATTAGATAATAAATGCTGATGTCAGCATGCATGCATGGCTCAGCAGAGCCTGGCTCTGGGGAAACGGTGGATTTTCTCGTTTCCCTGGAGCCAGGCTGAAAGGAGTGTTTTGCATCTGTAGAGCCAGGCTGAGTTGAATGAGAAGACAACCAAACACCCATCTTTTGCATCTGTAGATACAAATCTCTTTAGATGCAGCCAACCAAACAGCCCATATAGATCCGCCCCGATGCGAAGGCCGTGGTTGTTCGCCGAATTATTTAGGTCTGAGCCCCGTCGTGCATGTGTGGGATACTGAAAAAGAAAAAGGTCTTAGGAGTAGGGGCAAAAGACGTGAAGTAGCTTAATCCAAACCATTAGGAAAAATAACAGTTAAGATTAGCTCAAATCCAACTGCGATAGAACTCGAGGGAATCTGCCTCCTGCTACCCTTCTACTTAGGTTTTATTTAGCATAGTTTTATTTAACATGGTTATAGCTTTTTTAAGAAATAGATTTTAACTGAGCTATATGACTGAAGGGCAAAACGATTGAATGGCTTGGCTGAACAAGTTAGGTGTTTAACAGCCTAGTTTTTAGGTGCAAAGAGTACGATCGGAAATGGGGTGAGAGAGGTAGGGTTTAGAAAGAAAGGGTAATTTCCTTCAATTCTAGTGGTAAAGTCAGAACCCCAACATACGAAAGCTGTGGAAAGCTACCTTAGATGAGTTTTCGACTTTCAGCTTCTCATAATACAAATAAGCTAATGGGTTTAGCTTCTAGTTGTGAAAAACCTAGCGGTTTGGAACAACTTTCGGTTTTCAGAGGGAAGAAGTCGAAGGTGAAGCTGTCCCAGATCGGGCTTTAGGTCTTGTTTGGCACAGTTGTAGCTTTTTTTGATAAATAGCTTTTGACCGGATTGCATAGTTGAAAGGCTACATGACAATGGCTTGGCTGAAGAGATTTGGTGTTTGACAGCCTAATTTTTAGATATAAAAAGTGCAAATAAAAAATAAGGTGTGAGAGGTAGGGTTTGAGATTTTACATTTGGCAGGAGACGGTAATTTTCTTTAATTATAACGGTAAAGCTAGATTTTTAACCCATCAAAGATGTGAAAAACTACTATAAATCAGCTTTCAACTTTTAGTTTTTTTTTAAAAAAATATAAATAAACAGCTGATTTTTTTTCTGCAAAGAAACTAATTATTTGGAATAACTTACGACTTGTAGGGCCTGTTTGGCAACAAGGTTTTGCAAAAAAATTTCTGCGAAGAAGCTAATTATTTGGAATAATTTACGACTTGTAGGGCCTGTTTGGCAACAAGGTTTTGCAAAACCATGAACCATGGTTTTGCAAAACCATGATTTGGGAATTGTCTTGGCATAAAAACATGGTTTTACCAAACCCCATTGAAACCATGATTTTTCTTAGAACTCCCAACTGTTTGGCTACAAAAGTTTTTGGTTGACAAAGTCTTGGAACAAGAGTTGTTTTGGCACAAGTGATCAGAAAATTTTGCCCAAGACCAAAGTTTTCAAAACAGAGAAAACCACGGTGTTTAAAACAGAGTTTTTTAAAAGGCTATCAAACACCTCTTGATTTCTAAAACAGAGTTTTTCTTCAAAACCATAGTTTTATCTCAAAAATATAAAAAACCTTGCTGCCAGGCCAGTACTCAGTAGAGGGCAGAAGCCGAGCGTGAAGTCGTCCTAGACCGGACTCTAGAGTTTAGACCCGTCGTGTCGCGGTGCTTGATCATCTCCTCTCCCCGTTGTCCCGGGCTTTCACGAGCAGAAAAGGAGGAGACTACCACCGCCGCTCGCTTCGTCGTCGCCGTTGCTGCCCGCGGAACGCGGAGCTCTAAACCCTAAACCCCATGAGCTCCCTCTGCCCGACACAAATGCGCTCTTCCGCGGCCCCGCCGCTCCCGGCGGCGGTGGGCGCGGAGCTCGAGCGGCTCGAGGGGCGGTTGGGCCAGTACGCTGATCCGCAAGCGCGGCAGCACCTCTCGGAGCTCGGCGAGGCGGCGGCGGTGCGGGTGCTGCGGAAGATTGGGGAGAACCGGAGGCCGGTCCGGACGCTCTCCGGCTTCATCAGGTGGATGGCAGGTCAGGAGAGGATGGAGCGCAACGCGCGGGGCATCCCCACCGCCGAGAGCGCCGCCTGCAGGTCCTGCCCCTCCCGGGGAGGTGAGCGATGAGCCAAGTCGTGTGCATTGCAGTTTGACTTTGGTTGGGTTGCTTGTGCACATTTTGGAGCAAAAAAAATGACGCCTTCAATTAATTGTTGAGTGAGACAGTGAAGTGTGGATGCGGGGAATGGATAGTTGCATGTTGTGCTTTCTCCGTGGTGCAATTTTTTATGGGAGAATTGATCATTTGCCCTGTATGTTTCACTGGCATTTGCCCCGTTTTAGTTAATTATTGGGTTTTTGGATGTATAGCACACACTATTTTGGGAATGTCTCTGATCCTCCTTTTCCCCTATGTGTTTGTAATCCAGAAGGCTGAAGCATTTTGTGGCGCAAGGAAGTATCTCTTGTTTTTGAGCGATGTTTACGGTTGGGTCATCGGTTCCTACTCTCTCTTGGAAAATCCACCCAAGTTGCCAGGATAATTGCAGCTATGCAGTTACGTGGTGCTTTGAAAATGATCTATCTGTTCCTGCTTTCTTTTCTTCTTCCGAGGATTTGCTTGATGCTTGGCGTTGTCAAATAGTAATGTGCTTTTCTTTCCCTTTTGTTTTTGGATTTCATCGACCTCTGCTTCGGGTTTGTCGATCATATATTCATATTCTTCTTTGCCGTTCACCAATTCGTGATTTTGGAATTTGTCGGGCTTAATTTCGTTGGCCCAGGCATTGCTATTGTTTGAAAGGCACTGCCTTTCTCGAAGTTTAGTATGGGTGGTGTTTTTTTTTTCTCTCCTTTCTTCCTCTGAAATTATGGTTGATTTAGTCCACGCGTTGTTGTTTTGGGATGTCTTTCTTGTAGTTGTACCTATTACGCATTTTCCAAATGTGAAGTGTTATTAGTGCTTGGGTTAATTTTGCTTGTATTTCCCCTTGCGGGACTAATGCTTCATTTTCTTTTGATATTAGACTGTAAGTCTGGAATGCTTCTTAGACTAATCATGAAGTCTTTGGTTGAACAGAGGAAACTGTATCTTGGTGGCTGTACCATAATGATTTTCAAATGGAAATTCTAAGCCCAAACGGTGACATAGCTTCTGGTCTCTCAAAACATGCTAGGGTGGAGGCTGGGAGTCCAAACCGCCGGACTCATTTCGGTTTGCAAGACAATGAGGGTTCTGTCAGAGAAATTGCTTGTGTCGTTCCGAAGCTGGTTAGTATGGCAGTTGAGAACCCATCTGATCGGATCTCTTTTGAGTTGCAGAACCAGGGCCGCCGTGAAGTTGATACTCCTGTCCTGGCAATGGCTCCTTTGGTGCCGAACCAGATACCTGTTCAGATCAATAGTCCTGCCCGAGCAATGGCTCCTGCCATGCCAAATGATGTTATGATGCAGGTTGGTAGCCCTTGCCATTTGGTGCCATTTGGATTGCATAACCATATGGAGATTGACAGCCCCAACCAGCAGATCATTCATACACCTCCAACAAGTGTTTCCACCCCAAGCCCTGTGCGGAATCTCTCAAGACGTGTTCAGGGAATAACCGTTCCCTCAGAAAGCCCACCAAACCCAATGCCACCAAATCCTGCAACCGATCGTGTCACAGCAAATGCATTGAGGGAGACAGCGAGTCCTCAAATGCTAGCGCTGGAAGAATTGGAGTTCAGGAAGATATTTATGATTTTTGCTTACCTTTCTTGGTGAGTTTCTCTTCGGTTTATTGTTTTTTTATGATGAATACCAAGGAACTAGGTATCAATTCAGTTAAGAAGAAATAGGCACCCAAATCCGAGTTGAAGAGGACTCGAACCTGGGTGGTAGGGAGTATACACCCGCACCTCTCACCAACTAATCTAGGCTCTGTTCCTGGTTTACAGTTTTTATGGAATGAAAAACAAAGGAAATACTGCTTTTGAAGTACAGGGTATTGTAATCATTCCTGTCAGCAAATGGACTCAAAACACGGTTACTTTGTTCGCTTCCAAGGATGGGTTATGCAGACCACTATTTTCTAATGCCTTTTGTTCCCAATAAGTTTTATCTTTGAGGCAAAAGTGTCTTTTATGTGTCATGCTATTGCTAATACATCTTCTCTTTATTTCAAGGAATAAGATAGAAGATGTACTGTCTGAGGACTATATTAGATCCTTAAAGTGCCTGTCCATGGCTCATTTCGAGTCACAAATCTGGAGCACATTTGGTCACAAGTATATAGCGGCTTCAGATAGAGCAAAGGTTATAGAATATCAGTACTCTTGTTTCTCATATTTCACGATAGATCTATTACAATGGTCAAAGATGATGTTCTCCTTTAATGAGCACTTGATATATCATTTTAAATGGAACCAGAACTAGATAGAAATTGCACTTGTGCACGGCATGTTTTTCCCATGTTTTCCCTCAATTTGCTTATTTACACGTGCATGAATATCATAATGCATGCCTATTGTGCTGTACATTGACTCTCAGCTTCTGATGCTTCGTACATTTTGGTTTTTTCTTTACAATTTCATTTTATGAATGCCAGATGTACTTCTAACTTGTAAGTTTTACTTCAACATTGAGTTAATATGCTTCAAGACCATGAAGACAATTAGGAATTGTACAGTAGACTATACAATCATGTGGTGATTGAGGAGAGGCAACACATTCTCAGTCCGAATTGGCTGCGGCAAGTTCACTGGCAAACTGGGACATCACAAATCATTCCCATTATTAACAAAAAAAATTATCTTAGTATCTTCCAGACAGGACTGTGATGTTTTTTACAGACCCGTCATATTTTGGAGTTTTCTAGGGATTCTATTAGACATTAATTTGTCCATTAAAATTTTCCTTATTATAAATGAATAAGTCCTTTTTATACCACTCAATCATTGCATGAGTCCAGACAACAATACACAACTCCAAAACCGTTCACTTTTCACCCTCCCAACTATTAAAACCAGTGCGAAACAGCCCCGTAGAATTCCTTATATGGACTCAGGCAATAGTTGAGGCCTTAAGGGGACACAACACATGTTCCTACCTGTAAGTCTCAACACTCCTGTTGAACTCCTTATATATTCATTGAGTATCAAGATTGATGACTATCAACGTGAATGTTCTACATTGTACCAGTTATGAATAGCACTTGTATTGAACATGAGGCCAATGAGCCAGTATTTATACATGTACATAAGGGTATAGAAGGAAATCCTATATAAGGAAATATCTATACAAGACAACTAGCAATCTCTTATATAAGGCAACTAGGATACTGTCTAACACCCCCTCTCAAACTCGTAATGGATCAACAACATTGAGTTTGGAGAGATAAAAACTATGTTAAGCTCTAGTTTGTGTCTTCGTGAAAAAGTTTGCCAACTGAAGCTCTGAAGGCACATACTGAAGAGCCACAACCTAATCCTGTACTTGTTACTGTATGTAGGAAGCATCAACACCAATATGCTTGGTGAGCTCATGCTTCACTGGATCTCGAGCAATGCTAATAGCACCTGTATTGTCAGATAAAAGAGGAGTCGATGTAGAAACAAACACACCAAAATCCTCAAATAGCTATCGTAGTCAAGTAACCTCTGCTGTCAAAAGAGCCATAGCTCGCAACTCAGCCTCAGCACTTGAACGAGAAACTGTGTCTGCTTCTTAGTCTTCCAAGTAACGAGAGAACCACTAAGAAAAACACAGTAAGCAGAAAGAGACGGACGATCGGAGTGATCACTAGCCCAGGTAGCATCGGAATATGCCTGGAGTTGGAAGGAGCTGGAGCAAGGAAAGAAAAGATAGCGATAGATTGTTCTACGAAGATATCGTAGAACACGAAGAAGATGACTATAGTGGAGCTGAGTGGGAGCATAAACAAACTGACTCAAGATATGGATTGGATATGAAATGCCAGGACGAGTGACACCAAGGTAAACAAGACTCCCAACACGACGGCGATAGTGAGTAGGATCCTCAAGAGGTTCACCATCAGTAGGTCGAAAGTGAACATTGAGCTCCATGGGAGTCTCAACTTTGCGCTGATCAGTGAGAGAAGCATGATCAAGAAGATTCTGAATATACTTCTCTTGGGATAGAAAGAAGCCCTTAGGTGTAGAAGAAACCTCAATCCCAAGGAAGTAGCAAAGAGGACCCATATCATACATGAGAAACTTCGCATTGAGATGTGCCTTCACAAAGTCAATATACTGAGAATCATCTCCAGTAATGATCATATCATCAACATATAGAAGAAGAGTCCATCCACAAGGCGAAGTGTGAACAAAGAGCGCAGAATCATGAGCACTAGCCACTAGCAAAAAAGACAGCTGCATTGACCGCAGAAGAAAAATGCTCAAACCAGGCACAAGGGGCTTGCTTAAGCCCATAAAGAGAGTGGCGAAGTCGACAAACCATGCCCTCAAACATAATACCCTGGTGGTGGCTGCATGTAGACCTCTTCACGCAGCTCACCATTAAGAAAGGCATTCTTGACATCAAACTGAAAGATATACCACTGACGAATAGAGGCCAGATCAATAAGAGTGCGAATAGTGGTCATGTGAGCCACAGGAGCAAAAGTCTCATCATAATCATGACCTTGCTCCTGCTGAAAACCACGCGCTACAAGATAAGCCTTGTAGCGCTCAAGAGAACCATCAAAGCGAGTCTTAACCTTATAGACCCATTTGCATGTAATGGGACGGACATGTGGAGGAAGGGGTACAAGATCCCATGTGCCAGTGCGCTCAAGGGCAGCAAGCTCCTCCGCCATCGCATGCTGCCATTCCTGATGAATAACAGCATCACGGTAAGAAGTTGGCTTGGCAAGAACTGTACCAGCAAAGCCAAGGCACTTAGGAGGTCGAATAGATTGGCGATCGTGAAGAGCATAGCGAGGAGAAGACACTGAAGAAGGTGACTCAGCAAGAGAAGATGGCACATCAGAATAATCCTCAACTCGCGGACGATGAGTGTAGTATAGAGGATAAGAAGGAACAATGTCTGAAGAAACCTCTGGAGGAAATGCCGGTGGTGAAGAAATTGGTGATGAAGGAGACGCCAATTGTGAAAAAGGAAAAGTAGCAACTGGAGTATCAGGAAAAGTCAGAAAGGAAAGTGGCTCGACAAGAGATGCTGGAGTGGAAGAACAACGGTAGATGGAACAAGACTCATTAAAAGTAACATCCTGAGAGACGCATCTTCAGCCAACAGGATCTCAACAACGTATCCCTTATGCTCGGCACTATAGCCTAGAAAAAACGCACTCGACGAACTGAGCAATCAGCTTGGTGCGTTCACGAGGTGCTAGGGGAACATAGCACACACACCCAAAGAGGCGAAGACTAGAATAATATGGAGGCATGTCATAAAGACGCTCTACTGGAATTCCACCCTGAAGAGTAGAAGACTGAATATTAATCAAGTAAGTGGCAGTGGAAACAGTCTCAGCCCAGAAATGAGGTGGAACATCAAAAGCAAGCAAAAGAGGACGAGTTGTCTCAAGAAGATGACAATGCTTGCGCTCAGCCACACCATTCGAGCATGAGCACTAGGACACGAAAACTGAGCAAGTGCCCTGCGTAGCAAGAAAAGCTCGAAGAGCTCCTGACAGATACTCCCCTGCCAAATTAGCATGAAGTACACGAATGGGAGAATCAAACTGAGTACGGATCATAGTGACAAAATTCTTATAGATAGATAAAACTTCACTACGAGAAGACATAAAATATATCTAGGTGTGGCGAGAGAAATCATCTATAAAGAGAATATAATATTTATGATCTCCTTTTGAAACAAAAGGAGCTGGACCTCAAATATCAGAATGAACAAGATCAAAAGGTCGTTTTGACAGTCACTAGAAGGATAGGAGAGTTATAACTGTTTGGCAAGCTTACAACCCGCACAATCTAAAGAGAATCACCAGACACATATCCTAAAAGGCCATGACGAACTAAAGAAGATAGACGTGAACCGCAAATATGTCCCAAATAGTGATGCTAATGGAGGCTGAAGTGATGGAGGAAACAGAGAGACTGGTAGTGGCAGCGGAAGGAAGACGAAGCCAGTCAAGCTCCCAAAAACGCTGCGAGTCACGGCGACGAGAGCCAGTCCCAACCAGAGACCCTGTGCGGTGATCTTGAACACAATAAGTGTCAAAATCAAGGATAACACGACAGCCATGATCAGTGAGTTGGCCGGCGGATACGAGCTGCATGGTCAATTTGGGAAAATGAGAAACAACAGGAACATGAAAAGAGGAAGACAAAAGAGTGCCTCGTCCTGCAATAGAAAGAGAGGTCCCATCTGCAGTTTGAACAGTGATAAGAGCAACAAGAGGACTAATTGAATGAAGACTCATGGGATCAGAGGTCATATAAAAAGAAGCACCAGAGTCAAGAATCCATGGTAAGATACTTGAAGAGGATGCAGAAGGTGGTTTCTCACTAGAAGACTGAGTAGCAGAACCGGCGGAACCTGTCGGTGCAGAAGCAGCCATGCGACGTAAGAGCGTGAGAATCTTCTGAGTGGAGTCAGAACCAGCAGAGGTCCGCTTAGGGGAGACGCCCAAGAGTACAATCCCCTTAGAAGGGTGGCCACCTTGACGAGCAAGATCTTTCTCTCGGTAACAAAACTGCTCTAATTGTCTGTTTTTTGTCGCAGTAGGCGCAATGAAGGCCTCCACCCTAGTAGCCGAAATTGGAGTAGGTGCCACTGATGAAGGAGTAGGACGAGGCACCGCCAAGACTGAAGGAGACACGAGTAGACCCACACCACGAAGGTGAGTCTCAGTATGAATAGCTGCAAGGGCCTCCAATAGGGTCACATGAGGATGGCGAGCAAGCAACTGGGCATGAATCTGCTCAAATTCAACCCGCAGACGTTTCAGGAAGTCGTAGATGCGGCGAAGCTCCAAATGAGAGTGCTAACGCTGTTAGCACTGGCAAGTGCGACAAACCTTCGGTCCCAGAGAATCAAGATGCCGCCACATCGAGGATAGTTGCGCATAAACTCATCCACGGTAGAATCACCCTTCTGCAACGATTGCTTTTGTCGCACAACATCAAGGTACAAAGAATCGCTAGCAGGCTCATAGTGATCGCGAAGATGCGCCCACATCAATTGTGCCGAAGACAAAGCGATAATATCACCAGTGAGATGCACCTCCATGTTAGCAACCAAAACAGCAGAGGCACGAGCATCTTCATGAATCCATGTCTTGTATGCAGTAAATTGAGTTTGAAAAGACTTCATAGCATCTGCATAGTCATCGGATAACTTCTGTTGAGCATCATCATCAGCTTCCTTGGGAATAATAGGCGTGGCAGGGGGAGCAGGACGAGGCGGACAAGACAGTTCGCCATTAAGACTCACAAATGCTGCCCATGCATGTGAAGGCACATATGGAGAACTTGGTCTCGATAATTGAGACCATTGAAAATAACCGAACAGCGTGTTACAACAACAGTGCCCGGGAAGAACCAGAAGAAGACGGCATTTTTTTAGCCGAGAAGTTTAAGTCGGTGTTGAAAACCGGAGCTGGAGCATGAAGCTGAAGCCGAAGGACCAAAAGCCAGAGCCGAAAAAGTCAGATTAAATTGGAATCGATCGATCCAATCGATCGGCAATACAGGCGCACTTTCTCCCGGGTGGTTGGAGGTGGCCGAGCCGGGCAGGGCCAGAGGCTGTTGGCGGCGACCCGAAGTCGACAGTTGACAAGGAGGCTGGAAGGAGGTCCGTCTGCGGTTGCGGCCCGAGAGAAGGCGGGAGGTGTCGGCCGAGGATGCAACCTGGGCGAGCATGCTGTCGGGAGGGCTCAGCTATGGCTGACGAAGTCTGACAGAGGCGGAGCCGTCCGAGCTCAAGATGGCGATGGATGACCACCGATCGGGCGAGCGGGTGCGCGAACTGTCGACCGGGAGACGAAACTACGTGAGCTCTGGCCAGAGGCGAGGTTCTTCCTCCCGTGCGAGCGGACAAGGGGCGGCGGCGTCCTCTCCTCGAAACATAGGCGGCCGGCCGGGAGAAGGTCGGCAGTCGGGCAACCAAAGGCGACGAGAGCAGTCACCGAAAAAAAGGCGCAAGTGAAAATGCTAGTGAGCCCTAACCCTAGAAACTATTGCTCTGATACCATGTTATGAATAGCATTTGTATTGAACATGAGGCCAATGGATCAGTATATATACATGTACATGAGGATATAGAAGGAAATCCTATATAAGGTAATATCTAAACAAGGCTAGCAATCTCTATACAAGGCAACTAGCAATCTCTTATATAAGGCAACTAGGATACTGTCTAACAGTACCAATGTGTTATTTATCTCCCCCCCCCCCCCCACTATTGGTGTTTATTCGTCTATAATAAGTGATAACATGAGCTTGATGGAACTATTCTCCTTTCCTCCATTCGTTGCTTGCAGAACCTTGATTCGGATCCAAGTACAAAAATATACCATTGTAATGTTGAGATAAGAGGGGATTCCATAGTCAAAGTTTTCAAGGTTTGTGAAGCTTTTAGTATTTTATGACAGTTTTTTATATATATTTTTTTCATCATGACCTTGACCTACTATTCAATGTTTTCACATCTACCAATCATGATTGTATTTTGATCAATTTGTTCAATGCTTTTGACTTCTTGCTTATCTAGCTTTCACATAAAGGTGCATATCACCCATGTATGCTATACAAGCCCTAACAAAGTGTAGGTACATGTCTTATGATATTCATGTGATCACATTGTATTATAAGTTGGCAGATCATGCGTAAGATTTTAGTAGAAATACTTAAACGGACTAATGTCAACGATATTAATGGGTCAAGGGACCAAAATCGACAAATGTTGCATTCAATGTTCAAATTCTTTTTGTGGAAGTTCTGGGACCAACCTTGTATTTTTAACCTTATTTGATTGGAAGCAGGGGCCATATGTAGAGAATACGAGGACTCATCTACAGAAAAGAGTTGGTGATGACAATGTCCTCTTAGTAAAGTTTATGGAGAAAGACACCAAGACTGACTTCAATACCTACTGTCAACACTACCATAAGGTTGCTGAAGATGGTATTGTTTTGGGTTTGCGCCGCTATCAATTTTTCGGTAAGTTCCTCTTTTCTTGTAATGCAGAATCTATTTAAATTTATGACCTAAGTGTGGAAGTTGATGAATGTGTACAATGTAGACATGATCTTTGCATTTTATGCTATTCCACTATAATCAAAGTGCTTTGGTGACTTCACATAAATAATGGTCAGGCTTTTCTTTATGACATGAATTTAAGGCATATTTGGTTGGGCGAATGAGTTTATTCCTGCATGGGATGGCGCAGGTGGGTTGGTTGGAAGTGTATGCAATGGTGAGAGATTTTATTTGGTTGTATGGAGTATGGATGAGTAGATTCAGGATGAGATGTGCATTGTGATGATGTTGCTTGCTTGAGTAATATGCGTATGATTGTATTCAGTTTTGTATTTTTTTTAAAAAAATAAATGCCAAACTTGATTTATAAAATGGACTATCACTGTCTCACTGAGACACTGATCATTAATATTGGTCATCTTCGTCACCCTTAATTACCACTGCATATGACTAATCACCACTAGGAGAGCCCTAATCACCATATGTTGCAACTGTAAGTATTAATCATCGCTAATTGCAACGAACCAACACTAATGACCTGGCCAGTGTTGTCCTCAGTGGTGTTGATGAAAGCTAGAAGGTGACGATGCTAGCTCGGTGTCCGTAGAAGCCTGATGGTAATGGCTGAGGCCTTTTGTATGGGAGAGGACAACAACACGGAGTGACTGAAGAGGCCAATGCAGAAAAAGCTAGTTCTGGAGCGTAGGAGGCTCACATTGAGTTCAGCATGGCTCAATGTAGCAAAATGGAGACCATGATGACAAAAGGCCATGGCAATGTTCGTTCAAATCTGTGACGATGGCAGCAACAGTAGTTCATGTTGGTGGACTCATGATGGCGAGAGGAGTCTGCATGGAAAAGCAGATCTAGGGTTGTGTCATTGAGTGAGAGGATAACATGTGGGTCTCACTATTCTATCGGATCTGCTGTGGATGGGTTGAGAGCACTGCAGTTCCACGGTGGGACGGCAGATTAAATCGAGGAGGTCCAATGTAATTGGTGGTCAGCCAACTGCCGATCAACTGCGTCCAGGACGGAGGCGCTGGTGTTGTAAGGAAATAAAGCCGGCGGAGGGTGCCCATAAACCAGCTCGAAGGGCGTGGTGCGATGGGCAGGGTGAAATGAGGTGTTGTAGTAGAACTCTGCCCAAGGTGCCCACCGAACCAAGTACTTGGCAAGGCGGAAGAGAAGCAACGCAAGTACATCTCAGTGGTGTGATTGACCACCTCTGTTTGAGGATGGTAGGAAGAAGAGATGTGAAGAGTCAACACTCAGGATGGAATCTGTAATGCCATGGAGTCGAACCACCTAATCAAAGAAAACTTGGGCGACCGAAGAGGCTGTGAACGGATGCGCCACAACCATGAAGTGGGCATACTTGGATAGACGATCCACGACTACCAATAGGACCGATTTGCCATGGGACTTGGGCAGCGCCGTAATGAAATCCAGATATTAGCCCACACATGATGCGGAATGGAGGGGCTGTAGGAGACCGACTAGTTGCAGTGTGGAAGACTTGTGTTGCTGGCAAATGACGCACTAACTAATTAACTGCTGAACGGAAGTGTGCATGCTGGTCCAATAAAATTTGCTAGGCCGGCCCCACGGCCCATCCGTGATCTCGTCTAGATTGCTGAAGCTGATTGCAGCGCTCCTGAACTGCAGCATCTTGACGCAAGATGGTCAACTAATCCTGCAAAAGGAAGCATCGCCACGGTAGACAGTGGCGCACACGGGAGCCTCACCTTGACGAGAAAGGGCGTCAGCTGATGCGTTGGCCTTGCCGGGCTTGTGCTCGACCACAAACGAGAAGCCCATCAACTTGCTTAGCCAATGCTGTTGAGGCGGTGTGACCAGGGCTTGCTCCAACAAAAATATGAGGTTGTAGTCGTCGGGTATATACGTGGAAAGGGCGACCCCAAAGGTACGGCCTCCAATGCTTAACTGCTTTGGAGAGGCCAATCAGTTCATGCTCGTATGCAGCCAACTTGGTGTGCCGATCAGCCAATTTGCGATTGAAGAATGCGATGGGATGGCCATGTTGGTGAAGAATTGCGCCAATGCCATGCCCGGACGCGTCACACTCCACGACAAGCTTGTTATCAAAATTGGGAAGACCAAGTACGGATGCCGAAGTTAGTGCTGATTTGAGGGTGTCAAATGCCACATGAGCCGCTGCTGACCATGTAAAACTCTCCTTCTTAAGCATTGTTGTAGGGGGTGTCGCAATTTCAGCATAGTTGCGAATAAAGTGGCGGTAGTATCCAACAAGGCCGATGAAGTTGCGAACCAGTTTGGGCCATTCGGCCACAGCAGCGAGTTTGCTAGGATCGGCCTGAACTCTCTGTGCTGTGACAATATGGCCTAGATAGGCCACCTTGGGCTGCGCAAAAGAACATTTGGAAAGCTTGAGGTGCAGCCCATGATGGCGTAGGAGAAAGACGGCTTGGAGATGACAAATATGTTCCTCCTTTGTCTTGCTACAAATGGGAATGCCATCGAAGAAAATAAGGACAAAGTGCCGCATGAACTCTTGTCGAGACCGGCGGTGCTAGAAGAGGCGACGGCCGAGGCGCCGAGGGAAGGCGCAGTGTTGGGGGCGGTACCGGCCAAGGTGTGGATTGTGTCGGTGCCATTGTGGACTCCAGAGTGGACGCAACAGGTCTACCGAAAGAGCCCACATGTGCAGCCTCGATCCTTGCTTGTTGCTGGCCCTCCGCTTCCCTTGCCAGCCGCATGGCTGTACTGAGGGAAGGGGGTCGATCCCTTCAAACTTCTTGACCAAGGGTGCTTGCTAGCACCGCGATATAGATTTTGAGTTGTGCGGGCAGCGGAATACGAGCTACTAGGGCCAACAAGCTCAGGAATTCGTCATTGAAGGTGGCCACCGTGCTAGTCTGCTTTAGGCCGACAAGATCGCCCAAAGGCCCCATATGTGTTGAAGTTGTGAACCGATCTAGAAACGAGTCCATGAACTCCCATGGTATCCAGGGGTGGTTTGCAACCAAGAATCCAACCAGTATTGTGCAACTCCCCGAAGTTATAACCCAACCAAGCGCACTCTGTCTTCATCGCATATGCGGTGCAAATTGCAGTAGCGTTCGCAATGGCGAATCCATACGATGGCTTCGCCTGTGTCATCATATTCTGGAAGCTCCAACCATGGGGGTCGGGGAGTCCAGCGATCTTCCTCGCGCACAGGACGCAATTCCTGATGTCGCCCTCCTTGTAGACTGCCCACGGAAGGTCATCATCCTCAAGGCGTCGCGGGTTCTAGTTGCGTCAGTCCAGACCCCTGATATCATGCGCCGTTTCCGAGTTGTGGTGGCATAGTGATATCTCCGGATTGATAGATGCATCTTTCTCCTCGCGTGTCATGCTCGGTCTTCTTCCCCTAGTGTGTGGCATCCGGCTGGCCTCATGGGAGCCACCGTAAACCCTTGCCCTGGTTCCATGCTACCTTCCTTTACAATCTGTCCCCTTTTAAAGAGGACAGTAGCTGTTCCCTAACCGGCTGGGAATTAGAGTCCCAGTCGGTTTGAACTGATTAACCTATCCGGCTGGGATTCAGAGTCCCAATTGGTTTGAATTTATTAAAAATAAGAGTCCTAGGAGATTTAAACTTACTTACTGTCTAATAACAACTCTTGAGGTAGGGATAAACAGCAATTTTCTCATATATAACTTAAATAGCATTGCTAGCTGTTACCGGTTGCCCTTGGTGCTGCCCTGGTCGTGTGCCCACCTTGAGGTTTCCCCGTACGTACACATGGCCCCATCGCCTTTGCTGCCGCTGCCGATCCGTATCACTAAACCTAAACTGTTACAAAACAATTATATCCTTAAAAGTTGTTACCCTAATTTATAGGGCAGTAGTATGGAAATGGCAAGGTAAATCCATGCTTTTCAAGGAAAAGACAGTCGTGGATTGGTAATTCCACTCATTTACTTGGTAAATGCGAGGAACAATTTACTACGCTCTTGGTCTCTTGGGATTTCCATCTTTTGTATACATCCATTGTTTGTTTGTTACTTCCATTGGAAATGTGATGTCTTCCTATGCTTGGAAAAATTAGCACAGTAACATTGAAAATATGTACAGATTGGGAAATAGCATCCAATATGAGGTTGACAATAAGACCTGGTTACACTTGACAATGAGACACGGATGTCCCGTGGTTGCTAACTTTGTTTGTTGGATGATCTTCATTGATTAATGCCCCTTTCTCAGTTTACAAGGATGGCGGTAAAGAGGAGAAACGGAAAGAAGAGAAAAGAAAAGAGAAAAACAAGAAATGCACCTCACCTGTCAGGTGCTACTTCATTCGCACTGAATCTGGGTGGAAGATGGATGAACCTTATATACTCTCTGGCAGAACGATTAGTCAGGCCCGCAAACTATTCATGCACATACATACTGCTCCCACCTTGGCGAAGTATATGACAAGGTTTTTCATCTAATTTCGTTGAATAGTACTAAGCAATTGATGCAATCTGGACTTTCTTTTGTGGGTGATGTTGATGTTAAGTTACTGGCAAATCTACGGTTTTGCTACATTGATAGGAGCATGTTGTTCTCAGAAAATAATAAAAAAGAGAGGCGTATTTAAAATTTAAAGTTTTATTAAGTTGTGAGATAAGCTTGTATGCACAAGTCCACTACCTACGTTTTCTATTAACTTGTTCTTATCATTGCTGCTGCTGCTGAACTATTAAGGACTTAGAAAAAACCTAATTATTGGATGCTATTTGCTTTCTCCATAGTTGTGGCTGCTCTCTCTCTCATCATTGTTCCATTGGAATGATACAGGTTTGCTTTGATACTATCCAAAACAATCACATTGGATGATTTATCGACAGTTCATGTTGGACAGATTGATGATGAACCTTGCAGGGTAATTCTCTCCGTCCTCTCCAATATTTGGTCTTGCTACTGGAATGTAACAATCACAATAAATGTAATATTTTTATTTTTTTTAAAAAAATTTAATGTAATTTTTCAGGATGAATATGGAAATATTGTTCTCAATCAAGATGATGAGCCTTTGATCCACACTGATGGGACTGGACTTATATCTCAAGATTTGGCTCTGAAATGCCCAACAAGTATCTTCAAGGGAAACTTTCTGAAGTCACATGTTTGTGCACTTTCTGCTCTCTCCATACATCTTGACAGAATTGCAAAAGAACTTTATTTATCATAGATATTTAACTTAATGGACAAATTTTGGGTTCCCCTGATGGCTATTGTTTTTTGAAGCGATGTTATATGAGAACTGAATTACTTTATTGGCTATTTGGTCAACACGTGTACCAAGAAAAAACTTGGATAAACACAGTTCCTTATAGGTAGTATTAAGTAAGGTTCATTTCTCAGCAGGTCTCTTTATATAAGGTAGAATTTATTATGGAACTCCTCTGCTTTGAAGCCGTTTATCGCTGTGTTTTTTTTTTGTTCCTCCAAAATTAGAATGCATGTGAAAAGAAAGGAACATTGTGGAAGTCACTCGTACATATGCATGCGTGCACATGTAACATAATGGTATTTTTTTTGTTACCATCTTTTTTGCTTTCTTTCTAGTTGCCAAGCAAAATATCTCTCTCGTCTCCTCTTATCTTGTTGTCATGTTGATTAATTTAATTTACATGGTCCATATATTGGAATTTACCACTCTCGAATTTTGCCTATCGGCACGTCAATTGTTGTAATCTGACGTGATTTTAGTGGGCATAGGGAGGTATCCGTCATAATTTTTTTGTTCGAGTTTCTGAGTGGCCTAAAAACGTTGTTACTACCTGCTTGGAATTTGAAAATCTGGTCCTTTATTTTCAATGTTTCATGAGATCAGCTGCTATCAATTTCTGTTACAATTGTTCATATATGGTATGAATACCCTATTACATTTCCCTTATATTTTAGTTATATTTCCCTTCTAGAAAATCATGCTGTTTAGACTTTAGCAAGAATAGCTAATTGTTGTCTAAAAAAACTAATGTTCAACACTTTTAGTTAATTGATAAACGTTTTAATGGTTTTATCATGCTTTGTTCAGGATGTTGCAGCTTGTGGTGAAACACTGATGAGGTCTACCGGTTCAAAGAGGCATCGGTCTCTCACCACTGAACATGTATCATATTAACTATATGCTATGATGTTGCGATTTATTACTTTATGAATGTGCTATGATTTAACTAATAGAATTGTTGTTCTTATCTATTCTTTTCTCTAGCCTCTTCTTATGCAGTTTCGCATGTTTTCTAATGGATCTGCTGTAAAGGGTACGGCCCTAGTTGACAGAAGGGTACGCATTGAGAGTTCTAGTCTTCATAATTTTTTGTTGTTCTTATCTATGATGGTAGCAATATGGTCTTATTGTTCTTGTGGGTCTGACAATTCAGTTTAGTGATACAATTATATGAAGTTATGAACTCAAGTAACATTGTTTTGAAGTAATGCAGTCTTTATCTGTGTTTCTTTTAGGATAGATAGATTGAAAAATCTGTCATGTACTTTTACAAGCTCGCCATTTTACCGAGATCAGTTAAAACATTAATTTGTTTGGTTTATGTTAATTTTCTCAGCATTGTAGTCTTGTAGATATCCTGTTGCTGCTCTGTATGTCACTATTCATTCATCTTTTCTCTATATATTGGTTTGTTATATAGTTTTGAAGTGTACAGGTCATGTGTTTTTACCGTATTATCTTGCCCAAACCTTTGAGATACTTTGTAAGAATATCTTTTTTCTGTTACAGCTTCCTCCTAGAACTATTCTTATCCGACCATCAATGATAAAAATAAAAACCGATCCAAAATTATCTGGCACCCAGTCCTTCAACTCTTTGGAAATAGTTTCTACAAGGTATGCCACAAAACTTTGAGTTGCATTGTTGGATTTAGGTATTAAGAACATACTTAGTTACTTACACATTTGGCCACTTGGGATCGCATGTCTACCTGTTTTTGTTGTAACCCTAAAGCATCTCCAAAGTATTTATTTATGCATTGTAGGTGGCATTACACAGAAAATCAAGGAAATTATTTTGGCCCCTTTCGCTCTAGTTTTGTGTGGCTATGCTTCATTTGTTTCATGTATCTCTCATAAGTTGTAAGTCTGGTTGAAGGAAGGCCCTCCTAGGGGTTAGGTTAGCCTTTCTACCAGTCTGGTTGAAGAAAGGCCCTCCTAGGGGTTAGGTTAGCCTTTCTACCAGTGCTATAAATGTAACTGGTAAACAATTGTATGAGGCAGTATAGCTTGAAAGTCGGAAGAATTTTAGCATGGGATTACTCTCTGATGTTGAAGCATCTTGTTTTCTTCTTTATTATAAGTATAATAACTCACCTTTCCTCAATAGTTTAAGCTTTTGCATGAGTTAATTGATGAATGAAACATGGTGTGGTAGCATAGCCCAGAGGTCCGGAGCTTATGTTAAGGGTATTAGTGGCATATATTGCCTTATATAGGCTTTCCTTGTGTACCCTCATGTACACGATTGCCTTATATAGGATTTCCTTTTGTACTCTCATGTACATGTATATATTCTGGTATATTGGTCTCATGTTGAATGCAAGTGCTATTCATTACACAAACGTCCGTATTTTAGAGAAAAACATTCATTGTGATCTTTGGAGGGACTAATGGTGAGACTTAAAACGTCCTCCAGGGTGGATCAAGTCTTGTCACATGTCAAGTCCTCGTACTAGTTGGCCTGGTTAATTGTAGAAGTGAGAGGGATATATTGATGTATGTGCAGGACTGCCCACCTTTCCTCAACAGCTTAAGCTTTTTGATTATCAAAATTCGTATTACTTTTATTTTGGTTCACAAGAAATAAATCATTGTTTTTTCCCCTCAGCAATCGACCCAAAAGGACATTAACATCAAGGTTCTTGATCGCATTACTTCACTATGGTGGAGTTAAAGCTGAGTACTTTATGGAGCTTCTACAGAATGCAACCGAAGGGGCTGAGAACGCTCGTTGTGATTATGAAGATGCCCTAAAACGTTAGTTTGAAATATTGTGGTTGCATACTCTTCATGCACTGCACAGTACAATTTGGCATATATATTTGCTTTTTTATGCTCTAGAACTTGTACTCCTACGTTACAAGTTCTAATAGTCTGCCATTTTAATTTAGTTTTTTTTCATTCACCTGCTTACGTTTAATCCACACCTCTCTTTTTCATCTGGTCATTACAGTGGCATTTTGCTATGCTGACATGGAGGATTCGATGTCAGCGCGAATGATTCTTTCTGGAATTCCACTAGAAGAGGCATACTTGCAATATAGGCTGGCTTTTATGGCTCAACAGGAAAGAAAAGGAATCAAGCAAGGAAAGCTACCAATTGATGACTGCTTTTATTTGATGGGTACAACAGACCCTACAGGAACTCTCCTACCTAATGAAGTTTGTGTGATACTGTAAGTGACAGCATACTCTTTTGCATCTGCATGCACTTATAATCCTTTTTTGTGTATGTTTCAATGACCCAACATTTAGTAGCCACCATTTAGGAGGTTCCGAAGATACCACTATTACATCTCGGCAATTTGGCATTAATAAGTATCCTCAAATGGGATCTTTCCATAGTAGCAAACTAGCAATGCACCAGGTTTACTGTTCTTTCTAAGTCAAATTTCTTGTTGATTAAGATCCTGAATTTTTAATTATGATTATTGAACTTCGAGCTAGACTGCTCTTTTCTTTTGGCATTAAGACCGTGTTTATTGTTAAAAAAAGAATATCAGAGAACAAAAGCAACATCATTGGTCTGAATTCTTAAGTTTGTTGATAAATGATAATATGTGTTCATGATGACTAAAATCTACGGTAAAACTGATAACTTAAGATCATAAATACATGTGGATATTTGGGACTTCAAGATGTTAATGGCATTATTTTTCTGGAGGGAATATATTGTGGCATTCTTCAATTCAGTTGGTCAAATTTAGACTAACTCGACAGTATATAGCCTATAAGAGAAGAGGAAATTTGATTTTTTTTCAGCTGTTTTTAATTAGAAAATTCTGTAAGAGATTTTTTGGATTATGACAAGGTTTAATTTGACAGAAAATATTAAGAACCTTCGTTCTTTAGCATGTCTTAGCCTCCTATAAAACATGAACCAATATGCAATGTTACTAGTTATTTGAGAATTGCTGATGTTTCGAAGGAGGCCTTTCTATTGTTTATTACTTACTTTATCTTCTATTAAACAGCGACAATGGACAGCTTTCTGGAGATGTGCTTGTATATAAACATCCTGGGTTACATTTTGGTGATATACATGTCTTGACAGCAAGGTATATTGGCGGTCTAGAGGAGATTGTGGGATATTCCAAATATGTTATACTATTTCCTACTTCTGGAAAACGATCTTTGGCCGATGAGATGGCCAATAGTGATTTTGACGGCGACATGTACTGGGTCTCGAGAAACCCAAAGGTGAGTTGACTGCTAATTGACCTTTTACCATGAAATTTCTTTGGAAATCATTTTCTTGGAGGAGCCCCTACTCCTCTTTATGCTTTATTATATTTCATCGTCAACAAAATCCATAATAAAGTATTGCTCTCTAGTATACCACATATCTGTTCTGTTCATAGGGCAGTGATGCCAGTGCCACTTTTCCAAAGGTAATGTTGCATGTATCCTTTTTTCCTTTGTAGGAAATGTCGTGTTTGTATTGTTACACGGATTTATTTGGGCCCATTGCAAGTGAGATGATTTCTTTCTTTACCATATTACTACCTCTGGTCCAAATTACATGGGCATTTTAGCAAGTTGGTTTTGGGTTGCAACATGCAAATACTTGTTATTTTGGTTTTTCTAGGAAACATTTTCTACCAAATGCCCCTATCAATTGCTTATCAGTAATGTTGTTGGAAAGAATATATGTGATGTATGCTAGCACATGACGGTGCTAAGTACTGCACAGAGGAGGGCTGGGCCAGTGGGGCTTTAGAAGAAAGAGAGGACCACAGACTGGGATGATCTACCTTTGGGAGAGAAAGACTTAATTCATTCTTGCTTAATGCCAACTATTACAATAGGTCTCCTAACAAATATATATAAGATCAATCAAATAATAACTTGCTTAACTGATAGATAAGATACAAACTAATCAGATAAGATACCAACTAGGGCAACATAACTTAGTAACCAAGTTGCTGTGGCCGCCAGTCCTAGTAACTGCGGCTGCTGCCCCCTTGGTGCACGGCCCCTTATGAACTGGCTGGGCTGCATGTGATAACATACCATTAACAGGGGCAGCATATGTAAAATAATTACGGCATGAGACCTAATACAAATTGCACGAATCTTAAAGTAAACGAAAAGGTAAGTAATCACCATCTACTCTTCATTCATACTTTAATGTTTGTGCAACTTTAAAAAAGAAGAGCATAGAAGCACCTCTCTTAAGGCATTTGTTACTTCCTCATTTTGTGTGCATGAAAATTGAGGGTAAAAGCATTGCAAGTTTGCAACTTCGTTATAACCCTTTTGGGCGGTGGAAGAAAGACCAAGATAGCTGCTATGCGTGTGCGTATATCCCTTGCAGTGGAGCGCTTTAGTGAATTTTGCACCGAGGGTGCTGTAGTTTGCATTGGAGCATCACCCTTGTTGCATGGATGTGTGCCATGATTGTTCTTAATAGTGGGTCCTTTATGTCTGGGCATCTGTCGTATGTGAGGTATGCTTATGAGGGCATGATCAACCCTTCGAGGTTGTGAGTGTAACTGTTTCTGTAACACCTTGACCCAATTGTGTGTGGCCTAAGTTGGCCGAAGTTGAAATCTATGGAGTTCGCCAACACATTAGTGAAGGGTGTAGAATATGGCATATAGTGAGGGTTCAAACATGGCAACTCCAGGTTAATTCATTTAGGCAAAGTGAGGATTAAAGCCCAAAAATGCTGCTTGAGAGTAAGATTCTTGTCTCCTCTTCATTCTCTTCAAGGGATCTCTACCCACGTTGGCGTGGGGCGGAGATTGAATAAAATCACCCATGGGAATAAGGAGCATTTAAAATACCCTTCCATGTCCCAATAGATAACTAGTATGCCATATATGGTCATTAACCCTAAATAATATTATTACATAGCTTCTTTATTTTTAAGCGAATTCAATCATTTGTGTTCTAGCATTGTACTATCCATTGCTTATTCTAGTTATGCCTGGTAATTATTGAACTTTACATACAGCTGCTACGCATGCTTTGTTACTCCATAGACCATTATTGTTTCATTAAGTCGAGCATATCATTGCAGTATCGATCTAGCACAGAATGGTTTTGACATGTTAACACATTCTGCCTTTTTTACCGTTTCAAAAAATTGTCACCGCTCTGATTGTGAAAGTGGTCTTTCCAGTTACTAGAGCACTTCAAGCCTTGTAAACCGTGGGTTCAAGTAATTACACCAAAAAAGACCCAGCAAAAGAGACCTCAGGATTTTGATGAAACCCAACTTGAAAGACAGCTATTTCATGAATTCATGAAAACAAGATTTACACCCAGGTATCATTGTTAAGCTGGATTTTGCTGATAATTTTCGCCAGACCCTCTGTTTGCAAAGCAGCAGTTCATGAATACTACTTGGCTGTCTGTGCCAAGCTTCACTGGATCGATCCCAGGCTCTCTAGCGCTGGAGGATAGGTCAAGGTGTTCGCCGGTGTAAGCAGTGCAACATATCAGGGCAATTATGAGATGATTAACCATCTTCATAGTTTTGATTTTCGTCTGATATAGTCTTTAATTGACCAGAATTGGAACTAGAAAAGCTGCTTGGCTTTGGGCTCTGAATTGACCAGAATTAGAACTACAAACAGCTTGCTCAAACTAGTACAGTTTGCACATATATGTATTTCCTCATTAATAACACTTCTTTTGCCTTTAGAACCACAGATATTTTTTTCCTGAAGTACTGAAGCGCATCTCTTCAACTGTTTAAGCATATCGAGTTAATCATGCAAGGAGATCATGTTTAGTTTCAAAACAAGATGAAGTTGCAGAAGATATTACCAAACGGATGAGGGAGGGATGTCACGTGCATATGATGCCATTCAAAATTTTCTTATACACCTTGCTTGTACATTCTGTTAGGGGAAAATGCAATGTTGCCATCAGTGAAATGAATTAATTCTCATCTATCTGTCTTTCTTCATTTAACTTGGGAAATGTTTTGAATCCATGTTATCAGTCTCAAGTGGAGTAGACCCTATCCATTTGCTGTAGTGTCCATGTAATTGAAATGCATTGGGTGTCTGTCCTAGGGCATGAGCTATGAGCCTATGACTTAGGGGCCCAAAGAGTTCATTTTGTTGTCTTTTCCACATTTGGTTAGTGCAAAATATTGCGTGCATTTCATTATCATATTCTTGATGTGAAGCATGACTGCTTAAATTACTATGAATTAGTCACAGCATCTGTTGGCACTACACTCCATTGTAAAAGATTAAAATATTTGTATTGTATTGGAAAGGAGAATGTTTCCCAGAATAATATACAATGTTGATGTCCTATTTGTTAGAGCTTGGTGGGGGGTTTTGCATTTCTCCATTTGTTTCCAACCTTTGACTGTTTAAGCTTATCAGCTAGAAAAGTAAAGCTTTGATTTTGTGTAGATCTGATCAGTATATTTTGAATATCTGGTGTTGGTGGCTATTTCCTAAATATTATCAATCCATACAACCTTTATAATTTTATATGATCTAACCCCTTTTGGAAATTTCCTCCTTTCAGTTATGTACTCGGAACAGCAGCTGATTGTTGGTTAGCATATATGGACCGACTCTTAACAGATGAAGTTGATGAAAGTGAAAAGGAATTGATAAAGAATAAGATGATTAAGTTAGTTGACATTTATTATTGTGCTCTGGATGCTCCAAAGACTGGGATCAAGGTTAATTCCAATCTTGGGCTTGCGCAATTTGTGGTTTCATATGCTTTCATATGGTATATGGTTTCATGAACTTCTACACTTCATATTATTCACTATTTTCATATTTTAAAACTGAATTCCTGATGTTCCTGCTATCAGCCGGTATTTGGCTACTATACATCTAAAAGAAGGGAACAAACTGAACCGTACCCTTGTAATACTTGTAACACCTTTTTCTAAGTTATTAGGTGTTTTAAGGAACTCAGAAGAGTACTGTTATGCATGTGAGTATGTGAATTGAATTAGTTGTGAAATTGTGATGAACAATGGCTGAGTCTATCCGTTTGTGTAAGCATGGTGTGATGAGGTTATTAACTATTCCCATTCTATTCTGGTAGGAAGTACTGTAAATTTCTAGTAATAGATTGTGCAATATGCACTTGGATATTGCTATGTGCTGTGGAGACACTGGCCTGATGTATCTAGTTTTTGGGTTAAACACCCTTTAATTAAAATAACATACCATACTATGAAAAATTCTTAGTTGTGTGAGCTTCTACTTAAATATAGTATGTGACCCTGATTCAGATTCATCATGGTCCAAGTGTAACCATGTAAGTATAGGTTCAAAATGGATTACATAAAGTGCCAATCATAGTTGTCACAGTATCGCCTAGGTGACGCCTAGTTGTCGTGGCGGCCAAAGGGGGACGCTAGGACAACTCGCCTCTGGGGGGTGGGGGGAGGGTGGGGGGTTAGGTAGTTACTGGATTCGCGCACCTCTTTTGATGTCGCCGTCTCCATCGCGGCGACGAGGTGGAGCAGTAGGGGAGGACGGTCTTCTTTGTGGGAGCCATCGGATCGAGCAACTGCGGGTGGCTTCGGGGGTAGCGGCGCAGAAGGGCTCGGCTCACTAGGTTTAGCTCTAGAGGGAGTATATTGTGCGGCTGGTGTTCGCGAAATTACCCTGTTAGCCCTAAGCCAAACGTTCTGGATCAGCCCATCTATTTGGGCCGCACTGGGCCTCATCCAGCCCATAGTCTCACCCCCCTCACTTTTTATTTCTTTTATGTTATTGATAAAGGATCTTCTATGGCCATGTATTTATCGTCTAATCACCGCCTAGGCGTCCTGGCGCTCCGGTCTTTTCGCGTCTAGCCGGAGCGCCGTGATAACTATGGTGCCAATTGTTGGTATGGACTTTGTAGAGGCTTGTATCTAGCTGTCATGATGCTAAATAATATTGTCATAACTCAGTTAGTTGATAGCAGGAACTAGTAGCTCAAGAAAAGTTGCTTACTAATTTGATGTTCTCGTTGTTAAAATTCGGTAGCAATTATGGGTTAAATTGTTTGACACAATGTTGTTTCGGTACGAATATATTTGTTGAAATTGATTGTATATGGCTACATGCATGTCTGACATATGAAGCAATCCAGATCAAGTAATATAGTTACCAACAAAATAAATAAAAGAAATTTGTAATTGCATCTCCAGTTACTTATTTTGATACTTTGTAAGGCCTAAGCTCACTACATGCCAACGTATATTATACTTTAACAGTTTATCTTTCTGCCCTCCCAACAGATCAATATTGGAGGTGATCTGATGATAAAACAATATCCGCACTTCATGGATCGGAAAGCATATTCTTACTACCATTCAACATCCATACTGGGCAGAATATATGATGAAGCAGACAAAGTAATATTGCTACAATATGAGAATGTTCGGCCAATTGGTAAGTTGTTCTTTCTAGTTAGCTCTTTCTTGTTGCTTTTTCGGCTTGGTATTTTCATTTAGTTTATCTGCACTAGGGAGATTTTGCATATTATTAATTCTACTGATTGCTGTGTTGCATGCTCATATGGATATTTGGGTTCACTGTAAACAACGTCTAGACAGAGGCTATAATTTGCAAAAGCTCACAGTAGTTAAGGTTAAGGTATTGCTACAAAGAACTGCAACTCATGATAAGCATGCTGGGAACAGGTGGGACCTGAGCTTGCTTTCTTTTGAGAATTTTATTTTCGTAAACTAATGAGGATGTCGATCTTATGGAATGCATATGTGGCAGGGCTTCAGATTTTTGGTTCTAGGTCTTAAAAGAGAAGTTCATTAATGCAAGTAGCGTTACTGGCATTTCAATTATGCTAGTACCGTTACCAGCATGGCAATATGGATTCCTAACCTAAAGATTAATCGTGATGGGAATATTCATAACATGCAAAAATTTAAGGTCAAATTTGTCAATAATGAGAGTGCCAAAAGTTACTGACATTTCAATGATGCTAGTACCGTTACTGGCATGGCAATATGGATTTCCTAGCCTGAAGATTAATCGTAATGGAAATATTCATAGCATGCAAAATTTTAAGGTCAAATTTGTCAATAATGAGAGTACCAAAAAAGACAAGCAATGCATAGCGCATGATGTGTTGTTTGTCGTTATTGGTACCAATGAGCTCTCTAGTAGTACTTGGATGTGAGCTGTCTAATCATGCACTTTACAGTTTGTTCTATCAAAACTTGTCCAGCAGCTGATAGTTTTTCTTCACAAACAAAAGAGCAGCTGACTAGTGTTCGCCTTTTCGGGCCTATGCCAAGTTACTGATGTGATCTACCCAACTTATTGAAAATTGAATGAACTGCCCGATATTTGTTCACTGTTTTCCACTTGTTTCCTTTTATTTTGTTATAACCAGAAATATCTTTGCTCCCACACTTCACCGAGAGAGAAGCATCTCAACAATGCAACTACGTCTGGAAATGCCGCTATAATGAGTACGTGGGAGACAGTATACTACTCATTGACCTACTGGATAAAGAAAAAAAGAACACAAAGTTTGAAGAACTCTACCAAAAGTACAAGTTTGTAAGTATCCAATCTTCCTGAAGAACAGCGTACCTGAGGATTCTACCAACATTCAGAAATGGTCTGTTAACCTGCAGATGCTCTACAATGCTGCTGAATTTGAACAAACCCCAAGGAACCTCGACGATGTGTTCACCGAGGCTTGCACGATATACCGGATTGTCTACGAGAAGGCGATGGCTACTAACGACATCGGCAAATGTCGCTTCGCATGGAAGGTCGCTGGCCGTGCGTTGTGCCATTTCTATGCGCTGAAGAATGACGGTGGCACCGCCCTTTGCTCGCTTCCGGTTCTTCGCAAGATTCTCAAGAAGGATCGTAGGTAGCTGCATATATAATGATTAAATTTAACTACATGTTGTATTCAGTTGGTATATATTGTAGCAGTACGTAGTATCAGGGACTTGGTTTCAAGCTGGTGGGTTAGAGGAACATGTTGATGTATCAATGTATTTATGCTTGCCTTCTATCTGGCAGAAACTTGTACCTGCGTCATGAGTGAGGGGATGTGTACATACATCCTAAAATAGTATAGCACTAAATAAAGCAGCCATTTTGTTAGTCATGTATATCTTCATATTGCTGGTTCTTAAGTACATGCAGCTGATCGATTAGCTGAAATGCAGGTGAATGGTAGTACTAGAGTACGTATGGCCCATGTCGGCTGGCTCTTCCTTATACATCTCTCTCTCTCTCTCTCTCTCTCTCTCTCTTAAGGGCAGAGTGCCCGTGAGAAGACGAGTTCTAGCAGTCAGTGACGAGGTGGCGGCGGCCGGTGAGACGCGACACTCGACTCCATCTCTCTCCCCAACCTCTTTAGTGAGCACAACCTTTAGGCGAGCACATGAGTTAACACAGTGGCGCCCATAAGTGGATCCGGAGCGATACGCATCCAATGGGAGCGGGATGCACCTCCACTGTGAGACGGTCTCACCATAAGTTACACTGATTTTTTTTCCCCGTATCGTACCTTTTTCGAATAGTAACAACAGTACCATTTTAGCAAAACTGTTCTTGCAACAAGCATATGAGATCCGGAAGAAAAAGAAAAAAAAAAAATCTGATTTCAAGCTTTTGAATTATTTCCCCCCGAGATTTCCTGTTACCGGTCGCCGATGGACCTCACTTTTGTTCTCTTCCCCCCTGGCTTTCCCAGCAAGCTCGATCGTACGCGTAGCTTTCGCAGTCGCAGATGCCAGAAAGCAAAACCTAAGCAATGGACAGGTGCAGGCCTCAGGTTGGATTGCACTAGTATGCATGCAACCGATCGAAGCTGGCCACCTCGTGCAACGTACGCGCGCTCACCGTCTAATTTCGCATGCATACAGGCAGAAAGGAAGGCAAAGATGGCGATCGAATCCTGCGCGATCTGCTGCACAGATCTCCCAGGATCTTCACGAGATCTCCCAGGAATGGCACACATGGATGGATCGAACCGGTTACACTGTTACACACATGTGTGATATTTCGCAGCGCGTCAATTCATCGTACCCAGTTATGGTCAGACAAAGACTGAAGACTCGATCGCGAGGGAAGGTAGCTAGCTCAGTGTCGATGACCGTGACGTCCTGGTGATTGGCAGGTACGTACATACCCGCGTCGATCGATATCTTTTCGAGAGATTCGCCGGCTCGATGGAGAGGACGTAACCTCGACAAAGTTAGATTCTCGTGGATACGCGCGGGGGGGAGAAACGTATGGGCTGGACGCGTTCGCGTCGACGCCCACGTGCCGTTGTTTCCTGCTTGGACTGTAAGGTACGTACGTACGTACGTATGTTTCTCGATGCACATAGTAACGGGCCGGGCCTGGCCGGTTAGTGTATATACTGCTGCTTGTCGATAATATTCTTATGTCTTCTAGAAAACCCGGGCGATATTATTAGGAGCTGCTTCTCCATTAGTTATTCTGGAGATGGTCCTCTATCGATCGGAAATGGGGTAGTTATATAGTCGTATTTTATTAATCGATATATGTTGAACAGACAAATGAAAAAGAAACAATTGACGTTGAGTAGGGCGAAAAATGAGAGTAATTAAACCGGTCGATCGGCCAGTTATTATGTACGTAGTAGAATTAGTTATGCAAGCCTGCCCTGCAAATGATCACCCTAGCTAGGCGCAAGTGACAGTGGTTTGCCTTTAATTTGACCAAGTCCCCATCTCATCGCGATGTATAATCCGCATGAGATGTCATGAGACATGCATGGCTGATGGATAAGCTTCCTGTATAGCTTGAAGATCCTTACTTACAGCATGAACTTTAGACCAAGCTAGGCTACTACGTACTACTGATGTCGTGTTAAATCCAATGGAAATATATATATGTACTCCACAGTCGACATTCTCAATATCCTTTCAGATCATATCTTTTCTATCTATTTGGCATGCATGGTCTAAGAATTAGTATTTGATTGCTGGGACTTTTGAGAGACTTCGTGTTGGACCTGTACATGTACAAATTTATGCTCCGATCGGTCGAGTGGAAAGAGAAAACGATCAGCATCGATCGTCAAGATAAATCCACATCATTAAATCGTAAATATATGCATGTTGGAAGAAGCAATTAAACCACTCCAATTTTGTTTGACAATATGCATGCATGCAATTTTGTGGGTATCTTCCAAGACGATTAAGGACGTCTATCTAGTCTCTAGCTAGTTACAAGTTTAGCGATTTAGACCGATGAAATGCCTCTAAAATGGAAATTTTAAATTTTTGGTTCGTCATGTTTTTGGAAAAAAAACAGTATTATATATATTATGACTTGCAGTGACAGGAAATCTGTGGCTATGATGTCATCAAATCACCTCGATTCCTTCGAGCAAGGTAGAGTGGATAGATCCATAAATCCACATAACACGTATCCTATGAACAAAATTAACGTGATGTTTAATTTGACGGCCACAGGAACAACATCCTTGTCAGAGTCTAGCTCTCTCAATGCATGACACATGATGCATCCAGCTATATACACATGGTGGTTTCTTTGGAGATCTAAGATTTCACTTTTGTCATGCGTGCATCATGATATACTTAGGGTTGTGTATACGGTATATTTAGTAAATACCTTTTTTAAAATATGTATATGTGGTGATCGAAATGCAATACCAAATATACCAAATAGAACTTCGGTTCGGTATCGGTAAATACCATAATATTTCAGTTCGGTATCGATTGGTAAATACCGTATTTACCAAACTAACGTGAATTTTTCTTGTATACTTGCGTTTGGACATCGATATGGTCTTTAATACAAAACTTTTACCATTATTTTACCAAATTATACGTTAGTAAAATTATTACACACCTTTTACCATTACTTTGACAAATCTAGTGATATTATTTTCATGTGAAATTGTGTACATTTGACCAATACTTTATCTGATTATACGTGTATTTTTTGTTTATTTCGGTTTACTCATGGTTTCTACCAAAAAACCGTATCCTAAAAATCAAATTTTTGTCATACCACACCGAATACCATAGACTGGTCAAACCGAGTTAACCAATTCGATTCAGTTTTTCTGTCATAGTTTTTTTGGTTCGATAAAACCATACACAACCCTAGATATGATGGACCTGGTCTACATTCCTATCGAGATTCACGATCTATCTCGTACAGATCTCACGAATCATGAAGAAAACATTTTGTTGACGCCAGTTGATCTCTACAGCTTTTGTCCAGATCTTTGTCGAGTCCAACTGGTTCCTGACACGTACGCTCGGTCTCTCAATCGCTAGGTAGAGCCCAATTAGAACGAAGAGTAGTGTGCCAAAATTGTCAAGGCAACAGGATTCGGGCAAGCTGCGACAAAGAAACATAATTGCATGTCGATCGATCTGACACGCGAATCTTGGAAAGAAACTTGACGAGCAGATGCTTGTTTGATACGTTGCAGATCTAACCCCATTGCTATAAGAAAGACCAATGACGAACACTACAGAGATTCGCCATGGATACGATCGCCAATCATGCATTGCACGACACCTTTCAACCTTTCGACGGCACTATATATCCTTTCGCCTTGATTTGATCCACTGCTTAATCCATTTGCATGCAGTAGATTTATGAATTTTCATTCGAAAACTAATACATGAGAAGTAGATTAATTAAGGTCTTAATTTTTTTCCCGAATTAACAATGAGACCCTCTAATTAGTAAGGTTATTTGGATGCGACTGATGAGCTAATAATAAAGATAGCCCTTCAATATAGAAACTTGCCATTAATCCCAACAACCCAAGTGATCAAACCCTAACCCAAACTAATTAACCAACACTTGTTTTACGACTATTCGCCTACTGGCCATATATGTATATATGTTCTAGAAACTCTCTGGCATGCACACGTGGACCCAAACAACCGGAGCAGTTGATAGTAGCGTAGTAGGTACTTGTGAATTGTGATTCCGTCCAAGCAGGGCGTCCTATTCATTATTGAGATACTGGATTTCATCGATGGCGCCGGATGGCACAATATATTCGTTCAATGTGAATCATCATTGCATGCATCGATCGAGCTGATCATTCACAACTAGTACTAATAGCCAGCGTGATTCGATTGTCGATCACTTTGTTGGAATCTAATTATTATCACTATGCATATATCGATCGTATTAAAAACTCGTTATTATAATAGGGACGATGATATATACGAGTGTCAACGACTTCCAAAACCAGAGTTAATTAGCTCGATCGATCGAGTACGTACGTAGAACGGCGACGGCACGGCCAGACCGATCCTTGCATGCAATCATGTAGATCGATCGAAGGCCGGCCCGCGCATGCATGCATGCGGGCATGCAGACAAAGCCAAGTACGTACGCACTGGCTAGTGGCAGCAGCTAGCCAGCTAGCTTGAAATATTTGATGCCATGCGACGGAATATCCTCAGATCTGTCGGCCGTGCACGGACGCACAGTGCATTCCATTTCGGTCGCCGGCGCCGGCCGTGTCGCCCCTCTTCCGTCCTAGCTAGCTCCTACATTTGCGCCGCCGTATTCCGGCGCAACCACTGCATGCATGCGCCAGATCCGGCGGTGCATGCATCATCGCCTGTGCCGTCTCCGTCCGCCACCTTCCTTCCATGACGCGTGTAATTCATGTATGTCTGCAATTGGATCTTGATCCGGTCTTTTATAAGCTTCTTATACATGAAGCCTTTACACTCGCTGACGGCTGGGTCTCCTGGACCCAACAATCGTGTGTATACGACCACCTCACCTGCAGTAAACTACCTTGTTAGCGACTGTTTATAGTTTTCTTTACGGGTTACATGAACAAGAGTTGCGTTCTTTACGGACTCTAACGTGGGTCTAATTAATCTACAGCTTTATAATTTGATTCCACTAAAAAAACGATGGCGTCTTTTTTTAGTATGACTAACGCTGTAATTTAATTTAGCCTTGAAAAGCGAATATAGCGGCTTGTTTCCTATTGTTTTTAATATTCTTATAGTAGATGGATGGGTTCAAATGCTTCTATATGCAATTAGGTCGTGAGGCATCGGCAAGTCCAACCATAACGTACGTACGACGACCCTGCCGTCCTTTCCCTCGTCATGATCATCGAGCTATCTATATGGGTCCTCCTTGTTCTGTTCAGCTAGCTTCCCTGTACAGTGTTGGCCTCGATAGATATTTTCCGGCCAGTTGCATGCAAATTGGGGGGTCAAGCTGCGACAGTGGATTTGATGCGCTATGGATTTTGTCTTTGATTTTACTTTTGTGTACTGGTTTCTTATAGAAATATGTTTTTAGATATTATCCTAGCATCATTGTTTGATGTACGAAGCATGCATGTTTATCATTTAATTACTTCATCCTCCATTTCATAAATAGAGTATATGCTACGAAAAGGTAAAAATACGACTTAGGTTAACATTCTCACTAATTAAAACTGCAATGGCCACACCATTAAACTTGATTGTTCGTAATCTTGTTCAGATTAAAGTTGATTCTCCGTATATAGTTTTGTGTTGATATCATCGTGTACACACTATAACACAGCAAGGCTATCAACTAAGGTGTACTTGGATATATTAACCAAGTGCCCGATTTTGCTTGTGATTTTCTACTCTTGGATTGCACTCCTATCCTTGATGAAGAGTACCAAGTAAGCCCTTGTTTTGCAAAAAAGAAAAAGGTTCCGTCTAGCATTGTGGTGGTTTTTCAAAAAACACTTATTATTTTAGTCGATAAGTCGTACTAACATATAAAAAAACGACGCGGACGATTTGCAGCCATTTAATCATCGTACGTGAGATGCATTATGCATATATACCCGATCTGGTCTTGGAACATAGTAATTGGTCCTTTTGAAATTAGGGCATGCGCTTTGTGGTGGTGCAGAATTCAGAGGAATAGGGTACACGTACGTGAATGTACGGCCTGTTGCATGCACGACACGACAGGAAATTAACTGCCCAAAATTAGGTCATGTATATGCATGTCATGGGCCACTGCAAGCGAATCACGTAGGACCCAGAAAATCAGAATCATATGTACGTACGGGCCTACTGGGGATGATGGCTTAGACGAATTGATCGAAGCCTGGGTTTGCACAGCTGCGCTATAGCCTATAGCTAGCTAGCAAGAGTCGCCCGTTGTTGCCACGTACGCGTACAGATAGCTCTGGCCGGCGATGCACGTGATCGTCGTCTTCATCTCTGGCCTGGCCTGCCAACTGACCTCGGCACACACGTACATAGATCCTGCGCGCGTAAAGGAATCCGTACGTCGGCAAGTTTGATCGATCGGGAATCAGTTGTGCAAATGCATGTGTTGCTAGCTAGATGCATGCATGCTTGTACACACCACCTTTCTTTCCCCGGTACACGGACCGAACATTGCAAGATCTCTGCATGTGATACACACATATATCTTCTCCTTTTTGTCACAGTTCGTGTACTGTACTCCCTATGTGCATTGCCTGATCACAAAGTAGCTACTAGCTAGGAGCCTAGCTAGGACAGCACCAAAATATCTTTTTGAGCATTGTCCTTTAGATCTCAAAGACTCCCAAGTCGTCGATCGCCACAGCTGGCCGCGCCCTGGTTCATCTCTGTATATCTCATCTAAGTCCATAGTCCATACCGAAACAACACGACCAGCACTACGCTTATTTATAGGCTCAAAAATACTAGAGCTCGGCGAGGTACGTAGCTAAGACATGAACACAAAATAAGAACGAGATAGGATGGCTGCTCTCTTCGTGCTCAACCGCGGCCGCAAGACCTTCCCTACTACACTCGCAAGGCCGCCCTCCCCCACCTCCGCCTCTTTCCGCGACGAGCTCCGCGACCTTGGCATCACCGCGCCGATGCGCACCGACGACGAGGCCACCGCGCGTGCGTCTGCCGACTTCGGCAACCTGTCATCCGCGGCCGCCCGGCCGGCGGCCGTGCTCTACCCGTCATGCCCCGCCGACATCACCGCGCTGCTGCGCGCCTCGTGCGCGTGCCCGTGCCCTTTCCCGGTGTCCGCCCGGGGCTGCGGCCACTCGCTCCGGGGCCAGGCCTCCTCGCCCGACGGCGTGGTCATTGACATGCCGTCGCTCGGACGCCACGCCGGCGCCACGGGGCTCTCCGTCTCGGTCGACGGCCGCTACATCGATGCCGGCGGCGAGCAGCTGTGGGTGAACGTGCTGCACGCCGCCCTGGAGCACGGCCTCACGCCGCGGTCATGGACCGATTACCTCCACCTCACCGTCGGCGGAACGCTCTCCAACGCCGGCATCAGCGGCCAGGCCTTCCGCCACGGCCCCCAGATATCCAACGTCCAAGAGCTGGACGTCATCACGGGTACGTGTACTTAATTACCGCGACGTACATCTGGTTAGTGTACGTGCATGAAAGCACAAGACACGTTTTGTTCTTCTTGTCACGTACGTACGTGTGAATGTTTAGGAGTCGGGGAGATGGTGACGTGTTCCAAGGAGAAGAACGCGGACCTGTTCGACGCCGTGCTGGGCGGGCTGGGGCAGTTCGGCGTCATAACGCGGGCGCGCATACCGCTCGCGCCGGCGCCGGCGAGGGCTCGCTGGGTGCGGCTCGTGTACACGGACGCAGCGGCGATGACGGCCGACCAGGAGCGGCTCATCGACGAGCGCGGCGGTGCGCTGTCTGGGCTCATGGACTACGTCGAGGGCTCGGTCCTCACGAACCACGGCCTGATCGGGAGCTGGCGCTCGGAGGTGGACCCGTCGCGCCTCGCCGATCTCTTTGAGGAGGGCGGCGGCGTCCTGTACTGCCTCGAGGGAGCGCTGTACCACGGGGGCGCCTGTGGCGCGTCCGCCGCTGACGTTGACAAGGTAAAGCGTGCATGAGGTTAATTTGTCGGTGCGCGCGAGCGCTTGGGCGCCGCCGTGCATGCATGCATCGATTTTTTTTTTAAATAATACCTTTTTAAAAATAAATTACGGTATTAATACGCGAAAAACAAAAATTGCAAAAATAACACCTATTCGCCAAACGGTATGGCTAAATAGTTATTTTCGTCGAACGGTACGGCGAAATAGCTATTTTCGCCAAACAGTACGACTTAAATATGCAGTTAACAATCGGCCGTCAGAGTTTAGGAGAAAGAAGCTATTTTCGCCGTACCGTACGGCGATAACTCTATTTTCGCCGTACGGTTTGGCGATAATACCCTCATTCCCCGTAGAATTTATCGTCTAGCGGGTAATTACGTAATTAGGCATTAGTCGTCATACCGTTCGGCGAAAATAGCTATTTCGCCATACCGTTCGGCGAAAATAGCTATTTCGCCATACCGTTTGACGAATAGGTGTTATTTTTGTAATTTTTGTTTTTCGGGTATTAATACTGCAATACATTTTAAAAAAAGTATTATTTCTTTAAAAAAATTCTGCATGCATGTCACCGTTGGGGCCCACCTCGTGAGATCGTGAGGGCTAGCACAGCTGCGTAATCGTAGATTGTGTTACTACTTTTGGCCCGCCTCAGGCGCATGGATGCGTGCATGAATGCATGGCTCCAACGGTGCTAGCCTGCATGCAAATTCGTGCACCGTCAACGTCGTACTTGGCCTGGCTTTATCTGCCCCATGGCATGCATCTCTCGCTATCGCCCACCAAACTGCATGCCCTTTTTTACCCACCGAAAAGCAAATACCGTAAGCTAAAATCTGATCTAATCCGTGCGGCTAGCTTAAACAGGTGTTAATTTATGAAGTGACGTATGGACTAAAATAAGAAATTTGGCTAGCTTAAACAGGTGTTAACTTATGAAGTGACGTATGGAACTAAAATAACAACAAAAAAAGACCGACATATATTGAAAAGTAATTTCTTCTGTAGAGGGCAACCCACCCTCCCAGGGAAAAAAAGGGATAAAAGCACATCAACAACCTGTGGTAAGTGACCATTAGGGACTAGACGAACAAACCAATTTTGAGCAGTCCCACATGTATTACTCCGTTCAATCACAAAAGAAAATTATTTTGGACGTTGACACAATCCCTAAAATATAACTTTATTACTAATTTCTAGTATAATAAATTTATAAAACCTAACAAAATACATATTTAAGAAAGTATTTGTCGAGACAAATCTATACATACCATTTTCAAGTGTTTAATCTAAATACTGAAAAAAAAAATCGACAGGCAAATTATAGAAAGTTCAGGTTTGCTAATTCTCAATTGCCTGAAATTTTCTTCTCTCTCACCTAAAATTGTACAAGAATAAGCCTAAAATTGTAGTGCTAAGTAATGTGTAAATTTACTACCACTCTACTGCAATTTTTAGTTCTATTTATTTTTGTACTTATAGGGTTCACCTAGATTTACTTTTTTTTTATCTAGGTTATATTTTTTTGGTATTTTTTTAGGGTTTCACCTAGGTTTATTTTATTTTTTTTTGTCTAGGTTAGTATGTTTTTTTATTTGTGTTTTTTTATTTATTTTTATATTTTGAGGTGAGAGGTGGGTCATATATAATAGCCATCGATGCAAATCGATCCTATGGCTAAAAAAATGACTGAGATTGAAAAAAATTAGGCAACTTATCAATAAGCAGTTCCTAGAACCCAAAATGACCTTCTACCTACGAGGGAGTACATCGGAAGACTGTGATGAAAACAAATATGCACGTTTACAAAACTAGCAAGTATAACTTGTCTAGAAATACATCAGTCAGCTAGCTAGAGTATAGATGACCTACCATTAATTCATGTCGACATAGACGCTAGCTAGCTTTTGACCGATCATTTGATCAGCAGCTGGAATCGATATGAATGGATCTCTTTGCAGATCCATGCACTAAAGATCGAGAGGACGGTGACAAATCGTGGTCATATATGGATATACCCTAGCCGCTTAGCCAGTCGTTGGATGATCTAGCTAGCGACTGGCCCTTGCACCAGCAAGATCTGATGCCTGGGACAGACACCTTTTTCTCGGACTCGATCCTGGCCATGCCTGGCCTACATGTCGTACGACTTCGATGCTACTTTCCCACATCGTGCATACGTCAGGCTAACCGAATCTTGTCACGTACTAGTACACCGTACATGCCACTTGTCCAAAAAGTAACACATTACCATCCACTTTTTGTTAATTTGTACTGCAAGTCATGATGATTTGTGCCTGGCCTTATATTTTTTTTTCGCTGGTAAAGAAAGAGAACTTTGTGCACGTCGATCGTGCCATGCCCATGCATGCGTACAAAAATTAAGCGTGCATGATACTGATTTAATTATTGATGCACGGTTGCTTGCATGGTTGAGTGCAGAGGCTGGAGGTGGCGCTGCGGGAGCTACGACACGCGCGGGGGATCGAGTTCGTGCACGACGTCTCGTACATGGAGTTCCTCGACCGCGTGCACGACGGCGAGCGCAGGCTCCGCGACTCCGGCCAATGGGACGTGCCGCACCCGTGGCTCAACCTCTTCCTGCCGCGCTCGCGGGTCCTCGAGTTCGCCGACGGCGTCTTCCACGGCATCCTCCGCCACCACAACGCCATGGGCCCCGTCCTCTTCTACCCCATGAACCGAAACAAGTACAAATCGTAACACTATCATGATATTGCGATGGCTAGTTCACTCGTGTACATGCTTAATTATATACTATGGTATGTGCATGTAGGTGGGACGGCGAGATGTCGGCGGTGTTCCCGGAGGAGGAGGAGGAGGTGTTCTACACGGTGGCGATTCTGCGGTCGGCAGTATCGGACGGCGATCTGAGGTACCTGGAGGAGCAGAACGAACAGATCGTACGCTTCTGCGAGGAGGCCGGGATACCGTACAAAGCGATCGTGCCAGACACGCCCCCGGTAGGAGTGGGAGAAGAAGCACTTTGGTGCCAAGTGGGCCAAGTTTGTGGAGCGAAAGAGCAAGTATGATCCCAAGGCGATCTTGTCTCGTGGCCAGAGAATTTTCACGTCCCCACTCGCTTGAATGGATCGGTGGGTGGCATGGGATTCGTGCATGTCATGGGCCGAGATATTATATATGTTGTCAGGGGAAATAATCCAAGTTAATTACTCTCTCCGTTTCTAAATAGTTGTCATTCTAATTTCTTGCACTTCCACTGAAATATATCTATAAAAGACTGTATTATCTCTCTTATTATATTTTTGAATGGTGTGTCTTACTCTAGCACATAGTAGTAAATGCCATTGTAAATAGCTAAAAGGAATTGTATATAAGGGGGAAAAATGGTAAAAAGTTGTCTCAAAATTATAGAATGACATGTATTTACGAATAAAATTTGAAATCTAAAATGGTATGTATTCGAAAATGAAGGGAGTAATTTAGTACTGTTACTGCATGTTAGAAGTTAATTCGGTCATCAATGCTGAAAATATGTGAAATAATTAGGCAAAAATGACATAATTACACAAAAACACAGGGAGATTTATCAACAGTAATCAGTAGACCACAAAATCTACTGGACATGGCCGTAGGCAATTAACCTCCTAAAGCTTAATTTTTCACACAAGAGTAAAACACAAGGGGATCTGCTGGACTAGAGCACAGTTAAAACTTTAGTTCCTTAACCCTGCAACTGGAGTACTAGCCCTCCACAAATAGCTAGAAACATCGCTAATCAAGTAGCAGAAAAAACAGGAGCCACACGCCTAATTTTGCGTAGAATATCGTGACGTAATTATGTCAAAGTGACTGCAGAGCATGTGTGTGACACCTACAGTGACACTGTATTGTCGTCGCTTGTCAGTTGTCGCTGCCGTCCGATTGATGGATACAGCTAGATCTGAGCCAGATCTCGGGTGTACTACCTCTGAATGCAACAGGACAGATAGATCGAGCTCGCAATTAAGCTCAAAGTCCATTCAGACCGCAAGTAACATTGGGTCATTGGCCAGCTTGATTAATTACGTCGATGTTCAGTTATTGTATGTACTGATTTGTGCGTCAATCTTGCCTAATTTGAGTATGTGGAAATGTCTCGGAGAAAGATTAATTTCGTGTTCATCGTATATCTTGCTAGATCGGACGCTAGCAGGCCTGGCCATGGGCAGGGCGAGCGGGGCGGCCATCCTGGGCCTCCAAATTTTCGGGACCCTTCTATTAGATAAATTTGTTTATTTTGCAGTTAATTTCGTTGTGCTTCTAAAGTCTCAAAGTTTATTAAATATTATCTTTTCAATTGATACATGGTAGTATAAATTTTTTTGATGCTTATGTTAGGTGGGTCCGTTTATAATTTCGTCCTGTGCCTCCAAAAACTCAAACCGGCCCTGGATGCTAGGTCTACATTTCTCTCGTACTGAAGATCTCACAGACCATGAAGAAATCAAAATGGTGTGCATATTTCTTCCAGATCTTGGACACCAAATCGATGTGTATACATCAAGGTATATGTTTCAGAGTACGATGTATATATGCATGCAGGGAGACATGGTTCTAATTGATAGTTCTCTCGATGGCTGGCTGACTGGATAGATACAGCCGGTTAGAAAGAAGGCTAGCTGGCTAGTATATATGCCAAAATTGTCTGTCAGACAGGCAGGGTTCCGGCAGCAAGATGTGACGAGTCGCGGTAGCCAAACAAAGGCAATTGCACTGATCGATCTCTCTGACAGGCGAATCTGCACTCTGCAGGGAAACAAAATAGCCTGACAGAAAGCCAGTGGCTAGCCATTGTACTAGTACAGGTGGTACAAACGTATATGTATAGTACTATACTGCCAGTGGCAAGTTTAAACATTTGATGCGATGCAATATGATGGATGCGACGTGATGCCAACAGCTAGCTGCTAGCTAGCAACTCGATTGCGCTGAGATCGATCCATAGAGAATCCTCAGACTGCCATGCATAAACAGTGCACATTCCATTTCGGTCACCGGCGCCGGCCGGCCTCATGCAATATTTGCATCGGGCCCCGCCGTATTTTGCACGCAATCACTGCGCCAGATCCTGCTGTACATCACGGGTTGTGTAGCCCCTGTCGGCCTGTCCGCTAGATTACCTCCTCTCCTTGCTTGCATGCATTGCATTGACGCGTTTGCGCGCGCACACGCAAGCAGCGATTTTTTAAAAATATTTTTTTAATGAATTGCGGTATTAATACGTGGAAAATAAAAATTGCAAAAATAACACCTATTCTTTAAACGGTACGGTGAAATACCTATTTTCGTCAAACAGGCAAGTACATCTCAGTGGTGCGATTGACCACCTCTGTTTGAGGATGGTAGGAAGAAGAGATGTGAAGAGTCAACACTCAGGATGGAATCTGAAATGCCATGGAGTCGAACCACCTAATCAAAGAAAACTTGGGCGACCGAAGAGGCTGTGAATGGATGCGCCACAACGATGAAGTGGGCATACTTGGACAGACGATCCACAACTCCCAATAGGACCGATTTGCCATGGGACTTGGGCAGCGCCGTAATGAAATCCAGATATTAGCCCACACATGATGCGGAATGGAGAGGGGCTGTAGGAGACCGACTAGTTGCAGTGTGGAAGACTTGTGTTGCTGGCAAATGACGCACTAACTAATTAACTGCTGAACGGAAGTGTGCATGCTGGCCCAATAAAATTTGCTAGGCCGGCCCCACGGCCCATCCGTGATCCCGTCTAGATTGCTGAAGCTGATTGCAGCGCTCCTGAACTGCAGCATCTTGACGCAAGATGGTTGTAGCGACCCGCATAATTAGCATGGGGTAATTAACCACCTCTTGGTCATCACCCTAAGCTAGTTACGCGAAGTCTCAGCATAGTGGCCAACAAAATAGCGGGAATACCGTTGTTTTGTCGACTACTACGCTGTGTTCAGAATGTTGCAGCGGAACAATAATTAGAGACTGAACTGAAATATATTACATTCCAGCCACGCATGGCTTACATGGTCCAACTTAACGAGACATTGGTTTCAATTACAACAAAATTTATAATACAACGGTCTCATCCCATGATGACCGTCCAAAAGTAATCCTTTCTACCCGGTCATCTAGTACTCTTGATGGTAGTAGTCGTAGTAAGCATCCTCCTGAAGCTCTGAGTCCTGCACGTCACCTTCGGTCCACGCCTCAACGGTGGATCCATCAAGCTCGCCTTCTAAGCAAGGGGGGATTTAAGCAAGAGTGAGTACAGAGTACTCAGCAAGTAATAGTAGAGAATGCAATACATGAGTTTTTCCTTCTTTTTCCAAATCCAACTTACCACCTCCTTCAAATCTCCTTTTTATTGGAAATAGGTTTTGATTTTCTTTAAGAGTTGCCAATTTTAATTAAAAGAGCTACTAACACCCGTATATGAGGCAGACTTAGCTTCCGTAGCCTCCAATCCAGGAGACAGGCATGAATCCATGATTTAGACCCTGCGCAGGTTTGTACCACTTTACCCATAGTGACCTCCACGAGTGAGGCTCCAAAACGTTTACCACTAATCCGGTAATTGTGATCTTTACCCTGTTACTCGAGTGGGGGATCCTCTCAAGGCCATCCCACTACACTCGCAGCTAACCGTTGTACTCCACCCTAATATGGCAGTACTTTCCTGGCTTCAAATATAGCGCCATATGGAGAACCTCAGACACATGCTGGGTTTCCATCTACCACCATCTCTCTGGGGGTTTCCGGCATCCCCAGATTAGGTGCCTATTTACTAATTAACCACCATGCAAAGATCACAATACGTTCATAGGACAACCTTTTCTGTCTGATTACTCACACTATGGTTGATACTGGATTTACGGCTCATTGCCTGAGTATTAGTTGTTTATCCTTATATAATAACTTATGTAGAGGACCCCCGGCCTTTTCACCTTCTCATCGGCGTCCTCTACCCACCACAATAGAATATAACTTTACGCCATAATGAAAACAGTATTAAGCTTTTGATACCAACAACACCGACTTTCACAAGTCGAAAACAGAACTGATCACTTCCTCATCTTAAACCACTTTCACTTTTCAACTTAGTTACTTTGCTTCGAATCCAACTGATCACAATTTAAGTTTTTGCAATTTATATATATATATATATATATAACTTTTTTGATGCATGAGTGATACAGATAATTATATTGAAATCAATTTTAAAGACACTTTAATGGAATTTGATCAAGGAAAGCTTGCCTGGAATAATACTGATAGGTGCGCCTCGCTCATTATACGGGAGGCGGTTGGTCCAACGGGTTACATTAGGACCTGACAAGGACCAAGTATTAAATCTACAGACTTGCCCAAAGCAACCCCTTTTTAATCTAAACCCACCAACTTACCCATAGCATTAACATCTTAGCAGCAAGTATTACAACAATGCCATTAATTCCAGATTTATCACTTTATACAGATGTTAATTAACAACTCGCAGCTTAAAGAAATTTAAATACATCTTTTTCCTACGATTCAAATACGATCAATTTAACCTACGCGAAAGCGCGAAGGAACCAGATTTCTAGTTTTTTTCCTATTTTTCTTCTCTTCTTTTCTTTTCTCTTCTTTCCTTTTCTTTTTCTTTTCTCTCCTTCTTTTCTCTTTTCTTCTTTTCCTCTTTCCTCTCTGTTTCCTTTTTTCCTTCTGTTGGCTGAAGCCGTCTCTACTGGCTCCCTTCGGTCTCCTGGGACCGAACGCCTCCCCTCTGCTTTGCTTCCTCTGCCCAAGCGCTCACCCTGGCGATTCATTCCCCTCGGCTCCCCTGCCGCTGCGTCGGTCGGCGCAACACGCCGCCGCCCCCTACACTCTGCTCCTCTCCTCTCTAATCTCCCTACTAATCCTCCCCTCTCTCTACTCCTTCTCTACTCTCTACCTCCTCTCGGCTCCCCTCCAGCACGCTGCCGACCGCAGCTACGGCTCCCCCTGCCGCAGCTAAGTCCTCCTCTCCACTCCCCTCTCTTCTCTCTACTGCTACTCTCCCTCTACCCCCCTTACTTGCCCTAATGGCCGACGGGAGAACAGATACTACACGATCTAGCCGATTGTCTCATTTTAATGGTTGTTTTACTTTTGATTTCGCATTTTGGTTAAATGGTAAGAACAGATACTACTTGATCCATCTGGTTTTCGCATTCTACTCGTTGCTTTCGGTTTGCTTGCAAGTTTTGGGAGTCGATGATGCTAGAGTTCTTAGCGGGACGGCAAGGATTGATCTTTGCAACCCTAGAATCTCTACTGAGACGACAACTACCCGATCTACTCAATGGTGCACTCAAGGAGTTGTTTAGCTACGGCTTATTACTACCGGGACTATGTGTGCACCTGAGAGGTTTGGTTCGGGTTGAGGGGAAGGAGGTTCTGATGCTGCTCTTGGGAGATCTTCTTGCGCCTTGATCGGTTCACTTGATCTTGGAGGACTCCTTGTTCAGCTCGTCTTGAGGGCCTCCTTGCTCCTTGTTCCTTGATCGGATCAATGGGCCTTGGGGATCCTCCGGGTTCGGTTCGCCTTGTGGATCTCCTCCTCCTTCGGCTTCTGGACCTTCTTGCTTCTTGCTCTCTTGCGCTCTCTCTCTGGACTGAGGGTGTTTGTGCGTGTTGCTCTCGGTGGCTCTCTGGTTCGGCTGGGAGTGAAGTGGAGAACGAAGGCTGATTGATTATGAAGGAGGGAAGGGGTGAGACCGGCCTGTAGCCATGCCTCACACCCTGGCTGCCTTGGGAGTCGTGCTTGGCTGAGAAGGGCGCACGAGTTGGCTGGGAGCTGGCTGCTTGGAAGAATGGTCAAACACAAGGATGTCCAATGGGTATTGCAATGGCTCCAATGGTGGTTCACTGGACAAAGCAATGGCTTCTGGTTGTCTAAGGGATAATGTACTGGTTCTCTGGTTGCCTACTGAGTAAACGCTGCTACGGATACCCGCAACCCGAACAGGTAAGTCGCGGTTGCCGAATGATGAATCGATCTAGCGAGAGGTACCGATTCGGCCCCTACGGGTCTGGTATCTCGGTGATCAATACCTCGCCTGCGGGTCTGACGGCAATCCTCTTCTATCTCTATTCATTCTACTCGCAGCTTTAAATCTTTTGCAATTAGTTTACGTTAATTACTATTCTAATTACTTAATTGCATTATTATCTGTTTAGTTGATTTTCTAGGTTATTACAATGGTCAACTAATCCTGCAAAAGGAAGCATCGCCACGGTAGACAGTGGCGCACACGGGAGCCTCACCTTGACGAGAAAGGGCGTCAGCTGATGCGTTGGCCTTGCCGGGCTTGTGCTCGACCACAAACGAGAAGCCCATCAATTTGCTTAGCCAATGCTGTTGAGGTGGAGTGACGAGGGCTTGCTCCAACAAAAATTTGAGGTTGTAGTCGTCGGGTACATACGTGGAAAGGGCGACCCCAAAGGTACGGCCTCCAATGCTGAACTGCTTTGGAGAGGCCAATCAGTTCATGCTCGTATGCAACCAACTTGGTGTGCCGATCAGCCAATTTGCGATTGAAGAATGCGATGGGATGGCCATGTTGGTGAAGAATTGCGCAATGCCATGCCCGGACGCGTCACACTCCACGACAAGCTTGTTATCAAAGTTGGGAAGACCAAGTACGGATGCCGAAGTCAGTGCTGATTTGAGGGTGTCAAATGCCACATGAGCCGCTGCTGACCATGTAAAACTCCCCTTCTTAAGCATTGTTGTAGGGGGTGTCGCAATTTCAGCATAGTTGCGAATAAAGTGGCGGTAGTATCCAACAAGGCCGATGAAGTTGCGAAGCGCGGAGACATACCAGTTTGGGCCATTCGGCCACGACAACGAGTTTGCTAGGATCGGCCTGAACTCTCTGTGCTGTGACAATATGGCCTAGATACGGCAGTGACATTTGGAAAGCTTGAGGTGCAACCCATGATGGCGTAGTAGGAGAAAGACGGCTTGGAGATGACACATATGTTCCTCCTTTGTCTTGCTACAAATGGGAATGCCATCGAAGAAAATAAGGACAAAGTGACTCAGGAACTCTCGTCGAGACCGGCGGTGCTAGAAGAGGCGACGGCCGAGGCGCCGAGGGAAGGCGCAGTGTTGGGGGCGGTTGTAAGTTCAAGCTCCATTTGGTTTTGGTGATTGGTTTAGATTAATGATTAATCCTTGTTTAATGACAAATCTAATCTTATTGAGACTAACATGTTTATTGAGTTACATTCAATAGTCTCATATTTGGATGGAAAATGGAAAACCTAAGGTATGTATGCATATCCATTCCTGTATAAATTGCATACTTTGGAATCAAGTTAAAGTATGAATTCTCCATGACATTAACCACAAAATGTGCATTATGTTTCCCAATCCATATATTACATGGATGCACATATTTAGGGGGAGTTCACACTTGAACTTGATGTATCGATGTATTGATCTATTCTTCACTCAATATATAAAGGATCAATACATTGAACCATATCAATTTAAATGAATGTTTAAATTGAGTTCGTTTGTCTTCTAATCATCAAAGAACATTGCATCATGTGTTGATGACGTTCTTGTGATTGATTAAGGACAAATGAAGATTTCTTGAGTATTATGAAACATTAGTTGCGTCATGTGCTCAAGACACATCTACATTCATTAGATTGATTTAGGTTGTGCTCAATTGATGTAAGTGGTATCCATTATGTGTTAATGGAGTGCTTAGATGATTGAGACAACCATGCATCTTGGACTAACCATTTATATAAGTGATAAATGAGCCAAGGTTAAGTCCAAAGATGAAAGAGATGAACAAGTTTATAGTGCTGGGTGACGATCTTGAAGATAAGATGATCGAAGATCATAAAGACTTCAAGAGACAGCCAAAGTGATGATCCCGGGGGAACAAAGTCGATTGAAGATCTTAAAGACCCCAAAGGGGATTGCTTGGCGGCGGCTAAGGTATAACTAGTTAGGCTAAGGACTTTCCTAGTCTTTGAGTCTAGTTATTAGCGCCGTACTATTAAGAGGGGTTGAGTAGTTGCTTTAAGCTTCATTGTGTGTTGGTGATCTCAATCCCGTAGTCACTCGAGCTCAAATCTTATTTGGATTTGGTTTTTGCATGGAGCTAACCATTTGGCATGTGTTGCGAATGGGTGAAGCTCATGCTTGGATTTTGCATAAGTTCTATTTGGCATTCGTTGCAAATAGGTCAAGCTTGTGCTTGGAGTTTTCGTATTATGCTTTGATTTGCATTAGTTGCAAAGAGGATAAGCTAATGCGTTGGCTTTTGCGTGAAGTTCATTTGTTTGCATGTGTTGCAATAGATGAAGCTTCATGTTTTGTTTTTGTTTTCAAACAAAATCCTTATTGCGTTTATTTGGTATTGCTTGGAGCTATATTTACACGGGTTGCAAACGGAGAGAGCTCAAGCAAGTGTTTGGTTTAGTGCAATGGGGCTAGAGAATTGCAGGAGTTGCAATTAGAGAGCTCATGCACTCTGTTTTGATTTGATTTGTTTATGGGTTTCGATCCTAAGTTCATGTGATACTTGCACCGTTGTGTTTGCAAGTCCGTTTGGTCATGGTTTGACCATCACATGGCTAGGAGGATCAAACTCACAGACTCGTTGGTTATTTGCTTAATGGTTTTAGCAAATACGTTTTTGAGTTGTTTGCGAAAAGTATTTCCGCAAAGTGTTTGTAGTTTGCTTGGAGCCAGGCTTTTTGCATTTGTTGCAAACAGAGAATGCTCAAGCATATAGTGGTTTGATTGTTTATTTGCGAGTTCGTTGTGCGAATAAACGGGAGGTCTATGGGTTCCGGTCCTAAAAGCATGTGATACTTGCACCGTGGTTTTTGCAAGTCTGGTTGGTCGTGGTTTGACCATCACATGGCTAAGAGGATAAACCTTATAGACTCTGGGTTTTATTTGCTTAATACGTTCTTGCAAATATAATCTTTGAGACGTTTGCGAGGTGTGTTTGTCGCAAACGATTTGGTTTTTGTTGAATTCTTTGAGCATGGTTTAGTGGTGTTGCAAAAGTGTTTTGCAACTAAGTGTGATCGTGGTTTGATCACCTTTGGCTCAAAGGATTGTCGGTTGAAATTTTGGAGAAAAGTTTTTAGCGAAAAACTGGTTTTTCTCCTGAGGCCGGCACTACCGGAGGTAGTAGGGCGGTAGTACCGCTGAGGCCGGCAGTACCGCTTATGGGAGCGGTACTGCCGCTCATGTCGGCACTACCGGCCCTAATACGCCGGTAGCTGTTTTCCAGTGAGCAGTTTGCTCTGAGTTTTAGGCCGGCACTACCGCCCATGTGGGGCCGGTACCTCGTGGTCTTGGCGATCAGGGATTGAACCGGTAGTTGTTTCTGAAGCAGGTTGTTCTGCGGGTTGCCAGGCGCGATGCCCGGTGGGGCGTGTCTTGCCGCTCGGCGGCACTACCGGCGGTTACTGCAGTAGTCTTGGGAACTAGCCGTTGCCGACCGTTGGAGGTCAAGGCCGGCACTACCGGGGCTATGAGGCCGGTAGTGCCGGACTTGGCTGAAAAGTGGCAGTTTTGCCCCCAACGGCTAGTTTTCGTGTATGGGGCTATATAAGACCCCCTTGGGGGGCATTAGCATAAGGTTGCTGATGTTTTGAGTACTCTTGAGCTAGGTTTAAGTTTGTGGGAGGGTTTGGATGGTTTTCTTCTCCCCAATTTGGTTTTGAGCTCAAGAGTGACCCTAATTGCATGAGTGGCAATTAGAGGGAGTTTGAGAGGATTCTAGTTGCATTGGTTGTACTAGGTGTTCACCGGAATCACGGAGGTGTGATCGGTGCAGCTTGAGCGGAGTGCTCAACTCGTTACTCTTGGAGGTGGTGACCTCCTAGACGGCGTCGGTGCGTCGTCTTGTGGGAGCTCTCAAGGTTTGTGAGAAGCCCGTGAAAGTTTGTGAAGGTTGGTGCTTAGCCTGCAGGTGGGTGAAAAGCAACCATAGTGGATTCGAGGTGAAGGCTCAAGTGAGTGGGCCGGTCCAAAGTGAGTTGGACTTCCTCAACGTGGAGTAGGAGGGTTTGCTCCGAACCACGGCAAAAAGTAACGTGTCTCTTGCTCCTTTACTTTCAAGCATTTACATTATTGCAATATTATTGATTGCTTGATTGTGATTAGAATTGCTTGATCATCCTAGCAATTCTAGCTTAGAGACTTAATTTAGTTGGTGCACTAGTGAGCCTAGTTGATTTAGGCTTTAATTGTTAAAACCTTAGTATTCTGCTTGCGCATAATCTTTGTGTAGGTTTTGACATAGGGGTAATTAGAGGCGATCCTCGATTAGTGAGTATAATTTTTATAAACGCCTATTCACCCCCCCTCTAGGCGCATCCTCGACCCTACAGCGGTATCGGCCAAGGTGTGGATCGTGTCGGTGCCATTGTGGACTCCAGAGTGGACGCAACAGGTCTACCGAAAGAGCCCGCATGTGCAGCCTCGATCCTTGCTTGCTGCTGGCCCTCTGCTTCCCTTGCCAGCCGCATGGCTGTACTGAGGGAAGGGGGTCGATCCCTTCAAACTTCTTGACCAAGGGTGCTTGCCAGCACTGCGATATAGATTTTGAGTTGTGCGGGCAGGGGAATACGAGCTACTAGGGCCAACAAGCTCAGGAATTCGTCATTGAAGGTGGCCACCGAGCTAGTCTGCTCTGCTTTAGGCCGACAAGATCGCCCAAAGGCCCCATATGTGTTGAAGTTGTGAACCGATCTAGAAACGAGTCCATGAACTCCCATGGTATCCAGGGGTGGTTTGCAACCAAGAATCCAACCAGTATTGTGCAACTCCCCGAAGTTATAACCCAACCAAGCGCACTCTGTCTTCATCGCATATGCGGTGCAAATTGCAGTAGCGTTCGCAATGACGAATCCATACGATGGCTTCGCCTGTGTCATCATATTCTGGAAGCTCCAACCATGGGGGTCGGGGAGTCCAGCGATCTTCCTCGCGCACAGGACGCAATTCCTGATGTCGCCCTCCTTGTAGACTGCCCACGGAAGGTCATCATCCTCAAGGCGTTGCGGGTTCTAGTTGTCAGTCCAGACCCCTGATATCATGCGCCGTTTCCGAGTTGTGGTGGCATAGTGATATCTCCGGATTGATAGATGCATCTTTCTCCTCGCGTGTCATGCTCGGTCTTCTTCCCCTAGTGTGTGGCATCCGGCTGGCCTCATGGGAGCCACCGTAAACCCTTGCCCTGGTTCCATGCTACTTTCCTTTACAATCTGTCCCCTTTTAAAGAGGACAGTAGCTGTTCCCTAACCGGCTAGGAATCAGAGTCCCAGTCGGTTTGAACTGATTAACCTATCCGGCTGGGATTCAGAGTCCCAATTGGTTTGAATTTATTAAAAATAAGAGTCCTAGGAGATTTAAACTTACTTACTATCTAATAACAACTCTTGAGGTAGGGATAAACAGCAATTTTCTCATATATAACTTAAATAGCATTGCTAGCTGTTACCGGTTGCCCTTGGTGCTGCCCTGGTCATGTGCCCACCTTGAGGTTTCGCCGTACGTACACATGGCCCCAGCGCCTTTGCTGCCGCTGCCGATCCGTATCACTAAACCTAAACTGTTACAAAACAATTATATCCTTAAAAGTTGTTACCCTAATTTATAGGGCAGTAGTATGGAAATGGCAAGGTAAATCCATACTTTTCAAGGAAAAGACAGTCGTGGATTGGTAATTCCACTCATTTACTTGGTAAATGCGAGGAACAATTTACTACGCTCTTGGTCTCTTGGGATTTCCATCTTTTGTATACATCCATTGTTTGTTTGTTACTTCCATTGGAAATGTAATGTCTTCCTATGCTTGGAAAAATTAGCACAGTAACATTGAAAATATGTACAAATTGGGAAATAGCATGCAATATGAGGTTGACAATAAGACCTGGTTACACTTGACAATGAGACACGGATGTCCCGTGGTTGCTAACTTTGTTTGTTGGATGATCTTCATTGATTAATGCCCCTTTCTCAGTTTACAAGGATGGCGGTAAAGAGGAGAAAAGGAAAGAAGAGAAAAGAAAAGAGAAAAACAAGAAATGCACCTCATCTGTCAGGTGCTACTTCATTCGCACTGAATCTGGGTGGAAGATGGATGAACCTTATATACTCTCTGGCAAAACGATTAGTCAGGCCCGCAAACTATTCATGCACATACATACTGCTCCCACCTTGGCGAAGTATATGACAAGGTTTTTCATCTAATTTCGTTGAATAGTACTAAGCAATTGATGCAATCTGGACTTTCTTTTGTGGGTGATGTTGATGTTAAGTTACTGGCAAATCTACGGTTTTGCTACATTGATAGGAGCATGTTGTTCTCAGAAAATAATAAAAAAAGAGGCGTATTTAAAAGTTAAAGTTTTATTAAGTTGTGAGATAAGCTTGTATGCACAAGTCCACTACCTACGTTTTCTATTAACTTGTTCTTATCATTGTTGCTGCTGCTGAACTATTAAGGACTTAGAAAAAACCTAATTATTGGATGCTATTTGCTTTCTCCATAGTTGTGGCTGCTCTCTCTCTCTCTCTCTCTCTCTCATCATTGTTCCATTGGAATGATACAGGTTTGCTTTGATACTATCCAAAACAATCACATTGGATGATTTATCGACAGTTCATGTTGGACAGATTGATGACTCTCCAATATTTGGTCTTGCTACTGGAATGTAACAATCACAATAAATGTAATATTTTTATTTAAAAAAAAAATTAATGTAATATTTCAGGATGAATATGGAAATATTGTTCTCAATCAAGATGATGAGCCTTTGATCCACACTGATGGGACTGGACTTATATCTCAAGATTTGGCTCTGAAATGCCCAACAAGTATCTTCAAGGGAAACTTTCTGAAGTCACATGTTTGTGCACTTTCTGCTCTCTCCATACATCTTGACAGAATTGCAAAAGAACTTTATTTATCATAGATATTTAACTTGATGGACAAATTTTGGGTTCCCCTGATGGCTATTGTTTTGTGAAGCGATGTTATATGAGAACTGAATTACTTTATTGGCTATTTGGTCAACACGTGTACCAAGAAAAAACTTGGATAAACACAGTTCCTTATAGGTAGTATTAAGTAAGGTTCATTTCTCAGCAGGTCTCTTTATATAAGGTAGAATTTATTATGGAACTCCTCTGCTTTGAAGCCGTTTATCGCTGCTTTTTTTTTTGTTCCTCCAAAATTAGAATGCATATGAAAAGAAAGGAACATTGTGGAAGTCACTCGTACATATGCATGCGTGCACATGTAACATAATGGTATTTTTTTTGTTACCATCTTTTTTGCTTTCTTTCTAGTTGCCAAGCAAAATATCTCTCTCGCCTCCTCTTATCTTGTTGTCATGTTGATTAATTTAATTTACACGGTCCATATATCGGAATTTACCACTCTCGAATTTTGCCTATCGGCACGTCAATTGTTGTAATCTGACGTGATTTTAGTGGGCATAGGGAGGTATCCGGCATAAATTTTTTTATTCGAGTTTCTGAGTGGACTAAAAACGTTGTTACTGCCTGCTTGGAATTTGAAAATCTGGTCCTTTATTTTCAATGTTTCATGAGATCAGCTGCTATCAATTTCTGTTACAATTGTTCATATATGGTATGAATACCCTATTACATTTCCCTTATATTTTAGTTATATTTCCCTTCTAGAAAATCATGCTGTTTAGACTTTAGCAAGAATAGCTCATTGTTGTCTAAAAAAACTAATGTTCAACACTTTTAGTTAATTGATAAACGTTTTAATGGTTTTATTATGCTTTGTTCAGGATGTTGCAGCTTGTGGTGAAACACTGATGAGGTCTACCGGTTCAAAGAGGCATCGGTCTCTCACCACTGAACATGTATCATATTAACTATATGCTATGATGTTGCAATTTATTACTTTATGAATGTGCTATGATTTAACTAATAGAATTGTTGTTCTTATCTATTCTTTTCTCTAGCCTCTTCTTATACAGTTTCGCATGTTTTCTAATGGATCTGCTGTAAAGGGTACGGCCCTAGTTGACAGAAGGGTACGCATTGAGAGTTCTAGTCTTCATAATTTTTTGTTGTTCTTATCTATGTTGGTAGCAATACGGTCTTATTGTTCTTGTAGGTCTGACAATTCAGTTTAGTGATACGATTATATGAAGTTATGAACTCAAGTAACATTGTTTTGAAGTATTGCAGTCTTTATCTGTGTTTCTTTTAGGATAGATAGATTGAAAAATCTGTCATGTACTTTTACAAGCTCGCCATTTTACCGAGTTCAGTTAAAACATTAATTTGTTTGGTTTATGTTAATTTTCTCAGCATTGTAGTCTTGTAGATATCCTCTTGCTGCTCTGTATGTCACTATTCATTCGTCTTTTCTCTATATATTGGTTTGTTATATAGTTTTGAAGTGTACAGGTCATGTGTTTTTACCGTATTATCTTACCCAAACTTTTGAGATACTTTGTAAGAATATCTTTTTCTGTTACAGCTTCCTCCTAGAACTATTCTTATCCGGCCATCAATGATAAAAATAAAAACCGATCCAAAATTATCTGGCACCCAGTCCTTCAACTCTTTGGAAATAGTTTCTACAAGGTATGCCACAAAACTTTGAGTTGCATTGTTGGATTTAGGTATTAAGAACATACTTAGTTACTTACACATTTGGCCACTTGGGATCGCATGTCTACGTGTTTTTGTTGTAACCCTAAAGCATCTCCAAAGTATTTATTTATGCATTGTAGGTGGCATTACACAGAAAATCAAGGAAATTATTTTGGCCCCTTTCGCTCTAGTTTTGTGTGGCTATGCTTCATTTGTTTCATGTATCTCTCATAAGTTGTAAGTTTGGTTGAAGAAAGGCCCTCCTAGGGGTTAGGTTAGCCTTTCTACCAGTCTGGTTTAAGAAAGGCCCTCCTAGGGGTTAGGTTAGCCTTTCTACCAGTGCTATAAATGTAACTGGTTACCAATTGTATGAGGCAGTATAGCTTGAAAGTCGGAAGAATTTTAGCATGGGATTACTCTCTGATGTTGAAGCATCTTGTTTTCTTCTTTATTATAAGTATAATAACTCACCTTTCCTCAATAGTTTAAGCTTTTGCATGAGTTGATTGATGAATGAAACATGGTGTGGTAGCATAGCCCAGAGGTCTGGAGCTTATGTTAAGGGTATTAATGGGTAATGGCATATATTGCCTTATATAGGCTTTCCTTGTGTACCTTCATGTACACGATTGCCTTATATAGGATTTCCTTTTGTACTCTCATGTACATGTATATATTCTGGTATATTGGTCTCATGTTGAATGCAAGTGCTATTCATTACACAGACGTCCGTATTTTAGAGAAAAACATTCATTGTGATCTTTGGAGGGACTAATGGTGAGACTTAAAACGTCCTCGGGGTGGATCAAGTCTTGTCACATGTCAAGTCCTCGTACTAGTTGGCCTGGTTAATTGTAGAAGTGAGAGGGATATATTTTTGATTAGCAAAATTCGTATTACTTTTATTTTGGTTCACAAGAAATAAATCATTGTTTTTTCCCCTCAGCAATCGACCCAAAAGGACATTAACATCAAGGTTCTTGATCGCATTACTTCACTATGGTGGAGTTAAAGCTGAGTACTTTATGGAGCTTCTACAGAATGCAACCGAAGGGGCTGAGAACGCTCGTTGTGATTATGAAGATGCCCTAAAACGTTAGTTTGAAATATTGTGGTTGCATATTCTTCATGCACTGCACAATACAATTTGGCATATATATTTGCTTTCTGAGAGGTGCTTCTATGCTCTTCCTTTTTAAATTTGCACAAATATTAAAGCATGAATGAAGGGTAGATGAGGATTACTTACCCCTTCGTTTACTTCAATATTTGTGCAACTTGTATTAGGAGAGAAAGCATAGAAGCACCTCTCTTGCTTTTTTATGCTCTAGAACTTGTACTCCTACGTTACAAGTTCTAATAGTCCGTCATTTTATTCTAGTTTTTTTTTTCATTCACCTGCTTACGTTTAATCCACACCTCTCTTTTTCATCTGGTCATTACAGTGGCATTTTGCTATGCTGACATGGAGGATTCGATGTCGGCGCGAATGATTCTTTCTGGAATTCCACTAGAAGAGGCATACTTGCAATCTAGGCTGGCTTTTATGGCTCAACAGGAAAGAAAAGGAATCAAGCAAGGAAGGCTACCAATTGACGACTGCTTTTATTTGATGGGTACAACAGACCCTACAGGAACTCTCCTACCTAATGAAGTTTGTGTGATACTGTAAGTGACAGCATACTCTTTTGCATCTGCATGCACTTATAATCCTTTTTTGTGTATGTTTCAATGACCCAACATTTAGTAGCCACCATTTAGGAGGTTCCGAAGATACCACTATTACATCTCGGCAATTTGGCATTAATAAGTATCCTCAAATGGGATCTTTCCATAGTAGCAAACTAGCAATGCACCAGGTTTACTGTTCTTTCTAAGTCAAATTTCTTGTTGATTAAGATCCTGAATTTTTAATTATGATTATTGAACTTCGAGCTAGACTGCTCTTTTCTTTTGGCAATAAGACCGTGTTTATTGTTAAAAAAAGAATATCAGAGAACAAAAGCAACACCATTGGTCTGAATTCTTAAGTTTGTTGATAAATGATAATATGCGTTCATGATGACTAAAATCTACGGTAAAACTGATAACTTAAGATCATAAATACATGTGGATATTTGGGACTTCAAAATGTTAATGGCATTATTTTTCTGGAGGGAATATATTGTGGCATTCTTCAATTCAGTTGGTCAAATTTAGACTAACTCGACAGTATATAGCCTATAAGAGAAGAGGAAATTTGATTTTTTTTTCAGCTGTTTTTAATTAGAAAATTCTGTAAGAGATTTTTTGGATTATGACAAGGTTTTAATTTGACAGAAAATATTAAGAACCTTCGTTCTTTAGCATGTCTTAGCCTCCTATAAAACATGAACCAATATGGATTGTTACTAGTTATTTGAGAATTGCTGATGTTTCAAAGGAGGCCTTTCTATTGTTTATTACTTACTTTATCTTCTATTAAACAGCGACAATGGACAGCTTTCTGGAGATGTGCTTGTATATAAACATCCTGGGTTACATTTTGGTGATATACATGTCTTGACAGCAAGGTATATTGGCGGTCTAGAGGAGATTGTGGGATATTCCAAATATGTTATACTATTTCCTACTTCTGGAAAACGATCTTTGGCCGATGAGATGGCCAATAGTGATTTTGACGGCGACATGTACTGGGTCTCGAGAAACCCAAAGGTCAGTTGACTGCTAATTGACCTTTTACCATGAAATTTCTTTGGAAATCATTTTCTTGGAGGAGCCCCTACTCCTCTTTATGCTTTATTATATTTCATCGTCAACAAAATCCATAATAAAGTATTGCTCTCTAGTATACCACATATCTGTTCTGTTCATAGGGCAGTGATGCCAGTGCCACTTTTCCAAAGGTAATGTTGCATGTATCCTTTTTTCCTTTGTAGGAAATGTCGTGTTTGTATTGTTACACGGATTTATTTAGGCCCATTGCAAGTGAGATGATTTCTTTCTTTACCATATTACTACCTCTGGTCCAAATTACATGGCATTTTAGCAAGTTGGTTTTGGGTTGCAACATGCAAATACTTGTTATTTTGTTTTTTCTAGGAAACATTTTCTACCAAATGCCCCTATCAATTGCTTATCAGTAATTAATGTTGTTGGAAAGAATATATGTGATGTATGCTAGCACATGACAGTGCTAAGTACTGCACAGAGGAGGGCTGGGCCAGTGGGGCTTTAGAAGAAAGAGAGGACCGCAGACTGGGATGATCTACCTTTGGGAGAGAAAGACTTAATTCATTCTTGCTTAATGCCAACTATTACAATAGGTCTCCTTATATAGAGGGTTCTCCTAACAAATATATATAAGATCAATCAAATAATAACTTGCTTAACTGATAGATAAGATACAAACTAATCAGATAAGATACCAACTAGTGCAACATAACTTAGTAACCAAGTTGCTGTGGCCGCCAGTCCTAGTAACTGCGGCTGCTGCCTCCTTGGTGCACGGCCCCTTATGAACTGGCTGGGCTGCATGTGATAACATACCATTAACAGGGGCAGCATATGTAAAATAATTACGGCATGAGACCTAATACAAATTGCACGAATCTTAAAGTAAACGAAAAGGTAAGTAATGACCATCTACTCTTCATTCGTGCTTTAATGTTTGTGCAACTTTAAAAAAGAAGAGCATAGAAGCACCTCTCTTAAGGCATTTGTTACTTCCTCATTTTGTGTGCATGAAAATTGAGGGTCAAAACATTGCAAGTTTGCAACTTCGTTATAACCCTTTTGGGCGGTGGAAGAAAGACCAAGATAGCTGCTATGCGTGTGCGTATTATATCCCTTGCAGTGGAGCGCTTTAGTGAATTTTGCTCCGAGGGTGATGTAGTTTGCATTGGAACATCACCCTTGTTGCATGGATGTGTGCCATGATTGTTCTTAATAGTGGGTCCTTTATGTCTGGGCATCTGTCGTATGTGAGGTATGCTGATGAGGGCATGATCAACCCTTCGAGGTTGTGAGTGTAACTGTTTCTGTAACACCTTGACCCAATTGTGTGTGGCCTAAGTTGGCCGAAGTTGAAATCTATGGAGTTCGCCAACACATTAGTGAAGGGTGTAGAATATGGCATATAGTGAGGGTTCAAACATGGCAACTCCAGGTTAATTCTTTTAGGCAAAGTGAGGATTAAAGCCCAAAAATGCTGCTTGAGAGTAAGATCCTTGTCTCCTCTTCATTCTCTTCAAGGGATCTCTACCCACGTTGGCGTGGGGCGGAGATTGACTAAATTCACACATGGGAATAAGGAGCATTTAAAATACCCTTCCATGTCCCAATAGATAACTAGTATGCCATATATGGTCATTAACCCTAAATAATATTATTACATAGCTTCTTTATTTTTAAGCGAATTCAATCATTTGTGTTCTAGCATTGTACTATCCATTGCTTATTCTAGTTATGCCTGGTAATTATTGAACTATACATACAGCTGCTACACATGCTTTGTTACCCCATAGACCATTATTGTTTTATTAAATCGAGCATATCATTGCAGTATCGATCTAGCACAGAATGGTTTTGACATGTTAACACATTCTGCCTTTTTAACGTCTCAAAAGATTGTCACCGCTCTGATTGTGAAAGTGGTCTTTCCAGTTACTGGAGCACTTCAAGCCTTGTAAACCGTGGGTTCAAGTAATTACACCAAAAATGACCCAGCAAAAGAGACCTCAGGATTTTGATGAAACCCAACTTGAAAGACAGCTATTTCATGAATTCATGAAAACAAGATTTACACCCAGGTATCATTGTTAAGTTGGATTTTGCTGATAATTTTCGCCAGACCCTCTGTTTTCAAAGCAGCAGTTCATGAATACTACTTGGCTGTCTGTGCCAAGCTTCACTGGATCGGTCCCAGGCTCTCTGTAGCGCTGGAGGATAGGTCAAGGTGTTCGCCGGTGTAAACAGTGCAACATATCAGGGCAATTATGAGATGATTAACCATCTTCATAGTTTTGATTTTCGTCTGATAGTCTTTAATTGACCAGAATTGGAACTAGAAAAGCTGCTTGGCTTTGGGCTCTGAATTGACCAGAATTAGAACTACAAACAGCTTGCTCAAACTAGTACAGTTTGCACATATATGTATTTCCTCATTAATAACACTTCTTTTGCCTTTAGAACCACAGATATTTTTTCCTGAAGTACTGAAGCACATCTCTTCAACTGTTTAAGCATATCGAGTTAATCATGCAAGGAGATCATGTTTAGTTTCAAAGCAAGATGAAGTTGCAGAAGATATTACCAAACGGATGAGGGAGGGATGTCACATGCATATGATGCCATTCAAAATTTTCTTATACACCTTGCTTGTACATTCTGTTAGGGGAAAATGTAATGTAGCCATCAGTGAAATGAATTAATTCTCATCTATCTGTCTTTCTTCATTTAACTTGGGAAATGTTTTGAATCCATGTTATCAGTCTCAAGTGGAGTAGACCCTATCCATTTGCTGTAGTGTCCATGTAATTGAAATGCATTGGGTGTCTGCCCTAGGGCATGAGCTATGACTTAGGTGCCCAAAGAGTTCATTTTGTTGTCTTTTCCACATTTGGTTAGTGCAAAATATTGCGTGCATTTCATTATCATATTCATGATGTGAAGCACGACTGCTTAAATTACTATGAATTAGTCACAGCATCTGTTGGCACTACACTCCATTGTAAAAGATTAAAATATTTGTATTGTATTTGAAAGGAGAATGTTTCCCAGAATAATATACAATGTGGATGTCCTATTTGTTAGAGCTTGGTGGGGGGTTTTGCATTTCTTCATTTGTTTCCAACCTTTGACTGTTTAAGCTTATCAGCTAGAAAAGTAAAGCTTTGATTTTGTGTAGATCTGATCAGTATATTTTGAGTATCTGGTGTTGGTGGCTATTTCCTAAATCTTATCGATCCATACAACCTTTATAATTTTATATGATCTAACTCCTTTTGGAAATTTCCTCCTTCCAGTTATGTACTCGGAACAGCAGCTGATTGTTGGTTAGCATATATGGACCGACTCTTAACAGATGAAGTTCATGAAAGCGAAAAGGAATTGATAAAGAATAAGATGATTAAGTTAGTTGACATTTATTATTGTGCTCTGGATGCTCCAAAGACTGGGATCAAGGTTAATTCCAATCTTGGGCTTGCGCAATTTGTGGTTTCATATGCTTTCATATGGTATATGGTTTCATGAACTTCTGCACTTCATATTATTCACTATTTTCATATTTTAAAACTGAATTCCTGATGTTCCTGCTATCAGCCGGTATTTGGCTACTATACATCTAAAAGAAGGGAACAAACTGAACCGTACCCTTGTAATACTTATAACACCTTTTTCTAAGTTATTAGGTGGTTTAAGGAACTCAGAAGAGTACTGTTATGCATGTGAGTATGTGAATTGAATTAGTTGTGAAATTGTGATGAACAATGGCTGAGTCTATCCGTTTGTGTAAGCATGGTGTGATGAGGTTATTAACTATTCCCATTCTATTCTGGTAGGAAGTGTTATGAATATGACTTGTATTCAATATGAGGGCCAATGGCCACAATATATAGAGTACATGAGGGAAAAGGAATAGGAATATGACTCTATCCATAACAGAAACTTATCTATAACTATAAGAGATAATATATCCTTAACACCCCCCCACAAATGCAAGGCGTATGCAATAGCATTGCATTTGGAAGGGATGAACTAAAATAGGAAAAATCCAAAGTCATAGTCCTGAAGAAGCCGTCGTAGCATGTAACTCTTGAAACATCGAGCTGACGAAGAACAGCCAACGAAGAACCCAGTTGATAATGAAAAGTCGACGAAGAAGCCAAATCGACGAACCGAAGTCGAATGTAGGGCCGAGTCGACGAAGAAAAGTCGACGATGAAGCCAAAACGACAAACGGAAGTCGAAGGTAGGGCCGAGTCGACGACGAAGAGCCGACGGTAGAGCTGAGTCGACGAAGAAGAGGCCGACGAAAAACGTGCCGAGCCAAGGTAATAAGAGTTGACAAAAATGAGTCGAGCCGATAGAAGAGCCGAGCGACGACGGAATCCAGATGCTAAAGACTTGGATTGACGCAACGGAAGACTAAAGAAAATATAAACCAACTAAATGAACCGAAGAGCTTGAGCCGACTTAATGAGACAGAGCCGGAACCGAGGTGAGACAAAGAGTCGGAGCCAACTGATTAGATCCGGTTGAAGACGACTCGAAGAACCCAATCTCGATAATTGAGACCATCGAAAATAACCGGACATCGAGGAACAGAGACGGTACCTGAGAAACTAGAAGACGACGACATTTTTTTTTTCTGAATCTGAAACTAGCACTGAAGTTTCAGATCCAATCAAGTAGATGAGAGCCAATGAACGTGAGTCTCACGGACGTGAACAGGTCTCCACGGGAGATCCTTCACGGATTTGAAAGCTTGACGTGCGACTGACGTCCACGGCAGCCAGAACAAGTGAACAAGTAGAAGGAACTTACTACTTGCTCCTTCACGGCAGGAGAGTCCTCTGGACGGAGAGCCAGAGCGGTCGGCAGGCGCGGTTGACGTCCACGGCAGGCGGAGGGGGGCAACCGACGGGAGCAAGCCGACACTGGGAGGACAACGTCGGTGGGCGAGCTCGGTCAGCAGAGGAGGCGTGCTCTGCAAGCAGAGGCCGTGGTCGGCGAGTGGAGGGAGGAGTCGACGGGCGAGATTTGCTGACAGCGGCGGAGATCTGCTTGGGAGACACAGCAGCCGGAGGCGCTGGCGGAGACGCGGCAGTCGGCGGGCGCGGCTGACGCCCACGCGCGGCCGGCGACGGTGGCTTCAGCGTCCACCTCCGTCTGGCCCGAGCAGCAGCAGAGGCCTCCACTAGCTGCCCGCGCAAAAGCCGGCAGCAGGCGACGAGGCGGTCGAGGTCGGAGGGGGCCAACGCGGCGGTAGCAGGCCTCCACCAGCTGCCCGTGCTCCAGGTCGAAGCGGATGACGCAGAAGGCCCGCGGACGGGGTCCCGTTCATCCCCGCGGCTCGGCGTCCCCCCCCCGTGCCACGGACGAGGAGAGCCCGATCCTTGGAAGGCTGGAGCGACGCGGGCTGGCGGTCGCCGGAATAGGAGATCAGACGGGCGTCGGAAGGCACGAGGCCAAGTCGCCGGTCGACGGAGGTGTGCGGCGGCCGGAGCTCAACGGGAAGACGTTGAGGACGCCAACGCGTCGGGCCGGAACGGTGATTGAGAAGTCGGACCGATCGGGAGGCGACGCGCAGGGGCGGCGTCAACGTCGGCGCCGGACTGCAGGGTGTCGGCGCGTAGCTTGGCAGGCGACGGGCGGCCGAGGCGGGCGCTGAAGCGGAGACGATGCGGTGAACCGACGGGAGCAGAGGTGAGCCGGAAGCCGAGGTGAGCCGGTGATGGCGTCGTCGATCCAGAGACCGTGCGGGATTCAACTCCCGGGTGGACGAGTGGTTGGCCGAGGCGGCGGTTGAAGACTTCACTGAGGCGAAGAAAAACGGCAATAGAGAACGGCCGGGAACCGTCGGGAAGAAGAGGCAGGCCGGAGAAGAGGCAGATGGCAATGTGCCACCGGCCGCAAGCCAACGAGAGAGCCAAGAGGTCTCGAGTTTCCTCCCGGGGCAGCAGATTAGATCTAAAACAGTGGAAGGATGGTAGGAGAAAAGCGCAGGCTACGATCTGTGTTATGAATATGACTTGTATTCAATATGAGGGCCAATGGCCACAATATGCACTTGGGTATTGCTGGGAAAAGGAATAGGAATAGGACTCTATCCATAACAGAAACTTATCTATAACTATAAGAGATAATATATCCTTAACAGGAAATACTGTAAATTTCTAGTAATAGATTGTGCAATATGCACTTGGGTATTGCTATGTGCTGTGGAGACACTGTCCTGATGTACCTAGTTTTTGGGTTAAACACACTTTAATTAAAATAACATACCATACTATGAAAAATTCTTAGTTGTGTGAGCTTCTACTTAAATATAGTATGTGACCCTGATTCAGATTCATCATGGTCCAAGTGTAACCATGTAAGTATAGGTTCAAAATGGATTACATAAAGTGCCAATCATAGTTTTCACAGTGTCGCCTAGTTGTCGTGGCGGCCAAAGGGGGACGCTAGGACAACTCCCCTCTGGGGGGTGGGGGGAGGGTGGGGGGTTAGGTAGTTACTGGATTCGCGCACCTCTTTTGATGTCGCCGTCTCCATCGCGGCGACGAGGTGGAGCAGTAGGGGAGGACGGTCTTCTTTGTGGGAGCCATCGGATCGAGCAACCGCGGGTGGCTTCGGGGGTAGCGGCACAGAAGGGCTCGGCTCACTAGGTTTAGCGCTAGAGGGAGTATATTGTGCGGCTGGTGTTCACGAAATTACCCTGTTAGCCCTGAGCCAAATGTTCTAGATCAGCCCATCTATTTGGGCCGCACTGGGCCTCATCCAGCCCATAGTCTCACCCCCTCACTTTTTATTTCTTTTATGTTATTGATAAAGGATCTATGGTCATGTATTCATCGTCTAATCACCGTCTAGGCGTCCTGGCACTCCGGTCTTTTCGCGTCTAGCCGGAGCGCCATGATAACTATGGTGCCAATTGTTGGTATGGACTTTGTAGAGGCTTGTATCTAGCTGTCGTGATGCTAAATAATATTTTCATAACTCAGTTAGTTGATAGCAGCAACTAGTAGCTCAAGAAAAGTTGCTTACTAATTTGATGTTCTCGTTGTTAAAATTCGGTAGCAATTATGGGTTAAATTGTTTGACACAATGTTGTTTCGGTACGAATATATTTGTTGAAATTGATTGTATATGGCTACATGCATGTCTGACATATGAAGCAATCCAGATCAAGTAATATAGTTACCAACAAAATAAATAAAAGAAATGTGTAATTGCATCTCCAGTTACTTATTTTGATACTTTGTAAGGCCTAAGCTCACTACATGCCAACGTATATTATACTTTAACAGATTATCTTTCTGCCCTCCCAACAGATCAATATTGGAGGTGATCTGATGATAAAACAATATCCGCACTTCATGGATCGGAAAGCATATTCTTACTACCATTCAACATCCATACTGGGCAGAATATATGATGAAGCAGACAAAGTAATATTGCTACAATATGAGAATGTTCGGCCAATTGGTAAGTTGTTCTTTCTAGTTAGCTCTTTCTTGTTGCTTTTTCGGCTTGGTATTTTCATTTAGTTTATCTGCACTAGGGAGATTTTGCATATTATTAATTCTACTGATTGCTGTGTTGCATGCTCATATGGATATTTGGGTTCACTGTAAACAACTTGTAGACAGAGGCTACAATTTGCAAGAGCTCACAGCAGTTAAGGTTAAGGTATTGCTACAAATGACAAAACTGCAACTCATGACAAGCATGCTGGGAACAGGTGGACCTGAGCTTGCTTTCTTTTGATAATGTTATTTTCGTAAACTAATGAGGGTGTCGATCTTATGGAATGCATATGTGGGAGGGCTTCAGATTTTTGTTTCTAGGTCTCAAAAGAGAAGTTCATTAATGCAAGTAGCGTTACTGGCATTTCAATGATGCTAGTACCGTTACCAGCATGGCAATATGGATTCCTAACCTGAAGATTAATCGTAATGGGAATATTCATAACATGCAAAAATTTAAGGTCAAATTTGTCAATAATGAGAGTACCAAAAGTTACTGACATTTCAATGATGCTAGTACCGTTACTGGCATGGCAATATGGATTCCTAGCCTGAAGATTAATCGTAATGGAAATATTCATAACATGCAAAATTTTAAGGTCAAATTTGTCAATAATGAGAGTACCAAAAAAGACAAGCAATGCATAGCGCATGATGTGTTGTTTGTCGTTATTGGTACCAATGAGCTCTCTAGTAGTACTTGGATGTGAGCTGTCTAATCATGCACTTTAAAGTTTGTTCTATCAAAACTTGTCCAGCAGCTGATAGTTTTTAACAAACAAAAGAGCAGCTGACTAGTGTTCGCCTTTTCGGGCCTATGCCAAGTTACTGATGTGATCTACCCAACTTATTGAAAATTGAATGAACTGCCCGATATTTGTTCACTGCTTTCCACTTGTTTCCTTTTATTTTGTTATAACCAGAAATATCTTTGCTCCCACACTTCACCGAGAGAGAAGCATCTCAACAATGCAACTACGTCTGGAAATGCCGCTATAATGAGTACGTGGGAGACAGTATACTACTCATTGACCTACTGGATAAAGAAAAAAAGAACACAAAGTTTGAAGAACTCTACCAAAAGTACAAGTTTGTAAGTATCCAATCTTCCTGAAGAACAGCGTACCTGAGGATTCTACCAACATTCAGAAATGGTCTGTTAACCTGCAGATGCTCTACAATGCTGCTGAATTTGAACAAACCCCAAGGAACCTCGACGATGTGTTCACCGAGGCTTGCACGATATACCGGATTGTCTACGAGAAGGCGATGGCTACTAACGACATCGGCAAATGTCGCTTCGCATGGAAGGTCGCTGGCCGTGCGTTGTGCCATTTCTATGCGCTGAAGAATGACGGTGGCACCGCCCTTTGCTCGCTTCCGGTTCTTCGCAAGATTCTCAAGAAGGATCGTAGGTAGCTGCATATATAATGACTAAATTTAACTACATGTTGTATTCAGTTGGTATATTTTGTAGCAGTACGTAGTATCAGGGGCTTGGTTTCAAGCTGGTGGGTTAGAGGAACATGTTGATGTATCAATGTATTTATCCTTGCCTTCTCTCTGGCAGAAACTTGTACCTGCGTCATGAGTGAGGGGATGTGTTGTGGACGAGTACATACATCCTAAAATAGTATAGCACTAAATAAATCAGCAATTTTGTTAGTCATGTATATCTTCATACTGCTGGTTCTTAAGTACATGCAGCTGATCGATTAGCTGAAATGCAGGTGAATGGTACTACTAGAGTACGTATGGCCCATGTCGGCTGGCTCTTCCTTATCCATCTCTCTCTCTCTCTCTCTCTCTCAAGGGCAGCGTGCCCGTGAGAAGACGAGTTCTAGCAGTCGGTGACGAGGTGGCGGCGGCCGGTGAGACTCGACAGTCGACTCCATCTCTCTCCCTAACCTCTGGTGAGCACAACCTTTTGGTGAGCACATGAGTTAACACGGTGGCGCCCATAAGTGGATCCGGAGCGATACACACCCAATGGGAGCGGGATGCGCCTCCACTGTGAGACGGTCTCACCATAAGTTACACTGATTTTTTTCCCCCGTATCGTACCTTTTTCGAATAGTAACAACAGTACCATTTTAGCAAAACTGTTCTTGCAACAAGCATATGAGATCCGGAAGAGAAAAAAAATCTGATTTCAAGCTTTTGATTTATTTTCCCCCGAGATTTCCTGTTACCGGTCGCCGATGGACCTCACTTTTGTTCTCTTCCCCCCTGGCTTTCCCAGCAAGCTCGATCGTACGCGTTGCTTTCGCAGTCGCAGATGCCAGAAAGCAAAACCTAAGCAATGGACAGGTGCAGGCCTCAGGTTGGATTGGACCATTGGAGGATCTACATATACTAGGAAGATTCGCACGCTACGCCGCGCCGTGCGAAATTTGTAAAAAAATGATGAAAAGCGGGGGAAAATGGAAAAACGACGGGCGAAAAACGAATTTACGTTTTTTTTGGGGGAAACGGCCAACGAAAGCATTTTTTCCGTGTTCCGGAGAAAACACGGTTCACGGAAATAATTTTTTCAGGCAAAACGAAGAAAGAAAACGGCTTTCCATATTTTTTGTGGGGAAATAGCCACCGAAAACATCTTCCCCATGCTCCGGAGGAAAAACGGATCACGAAAACATTTTTTCGGGGCAAAACGGAGAAAGGGAACGGTTTTCCATATTTTTTGTTTTGGAAAAACGGGCAAGGAAAATATTTTTCCCATGCTCTGGAGAAAAATCGGATGACGATTTTTTTTTTCCGGCCAAAACGGATAAAGGAAACGGTCTCCCAAATTTTTTTGGGGCGAAATAGCCACGAAAACATTTTTTTCGGGAAAAACGGAGGAAAACCGATCACGAAAACATTTTTTTCGAGAAAAACGGAGAAAGGAAACGGTTTTACATTTTTTTGGGGGAAAAACGGCCACCGAAAATATTTTTCGCATGCTCTGGAGAAAAAACGGACTCCGAAAAAAAAATTCGGGATAAAACGGAGAAAGGACCCGAACGTAAAGCGCGAGGACCTATTTGTTATAATTTTGGACCTGTTCGTTATTTTGAAAAATTAGTAAAGGGTTCGCTCGCGATTCGTACTTTACGGGAGGTCCTAAATGCAAAAGGGCGAACCAAGGACCTAAACGCGAACCGGAAAAAATATCTTCCTCTCACAAAAAATCACGCGAGGACTTGGACGTAATTTCTGAAAACCGGGGAGCTTCTGCGCAAAACGGGCGGCCGACGCGTGGGGGGCGCGGTTGGCCTCCGTTCGTAGGCCTCATAAGAAGGGGTACCATTCGTACTTTACGGGAGGTCCTAAATGCAAAAGGGCGAACCAGGGACCTAAACGCGAACCGAAAAAAATATCTTCCTCTCACAAAAAATCACGCGAGGACTTGGACGTAATTTCTGAAAACCGGGGGGCTTCTGCGCAAAACGGGCGGCCGACGCGTGGGGGGCGCGGTTGGCCTCCGTTCGTAGGCCTCGGGTACCATATCCTGCGCTGCCACTGCGCGTCTGCGCACTACGTACGTATGCATGCAGCCGATCGAAGCTGGCCACCTCGTGCAACGTACGCGCGCTCACCTTCTCTAATTTCGCATGCATACATGCAGAAAGGAAAGGCAAAGATGGCGATCGAATCCTGCGCGATCTGCTGCACAGATCTCCCAGGATCTCTTCACGAGATCTCCCAGGAATGGCACACATGGATCGTGGATGGATTGAACCGGTTACACACATGTGTGATATTTCGCAGCGCGTCAATTCATCGTACCTAGTTATGGTCAGACAAAGACTGAAGACTCGATCGCGAGGGAAGGTAGCTCAGCGTCGATGATCGTGACGTCCTGGTGATTGGCAGGTACGTACATGCGCGTCGATCGATATCTTTTCGAGAGATTCGCCCGCTCGATGGAGAGGACGTAACCTCGACAAAGTTAGATTCTCGTGGATTCTCGTGGAAACGTATGGGCTGGACGCGTTCGCGTCGACGCCCACGTGCCGTTGTTTCCTGCTTGGACTGTAGGGTACGTACGTACGTATGTTTCTCGATGCACATAGTAACGGGCCGGGCCGGTTAGTATATATACTGCCGCTTGTCGATAATCTTATGTCTTCTAGAAAACCAGGGCAAATATTATTAGGAGCTGCTTCTCCATTAGTTATTCTGGAGATGGTTCTACCTAGTGGAGCATTTTTCTTCGACAAACAGTAAAAAAAAAATGTTTCATTCGTTCAAAAAAATATTGCGCGGCGTCCGAAAAAAAAAACAAAAATCGGACGTCCGGCTGCTAGTTTCTCCCTATTTTATTAATCGATATATGTTGAACAGACAAATGAAAAAGAAATAATTAACGTTGAGTAGGGCGAAAAATGAGAATAAACCGGTCGGCCAGTTATTATGTACGTAGTAGAATTAGTTATGCAAGCCTGCCCTGCAAATGAACCCTAGCTAGGTGCAAGCGACTGTGGTTTGCCTTTAATTTGACCAAGTCCCCATCTCATCGCGATGTATAATCCGCATGAGATGTCATGAGACACTAGTGGGAGCTGCGCGCTCCGCCGCGCCGTGCGAAATTTGATCCAAGTTTTTATCTCAAAAAAAAGCAGGGATCTCCGAGTTTTTTTTCCTCCGCTTGGGTATTTCTTGGAAAAAGACGCTAGGTAAGAACCATCGACGAACCAGCGAAACAACGGCTCTTTTTTGGGGAAAAAATAACACATGTTTCGAGAAATATTAGATCCCAAACTACAAAAAAACAAACTATAGACGCCGAGTTTAACATTTTATGCGGTCAACGGGCAATAATACATGCCTTTAAAAATATTAGAGATCGAGCCGCAAAAGGAATTTTAGATACCGAGTTTAACACCCTATACGCCTATTTTCCCGTGAAAAATGAGGAATAGCGGGAAAAAAACGGAGAAACGATGGACGAAAAACGAATTTACATTTTTTTTGGGAAACGGCCAACGAAAACATTTTTTTCATGCTCCGGAGAAAAAACGGATCACGAAAATATTTTTTTTCAGGCAAAACGGAGAACGGCTTCCAATTTTTTTTTTTGGAAATAGCCATCGAAAGCATTTTCACCATGCTCCGGAGGAAAAACGGATTATGAAAACATTTTTTCGGGCAAAACGGAGAAAGTGAACGGTTTTTCATATTTTTGTTTTGGAAAAACGGCCAACGAAAACATTTTTCCCTTGCTCCGGAGAAAAAACGGATCACGAAAATATTTTTTTCGGGCAAAACGACGAAAGGAAACGGTCTCCCATTTTTTTGGGGGGGAAATAGCCACCGAAAACATTTCCCCCATGCTCCGGAGGGAAAACGGATCACGAAAACATATTTTTCGGGCAAAACGGAGAAAGGAAATGGTTTTTTAATTTTTTTTTTGAAAAACGGCTGCCGAAAATTTTTTTGCATGCTCTGGAGAAAAAACGGACCCCGAAAACATTTTTTTCGAACAAAACGGAGAAAGGACCTGAACGTAAAGCGCGAGGACCTATTTATTATAATTTTGAACCTGTTCGCTATTTTGAAAAATTAGGAAAGGGCTCGCTCGCGATTCGTACTTAACGGGAGGTCCTCCATGCAAAACGGCAAATCAGGGACCTAAACGCGAAACGGGAAAACTATTTTCCTCTCACATAAAATCGCGCAAGGCATGACCGTAATTTCGGGAAAACCCGGGGGGCTTCTCGCAAAAATCCGGGCGCCACGTGGGGGAGCTGGCTGCTCGGCATTCTCTTCCGCTATATGATATGGAATATGATATGGAATATGCATGGCTGATGGATAAGCTTCCTGGATAGCTTGAAGATCCTTACTTACAGCATGAGCTTTAGACCAATGCTACTATACGTCTATACGTACTACTGATGTCGTGTTAAATCCAATGGAAATATATATAATATATGTACTCCACAGTCGACATTCTCAATATCCTTGCAGATCATATCTATCTATCTATTTGGCATGCATGGTCTAAGAATTAGTATTTGATTGCTGGGACTTTTGAGAGACTTCGTGTTGGACCTGTTACATGTACAAATTTATGCTCCGATCGGTCGAGTGGAAAGAGAAAACATCAGCATCGATCTTCAAGATAAATCCACATCATTAAATCGTAAATATATGCATGTTGGAAGAAGCAATTAAACCACTCCAATTTTGTTTGACAATATGCATGCATGCAATTTTGTGGGTATCTTCCAAGACGATTAAGGACGTCTATATATCTAGTCTCTAGCTAGCTACAAGTTTAGCGATTTAGACCGATGAAATGCCTCTAAAATGGAAATTTAAATTTTTGGTTCGTCATGTTTTTGGAAAAAAACAGTATTATATATATTATGACTTGCAGTGACAGGAAATCTGTGGCTATGATGTCATCAAATCACCTCGATTCCTTCGAGCAAGGTAGAGTGGATAGATCCATAAATCCACATAACACGTATCCTATGAACAAAATTAACGTGATGTTTAATTTGACGGCCACAGGAACAACATCCTTGTCAGAGTCTAGCTCTCTCAATGCACGACACATGATGCATCCAGCTATACACACATATGGTGGTTTCTGTGGAGATCTAAGATTTCACTTTTGTCATGCGTGCATCATGATATACTTAGGGTTGTGCATACGGTATATTTAGTAAATACCCTTTTTAAAATATATATATGTGGTGATTGAAATGCAATACCAAATATACCAAATAGAACTTCGGTTCGGTATCGGTAAATACCATAATATTTCAGTTCAGTATCGATTGGTAAATACCGTATTTATCAAACTCACGTGAATTTTTCTTGTTTACTTGCGTTTGGACAAGTATACCAAATATACCAAATAGGACATCACTATCGCTTCATCTGTGTCGGTTTCTAACTTTTACGAAAACACCGATCGTGCTATCTATGTCACAAATAAGCTTGACAAAGTTATCACAATCGGTTCCACGAGAGAACCGATTGTGATGAAAACTTTATCACAGTCGGTTCTGACTAGAACCGACTGTGATATAATCACTATCGGTTTACATGTAGAACCGACACAGATAATGCAACATTATTTGCATCGGTTGGGGATGAAGATCGACTGTGATAATGGTACAATCTTCACAATCGGTTTTTATACTGAACCGACACAGATAATATTATTATCTATATCAGTCCTTTGATGAACCGATAGTGATGTATCTAATGTAATGTTATTTGTTTTGTCAATGTTCTGTGTTTAATATTTGTCAAAATGTGTAAGGATTGTTTTTTGAGAGGTGCTTCTATGCTTTCCCTCGTAATACAAGTTGCACAAATCTTGAAGCAAACAAAGGGGTAAGTAATCCTCATCTACCCTTCATTCATGCTTTAATTTTTGTGCAACTTTTTTGTTTTTTCGGATGATGAACAGTCGCTCTGCTAGAATCCCAAATCGCGGTTGAACTCTCAGACAATACATATTGCAATGTAGTGATGAAACTTATATATAACATTATAATATATAATGACATCCATTGTTCATAATTACATAAACATATTAACGGTTTGCGCTACAGATAATATATGTCTAGCTTCTACCAGTCGCGGCTCTCGCCCGAGGATAAAGAGTCGCCAGAGTCGTCGCTGTCGCTGGAGTCGTCGGAGGAGGAGGCTAGGCGGAGTGGTGGTTCATCCTCCGATGATGAACCAGATCTTGACGAGACGCCGGTCCCCAAAGGGGTAATGCTGACCCACTCCTCCTCCTCCTCGTCCTCGTCCTCGTCCTCGTCGTCCACTCTGGGGCGCTTCCTGCTGGCATTGGAGGCGCCCGGCTGCGGTGAGGCGCCGGGAGGGACGACGTCGGGAGACAGGTGGGGCGCCGGCGCCACGCCAGAGTGAGGCGTCGGAGACTGAGACGGCGCTGCCGGCGGCGGTGAGGACGCTGGAGGATGGAAGACAGGCGACTCCACGGAGTCGTCGAACTTGCCGAGATGGTGGTGGCCGCCATTGCCGGTCGAAGATGCAGAGAACGAAAGGAGCTATATGGAAGACTTGTACCGATGTGACCAGGAGGCAGTGAAAGAAAGGAGTTATATGGAAGAGCATTGCACTGCGATCGATGGTGTGATCAATGCTAGTATTGTTTGAACGTCAAAATGGCGGGGAAGACGAGGGGGCGAATGGATATCCGTGTCGGTTCTTATCAAGAACCGACTGTGATGTTCACTTGCTTTACAGTCGGTTCCTTTTGAGAACCGACACTGATATATTATCTGTGTCGGTTCTATAAAGAAACCGACAGTGTTGAGGATCCAAATTATCACGATCGGGTTTACATATAAGCGGCGGTGATAACTAATTAATCACAAGCGGTTCTTGTATAGAACCGATTGTGATGAGGTTCGTAGGTTTTATATATGTGCCGCCTGGACTCGGGATGAACTTATTAACTCTCGTCGAGTTGGTGTTCGGAGCCAAATAAATCCGCCGTTGCCTCAAAAAAGCGAATACTCGGTTTAAACTTATATTTGGATGATTTGATGTGAAAGTCTTGAGGATGTGTGTGAAGAGGGGTAATTAATTGATACATTGAGGAGATTTCTCTATTTTCCTGCCTAGCTTATTTGTGGCTTTATTCAAAAGGTGGGCGCCATTCCTTCAAATCCCTTCAATATTGTATTAATGTACATTATTCGATTTTGATTTGGTGTCATTAGCAGAGTGTATGGTTGAGAAATTAATTAAATCGTGGAGGAGATCAGTGGCTGGGTTGAAGGTTAAAGTTAATTGAAACCCTAGCTAGCTTGATCTCAGGAGCTAGATCAGCATTAATTCTTAGAAATCCCTTCCTTCAATATTGCAGTAGGACTTAAATTAATTTTTTTTATTGTGAATGTGTACATTACATGTCATAATTGTTTCAATATAATTAATATAATCAATGATATAGTAGCTAGTTAATTAGCTAGGCTGCGTAACCTATGTGTCTGCCGTTCGAGGGTGCTTGTTTATAAGTATGCTAAAATGACATATTTATAAATAAGCAGTCTCGAATTGTCCACGTTTTTTGGACAGTTCGAGGATATGTGGCTCGAGCAGGTTCTTAAGCTGTTGTACAAACTCTAGAGGAGGTTTCGGCAGTCGTTGTTCTCCGAATACACATCCTCTTGACATGTTGTCGAGACGTGTATTTGGAGAATAGCGGGGAGATGCTGCCGAAATTTTCTCTGAAGTTTGTACAACAGCTTAGGAACTTGCTCGAACCACATATCCTCGAATGGGATTAGGACCTGGCCTAATTAGCAATTAGGAGTATCGTTGGTACGTATCTACGTACTTAAGATCATTCAATCTCTCAACTTTGTTAATGCTTCAACCCTTCTTTTATTTCATTGATTAGGGCATTATTAATTTATTGTTTGTGGTTTAATTGTAGATGGACCGTGAAGAATGGATGTATCAAAAAAGCCGTGTGAGTGCTTTGGAATTTCAGAGGGAGTTAAGGAGTTCATAAGAATTGCGAAGTAGATATGGTTATGAGGGTGTAAAGTTCATATATTGTCCTTGTATTGATTGCACCAATCTCGGAGATTTAACAACTCAGCTCAAATTGAAGGCCATTTGATTCGACGTGGCCGTGAGGAATTACACGTGTTGGATCCATCATGGGGAGACAGGTAGTACCCTGTGATATGCAACGAAGATATCTTTGGAAGCCGATCTGGAGTTGGAGCGTGATATGTTTGATGACGATAATTTAGATCAAATGTTGCGGGATGTGGAGGGAAATTACACGGAAAGAGAGTTCGAAAAATTTAAAAGCTTGATGGATGACGATGGCAAACCATTGTTTTCAGGTTGCAAAGGGGAATACACCAAGTTGGGTTCGGTCCTTGCATTGTTTGAACTGAAGGCAAAACACCGTTGGACAGATACAAGTTTCAATGCACTTTTAATACTTCTATCGGATATGCTTCCAGAGGGAAACGAGTTGCCAACAAGTATTTATGAAGCGAAGAAGCTATTATGTCCCATGGGAATGGAAATAGAAAGGATACATGCATGTCCAAATGATTGCATACTATACCGCAACGTCCATAAGGAACTGTGCATTTGTCCTGTTTGTGGTGTACCCCGATACAAACAAAATGAGAAGCGTAATGACAAGAAGCGTAAGAACCGAATTGACGACGGTGAAGATGTGAAAAAAGGGGCACCAGCCAAGGTGTTGTGGTATTTGCCCATCATTCCCCGTTTAGAGCGGTTATTTGCAAATCCTAAAGAGGCAAAATTGTTGCGTTGGCATTATGAATCTCGAAAGGAAGATGGCAAGTTGAGACATCCCGCTGATTCGGCTCAATGGAGAAACATTAATTGGCAACATGAGGAGTTTGGTGCCGAGATGAGGAACATAAGATTTGGATTGAGTACGGATGGTATGAATCCGTTTGGTAATATGAAGCGATCGACACAAGATGCTTGGCCGATTTTGTTGTGTATCTACAATTTGCCTCCTTGGTTATGCATGAAGCGGAAGTATATCATGATGTCGTTGCTAATCTCAGGACCCAAACAACCGGGTAATGATATTGATGTGTACCTATCACCACTAATTGAGGATTTGGTAAAATTGTGGAATGTGGGGGTTGAGGTGTGGGATGCATACAAAAGAGAGAACTTCACCCTACGGACTATGATATTTTGCACCATAAATGATTTTCCGACCCTTGGTAATTTGGCAGGCTACAGCATAGGAGCCAAAGCGTGTCCAATTTGTGAAGAGGACACCGATAGCTTGTGGTCGCGAATTCAAGGAAAACGGTGTACATGGGTCACCGTAGGTTTCTACCGAAGTCATCGATATCGTAAGATGGATGACAAATTTGATGGAAAGAGGGAAGTTCGTGCAGCCCATGACCTATGACTGGAAGGCAAGTATATTCACGCGTAGAGGATATCGATGTTCAGTATGGTAAGAGCCGTAAATCTGTTCGTCCTAGGACCATTTGGAAAAAGAGGTCGATATTTTGGGACTTACCATATTGGAAGGAGTTAGATGTCCGTCAATGTATTGATATCATGCACGTTGAGAAAAATGTTTGTGATAATTTGGTAGGCATCCTGCTAAACATACCTGGGAAGACCAAGGATGGTGTGAATGCTCGCCGCGATATGACCTACATGGGGATCAGGCCCAAGCTTGCAGTGATGGAGGAGGATGGAAAAGGGTCGTACATCCCCGCTGCATGCTACACCTTATCCAAGAAAGAGAAAGAAGACCTCTGCAAGTGTCTCCACGATATTAAAGTTCCATCGGGCTACTCCGCAAACATTAAGAAGCTTGTGTCTATGGATGATTTGAAGTTGATCGGTATGAAGTCCCACGACCGTCATGTCTTGATGACCCAAATGCTCCCTCGTTGCAATCAGAAATATCCTACCATATGACGTCAGGTTGGCAATCACTAAGCTATGCTATTTCTTCAATGCGATTTCATGCAAGGTTATTGATCCCGATATCTTTGGACAACTTACAGAGTGAGGTGGTGCAGACTCTTTGTCAGCTTGAGATGCATTTCCCCCTATCGTTCTTCGACGTCATGGTCCACCTCGTTGTTCACCTTGTTAGAGAGATTAAGATTTGTGGACCCGCATTCCTACGTTATATGTATCCGTTCGAGAGGTACATGGGTATATTAAAGTCATACGTGAGGAATAGGTCGAAGCCTGAGGGTAGTATTATTGAAGGTTATGGGACTGAAGAGGTTATTGAGTTCTGCGTGGACTACCTAGGTAAAAGACAACCGATTGGTGTTCCTAAATCTCGTCATGAGGGCAGACTTGGTGGCAAAGGAACCATTGGGTCAAATCTAATGAGCCCACAATTTGATATGTACTGTAAAGCGCATTTCACAGTCTTGCAACACAAATGAAGTTCATCCATACATCCAACAAAGACAAGTTGATATTACGGAAGAGAATCCACTTATGGATGAGCTTTCCATCACACGAGAACACAACGATCGATTCCTCACATGGTTCAAAGAAAAGGTGAAGGTCTCCGTTAGTACCGAGGATGTCAAATGGTTGGTGACGGACCAAGATTTAATATACTGAGACATGGCAAAGTTCACGATATTAATGGCTACACATTTTATCTTGAAAGTCAAGATGCAAAGAGTACAAAGTGCAAAAGCAGTGGTGTGAGCATAGATGCTTTGTCCGATGATCACTCAATTAGAGGATCGTCAACTGCAATGAATCGTTACTACGGGATGATCGAAGAAATATGGGAGCTCGACTACGGAATATACCAAGTTCCATTGTTCCGATGTAAGTGGGTGAGACCTCCTCACGGATTTAAGGTCTACAAGACAGGTTTTACACTTGTTGATCTGAATAGACTGGCCTCTGAGAGATGAACCATTCGTCCTCGCAAAGCAAGCAACTCAAGTTTTCTACGTGCGTGATCCGCCAATCAGAGGTTGCACGTCGTACTTCATGGCAAGAGGAGGATTGTTGGAGTTGAAAATGTCGTAGATGAAGAAGAGTACAACCAATTTGATGAAACACCTCCGTTTGCAGATGGGGCATGTCTTAGCGGTGATGACGGCACACATGGAACACATTACATGCGTGTAGATCATCAAGAAGGGTTGTATTTTAAATAAATTAAGTTGTAAGAATTCCCTGTATAATGTAGCATTTTGTAGAATATATATGTCAAATGGATTTTATAGTATAGCAAATTTGAAAAAGATTTGACTTTTCGACTCTTTTGAATGAAGACTATGTTTTAAAAAAAATTAGAAATTGGATCATAGTCATCACAATCGGTTCGTTTAGGAAACCGACACAGATAGTATAATTGCGATCGGTTCTTTTAAAGAACCGACACAGATACTCCACATATTGCAATCGGTTTTTATATAGAACCAACACAGATACTCCACATATTGCGATCGGTTTTTATATAGAACCGACACAGATACTCCACATATTGCGATCGGTTTTTCTATAGAACCGACACAGATACTCCACATATTGCGATCGGTCTCTTTGGTTAACCGACCGTGATAAAACCCAGAGCATTTTCATTTTGCGCAAGACCGATTTCGTTTCAATTCACCCACAACCCTAGCTCCACCACCTCCCCACCGGGCGCCTCCCCCTCGCCTCCTCCCCCGGCGCCTCCCCATCGGCGGGTACCCGTGGCGCCTCCTCCGGCGCCTCCCCTCTGGGTCCTCCTCCCCCGGTCGTCCCCTCCGGCGCCTCCCCAGCGCCTCCCCATCGGCTCCTCCCCATTGCCGACTCGGTTCAGACCGTAAGATGCATTTGATCAGATTGTAATTGGTTGTAAATAGCTCGATGATGATTGCTTTTGAATGATGCTAGATAAATCTTATAATTAAACGAACTTGATAGACCTAGAAAAACACTGCACTTAGCTGACAATTTGGTACCACTTGCTCTTAATGCATTGTTCTAGGTCGAGCAGATCTTTGTGCTTATTACTTTATGCTCTTAGATTACAATTTGTTGGCTCTTTCTCTTAATGCATTGTTGTAGGGTTAGATTAGTGCTATATTCATTATGTGCTATACTGTACTTGTTGTTTTACGTGCTAGAGCAAAGGTCTTTGTTCTAGGGTTGTAATCCTGAAATTTTTAGATGTAATAGCCGGTGATATATTGGCCATCTAGAAGTTGGACGGCTAATTAATTTAGCAACCCTTCTATAGCAATCTGAGAGCAATCCATCATTGCAATTTGAAACTTGTAACACATGCTATATTATCGCACTTTATTATCGAGTTTAGTTGTGTAACCTATGCGTCTCCCGTTCGAGGGTGCTTGTTTATAAGTATGCTAAAATGGCATATTTATAAATAAGCAGTCTCGAATTGTCCACGTTTTTTGGACAGTTCGAGGATATGTGGCTCGGGCAAGTTCCTAAGCTGTTGTACAAACTCTAGAGAAAGTTTCGGCAGCATTTCCCTGGTGTTCTTCGAATACACACCCTCTTGACCTGTTGTCGAGACGTGTATTTGGAGAACAAATGAGATGTCTTGCCAAAATTTTCTCTAGAGTTGTACAATAGCTTAGGAACTTGCTCGAACCACATATCCTCGAATGGGATCAGGACCTAACCTAATTAGAGATTAGGAGTCATCGTTGCTACGTACGTACTTAGTCGGTCTACAGATAGACATGTGAATTGCTTTCTATTATGTAAAATTTGAATTGCTTCCTCTCATGAAGTTTAGGTTTGACATATACGTACTTACTTCGAAATGTCGCAAAGAGAGAGCACCGGCTCAACGCCCGGAGAGAGAAGAAGGTCCTGCTACCCCATCGAGGAAGGTTAGAAAGGCGAGAGGATCGAATAAAGGAGCCACAGGGAGAACGCCGCAAGTGCTCCACTTCAATGCCAGGGGTTTGCACGGGTCTGGCTTTGTTTAAGGGGCGGTACTCTTTTCTCGGCCAATTGGTGAGGGAGCGAGTGCCGATCACAATTAAGGACTGGAGGAAGGAAGTAAGCGACGAGCAGAAGAACCGACTGTGGGACGAAGTTAAGGGAAAATGGAATATACCAGAGGAAGATGAAATCACTGCGAGACGGTACGCCTTGAAGAGAATGGGTGTGGCTTTGAGGCATTTCAGGGTGACCATGCATGCCGAGTTCGTGTTGAAAGACCGTACTCCCTTCCAAAGGTATCCATTTGTTACACCCGAGGTTTGGGAGGAGTTCGCAAGGATGAGGAATACGCTCGAGGCGGAGGAGCTGAGAGAGAAGAATATCGCTATACAGAGGCGTAACACACACGCGCACCACCTCGGTTCCGGTGGGTATGTAGGGAAGAAGGCAGAGTGGGCGCGACTAGCGGAGGAGTGTGCAACCTCTGGGACAACGATGCCTTACTCCCACATATGCGAGGAGCGGGCACGCGACTGGGTATTAGCGAGGACGAAGAAAACCTCTGACGGTCAGATTGTCATTCCAAACCCCGCGACCGCACAGATCGTCATGACCATCGTAAGATATCTAACATAGTACATTGCATATTATATTCCCATTGTATTTTAGTAATAATTTATATTTGCGACCTGCAGGAGGAGGTAAGCCTGCAGAAAGAGCAAGGAGCATTTGAAAGCCAAGGGTCACGGGACATCCTGTGTTCGGCAATCGGGAAGCCCGATCATAAGGGGCGGAGTGCTTGCAAAGTGCGAGTATCTGAAGAGGTCCTTCTTTGTAGAGGAGAGCGCTTCCAGTGCCAGGGCAAGATCATGGGAAGCACGTGAGGCGCGGATTAGGGCGCAGATGAAGGAGGAGTTGAAGGAGGAGTTAAAGGCTGAGATGATGGCTGAGATGATGGCGATGTTCTCCCGAATCGATTCCTCAACCATCGCCTATGCTACGCCCTAGCAGCTGCGCTTCCAATAAGGAACTGTGCATTCCACACCTCAAGGTAATAACTGTTTCAGACCAAAAGGTACATGAGTAAGCTTAACACAGATTATGATGAAGATGCTGATCACTTCTTGCGTGGTCCCGCCAAGTGCCGGCTAGTCCCGATCGGCGACGGAATACAGATTGAGGCTGCGCGGGGTTGCATTTCCAAGCAAGGAGGATGACACGGTGAATGGTATACCTTTGGGGATGGGCTACATGAGGGTGCAGGTGGACTATGTCCACGATGTTTACATGTCTCATGCCCTGGAGTTCCCCCCGAACGAAGATATCACCACTCTTGGGCAAGCACGGATGTCGTTCATCAAGTGGCCCGCGACGGGTGTCGTAGTGCAAGCACCTCCTCCTGCTGCTGGTACTACTGCTACTACTTATGCTACTGCTGGTACTACTGCTGCTACTGCTACTCTGCATCGCTATTGCTCGCTATCGCTGCTCACTGCTTTGCTACTACTCAAGCTCGCTAGTACTGCATCATATCGGTCTTTGCTCACATTCGCTATCTTTGGTACTCTGCTTCGCTCTGGTACTACTCCTGCTGCCGCCGCTCTGCTCCTCCTACTACCTGCTGCTCCTGCTCTGCTGCACATGCTCCTGCCCTTGCTACACAACCTGCACTCTACGCTGCACTGCACCTCCTGCACCTACGTCAGCCTACAAATCTTTGAGTGCGCAGTGGGGCGCAAAGGACTTCTACCACGATGACGAAAAGATACAAAGCAGAGTTCGAGAGTCCCTCCGTGAAGAAGGCAAAGTTGTCGAGGGCACAGAGCACCACGATGATCACAAGCGGTACATACATGGAAAGCCCTTTCTCCCAAGCCAAGAATTGAATTTTTTGGGCTTGTTCACTCGCCACCTACATGGATGGTACATCGATAGGTCACATGAGGCCGAGCCTCGCCACGATTTCATAGTGAAGTATCGAGCGCCAATTCCACCGCAACGAGGATGGGACCTTCCTAGTCGTTTTGAGGATCTCAGACTTTATGTACACTTGAAAGCCGTCGATATTTCTACCATACGATCCTGGACGCTGTGAGTCTCGCACCATACTCAATCAGATGACTATTTATTGATTTTGTATTATATTTTTTAACAATTGACATGAATTGCAGGATCATGAGGCAGCGAGCCGTGATGGGTCGACACCCTGTCGGGTTTGTCGACCCCGAGATGGTGTCTGCGACCATGGCTAAGTATCAATCGGAGTTCCTTGCAGGATACATCAAGCAGGCATTGCATGAGGAGGCAAAAAAGGACTTCATTCTCTTCCCATACCACCAGGAGTATGTACTACTATACAATTCAATTACATGTACACACTTCAACCTTGTATTAACTTATTCTCTTGCATTGTGTACCGTTTAATAAGCAACCATTGGGTTCTACTTGTGGTTGTTCCGAGTCAAAACAAGGTCTACACGTTGAACTCGCTCGAAAATAGACCGATGGACTATGCGATCGAGCCTATTTTGCATAAGTAAGTACATTCCTCTAACCTAACACTTTACATATTGAACTACGTTACGTATTTTTAACCTCAATGGCATCTCTCCAATGTATAGGGCTTTCATGTCTTACGTTGCTGAACGTGGCCGACACAATGATAAACAAGGCACCAAACTCGAGTGGAAGCGCTTCAAGGTACAAGTGTCTATCATAGGATTTTTTCCTGACACCTATTTTAAATTCGTCTTCTAATTTAAGTTTCTTTGTTCACAGTGTCATCAACAAGGGTGCGATTATCTGTGTGGCTTTTACGTGATGCATCACATGATGATTTTGGTTGGTCGCTCACATATTTTCCCTAAGGTATAGAGCAGATTATTTGCACTACTGTCTATGTGATATTTGTTTACAAGCATAATACTATCAGCATGTTTTTGTTCCAATTTAAGACTTAAATATATTAGTGCACTACTATCTATTTTGCAGGACCTTGATATCATCTGGAAGAGCCTAACCAACGCTGATCTCAAGAAATTACGAGACCATTTATGCCAGTGGTACTGGACAGAAGTTATAACGGATGATGGTAGATATAGAGACCATTCAAGCAAATACTAGTCCATAAAGTGTAAATTTTTTTTATCTGAATGTGAATGTGATCTGTTACAGATTGTAAACAATATTAATTTGAATGTAATGTGTGTAGATTGTGATGTATATGTTCTGTGATATTGTGGATTGTGATGAATGTATCATGTTGTCAATGCGAGGCCATTTTCGGACGATGGACAGTAACATCATCACAATCGGTTCTTTGTTGGAACCGATTGGGATAGGTACAGTATCACAATCGGTTTGCATAAAGAACCGATTTTGATAATATTCTTATCCCCATCGGTTTCAATAAAAAACCGATTGTGATAATGTAATAATTTGAATCAGTTCTAAAAACGAACCGATTGTCATATTATACTTACCCCCATCGGTTTCAACAAAAAACCGATTGTGATAATGTAATCATTTGTATCGGTTCTAAAAAAGAACCGATTGTGATATTATACTTATCGCAATCGGTTCTAAGAGAAAACCGATTGTGATAAGTGTAATATCACAGTCGGTTCCTAAAAAGAACCGACAGTGATAATGTATTATTAGTGTCGGTTAAAAACCGATTGTGATATATCTACCTTATCACTGTCGTTGGACTTTGTATCGCCACCAAAACCGACGGTGATGACCAAAAAGAACCGATTGTGATGTACGGATCTGTAGTAGTGTAATAGGTCCTAGCTAATATTAGCTAGCTAACTATTAGTTGGAGGGTGTTTGGATCCACCAGCTAATATGTGGCTAATAGATGCTATTGTCCATAATACCCATGCTATTAAATGCTATTGGTGGTAGACGCGAAGGGTATTTTGGTTAAATGCCACCTATTAGCTGGGCTTGGCTAGCTAATGAGATAACCATTAGCTGATCTATTAGCTGAGGGTGTTTAGATCCACTCCAGCTAATTTTTAGCAGCTAACTATTAGCTACATGGATCCAAACAGGCCCTAACCTGCAGACTTGTTTTACAACTATTCGCCAACTGGCCATATATATATGTTCTAGAAACTCTCTCGCATGCACACGTGGACCCAAACAACCGGAGCAGTTGATAGTAGCGTAGTAGGTACTTGTGATTCCGTCCAAGCAGGGCGTCCTATTCATTATTGAGATACTGGATTTCAATATTTCATCGATGGCGCCGGATGGCACAATATATTCGTTCAATGTGAATCATCATTGCATGCATCGATCGATCTGATCACAACTAGTACTAATAGCCAGCGTGATTCGATTGTCGATCACTTTATTGGAATCTAATCATTATTACTATGCATATATCGATCGTATTAAAAACTCGTTATTATAATAGGGACGATGATACGAGTGTCAACGACTTCCAAAACCAGAGTTAATTAGCTCGATCGACCGAGTACGTACGTAGAACGGCGACGGCACGGCCTGACCGATCCTTGCATGCAATCATGTAGATCGATCGAAGGCCGGCCCGCGCATGCATGCAGCGGGCATGCAGACAAAGCCAAGTACGTACGCACTGGCTAGTGGCAGCAGCTAGCCAGCTAGCTTGAAATATTTGATGCCATGCGACGGAATATCCTCAGATCTGTCGGCCGTGCACGGACGCACAGTGCATTCCATTTCGGTCGCCGGCGCCGGCCGTGTCGCCCCTCTTCCGTCCTAGCTAGCTCCTACATTTGCACCGCCGTATTCCGGCGCAACCACTGCATGCATGCGCCAGATCCGGCGGTGCATGCATCATCGCCTGTGCCGTCTCCGTCCGCGCCACCTTCCTTCCATGACGCGTGTAATACATGTGATCTGCAATTGGATCTTGATCCGGTCTTTTATAAGCTTCTTATACGTACATGAAGCCTTTACACTCGCTGACAGCTGGGTCTCCAGGGCCCAACAATCGTATGTACACGACCACCTCACCTGCAGTAACTAGCTTGTTAGCGACTGTTTATAGTTTTCTTTACGGGTTACATGAACAAGAGTTGCGTTCTTTACAGACTCTAACGTGGGTCTGATTAATCTACAGCTTTATAATTTGATTCCACTAAAAAAACGATGGCGTCTTTTTTTAGTATGATTAACGCCGTAATTTAATTTAGCCTTGAAAAGCGAATATAGCGGCTTCTTTCCTATTGTTTTTAATATACTTATAGTAGATGCATGGATGGGTTCAAATTATACCTATATTAAGTTCCGGAGGTTTAGAGCGCTCCGACGCTATCCGCGTGTCACTTCGTTCGACGCCTCAGTTAACTTCACCAGCTAACGCTCGGTCTGCGGCTCGCGTACAGCCGAAGACCACCAGTATCCTTTACCCACCTCGCTTTCTTCTCCATCCTTCGCCATTCCCCGACCTCGCGCGCTCTGCTTCTACGTCGCGCCCTCCGCCGCTGTCTCGCGCGTGTCCCAACCTCCCCCAGTTCGCCTCGTCCTCGTGGCCTTCGCTCATCCTCGCGCACTCCGCGGCTGGCTCTCGCTCCTCGCAGCCCGTTCCCCGGCCCGGAATATCCTCGATCCTTCCATTTCCTTCGCCCACCGCCGCTGGCCTCTCCTCTCCCACGACTCCGCAGCCCCACCGCCTGCCGTTCTTCCTACTACGTCGCCCCCCATGACCTCGGAATGCCTCCCCGTGCGGCTGGCCATGGCCCTTGCAAGGCCATCGTTGTCGCCAATGGGGATCCTTCCCCCGTCTCTGCCGCCACGCCAGATCTTCCCTCAGCGACGTTCCTTCTCCACCGATGCCGGTGTTTGATGCGTGCCGCTGTCAACATTCGGTGCATCAACCCATTCGCGCTAATCGCTCCAGATCCCCGCTTCGCCCACCCATCGAGAAGTGGCCTAGCCCTCGGCTCCTCCCCATCATCGCCGACGCCACCGGCTGGCCTCTTGCTTCCCCGTAGCCTTGGCCTCCTGCATCGTTGCCTTCCCCGTAGCCTCACCCTTTTGTCTACAGGTCCCAATCCCTGCTTCACGCAAATCTAATTTTTGTTCCTTCATTTCGTTCCTTTCTTTACCTTCTTGGGGAGAGGTCGCAGATGTTGTCTATTGATTTTTTGCAGACGGGCTCGGCGGTGTGGACGGGGCTGGCGCTCCCACTGGATGACCGGTGCCGCAGGGACAGCGCTGGGAACTCCTCGGCCGATTCGCGGCTGCGCCTACTGCCGATGCTCGATGATGGCATCTCCCGTGCCGCCCAGCGGCTCGATGCTGATATGGACCGATTCGTGAAGGCTAATACGGTAATGATAGTAGTTGTGCAATACTATGTTATGTGCTATATGAATCCCTCTCGATTCGTTAGTGAAGTTTTCTAGGGGAAATTAGTGAAGCTCTGAACCTTTAGTATTTTCAGGCCATATAGTTGTGAAGGTTGTGTACGCACAGAGACAGTCTCTTTACTTTTCTTCATGTTGGTCGTTTCTTTCTTTGTCATCAAGACCATGCGTCTGCTGACGAATGCCAGGCCTCCATCAGAAAACGATCATGTTCCAAGAAGTGCTTCATCAGGTACAGCATCTATAGTATGTTATTCTCTATATTAATATTTCATTCGTTCCTCTGGTGTGGTTAGGATGACACCAAGGTCTCCATCTGCCGGCTTTCGCTCATTTGATATCATTGATGGTGGTGTGTTTCGTGAGCATGGCAAACATGTAAGCTTCTGCAATTTCTCTATTACTAAATGGACTATGAAATCATTTTTTTTTTTAGTTTCAAATCATCATATGAACCAGTTGCTATGCGCTATGATGATATATTGAGAGTCTTGTGTGTTATGATGCTTGCATACTTTCAGGTTTCATGTCTTTTTTCCCCGAGATCCGTTTAGTAGGTTGCTTCTATGCGGAGATTCTAATGACTTTTCCATTTCATTCATACCGTATAAATCTACTATGTTATGGTTTAATATTTCTTCCTGTCCTTTGCTCATGGTAAATTTCTCAACTTTTTTTATTGACAGGATGAATGATGGAATCATCTACTTCGAGTAACCATTTGCGCGAAAGTTCCATAGCATTCATGCTATCGAGGATCTTTACCATATAAAAATCATTGCTTTCCTTTCTAACTGTGCAGGTTTGTTTTACTGTAGTTCGATGTCTGTTTTGTTCTGTTTAATCATGGTGATGGATACCTGTGATAAACCATGCATGAGTGCAGTGAGTAACTCTTAGTTATCCAAAATGCCGTTGCTTATCTAATTTTGACAAGAAGAGGCATTCTAATTCATGTACTACATAACTAGGTTTAATAAGTGCACAATTCATGAGTAGCCTACGTAATAAACTGAGAGGAAAAATAATTTCGGTTGGAGAAGGAAGATAAGCGCACCAACGGCTACTAAGCGAAAGTTAATGTTTGATGCCGAATAAAGATTGGACAGCATTTTGCCTACCTTTAATGGATCTCTGTTTGTGTTTCAAGCACCATGGTTAAGTTTATATATTTTGCCAGTTATAGTTCGGATGCACACATGCATTTTGGTGTCTGTTAATTTGAGCTTCTGATGTGCTGAAAAAATAACGCTACGCCTACTGTTGAGGCTTCCAGTTAGGACATATTTGGGCTGTTGGTTTATCAGCCGATTTCCTTGAGATATTTTATGGTGGCAAAGCTTCATTCTCCCTCGCATATTTGCTTTTCTTTACATTATTTGTGTAAGATATAGGTTTCTGAAAGTCATGCTAACGAACGGATGACTTTTGAAGTTAGTCATCATATATGATTCTACTGACCATCTTTTTTTACATTAGGTTGACCTTTGATTAAGAATTGGTCTCCAAAAATATTCTAGGTTTCTGCAACTTACCGAGTGTTAACTGCTGTTCATATAGAGTTAGAATTCAGTCCAAATTTTCCCCGTTTGTTCAAGCATCAGTTTCAAATATATGCTTTGCAGTTCTAATTTTCCTTTCATTTAACATCCTTTGATCACCCTGTAAGATAGTAAATGGATGTTTAAGCACATTGTTTTACTTTTGGTAATAGGAATTTGTGCTTATTCTTGTTGTGATTTTTTAAGGTTGAATTCACTGATTTGGTAATCACATATCCACATGTCTATATAGGAACCTGATATACAGATTAGGAGTGCTACTCATGCAAATTCAATGCACAGACTTCAAGTGCATGCATGTATATGTAACAATGTTTTCCTTAGATGATTCTGCTGTTTAAAGCCCTAATACCATATTTTGTTTTCCCTGCTCCAAAAGAGTCAAACCACTATATAACTATTAGAAGTAATGGAGAACTCAAACAAATGGATACCACAATAAGTTCATGACACCAAAACTCATTATTTAGCCTCTTGTTTATCTTACTCGCATATAGACACTTATGCATTGATAATTATACAGCTACTCAAATAATAATTTGATATATTTATTCGTGTGTTCTTCGAAATATTCTGTTGTTTCTTCTAAAAAACTATGGTTACGAAGCTTTATTTGAAGCTTATAATTCCCTCTGCAAATATGTGACACGACTGCGTTGACCCGTTTGGTGAATACAGCGCATTTTATTCCTCACCTGGATGAGCAGTTCTTTTTATCAAGATACAAAGTGTTGACTGTTAGGACATAGTTGTTTTAGTGAAATATGTTATTCGCTCATCATTTATTGTGTTTACCAATTTTTGGCTCTGTCTACAGCAAATTCAAAGACATCTTCGATCGTTCCCGTTTCGTTGAGCCTCTGCAAGTGGATGCCCAAATCGCGGGTGACTTGCCTGAAAGTTTACGATCTGCTCATCCAACTCGGATCGCTTTACATCATGGTTTTGTGCAGGTTATTGCGATTGGGTAAAATATATTTGGAAGAATCACAAGGTAATTCTTCAGTTCGGTTTCTCAATTAATTTCCTTAATACTCTAGACTTGCATCGGTTTATCTCAGAATGTTAATATAAGCTCTAAAGGAGCTCCTCACAAATGTTTATTAATATTTGAAAAACATAATAGCTGTTAAACTTTCTTAAGTTTTAATTGTTTCCTCTGCTCGTGTATTGCTTTTTATCCTTCAAGCCTGCATTTCCTTTTCCTCTTGTTGGCATCTAGCTGAATACAGAAATCAGAGCTCAAATGTTCTAATTTAATTATCTGAGACTTGAGAGCATTAATGTCTGCATGCAGTGCGCAAGATAGTTGTGGTTATCAAAGTTTATCCACCTTTGAGTTTCTAGCTTCCCAAATTCTTACACAGCTTATATCTCATGGTTGGCAAACAATATATAGATCAACATTAACGCACGCACATCAACTTCCCATGTATGAGTTTCCTAAATAACCTAATGGAAGGGTGAAATATCAACAAACCAAAATTGACCATTACGACAAAATTAAAGAGTTGGACAAACCTGAAATAAATTACAGTTTTATGAATATTCGTAGACTATACCTGTACCTCTGTCTAGAAAATAATATAGTAAACAAAGTTTACTTTTCTTTTCGCTTTCGATATCTTTATGATCTTACAGCCACACGATAGTACACAACCTTGGTTACTGCATTGCCTCTTTATGACGCAGTGGCGATTTTATATAATTTCGGTGTAAGATCATTTACATATTTCATAGCTATGTAGCCAATCCTTAAATTAGCCTCTTGAAGCACTGCTAATTAAATTACACCTAACTTAATTAAAACATCACGAAATTGGTGTGCACAACCATCTCCTGATAGCCTGACTAACACAATTTTATAAAGCATTACCAATACATTTCGACAATACCCAAAAAGACAAATAATTATGCTTATTTGCTAATTTCTTATATTACAAAATTAATTGTATATGTTCTCTTACGCGGCGTGCCGCCGCGTACAATTTCCTAGTGCTTCTATATGCAATTAGGTCATGAGGCATCGGCAAGTCCAACCATATCGTACGTACGACCCTGCCGTCCTTTCCCTCGTCATGATCATCGAGCTATCTATATGGGACCTCCTTGTTCTGTTCAGCTAGCTTCCCTGTACAGTGTTGGCCTCGATAGATATTTTCCGGCCAGTTGCATGCAAATTGGGGGGTCAAGCTGCGACAGTGGATTTGATGCGCTATGGATTTTGTCTTTGATTTTACTTTTGTGTACTGGTTTCTTATAGAAATATGTTTTTAGATATTATCCTAGCATCATTGTTTGATGTACGAAGCATGCATGTTTATCATTTAATTACTTAATCCTCCATTTTATAAATAGAGTATATGCTACGAAAAGGTAAAAATACGACTTAGTTTAACATTCTCACTAATTAAAACTGCAATGGCCACACCATTAAACTTGATTGTTCGTAATCTTGTTCAGATTAAAGTTGATTCTCCGTATATATAGTTTTGTGTTGATATCATCGTGTACACTAACACAGCAAGGCTATCAACTAAGGTGTACTTGGATATATTAACCAAGTGCCCGATTTTGTTTGTGATTTTCTACTCTTGGATTGCACTCCTATCCTTGATGAAGAGTACCAAGTAAGCCCTTGTTTTGCAAAAAAGAAAAAGGTTCCGTCTAGCATTGTGGTGGTTTTTCAAAAAAACACTTATTATTTTAGTCGATAAGTTGTACTAACATATAAAAAAAACGACGCGGACGATTTGCAGCCATTTAATCATCGTACGTGAGATGCATGATGCATATATACCCGATCTGGTCTTGGAACATAGTAATTGGTCCTTTTGAAATTAGGGCATGTGCTTTGTGGTGGTGCAGAATTCAGAGGAATAGGGTACACGTACGTGAATGTACAGCCTGTTGCATGCACGACACGACAGGAAATTAACTGCCCAAAATTAGGTCATGTATCTATACCCCTTTATAATTCACCAGTTAATTCTTTTCTACATGCACACACTATTCTGCCCCCACAGAGGATAATTTTTCTTTGTCCACCCTAAAACGTGCACCCAGAAATCCTATTTCCTCATAATCAAAGGCTAAGATGTTTTATCATATCACTTCATCAAATCTAATGGACCAAATCACTCGGTTCATCCCACCAAACTCTCTGAACCTCCCGTGGCCCCAATCGCACCTAAAACCCTAGCACTCACCCTCACCCCGCCTTCCGCCCTCCTACCTTGCCGCGTCCGTGATCCCAAACCCCAGCTGGCTCTACCGACTCCGCCGCCAGATGCGCTGGCCGTGACAGGATCGCGACCCCATGGCGGAGGCATCCTCTTTATGACCTCCTTCCCTCCGCCCTCGGCGACGGCCTCCCGAAGTTCCGCCCCGTCGATGACACCTTCGCCGAGGATTTCGATCTAGATGATCTAGACCTTGACTTTGACCTCGATCTCTTCTCCACGGATGTGCAACTCCGCCCGCGCCGCCGTGGCTGCCGGCGACGACCTCGTCCTCTCTTCACGGATCGCCGGATGGGGGTCGTTGCCCTCCGGCCGGCGGGGACGGGCACTGGGAACGAGGAGTCCTCGGAGTCGTCGCCCAGAGCGCTTGAGTCCGGGAGCAACGGCAAGCCGAAGGATGGGGATGAGGAGGCGGCGAGCGGCACAAGGCCGGTGCGCGCAACAGCCGAGCGCGCACTGTCGCGGAAGAGGAAGAAGCGATGCGTGGAGGAGCTGGAGGGAAGGTGAAGGCGATGCAAGCCACCATCGCCGACTCACCGCCAGATCTCTGCGTCATCACGCCGAGAACGCCTCAAGCAAAGACTTGGTGGTGCCGGTGCGCGAGCGCCCACCACAACCGCCCATGTACCCGCTATTGTACCTTTGCCGCTGCTTATCCACCCGGCGATCAAATCTTTCGATGATGGATTAAGAGAACGCATTCGTGGGTAAGATCCATATTCCTTGAGCTAATATAAGGATTTCATGTATAAATAATTCAGTATGGTTTGTATGTCAAGTTCTTCCTGCTTTCCTCCATTTTTAGTATGTTGGAAATCTTAATTCCATCCTTTTTTTCCTTTCTCGAATATCATGCTTTTATGGTTGCAGATACCTCAAAGGAGCTTCAATTTGAACATATTTCACAATTTTTGAAATTAGTAAGGTTCTAATATTATTCGTAGCTCTGATTTGTTCACGATGATCATCTTTCACAATTTTTGGAATTGGTAGGTTCTAATATTATGCATAACTGCTGATCACGAACATTGTGACCACGTTGAATTTTCTTACAGATTAAATATGTTAGTGGTTCCTATGATAGTGGGGAAGGATTTGAATTGTTAAACAAAGCAATTTCTGTGTCATGAAAACAAGGAACAACCAACCGTGAAGCTCAGTAGACTATTTTATTTGGCATTGCCTCCATCAGTCTATCCCTCAGTGTGCCAAATGATAAGATCGTATTGCATGAATCCTTGTGAGTTACTTTTCCTATTTTTTTTTGCTCTCTCTCTCTCTCTCTCTCTCTCTCTCACTGAACTTTGTAAGGTACTTCACTTTGTTAGGACTTGGAAGTACTGGAGCTATGCAATAACAATGCCTGAAATATAAGAAAAATAGCGGACTTCATTAAGTATTTAAGATTCATTCATGTTTTCAGTTCTTGAAATAAATGTTTACTTTGTGGATCGGAACATGCAAAGGTCCAACTTTGTTACTGTAAGCATGGTTAAACTTCTGAGCACACCAGTTCGCTACCAGTTGTGAGTTTGAGACTGATGAAAAATGAACAAAATAGGGTTCGTATAGGCTGTCATATTTTGTGGTTTTCTAGAAACAATTTGGTTGCAGCAATGATTTTTTGTTCTGGATTATTTATGAATTTTCATGTTATAATGTGCAAGTAAATAAATGAAACAAAGATTGATTCTTTAATTTTCTTAAGTTCAGATAATTTTGAAATTTTACTATGCTATCTTTTATTTTCCATTTCTCTCACGTTAAAGATTCATGGTATCCACTCATGTTGTACATTTAGGGTATGTTTGGTTGTCTGTACCACCGTAGCCTGGTCCGTATGAGCCATCCAGGCTAGTCCTAACCTGGATGAGTGGATACAAGTTAGGTTGTTTGGTTGCCTGTTTATGTTGAGGCTGGTTGTGATGAGCAACTGTTTGGTTGATTGCATTGTAGATGCATGGACACAAGAGATCCTGTTTGGTTGCCTGCACCACCTAAGATTGGTGGGTGGTCTATGATTCGCTCATTTTTTAGATGGCTCAATCATTAATAATAATCGCATGATTATCTATAAATTGTTTTCATGAACAGGGTTGACAGTAAGGGTCCGTACAATAGGGCTTCAGCTTCTGCTTCCTCCTTAATTCTGCTCTGACTCCTCCTGATTTTGATCTTCTGAAGAATCAGGTGGAGTTTCTGAAAGTTGTAGCAAGATGATGAAATGAAGAGAAGAATAACATAAGCAAGATGATGATATGGACCGAAGACGTCTAGGGTTCAGCCCCTCCATTCCGGGTATAAATGTCTCGAGTGGTCATCCCTCTGAACATGGACCGTTAGTCGATCGGCTAGAAGAGTGAAATTAGTCGTGGCTAATCGCTGATTAGTCGTCTAGCCGCCTGACTAGTCACTCCAGTCGAGTCGAGTGTTCTAGTCGTGCTCCATGCACCGACTAGACGACTAATCATGGATTCGTGGATTAGTCGGCGACTTAATAACATTGTAAAGGAATTGTCTAGTTTGCTCTTGTCAGTAATACTTGAAAGAGGGGATTCTATATTAGTAGCAACATCCTTCTACGATAATCTGAAAGCGAAGATAGAAGAGAATTTGAGCTGTCCAGAGAGATTGATGTCCCATTTCTTTATCAAACTTGATGTGTATAGCATCAGGTGGCATAATGACAGCACAATGCATAATGACAACACAAAGTGACATAGTTCTTGCTTGCTTTTCAAACGTGAATAGTACCAGGTGTATGCTTGACATCGAATAGAGAAGAAACAAGCACCTAGCACAAATATAATTAATTGGGAAGATTCATAGGTGAATAGTATCAGGTGTATGCACAAATACAATTCAGTGATTCCATTATAAGAGCTTGATACTTTCAGTGATTCCATTACAAGCATTCAATTACAGGTTACACACTCAACAATTCATAAGCATTCAGTTACATACTTACAACTGAGAATCATCCACTCATCTCACCACTATCCTAGTTTTCTCATCAGTCCACTCAGCATTTCCTGCCATCTGCATTTTGGCGTACAATATTATCTGTGACTATAGAAGCTATTGCATAAACACACTATCCTAGTTTTCTCATCAGTCCACTCAGCATTTCCTGCCATCTGCATTTTGGCGTACAATATTATCTGTGACTATAGAAGCTATTGCATAAACACACTGACGGGTACCCAGGCCATGGGTACCCCCAGCGGCCCAAAAAAGCGCATGGGCCGAACCAGGCCGGTCGGGGCCCGAAGCCACGGCTGGCAAGGAATGACCAAGTCAGCGAAATCCCTGAAGAAGCGACAGCCTTTATTGCGTATCGATCGCATTAAATGCTGGCCGTAATGATGACGCAGCGGCACAAGTCCCCAACTCTCGTGATTTACTACGAGCGACAAGAAGAACTACGCCGACCCAGTGGCAAGGGGAGCCGGCCAGCCCCATCAGCCCGCCACTTGCGGGCGACTAAGAGCACGGTCTTTTTCTCTTTTTCAAGCAATACAGTAACCTCCTCCTCGCCTATATAAAGGGGAGGGAGCGAGCATGTAAGACGACGGACAACAAAGGAATCAATACAATCAAACCCACACGAATCGGAGTAGGGACGTTCACTCGAACCAAGATACATCTTGTGCTCACCCGAGTAAGTTGCCGAGGAGAGGGAGCGTGCACCCTCTTACCTATACAAATTCATTGGCCTGCTCAAACACCGGCTAGCTGGCGCGCTGTAGGGGCCTGTGCACGACGTTGCCGCCATCTTCCCGCTTAGCTTCCTCGACGGTTCCCTTTCTTTCTCCGACATCGCCATGCCGATAGCGTCGATCCGTTTCGGCTCCCTCGACTTCGTCACCACCACGGCGGGACAGATAGTGATCGTCCCCGCCATACTCCGGCGCCAAGTGTCCACCGAGGACCCTGACGCCCTCACCAGCGCCTTCAGAGACCTCCGGCTCGAGGTCCCCGCGCGGACCCCAACGCCGAAGCGCGCCAGAGGCCCCATCACCCCAAGCGATGCGCGGAGGCATCGAGCAGTGGCGGTCGCACCCGCCGCGACCTCGCGCTTCGTGGCAATGGTCGGCCACGTACCCGACGACCACCACTCGGACAACTCCTCCGACCACGGCTCTAGCGGAGGAAGGGATAAGAATGCACCACGCTATCGCGACCCCGACACCGCGGCGGCGCCAAGCTACCCGCCACGCCAAGACTCTCCGCCAACACACCGAGGAAGATCACCGTGCTCGCCGCGCCGACCTTCGCGGCGACGCGATTTAGCCGAGGCTCAAAAGGCCGAAGCTCGACAAGCTCCAGGCCGACCTGGAAGCGATCCTCGCCGCTTCCACTGCGCTGGCGGCCTTGGCGCTCGCCAAGACGCCAGTCCACCACCGGTAGCTAGGGGCCAGACGATTCATCGTTTTTCCCCACGCTGCCCAAAACATCGCCAAGAAGAAGAATGCCGCTCCGCGGCATTCCCGAGCCAGACGATCCTGCAGCCAGGGCTACCCACCGTAACCTCCGGCCTGGTGGAGCGAGCGCCACAAGAAGACGCTGTATGGCCACGGATCGCAGCTGCTCAGACGCCTCTTGGATGGCCCGCGCCGCAACGCCACCGAGGCCGTCGGGCGAAACAAGGGCGTCACCTTCCGACAACCCCAGGCATCGCGCACCCGGTGCACCAACGTTTGGGGATTTAACGCGACGCCGCACCACCCTCCAAACACGAAGAACGAGGAACGACCCGACCGGTCGCACGTCGCCGACAGCTCGCGCTGGCGTGATCACTTCGAGCCCCGATGGCCCCGGCCACGGGCGTTTCGTTCGGGAATTCGCAGCGCTGGTTCCGCTGATTCCGGCGCCGGCCAACATAGCCAAGTACACAGGGCTACAAACCCCGGTGTGTGGTCGAAGATTACCGGCCAAGATGCCGCAGGCGGGAGCGACGGACGACCTCTTTGTCATCCAATACCTCCCCATCTACTTGGCGGACTCAGCCCGGGCATGGCTCGAATATCTGCCCGCCAACATCATCCTGAACTGGGCCGACCTCAAGCACCACTTCGTTGGCAACTTCCAGGGCACCTACAAGCGACCAGGGAATTCACTCGACCTGAAAAGCTGGCGGCGGCCAGGGAAAACCTCGGGACTACATCCGACGCGTTTTCCCAAGAAGGTAACGAGCTCCACGACATCCGCGACGGCCCGATGTCGTGGGGCATTCATCTACGGCACCACTTCCAAGACCCTGGTCCATAAAGCGGGGTGTCACGAAGCCCGGGACCACCAAAGAACTCCTGGACATTGCCACCAACCACGCCTCGGGCGAGGAGGCCGTAGATGTCATCTTCGACAAAGGGAGGTCGGGCGAGGATCGCGCCGAGCCCAGCCCTCCTCCGACCGCCCGACAAGCGAAAGCGCCACGGCAACAGTCCGCGAGGACCGCCTGTTCTTGACGCCGACCGGTCGGGAAGCCGCAAGGCCGGCAACCCCGACCACTTCGAGAAGGCGATGGAGAGTACGATGTCCGAACCACGGATACCCCGTCGAGCACAAGTATCGGACTGCGAAGTCCTGAGCGTTTTCTTCCGGAACCCCACGACGCCGCGGGGCAAAGGAAAGAGGCAAGACTCAGCGCCGACCACCGAGATCGAGAGGCAGACGGCTTCCCCGAGACCGACGGTTGCCTCATGATCTTCGGCGGGCCGGCAAGCTACGCCGACCGGAGCGCTCAAGCTCGCTGCCGAGAGGTGTTCGCGGCAAGCCCACCAGTACCTAAATACCTTCGGTGGTGAGTCCCCGATCACCTTTGATCAGGCCGACCACCCGACCACGCCCCGCAACCAGGAGGTACGCTCGTCATTGATCCCATCGTGGGAACGGTTACCGACTAAGGTGCTCATGGATCGGCGGCAGTTAGCCTCAACATCCTTTACGTTGAGACCCTCGACGCCATGGGGATCCCCCGCTCGAGCCTCCGACCAAGCAAAGCGCCCTTTCACGGCGTCGTTCCTGGCCAGCAGGCCCACCCGCTCGGGCAGGTCGACCTGCCCGTCACGTTCGGGAGCCCGGTTAACTTCATGACCGAGACCCTCACCTTCGAGGTCGTGGATTTTCCCGGCTCCTACCACGCCATCTTGGGGAGACCATGCTACGCTGAAGTTCATGGCGATCCCCAACTACACCTACCTGGTCAAGATGCCCGGCCGCATGGGGTGATCATCAGAATCGCGTCTTTCCAGCTCGCCACGGCCGCGAAAGACAGCTACGAAGTTGGCCTCGGCGGTCGCCGTCAGATCCATCGAGCTCGCCGGCCTCGAAAGCCAAGATTCGAGTCCGCTCAGGCTCTAGCAAGTCGGGCCAGGGCTCCTTCAAGTCCGCCGAGGACACGAAGACGATCGAGGTCGACCCAGAGGACCCGACCAAAACCGCTCGGATCGGGACCACGCTTCCTGCCAAATAGGAAAGCGCGCTCGTCGACTTCCTCCGCGCCAACCGGGACGCCTTCGCATGGAAGCCCTCCGACATGCCGGGGATCCCGAGGGAAGTCGCCGAGCACTCCCTGAACATCCGGCCTGGGTCTAGACCCGATCGCCCAGCGTCTGCGCCGCTTCGACGAAGGAAAGCGCGTGGCCATAGGGGAAGAAATAGCCAAGCTCTTGGCCGCAGGATTCATCAAAGAAGTTCGCCACCCCGAGTGGCTAGCAAACCCTGTGCTTGTAAAAAAGAAGACTGGGAAATGGAGAATGTGTGTCGACTACACAAGCCTCAACAAGGCATGTCCGAAAGATCCAGTCCCTCCCCGCATCGACCAAATGGTAGACTCCACCGCAGTCGCGAATCCCTGTCCTTTACGGATGCCTACTCGAGGGTACCACCAGATCGCGATGAAAGAAGACGACCATTTCGTGACTTCCTTCATCACTCCGTGCTGGCTCGTTACGCTACGTGACAATGCCGTTTGGCCTGAAGAACGCGGGGCTACATACCGTAGATGCATGCGGACACGCTTCCGACCGGTCGGCCGCAATGTCGAGGCGACGTCGGCGACATCGTTGTCAAGACCAGAAGACCAGCGACATCATCGCCCGACTGGAGGAGACTTTCGCGAACCTCCGACGGTTCCGCATCAAGCTCAACCCCGAGAAATGCGTTTTGGGGTACCCAGGAAGCTACTCGGCTTCATCATCTCCGAGCGGCATCGAAGCTAAGCGAGACAAGATCTCCGCGATCTTAAGGATGGAGCCGATCGGCAACCTCAAAGGGGCCCAAAGGTGACGGATGCCTAAGCGGCCCTGAGTCGCTTCACGTCGCCTCGTGAACGCGGCTTGCCTCTATACAAACTCCTGAGGAAGTCCGACCACTTCACCGGTGGGCGAAGGAGGCTCGGGCGCCCGACAAGCGCTTAAAGGTTTTCCCCGACCACCCCTCCAGTCTTTGGTCGCCCGGCGCCAGAAGAGCCTCTGCTACTCTACATTGCCGCCCACGACCCAGGTCGTCAAGACGGCACTTGTCGCGGAAGCGAGCGTAAGAAGAAGCGGGTCCTTAAGATCCAGCCGCCGGTCTACTTCATTAGCGAAGTACTCTCCGAGTCCAAGGCACGGTACCGCAGATTCGAGAAGATGCTCTCTGCAGATTCGATCACCAAAAGGAAGTCGTACACTACTTCAACCAAAGACCACGCGTTTCGTGGTAACTTCCCTACCACTCGGCGAGGTCATCCGTAACCGCGACGCCTCCGGAAGAATTGCCAAGTGGGCACTCGAGCTCAACGGGCATGACATATCCTATGTCCCTCGGACCGCCATAAAATCTCAAGTTCTAGCCGACTTCGTCGCCGAGTGGACCGAAGCCCAGGCCCCACCTCCGCTCGAAGACCCTGAGTGCTGGACGATGTACTTCGACGGGTCCTTCACCAAAAACGGAGCCGGGGCCGGGGTCGTCATTCTTTCACCACTCGGGAACAAGCTTCGGTACGTCATCCGGCTACTTTTCGACGCAACCAACAACGTCGCCGAGTATGAGGCCCTCGTTCTTTGGTCTCCGCATCGCCGCCGACCTCGAGCTCTGCGGTTATGCGTGCATGGCGACTCAAAAGCGGTCGTCGATCAAGTCATGAAGGCTGCGAGAACCTCGCGACGATCGGATGGCGGCCTCTTTGTCGAGAGGTACGCATGGCTGGAGCAAAAGTTCAAAGGGTTTGAGCTCCATCATAGCTACAGACGGAACAACGGAGAGGCCGATCACTGGCTGGCCTGCGCCTAAGAGGCCGGTCCCGCCGAATCTTCGTCCTCGACCTACACCAAGCATCCATCCGGACCGATCGCCGGACGATCGGGCCAAGCGACTCCGACAAAGGCCGAAAGCTGGTCGAGCCGGGTTGCAACGCCCCGATGACTCAAAGACCGATTGAGGAACCCCTTCGCCGATCGGGTGATCGACGGTTCCCTGACGACCGATCGAGGCCCGCCGCCGCTTCGTCGGGCAAAATCCTTCAGACTGATCGACAGAACGACTCTACTGATGAGCCCTCCGGATCCTCCGAAGTGTGTCGGCCGACCAAGGAAGAGAGCTACTCCGCGACATCCACGGCGGGGTTTGCGGACACCACACTGAGTCACGGGCCTGGTCGGAAAGCCTTCCGGCAGGGTTTCTCTTGGCCGACCGCCGTGGCCGACTCAGAGCAAATCATCCGGACGTGCGAAGGGTGCCAATTCTTCGCTCGGCAAACTCACCTCCGGCGCCAAGCCCTCCAAACGATCCCTATCACATGGCCCTTCGCCGTTTGAGGACTCGACCGGTCGGGCCCTTCAAGAAAGCGCCGGGGCTTCACCCACCTGTTGGTTGCGATAGACAAGTTCACCAAGTGGATAGAAGCCAAGCCGATCACAACAATCACTTGGTAGCAGTAGCGGACTTCATCCGCAATATCGCTTCTACCGGTTTGGAGTCCCGAACTCCATCATCACCGACAAGCGAACGCGATTCCACAGGAGGAGTTTCTCGAGCTCTGCGACCTTCCGATCCGCGTGGATTGGGCGGCCGTCGCCCACCCACGAGCAACGGCCAAGTCGAGCAGCGAGCGGCATGATCCTCCAAGGGCTCAAGCCGCGAATCTTCGATCATTGAGAAGCACGCGGGCGTTGGGCGCCCGAGGTACCTCCGTGCTTTGGAGCTTACGGACCACCCGACCGGTCGACCGGTTCACGCCGTTCTTCCTGGCATTCGGAGCAGAAGCCATCTTACCAACCGACTTGGACTACGGCGCCCCAAAGGTTCAGGCCTTCAACGAGACCCGGGGGCTCGAGTCCCAGCAAGACGCTGTCGACCGGCTCGATGAAGCGCGGGATGTCGCCGTCGTTAAGCTCGGCCAAATACCAGCGAGACAACTGCGACGCTACCACGACCGCAAGGTTAGAGGGCGGCGTTCAACACAGCGACACAGTTACTGCGCCGGGTCCAGTCCAACAAAGGCAAGCACAAGCTCTCCCCTCCTTGGGAGGGCCCTTTCACTGTAGTAGAGGTCCTTCGACCTGGCACTTATCGGCTCAAGGATCCCGATGGCAACGTCTTGTCAAACGCCTGGAACATTGAAAAGCTAAGACGATTCTACCCTTAGCCCTTTTTTCTACCTCGTTCATTACCATGTTCACCTTTTTTACCAGGCCTACGCGTAGCATTTTTTTTTCCACTCGGGTCGACACCGCGTTCAACCGCTGTCATCTGCCCGATCAATCGGTTTTCTTTTCTTTCTTCCAACCCGAGTACCACGGCCTACGCCCCGGCTGCGGTTGCGAAGTGGTATCTCGCCAAGGAAAAAGAGCGAGCAGATGGTATTCGGTTGCACGGGAACTAACGCTCGCACTAAAACTGTTTTTCCTACTTTTTTTTGAAAACGCTGGAACATGTCGATCATCGGGTCGGTTGGTCCCCACACCCAAGAACCATGACCCCGGCATTTCTTACCAGCAACAAACCGAAAAAATAGCGAAAAATACATGTAAAACTCGAACACCTTTATTTTCTTCCAATTCAACGGCATTTACATTCTTTGGAAACAAGAAAGTCTAAAACCAAGAAAACTTTTCCTCGTTTAAGGGTCTTCCGCCCGATTGATCTCTGGGACTTATCGTCCCTCTCCAACACGACTTCAGCTTCACAATTTTTGCCGCGACAAGACAAAAAAATAGCCGGTCGCCGAAACTCCGCAGCAGAGAGCTCCCGATCCGCCTCGGACGCACCTTCAAGAAGCGGCAGCCCCTGCGCCCCATGTGACCTCTATGGTTCCCTGGAGCTTGGAAGTCCGACGCAGGGGGACCGCCCGTCGGAGAAAGAGTACTGGCAAAGACCTGATCAGGCGATCGGCAAGACGGTCGCCAAGCAGGCCTAGATGTCGCGGCCGACTCCAGGCTCCCGGAAGGAGAAGGAGCGCGGGGAGGGCGGCGCCCGCTCCCCCAATCGCTCGGCGCTCGGCGGCGGCGGTTCTCACTTCGACGATCATGCGGCTTATGTCGCCGCTCTCGCTCCTCCTCCTCCGCCTCCCGCTCCAAAGAGCCTCCCCATCAATCCCGCTGTCCGACGGGGCCGCGCTATACAAGACGGCCAGTCAGCCGCCCAACTCCTCCTCATCCTCGCCTCTCGTTGAAGGAGTCCCGGTCGATCTCATCGATCGGCGAGTTCTCATCCTTAGAACGGGAATGAGGGAGCGAGGAAGCCATAAAAGCAAGTCGGCGATTCGTCTCAACGTCATTGAATGAAGTCAGCGCCCACCTCCCGCCTATTTATAGGCGATCCGAAACAAGCGAAGCGGCAGCGGGATACCCGCCGACATTCATGACGACCGCACCTTTTGGTGATGGCGTGAAGCCGAACGCCGAAGCAAGCGACGCGGGAACCGAAGCACCGCCAATTCCCCGCGTTGAACAAAAACCTCGCCAGTCATAAAGAAAGACAAGTGAGTACCTTCTTCTTGCACACTCGTTATTACTCCTTCAAGTGGCGCGCGGCGGTAACGAACAAACCGCCCCGCCCCACTCGGGGGCTACAAGAGTCCCGCGGGTCGGGTTGTCACAACCAATCGTCGGGTCCTCCCAAGACGGCCAAACTTTCGACCAAAAAGTACTACGGCCTACGCCCCGGCGGCTACGGTTACGAAGTAGTGCTTGGCGAAGAAAGGAAGCGCCCAAGCGGGTCGACTCCACGATCGGTCAGAACAGCCTCCCACGGTTGAGCGTTCTCTCGATTGCCCAACTCTCTAACTTTTGTGATACACACACCGACCAATGCCCGACCCCTGTGGTCCCTAAGGCAAGAGACGGCGACGATATCCACCACAAAGAAAAAATGGGCAAGAGGTGAGGACAAGCGAGCCCCAGCGGGCCCCTAGTTGGGTCGGCGGACGACCCAATCGCCTTAACTCACGTCAGGGATCACACCTCACGCTCTCATGCGAACCGTCGGCCAATTGGCGGCCAGTGCGCCTTGGATCAACGAGCGATCCAAGGTCCGATCTGAGATCGAGTAAGGAAAGATTCTTTATGGATCGCCCCGGTGGGGTCGGACGCCCGTGGCCGGGATTGTCCGCTAGGGGACCCCTCGCGAAGGGCCTCGAGTTCCACCGGATCACTCGCTTGTAGCCCCACGAGAGCGGCGCTCGAGCCAACGAAGGCAAGCGCGTTTCTCACCTCTCTGGTCCCCGCCACGGTGACGGGCGTAAAGGCGGGACCCAGCGCCACGTGTTCGCCAGGACGATCAACATTGGCGCTGAAGGCACGACCGGGCGCCACGTGTCCGCCAGGCGACCAGCCGCTTGCGCTGGCGGCCGACCGGCGCCACGTGTCCGCCAGGCGACCAGCCACAGACGCCTCAACCCGGCGCCGCGTGCTCGCCAGTGGCGACGACCACAGACGCTTAACCCGGCGCCACGTGCTCGCCAGGGCGAAACACGACCGGGCGCCACGTGCTCGCCAGCGGTCGGCCATGCATCGCCCGAAGGCACGACCGGGCGCCACGTGCTCGCCGAGCGATCGACCATCTGCGCGCCCGGCGGCTCGACGGCGCCACGTGTTCCCAGGCGACCGGCCACGCTGGCTTTAACCCGGCGCCACGTGCTCGCCAGGCGGTCGGCCATCGCGCCCGAAGGGCACGACCGGCGCCACGTGCCGCCAGGCGACCAGCCGCTTCGCCACGTGCTCGCCAGTAGCGTCGGCCATCACGCTGGCGGCACGACCGGCGCCATGTGTTCGCCCGAGCGTCCGGCCGACCGGCGCTGGCGGCCGCGACCGAACCGCAGATATATCTGCGATCGGACCTCCCGATACCGCCAAAGCAACGACCAAGCAAGCGAAACCCCAGGACACGCTCTCCGACCACTGGGGCTCGAGGCTACACCCACCGGTCTTCAGCGCCACCGGTCGAAGACTCTTCCCGACCAAACCCGCTGAAAACCCCCGACCGCTCTCCAACCACTCGGGGCTCGAGGGCTACACCCACGGGTCTTTCGCGCAAGACCCGGTCGGAGACTCTGATCGAGGCCAAGCGAATCACGGCATCACGGCGCGGAAACAAGACCCCGGGCACCTCTCCGACCTGCCGCGGGGCTCGGGGGCTCTTGACGGTACCAGCCATGGGTACCCCTACGCCCAAAAGCGCATGGGCCGAACCAGGCGGTCGGGGCCCGGCCACGGTGGCAAGGAATGACCAAGTCGTGAAATCCTGAAGAAGCGACACCTTTATTGCGTGTCGATCGCATTAAATCTTGGCCGTAATGATGACGCAGCCGCACAAGTCCCCAACTCTCGCATTTACTACGACGGACAGAAGAACTCGCCGACCGGCGGCGAGGGCAAGGGAGCCGCGGCGATCCCATCAGCCCGCCACTTGCGGGCGACTAAGAGCACGGTCTTTTTCTCTTTTTCAAGCAACAGTGTAACCTCCCTCCTCGCCTATATAAAGGGGGAGGGAGCGAGCATGTAAGACGACGGACAACAAAGGAATCAATACAATCAAACCCACACGAACTGGAGTAGGGACGTTCAGCCCGAACCAGTATACATCTTGTGCTCACCCGAGTAAGCCGTCGAGGAGAGGGAGCGTGCACCCCCCTCTTACCTATACAAATTCATTGGCCGGTGCTCGAAACACCGACACACACTATCCTAGTTAATTGATTCTACAACAGGTTACCTAACAAGTTCAGAAACAAAGGGAACTCACAGAGTACTGGTAACTTTTGATTTTTTTTGTTCATCCTGAGACTACCACTTGCTAATAAAAGGTGGTGGTGGAGCATGAAAGTAGGTAAAATACACTCCTCTTATGTCTATGAAATCATGTAAAATCTAACAAACTTGAAGGTGGAAACCATGGCAGCAAGAAAAACATACTAACAGTTCACGGTATTGTCAGTTTGTGGAAACTTTTCTCTAATCTGAACCAAAAAAAGTGACCTAATTAAAATATTTGAGTGCAAGCCAACGCCTGATATACTAAGCAATTGACATAAGCAGTAAATTTACATGACTACTACAAGAGACAAAGAACACCATAGATGGCATCAAACACACAAAATCTATTTTTTGAAAAAAAAATAATCTGCAGATAAGGGGAAATCACATTGGACATTTTCTCAAATACTGAACGCAATGCCAATGAGAAAAGGTGCACCATATACTTAATCCTATGCTGGGTTCATGCCCACATTTTAAGAATTGGCAAGAAAGCTATGATGCTAAACCTTGCCAACTGACTTCAAAAGCATAACAAGAACAAGTCCAGCACACCATGATTACAATGAAAATGGACATGGCATACTCAATCTCTTTTTGATTGAACTTTAGCTCCACATAGGCCCACAGCTCTAGAATTCAAGTGTGCACATAAGCTAAAATTGGATAGCATGGTACTTTCCAAACTGCTCGATAGTATATAAAAAATTTGACATGGTAAGCTACACAACTCTAAACAACTTAGCATCGTCATCCCTCATCAGAAATACCCAATTTAAAACTCTTATCAATACAACGAAACATATCATGTCAGGGATTCAACATGTCCTACTACCCTGCTTAGAACAGCGACCATAGCCCATATTTCAGATAGTGAAATCGGTACAGCGCCGCACCCCAAAATTAAACCCTCCCAGGTCCCAATTGACGAGCCCCAATCATCACGCAATAACCCTAAAAGAGAGGAAATCAGGAGTAGAGCTCATACCTTCACTGCTCCAAGGACGGCGATGAGCGAGTCCCGTGGCGGCAGAATTGCAAGACCGATGTCAAGGGTGATGCACAAGCGCAACAAATGAGGCGCTCCAGCGGCGGGAGGTGAGCGGAGGGGCTCCCGTCGAGCGGAGGGGTCCAGCGGAGGGAGGCGACCGAAGGAGTCGTGGATGACCCGAGGCGAGCGGAGGCGGCGAGCGGATGGAGGAGGCGAGCGGAGGTAACCCTAATGCGAGAGGCGAGCGGATCGGAACTGGGATGGTTGTCACGGGCCTGCACACGATAGATGGTTTCTCCCCGCGTTTCCGCCAGCCCGGATGCCGGATGCATGTTGTATGGGTTGGGCCAAGATTGCTGCAAGATACAGGAAACCAAACAGCTGCATTTTGTGATTTAGTTGCATCTACTCATACCATACAAGGTTCATGCAACAAACCAAACAGACCCTTAGCTTCACATGCTGGCTGGACAAGGGTTATTGTTGAAAAGCCCTTTGGGAAGGACTAGGACTCTGCAGAGGAACTTAGTGCCCAACTTGGAGAATTGTTTGATGAACAACAACTCTATAGTAATTTGTTTAACTTTAGTGAGCTGTTTATTTCCTACATGCAACTTTTTCTCATATTGTCATATTTGCAGCTCGTTAGCCGTTTATAAACCGCTTGTTTTTGCCTCTCTGGAATCGTGATAATATTGATAACGTACAGGTAAGATACTTCCATAGGTGTTTAGAACACTTTCGTTTTTTATTTCTTAAATCTTAGTTAGATTTCAAATCCTGGAGCGCATCCTTTGTGTATTTTTTTTTTGAAAGCAGGGGAGCTCCCTTATTTCATTAACAAAACAGAGTTGATTACACACCCACAACCAGACGCAAAATAACAAGATAAGATGAAACAACGTCATCTCCTAAACATTCATAACGATATTGACTAAGATACCGTAACCACACAACTCGACTAAACTAAAAACTCTCAACTATCAAGTACCATCCCGGGACCGTAACTTTGCATTCTTTTCTCTAAAAGTCGTAGATCCTCGCTTCTCCTGCCAAGAGTTTCGCGTGACCTTCATGTAACATCTACAACATCCTTTGCTATTTGTTTAAAATTAAAAATTGCGGTTAGAAAAGTCAGTAGATTTGGATGATCCAAGCTGTATGTACTTGCATGTAATATATCTGTCATTCAGTTGTATTCAAGGAGGACTTTGGGATCAAGGACGTGGAGGATATTTTGATCAATATGGGTATGTCGCAAGTAACTATGTTTTGCATGGAAGTTCTTTTACTGAAAGCATTTTGTTCTAAGCACATACGAGTGACTGTGGAACTGTGGTGTAGAACAACACTTCTATATTTTGTAAGTGGTTCGTCACTGGTCCAATTAAGTCCTTTGATCATGTACAATTGTGCATTTGAAAATACACTAATTACACATTTCGATAGCTTTGGTTTTTGCAAAAGACACTTAAAATTCTTTGCACTTTATGGCAACCAATTCTCTGAATTCAAAATCCATGGCTACGAGCCACTCTTTATGAATTAACAGGTTTTAAGAAGAAAAAAAATTGACTGCATTCTGGTGTTTATGTTACTCAACACTTAAGAGGGGCCCCCGTATTGTTATTCCTCTTCTAGCAGTGTGAATCTCTGACCTCACTTTTGTTGCTGCAGTATTATTCGTGATGTCATTCAGAACCATTTGTTGCAGGTAAAGATAACACTTGGATTTTTTTTAATTTTAGTTTGTAGCACAATTTTGCACACAATTTTTGTACTTTTATCTCCTTGTGAATCTATAGTAGCAATTATTTACTGTGTGGACTGTGCAACATTTCTGACAATTATCCAGAGTGGTTATTGTTTTGTAGCATCGCAGTTCTTATGGTAAAAAAAATCTTCTGAGCAGGCAGTGCAGCTATTTTCTGCACTTTCAGCAACTACCGAAGCACCAGAACTTCTTTCTTTCATGGCATTGAAGAGGGTGGAATCCGAGCATCATCCTATTCTTCACATGAGATATTCTTCACATGAGATAGACGAGCATGAGAATGATCGAGCTGTCGATGGATTGCAAGATCAGGGATTATATGGTTTTTAATGATAAACAGTTGTTATGTTACCTTATGCACTTGTTTATGTAATCAACGATATAATAAATCTTTGTATCTTTCTTTTGTGCACATCTTACGACACTTGATTATCAAAACATATAACATCTTTTGCTTATTTGAATTGTATTATCAAATATCGTCGTAGCGTTAGCACGGGCAATATACTAGTATGCATGTCATGGGCCACTGCAAACGAATCACGTAGGACCCAGAAAATCAGAATCATATGTACGTACGGGCCTACTGGGGATGATGGCTTAGACGAATTGATCCAAGCCTGGGTTCGCACAGCTGCGCTATAGCTAGCTAGCAAGAGTCGCCCGTTGTTGCCACGTACGCGTACAGATAGCTCTGGCCGGCGATGCACGTGATCGTCGTCTTCATCTCTGGCCTGGCCTGCCAACTGACCTCGGCATACACGTACATAGATCCTGCGCGCGTAAAGGAATCCGTACGTCGGCAAGTTTGATCGATCGGGAATCAGTTGTGCAAATGCATGTGTTGCTAGCTAGCTAGATGCATGCATGCTTGTACACACCACCTTTCTTTCCCCGGCCGGTACACGGACCGAACATTGCAAGATCTCTGCATGTGATACACACATATATCTTCTCCTTTTATCACAGTTCGTGTACTGTACATATGTGGATTGCCTGATCACAAAGTAGCTACTAGCTAGGAGCCTAGCTAGGACAGCACCAAAATATCTTTTTGAGCATTGTCCTTTAGATCTCAAAGACTCCCAAGTCGTCGATCGCCACAGCTGGCCGCCCCTGGTTCATCTCTGTATATCTCATCAAGTCCATACCGAAACAACACGACCAGCACTCACTACTACAAAACATATCTTCTGTAACACATTTCTGAACAATGTGTTACAAAGAGATATTGCAGTAACACATAATTTGCGTTACAAAGGCATGTTGTAACACATACTTCATAAGATGCGAAAAGTGTTACAGTGAAGTAACAACAACACATAATATATGTTACAGAGGAATATTGTAACACATAGTTGTAAGGTGTGAATAATAATACTGCAGTAACATATTTAGAGACAGATTGTAACACATAACTTAATTACAATAAATTAAAACATATATATATATATATATATATATATATATATATATATATATATATATATATATAAACCAACAACCTCTCTATACATAACCAAATTTGTTTGACACTACATTATGCATCACATCTTAAAAAAAGTAAATATATGTATACTAGTTGCTGGAATAGAATGACATATATGAATTATAATGGTACCCCTTCTTATGAGGCCTACGAACGGAGGCCAACCGCGCCCCCCACGCGTCGGCCGCCCGTTTTGCGCAGAAGCCCCCCGGTTTTCAGAAATTACGTCCAAGTCCTCGCGTGATTTTTTGTGAGAGGAAGATATTTTTCCTGGTTCGCGTTTAGGTCCCTGGTTCGCCCTTTTGCATTTAGGACCTCCCGTAAAGTACGAATCGCGAGCGTGGCTCCTTCGTGCGTTCCGTTTTTGCGTTCCGTTTTTGTCGCCTCCTTTGCCCGGTGGCTGCTTCGCGTCGTTCTATTCGAAGGCCCCGATGAAATATCGAATCCGCTCGCTCCGCTGCGCGTGGCACCTTGCTTCCTTCCCGATTCTTCTTCATTCACGTCCTTTCCCCTCCGCCTCTCCGGACCCCTCCCCGCCGTGCGCTGTCCTCCGTGCGCCCTCGCCTTCCCGATCCAACCCAGACCGCTCCCCGGCCTCGCCTCGAGGCACTTCGCGTCCTCGGCCCGCAGGCGCTCCTCGAACGACCCCGTCCCTCGCGTCCTCCGCCCGCCCTTCTTCTCGCGCGCCCCCGTCCCTGCCACCCTCCCGTCCTTACCGCCCTCCGCTGCCGTCCCTACTTCCCTCCGCTGTTGTGCCCGTCTTCTTCTCGCTGTGGCCTGCCCTCTCAGATCCGGCAGCGAGGGCATCTTCCGCGGCGAGATCGACCCGGTCTAGGATCAAAACCCTAGCCCTAGCTCCGCTTCCTCCTCTGCCCCCCGCCATCTACATGGACGCTAAGGACATCCTCGGCCTTCCCAAGAACCCCTTCCCGTCCGTCCAGGAGAAGGAGCCGCGGCCGCCCAAGTAACCGCAGAGCAAGGCCGATGGCACCTCGCGCAAGGTACCGCCCTTCGTCACCCTCCCTCTTCCTACTCCTCAATGCTGCGTGTTTGATTTTTCCGGTGGGGATCTAGGTCTACGCGCTCACCAGAGGTGTGGGAGTGGCGCTGCTCAAGCCGGTCGTCGAGGCCTCCCACTTGAAGCGGCGGCCTGCTGTGGAGAGGGAGAAGGTGAGCAGGCAGTTATTCGGACTCCAGATATCTATTGAAAATTGGCCTACTGTTGTGGCATTTGAACTGAGCTGAATGTTTAGCTGTTCATACACCATATGCATATGGGAAATTTGCCATTAACAGTACATTACCATTATCGTTACTTATGAGTTGAGCTAAGAGAATGTATGCAATGCCCACTGTTGCATCATGTAAGCTGTTGAACTATATGAAATGTGCAGTTGCTGTTTGAGTTAGTGGTCAAACTAGATCTTTGTTCTCAGCCTAAATTGTATCATACGCGTTGTATCATATGGGTGTTCTTGAGCAACATGTTTTACGCCGTATGAATTGAGATAAGTTTATGCGTATGATATGGTCCCATTTTAATGAAGCTTTTTGGACTAACTGGATATATTTGTTCGTAATTTGTGTATGAACTGCGGTTGAGTTGTGTTTCTATAGAAATTTCAACTTTTTGTATCACATTCATTTCCACTGTTGTTTGGTTCAACATTTACGCAGTTAGTATTGTTGAATATTTCTGAAATGCTACACTTGGTATCCAGTAGCTTCATAATTCCACTTGTATTGAATTCCTTCTTATGGAATGCACAAGATGACTGGTCTTATGCGCCACCCTTTTTTATTTTAGTTTATAAGTGCTTTATTCCTGTAATCCAGATCATTGAAATGTTTTGTGCTCTATCAGCGACTTTATCTGATTATAATTGCATGGAATACCATAAAATTTCCCTTCCAGTAGAGGTTTAAATCATACTATAGGCTTTACGCCTAACATGAGTTCCAAGCATGAAGTATCTGATTTGTTATATTTCTTTGTCAAATGCATAGATCTTTTTTTATGTGTTATTTTTTGCTCTTTTGTGCTACTGGAGCCAGGGGACTGCTGTAGGTGGTTGGACTTGACAATTTTAATTGCTTGTGCAGGTAACATGGCAGTGGCCACCTTTCACATCCTCTGCACGAACTGACCACCTGCAACTTTACCATTGGGCCTGTCTCTCATGCTTTACTAATATGGTGTACATATTTTTAAAAAATCATTATGATTAATCAAAGACTCACCGTACTTCTCACCCTTTGGATTTTCCAGCTTAGAGTTGTAAATGGTGTTCTACTGACTGGTGGCTACCACTTTGCAAAATATAACAAGGTATGAAGCATGTTGTGTTAATTACATCATTGATCAAGAAGCCTTCTTTCACAAAATTGCTGGTTACTCTTTTTGTTTATCTTTTCTTTTTACAGAAGATGGATGTTCTTAAATACACCAATGAGGAATATGAGAAGTATTTAACCGATCCTCTAGGTACTGTTTATAATAAAATTTTTGGAAATGCAGTGGATGATTCTTTTTTTGTGACATGCTTCAGTTGCTTGTGCTATCAGAGGTTAAAATCCTGGAGAGAACCAAACTATGCTTCAGCCTTGCAATATGATGGTGTATTACCATTAGTCAATTATAACCGTTTCTTTGTGGTTATTTTCAGCAAAGCGAACTGCATACCTCTCTAAGTAGTTTTTTTGGGGTTTCAATGCAGGATAACAAATGCATATTGTTAATCTGGAATTTTGCTACGCCGCTTGCTGTTGCGAGAAGTGTGGTTGATGCCATTTATTTTCTGCGCATGCTTCTTCAAGTGGACTGTTAGTTTTGATCTTCTAAATAAAGTTTCAGATTTTATACAATTTTTATCGCTCATAAACGGGATAGGTACAAGATGGATTGTTGTCAACGATATATTGGTAACTTGGCGTGCATATTAAGGACATGTTAATTGAATCATCGCTGTTTCGCTTTGCCAACAGAGCAGCTTCTTGTACTTAACTTGCTAATATTCATTTCATGATCATCTTATTCTAATAACACTAATGTACTTTTTATCTTTAATGGCTGATTAACTATACTTCTTTGATTGAGCGCTTCCATTTTGCCTTACTAATTAATTTGTCAGCGCATGCTTGCTGACGTGGACACATAATCCTATATATTCTCTTTAGGGCACATTTTTCAGCAGTTTCTATAGTTTATGGTATAAGTAGTGACGCATAATTTAGACTAATTTATATGCTTATCTCCAACTTTAGTCTGCATAAGTAAGCAAGGCCTATGCCGCCACACCAAAAATTCTTAGAGTAAGTCTGATTCAACCTCTTCCTCTTTGTTACATGAGGTCATCAGCTATATTAGCCTGCTATTGATCCTGCTATCTTTATGGTAGTATTTCTCCAGATTATCGACGTATATGTGCGTTTATCTGTGGCTGCTACCCTTATTTAGGCAAGTTTTATCACTTTCCACTTTGTCAAGTATACGTGTTTTAAGAGAGTTTGGAGCCTCAAAATAGAGGTTGAAATTTACTTGAATAGCTTGGAGTATATATTATCTTCAAGACATTTCCTGTTGCGGATTTTCACTAAAGTAGGTAAAGACTACAACACATCATAATTTTTTGTGCTAAAGTACTGAAACAGCTCCTTATGTGATCATTGATAGATATCAGCAATTCAGCATCGAAGGTCGCCTCGCATGGATCTGTGCTACAAATATCTTAAAACAGAGAATAATAGCCTAATATCAACCGGTGACACTTCTTTTCTTCCTCTTTCTACATGTTAGTTTTGTCTTGTTGTTTAGTTTACGCTTATTTTGGATACTTCTTATTTATTCTTTCAGCTACAGAGCAGTCTGTTACTCACAGCATAGGACCATTTGTTCAGAATAAATAATCGCATGGCATTCATGCCGTTAGATATTTCTTTCAGTGGTTTCAAGAAAGGTTAATATATCTGTTCTCAAGCTTAGAAATTAAGGTTCTACAATACCACAGTTTGATTTATTTGAAAAGCATTGTGTTCGCTATCCCTATATGATGTTGATTCTCTATCTTCTCTGTTGCATCATGTTATACCCATCTTTCTGCTTAGACTCACTATTCTGCTTTTATAGATACCATTTTCCTTCCTTACAACAGCGTTATCTGTTGAGGACAAATAATCACATGCCATTCATGCTATTAGAGATTTCTTCCAGTGTTGTTAGAGATTTCTTCCAGTGCTTTCCAATTAAAGCTAACTGGAATATGGGTCGCAATATTCCAGTTAGCTTTAATGAAATCAAACCATAGTATTCTCATAGGTTTTTTTGGTCAGTCCTATATATATTGTTGACTTGGAGATCAGCGACACATCTAATCCATTGTGAGTGCATCATACTGGCCTTGCTGCTCGATCAGGTCAATGAAATCTAAAACGAACCCAACTGGTATTATTGCCGCATGCTACGGAAGCTAGCGCGAACACTTTAACCTAAGTAGTAAATTAGAAGTTAAAGTAATTGTCATCATCATGCATGTATCTTGTTTTCCTTTCCCTTTTTCTTTGTTCTTGTGGTGAAATCAGCATGCATGCACTAATTCCAGAGGAAGAAGCAGGCATAGAGAGCAGATGATGGTGATGTGCTTTGGTCCACAACATTATCTATACCATATGACTAGCTGCTGCTTGCCTGTTGTTTGATGGCAATTGCTTCCTGCCTTCCTGTTGGCATACACGACATTAAGTGACTCAATTAGCTTCACTTGTTTCCTTGTTGTATTTTTTCCAATTGGCTCTCCTAGGTTAGTCCTGAAATTACATTATTGGTGTCTTCTATTATTTGGTGCCTTTACTGGATGTATTGGGTTGGAGGACTTCTAGAACTGACTTTTTTTGTATTCCATTCGAGCATTATTAACAATAAACTTTGATCTTGAACATTTCATTCTCCCTTTTGAAAAACATACAATACATTGTTCAGGTTTTAAACTTTCAATAGAAGTTTTGATATGGTTCTAAAATAATAATAATTCTCAACAGATTTGTTTGATTGACTTATTTTTGTAGTTAGTAATCAATACTGCTAATAGGACTTGCTAAAGGTGTTCTCTCCTGGTACTTATGCTTTTCTCCTATCCTCATACAGTCATTGAAACATGAGCAGCAGAAAAGGACTGTATTCAGCTCCAGAGAGACTTAAAGAAGGTAACATTCAGGGATATCGACAATTGCTAAATTTATTATTCTGGCATGTGGCCATGCCCTGGATCATTTATTTTCACCCCTTTTTAACAGCTCAGCGTTATATAAAAGCTTTACGACTTTACATGGTCCCCCTGTTTTAAAATGTTATTAATTCCTTGTTTTCAAGAAGAAAATGCAATAGATAAATAGTTGCAGCAGCTTGTTGACACAATGCAAATGATAAAGAGGAACAAGACAGGATTGTCAAATAAATAGGGAACAGTTAGTGTATGATATTGGATTTCCCCCTATTATGTCTTATCTGGTTCAATGGCTTCACATGCAGAATTAATGCTTCTTGGATTCATTTCCTTCCTCCTGAGTATCTCTCAAGGTTTTATTATTCACATTTGCGTTCTGGGAACTGCTACACATTTCATGCTTCCATCCAAGAAAGAGAACCATAGAGTTGCAGAAGAAGATGCCAACCTTTGCAAAAAGGTTAGGATATACCATGTTTTCAAACATTAAGAGCTTTAGTTTTCGGAAGAGGATTATTGCTTGTTTCATATGTTACTTTATGAAATACAAATACTTATGTGCTAGGAATTTGTGGTGCATAGAAATGTTTTCCATAATGATCATTATGAAAAATAGGCTAGCTCTGTTTTAGGTTGTTGAAAATTATGTTATTGCATTTTTTACCATATTTTCGTAACGGTGGTGTGCCGTCACCTCCACTCATTTGATAGGTGTTGATTTACATCTTTCGATAACAGATTCATGAAGCTGATATATCTAGACTCCCATTTGTTGTTGAAACTGCTGAAGAATTCTACGAAAGACTTGCTTGCTGCTATTTCTGATTAAAGCTTCTTATCTGAATAGGTACGTGCGTTTCATAGTTCTCATAATCCTATTGGTTTTTGTTAAGAGAAGCAAAACTGCTTTTCTTCTAATGTGCGTGTATGAAGTAGTGCCTAAACGAGATTGGGATAGAGTCAGTACTGCATCGTATGCGTCTAATTAGGTCCTTCAATCCGGATCAAACCAGGATTTGATTCCCTTCTATATAGACATGCTATCGTTAAGCAAGTTAGTACTGTAGTATAATGATCATTAAAAAAAACGGACTTGCTCTGTTTTAGGTTGTTGAAAATTATGTTACTGCATTTTTTACCATATTTTCGTAACAGTGGTGTATCGTCACCTCCACTCATTTGATAGATGTTAATTTACATCTTTTGATAACAGATTCATGAAGCTGGTATATCTAGCCTCATTTGTTGTTGAAGCTGCTGAAGAATTCTACGAAAAGCTTGCTTGCTGCTGTTTCTGATTAAAGCTTCTTATCTGAATAGGTGCGTGCATTTGGTGGTTCTCATCGTCCTATTGGTTTTTTTTTGAGAGAAGTAAAACTGCTTTTCTTCTAATATGTGTGTATAAAGTCGAGCCTAAAGGAGATTGGGATAGAGTTAGTACTGCATCGTATGCATCTAATGAGGTCCTTTGGTTCGGATCAGACTAGGATTTGATTCATTTCTATACAGACATGCTATTGTTAAGCAGGTTAGTACTGTGATATTTCTGTCTAATGAAGTCCTTTGCTAAAGATCAGACCAGGATTTAGTTCTTTTCTTTCTGGACATGCTATTGTTTGGCGAATTTTTTTTTAAATATATTATATTTTATTTCGAATTGCAGAAATAAATGTCTTTCGCAGGAAATTACAGTTTTATACGTCATGCTTTGTCCATCGAGCGATATAAACTGTCGCCAGATGGACGGCGACAGAGGCTCTTCGTGTTTTTACGCCTGCTAGACGAAGCGACAGGTTCTGTCGCCGATCAGCAGGCGACGGCTTAAAAATCCTCAGATGGACGAGCGACATTATTGATGTCGCCTATGGACAGCGACATATACCATTTTTGATATTTTTGTTAGTTTTTATGAGAATTTTTTAAAAATATATTATATTTTATTCCAAATTGCGTAAATAAATGTCGCAACAAATTTCAGTTTTATACGTGTGTCGCTAGAAATTTTTGCTTTTACGATGCCATTTACGGTTGAAATCATCGGTTTAGAAGCCATTTCGATGCGAGCATGAGAAAATACAAGATTCTGGTTTTTAGGTGGCCCTTCTTCACTCCCGGTCAACTCGTAATTATTTTTGAAGACTTCGTGTAGTTATCTTCAAAGATGTGAAATATATATGCAGTACCTTTGTATCGATAGATGGGGAGCGATAAGAATGTACTTGAATTGCATACGGCTTAGAAATGCTAAACAACAATGGCATGTACGGCACACTGCATCAAGTATACGGACTAAACGTAACATGCCTTAGGCGGAGAAAGCGACAATAAGGGCCCTTCTCTTGGTCTTTCTTGAGTGCAACGAGGATATTTTCCCTCACGCAAGTTTTCACTCCTGCCGCTCACGGCCCTAGCTGCCTCTCACGCTTTCTCGCGCTCGGCCTCCCTCTCCATTGCATGGCGGCTGCTCGGCCTCCTCTCTGTGCATGCATATGTTCCAAATCTTTGTTGGCGCTTCTCCTCCTCATCCTGCTCACACCACTGCTGCTCCACGATAGCCCTCTGATGCGAGTACTCCCGATTCCGCCTCCTCTCCATCTCGGGAGTTTGTTCCGCGTCGTAGAATCGGATTAATTTCTACTCGACATACATCAAACTACTTTCGCTATATGTACCCAACTGCATTCCTAAGAAATGAATACTTCTATCCGTTCAAAGTATCTACATTCGATATATCAACGCACACAAACCAAGATCTAAAATCATTTCTACTAAATCATAACCTACTGCTACAAAAATTAGAACGACTCAGATACCTACAAACTAGGTTTGCTAAATCTACCTACACCTAACTAGATTTGCTATGTCTCAGACTACATATAACTACAAACTAGGTTTACTAAATCTTTCTACATCTAACTACATTTCTTAACTAGATTTTCTAGATCTACAAATACAAAAACTAAAGAACGAGAAATTACCTGAGTATGAAGTGACGGGCTCAAAAATCGCGCAGAAATTTTCTTCCCTCTCTCTTTTTCCTCTCTTCTTCTCCTCTTTTCTCTCTTCTTTTGTTTTCCTCCTTCGATGCCTCTGTAGCGGCCAATGAGCCTTGGCGATTATAAAATGTACCTGTCGCCCGTCCATCGGGCGACAAGAACCCCGCATGCTATCTGTCGCTCGTCCATCGGGGGATTTTTAAGCTGTCGCCTGTTGATCGGGCGACAGAAGCCTGTCGCTTCGCCTAACGCGGCGTAAAACACGAAAGGCCTCCTGTCGCCCGTCCATCGGGCGACAGGCTTATATCGCCCGATGGAAAGGCGACAGACGTATAAAACTGTAATTTCCTGCGAAAGACATTTATTTCTGCAATTCGGAATAAAATATAATATATTTAAAAAAAAATTCATTGTTTGGCAATGCTACTCGATGTGAAAATGATACGAGTCAAAACTTGTATATATACTTTTGTGCCAAATCGGCATTAGTTTTTAATTCCAGATATAACTACTCTTGTAGCAAAAAGAATATGCAAGACACTTTTTTTCTGTTTGCGTTTATTAGACCCTTCCAAATATAGGACAATTCCTGAAGCATAGATCCTCAAATAATTAGATACACAACATTTTCTCTGCAGTCCATTATATTAACCATGGTGGATTACAGGTGGTCTTTATTACGCAGTTTAACCATTCAGCTTCTGTTTTTTGCTTTTAGGATATTCTTACAACAAATTCAGCGCAAGCGCTGCTTTGGCATATTTTCCTTATCAGTAGTTATGATATTATAGTCTTTCCACCTTACTTTTCTATTATGTGAAAAGCTACAGATGTCAAATACCAGCCAGAATGTCCTTGCAGCAACTATGGTTTTACGATCTTTTCGCCTTATTTTTAGTCTACGCAAAACTGAAGATGTCAAATAGCTGTCAGAATTTTACCGCCTGCGTGGTTAACTACTTTTTCACCACACGTGTGACTGGATTAGCCATGTGCTTTCTCAAAATGCTCCTGTCAATCTTTATTTTTGTTTACCTTATTGTTAACATCATATCAGCTAAAATATTTCCATTGCCATCGTAATATTGCTTTGTTCTATGGCATATACAGGGTTAAGGAGATAATGTACATAGGTCTAGAGCATAAGCCGATCCATTGCCATCTTCCTCAGTATTTCGGAGTGATCGTTTAGATTGTTCCAGCATCATGTGTGTTAGATATTTATATATATATTATGCAGAAGAATTAAAAAATGTTTTTGAAAATTAGATAGCTCAAAACATAGGCTGAAACCATGAACTGGTGTTATGGTCATTCCTATCATTTCAGCTTTTTCCTGCAGTTTGAGATGCGATTTACATATTTACATTGGCATTTGTCTATCACTATTGCGCCTTCTTATAATCCTATTATTTAGTCCTTGCCAGCAGGATCGAATAGAGGCAACTGGAGGTGTGTCATCCTCTCCTTCGCTACATGTGCCTTCCTCCGATCTTTCTTTGCTTTAAACTTGGCCTATTTAGTATTTTTTTTTACATGTTCTCCTTCAATACGTTATTATTCTAACCCATTACCTCATCTCATACATTACTATATTATTTGTAAACGCTGACTTACGCGGCGTGCTGCCGCGTACACATTTCTAGTTTATTGTCATATTATGACTATATTAAGTTCCGGAGGTTTCAGCCCTCCGGAGCCTATCCACGTCATCGTTTTCTCGGAGAGGCCCTCGGCGAGTTGCCATTTTGCGTTCGCCTCCGCACGCGTTCCCCCTCATCAACGCGTGCGCTCGTTGCTTCGCTTCCGCCACCTCGCTTCCTTCTGGATCCTTCCGTCCCCCTCCCCCGACGATCGCCCTCCTCTCAACCCACGGCGCACCGCCGTCCGCTCCCTCCCATCTCGTCTTTCCTGCGGCTCCGCATCTGCCGAAGCGAGGCCCATCCGCTCCCTCCCATCTCGCTCTTCTGCCCGCGCCGCGACCTCCGCTCTTCCGCAACCGCGCCATCCTTGCCCTCGCCCCCCTCCCAGCGCCCACACCGCCCTCGCCCTCGCCCCTGTTCTGTGGTCGCACGCCTTCGCCGCGCCGTCCGCGTGTATTACTACAGCTCCGCGTCCGTCAAGGTGACCGCCATCAGCTCCCTCCCGTCACACCCGTCTTGCCTCGCCGCGATCTCCGCTTCTTCCGCTCCTCCGGATCAGCGCCACACTGCCTTGCCCTCGTTCATCTGATTCGTCTCGTGATCTCTGGATTCGCACCATAGCCGACAAGGACAAGGCGGAGACTGAGGAGTACGAGGGTGACCTCGACGATGCGTCCCTCCCGCCTGTGAGACGCCGCGCAATGGAGGGCGGCCCCGCCGTGAGCAGAAGCTGCGCTTGGATTTTCATGCGCTTGAGCTTTTTGCTGTTTGGTGTATATTGGTTTCTTTGCTCCCTTCTTTCTTCTGAAATTTTGTTTGTGTGTAATGCGATTATTTATCCAAGCTTTGTATCTACTTGGCTGTAGTTTGCTATCAATCCCGAGGCAAAATCAAGATCAACAAATAGTGAAGTAGTTAATGAGCTCATCAAGTTGCACGGGAGGAAATCTCTGGAAGCCTATTCTTTGTTTTCTTCGGTGGAACTTTGATTCTTCATCGGCTCCGTTGAAGGAATTGATGTAAATCTCTGGAAGCCTATTCTTTGTTTTCTTCAGTGGAACTTTGATTCTTCATCGGCTCCGTTGAAGGAATTGATGTATTTTATTCTCTTTTATATCCTATTTCCTTGATTCACTTTCTTCTCATTCCATGTATTTAATCACGTCATGATATTAAATAAATGATCATTTGCTTTTACAGGTTTGTACTGGATGGCACCGATTTCACATAGATTTCTTCTGTTACTTGTGTTTAGGACAGGAGAATCATTTGTATTTCCAAGTATTTGTTTTGGCTACAACAGAGTCAATGTTGCTTTCTCAAGGTCCCGCACAAGCCCAGAACCTGAGAGATTCACTGGCTGAAGCGAAGTCAGACATCATTGTTAAGGTTTGCTCTTCTTATGTATTTACCAGATTTCATACATGGGTCTGAGTTTCCTACATGAAAACCACGTATAAAATGAGGCTCTGAACCTTGAGCCTTGAGCCTGAAGCCTTGAATGAACTCTCTTATATTTGTTCTCTTAGTGATTAGGCTCTAGGAAATTCCTTTTGCTTTTATCTATTGTCCTAAGTTATATATTGCTAGCTTTCTAATTACTACAGAATACTGTTGGCTCGAATATGGAGTTAGCTAAGTGCAGTTCTTTGAGTTAATTTACACATGTTCTTAGTACACAGCTTTTGAATTATTTATTTCAGTACATTAATGTAGTATTGGATACATTTATGTTTCTCCATCTATGACAGCATGGCTTAGTTCTCCTGGGATTCTGCCATCTTGTGGGTGTTCTCAGAATTATTGTGATGTTTCTGTGTCTATGACAGCATGGCTTAGTTCTCCTGGGATTCTAGCATCTTGTGGGTGTTCTCAGAATCATTGTGGCTATGCTCCTAGAAGCCTACAGCTACATATTACTTTCAAATTATTTCTACTGTCCAAATCAGCTTCCTCATGGAAACATTTACAATTTGCTTGTGTGTACAGCTCTTGCAGATAGGCTAGAAACAGGCTGAACCAATCTTCCCTCTCCATGTTACGCTACCATGCTATAGATCATTCAATGTATGTATCAAAAAGTACATTAGTCTCACTTTTCTTTTGGTACAAGCATCTGCCAAATGCACATGAATTAACATCACAGTTCTAGAACACATGATTTATTGTGTTAATTTGTGCTTACGAGCTTCTTCATACTTACACAATTAATGACGCACATACGAATTTCATTGTTTTCTAATAATAAAGTTTGCTAGATGGACATGAGCTTCAGCCAATACTTTTAGTGTGCACCAATACTGCAAGCAGTATAGGTTTTTACGAAGAATATTTGCATCATAGTTTATCAGAAAATTATTTGCAGAAAATTATCAGGTTATGCATCTTAGTTTATCGATACTGCAAGCAGTACACCAACCTTCCTTCCCAGAAAATTGTCAGGTTCATCTTAGTTTATCAAATTATTACATTATTCCTTATACTCGATAGATTTGGTTGAAAAATGTTTTCCCAGAGGCTGTTGACATGCTGTTGCATTAGGTTACTCATCAAGTAATCACCACTAGGCGCCGAATTTTCTTCTACCATAAAAAGAAATAACCACATGGAAAGCTGCCGGATGAGGAGATGGCATCCTGAGCCAAAAGATCAGGATGCCCGGTTTCGGTGTCTCCATACCATATATTGCAGATAGGCTAGAAACAAGCCGACTTTTTCTCGGTTTCTATTTAATTGATTGTGTTTTGATGAGATCTCCATTTTAAGAATTACAAACATTTTATAAAAGAAAGTTATGGACTAGAAATGCTCTCACAATTATTTCTTGTTCACTGATACAGACTAATTTTATCATGTCTATCTAGAATTTCACACTTTGGTTATGATGCGCAGGTTCTTCAGCTTATCTCTTCTTGCATTTTTTCTTCTTTCGTTTGCCTCTGCCCCTGGCCATTGCCCATCTATCTCCCAGGTAATAAGCATTGATAATATCACATTTCATTGGAATCTTGAGAAAAAAAATCCTTAGCTGCATCTTTTCTCTTCCACTCCAACCACTTTCTATGTCCTCCTGCATTTCCTAATCGAAGAGCAATTGTTTCTGACATTAAAAAAACTTATTCTTTTGTTTTCTTGATGTAACAATCAAGTCAGCTGAAGATGGTTTAAATGAACCTACTAAGTGGGTGCAACACAGTTGGTTCTACATATTACGGTGAATAAACTTGTCTCTTTGGATTCTGCTTTTCGTATTACATGGCCCTGTTCATGTTTTCTTAGTCTCAACCTGATTGTTCATTTCGTAGCTCTCTTCGTCCGAAGGCTACCTTCCTCAATCTCATTACAATATTATCGACTTGGGATAGAGTAATTGATGTCATGGATAGTGAAGTATTATTCACAGCAGCACCAAAAGTTATAATTGATCCTTGACACTTTTTGCCCTTGATTCCCGAATTCTTATCTCTTTTGATTCAGTCAGGTTCAAGACTATTTGGTTAGGAGACAGGAAATTGTATTCCGTGAAATATTACAAAGGAAGATTTTATCTTATTGAGGAAATCATCGTAGAGAAATATACAATCTCAGTTCTGCTCCTGCTTTCCTCGTTGTTGTTGGAGCTCATTGCGGTATCATCGAAAGAAATTTGCGTTAATGCTAACCATGCCTCAACAGAATGGGGTCTTCTACAGGGTATGTATCCTTCTTGGCATGATTTATAACTTGTTGGCTTATTTTCTGTTCTTTTTTTCATGGTCATTCTACACCTTTTGTATAGACAAAAATTGCAGACTTCATTGTCATTATTAAACCTTGAGCCACAATTACATTCTTGTGAATCCTCCTCTTTATGATCAGCTTCAAAACTTTACAATGGATTTTATTAATGTCGATGATTCACACTAAAAAAGGTAGTTGTTGATGCTTATTTTAATTGACATTTCAGTGCTTCCTTGTCTACATGCTATTTCTTTTAAATTGGGTTTGGTGATAAATTTTTTTTGCATAGTCTTAAGGCTTTATGACCATTAAGATTGCTATCTGGAACAATAAGCTTTCTAAATGGGGCTACCGCTTGCCAGGGAAACTTACCTATTGCTTTAAGAAAGGCTGTAAAAAAAACTTACCTACCTTCCTTTTGCTCTTACCCTTCCCTTAATAAAAATATAGCATAGTTACTATACATATCGTTTTGCCCTAAAAATATATAAAAAAATAGCTATCACTGCATTTCAGCAATAGTGGATTACAAAACCCTAAAAAAACTAATTTAGTATTCTATTTAATATTACTCGCAGACGCTAGCTTACGCGGCGTGCCGCCGCGTACAAGTTCCTACTATTTTAAACTATCCGTTCGGATATACATCAATTGCTGCCTTGGATAGTTGGGACTCGATCGGTACCGATCGATCACTCACCAGAAACTCAACCGCCACCGGTGCTCCACACACTCGCACCGGCCGGCGCCGTCGGTCGGTCCCTGTGATCGATGTCATCGATCCTGCGCTCGCCACCGCCGCCACCACCACCACCACCAACCCCACCGATTTAGCGACTTCACCCCGGCCGGAGCGCCTCCCCGCCTCGCTGACTCCTCGCTGCAGCCATAGTCTTTCATGGCCCAGCCGAGCCCCCAACCTTTGCGCCGCAGGCCAGCCCCAAATCCACCTCACATCTTCTCTTCTCACTAGCTTTCTCCCAAGCGTGTCCCGATTGGAAGACTCCAGCTCCACCTCCTCATGACCTCCATGGCTCCACTCCTCCAGATCCACATCAGTCGGGGTCGGGCGTTGGCGTCGACGCGCCGCTCAGCCTCCAGATCCGTGGTCGCCGCTCCAAATCAGCCGGTTGGAGGGCAATAAGGCCGGAGCTGTGCTGCCATGGAGGCACAGAGAGCTGACGGGTCGAGTGGCTCACGGGCGGAGCGCCGGAGTAGTGGGTCGGTGAAGGGCAAAATGAGGCGGCACCGGGCATCAGCCACTAGGGTCCTTCGATCCCTGCTCCATGGTCAGTAATCCCCTCGATCCTTGACCTTAACACATTGAAAATTTCTGCTCGATCCCCTGCTCCATGGCAGTAAGCCGATCAGCCGACCCTCCTCTAGTCCTTATCTTCCCCCTGATCTCTCCTCTCCACTGAGACAATCAGACAAGTGTTTGTAATTGTAAATTTTAATCTAGTGACTAGTGTTAAATCTGTTATAAACTTAGGGATTGTACTGTTGAAAACCCCCATCTATGATAACTAAATGAAAACCCCCAACTATACTGCAAATGAATTAGGCTTGCAAATTTCTTGTAAGCACCAATAGATCTACATCCAGAAGAATAATGAATCAAAAAATTCAGACGTTAGCTGTATCTAGAAAAAAAAATATAGTCTCACAGAAGCATGATCCAAACGATGGAAAACTTGAGAGATTTAAATTTTGTTGTTCCAGTTCAAATCAAAGAGAATTAAGCTTTTCTATTCTAGTTCAAATCAAAGATCCTATATTAATCGAATAGAAGATCATAAATCGCCTAATGTAACATAATTTCAGCAGACCATTGGGTTGGAATTGTCCTAAACGTGAGGAACTATGGCGATTGGTGTCGCATAGTTTATCTGTAACATCCTCTTTTTGGCTTTCTGGAGAAAAACCTAATTTAAATAAAGTAAATTCAAAATTTGGAGTTTTATTGGTGTTTATATTAACCTGGCATCCATTTCCCTTCGAAATCGGGAATTAATTCCCTCCCGGGCGAAAAATCGGGTTTTTCGATTCTTGTCGGACCTAAAATTCACCCGAGTCCAAAAGTGCTCCAAAAATCTCCAAACCACTTCTAAAATGTTCCAAATATTCCGAAATGATTTTTGGAATCATTCTCCGGATTTTTGGACATCCGTTCCTATTTTATCTCGCGCGGCTTTTGTTTAATGCCTGCGATCCGCGCCCGAATATCCAATTCCACCAAAATCATCCAAATTCAACCAAACCACTTCCATTGAGTTCCAAATAATCTAAAATGGCTCTAGGAATTTTTCCGGAATTTTTAGGCCATTTTTCCTTATTTTTCTCTAGGGCGGAACTTTCGCGTATAAGCCGACCAACCGTGGGCCGCCACGTGGCAGTGCTACAAGATTTGCCATCTACCTTGAGCCAGGCACGTTGGTTCTTCCAGGCATCAATGGAGATGGAGGTTTCCATACCAACTCCTTCCTTTCAAATCCCTCTAACTCCCTCATTAAGGCTCCAAATCGCGAACCGCCGGATCCGTTGGGATCACAACGGCCACCTCTTTCTATCCCTGGGGTTGTTGCACCCGAGATCTCGCTGGATTTTGAACGGTTGCGAGGAAACCGAAATCTACCCTTATGGTGATTACGCTACTGCTTTCTAACCCGCTTTCGTGATTCCGCCCTTCATCTCTCCGTATAAGAACCCTCCTTCCGGTGGTATAGCTCTCCGTTAGCCTCTCAAATCCAATTGGCCGCAAGATCAAGAAAACCGACGAACTTGAGTTGTTCTTCGCGTTCTTCGTGTTCTTGCTCATATCTTCCACTCCGGTGGATCATTCTTCCTCCCGTTCGTTTCTTTGTGTTAGCATGGAAGTTTAGTTGCTAATTCATCAATCAATTTTAGGTTTCCTCGACCGTGGGCGACGAATTTCGGATTTTTGCTCGTTTCGGCCGAACCCGTGTTCATCGTCGATTTCATCTTCTCCGGTGAGAATTGGCTCGATTCCTTCATCCTAGATGTTGCTAAGGAGGTCCTCTAGAGGTTCTAGCTTTTTGTTTGGATCAAATCCATGCAAAATTGAGAGAAAAATCAAGTTTTTGGAGGAAAAGTGGCTCTCTGTTCTTGTGTTGGAGCTCTCTGTGGTTGCCTGCGTGGGCCCGCGCGTCTTGTGCCGCCCACGTGAGCCGTGGCCGCCATGTGTGCCGCCCGCCGTCTTGGCCTGCCTGTGTCTTGTAGCCGCCAGCCCACTTCCGCCGGCCAGCCGCCACTTTGCCACTCGCATGGCCGCTCACTCCCTCTCTCTCCTTCCTCTTTCTCTATCTCTCTCTCCATGAATGGCATGGCAAGCTTCCAGGAAGCTTCCTCTTTCCTCTCTCTCTATGACGCGTGGGCCCCACTGTCATACACTCCAAAGCCAAGTCAAACCAATAAAGTCGGTCAAAGCGCGATCAAATGTTGACTTCGGTCAAAAGCGGAATATTTGGGAATATTCCGGTTTCGATTTATTCAAAATTCGAACTTCTAAGCTCATAACTTCCTCATCCGAACTCCGTTTGACCCCATTCAAATTTCTAAATTCATCTAAAATCAAGACCTTCCTGCCAAGATTAATTTTATAATTTTTGGATTTTATTTTTTTTTGTTATTTATTTGTTGCCTGCTTTTGCGTGTAGTCGACGATCCTTACCAGCGATCACGATTTCGCTGGCCGAGCCTTCCGAAGTTCGACATCGCCACAAGAATCAAGGCAAGTCTCCTTGATGCACTTTGCTCCTATGTTTACAAAAGAATTTAAATTGTTTATAAAGTTGCATGGCTATGTCTAATGAAATATGTCAAATATAAGTCCTAGTTATACCGAAATTGTTACTTCCTCCTTGACATTGATAATCATATCCATTGTAACCCTAGAACATTGTTTATACCATGCTTATGCTTGTATGGTATCCGTTGCTATGTAGTACGGTAGAATTGCTTAGGACCTTTTTCGACAAAAACAACCCATGGGTGGGATTATTCAAAAAGAATGTTATTAAATGAGCTTTGAAGGTTATTATTATGATTTTGGTCCTGTTTTCTAAAATAAAAGAAAAATAAAATGATTTTGACTTGGGCGGCCTGGAATGTCGGGTGGAAGCGGATCAAGCCTTGATCCTTTTGTGCAAGTACCGCCCCAAGTCATATAAGGACCGACGCTTATGATTGCCATTTTAAGCATAACCGTACTACCACATGTCTATAATGGTACGACCTGGCTCACTAATTTGTAGAAGCCTAGTTTAGACTCACCACGCTCGGTTGTTGTGTGAGGCCGGACGAGGCATTGTTGTGGATGTTGTTTTGCTCACACTGGCAAGAGGGGCTTCAGATCTTGGAGTGGAGGGAACCCTAACAGCGGTGAAACCTCAGCGGGTGGGTCTAGCTAGGTAGATACATTGTAACGGCCTTGTCAAGATGTCCCTGCCGGCACACCTAAGGAAGTGTGTTAATTGCATGGCAACAAGGGTATATCTTGTCTTGTGGGTAAAGTTGTACACCTCTGCAGAGTAAAACTATTCGAATAGCCGTGCCTACGGTCAAAGGCAAAGCGAAGAATGCTTTCATATTGGTAGACTTTGACTTTGTTTTTTTTTAAACCGAAAAGTGTTTTGTTTTGGGGTTCGGGAGTGGTTAGAACTCTCGAATGTTGTTTGGCGGAAAGAGCCAACCCAGGTGGATAGAACCTGTTTTGCATTTGACGGATGGAGTCACATGATTAACCTTGATCTTTGAACTGTTGGCGGATAGAGCCTTTATGTTAGTGATGGTGGATAGAACCTCACTACAATAATAAATAATTCAATTATTACAAAGAGTTGTAAAATATGCTTTGTGAAATTTATTACTTAAGTATGATTTAATCAAATGTGGCTTTATGCAAATAAACCCTATTAAGCTTCCTTTGGAAAGCCCCTCATGATCATAATTTCCCGATTTGCTGAGTACTTTTGTACTCACGTGCTACACCAACATTGTAATCATCAGAAATTTATCAAGATGCCGAGGAGGAAGAGGAGTTCTTCGAGGAGGATTGCCAGGAGGACTAGTTGCGTTCCTAGTCGTCGCCTGTGGCGTTGTGGCGTTCGCTCGTTGCTTTCTTTTTGCTTCCGCTGTTTTGTGTGTCCGGTCGTTGGACCGAGTATTGTAATAAGTGGCCATGTGGCTCATACTTGAATATTTACATTACAAGTTTCGTTTTGTTCGGCAATGATGTATCACTGTGACTGTGTGTACTAGCTACTGATCTGGGACTAGCACGGAAATACACAGGAGATTCTGGATAGCTGATCCGGGGTCTCACATTATCTTATAGTTTTTGTTTGAAACTTTGAATTAATGTTTGTAGATGCAACTTGTGGAGTAATATGACTACTTGTATCAGGAGATGCTGATGATCTTTGTGGTATTTTTTTATTGTACGTTGTTACCTTCTAGATTATATGTTGTTATGTTATCGAAAGAACATAACTTTTACTTAAACATAAATTTTGATCATTTGTTCTAACATAATTAGATCAACAATTCTACATCCAAATGGATGCAGCTATAATGTATTAATGTGGGTTCTTTTTTGGTTCAATGGTGTGATTTTTCTTCAGCAATCGCTTATGTATGCAGGCATTCTTCCAAAGATGGTGGATGCAGCAAAATGACATGGTTAAGGATACAGTCAAGGGCCTCATCAACTCTAGACGGTTGGAATTAATGTATGTTCTTTCGTGTTCTAAAGTTGTCACTTTGTAGTTTGCATTGTCAGTCATGTCTCTGTTGTATAGTGGATGACATATTGCTTCTTGTGATGCCGAAGAAATGGGGGCATGTGCATGCATGATGAGGCAGCTGTACACTACATCGACATGATAGATTGGACTACACTTGGGCAAAAGTTCATCATGGAGGAGTTCAGTCAGATTCCAAGAATTGGTTGGCAGATTCATACATTTGGGCACTATGCAGTTCAGGCTTACCTACATATTGGTGCACAAGTAATTCACTCTACCCATTTATGTCATGCTTTCAGATTTCATGTGTTTTAAAGCTTTCTTATGCAGAAAGTAAGTCAATTTTTTAATATGGTGCAGTACTACTTTCCTATGCTTTCCATTTGCATCACAAGAGCAAATTATATGTACACAAACATCCTTCACAGTTCAAATCAAATTTCCACTGGCACCATGAGTATTCATTTACCACGTCAAAACATATGAGAACGTTAGTTATTAGCCGACCTGACGTGATTCCGAGGTCGGTAACCACCAGCTGCGTAACCTCCGCTAGTTCGTTGCGTTCTCCACAGGAACGTGGCTGGGTTATAGGATCTGTTAGTTGCCACGTTGGACCTGGTCGAACGTGGGGTTAGTGGGCTTGAACGAGTACGCCCCTTTGTAAACTATAAAGCGTCCCCCACTGTGAAGGGGGGGGCAGAGACAGACATATACGAAAGATATACACGAGCTGGAGTAGGACTATTATCTCCTTCTTGAGAGGCCCGAACCAGGGTAAACCACTGTGTCCTTGCCCGTTGAAGTCCGGTGAGTCACTCCTCTGAGTAATCCCACACGTGAGAAGGGGTCGCGGTTGGTCCCTCCACCAACAAGTAAACTCGGCGGGGGCCTGCTCCCCAATCGTCGACAAACACCCATTCGCCAAATGGTACGACGAAATAGCTATTTTCGCCGAACGGTATGGCGAAATACCTATTTTCGCCAAACAGTGTGGTGACATGCCTAATTACGCAGTTAACCGTTAGGCGATAAATTCCACAGGAAACGAGGGTATTATCGTTGAACCGTTTGGCGGAAATAGAGTTGTCGCCGAGCCGTTTAGCGAAAATAGAGTTGTCATTGAGCCGTTCGGCGAAAATAGGTATTGCGCCATACGGTACGGCGATAATAGTTTCTTTCCCCTAAACTCCGACGGCTGACTGTTAACTGCGTAACTAGGTATTTGTCGCTATACTGTTTGGCGAAAATAGGTATTTTGCCGTACCGTTTGACGAATAGGTGTTATTTTTGTAATTTTTGTTTTTCGCGTATTAATACCGCAATTCATTTTAAAAATATATATATATTTTTAAAAAATCGCTGCTTGCGTGTGTGCGCGCAAACGCGGCAATGCAATGCATGCATGCAAGGAGAGGAGGTAATCTAGCGGACAGGGGCTACACAACCCGTGATGTACAGCCGGATCTGGCGCAGTGATTGCGTGCAAAATACGGCGGGGCCCGGTGCAAATATTGCATGAGGCCGGCCGGCGCCGGTGACCGAAATGGAATGTGCACTGTTTATGCATGGCAGATCTGAGGATTCTCTATGGATCGATCTCAGCTCAATCGAGTTGCTAGCTAGCAGCTAGCTGTTGGCATCACGTCGCATCGCATCGCATCAAATGTTTAAACTTGCCAGGTGCCACCATTAGTGCCATTCCAGTAGCAGTATAGTACTATACATATACGTTTGTACCACCTGTACTAGTACAATGGCTGGCCACTGGCTTTCTGTCAGGCTATTTTGTTTCCCTGCAGAGTGCAGATTCGCCTATCAGAGAGATCGATCAGTGCAATTGCCTTTGTTTGGCTATCGCGAGTCGTCACATCTTGCTGCCGGAACCCTGCCTGTCTAACAGACAATTTTGGCATATATACTAGCCAGCTAGCCTTCTTTCTAACCGGCTCTATCTATCCAGCCAGCCATCGAGAGAACTATCAATTAGAACCATGTCTCCCTGCATGCATATATACATCGTACTCTGAAACATATACCTTGATGTATACACATCGATTTGGTGTCCAAGATCTGGAAGAAATATGCACACCATTTTGATTTCTTCATGGTCCGTGAGATCTTCAGTACGAGAGAAATATAGACCTAGCATCCAGGGCCGGTTTTGAGTTTTTGGAGGCACAGGGTGAAATTATAAACGGAGACCCACCTAACATAAGCATTAAAAAAAATTTATACTGCCGTGTATCAATTGAAAAGACAATATTTAATAAACTTTGAGACTTTAGAAGCAAAACGAAATTAACTGCAAAACAAACAAATTTATCTAATAGAGAGGTCCCGAAAATTTGGAGGCCCAAGGTGGCCGCCCCGCTCGCCCTGCCCAGGGGCCTGCTAGCGTCCGATCTAGCAAGATATACGATGAACACGAAATTAATCTTTCTCCGAGACATTTCCACATACTCAAATTAGTCAAGATTGACGCACAAATCAGTACATACAATAACTGAACATCGACGTAATTAATCAAGCTGGCCAATGACCCAATGTTACTTGCGGTCTGAATGGACTTTGAGCTTAATTGCGAGCTCGATCTATCTGTCCTGTTGCATTCAGAGGTAGTACACCCGAGATCTGGCTCAGATCTAGCTGTATCCATCAATCGGACGGCAGCGACAACTGACAAGCGACGACAATACAATGTCACTGTAGGTGTCACACACATGCTCTGCAGTCACTTTGACTTAATTACGTCACGATATTCTACGCAAAATTAGGCGTGTGGCTCCTGTTTTTTCTGCTACTTGATTAGCGATGTTTCTAGCTATTTGTGGAGGGCTAGTACTCCAGTTGCAGGGTTAAGGAACTAAAGTTTTAACTGTGCTCTAGTCCAGCAGATCCCCTTGTGTTTTACTCTTGTGTGAAAAATTAAGCTTTAGGAGGTTAATTGCCTACGGCCATGTCCAGTATATTTTGTGGTCTACTGATTACTGTTGATAAATCTCCCTGTGTTTTTGTGTAATTATGTCATTTTAGCCTAATTATTTCACGTATTTTCAGCATTGATGACCGAATTAACTTCTAACATGCAGTAACAGTACTAAATTACTCCCTTCATTTTCGAATACATACCATTTTAGCTTTCAAATTTTATTCCTAAATACATGTCATTCTATAATTTTGAGACAACTTTTTACCATTTCCCCCTTATATACAGTTCCTTTTAGCTATTTACAATGGCATTTACTACTATGTGCTAGAGTAACACACCATTCAAAAATATAATAAGAGAGATAATACAGTCTTTTATAAATATATTTAAGTGGAAGTGCAAGAAATTAGAATGACAACTATTTAGAAACGGAGAGAGTAATTAACTTGGATTATTTCCCCTGACAACATAATATCTTGGCCCATGACATGCACGAATCCCATGCCACCCACCGATCCATTCAAGCAAGTGGGGACGTGAAAATTCTCTGGCCACGAGACAAGATCGCCTTGGGATCATACTTGCTCTTTCGCTCCACAAACTTGGCCCACTTGGCACCAAAGTGCTTCTTCTCCCACTCCGGCTGGCTGGCGTAGTACGGCAGGTACTGCTTGTACGGTATCCCGGCCTCCTCGCAGAAGCGTACGATCTGTTCGTTCTGCTCCTCCAGGTACCTCAGATCGCCGTCCGATACCGCCGACCGCAGAATCGCCACCGTGTAGAACACCTCCTCCTCCGGGAACACCGCCGACATCTCGCCGTCCCACCTACATGCACATACCATAGTATATAATTAAGCATGTACACGAGTGAACTAGCCATCGCGATATCATGATAGTGTTACGATTTGTACTTGTTTCGGTTCATGGGGTAGAAGAGGACGGGGTCCTTGGCGTTGTGGTGGCGGAGGATGCCGTGGAAGACGCCGTCGGCGAACTCGAGGACCCGCGAGCGCGGCAGGAAGAGGTTGAGCCACGGGTGCGGCACGTCCCAGAGGCCGTCGTCGCGAAGCTTGCGCTCGCCGACGTGCACGCGGTCGAGGAACTCCACGTACGACACGTCGTTCACGAACTCGATCCCCCGCGCGTGGCGTAGCTCCCGCAGCGCCACCTCCAGCCTCTGCACCCACCCAATTGCATGCAAGCAACCGTGCATCAATAATTAAATCAGTATCATGCACGCTTAATTTTTGTACGCATGCATGGGCATGGCACGATCGACGTCGTGCACAAAGTTCTCTTTCTTTACCAGCGAAAAAAAATAAGGCCAGGCACAAATCGTCATGACTTGCATTACAAATTAACAAAAAGTGGATGGTAATGTGGTACTTTTTGGACAAGTGGCATGTACGGTGTACTAGTACGTGACAAGATTCGGTTAGCCTGACGTATGCACGATGTGGGAAAGTAGCATCGAAGTCGTACGACATGTAGGCCAGGCAGGGATCGAGTCCGAGAAAAAGGTGTCTGTCCTCCCAGGCATCAGATCTTGCTGGTGCAAGGGCTAGGCGCTAGCTAGATCATCCATCGACTGGCTAAGCGGCTAGGGTATATCCATATATGACCATGATTTGTCACCGTCCTCTCGATCTTTAGTGCATGGATCTGCAAAAAGATCCATTCATATCGATTCCAGCTGCTGATTAAATGATCGGTCAAAAGCTAGCTAGCGTCTATGTCGACATGAATTAATGGTAGGTCATCTATACTCTAGCTAGCTGAATGATTATTTCTAGACAAGTTATACTTGCTAGTTTTGTAAACGTGCATATTTGTTTTCATCACAGTCTTCCGATGTACTCCCTCGTAGAAGGTCATTTTGGGTTCTAGGAACTGCTTATTGATAAGTTGCCTAATTTTTTTCAATCTCAGTCATTTTTTTAGCCATAGGATTTGCATCGATGGTAGTAAATTTACACATTACTTAGCACTACAATTTTAGTGTGTTTTTTTTTATTTTTTTTGTCTAGGTTATATTTTCTTGTATTTTTTTAGGGGTTCACCTAGGTTTATTTTTTTATTTTTTTTGTCTAGGTTAGTGTGTTTTTATATTTTGAGGTGAGAGGTGGGTCAAATAAATGACTGAGATTGAAAAAAATTAGGCAACTTATCAATAAGCAGTTCCTAGAACCCAAAATGACCTTCTACGAGGGAGTACATCGGAAGACTGTGATGAAAACAAATATGCACGTTTACAAAACTAGCAAGTATAACTTGTCTAGAAATAATCATTCAGCTAGCTAGAGTATAGATGACCTACCATTAATTCATGTCGACATAGACGCTAGCTAGCTTTTGACCGATCATTTAATCAGCAGCTGGAATCGATATGAATGGATCGTTTTGCAGATCCATGCACTAAAGATCGAGAGGACGGTGACAAATCGTGGTTATATATGGATATACCCTAGCCGCTAGCCGGGCCGATGGATGATCTAGCTAGCGCCAGCCCTTGCACCAAAGAAGATCTCGATGCCTGGAGGACGAGACACCTTTTCTGACTCGATCCTGCCTGGCCTACATGTCGCATTTACTTCGATGCTACTTTCCCACATCGTGCATACGCCAAAGTTAACCGAATCTTGTCACGTACTAGTACACCGTACATGCCACTTGTCCAAAAAGTACCACATTACCATCCACTTTTTGTTAATTTGTACTGCAAGTCATGATGATTTGTGCCTGGCCTTATTTTTTTTCGCTGGTAAAGAAAGAGAACTTTGTGCACGACGTCGATCGTGCCATGCCCATGCATGCGTACAAAAATTAAGCGTGCATGATACTGATTTAATTATTGATGCACGGTTGTTTGCATGCAATTGGGTGGGTGCAGAGGCTGGAGGTGGCGCTGCGGGAGCTACGCCACGCGCGGGGGATCGAGTTCGTGAACGACGTGTCGTACGTGGAGTTCCTCGACCGCGTGCACGTCGGCGAGCGCAAGCTTCGCGACGACGGCCTCTGGGACGTGCCGCACCCGTGGCTCAACCTCTTCCTGCCGCGCTCGCGGGTCCTCGAGTTCGCCGATGGCGTCTTCCACGGCATCCTCCGCCACCACAACGCCAAGGGCCCCGTCCTCTTCTACCCCATGAACCGAAACAAGTACAAATCGTAACACTATCATGATATCGCGATGGCTAGTTCACTCGTGTACATGCTTAATTATATACTATGGTATGTGCATGTAGGTGGGACGGCGAGATGTCGGCGGTGTTCCCGGAGGAGGAGGTGTTCTACACGGTGGCGATTCTGCGGTCGGCGGTATCGGACGGCGATCTGAGGTACCTGGAGGAGCAGAATCCAATGATCGTATGCTTCATGAGAGGCCGGATACCGCAGATAAGCAAGACTGCCAGACTCACGCCACCACCGGAGTGGGAGAAGAAGCACTTTGGTGCCAAGTGGGCCAAGTTTGTGGAGCGAAAGAGCAAGGGGGTGTTTGGCAGAGCTCCAGCTCCACCAAATTCTTGGAGTTGGTGGAGCTAGGTGTTACTAGCTCCACCAAATTCATGGAGCTGGAGCTGTGGGTATATTAAGAATGTTTAGGTGAGTCGTCTTGTTTACATTTTAGAATAAAATTATAAATTTAAGTCACTTTATTTTAGTCTATAAGTTTCAGCTCTGAGGTGGAGCTGGGATCTGGAGCTCTGCCAAACAGGGCCCAAGTATGATCCCAAGGCGATCTTGTCTCGTGGCCAGAGAATTTTCACGTCCCCACTTGCTTGAATGGATCGGTGGGTGGCATGGGATTCGTGCATGTCATGGACCGGGATATTATGTTGTCAGGGGAAATAATCCAAGTTAATTACTCTCTCCGTTTCTAAATAGTTGTCATTCTAATTTCTTGCACTTCCACTTAAATATATTTATAAAAGACTGTATTATCTCTCTTATTATATGTTTGAATGGTGTGTCTTACTCTAGCACATAGTAGTAAATGCCATTGTAAATAGCTAAAAGGAACTGTATATAAGGGGAAAATGGTAAAAAGTTGTCTCAAAATTATAGAATGACATGTATTTAGGAATAAAATTTGAAAGCTAAAATGGTATGTATTCGAAAATGAAGGGAGTAATTTAGTACTGTTACTGCATGTTAGAAGTTAATTCGGTCATCAATGCTGAAAATACGTGAAATAATTAGGCTAAAATGATATAATTACACAAAAACACAGGGAGATTTATCAACAGTAATCAGTAGACCACAAAATATACTGGACATGGCCGTAGGCAATTAACCTCCTAAAGCTTAATTTTTCACACAAGAGTAAAACACAAGGGGATCTGCTGGAACTAGAGCACAGTTAAAACTTTAGTTCCTTAACCCTGCAACTGGAGTACTAGCCCTCCACAAATAGCTAGAAACATCGCTAATCAAGTAGCAGAAAAAACAGGAGCCACACGCCTAATTTTGCGTAGAATATCGTGACGTAATTAAGTCAAAGTGACTGCAGAGCATGTGTGTGACACCTACAGTGACACTGTATTGTCGTCGCTTGTCAGTTGTCGCTGCCGTCCGATTGATGGATACAGCTAGATCTGAGCCAGATCTCGGGTGTACTACCTCTGAATGCAACAGGACAGATAGATCGAGCTCGCAATTAAGCTCAAAGTCCATTCAGACCGCAAGTAACATTGGGTCATTGGCCAGCTTGATTAATTACGTCGATGTTCAGTTATTGTATGCACTGATTTGTGCGTCAATCTTGCCTAATTTGAGTATGTGGAAATGTGTCAGAGAAAGATTAATTTCGTGTTCATCGTATATCTTGCTAGATCGGACGCTAGCAGGCCCGGCCGTGGGCAGGGCGAGCGGGGGCGGTCACCTTGGGCCTTCAAATTTTCGGGACCCCTTTATTAGATAAATTTGTTTGTTTTGCAGTTAATTTCGTTTTGCTTCTAAGGACTCAAAGTTTATTATATATTGTCTTTTCAATTGATACACGGCAGTATAAATTTTTTTTAATGCTTATATTAGGTGGGTCTCGGTTTATAATTTCACCTTGTGCCTCCAAAAACTCAAAACCGCCCTGGATGCTAGGTCTACATTTCTCTCGTACTGAAGATCTCACAGACCATGAAGAAATCAAAATGGTGTGCATATTTCTTCCAGATCTTGGACACCAAATCGATGTGTATACATCAAGGTATATGTTTCAGAGTACGATGTATATATGCATGCAGGGAGACATGGTTCTAATTGATAGTTCTCTCGATGGCTGGCTGGCTGGATAGATAGAGCCGGTTAGAAAGAAGGCTAGCTGGCTAGTATATATGCCAAAATTGTCTGTCAGACAGGCAGGGTTCCGGCAGCAAGATGTGACGACTCGCGATAGCCAAACAAAGGCAATTGCACTGATCGATCTCTCTGACAGGCGAATCTGCACTCTGCAGGGAAACAAAATAGCCTGACAGAAAGCCAGTGGCCAGCCATTGTACTAGTACAGGTGGTACAAACGTATATGTATAGTACTATACTGCTACTGGAATGGCACTAATGGTGGCACCTGGCAAGTTTAAACATTTGATGCGATGCGATGCGACGTGATGCCAACAGCTAGCTGCTAGCTAGCAACTCGATTGAGCTGAGATCGATCCATAGAGAATCCTCAGATCTGCCATGCATAAACAGTGCACATTCCATTTCGGTCACCGGCGCCGGCCGGCCTCATGCAATATTTGCACCGGGCCCCGCCGTATTTTGCACGCAATCACTGCGCCAGATCCGGCTGTACATCACGGGTTGTGTAGCCCCTGTCCGCTAGATTACCTCCTCTCCTTGCATGCATTGCATTGCCGCGTTTGCGCGCACACACGCAAGCAGCGATTTTTTTTAAAAATATATATATATTTTTTTTAAAAATGAATTGTGGTATTAATACGCGAAAAACAAAAATTACAAAAATAACACCTATTCGTCAAACGGTACGGTAAAATACCTATTTTCGCCAAACAGTATGGCGACAAATGCCTAGTTACGCTTTTAACAGTCGGCCGTCGGAGTTTAGGGGAAAGAAACTATTATCGCCGTACAGTATGGCGATAATACCTATTTTCGCCGAACGGCTCAATGACAACTCTATTTTCGCTAAACGGCTCGGCGACAACTCTATTTCCGCCAAACGGTTCGACGATAATACCCTCGTTTCCTGTGGAATTTATCGCCTAACGGTTAACTGCGTAATTAGGCATTTGTCACCACACTGTTTGGCGAAAATAGGTATTTCGCCATACCGTTCGGCGAAAATAGCTATTTCGCCGTACCATTTGGCGAATAGGTGTTTGTCGACGATTGGGGAGCAGGCCCCCGCCGAGCTTACTTGTTGGTGGAGGGACCAACCGCGACCCCTTCTCACGTGTGGGATTACTCAGAGGAGTGACTCACCGGACTTCAACGGGCAAGGACACAGTGGTTTACCCTGGTTCGGGCCTCTCAAGAAGGAGATATTAGCCCTACTCCAGCTCGTGTATATCTTTCGTATATGTCTGTCTCTGCCCCCCCCTTCACAGTGGGGGACGCTTTATAGTTTACAAAGGGGCGTACTCGTTCAAGCCCACTAACCCCACGTTCGACCAGGTCCAACGTGGCAACTAACAGATCCTATAACCCAGCCACGTTCCTGCGGAGAACGCAACGAACTAGCGGAGGTTACGCAGCTGGTGGTTACCGACCTCGGGATCACGTCAGGTCGGCTAATAACTAACTTCGAACTCGGCCTACTCAACCGAGTACGAGCCATCGATCCACCAGGTTATGCGACCTTCTCAGGTCCCGGCTAGGTCGTACCTAGGAACGACCTCTTGGTCGCCCGGGCGGGGACGAGCTCGTGTTGCTCGTGGCGCCCGACTAGGTCGTCCCAGGGGATGGCCTTCCGGAGGTTCGGGCAGTAGTGAGCCCGTGCCATTCGTGGCACCCGAGGTAATTTATGGGATCTATCCGACCCCCCGACAGCTAGCCTCCGAGGTTCGAGTGGAAAAAAGGCCTAGAAAAGGCTTTCCTCTCGGGCCTACCATCTCTCGAGCCAGTCGGGTCGGTTGTGGCGAACAGCTGCCTCGACCTCCGAGCTATCAGCCATACCTAGGGAACGAGCTTTTGGCTTGGTTCTGCCGTGCCTCGGGCGTACGGGCTAGCTCCCATCCTATCAATCGGTGCCTTTCCTAAGCTTCATCCGGTCAGATAAACCGCTTCCCCTTGGGAACCGCCGCTTAAGCAGCGGGCTTTGGTTTGCGTGCACACGTGTCGCTCCCTCGTGGCGAACGCCTCAATCGCCTCGCGCTTTAGGGCTTCCTCGACCACAACGGCGGGAACCCCTTCGCTTTCTCGTTCGGATTTTAAACACCAGAAGAGGAACCCTAAATTCACTTTGGCCTTTCAACGATTAGTGCGTCCAATACTTCTCCACTCCAGCGCTCGTCTCCTCTGTCCCCTTGCTCGTTCACCTTTCTCCTCGATCGCCTTCTCCACCCTCATGGCGAAGTTCGGCGCCAGCAAGCTCGACAGGCGCAAGCTGGAGATCCTTGAGCGGGCGAAGTACCTCAACGTCGGCTCATGGAGAGCCGCCGGTGCCGAGGAGAGCCCGCAGCCGGAGGAAGGGGAGATCGTCTCCATCGAACTCTACGCCATAAACGGGCTCCGAACGCCCGAAAGCGAGTTTGTCGAGGCCGTTCTCGCCTTCTGCGAGTGCGAGATCGTCCACCTTCACCCCAACTCCATCCTCATCATGACCATCTTCGTCCACCTCTGCGAAGGGTTTGTAGGCGTCGAGCCTACTCCCCGCCTTCTTTCCACTTCTACACCTCTTCGCAAGACCAAGACGCCACGCAGTCGGGCCGCTTTACTTCCGCTCCGACCTTCCTTCCGCTGTCACGAGTACCCGAAGCTTCACGCTCAAGGACTCGGTGTCGGTGGGCCGACTCTTGGTTCTACTCGAGGAAAATGGAGGGCGCTCGCTTCTACTCCGGCGCAAGGGTCGTGCTGCCGAGACGCCCGACCATCCGTGGCACTTCGAGGAGGAGAAGGTGCTCATGCCGATCAACGAGCTCACCGCCGGTCGTCTGCCTGACGTCGCCCGGGATTATGTCAGGAGCCGGGTGTCACCCCTCAGGAGGAGGGTACACCCCTTTTTCAAGGTCGAAGGGTGGCAGGACATCACCCGGGAATCACGCTCAGGTACACCACCGTCCTCGATCCTTCCTTTGAAATGAACGACATTCGCCCTTATTGCTCTTTCTCGGCTGGTAGCAGCTCCACCGGAGGACTGGGTGGACGCGAGGGTGTCCGAGATGTTCGGCACCCCTAAGGACAAGGAAATCCTAGAGGGCCGCCAGATCCCGAACAACGTCCTCAACCGGACCGAGGCGGTAAGTCCCCGTCTCGGGTCTCTTCTTGCTTGGACCGGGTTTTTCCCGAGGTTCCCTGACCTTATTCGAGCCCATCTGTGCAGGAGAAGGTTGCCCTCGAGGTCGCCGTGGCCCAGCTGGCACCGCAGCTGGCAGGTCGAAGGCGAGCGGCCAAGAAACTGGCGGGTCGCAAGCGTCGGGACCGATCTCCATCGGCCACGCCTGCCCTCGCCAGCGTTCTCGCCAGCAGACACCCGGCTCGAGCGACCGCCACCCCGCCAAAGACTTCTGGAGTATGCCGATCGGCAGGAGGTGAGCGAACTAAAACTTTGGATGGATGAGTACACCAGAGAAAACCCCGAGCTGATGGCTCGTTATGCCAGCTTCATGGCGGGCGAAGGAGGAGGCCGCGGCACTGGTCCTTCACTAAGAAGGAATTGAGGGCTGGATCATGGCCTCGCAGCAGAGCTCGCGCGGGTGAGCTCGAGCTCGGCCCCTCGGGACAACGCGGAGGAGGAGGACGAGCCGGACCCCGTCCCGCTGGTCCCGAGGTCCCGGAGGTCGTCTGCTGCGCTCCAACTGCGCCCAACGCCGACCGTTTCTGAGGTCGGCCTGGAGGAGGTCGATCCCTCGGTCGCCGACCCCATGTCCCGGGCTGACGACCTCGCGCCCGTAGACGCCGTCGTGGCCCAAGCTCGCGAGGAGGTAGGGCCTACCGGGGGGGAAGTCCCCCCGGCTGTAGACGCCGTGCCCCGAGCGGAGGACCCTGTGGGCCCGGACGCCGAGGAGGAGCTCCCGAGCGCAACTCTTGCCCGGGAGGAGGAAGAGCGGGAGGTAATCCTTGCCCTTGAGGCCGTCCCCTTCCAGGAGATGGAGGTCGACCCCCAGGACCAAGGCCCTCCACTCCCAGGCGACGAGGGAGCTCGGGCTCAAGCCCCCGTGCCTGCCCAAGGAGAAGGGACCGGAGCGGAGGGTCCCTTGCCCGCCCAGGGAGAACAAGCTGGGGCGGAGGACCCCGCCGATTTGTTCCAGGAGGGGCTGGAGGCTCGGCTTTGCTGGGTAAGTTCTCCTAGTACTTCTGAGCTTTTTGTCCTAAAAAGCCGACCGTGATCCGGGATATCCTGTCGCGCAGGTGCTGGAGACCACCATGAAGGATTTCCGGGCTGCGACCGTGCCGCCAGAAGTTCTTGCCAAGCACCAAGCTGAGCAGGACGCCAGAATCGCGGAGCTCGAACGCCTGGTTGCCGGGCTGAAGTCTTCTGAGGTCGAGATCCGGCGCAAGATGGAGGAGTCCGTGCACGCCCTTAAGGAGCGCCTCAACCAGAGCGAGCAGGCGAGGTCGGGCCTTGAGGCGACGGTGGCGACCCTGCGCGACTCCGCTCGAAGCGCCGAAAGGACGATCGAGCAGCAACGGGAGGAGTCCAAACGGCTTCGACAGGCGGCAAGCGAGGGCCGCGAAGCTCGTCGGCGGGTGCTTGACCTCGAGTCCGAGCTCGACTCCGTGCGGGAGGAGCTCGTCGCTCTTCAGGACGAGAAGCGTGCCGGCCTCCTGTAACTTCTTCTCCCGCGGTTTACCTGCAAAACTCAAAACCTTACACCGAACAAAAACGATTTGTAATATATCTCTTTGTTTCTCTCGAAATGACAACAAGTTGCTTTGTCCCGTTGTTTCCCCCTCGTCGGAGGTCGACGGTCACGCGAAACAGCGAACGATTGTATCGTAGCAGGGAGTAATCATATCGTGCGCGAGTCGCTCTAGGTCGTAGCCACACGGTGCCCATGTAGCCCCTTGCCGCCAACGAAGGTCGTGGGCGTATGCTGCGAGCAGGATCTTGTTGACGGAAAAAACGGAGATCGTGTGGCCTTCTTGGATACGGTGCACCTATTCCGTACACCGGCCGACTTGAGCTCGGAACCATCCGAGGGGTGTCCATGCGAATAGTTGCCTGCGGCGGAGACCTGCCGCGAAAAGATGGTCGTCTTATAAGGACGGAAGCCCCCGAGGTCGAGCTTAGTGGCCCGATGTTGACCGGTCGGATGTCCGTCCATAATTGCCACAACAACCGAGACCACCCTAGAACATTGGTCGAGGTCGGGCTCGGCCGCGAGATCTCGCGGGAGGATAAATTCAAAGATAGAGGGAGAGAGATAGAGGGAGAGAGAGAGAGAGAGATAGAGGGAGAGAGGGGAGTCCAAGACGCCGAATTTTTATTAACGGTGTGAACTGGATGGAGTTATATATGGAACTTACGTAGTTGGTCGATGTTCCAAGTGCTGGCGAGTTCTCGACCATCTTCCATCGCGAGGCGGACAGCCACCGGGCGTGCTGTTGAGACGACCGTGTAAGGACCCTCCCATCTCGGCGTTAGCTTGTTGGCTTTTGACAAGTCCTGGACCCGTCGCAGAACGAGATCGCCGACGTGTAGGGTCCTTGGTCGTACCGATTTAGCGGCGTGCCTGCGGAGAGCTTGCAAGTAGACCGCGGATCGCAGCAGGACCCGTTCACGAGTCGCTTCCGCGAGGTCGAGGTCGAGGAGACGTTCGCCTTCCGTGTCGATGTCGTCGGCCATATTCACCCTTGGGGATCCCAGGACAACCTCGGCGGGTAGGACGGCTTCCGCGCCATGCACGAGCTGAAAGGGGGTTTCGCCCGTAGCTCGGCTCGTTGTGGTGCGGACCGACCAGAGGACGGGAGGTAGCTCGTCCACCCAAGCTTGACCATGCTGATCGAGGTTCTTGAAGACTCTTTTTGATTCCTTGGATAATCTGCCCGTTCGCGTTCTACGCCTGCTGCTCTACGGGTGAGCCACGGATGCGAAGCATATCTTAGTCCCGACCTCCTCACAATAAGCTTGAAACAGCTCGCTTGTGAACTGAGTGCCGTTGTCCGTGATGAGGCGACTCAGAACGCCGAAGCGGGTCACTACGTTATTGCGGAAGAACCTTTTAGCTGCCTGTGCCGAGATAGTCGACACAGGCTAGGCCTCGATCCATTTGGTGAAGGTGTCGATTGCGACGAACAGGTGTTTGCAACCCTTCCTTCCTCTGGGAAATGGTCCGAGTATGTCGATGCCCCAAACCGAGAACGGCCAGTCGTGGGCATGGTCTCAGAGTGCATATGCTTACCGATGGACTTCCCGAGCATGGAATCGGCAAGATCGGCGGAGGTTACTATTGGCGCTGGCTTGGCTAGGGTCGGCTTGGCCAGTAGTAACCCAACCGGAAGGTTTTGCTCACCAAGGTCCTAAAGGACGAGTGAGCTCCACACATTCCTTCATGGATGTCTTTGAGGAGATATTCGCCTTCCTCTTGGGTGATGCACTTGGAGAGGACCCCAAGCGCGCCTTTGCGGTATAAGAGGCCCTCGACCATTTTGTAGGCAGAGGAGCGTCTTACAAGCCGGATTTCTCGGCTTCTTCCTCGGCAAGGTCCCGTGTGCGAGGTATTGATGAATGGCGCCATCCAACTCGCACCATGCTCGAGGAAGGAGACTGCACCACCTGCCTCGGTGCCTCCTCCTCGGTGGGTATGGAGGGCTTATAAAGGTGCTCGACGAGCACCGCCACGGGCGGGAGTTAAGCTGAACCGACCTTCGATAGATGGTTGGCCAGGGCATTGTCCTTCCCGGGATGTACAAGATGCCGAAGTTTCAAGTACTTTTCCATCTTCCTTACTTCACCAGGTAAAGCGCCATCGAGTCATCTGAGCACCGACACTCCTTGTTAACCTGGTTGACAACTAGCCGCGAGTCGCCGCTTCGCAGCTTAGTCGTTGACTCCGAGCGCCTTGCATGCCCGGCCCGGCCAGCGTACCTTCAGATTCTGCCGCGTTGTTCGGCCGCGCGAATGCGATTGGAGGCGATCGATCCGCTCCCCACGAGGATTCTAGGACCACTCGACTCCCGAGCAATCGTAAGCTCCTGGATCCGTCGAAGTGCATGACCCAAATGACCGTGCTTGGACCGGGTCGGGTTCAGACCGGTAGGATTCGCTCATTCGGCCAGGGAAGTCCGCTAGACCTGAGATTTGATCGCGATTCGCCGAGAATTCGATCTCGAATTCGGCAAGCTCCATGGCCCACTTCGCGATCCGTCCGCTTGCATCCTGATTCCCTAGAATTTCTTTAAGCGGGAAGTTGGTCGGGACTCGGATTTTGTGGGCCTGGAAGTAGTGTCTTAATTTCTTCGAGGCCACGAGGAGTGCGTAAAGGAGCTTCTAGACCTCGGGGTAACGCTCCTTTGGTCCGTGCAGGACTTCGCTGATGTAGTAGATCGGGCGCTGCACCCGCCCCGCTCACCGTTATGACGGCGCTTACCGCTGGGGTGTGGCGGCCAGGTAGAGCAAGAGAACCTCTCCTATTCTCGGCGTGGTCAAGACCGGGGGTCCTGACAAGTATAGCTTTAATTCTTTGAAAGAGCGGTCTGCTTCTTCTGTCCAAGCGAAACCGTCGTTCTTCCAGAGCGCCTTGAAGAAAGGCGTCGCGCCTCGAGCCGCGAGATGAAACGACTTAGGGCCGCCATCCTCCTGGCCGTGGACTCGAACCTCCAGTGCAGTGGGTGGTCGCATGTTCTCGATGGCCTCTATCTTCTCGGGGTTGGCCCCGATTCCTTGTGGACCGATCATGTAGCTGAGTACCTTGCCGGCTTTGACTCCGAACACACATTTTTCAGGGTTTAACTTTATTCGATGCTTATTGAGGTTACAGAAGGTCTCCTCTAGGTCGAATACATGACCCGAGGCCTTCTTGCTTTTGACGACTATGTCGTCCACGTATACCTCCAGGTTAAGACCTATTTGGTCCGAGAAGGTTTTCTGCATGAGGCTACCAAGGTTGCTCCAGCTGCCTCTTAGACCGAAGGATATGGTCGTGTAGCGTAATGTGCCGAATCTGGCGTGATGAAGGAAGTCTTCCTCATCGTCGGGCGATATGCCGATCTGGTGATAACCTGAATAGGCGCCCAAAACTCATCGCCTCGAGCCGGCCAAGGCGTCGACTAACCGGGTCTATCCGAGGTAGCGGAAAAATTGTCCTTGGGGCACGCTGCATTCCGCAGTGTGATCGACACACATCGCCACTTGCCCTCTTTTTCTTCACGATAACCGTTGGCCAACCAATCGAGTGGTCGACTTTCCCGTATAAAACCTGGCTGAGGAGTTTATCCGGGGCTTCCTCTTCGATGATAGCTTGCTTCTCCCGGAGAAGCGCTGAGCTTCGCCGATAGGCTTTTGTCGCCGAATCGCTAGCCTCAGGCTCGACGACCTCCCTTGGGACTCGGGCATGCTCTGACGGTTCCCTGTGCGAACGTGTCCGCGCTTCTCGGAGGAAGGTCACGAGCTCGAGTTCCTATTTAGGATCCAGGGAAGCCCCCACGTGCACGACGACCTTGTCTCGCTCCATGTCGCATGCAATGGATGGCCTTAGTTTCTCCTCCTACCGAGGCTAGCCTCTGGGCCGAACTTCTGGTTCTTGGTCGGGCCACAGGCAACCGCCCAACCATGTCTAATGCTCGCCGTCGCAGTCAGTGGTCGCTGTTCCCTCGATCGTGATGGTGCCGTGGGCCCGGGGACCTTCAGGCATTGGTACCCGTGGTGCGTGGCGGCCATGAATTTGGCGAGCGCCGGTCGGCTTAGAATGGCGTTGTAGGCTGAGTCGAAGTCTACCACTTCGAACGTGATCAGCTCCGTTCGGACGATCTGCCCGAGTGGCTTGACCGAGGTGCCGGGTACTATCCCGTAGAATGGGACTACGACGCTTTTAATCTTGGAGCGAGGGATCTGCATCTCGTCCATAACCTTGGCAGATATTAGGTCTAGGGAACTCCCACAATCCACAAGGACCCGCCCCATCATGCGGTATTGCATCGTTGGGCTAACGACCATCGGGAACCTTTGGGGTTTCGTCATCCCTGCAAGCGATCGTCCTTGGAGAAGGTGATGGGCAGCTGCACCACTTGAGCTGCCGGATCGGAGGCTTCCTCGAGTGACACGAAGTACCTCGCGGCGGCCTCCTTCAACTCCCGACGTGACTTATAGCGCGCGAGCCCCGAATATTACTGGCGATGTGGTTTTTCGGCCTGGTACTCCATGTCCGCATCCTCCTCCTCGGCGGGCTTCTTGCCCTCGACGTCCCCTTCCTCGCTCCGGAGCGTGGGCATAGGACCCTTACCATTGTAGAATCAAGCTTCCAAAGTGAGGCCTATGTTCTCGCACTTCGCAGGTCGTGCCCGCACGCCCGCGGAGTGGGCAAAAATAGGCGCTAGCCTGTCGCTGCGTTGGTCGCCGGGCTGCCTTGGTCGTCCGGTTTTGCTCGTTCCGCCGAGCCGGCCGACCCTTTCCTTTGCGGCTCCCCTTATATGCTTGAGAGGCCTGGCCGTTGTCGCCGCCGATGGCCGCCACCATGCTCGGAGACGGAGGGTTTTTTCTTCTTTAATTTTTTTCTCGATCGAGCTCACGCTCTTTCGCTTGATGCCCTTCGAAGTCCGGCCGAGGGGCAAAGCTTTTCTTCGCCTAGCAAACCTCTTCCATTGGATCGCCGCGTCGGCTGGCATAATCTGGCCAGCCATGCGGAATAGCTCGTTGGTCGTGATGTCCGGTGAATCTCGAGGTCTTGTGTAAAACGGACATCTCGGACCCCAAACTTGAAAGCCCGACGACCGCCTCATCCGAGATGCTTGGGATGGAATTCCGTGATTTGCATGAAACGCCGACGAATCGGGCGCATAGGTCTCGCCTCCGCCTCAGACGACGCTCAAGGTCGCGCTCCTTCTCCAAGTGACATAGCGACTCTGGAAATTAGCTCGGAGAGTGTTGCTTAGCCGTGCTCAGACCGGATCGAAGTTCTCCTTTTGGTTGAACAGCCATGTCCGGCCGGTCCATCCAAAGATCAGGCGTAAAATTAGCCATGACCCTTCATCACCTCCAGCCGCCGTAATGGCCGTGGTGTAGATCGAGAGAAACTTCGCTTGGTTCGTCTTTATGCACCTTGCTCGATACCAACCTCGTGAGGAGTCGCCAGATCGCCATCGAAGTTGTTGGATGAATGGGGCCACTCATCGGATTCGGATCTCAGCAACGAATCACCGAAGGTGATCTCATGCTAACACCCAAGCCCAATCGAGACAACTCCAAGAAACATCCTAACAATTCGACAACCATCCCAGATTCCCGATATGCGACCCGAACTCGCCCAGGATCCCCACATACCGGTTTCCAAAGCCGTTATCAATTCAATTTGCACAAAGAGGGCAACGAACTCGGAACTTTCGAACCAAAACGCAAGCGGAAAACAACGGCACAAAGACAAACCCGACAACCACCAAACCAAGATAAAAAACAACGCCAAGACTCTAAACTAGGCAAGAACGGAAAAAGGACCAAGACTCCGAAAATCAGAAAATTTCGGCATGACCTTTCTAGATTCTACGGACATCCACTCAGCAGACAAGGAAACACAGTTCAATATATACATATTGAAAGTAAAGCGACATCCACAAAGACCACAAAGAAGATTACATAGCTAAAGAAAACACTAACGGACCTAGATACGCCAGAAGCGCCCATTACCAAATCCAAAAGCCCAACAACCGCATCTATCTATACAACAAAAGGGATGCATTTAGCAAAAGTAAGACAAATCTCGAAGTGTTCTCGCTTGAACACTCCTCGGCAGAACGGGCGCTTCAAGAAGCCTCTACTCGGCCCCGCCTAAATCGAGAGACAAGACAGGCGTAACTTCGTGACTCAACCCGATCCTCAATTAAAACCACAAAGCGAGAAGCATGAGTACTAAGGTACTGCAAGACTTACCCGTGGGTCCATATAGGACCGACTCCAAAGGATTATGCATTTAGTTGTAGCAAGGAGTAAGCTTAAGGTAAAAGTGCGGAAAAAGCATTAACATTTGTAATATAAGTGCGACAACGGAACCAATTACAAGTTTAAAGCAGTTATAGACCGCACTTACTTCTAATGTGAAATTGAAGGTAACAACAATTAAAGTAGAGCAATACATAACCAATTTAAAGCTCAAGCCCAACGGCGAACCACATGTTCAAGTTGTTTACTACGCAGAAGAAGTTCGGATTAAGCTTGCTCATATCCGAGAGCGCGGCAATTCGAATCGCTTAGTTAACCCTGCAGGGAAGCATTGATCGCACGACACTTACCACAAGGGCCTAGTGTCAACCCCCTCCCAATCATACCCAATCGAAGCGCCCTCCCGTGGCCCGAAAACCTAGCACCCTCGAGCACCCCAAGCCCGGCCAAGCGCCGAGAGTCGGCCTAAGCCTCGCCTCAACCACGCCCAACCACGAGGAAGTTACGATCCATCGATTCCGTATGAGAGAAAGAGTGGCTTACCGCAGTACCATAATCGGGCATGCGATCAACCGGTGTGCTCAATCCTATTCCACTTACGGATCGGTCCTTAATTGACACAGACGGGGCTACACATTTGAGTCTCCATACCCAAATGAACTAACTCCCCGCCTGGCCCACAAGTTAACCTTTCCAAAACATTTTCCCAATTCCAAGTCCAACATAATGTAACATGTGTGTAATAATAAAAACCACAAGTGACAGAACCCTCCGTCACTTGGCCCGAACCCAACATCTAAGCATGCTAAGCGTGGACTCATTATATTACCCATATTAGCTCCAAGGAAAATATTGATCAATTATCAACAAGTGTAAGTGCAACAAATAGGGTCTAGTCCTATACCACAGTCAACTCCTAATGCAAAACGTAACTCACAATTTAACAATTTATTCTCAAAAATATATTCATACGAGGTTCAAGATGCTTAGGTGCTTGCCTGGTGCTTCTGCTGGAGTCTCAGTAACAACCGGCTCACCGTGATCACCCTCGATCGCGGCCACTTCACCCTCCACGTGATCGTTCTCTACACGGCACATACGTATGAAATGAGATGCATGCTATGCATATGAATTGGAATGACGATTAAAAACAATAACACAAACATTCATCGAGCCAAAGCGAAATACAAGGCGAAACTCACAATAATAACCCAAAGAACACTTGGAATCACTCAACCACATACATTTCAACTCAACCCATCTATCCAACCACGCTAAGGTATAGCAGCGATTTTTTTATCAACCATGTCCACCACTCGCACTGATTCATTCAGCCATTCACGTACCATACAAATACAATCTGTCGCGTTTTCACTTACCACATATATAGTACAATTTAACTCATCATTCCTTTACGACTACAGAATTCCATAAATTCTGTAAGCACTGTTGGTTCATGGCACTTGGCACATAAAGCTATCCAATTTCATATGGAAATAAATCTTGTCCCTAATACTATACTTCTACACCCCACATGTTTCAATGTGTATTGAGAAAACACAGTCGGTTATGGAGCTCCAACTAGTACTTTAATAGCAAGGAACAAGCAAATCACAACGCAAGTATCTCTTCGGCGATTAATCAACAAAAAGAATGCAATTTCACCAACTAGCCGAGCTTGAAGCACACTTTGACGTTACACATATGGAGACACATCGCAACAATCATGTGTTCTTCCGAGCCACATCAAAAGGGATGATTAGGTAAACGCAACGACATAAAAATTCTCACAGATTAATACTCAAAACAGTGTGATACCATATGGTGAGCCTTCTAGACATTTCATCAAGCACCTAGGGAGCAAGAAGCATCCACTCAAACCTAGGCTAGCTTTCATCCACCACCTTAAACCTAAGAGCCCTAGCAACCCAAAGCATTCACTTGAGCTCCCCTAGAGGCTCACCTCACTTACCAAACGGGGAGGAAGGAGGGGGGGTGTCGGCCGGAGGAGGGAGCCACAAGGCCGAGCCGAGGGAAGCCGAGGTGGGAAAACGGCGGCGTCGGCCACGGCGCAGGAGGGTGGCGTCGACGGGGTGGCCGAGCCGGAGGAGCCAGGTGGCTGGGGGGGCGGTGGCGCTCTTGGGTGGGGGAGGAGCCGGCGTCGGGTGGTCGGGTGGGGTGAGGAGGGGGTGGGGAGTGAGGGCGGGTGAGGGACCGGGTGGGGCTCGGCTGGGAATAGGGAGGGGAGAGAGAGAGAGTGGGGAAAAAATCTAGGTGGAAGAATTACCCATATGCCCCCATGACCATACACATAGAAAAGCAGGACCATGACAAATCCTCCCCCCTTAGGGGAATCTCGCCCCGAGATTCACGACGAGTACATCGCTAGAAGGAATTTAACACGCATATCATCTCAAGCGAAGGAATAGTGGTTGAAGCACTTACATGGCTTGGAAGAATTCGGGATACTCGCCTTTCAAATGATCCTCCCGCTCCCAAGTGGCTTCATCCTCGGTGTGGTTGCTCCACTGAACCTTGTAAAACCTGAGAGTCTTCCTACGAGTCTTGCGTTCGGCCTCCTCCAAAACTCGAATAGGATGCTCTTGGTATGATAGATCGGTTCAGCCGACTTCGAGGTCATCCACTTCCAGAGATTCAAAGGGAGTACTGAGGCACTTCTTCAATTGCGAGATATGGAAGACATCGTGGACCATCTCGAGCGAGGGAGGGAGCTCCAACTGATATGCCACCTCGACCACGCCTTCCAAGGATCCTAACGGACCTATGTAGCGAGGTGCCAATTTCCCTTAACTCCAAAACAGACGGTGCCCCTGAGAGGAGAAACCTTCGATAGACGAAGTCGCCAATGTCGAAGCGAGAGGGGTCTCCTACGGCGACAAGATAACTCTTCTGTCGCGACTGCCGCTTATCCTCGATTTTCCTGGATAGTCCTGACCTTTTCCGCCTCCACAACTAACTCAGCCCGATCAAGGAGCGTTCTCCACTTTCCGACCAATTCGGCGGCACTTTCGACAATCGCGACCATAAAGTGCCTCGAGCGGAGACATCCGGATCTTGGTTTGGTGTTTGTTGTACGCGAACTCGCGTCTGGGAGACACTCTTCCCACTTCTTCCCGTGAGGACAAGATACAAGCCCTCAACATGTCCTCGAGGATCCGATTGACCTCTCTGGCCCGACCATCGATCCCGAGGGTGGTATGTCGAATCAGGAGCAACTTCGTGCCCAAAGCTTCATGTAGGCTTCTCTGAGGAGAGACAAATCGAGAGCCTCGGTCCGACACTATCCGCTTCGGCACTCCATGGAGACACAGGATCCGAGAGATATATAGCTCGCATATCTCTTGGTCGAATAAGTGGTCCTGACAACAGAAAGTGCGCGGACTTCGTCGGTCGGTCTACGATCACCCAAATTGAGTCATGGCCTGAGGAAGTAGCTCGGCAGCCAAGAATGAAATCCATGGTAACATCCTCCCACTTCCAAACCGAATAGGAAGAGGTCGAAGAGTACCTACCGCTTGAGGTGTTCGGCCTTCACTCGCTCATGCACATCGCGACTCGACACATAGCGAAATGCGACTTCAAGGCCCATGCGAGCCCACTCAAAAGCTGCCTCGTGTCCCGATACATCTTGTTGTCGCTCGGTGAATGGTAAGCAAGGAGTTATGTGCCTCATCGAGAATCTTTCGCTTCAACTCCTGGTCATCGTGGACAACTATGCTGATCGCCGAACCACAAGGTTCCTCGATCATCCAGGCGAAACTCGCCAGCCTTGCCCCAATTTCAACTTGCTCGGGCCTGATAGACTCCACTAAATTACCTCGGGTGCCACGAGGGCGCGGTCTCACCGCCGCCGAACCACGGAAGGCCGCCCCTGGACGGCCTAGCCAGCGCCACGAGCAAACAAGTAAGGTCGTTCCCGCCTTGGTCACGAGGAGGTTGTTCCAAGGGACGGCCTAAGCCGACCTTTTAGAAGGTCGCATGGCCTGGTGGACCGATAGCTCGTGGCCGGGGCCGGAGTGGCCGAAGTTCGAGTTGGACGTTAGCCGACCTGACGTGATCCCGAGGTCGGTAACCACCGCACAAGGTGAATCGCCGCTAGTTCGCTAAGTGCGATTCCCGCTGGGATCGTGGGCAGAATGTAGGATCCGTTAGCTACCACGATTGGACCTGGCCTGACGTGGAGTTAGTGGGTTTGAACAAGCACGCCTCTTTGTAAGCTATAAAAGCATCCCCACCATGAAGGGACGACACACAACTTTTTCCGCATAAAGATATACACGAGCCGAGTAGGGCTATTATCTCCTTCTTGAGAGGCCTCGAACCAGGGTAAACTACGGTGTCCCCGCCGTTGAAACTCAAAGTGAGTCACTCCTCCGAGTATCCCATCACATGAGAAGTGGGTCGTAGTTGGTCCCTCCACCAACAAGTAAGCTCGGCGGGGCCTGCTTCACGATCGCCGACACCGGCGCCGTCCGTGGGGACCGACTTTCCTTTCGTGAGGAATCCGGAGGATGACAAGTTCCCAAAATGGCCAGGGCCTCGGCGCCTTAATCGAGGAAGAAGATAAGCGCTTCGACAATGGGGCCGCCAACGTCGGGCCTTGGGAATCACGACGGTTCCCGGAGCTTCTCCGTGAAACCGCCAGACCGGGCAGCTTCTTTCGCTTCCGGCTCGACGCCTCTCAGACGACGAGTATGACGGGCTCTACGATGGTCTGGACATCCCCGACCTTTTCGAGCTCGGCCAGGGGACCGCGTCACGGGGAGACACCGTGATGTCCCCCTCGCGATCCGTCCAATCCCGTAACATCTTCGTTGCGGAGGGGGATGGAAATGTCGTGAGCAAATCCTACCGAACGCGTCTTCACCGCTACGGTTGCCAAGGGGCACTGCAAGCATCTTCGAATCGGACATCGCCGCCTTACGCCGGCAAGTCCGCGGTGGCCCTACCAACAAGTCCAGTGGTCAAGTCCGTGAGAATTTCCACGCCAGACGGGACTCCAGAGTCTGCGGCGGCGATTTAACGAGCTCGTCACCCCGCTTCCCCGGCAGGAACGCCTTCAAGCCTTGGCCACGGTGGTGCGCAACCTCGAGAGTTTCTGAGCAGTCGACCTAGAAGCTATGGTGCGGCCGTGGCGGAAATAACCTCAAGAAATTGCCGCAGACATGAAAGCTGGCGGATGCCTCCCGAGAAAGGGACACCTGCAATACACCGGGAACGCCGCCGCCAAAGCGCCCGAAAGGCCCGCCCCGACGACTTCATGCAGCCTGCGTTCGGAGTGACGGCCGCTGAAGGCTGACGGCTGAGGGCACCAGAGCAATTCCTGGGCTCCTCGGGACCAACGGAATCACAGCCACGCGTAACCGGCCGAACACTCCTCTTCTGGCCACTCTCCATCCTACTGAGACATAGGGAGATATTCTCTCGCCTGGGCCCACTAACCTCGGGCTAAGCCGCCGAACGGCAATACCGACCGCGCCCATACCAATGACGGCGCCCCGTTTTAGTGCTTCAGGGCGTTATGCTCGCGGCAATCGCTTACGACGCCGTGACCTCGCCAACAAGGTTCAAGCGGGTCACATCGAGAGATTCGATGGGACTTAGAACCTCGACGAGTTCCTCTCGATTTACACCACGCCATTCTGCCACGGAGGTGATGAAAGGGTCATGGCTAATTTTCTACCCACAAGTCTTTGAGCCAGGCCGGCTTTCGGACGTGGCTATTCAAACGAGAAGGAAAACTCGATCCGATCCTGGCACAAACGGCAAAGACCCTCCAAGCCAACTTCCAGAGTCAAGCACGTCCGCTCGGGGAAGGAGCACGACCTCGAACGCCTGACATCTGACGGAGGGCGGACCTTGCGCCCGGTTCGTCGGGCCGCTTCATGCAAATACGCAATTCCATCCCAAGCATCTCGGGACGAGGCGGTTGTCCGGCTTTCAAGTTTGGGAGTCCGAGACGTCCGCTTTACTCGAGGACCTCGAAATTACCCGGACATCACGGCCAACGAGCCGCTCGCATGGCCGACCGTTATGCCAACGCGACGAGGCACCCAATGGAAGAAGCTCTTGGGCGAAGGAAAATTTGCCACTCGGCGGACTCGAGGAAGAGCGTCAGCCAAAATAAGCGTGAGCTCGATCGAGAAAAAATCAAAAAAGAAAAAACCCTCCGCTCTCCGAGCATGGTGGCGCCATCGAACGACAACGACAACGGCCGCCCTCGCAATTGTATAAAGGAGGAGCCGCGAAAGGAAAGGGCCGACTCGGCCAATGGCAATAAATGACCAAAACCGGACGACCAAGACCGCGGCGACAGGGCGGACGCAAGAAGCGCCTACTTTTGCTCGCTTCCACCAGCGCACGGCACGACTCGCGGAGTGCAGAGCGTGGGCCTCCCGCTCGAGCGATTCTACAGCGGGCAAGGGTCCCATGCCCACGCTCCCAGAGCAAGAAGAAGACGCCAAGGGCAAGAAGCCCGCCGAGGAGGAAGACACGGACATGGAGTACCAGAGCCAAGAAACCACATCGCCGTGATATCACTGGGCTCCGCCGCTTATGGAACCGGCCGAGTGAAGGAGGCCGCACGCGAGGTACTCCGTGTCACCCAGGGAAGCCTCCTGCTCAACGGCTCAAGTGGTCCGAAGTGCCCATCACCTTCTCCAAAGACGATACCGGGATGACGAAACCCCGAAGGCTCTCAGGTAATTACGTCGCCACCGACGATCTCGCAATACCGCCAGAGGACGAGTGCTTGTGGATCGCGGGAGTTCCTCGACTCGATATCGGCCAGTGGTCCCGACGAGATGCAAATTCCTCGGCCCAAGATCCAAGAGCGTCGTAGTCCCCTTCTACGGATAGTCCGGCACCTCGGCCAAGCCGCCGGGCAGATCGTCCTGCCTTAGAACCTTCGGAAGCCCGAGCAACTTCCGAACGGAATTAATCACCTTCGAGGTGGTCGATTTCGAGTCGGCCTACAACGCCATCCTGGGGCCGACTCGCCGCTAAGTTCATGGTCGCACGCATCACGGTACCAATGCCTGAAGGTTCCCGGCCCGCTGCGTGATCTCGCGAAGGGAAGTCCGGCGGCCCTAAATCACGACGAAGGCTTTAGACATGGTCCGGAAATGCCCTGCGGACCGACCAAGAGCCGAGGAGTTCCTCGCCTGTGGCTAGCCTCCAAATTTCCGAGGAGAAACTAAGGCCGCCCCACTGCACGACGCAGAGCCAGGCAAGGTCATTACGTAGGGGCTTCCTGGACCCCAAATAGGAACTCGAAGCTCGTGACCTTCCTCCGAGAAGCGCGGACACGTTCGCTCGGGAACCGTCAGACATGCCCGAGTCCCAAGGAGGTCGCCGAGCACAAAGCTAGCGCTCGCTCGACAAAGCCTGCGGCGTGAAGCTCAGCGCTTCTCTCCTGAGAAGCAAGCCATCATCGAGAGGAACCGACAAGCTCCTCAAAGCCGGTTTCATACGGAAGTCGACCATTCTGATTGGTTAGCCAACCCAGTTATCGTGAAGAAAAAGGGAGGCAAGTGGCGCATGTGTGTCGATCACACAGGACTGAATGTCGCATGCCCAAAAGACAATTTCCCGCTACCTCGGATAGACCAGTTGGTCGACGCAACGGCCGGCTCCGAAGCGATGAGCTTTCTGGACGCCTACTCAGGCTATCACCAGATCGGCATATCGCCCGACGACGAGGAGAAAACTTCCTTCATCACGCCGTTTGGCACGTTACGCTACACGACCATGTCCTTCTGGCCTAAGGAACGCCGAAGCGACCTTCCGGCGCCTCATGCGAGAAAACCTTCTGACCAAATAGGTAGAACACTGAAGTATATGTGGACGACATAGTCGCCAAGAGCAAGGTGGCCTCGGTCACGTGCCGATCTAGAGAGACCTTCCATAACCTCAATAAGCATCGAATAAAGTTGAATCCTGAAAAATGTGTGTTCTGGTCAAGGCCGGCAAAGTACTCGGCCACATGATCGGCCCACAAGGAATCGGGGCCAACCACGAGAAGATAGAGGCCATCGAAAACATCGCGCCACCCGCTTGCACGCTGGAGGTCCAATCCTCGACCGGAAGGATGGCGGCCCTAAGTCGCTTCATCTCGCGGCTCGGGAACGCGCCCGCTTTTCTTCAAGGCGCTCCTAAGCCACGACGGTTTCGTTTGGGACGGAAGAAGCGCATCAGCTCTTTCAAAGAATTAAAGCTATATTTGTCAAGACCCCTGCCTTAACCACGCCAAGAATGGGAGAGGTCCTCTTGCTCTACCTAGCCGCCACACCCCGTGCAAGCGCGCCGTCATAATCAGAGAACGGACGGGTGCGGCGCCCGATCTACTACATCGGGCGAGGTCTTACACGGACCAAAGGAGCGTTACCCGAGGTCCGAAGCTCCTTTATGCGCTCTCGTGGCCTCGAAGAAATTAAGACACTACTTTCCAGGCCTACAAAATTAGTCCCACCAACTTTCCGCTTAGAGATTCTAGGGAATCAGACGCAAGCCAGACGGATCGCAAAGTGGGCCATGGAGCTCGCTGGTCGAGATCGAATTTCTGGCCAAGACGGCGATTAAGTCCAGTGTTCTAGCGGACTTCCTAGCCGAATGGACAAATCCTACCCTGTCTGAGTCCGACCCGACTGCATCGAAAGCACTGCCGCTGGGTCATGCACTTCGACGGATCCCGAGCCACAATTGCTCGGGCCGAGTAGTCCTCGACCCTGTGGGGAGCGGATCCAAGACGCCCTCCGGCTACATTTCTTGCAACAAACAACGCAGAATATGAGGGTTCACGCTGGCCGGACTTCGGGCGTCTGGCGCTCGGAGTCAACGACTAATCGCGAAGGGCGACTTCGCGGTGGTTGTCAACCAGGTTAACAAGGAGTATCGCGTTCGATGACTCAATGGCGCTTTACCTGGTTGAAGTAAGGAAGATGGAAAAGTACTTGAAACTTCAAGTACTATACATCCCCAGGAAGGACAATGCCCTGGCCGACCATCTATCGAAGGTCGGTTCCGCCCGCTTTCGCCTCGGGGTGCTCGTCGAGCACCTCTATAAGCCCTCCATACCCTCGGAGAGGAGGCGGCCAAGAGACGGGTGGTACCGTCTCCTTCCTCGAGCGAGGTGCGAGGTGGATGACGCCATTCATCCAATACCTCGTGCACGGACATCGCTTTGCCAGGAGGAAGCGAAATCCGGCTAATAAGACGGCTCCTCGACCTATAAAATGGTCGAGGGCCTCTTATACCGCAAAGGTGCGCTTGGCGCCCTCTCCAAGTGCATCACCCAAGAGGAAGGCAAATATCTCCTCAAAGATATCCATGACCAGGATGTGTGGAGCTCACTCGTCCTTTAGGACCTTGGTGAGCAAAGCCTTCCCGGTTGGAGTTACTCTGGCCAAGCGGCCCTGGCGACGCCAGCGCTCAATAGTGACCGCTGCCGACCTTGCCGCCTCCATGCCCTGAAAGTCCATCAGTAAGATACGACTACTGAGACCATGCCCCTAACTTGGCCGTTTCGGTTTGGGGCATCGACATCCTCGGCCCATTTCTCGTGGGAAGGAGGGTTGTAAATACACTGCTCGTTGCAATCGACACCTTCACTAAATGGATCGAGGCCGAGCCTATATCCACCATCTCAGACAAAGCGGCTAAAAGGTTCTTCCGCAATAATGTCGTGACCCGCTTTGGCGTTCCGAGTCGCCTCATCACGGACAACGGCACTCGGTTCACAAGCGAGGTGTTTCAGGCTTATTGCGAGGAGGTCGGGACCAAGATATGCTTCAGATCCGCGGGCCCACCCGCAGAGTAATGGGGCTACCGAGCCGCCGAATCCGGCAGATCGTCAAGGAATCAAGAAGAGAGTCTTCAAGAGCCTCGATCGGCATGGTCGGGCCTGGGTGGGCGAGCTACCTCCGTCCTCTGGTCGGTCCGCGCCCACGACGAGCCAGGAGCTACGGAGACCCGCTTTCGGCTCGTAGATACGGCTTGGAAGCCGTACTACCCGCCGAGGTTGTCCTAGGATCCCCAAGGGTGAACCTAGCCGATAGCATCGACCGCGTATGCGGCGCCTTCTCGACCTCGACCTCGCGGAAGCAACTTCGTGAGCGGAGTTACATTGCGATCCGCGGTTTACCTCGCAAGCTCTCCGCCAGCACGCCGCTAAATCGGCATTTACCAAGGACCTTGCACGTCGGCGATTTTCGTTTCTGCGACGGGGTCCAAGACCACAAAAGCCAACAAGCTAACGCCAAGATGGGAAGGTCCTTACACTGCCGTCTTCAACAAGACGCCCGGGTCGTCTGCCTCGCAATGGAAGATGGTGAGAACTAGCTAGTACTTGGAACATCGACCAATCAAGCAAGAAATTCCATATCTAATTAAACCAACTTACTACTTTAAAATAAAAATCCGACTCCCGGTCTCCCTCGTTCTTTCTCGCTTTCTCTTTCTCTCTTTAAACCTCCCGCGAAGCGCCGTGACCAAACTCGATCCGGTATCAAAGAGCGGGCTCGAGCGGCGAGGGCACGAACGCAATCGAGCATCCTACCGCCTAAACATCGGACCACCGAGCTCGACCGAGGGCCGTCTTCTCCGTAAGATCGACCACGCTTTTCACAGCCAGGCCTCCGCCGCCAGACAAAGTCGCATGGACACCCCCTGACAGGCTCCTACCAGCTCGGCTCGCAGTAAGCGGCGTAGACAAAGACCGTATAAGTCACCACGGTCCCAAGCGGTCTCATTCCGTCAAACAGTCGTGTTCGCGGCCCTCGCCCACGACCTCGCTGACTGTGGCGGGGCTATAGGAATACCGGCGTGGCTACAACTTTCGCCACGAGCTAGTCGCCCCTAGTACGATCGGTCAAGCTAGGTCGCATGACTATCGAACTCCGTCGAATGAAGGCAACGAGGATAGGGCTTATCGTTGTCGTTCCGAGGGAGACAAAGCGAAGAAAATAAAAGACATCTATCAAACACGATCATATTGTACTTGGCGGCCTTTTTCAGTGAAATCTTTTGCAGGAATTACAGAATTAATGTGGAATGAACGAGTTACCGAGCCCTAAGACGCTTCTCGCCCCGCAGAGCGATGAGCTCGTCCCAAGACGGACTCAAGCTCGGACTCGAGGTCGAGCACCCACCGACGAAGCTTCACGACCTCGCTTGCCGCTTGACGGCCGCTTGGACTCCTCCGTTCTTTGGTCGATCGTCAGTTTGGCGCTTACGAGAGTCACGCAGGACGCCACCGTCGCCTCGAGCCCCGATTCGCCGCTCGCTCGCCGAGGCGCTCTTGAGGAAGAGCGCGGACTCCTCCATCTTCTGCCGGATCTCGGCCTCGGAAGACTTGAAGCTTCGGCAACGAGGCGCTCGAGCTCGCTGATCCTAGCATCTTGCTCGGCACTGGTGCTTATAGCGACTTCGTGGCACGGTCGCGGCGTGAAGTTCTTCATAGTGGTCTCCGGACTGCAAGGCTGACAGGGTATCTCGGGTTACGACCCGGCTTTTTAGACAAAAGCACGAGCGCTAGGAAAACTTACCCAAAGAGCCGAGCCTCCAAATTTCCTCCTGGAACAACTTCGGGGTCCTCGCCTCGATTTGTTCCCTCAGGCGGCGGGGGATCCTTCGCCCGATCCCTTCTCCTTCGTTAAGGCACAGGGGCTTGGGTCCGAGCTTCCTCGCCCCCTGGGAGCGGAAGGGCTTGGCCTCGGGCATCAACCTCCATCTCTTGAACGGAGACGGCCTCTAGAGCGAGGATCACCTCCCGCTCTTCTTCCTCCCCGGGCGAGAGTAGCGCTCAGAGGCTCCTCAGCTCTTCTTCCTCCCGAGTAGGAGTTGCGCGGGGGCTCCTCCCGCTCTTCTTCCCCGGGCAGAGTTGCGCTCTGGGGCTCCTCCTCCCCGATCCGGTCCGCGGTACTCACTTGGCGCGCGTCTCGCAAATGAGGAACTTCCTCCCGGTAGTGCATCGTCAGCGCGAGGTCGTCGACTCGGGCACCGGTCGACAAGCTGGAAGGACAAGATCGGCCGGGAAGGCGCCGGCGGGCTTAACAGAGGTCGGGCGCTGAAGTTGTGCCGTGGCGGCATCTTCTGCACGAGATCGGCCGGTCGGCCGGTCGGCGTAAGGTCGAGCTCGACATCGATGTCCGGCGGCCTTGTCGCGAGGCTCGTGAGACCTCGGCGATCTCTTGGAAGCGTGGCGGCGAGTAATGTCGCCGGCCGTGAGTCCTCGCAAGGAGCTTCACGGCGTGATCGGCACCACCCTCTTCCTCGCCGTCATCTTGGATTATGATGCTGGGATGCCCTCCGCCGCGGCTCTGAGGCGTCGGCAATGCCAATCTTCCTCGCGTCTCCTCTTCAGAGACCACGACCTCTGAGGGCCGGATTCTCGCGCGGTGGCTCCTCCGCCTCGACGCCGTCACCGCCATGCTCGTGGGGAGGCCCCAGGCCTCCGCGGCCTCAATTCCCACCTCGACCCCATCGCTAACGACGGCCTCTGGCACTCGGCGAGCTCCTCTCTAGCACGAGGTCAAGAATATCGTCGACCATTGCTCCAAAATCCCATAACTCCACACCACCGCCACACCCACTACAAACGATGTGGGGGTCGATTAATGGCCTTTGGAGGAACGAGACAAAGCGTAGATAGTGGCTAAGAGGTGACCTCGTTCGGCTTCTTTCGGTGGCCTCGGCGCGATCGAGGAGGGCGACCATGTCCTCCTCTGTGCCTTGTCGACCGCAACGGAAGGTCGATCTCTCCCAAGTCGGCCTCGGTGATGGTCGGCGTTGGGCGTGGTTGGTGCTTGCAATGACGACCATGGACCTCGGGACCGTGGGGACGGGTCCGGCTCGTCCTTCTCCTCCTCGCTATCCGTAGGGCCGAGCTCGAGCTCACTCGCTGAAGCTCGCCAAGAACCGCGATCCGGCTCTCCAGTGCCTCCTTCCATGTTGGACCACCGCGCCTCCTCTTCGCTGCAAAGTGGGCGAGCCGACGTAAACAAGCCATCACTGGTTTTTTCTCGTATGTTCATCCATCCAAAGTTTTAGCTCGCCACCTTCCTGCCCGTCAAAGATACTCCAAATCTTTGGCGGGGTGTCATCGGTCAGGAACCAGACGCCAAGGCGGCGCTTAAGGCCGTGAGGCAGCGTGGCAAGCGGAGATCGGGGCGCGCGCTTAATTCGACACTTTGTTCCTTGGTCTTCGACCTCATCTGCCAGTGCGGCGCCATAGGCCACACAGCGACCTCGAGGGCAACCTTCTCTCACAGATGGACTCGAATGAGTCGAAGTTTCAAACCCGGCCGAACGGACCTTCGGAAAGGAGTCCGAGATGGGGACTTACCGCCTCAGACGGTTATGAGCGTTGTTCGGGATCCGCGGCCCTCTAGGATTTCCTTGGCCTTGGGAGTGCCGAACATTTCGGACACCTCATGTCCACCCGGCCCCATGAGTCGCTACTGCACGAGGAAGGACAATGAGTTTCTGATGCCCCTCGCTTTTAAGTAAAAATCGAGGGCGGTAATGTACTGAGCGTGATTCCCGGTGATGTCCTGCCACCCTTCATCCTTGAAGAAGGTGCACTCCGCTGAGGCGACACGGTTCCTCGACGAAGTCCCGGCAACATCCGGCCGCGACCAGAGCAAGTAAGCTCGTTGATCGGCATGAGCACCTTCTCCTCCTCTCGAGCATGCGGGGTCGGGGTCTCGACTGCCGCGACCCGGCACCTGAGTAAGAAAGCGAGCCGCCTCGGCCTTCCTCGATAGAACCAAGAGTCGGCCCACCCCGACACGGAGTCCTTGAGCGTGAAGCTCTGTACTCGTGACAAGCGGAGTGGGTCGAGGCGAATAAAGGCACTACTGGAGGGGTGCCAGTGGCGCTGAGAGGGTGTAGAAAGTGAAGAAAGAGACTAGGAGTAGGCTCGACGCCCACCTAATCCTTCACGAAGATAGGCGAAGATGGCCATGATAAGGATGGAATTTGGGTGGAGGTGGGCGATCTCGCACTCGCAGAAGGCGAGCACGGCTACCGACAAATTCACTTTCGGGCGTCGAAGCCTGCTCACTGGCAGAGCTCTATGGGAGACGATCTCCTTCCTCCTGGCCGGAGCTCTCTCGGCCGGCGGGCCTCTCCATGAGCCGGCGTCGAGGTACTTCGCCCGGCTTCAAGGTTCTCTACCTTGCGCCATCGAGCTTGCTCACGCCCGAACTTGGCCATGGGAATGGAGAAGCGATCGAAGGGGAGGCAAAGCGCGCACGATCGAGAAACAAAGCGCTGGAGCGAGGAATGCTTTGAGGCGTTTTTAAAATTCAGGGATTGAGCAGGCTAGGGTTCGCGACTTAGGTGTTTAAATCCCTCCAGAAACAGAAAGCGAAGGAACTTCCCGCCGTTATGGTCGAAAGCCCTAGAGGCGCAGAGGGCGCTGGGACGCCCACCACATAGGAAGCGACACGTGAGCACGCAAACCGGCCGTCTTGCCAGGCGACTTCCCGAGGGGAGCGGTTCGTACTAACCAAGAAGGAAGCTTCCGAGGAAGGAACCATCATGGGTAGGAATCGTTCAAGACTGCCCAAGGCACTACGGATCGAGCTCTGCCTCCTGGGCGGACTAACATTTCGAGGTCGGGCATTTGTTCGCCGCGACCAACCTGGCCGGCTCGGGAAACTGTAGGCCGAGAGGAAGGTCTTTTCTAAGGCCTTCTTCCACTCGAACCTCGGGGCTAGCCTGGTCGGGGCCTGGATAGACCTGACGAAATTACCTCGGGTGCCACGAGGGGCGCAGTCTCACTGGCAGCCTTCGAACAGGAAGGTCAGCCCTGGGACTGCCTGGCAGCGCCACGAAAGCGCAAGGTCGTTCCCGTCTTGGTCACGAGGAGGTTGTTCCAAGGGACGGCCTAGCCGGGACCTTTTAGAAGGTCGCATGGCCTGGTGGACCGATAGCTCGTGCTGGGGCCGGAGTGGCCGAGTTCGGAGTTGGACGTTAGCCGACCTGACGTGATCCCGAGGTCGGTAACCACCCGCCGCAGAATCGCTGCTAGTTCGCTATGCGCGATTCCCGCGGGGATCGTGGCGTGAATGTAGGATCAGGTAGCTACCACGATTGGACCTGGCCTGACGTGGAGTTAGTGCTGGTTTGAACAAGCATGCCTCTTTGTAAGCTATAAAAGCATCCCACCATGAAGGGACGACACACAACTTTTT